>JAOPSE010000128.1:5130274-6353694 GCA_029449295.1 Zea luxurians
TAAATTCGTCCCATCTTCTTTGTATTCTTGCCCGTATTTCCCTTAGCTTGAGAAGAATTCCCTGTACCTTGTTGATTGTTTGTGCGATTCTGCTTCAGATAAGGGTAATCCTTAATAAAATGCCTAGATTTTCCGTAATTGAAACAACCTGTTGATGAACTGGGAGGGGCCGGGAAACGAGTGCCAGGGGCACCCGGCTGACTTATTGCAGTGGGGGCAGCATTGGGACGGATGAACACTGGTTGTTTGAATGGGAAGGAGGGTGGACGTGATGAAGAACGACCCTGATTAAAAGGCCAGATAACTAACTGTTGCCTTTTCTCGGGGCCCTGATTAGGCCTGCTACCTCCACTCCCCTTGGTTTTTCCAGAACTTGTATATTTAGATTCGAATGTCAGCGCTGTGCTGATAGCCCTTCCATATGTGAGGTCGATGCAGGTAGCCATTTTCCTTTGCATCCAATCATTTAAACCCCTCATAAAACAGTTCTTCTTCTTTATGTCGGTGTTGACTTGGTCAATTGCATACTGAGATAAGTGATTAAACTTATTGAGATACTGGGTGACCGTATCTCCGCCTTGCTTCAACTTCATGAATTCTTCCTGTTTCATGTGGAGTACTCCTTCAGGTATGTAATGTTCGCGGAAGGCCAGCTTGAATTCTTCCCATGTAATCTGATGATTGGCCGGCTGAACGGCCACAAAGTTCCCCCACCAAGTGCTGGCAGGGCCACGCAATTGCTGAGTTGCGAATAGGGGCTTCTGAGTTTCGAAACACCAAAGAAGTCCAAATTTCTGCTCAATGACGCGGATCCATTCGTCCGCCTCTAAAGGGTCTTCTTCTTTGACGAACAACGGTGGACGTGTTTCGAAGAAGTCCAAATAAGATGTCTCACGGGGACCTTGCGGATAGCTCCGCCTGCCTTGTTGTTGAAGTTGCTGACCTGCCATCTCCCGTAGGAAACAGGTATTATCTGTTGTAGCATTTACCAAGGCGGCGATAGCCTCGGCAAGTGTGGGAGGGACTGGAGGTGGGTTTGGTGTTGCCTCCCTCCCACGGGAAGTACTAGCCCCATCCTGAGCACGAGTCCGGGAAGGCATCTGTGGCAACAAACATTTGAAAACAATATGATATGCCAAAGAAAACCATCCATTTTACATTACTAAAAAGAGTAATGTTACAGACTCGAATTTTTACAACAGGATTACACCACTCATTATACATTACTACTATTTCTACTACTATACTATTCCGGCTTCCTGTGACTCTTGGTAGCCTCACTATCGGGTGTAGGAGACCACTCATCGACCAACTTCATGGAGGGAGGGGGCCTGAAAAGGTCCAATTCACCACCAAAAGCTTCTCCCGCTACATGAGAAGGTCCGGCTTCTGTCCCGACAGAATCCGCAGGTGCATTGGGGTGCAATTATGAATACAGTACATGAACTTCTTCATGTAGAGTATTGCAATAAGCCTGCATGTTATCGATGGCTGAGCTAAGCTCTTCTACTCTAGCTCGAGCTTTTGCCTCCTTAGCCCAAGCAATTGAACGAGACTGAACCGCTCAGTCGAGTGCTAAATCTCGATCTGCAAGCTGATCTTGCAGGCGGCGAATGTCGCTTCTTAATTCATTAATTCTGTCGCCATCAGCATCCCAGATGTTAGTCCTACGTCGGAGTTCTATTTGAAGCTGATTCACTTGCCCTTCAAGATCCCCGATCGGATCATTACTCCCACTACTGCTATCCTCGTGTCTTGGGGCAAGTTGATGACGTGGAACACCAATTGGGCCAGTATGCTTGCGCACGGTTTTCCTCGTGCGTGGTGGCAATTTTCTAAGGGGGAAAATTTTGTTAACATAGTTCTTAGCATGATGCATGTGCAATTAAAGAACCAACCTTAGTTGATTCACCCTTCTATACATTGCACTCCACCTATCTGGTCTTTCATATAAACTCTTCAGAAATAGTAGATAAGAAGGGAAGAAATTTTCTAGATGAGTCTTTAGAAAATTCTTTTGAAGATGCCTCATAATATCTACAGAGAAGGGCTTCGCTCCGATACCAGCTGTGACGGAACCTCCCAAGTCATCAGGCCCACCTACAGTTGTCCTTGTCCTACGGACCTCAGACAACCCTGTAGGTGCCTCTGAATCACTTGACAAGTTTGGTATCTGCTTTTCTTATCTTTCCCAAGAGCGTTTCACCCGTCACGCAGACATTACAGATCATCGAAGATATGAAAATGCGGAAGCGGTTACATAAACTTACCTTTATTTTAAAAGTAAGACAAAGTTAAATATTATAGACCAGGATAACTTATGAGTGCAGAGTAATATTATTATTACACACCAAGGGAGGCAAAAACCCCTCCCGGTAAGTTTTAAACAAAAGTTCTTATGGAGGAACTCTTCCTCTCGCAGCTTTACTCTTGCTTTTCTTCTTTTGGGACCACCTTGGAACAGAAACAACAAAAGTTTGTTGCTTCCTCACCTAAAAACAATAGGGAATAAAACCCTGAGTATGGAATTACTCAGCAAGACTTACCCGACTAAAGAAAAGACTCTCAAGGGTATGCTGGTTATAAGGGAGTCAAGGTAAGGTTTTCAATGATCAAAGACCCTGTTTTGCAGAAATGCTTACTAAAAGTGGATCCTTAAAAATCCAGTTTTATTGTCAGGTAAAATTATATACATCTAGAGTTCTTTCTACCCTAGTTCAAACACTTGACCTACACTAGCCAATTTCTTAACAAGCCTTTCATCTTTACTGGAATTCTACGTATAGGGCAGTGACCAAGTCTTCATAGCCGCGAAGGTACGGCGATCCGAATCGATTATACTCAGCTGAGGATCTCCGATCACACAACATATGTAGCACTTAACCCTTGCATATGTCAACCCGCCACCGGGGTTCTTAAGACCAGATCAGGTTCACGTCAACCGAGAGCACAGATACACCACCGTCTAGCCTCTTGCCACGGAGGGTACACGCTACTCTCGCCACCGCTCCACGCCCATTGCGTGTTATCTTATTCTGGCCTTAGTCTGCCCAAGGCAAGGCTTACCCATGACGAGGCATGTGACCAGTTAAAGGGTCCTCGGTCAGCAAGCCTACATCAACACGGTCCTTAATCGACTCAGACGGAGACACTACACCGAGACTCTCTTCTCGTGCAAGTCACCCGCCCGGTCTCAGCTTAATCATTTCAATCCCAAAGTTTGGTACCTAGCAGAGGTACATCTTTTCTGATGTTGAACCCATCATGGCCATGATGGATCCACCATCAAGTTTTATTTTCGAAAACATCCCACCCACTTTTTGCCACATCATATTTTGTAAAAACAAAACATTTTGTTTTTCTAAAGCAAGGCTAAGCATCAAAAACCTTTTGTAAAACGGTGATCAAGGAAGGTAATCAATCTTAAGGAAGGTAATGCAGGAATTGTTTTAACGATCAACTCCTATCACCTAATACAACAAGCAAGTGATAAAGATCTTTAAATCACAAGGAGGTGGCAAATGCACCGGGGCTTGCCTTTGTTTATAGGTGAGTCAGGCTCGGATCCGCAGATGTCAAAGTAAAAACAGTTCCCTGCCTGATGTTCCGCAGGTGGTGGTGGTGAAGTCTTCTCCTCTTCTACCTCAACCTCTTCTTCGTTTTCTAGATATAACCATATATATGTATATAAGAATGAATGCCATGTAATGCTTATGAGAGTGCAAAGATAATAAGAATTTATTATCTAAGGTCTTGAATACAATTTTCCTTCACGGAACTCCGAGAACCTAGGGTTTCTGGAGTCAACAGTGAAGTTCAAAGAGCAGGGGTGGGGGTCTTGGGTTATAATTATCAAACAAGGTCCAAATCAAACCAAATTCTACCCAAAGCATCTAAATAATGTTTAAAGTTCATATAAAAAGTTTGGGTATTTTTGGAATTATTATTGATTTTCTAAAAATCCAGAAACAATACTTTAGGCTATTTTAAATGACCCAAAATTCCCTATTTATCCTAAAAATCATAAAACTATTTTTATTAAATACTATGGAAAATAAGGAATCTAGGAAAATTGGTTTGACATTTTTAGGATTTTTTTACAATTTTCTAAAATTGTTAGAGTCCTGCCCGAAAAAGAAAATGAAAAAGGATGAATAGTCCTGGGCCGGTTTCAGCCCAGGCGGCCCAAGTCCACGCAGAAATGCGCGCGCGCCCGCGCCCGCGGTGTAGACTTTGCAGAAAGGCCCTCGGTGTTCTGGCTAACTGGGAACGGGTTCGGTTACTGTTTCTTGAGTCACTGACAGTTTCTAAAAAGGACCTCCACCTTTTATTCCTTCGCAGATTAAGGTCTACGACGAGGAACAGCCCTCGCCGCTCTCCGGCGAGCCTATTCTGGCCGAACAACACCATGGCTAGAGCTCTCGGGAGACAGGGATACAATTGAACCCCTACCAAACACTTCCCCTCACTTAATTTCGCAAATGAGTGCCTGGTTGGCCCTGGCCACGGTGACCGTGGGCGTTGCGGACAGACAATCGTGTTCCCGACGACCAGTGGGTTTCTAGTTCAATTAGGCGGGTCGGTGAGTATCAAGGACAAGCATGGGTGCTGAAACAAGAACACAATTGGCAAAATCGGACCTGATTGGAGCGGACCACGGCGAGGTCAGAACACGCGGTGTTCTTAAGCAGATTGGGGGAAATGCAAAATTGAAGCTCTCTGGTGGAGTATTTGAGGTACGGGTGAGTGCGCTAGATGCGTGATTACCTAACGAAGTTGATGGTGCACTCAATTTATAGACCCCGAGGTCGGTAGCTCTCAATTTGACCGCGATGTGCTGGCGGCCGGAGATAGAGAAGAACTCTGGCGCAGTGGATTCATGTCTACCGTCATGGCGACTTCACCGACGACAATTAGACAGCTATAGAGAGTCACGACGACGCGACGAAGGTGTTCAAGTACGTGGCACAAGACCGAAAGATGGATGTCACCGGTGAGCATATCAGCCCAAGCCGCAAAGCACGGGGGGGTACGGCGGTGAGTCACCGGAATTATCCTCAGGCGAAGAGCTACTATCTGGCAAGCTTATCTGGTCACTGGTGGCGTAAATCGCAATGGCGGCGGCGCGAATCGCGGCGGAGATCGGTCGTCGGCGGTGAGATTTTTGGCACTTGCAGTCTGATCCGTTCAGGCACTGTACCATGGCAAACGGCATTCAGTCGGTCTGACAGACCATCTTGAGATCGATTTTCCTCTCATATTCATATGGCAACTAATCCGAGGCTCTGCAGCAAAATTGTAAACCAATATACCATCTCCATATTTGTTATAGCATCCCTAGGTAGATTCTCATTGGATCATGGTCGAAATGGCTCTCAAACTTGGGTCTAGGCCATTGTCAGTCTGAAATTCAGACTTTATCAGCCTGACAGTCCAACTTTGGGCTTAATTATCTCCAATTTCTTCTCAACAACTATGCTTACACTCTTAAGAAAAGTTGTTCTCCATTGATAGGTCTATAATATTTATGTGGTGACCTAGGACAAATTCTCACTAATTTGAAAGATACAAAGGCTCAAAGTTGAATCAATCACACTGATATTCAGACTTCATCAAATGAGTCAAGTGTGGCTCTTTTGCACTTAAGTCCAAATCTCAAGTTTTGGATTGCAAACCCTCATGATTGGGAACCAAATGACTTAGGATACTTATTTAACATGGTTTTTACACTTTAGTTCACAAGTGCACTATTTTTGCACATAGGCCCCTAGGGTTTGGATTTAGGGTTTTTCAGGGTTTCAATTAGGGTTTCTGGTATCTTAGGGTGTAAATACAAAGTAGGTCCATTCTTGGTAACTTTTATGACTATTTCACTTAATCTTTGGGGTTTTCTCTATTTGGCTCCTATTTTACCCCTCAGATCCCTATTTAAGGTTAAGTACCCTACATTAGGGTCTTATTTGTAAAATGCCATATCAATACAACTTGTTTGAAATTTTTGCCTAGTGAATGCACTCTAGGTGTGTCAAACATATGCAAATGTCAATGCTCATGATGTTATGCTCAAGTTTTAGTAACAGTAACACCAGGGGTGTTACAATTTTCAACCATATCATATAATTGTTCCTTCTGAAGGACATAATGAGGAATAGAGAAGCTACTGGAAGGATTAGAAAATGGGCTGCCGAGCTCAATGAATTCACTATTGATTACATACATAGATCCTTAATTTAGTCCCAGGCGTTAGCGGATTTCATTGCTAATTGGACGCCAGGGCTCAGGGAGAAGAAGTAACAAAAGAAGCCGAAGCCTGGAAAGTCTTCTGTGATGGTTCTTGGGGAACCTTTGGCGCAGGAGCGATTGCTGTTCTAGTAGCGCCTTCTAAATTAGAACATGCTACGCAGTAAGGTTGGACTTCAGTTGTACAAATAATATTTCTGAATACGAAGCTCTTCTGTTAGGGCTTCAGAAGCTAAAGGCAATGGGAATAAGAAGGGCGATCCTTAAAACTGACTCCCAAGTCATTTCTGGTCATATAGACAAAAGTAGCAAAGCAAGAGATCCGGAGCTTGAAAAATATTTGGATACAGTCCGAAGATTGGAGGCTTCCTTCGAAGGATTTTCTGTAAAAAAATATTCTAAGAGGGGAAAATGAGCATGCAGATCTGCTAGCTAAGTCAGCGGCACAGGGGCTCCCTCTACCTTCGGAAGTATTTTTTGAGACAATAAAAGCACCTTCGGTTGAACTTCTAGAGAGAGCAGTGCTTACAATATCACCTGTACATAGTGAAGATTGAAGGACTGAAATCGTATCTTTCCTCCAAGGTAACTGTCTTTCGGATGCTGAAGTTTAATATAAAAGAATGGAAGCAAGGACAAGACCATATGTCATAATAGAAGGGGAGTTATACAAACATGGAGTCTACTCTCCACTTCTCAAGTGTTTATCCAGAACCGAAGGTATAGAGCTGATGAAGAAAATACATGCAGGTTTGTGTGGATCTCACATTGGGTCTAGGCCTTTGCTGTGGAAGGTTTTTAGACAAGGATTTTATTGGCCAAAGGCAGCTTCGGATGCAGCAGATCTGGTTCAAAAGTGCGAAAATTGTCAAAAATGTGCAAGAGACTAGAAACAACCTTCGTCGCTAACCCAGTTAATACAGCCAACCTGGCCATTGCAAAGATGGGGCCTGGATTTGTTAGGTCCACTCCCACCAGCACAAGGCAACTTGAAGTATGTTGTAGCGGCAGTAGAATATTTTCTAAGTGGATTGAAGTGAAGCCCTTGGCTACAATAACTTCGGTCACGGTCCAAAAATTCTTCTGGCAGAATATTGGTTGTCGCTTCGGTGTGCCGAATGCAATAACTATGGACAATGGAACATAATTTGATGCCGAAACATTCAAAGATTTTTGTGACCGAATTGGTACGAAGATTCATTTTGCATCAGTCAGGCATCCAGAATCAAATGGACTCGTAGAAAGAGCAAATGGCATTATAATGACAAGAATAATGAAGCTAATCTTCAACCAGCTCAGAGGAAAGTGGCCAGATGAGTTGATTAAAGTGGTGTGGAGCCACAACACAACAGCGTCAAGGTCAACAGGATTTACACCCTTCAAGCTCCTATTTGGTAACGAAGCAATAACTCCAGAAGAAGCAAAGACAAGATCAATAAGAACAACAGCTTCGGTAGAAGACAAAGCTGATTATCAAATAACAAAAGACACTATAGAAGGGTCCAGACTTCAGGCTATAGAGCACATCAATAAATATCAGGCCAAAGCAATAAGGTGGCGTGATAGAAAAGTTCGATTGAAAAACATCAAGCCAGGACATCTGGTGCTTCGGAGAGTGGCCAACCTAGATACAGTGGGCAAGTTGCAACTGAAGTGGGAAGGTCCTTTTCTGGTAATATCTTCATCAAGACCCGGTTCTTATAGATTGAAGGATATGGACGGCAACGACATACCTAGATCTTGGAATGTGGATGAGCTTCGGCGATACTATGTGTAATTTGATGTAATCTTTTTTTCATTTTTTCTATGGCACCCTTTTCCTTTCAAGAGGGGAGAAAGGTTTTTAATGGGGCCATAGCTTGTAATTTTTTCTTATTTAGCCCTATGAGGGCCAAATCCCCCAAAGATGTAATATGTAAAATATGAGCCTGCACCATCGAGTGCAAAAAGAAAAGCAGGGAGAAGCTCAAAAGACGTCCCCAAGGGGATGCAGAGCATGACGAAGCTGCAAAAAAGTCGTTCCTAAGGGAGCACAGCGTAAGTTTTCTGCTCAAAAGTCGTTCCTAAGGGAATGCAGAGCCAAAAATTTGACGAAGCTGCAAAAGTCGTTCCTAAGGAGCGTAGAGTAAGTTTTCTGCTCAAAAGTCGTTCCAAAGGGAATACAGAGCCAAATACCACCGAAATATAAGGTGCAAAAGTTCAAAAGTCATTCCTAAGGGGATGCAGAACTTAAATGCCACCAAAATAGAAGGTGAAGAAGCTCAAAAGTCGTTCCTAAGGGGATGCAGAGTTTGGGTGTGGTTTCGTGTGTGTGTTCGGGACATTCATTTGCACATTACATTGCATCATTCATTGCATTCATACACATTCATGCAGACATTCATAGGATCATCATCATCATAACATGAATCACAAACAGAAATACTCCAGCTTTGACAACAATGCTTCGATGAGCACGAAGAAGCAAGGACATGCTTCGTTGTGTACGAAAAGAAGAGAAGGTGTTTTTCGCCTTCGGCTCAAAAGATTCAAGTTTCGTCCATAGCAAAGCAATTTATATATGGATGGAAAGGTTAAAATATATTACAAGGTATGGACAAGTATACAAAGTAATGTTCAATTCTCGATTACAATGTCTTTTACAAAGACAATACAAATGCTTCTAAGCTCTATACAGACAGGCCTAAAAAATAGCTTCAGCAGCCCTCGGAATGTGCTTCGGATTATCAATCTTCGGCACTGAGAGCACCTAGAGGGGGGTGAATAGGTGATCCTGTAAAACTTAAATTGCCACAAAAACTTGATTAAGCGTTAGCACAATAATCGCCAAGTCGCTAGAGAGGAGTCTAAGCAAGACACGATAACCAAAAGAAGATCAACACAAATAGACACAGTGGTTTATCCCGTGGTTCGGCCAAGTACAAAACTTGCCTACTCCACGTTGTGGCGTCCCAACGGACGAGGATTGCAATCAACCCCTCTCAAGCGGTCCAAAGACCCACTTGAATACCACGGTATTTTGCTTTGCTTTACTATATCCCGATCGCGAGGAATCTCCACAACTTGGAGCCTCTCGCCCTTACACTTTGATGTTCAGAAAGAAGCACGGAGTAAGGGAGGGATGAGCAACTCACACAAGACACAAAAATCACAGCAAATACGCACACACAAGACCAGACTTGAGCTCAAAAGACTATCACGAGGTTCTCACTAGAACGGAGCTCAAATCACTAAGAATGTCGAACAAGTGCGCAAGAATGAAGTGTGAGTGATCAACTATGCTCAAAGAATGCTTGGATGTCTTCTCCATGCGCCAAGGGGTCCCTTTTATAGCCCCAAGGCAGCTAGGAGCCGTTGAGAGCATTGTAGGAAGGCAATTCTTGCCTTCTGTCGACTGGCGCACCGGACAGTCCGGTGCACCACCGGACACTATCCGGTGCGGATTTCTTTCCTTCTTTGGCGAAGCCGACCGTTGGAGATTCAGAGCCGTTGGCGCACCGGACACTGTCCGGTGCACACCGGACAGTCCGGTGCTCCAATGTGACCGTTGGCTCGGCCACGCGTCACGCGCGGAATCCTCAGCCGACCGTTGGCCCGGCTGACCGTTGGCTCACCGGACAGTCCGGTGGCTCACCGGACAGTCCGGTGCCTCACCGGACAGTCCGGTGAATTATAGCCGTACGCCGTTGATGGCTTCCCGAGACCGATGACTTCGCCTGTGAACGGCTCACCGGACAGTCCGGTGCACCACCGGACAGTCCGGTGATTTATACCGTACACCGCCGTCGAAGTCCCGAGAGCAGCAAGTTCGCCAGAGCTAGCCTAGCGCACCGTACACTGTCCGGTGCACCACCGGACAGTCCGGTGCACCCAGACTGCGCAGACTTTGGCTGAACAAAGCCATCTCTTTTCCAATTCGATTTCTCCTGTTTCCAGCACTTAGACACAATACATTAGTCCATAAAACAATGTACTAAGTCTAGAAACATACCTTTTGACTTGATTTGCACTTTGTCCACCACTTTGCATATATTAACACAAAAGCACTTGTGTTGGCACTCAATCACCAAAATACTTAGAAATGGCCCAAGGGCACATTTCCCTTTCAATCTCCCCCTTTTTGGTGATTTATGCCAACACAACAAAGGGCAACTAAAAGAAGTGCAATATCAATGCAAATGAGAACTCAAAAAGGTTTTGATTCAAATTTGGTATATATGGATCATACTTTGCCACCACTTGGTTTGTTTTTGCAAATCAACCTCAATTTCCTATCTCTAAGTCAAACACACTTGTAGAGACATAAATAGAGTTGTTACAATAGAAATTGATCACAGTATCAAAAACTCCCCCTATTTCCCATAATCAACCATTCTCCCCATAAGAGACCAACTTTTGACAAAAAGAGCCAATAAGAGTATTTTGACAAAACAAAAGCTCTATTCTATTATTTTCAAAATTCTCAAGTGGTAGCTGATCCATTTATTGCTTTGGCCTTATTTTCTCCCCCTTTGGCATCAAGCACCAAAACGGGATCAATCTTGGCCCTAGAACCCTATTGCCTCACCAAAGTCTTCAACTAAGAATACAAAGGCAATAAGAGTACATGAGATGAACTTGGAATAAGTTACCCTCTCATCGGAGTGCAGTGGAAGTCTTTCATGGTCCAAGTCCACCTTTTCCCTTTCAAACCTCCTTTGAGACTAAATTAAGAAAACTCAAACACATGGTTAGTCTCAAAGGGTCAAGTTGTAGCACATCTCCCCCTAAATATGTGCATCACTTGCAAAAGGACTTGTGAGGTCCGGGGAGTGTTTGTACAACTTGAGCACCACAAGTAAACAACAAAATGCATAAGGAACATGATCAAAGGCATAAACACATGTATGCTATAAATCAATCCAAGTTCCGCGAATCTAAGACATTTAGCTCACTACGCAGCCTGCAAAAGGTCTTCTCATCTAGAGGCTTGGTAAAGATATCGGCTAGCTGGTTCTCGATGCTAATATAGAACACTTTGATATCTCCCTTTTGCTGGTGGTCTCTCAAAAAGTGATGTCGGATGTCAATGTGCTTTGTGCGGCTGTGCTCAACAGGATTGTTCGCTATGCGGATAGCACTCTCATTGTCACATAGGAGTGGGACTTTGCTCAGATTGTAGCCAAAGTCCCGGAGGGTTTGCCTCATCCAAAGTAGTTGTGCGCAACACTGTCCTGCGGCAACATACTCGGCCTCAGCAGTGGATAGGGCAACGGAAGTTTGTTTCTTAGAATTCCATGACACCAGGGACCTTCCTAAGAATTGGCACGTCCCCAATGTACTCTTCCTATCGACCTTACATCCAGCATAGTCGGAATCTGAATATCCAATCAAGTCAAAGGTAGACCCCTTTGGATACCAGATCCCGAAGCAAGGCGTAGCGACTAAATATCTAAGAATTCGCTTCACGGCCACTAAGTGACACTCCCTTGGATCGGATTGAAATCTAGCACACATGCATACACTAAGCATAATATCCGGTCTACTAGCACATAAATAAAGCAAAGAACCTATCATTGACCGGTATGCCTTTTGATCAACGGACTTACCTCCTTTGTTGAGGTCGATGAGTCCGTCGGTTCCCATCGGTGTCTTTGCGGGCTTGGCGTCCTTCATCCCAAACCGCTTTAGCAAGTCTTGCGTGTACTTCGTTTGGGAGATGAAGGTGCCATCCTTGAGTTGCTTCACTTGGAACCCAAGGAAGTAGTTCAACTCGCCCGTCATCGACATCTCGAATTTCTGCGTCATCACCCTGCTAAACTCTTCACAAGACTTTTGATTAGTAGAACCAAATATTATGTCATCAACATAAATTTGGCACACAAAAAGATCACCATCGCAAGTCTTAGTGAATAAAGTTGGATCGGCTTTCCCAACCTTGAAAGCATTAGCAATTAAAAGGTCTCTAAGGCATTCATACCATGCTCTTGGGGCTTGCTTAAGTCCATAGAGCGCCTTAGAGAGCTTACATACGTGGTCGGGGTACCGTTCATCCTTGAAGCCAGGGGGTTTCTCCACGTACACCTCCTCCTTGATTGGCCCGTTGAGGAAAGCGCTCTTCACATCCATTTGAAACAACCTGAAAGAATGGTGAGCGGCATATGCTAGCAAAATACAAATTGATTCTAGCCTAGCCACAGGAGCGAAAGTCTCCTCAAAGTCCAAACCTGCGACTTGGGCATAACCTTTTGCCACAAGTTGAGCCTTGTTCCTCGTCACCACCTCGTGCTCGTCCTGTTTGTTGCGGAACACCCACTTGGTTCCCACAACGTTTTGCTTGGGACGAGGCACCAGTGTCCAAACTTCATTCCTCTTGAAATTATTGAGCTTTTCCTGCATGGCCAACACCCAGTCCGGATCTAGCAAGGCCTCTTCTACCCTGAAAGGCTCAATAGAAGAGACAAAAGAGTAATGCTCACAAAAATTCACCAATCTAGAGCGAGTAGTTATTCCCTTGCTAATATCACCCAAAATTTGGTCGACGGGATGATTCCTTTGAATCGTCGCTCGAACTTGGGTTGGAGGTGCCTGAGGTGCTTCTTCCTCTTCAACTTGGACATCCTGTGCTCCCCCTTGATCACGCACCTCCACTTGAGGTACCTGTTCGTCATCTTGGGTTGGGGGATTCACCATCGTTGAGGAAGAAGGTTGATCTTGCTCTTTTTGTTCCTGAGGCCGCACATCTCCAATCGCCATGGTGCGTATCGCGGTCGTTGAAACGTCTTCTTCATCTACATCATCAAGATCAACAACTTGCTCTCTTGGAGAGCCATTAGTCTCATCAAATACAACGTTGCTAGAGACTTCAACCAAACCCGATGATTTGTTGAAGACTCTATACGCCTTTGTATTTGAGTCATAACCTAACAAAAACCCTTCTACAGCTTTGGGAGCAAATTTGGAATTCCTACCCTTCTTCACTAGAATGTAGCATTTACTCCTAAAAACTCGGAAATACGAAACATTGGGTTTGTTACCGGTTAGAAGTTCATACGAAGTCTTCTTGAGGAGGCGATGAAGATACACCCGGTTGATGGCGTGACAAGCCGTGTTCACGGCTTCCGACCAAAAGCACTCGGGAGTCTTGAACTCTCCAAGCATCGTCCTCGCCATATCGATGAGCGTCCTGTTCTTCCTCTCTACCACACCATTTTGCTGTGGTGTGTAGGGAGCGGAGAACTCGTTCTTGATCCCTTCCTCCTCAAGATACTCCTCCACTTGAAGGTTCTTGAACTCGGACCCGTTGTCGCTCCTTATCTTTTTCACCTTGAGCTCAAACTCATTTTGAGCTCTCCTTAGGAAGCGCTTGAGGGTCCCTTGGGTTTCAGATTTATCCTGCAAAAAGAATACCCAAGTGAAGCGGGAAAAATCATCAACTATAACAAGACCATACTTACTTCCTCCTATACTTAGATAGGCGACGGGTCCAAAGAGGTCCATATGAAGCATCTCCAAAGGTCTTGATGTGGTCATCACATTTTTGGTGTGATGAGAGCTTCCCACCTGTTTGCCTCCTTGACAAGCTGCACAAGGTCTATCTTTTTCGAAATGCACATTAGTTAGACCTATCACGTGTTCTCCCTTTAGAAGCTTGTGAAGGTTCTTCATCCCCACATGTGCTAAACGGCGATGCCACAGCCAGCCCATGCAAGTCTTAGCAATTAAGCATGCATCTAGACTGGCCTCCTCTTTTGCAAAATCAACTAAATAAAGTTTGTCGTCTAATACACCCTTAAAAGCTAGTGAACCATCACACCTTCTAAAGACAGACACATCTACATTTGTGAATAAACAATTATATCCCATTTTACAAAGTTGACTAACGGATAACAGATTATATCCAAGCGACTCAACTAAAAACACATTAGAAATAGAGTGCTCGGATGAAATAGCAATCTTCCCTAACCCTTTTACCTTGCCTTGGTTCCCATCACCGAATATGATTGAATCTTGGGAATCCTTGTTCTTGACGTAGGAGGTGAACATCTTCTTCTCCCCCGTCATGTGGTTTGTGCATCCGCTGTCGATAATCCAGCTTGAACCCCCGGATGCATAAACCTGCAAGGCAAATTTAGGCTTGGGTCTTAGGTACCCAACTCTTGTTGGGTCCTACAAGGTTAGTCACAATGGTCTTAGGGACCCAAATGCAAGTTTTATCTCCCTTGCATCTTGCCCCTAATTTCCTAGCAATTACCTTCTTATCCTTTCTACAAATGGCAAATGAAGCATTGCAAGCATGATATATTGTCGAAGGTTCATTAATTTTCCTAGGAACATTAACAACATTTTTCCTAGGCATATGATGAACAACATTTCTCCTAGACATATCTCTACCATGCATATAGGAAGAACTAGAAGCAAACATGGCATGAGAATCAAAAGCATCATAACTTCTATAGGCATTCCTAGAATGTCTCCTATCATGATACATGAAAGCATGGTTCTTTTTAGCACTACTAGCCATAGGGGCCTTCCCTTTCTCCTTGGCGGAGATGGGAGCCTTATGGCTTGTTAAGTTCTTGGCTTCCCTCTTGAAGCTAAGTCCATCCTTAATTGAGGGGTGTCTACCAATCGTGTAGGCATCCCTTGCAAATTTTAACTTATCAAATTCACTTTTGCTAGTCTCAAGTTGGGCATTAAGACTAGCCACTTCATCATTTAATTTAGAAATTGAAGCTAGGTGTTCGCTATAGGCATCAGTATTAAAATCTTTACACTTATTGCACATTACAACATTTTCTACACGAGATGTTGATTTACTAGCTATTTCTAACTTAGCATTCAAGTCATCATTTATTATCTTGAAGTTAGAAATAGAGTCATGGCATGTAGACAATTCACCATAAAGCATTTCATTCCTTTTAATTTCTAAAGCAAGGGATTTTTGAGCCTCTACAAACTTATCATGTTCTTCATACAAAAGATCCTCTTGCTTTTCTAATAACCTATTCTTATCATTTAAAGCATCAATCCATTCATTGATTTTATCAAATTTATTTCTATTTAAACCTTTAAATAAACTAGAATAGTCTATTTCATCGTCATCACTAGACTCATCATCACTTGAAGAAGCATAAGTGGTATCCCGAGTACATACCTTCTTCTCCTTCGCCATGAGGCATGTGTGATGCTCGTTAGGGAAGAGGGATGACTTGTTGAAGGCGGTGGCGGCAAGTCCTTCATTGTCGGAGTCGGAAGAGGAGCAATCCGAATCCCACTCCTTTCCAAGATGTGCCTCGCCCTTGGCCTTCTTGTAATTCTTCTTCTTTTCCCTTTTGTTCCCTTGTTCCTGGTCACTATCATTATCGGGACAGTTAGCGACAAAATGACCAATCTTACCACATTTGAAGCATGAGCGCTTCCCCTTCGTCTTGGTCTTTTTGGGATGCTCCTTGCGTCCCTTTAGCGTCGTCTTGAAGCGCTTAATGATGAGGGCCATCTCTTCATCATTAAGCCCGGCCGCCTCTACTTGCGCCACCTTGCTAGGTAGCGCCTCCTTGCTCCTCGTTGCCTTGAGAGCAATAGTTTGAGGCTCTTGGATTGGGCCATTTAAAGCATCGTCGACGTATCTTGCCTCCTTGATCATCATCCGCCCGCTTACAAACTTTCCAAGGATCTCCTCGGGCGTCATCTTCGTGTACCTAGGATTCTCACGAATATTGTTCACAAGATGTGGATCAAGGACAGTAAAGGACCTTAGCATTAGGCGGACAACGTCGTGGTCCGTCCATCGCGTGCTTCCGTAGCTCCTTATTTTGTTGACAAGGGTCTTGAGCCGGTTGTACGTTTGGGTTGGCTCCTCACCCCTTATCATCGCGAATCTCCCTAGTTCGCCTTCCACCAACTCCATTTTGGTAAGCATGGTGACGTCGTTCCCCTCATGATAGATCTTGAGGGTGTCCCAGATCTGCTTGGCATTGTCCAAGCCGCTCACCTTATGGTATTCGTCCCTGCACAATGAAGCTAGAAGAACAGTAGTCGCTTGTGCATTTTTGTGGATTTGCTCGTTAATGAACATGGGACTATCGGTACTATCAAATTTCATTCCACTCTCTACTATCTCCCATATGCTCGGATGGAGAGAGAACAAGTGACTACACATTTTGTGACTCCAAAATCCGTAGTCCTCTCCATCAAAGTGAGGAGGTTTGCCAAGTAGAATGGAGAGCAAATGAGCATTTGTACTTTGCGGAATACGAGAGTAATCGAAAGAAAAGTTCGAATTGACCGTTTTCCGTTTCTCATAGTCGTAGTCGTCCTTTTGGGAAGAAGAGGACTCATCGCTGTCGTCGTAGTAGATGATCTCCTTGATGCGCCTCGTCTTCTTCTTCTTCCCATCTTTTCGTTTGTAGCCCGAGCCCGAGTCGGCAGGCTTGTCATCTTTCGGCTCGTTGACGAAGGACTCCTTCTCCTTATCATTGATCACGATCGCCTTTCCCTTAGGATCCATCTCTTTGGGCGATTAGTCCCTTCGTGAAGAGAACGGCTCTGATACCAATTGAGAGCACCTAGAGGGGGGGTGAATAGGTGATCCTGTAAAACTTAAACTGCCACAAAAACTTGATTAAGCGTTAGCACAATAATCGCCAAGTGGCTAGAGAGGACTAATCAAGACACGATAACCACAAGAAGATCAACACAGATAGACACAGTGGTTTATCCCGTGGTTCGGCCAAGTACAAAACTTGCCTACTCCACGTTGTGGCGTCCCAACGGACGAGGATTGCAATCAACCCCTCTCAAGCGGTCCAAAGACCCACTTGAATACCACGGTGTTTTGCTTTGCTTTACTATATCCCGATCGCGAGGAATCTCCACAACTTGGAGCCTCTCGCCCTTACACTTTGATGTTCAGAAAGAAGCACGGAGTAAGGGAGGGATGAGCAACTCACACAAGACACAAAAATCACAGCAAATACGCACACACAAGACCCAGACTTGAGCTCAAAAGACTATCACGAGGTTCTCACTAGAACGGAGCTCAAATCACTAAGAATGTCGAACAAGTGCGCAAGAATGAAGTGTGAGTGATCAACTATGCTCAAAGAATGCTTGGATGTCTTGTCCATGCGCCAAGGGGTCCCTTTTATAGCCCCAAGGCAGCTAGGAGCCATTGAGAGCATTGTAGGAAGGCAATTCTTGCCTTCTGTCGACTGGCGCACCGGACAGTCCGGTGCACCACCGGACACTGTCCGGTGTGGATTTCTTTCCTTCTTTGGCGAAGCCGACCGTTGGAGATTCAGAGCCGTTGGCGCAACGGACACTGTCCGGTGCACACCGGACAGTCCGGTGCTCCAATGTGACCGTTGGCTCAGCCACGCGTCACGCGCGGAATCCTCGGCCGACCGTTGGCCCGGCTGACCGTTGGCTCACCGGACAGTCCGATGCCTCACCGGACAGTCCGGTGAATTATAGACGTACGCCGTTGATGGCTTCCCGAGACCGATGACTTCGCCTGTGAATGGCTCACCGGACAGTCCGGTGCACCACTGGACAGTCCGGTGATTTATACCGTACACTGCCGTCGAAGTCCCGAGAGCAGCAAGTTCGCCAGAGCCAGCCTGGCGCACCGGACACTGTCTGGTGCACCTAGACTGCGCAGACTTTGGCTGAACAAAGCCATCTCTTTTCCAATTCGATTTCTCCTGTTTCCAGCACTTAGACACAATACATTAGTCCATAAAACAATGTACTAAGTCTAGAAACATACCTTTTGACTTGATTTGCACTTTGTCCACCACTTTGCATATATTTACACAAAAGCTTTTGTGTTGGCACTCAATCACCAAAATACTTAGAAATGGCCCAAGGGCACATTTCCCTTTCAGGCACCACCATCATGCAGACAAACAAGTAGTATAAGGTAAAAAGTAATTACAAGAGATGGCAAGCAATAGGTATAAGTTTCATACCGGCTTAAGCAAGCTTCGGGCCTCGTCACCAGCCAAATCCCGCCCACCCTTCGCCCAAATCTGAGTTATAAATCTATTTCCAATACTCGGGGCTTCGCTGGGGATATCAACCAAGTCTGATGGAGACAGACTAAAGGTTGGTCTGTTTATCGTTTTTCCGTGCGTACAACCAGCCTTCATAAACGATGCAGCTGTGCCGCAAGAAGCTAGCAAGGCACCGAAGTCACCGTGCCCAGCTATCACTTCATCAAGCACCTCAACTTCGTTTTCAATATGTTCGAAGCTGCTTGGTAGGTCTTCAGCCGAAGGGGTAAACTCTTCAGAGCTGGCTCCAACCGAGCCGAAGACCTTTTTAAGTCGTCGCACGCAGCGGTTGCCAAAGTTTAAACAGATGTTCCGAAGCTCTTTCAGAGATTGTTGCAGCTTTGTATTTTTGTCAGCTTCAGCTTCGTATTTTGCATGGAAATCTTTTCTCTCTTGTTCGAGGCTCTCTGATTTTTGGAGAAGTTCCTCATTTAATCTAGCGTTTTCGGCTTAGGCTTCTACAAGTGAACCCTCCATTGCCTGAAGCAGGAAATCTTTCTTCTCAAGAGAAGCTCCATAGTCTTTAATTTTGTTTTCCAAACCCTCGATTATAAATTTGTTCTTTTTGTCTTCGAGGTCTTGCTGCATTCTCAGTGCCTTGCTTAGCAACATACTTTGTAGAAATAAACCTTCATCAAAAAATTTTGCTTCATCACAAAAATAAAAAGAAAATTTTGCTTCATCTTAAAAAAAGGAATTTTACCTTGAAGTTGGAATAAAACAAACTACCGACGATATGTTGTCGTGGGTAGCCGCTAATATCAGCTTCGAGCTTCGGGATACTGACACTCTTCGATAGAGTGCTGATTATCTTTGCCTCAGTGCGGTCGCGAATGCATCCTAAGGCCCCTTCATCGATCCCACCAAAGGGCATGGCTCCTGGCTGGTAGCCACAGGATATACCATACTCCTGTAGCTCCTTCTTTTCGGCCTCGAATAATTCTTGCCCTACCAGGTTCCGAAGGTTGAAGTCTTTTTCCTCCGAAGCAGCATCAGCAACCTTCTTTCCTTTGTCAGGCACTGTGGCCATGACCTCCTCTGCAGCCGCAGCTGTCTCTTCCGCAGCCATATCCAAAAGCAGTTTATCAATTCCAGAAAGTGTACTCTCAAGGTTGGCAGCTTCGACGGTAGCTGCAGCTTCGGTAGTGGCCTCAACGCTTGCAATAGGTGTTATTTTAGATACCAAGGCCGACGGTGGCGTCCGTCCAATGGCTTGCATTACGGTAATGATTCTTTGCTTTTTCTACCCATCTGCCTTCTTTGTAGCTGAAGGCTCGTCCTTCTTCTGTAAAAGCTTCGTCAGTTCCAGTCCCAGAGGAGTTAGCAGCTTGATAGGTACAGATTCAGTCATTACCTTTAAAATTTCTGCTACTTCGGCAGCAGGAGGCGTCGAGGGAGTTTCCTCTGCTGCCTTAGTCATCTTTGGCTTTGGACTCTCAGCCTTCCTCTTCTTCGAAGCAACATCTTTCGGCTTAGGAGTGGATTTTATTTTCTTTGAAGCTTTTTCGTCCTCCTTTACCATTCTAGCAGCTTGTCTGCTCAGAATGCTGGCGATTCTTTTTCTTTTAATACCTTTGGCACCTTTGTCAAGTCGTTCATAATCAGGGTATTCAAATTTTAGGGCATCCATCACCCAGTTCAACCTTTGCTTGGGTCGGGTGCCGAAGGCTGCTGTCATCAATTAATCTTCTTTCCTCGTATAATTTCTCAGTATTTCATTACACATAGTTTCAATCATCTCTAGCCATTCTTGGCATGGCTCTTTAAACTGTTTTTCAAACTTGAAATGATAGGCTAATCGAACAAGGTCATGCTTCTTCTTTGTTTCTTTCATCTTCGGCATTCCCCAGCCACTTGACATTGGGAAGGTCCGGTTGGCCAGGTATTCCTGTACCAGGTCCCTTGTGCTGATTTGCTCAGCAACCACCCTGAACTCTGCTGCAGCTAGCTAGCATGCTGACCCTAGTTTCATATTGCACAGGGGCCTAGTCATTCCGAAGTTTAAGGACAGCGGGCACATGACCATTGTCATCAGTTTCCACCTCTTCTTCTCATCAGCCTTAATATAAAACCATTCACCTTTCCAGCCGGTTGGCCATTTTATGCGGTAACCGAGAACTAGAGCCTTCGTATCCTTGCGATACGCAAAATTATAGCAACCAAAATTTTTATGAAGACCGTCTGCCCTGGCCTTCGTCTGGTAGTGCAACTCGTGCACTCGGCAGAACGCTTCGGCATCTGGGATCATCCCTTGGCTTCGGAGGGCCCATATGAAGATGCTAAGCCTAACAATGGCGTTAGGGGTCAGCTGATGAAGATATATTTCAAAATTTTTCAAGACTTCCCCTATCATCTCGTTTAGAGGAAATCGCAGTCCTGCTTTGAAGAAGCTCTTGAAAACCACTACTTCATCATTCTTGGTGCTAGGGTGGTCTCTTCTCTGGCAAATCGGACAAGTTTGCTTTCAGCTTCCCCAAATTAGCCTAGCTTCATCATCATGGCCATGTCAGCTTCAGACACAGTAGATTTCTCAAAATCTAGATGGCTGGGTTTTGTTGGGATCAAAATACTATAATCTTCCTTATCTTCATCAATATTTTCTTCTTTAGCAACGTTCTGTTCAGCTTTGGCAACAGGAGTACCTTCGTCAGTAGTTCCCTCTGTCACAACTAGACCTGATTGTTTCATGACTTGGAAATTGGTGTTGTCTCAGTAATCTCGGTTTCTTCTCCCTCACGAGACACCCTTGCAGTCGATCGCACTCTGGCCATTTTGATGGATTTTTCACGGTTTGATGAAGCTAATGGATTTTTTGCGGGCCTAGTGCAGTGGTAGAGCCTACCATCTGTAACTGAAAGGTCTTGGGTTCGAGCCCCAGCCTATGCATATTATGCGGGTAAGGCTTGGCGCTTAAAGATACCCTTCCCTAGACCCCACACAGTGCGGGAAGCCTACGACACTAGGTACGCCCTGACGAAGCTAACCCGTTTGACGAAGCTAATCTCAAATGATGAAGCGCTCGCTCGAGAGAGCAATGAAGAAAGCTTCGGCTGTGGTTAAATTTTTTAATAGCACAATAGTGCAATGGCAATGAATGTTGTGGTAACTCCTCACCAACCTGTCCGTTTATATAGTGCTGCAGGGAGGGAAGGTGAATCGCCAGGCCGCTCGCACTCGCTGAACGGTGGACCGCCCGGCGCCTGGAATATTATAATCGTTTCTCGGCAACGAGCTCAGGGAAGGTGTTTTTCGGACCTTCGACATTCCGAAGCCTTTGTGTTTTCGCGGATCGAGCTCGTTACGAAAAACGATCTAGCACCGCGAAGGGGCTACTGTTGGAGGTCTTCTTCGCCGAAGGTCCTCAAGTAAAAAACACCTTTGGCAAGACAATACAAAGGCATGCACGACATGAAGATACAACCCGAAGATAGTATGGACAGAAGCCGAAGCTATTACTAAAGGAGCTTCGGCTCAGCATTATGGTGAAGACGAAGGACGATACCGACCTACGGAGGAAAAGTCTATCTAGTCCTTAACAGTTTGTATTATGATTATAATTGTGTGACAAGGACATAAATGTAATTTTGATCGGGCTGCGTACTGTGCCTATAAATAGGTGAATAGTAACCCCGTACTATTCACGCTGTCTTGCAATCCCTCGCGTGTCACTTTCGGATTCTTACCTTCTGTCAAACCGAAGGTATTAATGTAACTCAATATCATTAATGTTTGTTCATGATCATATAATGAAAATATTGATAATCTAATGGTTTAATACAACTATTCATGTTCTTTCTATGTCTCATATGTTCTTGCTTTTTATTCCTACATACTGAGATGATGAAGGTATGCCCTTCATAACCTTCGTCTGGAGACCATTATATCCTAAGGGAGATAATGCTTCGAAGGACGAAGGTCTTTAATCACTAACATTTGTGTTGCCTTGTTCTTGATTCATAGCATTTGAGAACAAGTCCCCAACACGTGTCACTCCCATAAAACTCACTTCTTCTCACTCTTCTTACAAATATTAACAAATCATTAAAAGTACTTGCCCCATAAAACTCACTTCATCTTGCTTTTCTTAAAAGTACTAGCAAAGTACCCGTATGTTGCTACGATTTTTATTCATGCTCGGGTACAGAGTATAAAACCCAAAGGCATGCCTGTTTTGTTAGTTAGATGGGTGTCAATATAAGTTTGGGGGTCAGCAACCACGGTTTGAATCCTCATTTGTGTATCATTCTAGCTTTTTTGTCATTTAAATTTGGGGAGCACGACGACGATAAAAATCATGGAACCGTGAAAACTGGTGCTTTATATAGTAAAGATTATCAAATCATAAAAAATTCTTATGTATCAAATTATTAAATGCAAATGAAACTCTAGTGAAAGTTTCATTGGAACTGACTAGATTTTAGATTATTTCTTTAAAAAAACTCCAACCACTTTTCAATATTTTCATCCACCCTAAAAATTACTAAAAACAAATCCAAAGAAATTTCAAAAAAAGGACTTCAAAAACAAGTATATTTTCTATTTTTAAGATCTAAAAAAATATTAGCAAGATTTTATAACTACACAACTATTAAGTAGAAGAATATATACAACATAAAATTCACCAAATTTTGGCGAAACTTTATAAAAAATTATATATTTATAATACATACGTCAATGTAATACAAAATCCTAAATTTCTTTGGGTCACCACGAAAACTACCAAAATTCACCAAATTTTGGTGAAGCTTTATAAAAATTTGAATCATGAATCCAACAACTCTTTCTAAACTAGATGCCTTTGCTTAAGGTATGAGAGCTCCATCAAAACCACATACAGTATGGCTTTAAAATACGTGGGACCATCATAGGCATGAAGAAAGTATTTAAACATAGACTATATGTGACATAAAATTTTCTTCATATCACAGTTGCTATAGGCAATGGAAAAATAACCAATTATGTGGAAATTTTCTTTTCGTGAACATGATGACATAGAAAAAAAAGAAAATAAAAGCTTTAGTTTTGATTGTTTAAGCCCCTTTCTTTATTCCAATTGAATCCCAATTATCACTTGACCTTAAACTCAATCTTTAACATCTTTGGTCTTGATCTTTAATTTGGAGTACCAATTATGTGTGCCAAAACACTCCAGAATCAAATGGCCTTGTACCCCTTTACTTGTAATGCTTCTAGCTTAATTCAAGATCAAGCTTTAGGTATATCAATCAAATGAAAATGATTTATCCAACTCGAGAGATTTTCAACCAATGTGATTTCCAATGCTATCAACCTTTGTCACTTATTGATACAATTTGTGCACTATAAAGAAAGACTCAACATCTCTAAATGTACTGATCCAATGACCATAAAATCTTGTAGATATGTGCTTCAATAAGTTTCCTAATAGTTGTAAAAAAATGAGCTCTATTTGAATTTATATGAACTACTATAAGTTACATCTTTCCCAACATGTACATGTTGAAAATAGTAGCACTTGTACTCAAAAGATTCAGTTCACCAACAAGTTTCATTTATCCAATAATCATGAAACATGCACAACTATAATTCATAAGTATAGGGTATGAAAAAAATTTCTCAAGTTAATTCAAAATGATTTAGTCACTCAAACATGGCTCTGATCACATCTCACTCAAAATATTCAATATATACATATTTCAACAATCAAAACATTCCTTCTCTAAATTGAATCTAACTTGAAGCCTATTTATTATCACAAGAGATATATCCATACAAGCCACTTACTAAATGGATTCTCTTATGGATTTATGTAGCTCATGATCATGCAATAGCAACCAAACCTCTCTCTCTCTCTGTGTGTATAATTCAACTAACTCATGTACACCCAAAGTAACTTGATTAGCAAAGAATGCATCTTGATATGTCTCATGATCATTTTTTTTGAAAGCTCTAACTTAATTTAGTTGCAAATGATGAAATATCTCCAATAAATTACCCACAACATGATAAAAAGCACTTGTATGCTAAGAACTTGGACTTCACACAGTTTTGGTTTGGCACCGGGACATTGATCATTATTTCTCAATACTTAACATACAATCAACAATATGGATTGCATTTGAACCAAACCTCCAATGTCAATGGTACCTACACACAATCATCCACTACCTGATGATGTCCAACTAGAGTTGGACCCTCTCATATTAGTAGCACCACACTTAGTCTTTCAAATGGCATTTGTGTTAGTAGCAAGATATTTAGCAATTACAACCAATGAGGTACCATAGCCATCCCTTCTCCTGACACAAGTAGGAAACTCTCTTTGGTTGATACTTTTTTGCTCATCTTTTGCTTCTTATCTGCTTGCTTGTTGTCACTTCTTTGACCCTTCCTCTAAAGCTTGTTATAATACCCCAAAGAAAGGTGTCTCATTTGATCACATTTGTGGCCCTTTAACTGGGTGAGGTCTAGTGTTGATTTTGATCTTTTACTTCCTCTTCTTGTCTTCTTCTTCACCCCATCAACATCATCTTCATGATCGATTTGAACCTGAAACATGGGATTTTATATTTGGCTCAACTTGTGGCTTCTTTTTTTGTTAGGCAAGACTTGGCAAGGTGCCCCATAATGTTGCACTTGTAGTACATTAAGTGAGAAAGCTCTTCATAGTCTAATCTTTTTATCTCTTTCTCATACTTATCCTTGCACCATCGTTTTCTCTTGATCTGTGACTTGTTGAAGCCAATACCACTCATATCACCATGTTGCCTATGGCTCTTCGAGAAATGCTCATATGTGACATTTCATGAGTAATGCATCTCCAACTTGTTTCTCAATTTCTTCACTTGTTTTTTGAGATCATTGTTCTGCTTCAAAAGGTTAGTCTCACAAGACATAGAGGAAGAACAAGAATCTATATTTGAAGAATAAGGCATATCAAGCAAATCATGCATCACATGAGGTGGGTACATGCCTCTACCCTACATCACAAAGGTTAGTCACAAGTTTCAATTAATCATTTATTCATGTGATGAGCTCTCACATTTTTCATATCTTAACTATAAAGTTTCTTAATGAGAAAAGCATGGTATTCTACCAAGTTCTCATGAGTAGTACTAAGTTAGCGCCTCATGTAAACAAGTAATAAAAAAGTAGATTCTTTTGTTGTACACATGAGTATTTTAGAAATGAGTTTCCATTTTCCAGTTTCATTGATTTAGCCATCTCATTTCATAAAGTTAGTTTCATGCTAGGAAGTTTATCTACAAGCTCGGCATGTGAGTATGCATAATCAATCACATTTCAACTTGATACCTTTATGTCACCTTATGACATGAAGCAATGTGATAAAGTTGATAGACCTATAGCATCGATATCATCATCTGAGCAGGAACACCCATCCTCAACTAACTCATGTGAACTTGCACTATCATCATCACTTAATTCATCACTTGCGATGGAGCACTCATCAATTACCACCTTCTCATTGATGTGCTCAACACCATCAAACACTGCCTCCTCCTTGCGCTCATCATCGTCAATACAGTCCTCCCATACATACCATCAAGATGACTCCAAATCCCATTTGCAGTCTCCTTGCATTTGATATCCTCGAAAAACTCTCCACTCAAATATTTATATAAAATGTTTGTTGCTTGTTCCTCAAGATGTAGGAATTTTCTTGTGCTTCGATTAAAATATTTTCATCCAACATACGATAAAAGCCCACAAATATGGTCGACCACATTTGAGGACAAATTCCATGAAAATATTTATCCATATAAGATTTTCGCTGTCCGAATTGTGTACCATCCAAAATATGTGTATCACATCTAACCCACTAGTCACCATCCTATTGGGCCAGTTAAGACCATAATAAGAGAATCAAGCTCTTATACCACTTGTAGGGTGAAGATTGTGGACTAATGGGGTGAATAGTCCTTCTTAAAACTAATTACACCAAATAACTGAAACAAACACAAAACTAATCTATTTGGTCTAGCCATGACTATACGCTATCTATAACAAGAACCTTTCAAAAACCCTAAGCAAGTTATGTCTATGGTGTTAAGCTAGTGAGATCTATCCTAAAGAAGCATAGTTAGCAAAGTCATCATACAAACCTATGCAACAAGTACTCTAAGCACACCTAGAGCTTCTACACATACTAGTAAACAAAGCGCATAAAGCCTAAGCAACATCAGTACTACACTAACACTAGTTAACTAGCAAAGCTACACAAGTTAAATTAGAGAGCTACAACAACTTAGCTAAACAAGCTAAGCAAACACAAGAGCAACAACAACACAAGCACCATACATGGATAACTAGATACAAGCTTGTGATTGAGAATTAATAACCAATGGGAAGATGATGACAATGATTTTTGACTTGTGGTTACGTGGTTTGCCAACCACTTAATCTCCATTGAGGAAAGCCTAAGTTGTTGTCGATCCATTTGCAACTGCTGATAAAACAAGATCACACTCCTGACCAAAGAAAGTTTTTCCACAAGAGCAGGGCGGGCCCAGGATTTGGAGCATGGGTATTCGAAATTTTAGTGGAGCACATTTTTTTCTTGACAGCCTAAATTCTAGCCTAGTAGCCTTTAGGCATATACAATTAATTATAGTATCAGATAGAATCAGTTTCATTGTATATAAAATATGCAACACATAATTGAGTATGGACATTACAGAACTAGTAACTAAATCATAACTCACGCAATAAAGAATTAAAGGATGGTTAATAAGATGATATTGTTCAGCAATCAACATACTAGCCAACCGATTAGGGTTTGCCAAGTTGTCGTTGCGTGCGTGGATAGCCGCACCATAGCCCCCTATTCTCGAGCATCCGTGCAGAGCTTCAGCATGCTAATGGGTAAAGGCTGATGGCCTATTGTGCTGCTTGATGGCCACACGGTAGGGAAATGAAAAAAGCCGATAAAAAGCAAAGTTTTGGCCAAGTAGCTATAAACCAATGTTATTTTATGTTTTTATAATATTTCTATGTATGTACATAGTATATTTATAGTCTATATATGTATACATAATTTTTCTTTACCAAAAATAATGGTTATTCAATCAAATACCCTTGCTCCAACTTAGACTCATCCCTGCACAAGAGCACTAGCACTTCATTCTGGCCGAACCACTTGGCGCTATTTCACACCTCACTCTACTAGTAGTTGCCCTTTATGAACCCTCATGGGGTTAGCACAACACCCTCACAATGGCTAATGGACCAAAGGTATCAATAATCACTAAGAGGAACTCAACAATCCTCCTCAAGCACTAAGCATCTAGGTGATGGCAATCACCAAAAGTAATAAGAAATCCTAAAGTCACAAATACCACATAGTGCCACCAAATAAAACTCATGCACACACATCATGACCTTTAATCTCTCTAAAGAAAATACTCATCAAGCTAAGCGTAAATATTAAAATAGTGCGCATATATCATTATTGACACTCATGCTTCATCATGTCATCACTCAACTACGCTAGTTCACTTCCCCTGGCAACAATTTGAGGGGCCAACTAGCTGCTCAACCTGCTATCAGCTCATCGATTCATGTGCATCAACTCGCAGTAAGATGGCTTGAACACCAAATATAAACCTGAGCAATAGTATTAGTGCTGAGTAAAATTCACCCTACAACAAAAAGGGCCTTTGTAGCTATTAAAAATCAGCTAATAGTACTAGATTTTTGATCGATACTACGCAACTGAGACTAAAGAAAGAACTAAAGAACATGTTCTTTAGTCCCATTTGTATGGTACTAAAGGGCCAATTAGTATTATTAATTGTATCTTCAACCGAACCTAAAGTAAGTCATAAGTCAAGTGATTTTTCGCGTAACATGTGTATTGCGATGCTAGGATTTGAATCCAAGAAATTGAGTTCTGCATGTTGCCTCCTTACACTCTAGCATAGAGCTATTTATTACTAGAAAGGATATGTTTTACTTTTATTTTAACTTATAAGATCCTTTAGTACTGGTTAATGACAAAAAGTGGTACCAAAGAGCCCTTGACATCGGTTTTTGCCACCAACAAATAATAAGGACTCTTTTAGCTTTAGTAGTAGTTGGTGTTATCAGCTAAGGCTCTTTAGTGCCAATTAGAACTAGCGACTAATACTAATCTATGCTCGAGAGATTAGTTTCGGTTGATAGGTCCAACTGATAGTAAAGAAAGGACATTAGTATCGGTTGAAACCATCAACAAGTATTAATATCCCCCTAGAGCCCTAGGTATTAGAACTGTATTGATGTTTGTGTCATTGTCGGTTCTAACTCCACCGATACTAATGCTAGGGATCTGAAGCCTCTTTCTCGAGTAGGATCACGGGCTGACACTTTAATCCGGCAATGTTGTCATCAGGATTCTAGACTTCAGTAAATGTTACTTTAGGCTATTAAATTTTTATTCCATATATCATCTATGTCATGTAACTCAAAAGATCATTTTCATATCGCTAAATTTTTCTAAACGAGCACTCACGTTATCATATTAAAATTTAGCATATTGATTATGCACTAACATGGGTTGACAAGTGCGCATGCCAGGACAACCACTTCTTTTCCTCTCTAGCCTGACTCCAACAGTTGCTACTACGCATTACAATACGAGGGTATCATGGTGGGTGAGAGCACCTAGAGGGGGGTGAATAGGTTATCCTATAAAAATAGCTCAACAAAACAAACTTGGACTAATATTGGATTAGTGAAATCAAAAGCCAAGTCCGAATGAAAAGGACAAGAGGAGAGAACTTCTTCACTTAATTGCTCTCACCAGGTGAGTATTAAACTTAGAGCAATTATGGAGTGAAGTGAACTACTAGAAAGAGTAGAATCGCTATAAGGTAAAGGGACAAATGACACGACGATTTTATCCCGTGGTTTGGTCAAGCGTAAAATGCTTGTCTAATCCACGTTGTGGTGTCCCAATGGACGAGGGTTGCACTCAACCCTCTCATGTGATCCACTGATCAACTTGAGTACCATGGTTCTCTTTCTTATCTTAACTTTTCTCGTTGTGAGGAATCTCCACAATTGGGGTAGTACTCTCTTTGTTGTCTCCTTGTGTCGAAGTCTATTTTTGAGCATCTGCTGATTATGTTTATGATGATGTGGACCAAAGGCTGGGGATAGCCCTCCTCTTCTTTTGGTGGTGGGGGTAGCTGCCTTTGCTGGTGGATTGGTTGCGGAGGGGGTGGGGTAACAGTGGCCTTTTTGGGTGTGCTGGCAGTTGATGGTAGTTTGGCTGGTACTTTTTGTACTGCTATGCTTCTTACTGGTTATATTGTGGTTGGAAAGTATGAGCTATAGTCTTCACTGGCTGCTCTAGATAATTCCTTTTCCCTTTTTCTGCATCCAACCTTTCTTTTACTTCTCTATAGGCATGACAGACTTTGATTGAGTGACTAGAGCTTTCATGGAATATGTAGTACAGCTTGTATTCGCGGGGTAGGCCTCGTCCACGCCCCTTCCCCTTGGAGCCTTGCTGCCTCTTATCGGCTGGTAGCTTTGGTCGTAGTTGCGATCAATGTCTTTGGGCCATTGCTGCTGCTGGAAGTTGTGAACTTGGGTCTGCGGCAAAGCCAATTGTGTTAGTCCCCATGGTTTGGAGCTCCCTTGATGCAAGGGATCCTTTGGCCTACGCTGCGCCTCAACCTTGCGGTAGTGGTGGTCTTCGGAGAGTGTGTACTTTTCGAATAGCTCGTAGACTTCTTGGAGGGTTGTTGGGGGTCCCAAGTACAGTGACTATACAGCTTACGAGCACGGATGCCGTTGATGGCGTAGTGAATGGCTATTCTGTATTCTACTGATGACAACTATGACTTCAGTGATAAGGACTTGTTGTAGTAGTCGCGAAGGCTTTCCCTCTCCAGCTGTTTGCACAGTGAAAACTCTGCGATGGTGTCGGTTTGTGGTCAGTACCCTTCGAAGTTGAGAAGGAATTTTTCCCGAAGTGCTGCCCACGAGTCAATTGTCAGAGGAGGTATCCTGGTGTACCATGTTAATGTGGGGGCCTCTAGGGCGATGATGAGGGATTTTGCCATAAAGTTGTCATCCCCTCCAGATGAGGCCACTGTGACCTGATAGCTCATGATAAACTGCGATGGGTCAGCTTTCTCGTTATATCTTGGCCAGTTGCCAGCCCTGTAGTTACTTTGCCATGACTTTGCCTATAGTCTAGAGGAGAGTGGACATCTGTTGTCGGTGAAATTGAAAGCCTGAAAGGTGTCGCTTTGTGGGGTCTGCCTAACTTCGTCAAAACTTCTTATTCTCATATGGTCATGCAAAGGGTGTGTTAGGTCTTGGGCCTGCAGGTGCTGGATTTCTTGCTCGAGGGCTTGGAGATGTTCTTTCTCTTGCTAAATGAGGCAGCACACCCTGGTTTGGTCCTCGTTGCGCTGCTGCCTAGCCGCAAGGGCATCTCTTTGCTTCTGGAGATTGGAGTTGTGAGTGCGAAGGCTTTTGACCAGCAGTTGGTCCTCAGAGTTGATGCCGAGGTCTGGGTTGTCCTATAAGTATTCGTCGTCGTTTTCCGATGGCATCCCGAATGGGTGGCGAGGGCCTGCTGTGGCGGGACACGGGAGGCAGGATCCTTGCCATGTCTGGCCAAACCTTGGCTTGGTAAGGTTGGTTTATGGAGGTCTCCTGAGTCTTCTAAGTTGGTGGTATGGACTCACCTGCTTGCTCGATGGAGACTACTGTCTGCTTTTGTTTTGCAAGGAAGTCCTCGCCCTGTGGGTCAATGGTAGCCTTCAGGCTAGGTGGGGGATGATCGGCGGCAAGGGCTACCTTGCCTTTCTTGGCGGCGAGGGCAGTCTTGGTGTCGTTGTCGTTTGGTGGTGGGCTAGCACGTGTGCTTTTCTTGGGAGGCATCGTGGGTGTTGTCTTCGTCGCACAAATGGTGGGTGCCAAATGTTGGGCACTGACATGCAGCAGCGCTGTCAGGTGGACCCAAACACTAGAGTAGCAGATCAGAGCTCAGGTGCACAACAAAAAAACTGCAGGGAACTATAGCTTTTTGTTATGTGTGTCCCATCCCGCTACAGGACGGAGGTATTTATAGGCCTGTTCGGGGGTAGGTGGTCCAAAGTACGTCCCTACCCACGGCTACCAACTATATTCGAGGGATAACTCGTGTAATGGAGTAATTACAGTGTTGCCCTTATAGTAATCCGCACACACCAGACAACACACTCACACGCTACGCTGACGGGTGGGCCCTTGGCGATGTCTTCTGTTGCACTGGGAGGGGTACGGGGTCGACCTTTAGCCTTCGCCCCGAGAGCCTTAGCATCAACGCTCCCCTCACTACTACATATATGACTATTTAAGACACACCATTAAAGACTCATATAAGTACATTTTATAGAAGTGTCTTATATCATACGATGTTGAGTAAGATAAGACAATTGTTTGGAAATCCGTCTTAATTGAAAAAGTTTTTTGAGACAGTTACGTCGTAAAAAATGTCTTATATTGATTTAAGACATGTTTTTATTATAAATTGTCTCAAATAAGGATAGTATTTGAGTCATCCCTACTTTAACAACTGTCTTAGATGGCAATGAGTATTTGAGACACTTCTATGTATGAAACCATCTCAAATAAGAATACTATTAGAGTCGTCACGACTATAAGAACCGTCATAAATGTTAGTGAGTATACTAGACACTTATAAATATGGAACCGTCTTCACATGATAGTGTGACAAGACGTATATGAAAAATGTAGCAAATAGTGAAATCACCTTGAGTTGATGATATATACAAATCGCTATCATTTTGTTTCCATCTTGCGACGCCTTCTCACTATACACACCCAATGCCTCCCTCGGGAACGACCGCCGCCGCCCAATAATCATGGACTCTGAACCCCAAAAATCGCCGCCGCCGGAGGCCGTCTCACACCCAATGCATCTTTAAAATCCTAGTTACTAAAATTGTATTTATCTGTGTATATTTGTATAGAAAAGAGAGAAGGAAAAATCTGAATTTTCTTACCTCTACGGCTTAGTTTGGCAGCCTGATTCCTCGCCGGGTTACCGGCGTTTTCCCTGTGCCGGTGGCCCATGTGGGAAGATTCCACGGGGCATATTTTTGGCCTCTTTGGAAGACACCTCTATAGGGATATCGGCCCAACCCCAAGCCAAGCTTCCACCCATGGGGATATTGGCCTGACCTCTAGACGTCGGGCGGTTATCCCTCCCGAGCACGCCACCGCCTCTGCTCGCAACTATCCCGAGAACACTACCGCTGCTATCACCTCGGATCAACCAACTCTGCCTCCACAGGTGAGCCACCTTCGCTCGCATCTTGTAGATTGAATCAGACACTAGTAGTTTCTTGTAGATCGAATTCGGACTTCAATCCGTGCAGCCCATCGGCAAGACGTCGAGGGCGTGCGCCGGCTCAGCGTTGCGGCGACTGTACCCCTCGATGTGTGTTCTCTGCGACGTGAACCTCTGTTCCTCCACACCTGTACCCCTTCCCCATGGTCGGGCCACACGCTGGACTGGAAGCATGCCCCTACGCCACCTTCCAACAAGGGGATGAGTTAAATTCTATATCTCTTCCTCATGTCTTGAGCACAAGGGGCTAGGTTAAATTATGGTGAAAATCAAGGAGGAGTTAGGATTTGGAGCTGTTTTTTAATTTCTGAAGGAAGAACATATGTTCTCCAAAGTGTTGTTGAATCCTTCTGTCTTTAAATATTAAAACTGTTATCTCTTCAAATTTCAAGTAGGAGTTGGAATTACTCGGCTGTATGTATATATGTTGAGGCCTCAGTGCTGCTAGAATATACCTGGTAGGGGTTTTGGACCAAGGGTTGAATCCTAGATGAATTAGGGTTACTGTTAGTCGTCATGATAGATTTTTTGTTGAAAAAAGTTTAACAGGTGAACTAAACTTAGACTCTAATTAATCTCTTTATTAATCTGAAAATAGCCAAGATCACATTTTTCCTCGTCATGCTTGACTAGACCTACCTACAACAGCTATACCAGTTGTAGTTGTCAGCTCGTGGAAGCACAATAGCTAAAACCAGATACTAACACAAGTTTTCCTCATCTTGAACTGCAATAGTTTTCTGTATCTTGAACTACAATTGTCACCTCATGGAAGCACAATAGCTAAAACCAGATCCTAACACAAGTTTTGCTCATCTTGAACTGCAATAGTTTTCTGTATCAAGTTTTTTTATCTGTTAACTGTTAGTATATCACAATGTGATCAAAACAATAAAATTCTTCATATCCTTTAGTTCGTATTGTACTGATCACTATTTAGAGCAAGTTCTGAAAATGTCAAATAATATTGCTTCCAGCTGTTTTCGGTCTCTTGTTCAATTAGGTGCTATTAGTCATGTATCTTGCCTTCGAAACTGTATCCTCAGCTTATGTTCTGTATATTCTCTGTTTCTTTCTTTTAAGAAAAATGTGTAATGAAAAGTAGTATTATGTTTTAAAATATAATGGCTTTCAGTGACATGTATATTCGTTACTTGTTTTTGAGTTTTGACACACTAGAATCTCTCTAATGTTGTGTATTGATTATTTCTCTTGATATATTGATTACACCTACTGCTACCACCAGACACCTACCAACTGTTTTGGAGCTTGCTGGTAAGGATCATTGTGAAACTTGCTACTAAGTACCAACTGTTTGCATACTCAAGATTAGTGGTGAGTAGTCATTGTCCATGCATATATATATATTTAATTAATCAATCGATTGTTGCCATTACTACAGGTTATAGCTTTACTGCGACTTGTTCTTCTTGTGTCTGGGACAAAATCTCGTGTGTTTGTATATGTGGCAGTTTGGCTCCCATGTTTGTATGAAAGACTGCTGCCCTCTGTCATGTGTTGCTGACTTTTATTAGTTTTAATTATCATGGCTAGATGCACTTATATTCATACGACAATATATGTTCTATGTATGTGAGGATTATGGTCATGCTCATAGAAGTACAATTTAATAAGTTCTATGTTCACCAGATATATGTTGTAGTAAATTTAACCCATTTGTAAGATGTTGGTTATGAACCTTGATAAAAATTGGAATGTTTGCTGTTTGGACCTGCTGTTTGGACTGTGTCCAGTTTTAGTATGTAGATAGTTTAGTGAAGTAAACCATGTTTTATGTAGAAGTGTTATATATAAAAGTTGTAGATAACTTCTTTATCTTGCTTGTGCTAAAATTTCATGACCATAGGTCTTGTAGTTTAGAAGTTATGATTTTTCCAAGTCCAGTTTCAGAATCTGTCCAAATTCTGTATAGGTTTCGAAAATTGGATTGTTTGGCTAAGTTAAAATGAGAATCAGTCATTAGCAATTATAGGAGAATTGTAGTACTTTCCTTAAGCTTTCCAACAAATTTTGGATCACCCTTTTTGGTGATCTATAAATTAAGTTACAGCTGTTTGAGTTAGGATCTCTGAATCTGTCCCAATTTGGACAGCAGAGCCGTTCTCATGTTTTCTGACCTTGATATATATTAAATTAACCTGGGATGTTCATAAATCAATTGTAGATAATTCTATTAGCTTTCTAAAAATTCTAGGATCACCTGATTTGGATGTCTGAAACTCCAGTTATGAATTTTTGAAGTAGTCGAATTCTGTCCAAATCTGGACAGAATTTACGTTTAGCATTGTTTGACCATTCTAAGTGTCAAGTCTCACTGTGATGATAATACAAAAGTTGTAGAGGACTTCTTAAGCTTTCTAGAAAGTCATAATAAATTCGTATAGATAAGGAACGTTGTCTAGCAACAAGAGAGATCATGTCACAAAAAATCCTCAAGCTAAAACAAGAACATGTTCCACTATATTTTATTATCCTATTGTTATTAAATTTGGCTCGGGGCTTCGGTAATACCTGAATCGGCCACTGCATAGAGTAGTAAACCTAAAAAAATTCAGACTCTTATTGCTATATAATTTCCATGGTTTCTTCCTCTATGAATAGGAGAGAAAAATCGATCCTAGATTGGAGTCTACTAAGATGCATGCAATGTGTTATCTCCTTATACAATTACTGTTACAAGTTCTTCTCCATCCAGATCAGTATTGGGAGGCTGCACTTGATGTGACTATATTTTGCAAGAAATCCTTTCTTGTCATTGCTCAAGGTGATAACTCTAGTGACTATATTGTCGACCTTCACATCTCGCTACAACAAAGATACGGTCCTTCTTACCATCCTTTTACTATCTGATTTCCCTAAACTAATTTTGTTTGACTATTCAAATAATGCTTTGAGAGGATCATTTCGTGGGATCAGAAAGAGCACCAACAATTTTCTACATGTTGTACAACAGGGGTTATGATTACTTGAATTCTGTCATTTGTTTTAGTAATTATGTGATCTGCAGTTGATCTAGCACAAGCACATTCAAATTGACCAATTTCTACTAGTGTTATTACTTTATTCTGAATGGATGGCTTCCTTCTGAAAAGACTAGTTTCCCTAGTTTGGCCTAATAGGTATTGATCTATGGTATCTAGACTACATATTGTACTATATGGTATTGATCTATGGTATCTTTGGTCATTGATTAATTATATGCCCACCACTACTGTATTGCTCTTGTTACACTGTAGTGTATGCTTTGTCACTTGAATGAGATTTGGTTTTATGAAAGACACTTCTGCTTGAGGTAAAACATGTTTTCCAATCTGTGATAGAATATTAAGTGTTTCATGAGCCACCCAGCTGCCTGAGATTTGTTTTCTTTCCCTGTGGTTATTTTTGTCTTTGCTCACAGTGCATTTTGAGAAGGATAAGGCTTTGGCTCGCAGATTCCAGCCAGTATTGGTGAATGAGCCTAGCCAGGTAGCTCAAATTTCTCTTCCAAAAGCCACTTTGTAGGGTTGGTGTCAGTTTTCTCATTAATTTTTACATACTCCTACAGGAGGACGCTGTCAAGATATTACTTGGTCTGCGTGAGAAATATGAGACTTACCATAAATGCAAATACACTTTAGAAGGGATCAATGCAGCAGTTTACTTGTCAGCAAGATACATCCCTGACAGGCATCTTCCTGATAAGGCTATTGATCTGATAGATGAAGCTGGCAGTAGAGCTCGGATGGAATCATTTAAAAGGAAGAAGGAAGAACAATGCTCCATTCTCTCCAAGTCACCAGACGAATATTGGCAAGAGATTAGAGCTGTTCAGAGTACACATGAAGTGGTAATGCAATGTTCATGGTAGAGCAGTTGCAACTTGCAAATGTTTCATATACTAGTGGATGTTTATAATTCACTGTACATCACATTTCAGGTGCTGGCTAACAGGTTGAAGTATTCTCTTGATGAGAATGACAAAGAGGATGGTGTTAATATTGAAGTCATAGGGGACAACAAGATTGCTTCGCCATCGATGCCTCCAACTTCAGTCGATGAGTAGGTTCCCTCGTGTCACGTCATACAGACGAAGGCTGGCAACACCGTGACTGAAGGACCAGCAGTGGTCAATTCTGCACCTATAGCAGACGCTAGCACTAGGTCATCTCCTGTCACTACTAGGCCCAGACCTCAGCCACAATACCCTAATGTCAGTGTAAACCTGAAACTTCTTAGCCATCTGCATAAAAACACTATTTGCATCAGGTAATGCTCATCATTCTTTGATCTGTATGCAGTATCCAGATTTCAAGCCACCATCCTCGCCTTCGCCGTCAGCACCTTAATTTGGCAAGAGTACAAGAAACCGGGTCTAGAGGATATTAAAGAAGTTGAGTTGTTCATATGGAGCCGGCATCTCACCAGAGGTGTATGTTGTATTATGAGCGTGACAGTGTGGCTAAGTCACTGTGGCGAGTTTTCTGCAGCAGTAAATATATGAGGATGCCAAGGTTAGCTCAATTCTCTTACACATCATCTCTCATTGTTCTAGTTGAGCATGATCTTGGTAGCTGTGTGAGGTTGCTGTTTTTCATTAGTAGATCTGTGTACCTTATCCTTGCTATACTGTCCATATATGTTGTGTGCATGAAAGTCTTGCATTGAAAATGTCATGTGCTACAATCATTAGGACTATTAATAGATGTTGCTTTGTCTATCTATTCATTTACATCGCTGGAAATTTTCATGCCCTTTCATAGTACGCCGGTGAAATGCTTACTGCTTTTCTATTGGTTTGTGTGCAGTTCAAGCTCTGCAAGGTGAGGTCTGTTCAGTTTGGCCAGAAAGGCATCCCCTACCTGAACACCTACGACGGCCGCACCATCCGCTACCCCGACCCTCTCATCAAGGACAACGACACCATCAAGATCGATCTGGAGACCAACAAGATCATGGACTTCATCAAGTTGTATTTGCCGTTTCATGGACTTCATCAAGTTATATACTTAGTTAGGCTCAATGTTAGCACAAACAGTTGATGAGCAAGTTTAAATTTAGAGTACACTTATGTATGAGTTATTTGACAATGCTTATTTATGAAATATTAAATGTTATTTATCTATATTATATTAATTATAGTGTTATTAAATATATGTGTATGTATTTTTCTCTTTTAAATTATTATAATGTGGTAATTGAAGAATATACTGCCAAGTAAGTCGTTTCAAATCTTAATAAGATATTTCTCAAAACGTCTAATATCAGTCTCCTAAATAAGACAGTTTTTAAAACGTCCAATATCAGTCTCTTAAATAAGATGGTTTTTCTGTTGCGAGTGTCTATTATTATAGGATATTCTAGTCAGTTTGATAAATACTTTGTGACTTATAATGTTCGTATTTTCGACAGTTTTTTAGAAGAAGTGTCTTAAACAAAACCTAATGTAAGACGGTTTATTGGACAAAATGACTTAACAAATTCCTTTTTTAGACGGTTATAAATTAAAAATGTCTTATTTAATATCTTTTAAGACGGTTTATAACCATCTTAAAAATGGAACATCTTTTGCGACTCCATCAAATTTGGACACTTCATAAGCGTCTTAATAACTAAAAATTAACCATCTCATATAACACGATTTGTAGTAGTGCCTTGATCGTGTTTGACTAGGCGGGCCTTTAAGTCGATGTGGGGCGAAGGTCTCGACCATCGACGACTCATTGTGGTTGCCCGCCGGATGGAAGATCCATCCGCTTGTGATCATGTGTATAGTCAATACAAGACAAGAAGTATGGTCTTCGCTTGTGATCATGCGTATAGTCAATACAAGACAAGAAGTATGGTCTTCGCTCTGTGATTGAGACCATGTTCGGTCTTCGGCTGCTTGACCATTCTGAAACCTCGGTATGACGTAGTCCCCCGCATCATTCTATTAGAATGAAAATGATGACTTCGCTCATGGATCTGTGAAAGCCATTAGGACAGAATGAGGGTCTTCATTTGAGGGTATGTTCGGCCTCCGCCCAACACTTAACACATTGGGCAAGCGACAATGAGAGAGAGGAGAGACGTGGATGAGAGAAGAGAGATGGATCTGACGTAGGAGCCTCACGTGATGGATCCACGTTAATATAAGATCAGTGTAGCATGTTTTAAGATCCTTCTAGATTTGGATTATATGAAGAACTAAGTTCTTTTTAAAAAAATACTTTTAAAGTGTAGACATAGTTATAGATGATGCGAATCAATTTTAGAGACATGAAAATAGCATGTTTTGAGTCAATTCTAGAGACATGAAAATAACATGTTTTGAGTTCTGATATGAGAGACCACCATAGTTCTAGGATCGCAATCTGCCTTCTCAACTCTAAGGGCCACGTTTTGAAACTTAAGGGCTTGATTGGAAGCAAGAGAATGGAGGGGATCGATTGAAACTTTTTTTTCAAAATTAAATTGTAAGAGGATTTTTGGCTGATTTGGTACAAGGAGATTCTCTCCCATGGATCATCTCAATTCTTTTTAATCCACTTGCTACCGAACAAGTCCTACCATTCTGGAATTCATAAAAAGCTTGTTTGGGAGAAGGAGATTAGAAGGTCCAAAATTTTCTTACTATTTAAATAATAAGAAGATTTTAGCTTCTCCAGTTACCTTGCTCCCAAACCTGCCCGAAGATGTTATTTGAATACGGGGCTTTCCATCCCGGAGTTGCATCTCCTTTTCACATTTGGTAAAAATTAATTTGACAGTCCTCCCGATCACACTTTTTACTACACCACGTAGATACCCTACTCACTGTGGACGAGATCGTGCGCCAAGATCTTCTGCGAGCCTGTGAGGGTAGCTCGGGTGGTACCAACCTATGCGTGTGTATAGCAGGTACCCGAGATCGATCAGATGCAGCGCTGCAACCAATCACGAGGAGAATACTATATTTACCACAATATTACGCCCCATCAGTACGTTACGATACGCCTCATCATTCGTTTTTTTGGACCCATACGACGATGCACTGCTGCAGGTGGTTCTGCGTACACACACTGACACATATATACGTACGTAACAGCAGTGTACTGTACATACGGCGCAGTACCTAGATTTTTGCAGATGTGCTAATAATCGTGCATTACACATCACGTGCAACTCGCTATGCAGATCCTGAGTACTTGTGGTGATATAGCGCGCGTACTACGTTTCCTCGACCCGACGCGTATGTAGTAATATGACCGAAAGTTCTAAAACCTAAATCAACTAATCAAGCTAGCTAGCTGCTGTCCTCGCCGCATGCATCTAAAGAACGTATACTGCAGATGATGTAATATTACCACAGGTACTCTCGGCATTGTTGGAGCAACGGTTCGTTGACTTCGTAGTTCGATCTTCTCGTGCTTCGTAAGGATATGCAGCACATGCATGCTCTAATGCTCTTGCAATATAGCAAATATATACTGAAAACAAAGCGATCATTATTGGCCACTGGCACTACAAATGCTCTAATATGCTCTAATGATCAATATAGCAAATATAAAGACAATATTCTTTATAGATTACAGCTGCAGTCACAACTGCCAGGCGAGCAGTGTGACGTGACTTATAATAATACAGTAATAACTAAGCCGTGTCCCGGCCGGCCGTTCCGTCTACGCACGCCCGGCCCCACGTGATGTACAAAATCCTCTGCTGGATACGTGTCCGTACGCCAAATCCGTATACGCATGTTTTCGACGACCGTATCATCGTCAGATCCAAGAGCATAGCATGCAAACAGCATACATACTGTACAACGCAACAGTTTTAATTCACCAAGATATTAGGCTATTGTGAGATCATCGTAATGCTAGCTACTACTATACTACATGTGCATATATTTGTCAAAAGCCAATAATGGAGCAGCTGCATGCATGCATGCATGCATGGTAATCTGCGAAGCGAGCGAGTAATGCATGAGATCTTTCTATGGATCCATGTATATCTCCAGTGTAGTGATTTTTACAAGAATTGAACATTGCTGAAATAAAGTGAGTAATCAGTACCACAAAGGCCAGATAAAATTCTCAAGATATTGCTGAAACCCCTTAGCTTGGCTCTAGGATCTAGTACAAAAGCAAATGCATAGAGCATAGGTATATCCCTCCAGTACTTAAGAAACTTAGACTTCATAGGAGAGACAACATTTCTAAGGAAAGCATCATTTTCATACTGAGTTAAATGTTGAACAATGTCAAGGATGTTATGCATTATAAGTGGAGATGTAGGATAATAAACACCAGAAAGTGTCACAGTAGCATCATAAAATAGTTCAAGGAACTCAAGCAACTTTTCAGCCACATACCAATGTGAATTTGTTAACAATTGAGGCTCACCTTGTTTTCTAGGGTAGTTAGTTTCCATGAAAACACCAAAAGTTTCCTTATAAGGAACTAAATGCTTAAGCATTAGGTATGTAGAATTCCATCTCACAGCCATGTCAATGCCAAACTTACGAGGGCGTACATTCATAGCAACACAATAGCTCTTAAATGCAGCAATGCGCTGATTAGAAGCATTCAAGAAGACAATTGCAGTTCTAAATGAATCAAGGTAAGGTTCTAGCCTTTTCAAGCCACACTTCACAATCAAATTGATAATATGACAGGCACAACGTTGATGCAAGAATAAAGTACCAACATAACCAGATAGTGATGAACTAAGCCTATCCATAGCCTTAGTATTAGAGGAGGCATTGTCTAAGGTGACAGAGAATACTTTATTTGCAACACCATAATCTTCAAGCACTGACAAAACCCTCTCAGCAATGTTCTCACCAGTGTGAGCTGTTTCAATTAGTCTAAGCCCAATCACCCTCTTTTCTAATACCCAGTCCTTAGAAACATAATGAGCAACCACACTAAGATAGTCCTCCTTAGCATTACCACTCCAAATATCAGATGTAATTGCAATAGAAGAAACAGATTGTAAGCATTCAACAACTATCTTACGTCGATCATTGAAAAACTTAACAAAGTCCCTACAAGTTGTTTGTCTAGAGACTTTCTTAAAGACAGGATTATGAGATAACCTAATGTACTCCTCAAAAGCAGGTGACTCAGCAAAATTAAGAGGAAGATCAAGCCTAGCAATCAACCTACACATTTGAGTTCTAGCACGTTCAGGACAATAATCCCAGTTACGGACAGTACCATCAGGGTTAAATTTAAGCATTGACTGCTTGCCCTGTTTAGCAAGCTTAACTTTGCAATCACGTTGATGCCTAAGCAAATGACCAGTACCACTAGTCGACACAGCAGACAATGTACATTTGCACCAATGACACTTACCACCATACCTGATCTTCTTACCATCTACGGTTCTGTAAAGTGGTTCGAAGTCCTGCCACACTTTAGATGTGCAAATTCTTTTGCGCTTCTTACCATCAGCATCAGAAGTGGGGGCAGAACCATTGTCGGTAGCAGCAGCACCCTCTTCAAGGTCAATAGGGGTAGGGGTAGGGGCAACACTGCTCAGATCATTGTTAATGGACTAAGATGGAGCATTTTCTTCACTTGGAACAATCCTCAGATCATTGTTAATGAACTGAGATAGATTCTCTTCACCAACATCTCCATCCATCACAAATTAGAAAGCTAGAGGCCGGAGCACCGGTTCCGTCGCCCGTCAAGATGGTGGCACGCACCGTTCCCTCACGACCTATCAAATAACAGCAAGGTCATGAGTTCATCACAGTCTCATAGAGAATAACAGATCAGGCACACTTACATTAAGTAATGGTGTACTAGACACAATAACCAAATAACAGCAAGGTCATGAGTTCACCTCTGAGCTTGACGCGGCTCGTTAATGGCGTAAGCAGTAGGGTCGGAGCACCGGTTCCGTCGCCCGTCAAGATGGTGGCGCGCACCGTTCCCTCACGACCTACCAAATAGCAGCAAGGTCCATCACAGAGAAGAACAGATCAGACACACTCACATTATGTAATGACAGGAGGTACTAGATACAATACTCAAATAGCAACAAGCATGTTCCAACAAATTACCAAGCAAGGTCATGAGTCCATCACAGAGAAGAACAGATCAGGCACACTCAAATTTTGTAATGACAGAAGGTACTAGATACAATAATAAAATACCAAGCAAGGTCATGAGTTCATCAAAGAGAAGAACAGATCATGAGTTAATGGCGTAAGCAGTAATGACAACAACCATCATCCAGAGTCCAGACATCTCACCTCTGTGCTTGACGCAGCTCGTTAATGGCGTAAGCAGTAGGGTCGGAGCACCGGTTCCGTCGCCGCCAAGGTGGCGCGCACCGATCCCTCACGACCTACCAAAATACAGCAAGGTCATGACCATGAGTTCATCACAGAGAAGAGCAGAGCAGATCAGGCACAGCCACATTAAGCAATGACAGGAGGTACCAGACGCAATAATCAAATAACAACAAGCATGTTCCAAGAAATAAATACCCAGATCAGGAGCATATGGTCCATGAAGAGCTAGATCCAGACATCTCACCTCAGTTAGTTATGGTTAGGGACTTAGGGTTTACGACATGTTACCTGGGCCGGTCAGATACTCAGATCCAGGTCGATGTAGAGACGGGGAGGATAGGATTAGCCGGAGAACGAGCACCAGAACTCCAGAAGACCGAAGACGAGAGGTGGAGCACGGAGCACCAGACGAGCGGTGGAGCGCCAGACGAGCGGTGGTCGGTGGAGCACCAGACGAGCGGTGGTCGGTGGAGCGCCGCCGCGCCGGTGCGGTGGAGGCTTGGACCTTGGAGCGACCGAAGACGGAGGGCCGGTGCGCCGCCAGTTCGCGAGAGGAGACCGGAGAGGGGAGGAGGAGAGGAGAGCTGGAAAGCCGCCGCGCGAGTGAAAGTGAATGGACGCTAGGGTTTTCCGTTTCGGGCGATAGGAATTAGGGGCTGCTGGCGGCTGGCTTATGGGCTGGGCGGCTGGCTGGCAGCTGGCTTCTGCTCACGCGTAGACGGGCCGATTTCAAAGCCCGAGTCCGTCGTGCCGTGCCCGGGCCAGCCCAACGGGCCGAAACCGCTGCCGAGCACGGCACGCGCTTCGTGCCGGGCTGGGCCCGGGCCCGTTTCCACTCGGGCCGGGCCGTGCCAGTCCCGGGCCGAATTAACGGGCTCCGTGCCGGGCTTTCGGGCCGTGGGCTTTCTGGCCATCTATAGTGATTTTTACAAGAATTGAATGTAGTGGGACTCATTTCTAATAAAGACATAGCTATTTCTATCTTCCCACAGCCTCCAAAAAAAAATAGTGCCGATGACAGAAGAGCCTGGATCTCCCGAGGGAGGGGAAAGTCTCACTCGGAGGGTCTGAGCAGGTGATCCACCGATCCTGCAGCCAGAAGGTAGTTAACCTTGCCGTTTCCCTCATTAACACGAGTCTAGGGATCGAAGAATATCAAGGGATCAGAACTATAGATGCGGCCTAGTAGGTAGACTTGAGACGTACGTGGGGGAGGGGATCAAGCAAGAGCTGGGGTTAGCACGCAAGTCAACCAGCGAATAGCAGTACGCATACTGACCGAGAACGGGACGCGCATCGCTCGATCGATCACACATGCGCACGAGAGAGAGATCGCCGCATCAATCGCGACATGAATTGCCAGTTGAATGCAGCCGCGCGGGTACGTACGAGAGAGAGAGGCAAGGCACGGAGCGGGGTCATTCTCTTCTTCCGCGCGTCCACCACCCTCTCCATCAATGCACACGCCGGCCGGCCGGGAAAGAACGAACGGCGTCGCGTCGTCGATCGATCCATCTATCGCCGTTGTCGTCATCGACGACGACGAGACGACTCCATTGATCCAGCGATATATTCGTCGTCGATGTTAGAAAGTTAGTCATTTTCAGTTTTAATTTAATCCAGAAAAACAGTGCGATATATGTGATGACATGTATGTGCATGTGTGTATAACTACTCGCATAAGCAGTAAACAGCAATGAAACATACACAAATACGAAGAACAGAGTGTACCCAGCGGAGGGACCGATGCTCAAGGCATCAGTGGCTCCATTCACACGAGACATCTCGTGTGTTTGTTCGATGTAGCCGTACGAAGTCGGTGCAGGAAGATGTACGCTGTACAGTCCCTCGAATGGTCGCCGGGATGTCGGTGCAGGAAGATGTACGCTGTGCAGTCCCTCGAACGGTCGCCGGGAAGAAGAACAGCAGCACGCGTCAACTCGGGAAGGCGACGAACAGCAAGCTGTGGACGAAGCAGCTGGACAAACAGATCACGCGAGCAGTCGCGAAGACGCTCCCCAAAAATCTGATCGCCCGCACACCCGTGCAAGTGTATCTCTGCGGTCGGTGATTTCGGAGGCCTGCTCTCCCACTCTCTCTGTGCTCGCAGAAGATGGGACGGGAATGTGTTGTTTGCAATTCGCGTGAGATAATTCGCGTACCTGGAAGAGCCCTCCCTCTCCATTCTTATAGGCGGTCAGAAGGAGGGAGAAGAACAACGGACAGAAACGGTCGCGCATTAGAACTGGAAACTGACGACAGTAACTGACGTTCGTTACTAGCCATAAGACAGGAAACAGACGGTTATCATGACGGTCATCGCTCCAGGCAAAATGCGCAACCGTTTGAAAGGAATATTCGGACCAAGGTCCGATCTACCGCGAGCCACGGCCCGGCCGGCGGCGGCGGCGCGCGCGCGCGTGTGGCAGTCCTTCATCCTTTTCTCAACTTCTCAATAGATGCACCAATGGTCCACCTATTTAAGTTGATTAATTTGTCCTTTGAACTTCCAATATGGTACTAAATAATTAGTACACCATAGCATTAAAGTGGGCCATTAGCATTGACTATTATTGAATATTAATTTGGGCCAAGCCCACATTAATCCAACAATTCCCACCAAATGCTAAGTCACACTAAAAAGCTCTCATCATCTCAAACGTTTGATATACTGGTATTTCGATGGAGACTGTTAAGTTGAACATCCACCTAGAACTTAGACTACACTTGACCACAACTGCACAATGGACTAGGCCTTGAATTGGCAGTTTTGCGTGGAATGAGTTTCATCTAAACTCTTTACCAGTACTAGATTGCTGAACGCATCCCCTCTGGTTGGAGCATATAAGTCAAACTCCATAGCCTTTCATGGGTATCTAGAAACCACCCAGATCTCATAAACTGTGACTAGCAGTTAACCCATATAGGTATGTTCCTCTAAAGATGTTCTGTAGGACAACATCTTTGCTTCACAAAGCCACTTGGAACATATTAAGGTGTAAACACCAACCTACCTTACAGTAAGGAAAGATATGCATCTGAAATGAGCCTTATTAAGGGTCTTTCCTCTCAGTCTACCACTAGCTTGTTTCACCATTCTAATTCACGGGATCTCCGATCACATAGAACAGGTTACCACTATGATAAACTTTAGGTGGGTCTCATGCCCATCTCACTTGATGCACTATCTATCACACTACGTGATAGCCCCTTAGTAAATTGATCTGCCAGATTTTTAGACGTATGGACATAATCCAACGCTATTACTCCGGAGTTTCTCAATTTCCTGACAGATTTCAAACGCCTCTTTATGTGCCTTGTCGACTTCATATTATCCTTAGAACTGTTTATCTTAATTATCACAGTCTGATTATCACAGTTCATGGAAATAGCCGGCACAGGTTTTTCAACCACCGGTAAATCCATAAGGAGTTCACGAAGCCACTCAGCCTCAACTGAAGCGGTATCTAATGCTGTGAGTTCTGCTTCCATAGTCGACCTCGTTAAGATGGTCTGCTTGCAAGACTTCCATGAAACAGCACCACCTCCAAGTGAAAACACATATCCACTTGTGGCATATATCTCATCAGCATCAGATATCCAGTTTGCATCACAATAACCCTCCAGTACTGTTGGGTACCCGGTATAATGGATGCCTAAACTCATAGTACCCTTTAGATAGCGCAAAACTCTCTCAAGAGCACGCCAGTGATCATCTCCCGGATTTGAAACAAATCGACTAAGTTTGCTCACAGCAAATGAGATGTCAGGCCTCGTAGCGCTAGCTAAATACATGAGTGAACCAATTATTTGGGAATATCTCAATTGATCCCTAGCTATCCTTCGATTTTTCTTTAATAGCTTACTAGGATCATAAGGCGTTGGAGCAGGTTCACATTCGCTAAAACCAAAGCGACTCAAAACCTTTTCCACATAATGGGATTGCACAAGTGTGATCCCACCAATGCCTTCTCTCAGTAGCTTAATGTTAAGAATAACATCAGCTTCTCCCAAATCTTTCATTTCAAAATTATTAGACAGAAAGTCTTTTGTCTCTTTAATCACATCAAGACTCGTCCCCAAGATTAGAATGTCATCAACATATAGGCATAAAATTACTCCCTCGCCCCCACCATACCGATAGTATACACACTTGTCTGCTTCGTTCACAACAAAACCGGCAGATGTCAAAGTTCTATCGAACTTTTCATGCCATTGCTTAGGTGCTTGTTTTAGGCCATATAAAGATTTCAATAATTTACACACCATGCCTTCTTGACCGTTTGCTACAAACCCAGCTGGCTGCTCCATGTAAATTTCCTCATCTAGCTCTCCATTTAGGAATGCTGTCTTAACATCCATTTGATGGACGAGAAGACCATGAGAGGCAGCCAAAGAAAGTAGCACACGAATTGTGGTCAATCGAGCCACAGGTGAATAAGTATCAAAGAAATCCTCACCTTCCTTCTGTGAATAGCCTTTAATTACAAGCCTCGCCTTGTACCTTTCAATAGTACCATCAGGCCTAAGTTTTTTCTTGAACACCCATTTACTTCCAATGGGCTTACACCCATAAGGACGCTCAACTACCTCCCAAGTTGCATTAGACATAATAGAATCCATCTCACTCCTTATTGCTTCCTTCCAAAAGTCAGCATCAGGAGAGGAATATGCCTCTTCAATGGTACTTGGTGTGTCATTGTAAACCCTAAAACTGAGCTAAGAGTTGGGTATTCCTTTTATGTTTTTTTTAAGGAATAATACTACAAAGTTAAGTAAACATAAAATAGGAATACCTTCAATCTAGTAGGACGAGTTATTCACCACAAGAAATTTAAAGAATGCCCTTAAATATATTCAAGATAAAGTGGCTCTTGGTAAAAGAGAAAACATTGTTTTTACCTAAACCAGTAAGATAATGAATATTTATTTTTCTTACTTGGGATTTGATCACACACACTCAAGAGTTATAATTCTTCCTAAAAAAAATAATAACATGGGTGCATAACATACTTTGAACCTTTAACTAAACAAAGAAATAAAATAAATACATAAAAATATATATTCTGCATTATGGCAATATTTTGGATTGTTGCATTTGAACAGAAATTGAACTTGGATTTTATGTGGACTTGAAACTGAAAGCAAAACAAATAATAAAGTAAAAAGAAAAAGGAATGAAACCCTAACTGGGCTGACTGTCTCCAATTCGGCCCAGCTCCACACTCTCCCTCTGCGCAGCCCAGGCGTGAACGTCGTTTGCGCTGTGTGCCACTGACCGGCGGGACCCACGAAATAGCCTCCAGCCGCTCGCCTCACTCACCGCGCCCGGGGACCCGCTTGTCAGGAGCATCCTCCTCAACCGAACGCAGCAGAACCGCGCCGTTCGTCCGCCTGGAATTTCGGCCGCGCTTCACCCCATCTCAACGGAACGCCGCGGACTCTATCCGTTCTTGGGGTATAAAAGCACTTCCATCGGCCCTACCTTGCCTCCATCATCCATGGAGTGATGAGGACATCAAAGCGAGTGAGAGAAGAAAATTTGTCGCCGCGGGGTAAGAGAAGATCCTGGCCGCCGCATGGGCATCTCATCGTCGGCGCGGCTCCGGAATTGGCATGCGGTCAATGCTAGTCGCCTGGGCCTCCTGCGCATAATCTTGGTTTTCCTATGTGGCTTCATCGACCGTGGCATCGCGGATTCCACGCCGTTGGGGAAGAAGCGCCGCCACCCGCCTTACATTGCTGACTGGATCGATCGGCCTTGCATGAACCGGTGAGGTACCTCCACCTGATGCGCAGTGATCTTTGCGTTGTTTAGCCCACGAAATTTTGGGGGAAATTGTCGGGGCGGGGATCACCGGCGAGCTCCGCGGCCATGTGTTCTGTCCGCCGCCGTGTGACCTCGGTTTCATTGGGGTCCTCTGGGGGATGAAGACAGCCCCTGGATCGTTGGATCTGGGTCACTGATCAAATATGGACGAACGAGATCGAGTCAGGGGTGTTTTAGATCCGGGTCGTCGATCTGACCACGAACGTGTGTGATTAGATCGAGGTATTCCGTTTCGGGGTATCTTGCCTGGGGCGTTAGATCGGGATCCGAGGGCCACGACTGGGTCTCGCCTTAATTAAATCTGGGCGGTTGATCTCGCATCGGAAGGACGTGATCGCATCCCGATTCGCATTCACACGCTTCTAATCTGTGCCGTCAGTATTAAATCGGATGGCCGAGATCTATCCGTACCCCTTCGCATGGATATCTTACTAAAGAGTCCCTGGTATTTACTGAAATAAACCCGCCGTCCGTCTGCTTTGGAAGTACATTACTTTCAAGTCCCTGGAATTTATAGTTTTACCCCTGGACTTCTATGGAATAACAGGCGCGGTCCTGGAATTGATGTTTAATGATAAAATTAATTCTAAAATGATTTTTAATATACAAATAATTCTAGAACCTTGTTTTACTCATAATTAATTCATTTTTATTCCGATTTGACCCATTCCAGTTGCGTTAGATTCGTATAAATATTTACTATGCATTAACAACATTGATTATACCATATCTCATACTTTTATAGTTAGATATTTATTTAACCTAGGTTTACTAGAGTGACTCTTCTACTCAAAGCTAACCTGCCTATATTTGCAATCTGATTAAAATAAGATATCCAGCCAGGTTATAAGTAAGATTAAAGTTGAAATAATTATTTCTTTAGATTATCTTTATAGAGTCAAAACAAAACCTAGTGTTAATTACTTAATCACGTAGGTCTTCCAAAAATTACAACTTTACAACCGTAACTCCGAATTTAGTGGTTCTTGTTCCCACGATCTCGTAGCAACACGTAGATTATTATTATACAGTTTATTATTATGCTTGGTGTGATGTTAATTTTGCCTGTACCATGTTTGTCTGTATTGCTACGACTAAAGCGAGGTCACGTATCATCTGAAAAGCAAGTTGGTACCTGGAATCTCAAGTGCCAGGCAAGTTGTGCCCTTGATCACTTCTTTTTACCCACTCATGTTCTAATTAATCATAATGATCTGCATAGGTTAATTTTGATGGGACCCAATAGGATACCCTAGTTTGTCTATCTTTATACCTTGTTTACCACTGAACTTTCTGGGTAGTACTTGCTAGTGCTATATGTGGTTTTGGGTATGGAGATACACTATTCATGATTACACTTTTGTTATCAGTTGTTATTTATTGTTCATGATAAGATCATTATGTTAATTGGAACATGGAGAACCACCCGGGAAAATAGTGCTACCACAAGGGTTTAATGGGACGCCCTTGGCCGATTAATTAGGAAAGCTAGTGGAAGACTACCTTACCCGAAAGGGGCAAGGGCAGTAGGGGAGTGGTCAGTGTAGGGAGGCCCTCGGGAGGATTTTGCTGCGATGGCGGTCCTGCAAGGGATTCCTGCATTGGAGCTTCCTATAAACTGTAGCGGGTTTTCTGAAGCTAGTGGAACTTTGTAAAGGCCTCGTAGTGTTACCTTGCCTCGCCTCCTCGGTAGAGGTGCATGGGATTGGCCGTCTCTTGGCAGATGGGTAACACGACTTGTGGGTAAAGATGCGCAACCTCTGCAGAGTGTAAAACTGGTATACTAGCCGTGCTCACGGTCATGAGCAGCTCGGACACTCACATGATTAAATTATGGAACTAAATTCAATTTGTCATATGCATTGCATCGCAGGTGAAGTTGTTACTTTTGTTCTACTACTTAATTGGGTTTGGTATTTACTTATACTTAGTAACTGCTAATAAAATTTTGACTAACTTTAAAAGCAATGCTCAGCTCTAACCATCCTCTTTGGTAAGCCTTACACTTCACGTGAGCTCCCACCTTTGGCGAGTTCATGCACATTATTCCCCACAACTTGTTGAGCGATGAACGTATGTGAGCTCACTCTTGCTGTCTCACACCCCCCCCCACAGGTCAAGAACAGGTACCACCGGATGAGGCGCATGGAGGATGCTGCGATGTGTTCGTGAGAGATCTAGGCCGTCGTCTCCCAGTCAACTTTGGGTTGCTGGACCGTTGTCTCCTTATTATGTAATTATTTATTTTGTATAGAACTCCTGTTATATATAAATATGTGACATTCAATCCTGTGCCATGATTCATCATACGTGTGAGACTTGGTTTCAGCACACCTGGTGATTATGTTCGCGCCCGGGTCTTAGTGCCCCGAAACCCGGGTGTGACAGAAGTGGTATCAGAGGAATGTTGACTGTAGGACGAAACCTAGATAGAACTAGACAACCATTGTCTACTTACCTTTGCTACTCTGATCTTTTCTAAACTTTTCTTAATCAATTCTCAACTATTTCCGCTTTACTCTGATTATTCTTACCTTTTCCTTTCTAAGACGAATGTGGACTTCACACTTTGAAGTCCTGTATCTAAAGTAACTTTTAGGCGTAGGAGACCTATTCCTAGGAACAAAAAAAACTATTTTTTATAGATATCTATGAACTTGAATGCTTGTTCTTATGATATTTGTCTGATTTGGATCTTCGATTGAGTGTGATGGGTTGTGGAGTAATATCCACAATTACATCTGCATATATATCTAGGCATAAAGGATAGTGTTTATAAAATAACTAGATAAACTGGATTATCCCTCATTAAAGTATCTAGTCTAACGATATCCATCTCATCTTAAAAGATTCTACCCTAACCTAATAGATCCATCTTATCTTAAAAATATTCTCTTATCTTAATAGATTCATCTTATCTTGAAGGATTCATCTTATCCTAACCACTTACTTATTCCATCTTAATAGATCTAACTGACCTCAAAAGATTCTACCTTATCCTTATGGATTCATCTTGCCCTAATTAGCATATTGATCCCGCTCTAGAATAACAACCATGATCTAATCCAAATTTGAGTTACTTAAATAAGTTAGATAATGTTGGCAACAAAAAAAAATAGGCCCTAATTCTATAAACATATCTTACCCTAAATTAATACCTTGGACTAATTCGTTCGTAAACAACAACCTAACCTACATCATAGGTTGCCTAACCCATTTGTTCAAAAAAAAAGCAAAGTAAAACTCTGCTCAGACCTACCTACCCCGTGTACCCTAGTTATCCCAACTATATGTCTTTAACATGGATGGCAACTCCAAGAAGAAATGTCAAAGAAGACCAACCACGTCAAAAAAAAGGATAAGCATCAACTCAAGTCTTCAAAGATCAAGTTGAATCGTCATCGAAATCAAGATCCACAGTTCTGGATGAAGTCCTTCCTTATTATACTCTTCCTTGCCACAACCTATACTTGCCATAACCGTACCTCATCTGACATAATAAATGGCTAGACATATATATATCCATATTTTCCAAATCATCTACTAACGTGTATAAAAAAAACTTCAAACAAAACTTTTGATTCCTAAACCAAATGAGAAACTAAATTTCAAACCAAACTAGCTACACCTCTTTTCTTACAAATCTCGAGGACGAGATTTCTGTTAAGGGGGGTAGGATTTGTAAACCCTAAAACTGAGCTAAGAGTTGGGTATTCCTTTTATGTTTTTTTAAGGAATAATACTACGAAGTTAAGTAAACATAAAATAGGAATACCTTCAATCTAGTAGTACGAGTTATTCACCACAAGAAATTTAAAGAATGCCCTTAAATATATTCAAGATAAAATGGCTCTTGGTAAAAGAGAAAACTTGTTTTTACCTAAACCAGTAAGATAATGAATATTTATTTTTCTTACTTGGGATTTGATCACACACACTCAAGAGTTATAATTCTTCCTAAAAAAATAATAACATGGGTGCATAACATACTTTGAACCTTTAACTAAACAAAGAAATAAAATAAATACATAAAAATATATATTCTGCATTATGGCAATATTTTGGATTGTTGCATTTGAACAGAAATTGAACTTGGATTTTATGTGGACTTGAAAACTGAAAGCAAAACAAATAAGAAAGTAAAAAGAAAAAGGAATGAAACCCTAACTGGGCTGACTGTCTCCAATTCGGCCCAGCTCCACACTCTCCCTCTGCGCAGCCCAGGCGTGAACGTCGTTTGCGCTGTGTGCCACTGACCGGCGGGACCCACGAAATAGCCTCCAGCCGCTTGCCTCACTCACCGCGCCCGGGGACCCGCTTGTCAGGAGCATCCTCCTCAACCGAACGCAGCAGAACCGCGCCGTTCGTCCACCTGGAATTTCGGCCGCGCTTCACCCCATCTCAACGGAACGCCGCGGACTCTATCCGTTCTTGGGGTATAAAAGCACTTCCGTCGGCCCTACCTTGCCTCCATCATCCATGGAGTGATGAGGACATCAAAGCGAGTGAGAGAAGAAAATTTGTCGCCGCGGGGTAAGAGAAGATCCTGGCCGCCGCATGGGCATCTCATCGTCGGCGCGGCTCCGGAATTGGCATGCGGTCAATGCTAGTCGCCTGGGCCTCCTGCGCATAATCTTGGTTTTCCTATGTGGCTTCATCGACCGTGGCATCGCGGATTCCACGCCGTTGGGGAAGAAGCGCCGCCACCCGCCTTACATTGCTGACTGGATCGATCGGCCCTGCATGAACCGGTGAGGTACCTCCACCTGATGCGCAGTGATCTTTGCGTTGTTTAGCCCGCGAAATTTTGGGGGAAATCGTCGGGGCGGGGATCACCGGCGAGCTCCGCGGCCATGTGTTCTGTCCGCCGCCGTGTGACCTCGGTTTCATTGGGGTCCTCTGGGGGATGAAGACAGCCCCTGGATCGTTGGATCTGGGTCACTGATCAAATATGGACGAACGAGATCGAGTCAGGGGTGTTTTAGATCCGGGTCGTCGATCTGACCACGAACGTGTGTGATTAGATCGAGGTATTCCGTTTCGGGGTATCTTGCCTGGGGCATTAGATCGGGATCCGAGGGCCACGACTGGGTCTCGCCTTAATTAAATCTGGGCGGTTGATTTCGCATCGGAAGGACGTGATCGCATCCCGATTCGCATTCACACGCTTCTAATCTGTGCCGTCAGTATTAAATCGGATGGCCGAGATCTATCCGTACCCCTTCGCATGGATATCTTACTAAAGAGTCCCTGGTATTTACTGAAATAAACCCGCCGTCCGTCTGCTTTGGAAGTACATTACTTTCAAGTCCCTAGAATTTATAGTTTTACCCCTGGACTTCTATGGAATAACAGGCGCGGTCCTGGAATTGATGTTTAATGATAAAATTAATTCTAAAATGATTTTTAATATACAAATAATCCTAGAACCTTGTTTTACTCATAATTAATTCATTTTTATTCCGATTTGACCCATTCCAGTTGCGTTAGATTCGTATAAATATTTACTACGCATTAACAACATTGATTATACCATATCTCATACTTTTATAGTTAGATATTTATTTAACCTAGGTTTACTAGAGTGACTCTTCTACTCAAAGCTAACCTGCCTATATTTGCAATCTGATTAAAATAAGATATCCAGCCAGGTTATAAGTAAGATTAAAGTTGAAATAATTATTTCTTTAGATTATCTTTATAGAGTCAAAACAAAACCTAGTGTTAATTACTTAATCACGTAGGTCTTCCAAAAATTACAACTTTACAACCGTAACTCCGAATTTAGTGGTTCTTGTTCCCACGATCTCGTAGCAACACGTAGATTATTATTATACAGTTTATTATTATGCTTGGTGTGATGTTAATTTTGCCTGTACCATGTTTGTCTGTATTGCTACGACTAAAGCGAGGTCACGTATCATCTGAAAAGCAAGTTGGTACCTGGAATCTCAAGTGCCAGGCAAGTTGTGCCCTTGATCACTTCTTTTTACCCACTCATGTTCTAATTAATCATAATGATCTGCATAGGTTAATTTTGATGGGACCCAATAGGATACCCTAGTTTGTCTATCTTTATACCTTGTTTACCACTGAACTTTCTGGGTAGTACTTGCTAGTGCTATATGTGGTTTTGGGTATGGAGATACACTATTCATGATTACACTTTTGTTATCAGTTGTTATTTATTGTTCATGATAAGATCATTATGTTAATTGGAACATGGAGAACCACCCGGGAAAATAGTGCTACCACAAGGGTTTAATGGGACGCCCTTGGCCGATTAATTAGGAAAGCTAGTGGAAGACTACCTTACCCGAAAGGGGCAAGGGCAGTAGGGGAGTGGTCAGTGTAGGGAGGCCCTCGGGAGGATTTTGCTGCGATGGCGGTCCTGCAAGGGATTCCTGCATTGGAGCTTCCTATAAACTGTAGCAGGTTTTCTGAAGCTAGTGGAACTTTGTAAAGGCCTCGTAGTGTTACCTTGCCTCGCCTCCTCGGTAGAGGTGCATGGGATTGGCCGTCTCTTGGCAGATGGGTAACACGACTTGTGGGTAAAGATGCGCAACCTCTGCAGAGTGTAAAACTGGTATACTAGCCGTGCTCACGGTCATGAGCAGCTCGGACACTCACATGATTAAATTATGGAACTAAATTCAATTTGTCATATGCATTGCATCGCAGGTGAAGTTGTTACTTTTGTTCTACTACTTAATTGGGTTTGGTATTTACTTATACTTAGTAACTGCTAATAAAATTTTGACTAACTTTAAAAGCAATGCTCAGCTCTAACCATCCTCTTTGGTAAGCCTTACACTTCACGTGAGCTCCCACCTTTGGCGAGTTCATGCACATTATTCCCCACAACTTGTTGAGCGATGAACGTATGTGAGCTCACTCTTGCTGTCTCACACCCCCCCCCCATAGGTCAAGAACAGGTACCACCGGATGAGGCGCATGGAGGATGCTGCGATGTGTTCGTGAGAGATCTAGGCCGTCGTCTCCCAGTCAACTTTGGGTTGCTGGACCGTTGTCTCCTTATTATGTAATTATTTATTTTGTATAGAACTCCTGTTATATATAAATATGTGACATTCAATCCTGTGCCATGATTCATCATACGTGTGAGACTTGGTCCCAGCACACCTGGTGATTATGTTCGCGCCCGGGTCTTAGTGCCCCGAAACCCGGGTGTGACAGTCATCCACAAGATATACAATGTAATCATCACCAAAGGACTTTGCAATCCTTGGTCTCTTACTCTTTCGAGTTGATACATTGTCATTTTCCACATGATTATGTATATGGGATTCCTCAGTGTGTTCTACCGGAATAAAATGCTCATGGGGTATCGTTGGTTCATCATTAGACGTATCATGTGTAGCTTTCACGGGAAATTTGTCCTCAAAAAACGTAGCATCTCTAGACTCCATAATTGTACCAACCAACATGTCCGGTACTCCAGAGTTTATAATTAAAAACCTATATCCAATGCTGTGGAAAGCATACCCAAGGAAAACACAATCAACAGTTTTCGGTCCTAATTTGCGCTTCTTGTTAATTGGCACATTCACTTTAGCCAAACAACCCCAGGTGCGCAAATAGGAGATATTTAATTTCTTCTTTTCCCATTCCTCGAATGGTGTGATTTCTTTGTTCTTTGTGGGAACTTTATTCAGGACATGACATGCCGTCAAGATCGCCTCACCCCACCATTCCTTAGATAGCCCTGAAGTCTCTAACATGGCGTTAACCAAATCAGTTAGAGTACGGTTCTTTCTTTCAGCAACCCCATTGGATTGTGGTGAGTATGGCGGTGTCCTCTCATGAATAATACCATGTTCCACACAAAAATCAGAAAAATCACCCGAAAAATATTCTCCACCACGATCAGACCTTAACCGTTTAATTTTCCTCTCAAGTTGATTTTCAACTTCAGCTTTGTAGGTCTTAAAATAATGCAAAGCTTCATCTTTTGATTTTAAGAGATACACATAACAAAATCTAGTAGAGTCATCGATAAAAGTAATAAAATATCGCTTGCCTCCTTTAGTCAATATTCCGTTCATCTCACATAAATCGGAATGTATTAAGTCTAGTGGTGCCAAATTCCTCGCCTCCGCAGCCTTGTGAGGCTTGCGAGGTTGCTTAGATTGCACGCACACCTGGCACTTAGAACCTTTGACTAAATCAAATTTCGGGATTAAATTTAAATCTGCTAACCGCGAGACACAACCAAAATTGATATGACAAAGTCGTGAATGCCAAATATACGACTCATTCGAAACAACATTGTTCACAGACTTATTACACGCATCATGCAAAGATAAGTGGAACAAGCCTCTGCTGTCATAGCCTTTTCCAACAAACGTTCCATACTTAGACAGTATACATTTATTAGACTCAAAGGCAATTTTGTAGCCAAATCGACACAATTGAGAGCCACTAACTAGATTCTTTTTGATGGAGGGGACATGCTGCACGTTCTTCAATAGCACCGTCTTTCCCGAAGTAAACTTCAGAATGACTGTACCAACACCAAGAACACGCGCATGTGATCCGTTCCCCATCAGCAAGGCTCCAGTCCCTTTGCACTGATAAGAAGAAAATAAAGAAATATCAGCACACACATGAATATTAGCACCGGTATCAGCCCACCACTCAGGGGATTGACACACTGAAAGAACAGTAGGTAAAAGATTACCATACCCCGATGTTCCTTCTGCAGTCTCGCTAACAACCATGTTTACTGTTTTCTTCTCTTGAGCTGGTTTTTTCTCTTGCTTAAATTTGTGGTCTGGACAAGCGCTTGCCCAATGATCAGTACTCCCGCAAACAAAGCAACCAGCTCCTTTGTTCTTCTTTTTGAACGAGGCTGCCTGCTTGGGCTTCGTGGCATTCTGTTGCTTGTTCTTCTTTTTATTATTATGTGATGCATTGGAGTTCTTCTTTTGTACTATATTGGCACTAGAAGTCTCAACTCCTTTTCCACGAGTGTCTTTTGCTCTCGCCCTCTCCTCAACATCAAGAGAACCAATAAGCTCAGCCACGCTAAACTCTTGTCTCTTATGTTTTAGAGTGGTAGCAAAGTCCGTCCAAGAAGGTGGCAGTTTAGCGATAATACCGCCGGCCACGAACTTGTCAGGCAAGACACATGGGAATTGTTCGAGTTCTTTAGCCAGTGTCTGTATTTCATGAGCCTGTTCAACTACAGGACGGTTTTCCACCATCTTATAGTCAAACAGCTGCTCCATGATGTACAGCTCGCTACCAGCATCAGAAACACCAAACTTCTCATCTAATGCATCCCATAACTCTTTTGCAGATGTGCACGTTAGATAAGAATCAACATACTTGTTGGCAAGAGCGCCAATCACGGCGCCTCGAAACAGGTTATCGGCAACGTCGAACATTCTCTCCTCTTCAGGAGTGAACTGTTCGGGTTTCCCCTGTGCGGCGTGATAGCAGTTCATTGCGGTCAACCACAGTATCATCTTACTACGCCATCTCTTGTAAAACGTCCCATCAAAAGGTTCACTTGGTTTTAACGCAGCAGCAAAACCACTAACAGAAAAATGCCTAATATCAGATTTTTGGATTGTTAGAAAGTTAGGCATTTTCAGTTTTAATTTAATCCAGAAAAACAGTGCGATATATGTGATGACATGTATGTGCATGTGTGTATAACTACTCGCATAAGCAGTAAACAGCAATGAAACATGCACAAATACGAAGAACAGAGTGTACATCTCGTGTGTTTGTTCGATGTAGCCGTACGAAGTCGGTGCAGGAAGATGTACGCTGTGCAGTCCCTCGAATGGTCGTCGGGATGTCGGTGCAGGAAGATGTACGCTGTGCAGTCCCTCGAACGGTCGCCGGGAAGAAGAACAGCAGCACGCGTCAACTCGGGAAGGCGACGAACAGCAAGCTGTGGACGAAGCAGCTGGACAAACAGATCACGCGAGCAGTCGCGAAGACGCTCCCCAAAAATCTGATTGCCCGCACACCCGTGCAAGTGTATCTCTGCGGTCGGTGATTTCGGAGCCACGAGCCACGGCCCGGCCGGCGGCGGCGTGCGCGCGCGTGTGGCAGTCCTTCATCCTTTTCTCAACTTCTCAATAGATGCACCAATGGTCCACCTATTTAAGTTGATTAATTTGTCCTTTGAACTTCCAATATGGTACTAAATAATTAGTACACCATAGCATTAAAGTGGGCCATTAGCATTGACTATTATTGAATATTAATTTGGGCCAAGCCTACATTAATCCAACAGTCGAGGCAAACATATATATGCTTTGTTCCAGCAGTTATTGGCGTCATGGATTTACACAGTATACGTGCTACTCTCTAGCCGGAGCGAGGAGCCAAACTACGGCCCCTTTTCTCTCTAATCCATATCTAATCCATATAGATGAGAGAGGATCGAATGAATTTCAATTTCATTCAATAGTAAGTCAAAATCTCTACTAAATTTTTCTAATCCTATCTAATTTATATGATATATGAATTATCGAACAATACCTTAAAATTACTGTACGTACTTGTTCCATCGGCTCCTGTATTTGTTTTATATGGGCACGCACGAAGAAGAGATCGAAAATCAGCTCGTGTGAATAGTAGATGCACAGTCAGCAGAAGCAGATGCTGTCAGTAGTAGCGGGAGCCAGCCGGAGCTGCATGAAGGGGGCGGTAGAGTAGGTCGTAACGTGCATGCATGTAATTATGTCACCATATAATTTTTTTTCTTACTGCTACTATTATACACTGGCTAAAGGTCTTTTTTCACTCGACAAGGTCTTTTTTCACTCGCTAAAAGTTTTGTCTTGTGTGCGTTACACTTGGTAAAAAAAAATCAATACATGGTGTTTTGTCGAGTGTTTTTTGTCTGATAGACAGTAGAGATTTTCCAAGTGTCTAAAATCACCCGGCAAATAAAAGCACTCGGTAAAATAAAAAATAGAAAAACAATTCAAAAAAAACAATTTTTTTATTTAATTAGAAAAAGCACCCACCATCCAACGCCGTTTTTGCAGTTTTTTACCATGTTTTGGATAGAATTCATTGCTTCGTAGTCAACAGTATTCGAACCCGCAACCTAATTATGTCTATGTTACATTTTCCTTCCCCACATATTATAAAGTAAATTGATTATTTAAGGCACTAAATAGATTCAAATAAAAAGTTATCAACTTCAAAGTTGCATAACTTTTTGAAATCTACAACTTTCATTGTGATACTTTCTTCATCCGAGATCGTTTGAAAATTATGAGTTTCAAATTTCAAACGATTTTTCTATGATAATATGATTTCAAATAAAAAGTTGTCAGCTACAAAGTTAAATAAAATTTTGAGATCTACAGGTTTCTTTTCGATGGTTTTTCCATCAGAGGTCGTTTGGAAATTTTTAATTTTGAAATTCAAACATAGTTTTTATATGACAAGATGATTTCAAATCAAAAGATTATAAACTACAAAGTTTCATAACTTTTCAAAAGCTATAACTAATATTTCGGTGGTTTTTCCATCCGAGATCCTTTTTAAAATACATTTTTTTAATTAAGAGTCAATTTTCGTTGTCAAGATGACTTCTAATAAAAAAGCTACAAACTACAAAACTCTATAACTTCTTAAGATCTATAAAGTTTATCTTGTTTGTTTGGTCATTTGCACATCCAACATGATGGTTCTAACATTGTTCATGAATCTTATACATCTGTTGTGGTTTCATAAACTTCGAGAGAGATATACGTTTTGTGAACAAATTTATTTTTACTTTGTTACATGAAGAATTGACTAAAATAAAAAATGTACATCTTGATGAGTTATACAACTTTATAGTTTAGAACCTTTTCATTTAAATTAATTTATTGTTTCAAAATATGATTTGAAAATTGTCGTTGGCTAGTTCTTGGTCAAGTGTCAAAAGGAAGTACTCAATAAAGAAACTATTTGTTGAGTGTTTTTTACTGAGTGTTTTTTGTTTGGTACTCAGTAAAGAGCCAAAAAAATGCTCGGTAAAAAAACACTTTGCAAAGAGCTTATTTGTCGAGTGTCCGAAAAAACTTAGTAAATCATTTGGCACTCGACAAAGATCCGTTTTTTTTTGGCGGTGATAGGATTGAGAATCAGCTATAGTAAAGAATTCCTAACCGGTACTATACAACTAAAACTAAAATCTTGTTTTTTTAAGTTCCGGTTGCATTGCCCCATAGAAGACCTTTTAGTACTGGTATTAAAGAGTTTGAAGATTTAATATTGGTGTTACCAACTTGTATAAAGTATACTCTTTACTACCGATTTTTAACATCAACAAGTACTAAATAATTCTTTGGACCACATCTATTATCCACTGGTACTAAATATTATTTGGGTACCGGCTCTAATTCAACCACGACTAATATCAAAGGTCTGAAGTATACACGAGCTATTGGACTTACCAGTTTGTACCTCAATATTGGAAATGAGTTGCACCTGAAGATCTATAGCACTGTGCATGGCTTGCACTCTTTTTATCGTTTGCACTTGTTCGCTCCCGGCACTACGATGAGCTAGAGCAGAGGCACTGTACATGAATGATACGGTGAAAAAAAACGACAGCATAGTTTGTATGTGTTTGTCCAACATGCATGTATGGTCAGTCAGTGCTGTTGTGATTTCCGGATGAAAAGGACGTGTGGTGTGGGTAATTCTTTCCTCGATCGGCTTGTTGCAGCAGCAAGAGGACTACACATGCCGGTCATTCATGAATTGACTCGAGGTAAAGATATAGCTCCGTGGACTTTGTAGAGTTTGTTGGTAACTAGTTGAAATAATAGGTCCCAGTTTGGAAACGTTTTAAAGCAGCTTGTTTTTATTTCCAGTTAGCATATAAGGGAGTGTTTGGTTTTTAAGACTAATTTTTAGTCTTTTCATTTTATTATATTTTAGTCTCTAAATATCTAAATACGGAAACTAAAACTCTATTTTAATTTACATATTTAGTAATTTAGGAACTAATATGGAATAAAATGTAAGAACAAAAAATGAGTCGTTAGTTACCAAACACCCACTAATTATATAGGGCTCTTGCCTGAAATGTAAAGGTTGACGCTTCTTAAATATCACAGCGTACGGCATACCAAAGTTCATGTAAGCAGAAGTTCAGTTTGCATGTATATATGGGGTTTTTAGTCGATCGATCTGCTGGTTGTGAAGAAACACGAGGTCGAGTTGCGGGACACAGAGACCAAAAGTCGGTCAAAATTTTCATCATATTTTGAAGCTGGACGAGTCTCATCGAAATGAAAAACGAAATTACAATTATGTACAATGATAGGGAAAGGGCGCTACGAGAACATACTGCTTTGCCGAATGAAAACACTCGGTAAACTCTTCGTCGAGTGTGACACAGCAAAAAAGATTTAGTGAACTGTACATCAGTAATGGTCTCTTTGCCGACTGTATTATGTCAGGCACTCAGCAAAAAAGTCGTCGTGACAGTGACAAGTAACGGTGACAGAAACTTAATTATACTCGGCAAAGAGAGAGCCTTTGTCGAGTGCCTGCACTACCGGAATTTGGCTCTTTGCCGAGTGTCATATTATTTGCCGAGTGTTTTTTTTGGGCACTTGGCAAAGTAGCTCTTTGCCGAGTGTTTTATTTTTGACACTCGACAAAGAGTTTCTTTGCCGAGTGTCTTTTTTTGACACTCGGCAAAGGGCTCTTTGCCGAGTATCACAAATACAACACTCGGCAAAGAGCTCTTTGCCGAGTGTTTTTTCTCCAACACTAGGCAAAGACAATTTAAAAATCATATTTTAAAGTAGTAAATTAATTCAAATGAAAAGGTTTTCAACTACAAATTTGTATAACTCATCATGATGTACAATTTATATATTGAACATTTCTTCATATAACAAAATAAAAATAAATTTGTTCATACTCTCTCGTAGTTTATGAAACTACGAGAGAGACGTATAGAATTTGTGCATATTGTTAGATTCATCATATGAGATAAACAAATGACCAAACAACCAAAATAAACTTTGTAGATCTTGAGAAGTTATAGAAGTTTATAGTTGACAACTTTTTCATTTGAAGTCATATTGTCAACGAAAACTACGTCTGAATTTAAAAAATTTAAATTTTGAATTTTGAAAACGACTTCGAAAGAAAAAAACCACCAACATGAAAGTTGTAGGTATTGAAAAGTTATGAAACTTTGTAGTTGACAATATTTTGGTTTGAAATCATCTTGTTATGCAAAACTATGTTTGAATTTTGAAATTTGAATTTTTTAAACTATCTCGTATGGAAAAACTACCAAAATAAAAGTTGTAGGTCTTGAAATGTAATTAAACTTTGTAGTTGACAATTTTTTGATTTGAAATCATCTTATCATTGAAAATTTCGTGTGAAGTTTTAAAATTTAAAATTCAAATTTTGTAAACGGTCTCGGATGTAGAAACTATTAAAATAAAACTTGTAGATCTCAAAAAGTTATGCAACTTTATAGTTGGTCACATTTTCAAATGAACTCATTTAGTGCCTCAAATAATAAAATTACTCTCGATCTGTTATAGTATATGGAGAATAAAAACGTAATATAGACATAATTGGTGTAGTAGTGTAGTGGTATAGGAGGTTATGCGCGAGAGAGAGGTTACGAGTTCGAATCTCACCATTTACAAAACATATAAGTTTGATTCAAAATATAATAGTGAAAATGATAGGGCAATGAGTAAGGTAATAAGTAAGGTTGGAGAGTTCCTATAATTTAAAAAAATGTTTTGCTGTTTTTTTTAAGTTTTTCGATTCTTAATTTGCCGAGTGTTTTTCTTTGCCGAGTGCTTTTTGGCACTCGGCAGTTGCCGAGTGTCCGAAAAAAGTACTCGGCAAAGAACCCTTTGCCGATGAAATATTTGCCAAGTGTTCTTTGCTACACTCGGCAAAGTCTTTGCCGAGCGTAAAATAGCCTTTGCCGAGTGTTTTAGACACTCGGCAAAGAACGAGATTCCGGTAGTGCTGTTGGCCTGACGCTCGGCAAAGAAAGCTCCGGTAGACCTCCACGGTAGCCTATGTGACGAAAAGCCGTAAACTGACACTCGACAAAGGGAGCTCCTTTGCCGAGAGGCAAACAGGCACTCGGTAAAGGGACCACCAATGGGCCCCATTGCCAATATTTTTGCCGCGTGAGCTGGCCGGCACTCGGTAAAGGGAGCTTGTTTGTTGAGTGCTAGAATTATAACACTCGGCAAAGTATGTTTTATCGAGTGCTCGATAAATTGCCCTCAACAAAGAGCTAGACACTTGGCAAATAGTCAGATTCTGATAGTGGGGAAGCCATAAATGCTTGCCCCTAATAGCTTGTTTGGGAGCAAAGCGTTTGGAGGAAAAAAACTGAGAGGTTAAAATCCCTTAATATTCAAAATTAAGTAGAAAGAAATTTTAACCCCTCCAATTCTGTTCTTCTCCCATCCTCTTCTTCCAAACACGTCCTAAGTTCGTATAGTTTGCACACCGAAGAAGTTCATATAATAAAAAGATTGAAAATGCTAGCCCCCTCCCAAAAATAAAAACGGTATTTCTGGCTTCACCTGCATTTACTAGAGGTCATTGGTAGGACCAAAGAGTAAGCATAATGGCATATGTTAGGGAGTGTTTGAATGTACTATAGCTAATAATTAATTGGCTAAAAAATTGCTAGTAAAATTAGCTAGCTAACAAATAAATAGCTAACTATCAACTAATTTAGTAAAAATAGCTAATTCTTGAACTATTAGATAGGATGTTTAGGTGTCTCCAACTAATTTTAGCCACTGACTATTTGCTTTAGTGCATTTAAACACCACCTTAGTCTAATGTTACAAATATGAAATTACTCAAGAAGAACAACCCTTTGAAATTTTCTTGGAGCTGACTACTCACGCACTAGACAACCTAAGTTGCTGCCTTTGATCCACAATCCCCCAGTCTCAATATTCTTTTTGTATTTATGTTTTCTTAGCTTTGGTATTACAAAAGATTTAAATTTTATTGGAAACTTGTGGCCCACTAACCTTGTTGTCAACTTTAGATTATTAATAACTACTCACTCTGTTTCTTTTTAGTTGTCGCTGGATAGTTCAATTTTGCACTATCCAGCGACAACTAAAAAGAAACTGAGGAAGTAGTAATTAAGTATCACTAACCATTTTCATTAAAATTATATAATTATGGATGTCATGTGACAAATCAAAAAAAAGTCGCTATAGTAGGTAATTTTGCTTTATGGATTCATTAACCATCCTTCATTGCCCATGATCAAATTGGAACCATCAATTGCATGCAATTCATGAGGTGATGTGGTGCATGTTTGTTGGTAAGCGGCGTAAGGCCGCTGTGTTAAAATTTGTACTGTATACCTCTATGGGAAATCAAATTTTGTTACCAACTGTATGTACAATGAAGAGGGACTATATATGTAGGCTTTAGATATAGTCCTGCTATGCTTTGCTGCCGCATTAATTTCTGCATGGTACTGTATTACAGACTCTTTTCCTCAAATTAAGGATTAGCGCTTGGAAAGTTCATCTCGATGTTACTTATCATTTCTTCTGCACACAATGCCTAAAGTATTGTGGTATTTGATAAAATGAAGATAATCCAATAGATGCATATATAAGTCCGTAACTCGTCATATATACATGCACTATGCCCTTTTGTCTCTATATATAGACTACGACACTGTCCTTAAAAATCCTAAAGATGACTACAACAATCATCCCACCACCACCCAAAAAAAAGAGCCCAATATCTTTTTTTTTTTGGAATGGCATATGTTAGAAAGCTGGGCAAATTTAGTACTAAATTTAATATAGAAATTCAATAATTTTGTGTTCATAACATCTAGAAATTTAGGCTAAGACGGCCGCTTGCAAAAACTAAGTGGTTGTGTGTAGTGAATTGCAAGCGGTTATTTAAGAAGACCGTTTGCATAGTATATATTTTTGCATACGATTGTCTGAAGGCAGTCTCTTGAAAAATGTGACGTATTTTTATAGACGGTTCACTATCTATCTGTCGGCGTTTCGAGACCGGGGGGTCCCTAAGCCGACGAGTGAAGTGTCGCCGCGTGCCCCAGCCCAGATGGGTCGGCGCGAGGCCGAGCGCGAAGGGGGGAAGTGAGGTGGCCGGAGACGTGCGTGAGAGAGGTGGAAATCCCGCGGTCTTCGTGTTCGTCCCGCGCCCAGGTCGGGTGCGCTTGCAGTAGGGGGTTACAAGCGTCCACACGGGGGAGGGAGCGAGCGGCCTCACGCGAGCGCCTGTCTCGTCCTCGTCCCCGCGCGGCCAACCCTCTCTAAGAGGGCCCTGGTCCTTCCTTTTATAGGCGTAAGGAGAGGATCCAGATGTACAATGGGGGGTGTAGCAGAGTGCTACGTGTCTAGCGGAGGAGAGCTAGCGCCCTAAGTACACGCCATCGTGGCGGCCGGAGAGATTTTGGCGCCCGGTTTGTGTGATGTCGTGGCCGTCGGAGGAGCGCTGGAGCCTGGCGGAGGGACAGCTGTCGGGGCTGTCGAGTCCTTGCTGACGTCCTCTTGCTTCCGTAAGGGGGCCGAGAGCCGCCATCGTCAGGGTGCGTGCGGGGCGCCATCATTGCCTATCTGGCGGGGCGAGCCAGATGGGACACCGGTCTTGTTCCCCGTAGCCTGAGTCAGCTTGGAGTAAGGTAATGATGGCGCCTCCTGTTGACGTGGCCGGCCTGCGCCCTAGGTTGGGGCGATGTGGAGGCTCCTCCGAGGTCAGGGTCGAGTCCGTCTTCCGCGGCCGAGGTCGAGTCCGAGCCCCTAGGTCGGGCGAGGCGGAGGCCGTTGGCTGAGGCTAGGGCGGAATTTGAGTCCTGGGGTCGGGCGAAGCGGAGTTCGTCGTCTTCTGGGGCTGAGCCCAAGTCCGAGCCTTGGGTCGGGCGGAGCGGAGTTCGCCGTCTTCCGGGGCTTAGCCCGAGTCCGAGCCCTAGGTCGGGCGGAGCGGAGTTCGCCGTCTTCCGGGGCTTAGCCCGAGTCCGAGCCCTGGGTCGGGCGGAGCAGAGCTTCCTATGGTGCGTGCGGCCGGGCCTGACTGCCTGTCAGCCTCACTCTGTCAAGTGGCACCGCAGTCGGAGCGGCGCAGGCGGCGCTGTCTTTCTGTCAGACCGGTCAGTGGAGCGGCGAAGTGACGGCGGTCACTTCGGCTCTGTCGGCTGAGGGGCGCGCGTCACGATAAAGGTGTCAGGCCACCTTTGCATTAAATGCTCCTGCGATTTGGTCGGTTGGTGCGGCGATTTGGTCAGGGTTGCTTCTTGGCGAAGACAGGGCCTCGGGTGAGCCGGAAATATGTTCGCCGCTGGAGGGGGGCCTCAGGCGAGGCAGAGATCCTCCGGGGTCGGCTGTCCTTGTCCGAGGCTAGGCTCGGGCGAGGCGTGATCGAGTCCCTCGAATGGACTGATCCCTGACTTAATCGCACCATCAGGCCTTTGCAGCTTTATGCTGATGGGGGTTACTAGCTGAGAATTAGGAGCCTTGAGGGTACCCCTAATTATGGTCCCCGACAGTAGCCCCCGAGCCTCGAAGGGAGTATTAGCACTTGCTTGGAGGCTTTCGTCGCACTTTTTTGCAAAGGGACCAGCCTTTCTCGGTTGCGTTTTGTTCCAGTGGGTGCGCGCGAGCGCACCCGCCGGGTGTAGCCCCCGAGGCCTCGGAGGAGTGGTTTGACTCCTCCGAGGTCTTAACGCCTCGCGCAATGCTTCGGCTGGTCTGGTCGTTCCCTCATGCGAGCTGGTCGTAGCCCGGGTGTACGGTCGGGTCCCAAGTTCTCGGGATGGTATGTTGACGCTGTCAACGGTTTGGCCGGAGCCGGGTTTGCGAGAGCAGCCCCCGAGCCTCTGCACAGGGCGAGAGGGCGATCAGGGACAGACTCGACTTTTTTACATACGCCCCTGCATCGCCTTTCCGCAAGGAGGAGGGGGGAGAGCGCCATGTTGCCCTCGGCGGGCGCCGAACATGGTGTCTCCGGTGAGCTGCAGGCGGGTGATCCGAGCGGACGTCCGTGCCCCATTCGTTAGGGGTCGGCTAGAGGCCCAGAGGCGCGCCCAAAAGTACCTGCGGGTGATCTGCCGGACCCGGTCCCCTGGCGACGGGGTCCGAGGGCTCGATGCCTCCCTCTGATGGGATTCTGTTACAAGATCGTTCCCGCTGGTCTCGGAAATGTCCTAGGGTACCTTGGGAGCGCAGCCCGAGCCTTGGTTATGTATCGAACGTACCCATGGTCATCCCTCGCTCTGTGTCTGAGGCGGCTGTGAACCCTTCGGGGGCCAACCTTCGAACCCCTGATCAGTAGTGGGCGCGGAGCCCGAGTAGCCTGAGGCGACCGTTGAACCCTTCCGAGGGGTCGGCCTTCGAACCTCTGACCAGTAGTGGGTGTGGAGCCCACGTGCTCTGAGGCGGCTGTTGAACCCTTCCGAGGGGCCAGCCTTCGAACCTCTGATCAGTAGGGAGGCTCGGAGCCTGGTTCCTCCACGGGGAAGGATCCTTTTCGGGGTATCCCCCTTTCCCGGTCCCTGTTGCAAGAGAGAGAAAGAGGAAAAAAGGAAAAGGAAAAGGATACGAAATCGAACGACGCGGCGTACCTTTTTTGACGCGGTCATTATGGCGAAGGCGAAGCGTCGCTCGCTTCTCCTGCCAGAGGCGCCGCCTGTCCCGCCGCGGAGTTAATGCGACGGGGCGAGTGGTTCGCGGGGCAGCCGTTGCGCGTGCGCGAGCCGTTCGAGGAACGAAACACGGGCGCGTTGTCTTCACGCCGTGGGAGAGGGTTCTCTCGCTGCCCCCGGATGGGACGTAAGCTTGGCTGACGACGTGACCGCTGCTCCTGCCCGCCTGCCACCACCATTACTGCCGGCCCATTTTTGGCCGCATTGACCGTCGCGCCTGGCTGGCGCCGCTGGGTCGTGCGCTGGGTCGCCTCGAGTCGTGGTATTGGTTCCGCAGTCGAGGAGACGCGGTGGTGGCGCAAGTGGCGGTGCAGTTGCATGCACGAAGCATTCGGCGCGCCGGTTGCATGACGCGTGGGCCTGGGCCTCAATGCTGGGCGTGTTGGGAGTCGGAGAAGTGCGCCCACTTGGCGCGGTTGCATGCCGCCTGCATGGCTGCCCGCACTTTCGCCCGCTGGTCTGGGCAAAAGTGGAGAGCCGCTTGTAACCGCTGGGCGGTTGCACGCACCGCGCTTGGCGGTTTGGCTTCTTCTGCTCTGGGCCGGCTTGCATGACGTGTGGGACCCAGCCCCCGTGCCGTAGGGGAGGACCTTGGAGCGTGTTGGAGAAGACTCAGCCCACGACGGCTGGGGACGCAAGTAGGGAGAGTCGCCTTTAAAAGGAGGGTGACCCTCTTGGAAGGCGACCGTGTCTTCGCGCTCCCTTATGCATCGTGTCTTTCCACCTTCCAAGCCCCCGGATGGGGGATATCCGCCGTCTTTCCGCTTCGTCGTTGGAGGAACGCAACTCCGTGGGAGTTGGTACCTTTCAGCCGTCGTTCGGCTTCAAGGATTTTCATCAGCCAGCCCGGCCGTACCCCTCCGCCGGCGGTCACCCGAGACGGTGACCACCAGCCCCTGGGTGGGGAGAAGCAAGCCGGGCTGCAATCTTGGTCCCACCCTCAGCTTCAAGGATGTTCATCATCCTCGCTGGGGTGGAGGCCGGGCTGAGCCGGAGCTCTACCTCCCGCGCGGGTTCGTGGGTCAGCCTCTCCTTCGGCGTTCGAGGGAGAGGGCGCTCACTGGCCCTGCGGGCGGGTCGGACTTCGACAACGCGGGGCTGGTCGACGGCGGGCGTCGTCAGCCTCAGCGCGTCGGGCTTGTCAGCTTAGCTCCCGGTGCCCCCTCCTGCCGGAAGGCGGCTGACGCGCAGTGTGCACAGGAGGACCGCCCAAGATATCGCGCGTTGCCAGGGCAGCGTTCGTGTTCTAGGGCGGTCCTGCCTTTGCACCGGTACGGCGCCTCCACACGGAGGTCGGTGCCCCACTCGCCCAGGAGGATCTGAGTGGGGATCTGCCGGAGGGCTGACGGCCCCTGTCGTCGGTGCCGAGGTGGATGCGGCTCGAGAAGTCCCCGTTGCCGACGGGATCACCGCCACCATCCGCGCTTCGGGCCTCCGGCTCTTTGTACTTGTCCTCGCCCCTCGAGCGTCGGCGTGGGCGAGGGCAAGATTGCAGCAGCGTCCGCCCTGAGGCCCTCGCTGCTGCAGTTCGGCCACCCGGAGCGGGGGTCGTTGTCGTTGCTGCCGGAGCGGACGACGGCGAGCCGCCCATCGGTCTTCTGTTGCTCCACAGGCCCCTCCCCCATCGAGTGGGGTCGTTCGTACCTGCGGAGGTGGAACCAGAGTTCCGTTTGTAATGGCACTTCGAATGCCAGTGTTTTTGTTCATTGTGGCTGTCGAGGCTTGAACATGTATGTAATTTCGGCACGGAGCCGTGTTTTTTCCTCATTTTCGAGCACTAAGACTCGCCTGTTGGTTGTCTGAACCGCTTCACCAAGCGTGAGTCGCCCCGTGTTGAGGTGACGAGTGAGGTATCCGTATCCCGGAGGCGTAGGAGTCCCTCGGCTTGGTCAGCCTTGTTGTCCGAGGCTTCCCTTGCTTGGTTAGAGGAAAACCCTCGGCCGCTCTTCGATGAGCCGAGGCCAGGGGTAGCGGTGCTAGCGCGAACAGAGGAAGAGTTGGCTCGAAAAGAAGGCCTGTTTGGCCGGAGCCTGGCCAGGTCGTCCGTTAGCGGGGCCGACGCCGGAATTGATCTGCCGAGGCCTCGGGCCGGGCTGATGTCCTTGGGGGACAGCTGGCCGAGGCCCCGGGGTGACCGGCCGAGCCGCCTGCTCGAGCCGGATTCTCGGGGAAGACCCTGGCGGCGATGGCCCGGGCTTGGTGATGACGTTGTCCTTCAGAGCGGAGACCCTTGGACCGCGTCGCCGTCCGAGGCTAGGTCGGACCTCGCCGAAGGTGTTGTCGACGCCGAGGGTGCTGCTGCTCCCTTTAGCCGTCAAGATCCGAGCCTGCAGGATCGGATCCTCTTGTAGCGTGTGTTTTCTGCGGCCGCCGAGGCCAAAACACACCCTCGCCATGTTGTAAAGCCGCGTCTCCTTTCCTCTTGTTTCGAGTATCTGGACTTTTTTTGTCGGTAACAGAATTGTTTGTGCGAGCGAGAGTTGCTTCTCACGGAAGGTGATGAGTGAGGTATCCGTATCCCGGAGGCGTAGGAGTCCCTCGACTCGGTCGGCCTTGACGCTTACGTGCACTCTTACCCGTCCATGGGGTTCTGTCACTGACGCCGTCAAGAAGGCTCGAAGAATCGCTCCGGCACAAGAGCTTCCGAACATGAAGACCTTTTCGGTCCGCGGAATCACTTATCCGAACGTGAGTTACTTATCGCAGAAGGTGATGAGTGAGGTATCCGTATCCCGGAGGCATAGGAGTCCCTCGGCTCGGTCAGCCTTGGCTGCTTACGTGTACTCCGTCGTTTTCAGGATCCACTTTCGAAGTAGTCGAAAAGCACGAAAGACATTCTGGCAGAAAAGATCTTTTTTCGAGGAAAATTTCGACGCAGAGGGGGTTCCCCCCTTTTAGCCCCCGAGGGAGGGTCGGGCTTTGCCGAGGCAAGGCTGACCCTTCCTTGATGACTAAACTTTGCGTGGGAGCAAGGTATACGAACAACTTGAAAACATCTTAAGGGTAGAAACGACGTAGCTGTTGGATGTTCCAAGCGTTGCTGTAGACCTCGCCTTGACTGTTGGCCAGCTTGTACGTTCCGGGCTTCAGAACTTTGGCGATGACGAACGGCCCCTCCCAGGGGGGCGTGAGATTGTGTCGACCTCGGGCGTCTTGTCGCAGCCGAAGCACCAGGTCGCCCACCTGGAGCTCTCGGGACCGGACCCCTCGGGCGTGGTAGCGTCGCATGGACTGCTGGTACCGCGCCGAGTGTAGTAAGGCCTTGTCCTGAGCCTCTTCCAGCTGGTCCAGCGAGTCTTCTCGACTAGCTTGGTTGCTTTGGTCGGCATAGGCCCTCGTCCTCGGGGAACCGTATTCCAGGTCTGTGGGCAAGATGGCCTTGGCCCCATAGACTAGAAAGAACGGCGTGAAGCCCGTGGCTCGGCTCGGTGTCGTCCTCAGGCTCCAGACCACCGAGGGGAGTTCCTTCATCCATCGCTTGCCAAACTTGTTGAGGTCGTTGTAAATCCGAGGCTTGAGTCCTTGTAGAATCATGTCGTTGGCACGCTCTACTTGCCCATTCGTCATGGGATGAGCCACGGCGGCCCAGTCCACCCGGATGTGGTGATCCTCGCAGAAGTCCAGGAACTTTCTGCCGGTGAACTGGGTGCCGTTGTCGGTGATGATGGAGTTCGGGACCCCTAAACGATGGATGATGTTGGTGAAGAACGCCACCGCCTGCTCGGACCTGATGCTGTTTAGGGGTCGGACCTCGATCCACTTGGAAAATTTGTCGATGGCGACCAACAGGTGCGTGTAGCCCCCGGGTGCCTTCTGCAAGGGGCCGACGAGGTCCAGACCCCACACAGCAAAAGGCCATGTGATGGGTATCGTCTGTAGAGCCTGAGCGGGCAGGTGGGTCTGCCTTGCGTAGAACTGACACCCTTCGCAGGCGCGGACAATTCTAGTGGCGTCGGCCACCGCCGTTGGCCAGTAGAAACCTTGTCGGAAAGCATTTCCAACAAGGGCTCGAGGTGCTGCATGGTGGCCGCAAGCCCCCGAGTGTATTTCTCGGAGGAGTTCCTGACCTTCGGTGGTGGAGATGCATCGCTGGAGGATGCCTGAAGGGCTGCGGTGGTAGAGCTCCTTCCCTTCTCCCAGCAAGACGAACGACTTGGCGCGCCGCGCCAACCGCCGAGCTTCGGCTCGGTCGAGGGGTAGCTCTCCTCGGTGGAGATATTGCAGGTACGGGGTCTGCCAGTTTTGATCAGGCGTGACCCCGCTTTGCTCCCCCTCGACGTGCAGCGTCTTGCCCTCGGGGGCTGAGGGTACCTCAGGCCGAACCGAGGGTGCCTCGGGCCGAGCCGAGGGTGCCTCGGACTGTGCCGAGGGTACCTTGGGCTGGGCCGAGGGTGCCTCAGGCTCGGGCGTGTCGTCGATCTTGACGGAGGGTTGATGCAGATCTCGGGAGAAGACGTCCGAGGGAACCGTTGTTCGCCCCGAGGCTATTTTAGCCAGCTCATCCGCAATCTCGTTGTAGCGTCGAGCGATGTGGTTGAGCTCGAGCCCGTAGAACTTGTCTTCTAGGCGCCGAACCTCATCGCAGTAGGCCTCCATCTTCGGGTCGCGGCAGTGGGAGTTCTTCATGACTTGGTCGATGACGAGATGCGAGTCACCGCGAGCGTCGAGGCGTCGGACCCCTAGCTCGACGGCAATCCGCAACCCGTTGACCAGAGCCTCGTACTCAGCTACATTGTTGGACGCTGGGAAGTGGAGGCGTACCACGTAGCATAGGTGCTTCTCGAGGGGCGAGATGAAGAGTAGGCCTGCGCCGGCTCCTGTCTTCATCAGCGACCCATCGAAGAACATGGTCTAGAGCTCCAGTTGGATCGGAGCTGTTGGTAGCTGGGTGTCGACCCATTCAGCCACGAAGTCCGCCAAGACCTGGGATTTGATGGCCTTCCGAGGGGCGAACGAGATTGTTTCGCCCATGATTTCCACCGCCCACTTTGCAATCCTACCCGAGGCCTCTCGGCAATGGATGATCTCCCCCAGGGGGAAGGATGACACCACAGTTACCGGATGAGACTCGAAGTAGTGTCGCGACTTCCGCCGTGTCAGGATCACCGCGTACAGCAGCTTCTGAACTTGTGGGTAGCGGATCTTGGTTTCGGACAGTACCTCGCTGACGAAGTAGACTGGCCTCTGAACGGGCAATGCATGCCCCTCTTCTTGCCTCTCGACCACAATCGCGGCGCTAACCACCTGAGTGGTCGCAGCGACGTAGACCAAGAGAGCTTCTCCGGCAGCTGGGGGCACCAAGATAGGCGCCTTCATGAGGAGCGCCTTCAGGTTCCCGAGGGCTTCCTCGGCCTCAGGGGTCCAAGTGAAGCGCTCGGCCTTCCTTAAGAGGTGGTACAGAGGTAGACCTCTTTCGCCGAGGCGTGAGATGAAGCGGCTCAGAGCCGCGAGACATCCCATGACCCTCTATACGCCTTTCAAGTCCTTGATGGGCCCCATGCTGGTGATGGCTGCGATCTTCTCCGGGTTGGCTTCGATGCCCCGCTCGGAGACGATGAACCCCAAGAGCATGCCTCGAGGCACCCCGAAGACACACTTTTCGGGATTGAACTTGACGCCTTTCGCCTTGAGACATCGGAATGTCACTTCAAGGTCGGAAAGGAGGTCGGAGGCTTTCCTCGTCTTGACTATGATGTCATCGACGTAGGCCTCGACCGTGCGGCCAATGTGTTCGCTGAACACATGGTTCATGCACCACTAGTACATCGCGCCCGCATTCCTCAAGCCGAACGACATGGTGACATAGCAGTACATGCCGAAGGGTGTGATGAAAGAAGTTGCGAGCTGGTCGGACTCTTTCATCCTGATTTGGTGATACCCTGAGTAGGCATCGAGGAAAGACAGGGTTTCGCACCCAGCAGTGGAATCCACGATTTGATCGATGCGAGGCAGAGGGTAGGGAACCTTCGGACATGCTTTGTTCAGACTAGTGTAGTCTACACACATCCGCCATTTCCCCCTTTCTTTCTCACAAGCACAGGGTTGGCAAGCCATTCGGGATGGAATACCTCTTTGATGAACCCTGCCGCCATTAGCTTGTGGATCTCCTCGCCTATGGCTCTGCGCTTCTCGTCGAATCGGCGCAGAGGCTGCTTGACGGGTCGGGCTCCGGCTCGGATGTCCAGCGAGTGTTCGGCGACATCCCTCGGTATGCCGGGCATGTCCGAGGGACTCCACGCGAAGACGTCGGCGTTCGCGCGGAGAAAGTCGACGAGCACTGCTTCCTATTTGGGATCGAGCCCGGAGCCGATCCGGACTTGCTTGGAGGCGTCACTGCTGGGGTCGAGGGGGACGGACTTAACCGTCTCCGCTGGCTCGAAGTTGCCGGCATGACGCTTCACGTCTGGCACCTCCTTAGAGAGGCTCTCCAGGTCAGCGATGAGGGCCTCGGACTCGGCGAGGGCCTCGGCGTACTCCACGCACTCCACGTCGCATTCGAACGCGTGTTTGTACGTGGGGCCGACGGTGATGACCCCGTTGGGGCCTGGCATCTTGAGCTTGAGGTAGGTGTAGTTGGGGACGGCCATGAACTTCGCGTAGCATGGCCTCCCCAATACCGCGTGGTAGGTTCCTCGGAGCCTGACCACCTCGAACGTCAGGGTCTCCCTTCGGAAGTTGGAGGGTGTTCCGAAGCAGACGGGAAGATCGAGTTGTCCGAGGGGCTGGACGCGCTTCCCGGGAATGATCCCATGGAAAGGCGCAGCGCCCGCCCGGACCGAGGACAGATCGATACGCAGAAGCCCGAGGGTCTCGGCATAGATGATGTTGAGGTTTCTGCCTCCATCCATGAGGACCTTGGTGAGCCTGACGTCGCCGATGACGGGGTCGACAACAAGCGGGTATTTCCCCGGGCTCGGCACATGGTCGGGGTGGTCGGCTTGGTCGAAGGTGATGGACCAGTCTAGGTAGACTGGCGCCGCCACCTTCACCGAACAGACCTCCCGGCGCTCTTGCTTGCGGTGCCGAGCCGAGGCGTTCGCCGCTTGCCCGCCGTAGATCATGAAGCAGTCGCGGACCTCGGGAAACTCTCCTGCCTGGTGATCTTCCTTCTTGTCATCGTCGCGGGCCCTGCCACCCTCCACGGGTGGCCTGGCCCTGTGGAAGTGGCGCCGAAGCATGACGCACTCCTCAAGGGTGTGCTTGATGGGCCCCTGGTGGTAGGGGCACGGCTCCTTGAGCATCTTGTCGAAGAGGTTGGCACCTCCGGATGATTTTCGAGGGTTCTTGTACTCGGCGGCGGCGACAAGGTCCGCGTCGGCGGCGTCGCGTTTCGCTTGCGACTTCTTCTTGCCCTTCTTCCTGGCACCGCGCTGAGTTGACGCCTCGGGGCATCTTCCGATGGGCGGCCCTGGGGCTGCTTGTCCTTCCGAAAGATAGCCTCGACCGCCTCCTGGCCGGAGGCGAACTTGGTGGCGATGTCCATCAGCTCGCTCGCCCTGGTGGGGGTCTTGCGACCCAGCTTGCTCACCAGGTCGCGGCAGGTGGTGCCGGCGAGGAAGGCGCCGATGACATCCGAGTCGGTGATGTTGGGCAGCTCGGTACGCTGCTTCGAGAATCACCGGATGTAGTCTCAGAGAGACTCTCCCGGCTGCTGTCGGCAGCTTCGGAGGTCCCAGGAATTCCCGGGGCGCACGTACGTGCCCTGGAAATTGCCGGTGAAAGCTTGGACTAGGTCGTCCTAGTTAGAGATCTACCCCGGAGGCAGGTGCTCCAACCAGGCGCGAGCGGTGTCGGAGAGGAACAGGGGGAGGTTGCGGATGATGAGGTTGTCATCGTCCGTTCCACCCAGTTGGCAGGACAGACGGTAGTCCGCGAGCCACAGTTCCGGTCCCGTCTCCCCCGAGTACTTTGTGATAGTAGTCGGGGGTCGGAACCGGGTCGGGAACGGCGCCCGTCGTATGGCCCGGCTGAAGGCCTGCGGACCGGGTGGTTCGGGCGAGGGACTCCGATCCTCCCCGCTGTCGTAGCGTCCCCCACGCCTGGGGTGGTAGCCTCGGCGCACCCTCTCGTCGAGGTGGGCCCGACGGTCGCAGTGAAGGTGCTCGTTGCCGAGGCGACCCGGGGCCGCAGGCGCTGTGTTGCGCGTGCGCCCGGTGTTGACCGAGGCTTCCCACATGAATTGGGAAGTCGCGGCATGATGTTCCGAGGGGTACCCCTGCCTTTGGGAGGCGGAGCTCTCGGCCCGCCGGACCGCGGCGCCTTCCAGGAGATCCTTGAGCTCTCCCTGGATTCGCCGCCCCTCGGTGGTTGATGGCTCCGGCATCGCGCGGAGGAGCATTGCTGCTGCAGCCAGGTTCTGGCTGACCCCACTGGATGCGGGTGGCGGCCTGACCCTGACATCGTCGGCGATGCGGTGCTAGAAGCCCTGGGGTAGATGACGCATTTCTCCGGCCAGAGGTTGGCCCGCCCATGCCTGCCCGACGTCCCGGCGGATTGGCTCAAGCACTCCTGCTCCCTCGTCGAGCCTGACCTGCACCCCGCGGATTTGCTCAAGCTGTGGGTCGTGACCCCCCGCCGGAACGGGGACCACAGCTAGCTCCCGTGGGATGTCAACGCGAGGCACCGGCCTAGGGAGATCATCGTCCTCCGGCATGCCAAGATGGTTGCCTTCGGAGGGACCCCCTAGATCGACGTGGAAACATTTGCGGCACGGGCCGCAGTCCTCGTCGCCGAGGCTACGGCTACCGTCAGAACAGTCGGAAAGGCAGTAGTCGCATGCGGTCATGAAGTCCCGCATGGCACTGGGGTTGCCAAGTCCGGAGAAATCCCAACAGAAGCTGGGCTCGTCGTCTTCCTCGGACCCAGAGGGCCCGTAGGTCGAGACGTCCGTCAGCCGGTCCCAAGGTGACCGCATACGAAACCCCAGAGGGTTCGGATTCGCCTCTGCGAGAGCGTCCGCCAAAGCGGAGCCGCTAGGTGGGTCGAGGCTGAATCCGAAAGGCGTGGGATGGGAATCGGTCGGTACCTCTTGGTCGACGGGCGGTGATGAAGTCACGTCTGGGACTGACTGCACCGTCGTCTCAGGTACGAGGGTGACACCCAGCAAGCCTTTCGCGAGCGTGCTGGCGTCGTTCGTTTGCTCGGGATTGGCGTGTCGCGGGGAGACAGCGCTCGTCTTCGTCTCAAGCGCGAGGTCGATGCCCGGCGCGCCCCCCGTCGGAGTGCTGGCGTTATCGACTCGCTCGATGGCCGACGAGGCGCCGCCTCCTGCTTGGCCTTGGTTGCCCCGCCTCCTCCTCCGTCGGCGGGGAAGAGGACGGTGCGAGCTCGAAGGTTGTTCTTCCACCACGCGGGGAAGACGTCGTCGATCCCGCCGCCGGCGGGCGGACTGTCGGCCGCCATTGTCGCTGTCGCCCGGCGGTGGAAAGAGTATCATGTCGTAGCAGCCGTCGAGGGACATGAACTCAAGGCTCCCGAAACGGAGCACCGTCCCGGGCCGGAGAGGTTGCTGGAGACTACCCATCTGGAGCTTGATGGGAAGCTGTTCGTCAACACGCAGCAGGCCCCTACCTGGCACGCTAACTGTCGGCGTTTCGAGACCGGGGGGTCCCTAAGCCGACGAGTGAAGTGTCACCTCGTGCCCTAGCCCAGATGGGTCGGCGCGAGGCCGAGCGCGAAGGGGGGAAGTGAGGTGGCCGGAGACGTGCGTGAGAGAGGTGGAAATCCCGCGGCCTTCGTGTTCGTCCCGCGCCCAGGTCGGGTGCGCTTGCAGTAGGGGGTTACAAGCGTCCACACGGGGGAGGGAGCGAGCGGCCTCACGCGAGCGCCTGTCTCGTCCTCGTCCCCGCGCGGCCAACCCTCTCTAAGAGGGCCCTGGTCCTTCCTTTTATAGGCGTAAGGAGAGGATCCAGGTGTACAATGGGGGGTGTAGCAGAGTGCTATGTGTCTAGCGGAGGAGAGCTAGCGCCCTAAGTACACACCATCGTGGCGGCCGGAGAGATTTTGGCGCCCGGTTTGTGTGATGTCGTGGCCGTCGGAGGAGCGCTGGAGCCTGGCGGAGGGACAGCTGTCGGGGCTGTCGAGTCCTTGCTGACGTCCTCTTGCTTCCGTAAGGGGGCCGAGAGCCGCCATCGTCAGGGTGCGTGCGGGGCGCCATCATTGCCTATCTGGCGGGGCGAGCCAGATGGGACGCCGGTCTTGTTCCCCGTAGCCTGAGTCAGCTTGGAGTAGGGTAATGATGGCGCCTCCTGTTGACGTGGTCGACCTGCGCCCTAGGTTGGGGCGATGTGGAGGCTCCTCCGAGGTCGGGGTCGAGTCCGTCTTCCGCGGCCGAGGTCGAGTCCGAGCCCCTAGGTCGGGCGAGGTGGAGGCCGTTGGTTGAGGCCAGGGCGGAATTTGAGTCCTGGGGTCGGGCGAAGCGGAGTTCGTCGTCTTCTGGGGCTGAGCCCAAGTCCGAGCCCTGGGTCGGGCGGAGCGAAGTTCGCCATCTTCCGGGGCTTAGCCCGAGTCTAAGCCCTGGGTCGGGCGGAGCGGAGTTCGCCGTCTTCCGGGGCTTAGCCCGAGTCCGAGCCCTGGGTCGGGCGGAGCGGAGTTCGCTGTCTTCTGGGGCTTAGCCCGAGTCTGAGCCCTGGGTCGGGCGGAGCGGAGTTTGCCGTCTTCCGGGGCTTAGCCCGAGTCCGAGCCCTGGGTCGGGCGGAGCGGAGTTCGCCGTCTTCCGGGGCTTAGCCCGAGTCCGAGCCCTGGGTCGGGCGGAGCCTAGCTTCCTATGGTGCGTGCGGCCGGGCCTGACTGCCTGTCAGCCTCACTCTGTCAAGTGGCACCGCAGTCGGAGCAGCGCAGGCAGCGCTGTCTTTCTGTCAGACCGGTCAGTGGAGCGGCGAAGTGACGGCGGTCACTTCGGCTCTGTCGGTTGAGGGGCGCGTGTCAGGATAAAGGTGTCAGGCCACCTTTGCATTAAAGGCTCCTGCGATTTGGTCGGTTGGTGCGGCGATTTGGTCAGGGTTGCTTCTTGGCGAAGACAGGGCCTCGGGCGAGCCGAAAATATGTTCGCCGCTGGAGGGGGGCCTCGGGCGAGGCGGAGATCCTCCAGGGTCGGCTGCCCTTGTCCGAGGCTAGGCTCGGGCGAGGCGTGATCGAGTCCCTCGAATGGACTGATCCCTGACTTAATCGCACCCATCAGGCCTTTGCAGCTTTATGCTGATGGGGGTTACCAGCTGAGAATTAGGAGCCTTGAGGGTACCCCTAATTATGGTCCCCGACACTATCGGAACAGGCTGTTTTGCCGAGTGACTGAAAACATTTGGCAAACTCTTTGTCGAGTGTGACTCTCGACAAACAGGTCTCGATGAGCTGTAGTGTTGTACATCGATCTATAGTGGCCTATTCCAATATTTTTTTGGCAAGTGGTTGCTTTTGTTGATCACGCTGCCCAAAACAATGCACAACCGGTTGCCATGTAAACACCCGTTTGAAGAAAAAAAACACTAGATCCTCGTAAAATCCGTTTCTCTAGCAGTGAACGCGACTGCTGGAAATATGGTGTTGCTGAAAACGTTGTTTTGCTGTAGTTATACACTTCAGCGTTTGGATTGGAGACCCTTTCTGGAAGAGTCGAGTCTTCGATTGGTAGCCGTTGCTGTAGGATCTGACGACCGAGAAATAAGATAGTGACGTGGATGGCTTCAACATGCGTCGTTGCTCCGACGTTTAATATATAGAAAGAATAGAAAGAAGTGGAAACTGCTTTGTCATGCAGGCCGGAAAAGAAAATGTCATGGTTTCCTATCTTGTGTGTTTGTTAGAGTTCAGAGAACACAACAACAATGTATCTTCATCTTGAAGAATGAAGTTTGCTATACCCATATCCATGCATTTTTTCCCCAATAATACCATGCATGGTTGCCTGGAAATTAAATACAAGTTCAAGCAGGGGGGAAATAAGCGAAATCACTACCGGAATCAGCTCCTTTGTCGTGTGTCTCAGACACACGGCAAAGGCAAATTTACACTCGGCAAATGCTTTGCCGAGTGTTACACTTGGCAAATGCTTTGCCGAGTGTTACACTCGGCAAAGAACGATCGGTAAACTGTACATCGGCAACAGCCTTGTTGGGGGCTTGTTCTCAAATGCTAAGAGTTAAGAACAAGGCAACACAGAAAATGTTAAATGTTAAGGTCCTTCGTCCTCCACCACATTATATCCTTTCGGGATATAAGGAACTTCGGACGAAGGTTACGAAGGGCGTACCTTCATAAACATAATAACGAGGACGAAGCATTCATATAAATCATGAGGTATAAAATGGACATTTAAATGTTAACATAGAATCATTTCCATTTTTACTAACATGAATGAATATAAATGATTTCAAATTACAAGTGTACCTTCGGTCCTGAGGAAGGCGAGAGTACAAGTGTGATGCAAAGGCAAATGACAGGTTCGCGTGAACAGTACAGAGGTACTGTTCATCTATTTATAGGCACAGGTCGCAGCCTGTGACAAATTACAATTACGCCCCTTACAAAAGTTTACAACATTGACTCAGACCTCTATGGATAAAAAGGTCATTCTATCTCTATGTCGGTTTGTAACGCCGAAGCTTCATGAAAAGGGACCTTCGGCCATCTTCTGGGGACGACTTCAGCCGAAGCTGCTTCTTCGCGTAAGACCTTCGGCGCACCGAAGCACAGCCCCAACAGTAGCCCCTTTCGCGGTGCTAGATCGTTTTTCGTAACGAGCTTGACCCGTGAAAAAAAACCTCTTCAGCTTCGGGAAGCCGAAGGTCCAAAAAACACCTTCCCTGAGCTCGTTGCGGAGAAACGATCCGGCTTCCGAGCACGTGCCAGGCCCACCTTGCAGAGTTACTGTTTGATCTTTGCGGTCCACTGCACAGCGAATACGAGTGACTGCCCGCTTGGTGTAAAAAATCCTGCCGCTTCGCCTTCTTACCTGCAGCACTATATAAACAGACGGGTAGGTGTGAAGTTACCACAGCATTCATTGCTATTTGCACTGTTTTGCTGCCAAAATTTTTAACTATAGCCGAAGCTTGATTCTCAGAATCGAACGAAGGTCCATCTCGACATCTGCTTCGTCAGAAAGAAGAGCTTCGGGAGAAAAGAAAAAAGAAAAAAGTTTCTGACTTCCCCAAACTCAGAATCAAATGGCGAGAGTGCGATCTACTGCCAAAGTTGTACGTGAGGGAGACGAAGCCGAAGGTTCGGACACTGTGCCCATCTCCAAAGCGATGCAGCGTTCCGGTCTAGTGACTGCGGAAGAAATGCCTGCTGCTGAAGCAAACCCGACAACTGCCGAAGGAGAAGAAGAAAACATTGAAGGGACTGACCCCGAAGATGACTACCGCATTGCCATGCCCAGCAAGCCCAGTCACCTGGATTTTGGGAAATCAACTGTTTCAAAGGCTGATCTTTCGAAGATGGTGAAAGCAGGTTATTTCAATGAAGATCAGAAGAAGCTACTCCGCTTCGGGGGAGAAGAAACCACCCCGAAGCCAGGGAAGGATGAGATTGTTATCTTCAAGAGCTTTTTAAAGGCTGGGCTTAGATTCCCTCTTCACAAGATTATTGCGGAGATACTGAAGAGGTTTGGTATCTACTTTCATCAATTGACTCCTAACGCCATCGTTAGGCTCAATGTTTATATCTGGGCCCTCCGAAGCCAAGCTGTGGAACCGTTTGCCGACAGCTTCTGCCGAGTTCACGAATTACATTACCAAACAAAGGCCAGAAAAGATGGGCTACATGATAATTTCGGTTGCTATAATTTTGCCTACCGAAAGACAACAAAGTGTCCTGTCATCAGCTACCGAAGCAAATGGCCAGCAGGCTGGAAATCTGAGTGGTTTTATGTAAAAGTTGACGAAGACAAAGAAAAATTGGTACAAAGCCCTCTGGATTTAATCTTTGGAGAGACAAGGCCACGATGCCACATCGGCAGGCTAGAAGGTCCCACCTGGGCTGCTCTGGGTGAATTTGAAATTATTTCAGAACATATTGGCACCAGGGATCTAGTTCAGGAATTCTTGGCATTCAGAGTTTTCCCTACTCTAAAAGAGTGGGAAATGCCGAAGCTGGAGGGAGAGAAGAAGAAGGGGGAGCTTGTCCGGCTTCCTTATCACTTCAAGTTTAAGAAGTACTTTAAAAAACCCTGCAAAGAGTGGTTAGACACAGTTGAGGTGATGTGCAATGAAATCCTGGGGAATTACTCCAAAAAAGAGGATCAACTAATGACGGCGGCCTTCGGCGCCCGACCGAAGCGAAGGCTGAACCGAGTGCTTGACGCCCTGGGCTTCGAGTACCCAGACTATGAGCAGTTGAACAAGGGTGCCGAGGGCCACAAAAGAAAAAGAGTGGCCGAAACTCTGACCAAGGATGAAGAAAGACCAGCAAAAGAGAAGAAAATTCCCAAGAAAAGAAAAATATCAACTCCGAAGCGAAAAATATCCGAAGAAGAGGGGACCCCCACACCACCTTCTACCAGCGACGTGGAGGAAATTTTAAAGGTAATGACTGAACCCATGCCTACGAAGCTAAGTCCACTAAGGCCTGAACTGACGAAGCTTTTTCGAAAGGTGGAAGAGCCGGAACAGACGAAGATAACCAGACCAAAGCGGCAAAGAATCATTGCAGTGACCGAAGTTATCGATAAGACGCCGCCAAGGGCGTCAATTCAGAAAACGGCAGCTGCTGAAGGCACATCAATCGTCGAAGGCGCACCTTCGGAGATCGCGGCTACCGAAGCCGCTACAGCCGAAGATACAAACTTAGAAACTACCATTGAGGACATTAACAAGATTTTGGAAGACATGGCTGCAGAAGAAGCTGGTGCTACTACTGAAAAAACCATGGCCAAAGTGCCTGAGAAAGGAAAAGAAATAGCCGAAGACACTTCGGACGACGAAGCCTACTCTTTCCAGAATTTAGTTGGGCAAAAACTGACGAAGGACGAAATAGAAGAGCTCAAGGACTATGCCAAATCTTGCGGCTACAAGCCAGGAGCCCTTCTATTTGGAGGCATTGACGACGAAAAATTGGGCTGCATTCGAGACCAAACTGGAGCTAAGGTAATCGGTACTCTATCAAAGAGTATCGGTTTTCCGAAGCTAGAGACAGACATCAGCCGCTACCGACGACAACATATCGTCGGCAGCTTATTTTATTCCAACTTCAAGGTAAACAACCTTTTCTCTTGTTTTTATTGCTGTTAATAACGAAAATGTTACTAACATAAGTTGTTTCTGTGCAGAGCATGCTACTGAGCAAAGCTCTGAAGATGCAACAAGACTTGGAGGACAAAAAACACGAAGCTATAATCGAAAATTTAGAGAGCAAGATAAAAGAACAATCAGCTATCATTGAAAAGAAAGACTTCGAGCTCCAATCCACCGAAGGCTTGCTGGCAGAGACTGAGGCTAAGGTATCAGAATTGAATTCGAAGCTTATCAGTCAATCAAAACAATTCGATCAGGAGAAGCTAGAGCTTAATTCGAAGCTTGAAGCCGAAGTCCAGACCAGCTCAGAGTTGAAGAAATCGTTAGCAAGCCTTCAAGACAAATGCTTGAAATTTGGCAATAATTGTATTGGACGATTAAAAAAGATATTTTACTCTGTTGGAGCCAGCAGCGGGAAATTTAACCCTTCAGCGGAAAATTTACCACAGGCCTTCGATCATATTGAAGCTGAAATCGAAGAACTTGACGAAGTTATAGCCGGGCACGGCGACTTCTGTGCCTGGGTAGCTTCTCGGGGTACCGCTGCTGCATTCCTGAAGGCCGGCTGTGAGCATGGAAAAATTGTCAACAGGCCCAACTTCACCCTATCTCCATCAATCCTGGATGATATACCTGACCTCGCCCGAAGCATCTCAAATAGATTTATAAAAATGATATGGACAAAGGGCGGGCGGGAGAAGGCTGGAGACGAAGCCCGAAGTCATCTTGGACTAGTAAGAAATGATACTTCGTACTTACCTTTTCCTTTGCACTTGATTTTTACTCACGATTCCTTGATTTATGTAGGATGACGAAGGTGAAGATGATACTTAAGTTATGTCGCCGAAGCTGTCGCCGAAGCTGAAGCTTAATGAAGATCAGTAGAAATGTACTATAGGAAAAAAACTCAGGATACTTTTGTAACAAGTTTTGTAAATACAATTGAACTGTTGTCAAGGAACTTTGTACATACCTTGTAGTATATTCTTACCCTTCTACTAGGGTGCTTTGATGTGAACGAAATCAGTATTTTGAGCCAAAAGCGAAAAAACACCTTCCCTTCTTTTCGTACACAACGAAGCATAGAATACCACTTCTCCCTTCTGCCGAAGCTTTTCTTTTACACAACGATTCATAAAAAGCCAATTCTCCCTTCTGCCGAAGTTTTTCTTTTACACAACGATTCATAAAAAGCCAATTCTCCCTTCTGCCGAAGCAACCACTTTGGTACATAAATGTTATGAATGAATGCTTATGTATGCAAATGCCATGATGTAATGTAATGTGCGAATGAATGTCCGAAGCGTATGTCCGAAGCCACACTCATCCATTATTTCCTTAGGAACAACCACACATCAGCTCTGCATTCCCTTAGGAACGACTTTGGAGCTTCTTCGCCTTTTACTTAGGCAGTATAAGCTCTGCATTCCCTTAGGAACGTCTTTGGAGCTTCTTCGCCTTTTACTTAGGTGGTATCAGCGTTGACTTTTCGCTGTAAGCTCTGCATCCCCTTAGGGACGTCTTTGGAGCTTCTTCGCCTTTTACTTTCGGCGGAATCAGAGCTCTGCATCCCCTTAGGGACGTCTTTGGAGCTTCTTCGCTTTTTTTTCAGTTTCGGCACTCGATGGTGCGTTCTCAGCTTTTACATTTACATTCTTTGGGGGATTTTGCTCTTATAAAACTAAAAAGGAAATTACATCTGATGGCCCCATTAAAAACCTTTCTCCCCCTTTAGAAAGGAAAAGGGTGCCATGAAAAAGAAAAAGAAAAACATAAAAAGTTACATCAAGTTATACATAATATCTCCGAAGCTCATCTGCATTCCAAGATCTTGGACTTTCGTTGTCATCCATGTCCTTTAATCTGTACGAACCAGGCCTCGACGAGGATGCTACTAAGAAAGGCCCTTCCCATTTCAATTGTAGCTTGCCCACTGTATCTGGGTTGGCCACTCTCCGAAGCACCAAGTGTCCCGGCTCAATATTTTTTAGCCGGACCTTTCTATCTCGCCATTTGATTGTTTCAGCTTGATATTTATTGATATTCTCCACGGCCTGAAGCCTGATCCCTTCTAAGGCATCTTTTTCCACAAGACAAGCATCTTCGGCACCTGATTCTGCCGAAGCTACCACTCTTATTGATCCAGCTTTAGCTTCTTCCGGAGTTATTGCTTTGTCACCGTATAATAACTTGAATGGGGTAAAGCCTGTAGACCTTGATGTTGTTGTATTGTGGCTCCACACGACTTTGGTCAACTGATCTGGCTACTTTCCCCTTGGTTGATTAAAGATTAGCTTCATTATTCCTGTCATTATGATGCCGTTGGCCCTTTCAACAAGCCCATTCGACTCCGGATGCCTGACTGATGCAAAATGGATCTTCGTTCCAATTTGATCACAGAAATTTCTGAAAGCTTCGGAGTCGAACTGCGTTCCATTATCTACAGTGATGGCCTTCGGTACTCCGAAGCGACAGACAATGTTCTGCCAGAAAAACTTTTGGACAGTGGCCGAAGTTATTGTGGCTAATGGCTTTGCCTCAATCCACTTGGAAAAATACTCCACAGCTACTATAACATATTTTAGATTCCCTTGGGCCGGTGGTAATGGACCCAACAAGTCAAGGCCCCACCTTTGCAATGGCCAGATAGGTTGTATCAGCTGTGTCAAAGACGAAGGTTGCTTTTGATCTCTTGCACATTTCTGACAACCTTCGCACTTTTGAACTAACTCCGCTGCATCCGAAGCTGCCTTCGGCCAATAAAATCCTTGGCGGAACACTTTTCCAAGTAATGGCCTGGATCCGATGTGGGATCCACACAGGCCTGCATGTATCTCTTTCATTAACTCTATACCTTCGGATCTAGACAAACACTTGAGCAGCGGGGCACAAACTCCATGCTTGTATAACTCCCCTTCTATCATGACGTACGGACGAGCTCTTGCCTCTATCCTTTTATTATAAGCTTCGTCATCTGATAGGAAGTTACCCTGAAGGTAAGAGATTATTTCAGTTCTCCAATCTTCACTGTAAACAGGAGAAATGTTAAGGACTGCTCTTTCAAGTAGCTCCACTGAAGGTGCCTTTATTGTTTCGAAGAACACATCCGAAGGTAGCGGCAGACCCTGTGCTGCAGACTTGGCTAACAAATCAGCATGTTCATTTTGTCCTCGAGGGATATTCTTAACAGAAAATCCTTCGAAGGAAGCTTCGATCCTTCGGACCGTGTCTAGGTACTTTTCAAGCTTCGGGTCTTTAGCCTTGCAACTTTTATCAATATGACCCGAAACAACCTGGGAATCAGTTTTAAGAATCGCCCTTCTGATCCCCATTGCCTTTAGTTTCCGAAGACCCAGGAGCAGGGCTTCGTACTCAGTTATATTATTTGTGCAGCTGAAGTCAAGTCTTGCTGCATAGCAAGTTTTAACCTTGGACGGTGAGACCAACACAGCAGCTGCACCTGCTCCGAAGGTTCCCCAAGAGCCATCACAAAACACCGTCCATACTTCGGCATCTTTATTCGCTTCTTCGTCCCGAGCCCCTGGCGTCCAGTCGGCAATGAAATCTGCCAATGCTTGAGACTGAATTGAAGATCTATGCACATAATCAATGTAAAATTCATTGAGCTCCGCAGCCCATTTTCCAATACGCCCAGTAGCTTCTCTATTTCTCATGATGTCCTTCAACGGCTGCGAAGAAGGAACAATAATGTTGTATGCCTGAAAATAGTGCCGAAGCTTCCTGGATGCCATTAAAACGGCATACAATACCTTCTCCAGCTCTGTATAATTTTTCTTTGAGACACTAAGGACCTCAGATACAAAATATACTGGGACCTGCTTCTTGACTTGTCCATCAAACTTCTCCTGAACAAGTGCCGCACTTACTGCTGAGTGCGAAGCTGCTACATATAACAACAGAGGAGCCCCTGGCGTTGGTGGAGTTAATGTTGTGAGATCTATTAAGTATTGCTTCAGCTCTTCGAAGGCTTTTTGTTGATTTGGGCCCCATTGAAAGACTTCAGCTGACTTCAGCACCTCGAAGAATGGTAAGTTTCTTTCTGCTGATCTGGATATAAATCTGTTGAGAGATGCCAGTCTTCCTGTCAATCTTTGGGCCCCCTTTCTTGTGGTTGGTGGCTCCATTCGAAGTATAGCTTCGATTTTATTTGGGTTAGCTTCGATTCCCTTTGTTGAAACCAAGCATCCAAGAAATTTACCCTTCTTCACTCCGAAGACACATTTTTCTGGATTCAGCTTCAGACCAGCTTGTCTGAAGCTGGCGAAGGTCTCCTGCAGATCAGCAATATGATTTTCTTGCTTCGTGCTTTTTACAATGATGTCATCGACATAAGTCAACACATTTCTGCCTATCTGAGATTGGAGAACCTTCGCAGTCATTCTGCTGAAACTCCCTCCAGCATTCTTGAGCCCCTCGGGCATCCGAAGATAGCAATATGTACCACTTGGGGTTATGAAACTAGTCTTCGGCTCATCTTCCTTCTTCATCCAGATTTGATGATAGCCTGAGTAGCAGTCCAGGAGACTCATGAGCTCCGAAGAAGCTGCTGCATCAACTAAAGAGTCTATCCTTGGCAGCGGGAATTCATCCTTCGGACAAGCCTTGTTGAGATCTGTGAAATCAATACACATTCTCCACTTGCCATTGGCCTTCTTCACCATAACAGTGTTAGCTAACCACTCTGGATACTTCACTTCTCTGATAACTCCTGCACTGAGGAGTCTTTTTACTTCATTGCGAGCCCCTTCGGCCTTGTCATCAGACATTTTCTGAAGCCTCTGCTTTCGGGGTCTGAAGGATGGGTCAACATTAAGCGAATGTTCAATAACATCCCGATTTACTCCACAGAGATCATTAGCTGACCATGCAAAGACATCTTTGTTGTTGAATAAAAACCTTATCAAGGTTTTCTCCTGGTCTTCAGATAATTGCGAGCCCAACAACACCTTCTGCTCTGCTATGTCTTCACACAATAACATGGGCTTCGGCTGATCCGCTGAAGCTGCCTTCTCCCTCCTGAATTTGTACTGTTCACAAGCTTCAGCTCCATCTATGTTATGGATTGCCTTGGAGTCAGTCCAGCTTCCTTCGGCCCTTCTAGCAGCTTCCTGGCTTCCATGAATAGCGATAGGCCCTTGGTCCGAAGGTATCTTCATGCAGAGATAAGCTGGGTGAAGAATTGCTTCGAAGGCATTAAGAGTGCCACGGCCGATGATAGCATTGTAAGGATACTCCATGTCAACAATATCAAACACAATTTGCTCAGTCCTTGTGTTGTTAACAAATCCGAAGGTTACCGGCATGGTAATCTTCCCAAGTGCTACAATCTGTCGCCCTCCGAAGCCACAAAGGGGGTGCGTAGCATCATGAATCTTGTCTTCAGGCTCTTGCATTTGTCTGAAGGCTTTAGCAAATATAATGTCAGCTGCACTGCCTGTATCAACTAGGACATTGTGGACCAGAAATCCTTTGATCACGCAAGAGATAACCATGGCATCATTGTGGGGATAATCCTTAAGCTGAAGGTCTTCCTGAGAGAAGGTAATTGGAATATGAGACCATTTTGACTTGATGAAGGGTCCCTGCACTCCAACATGCTGCACCCTTCTCTGAGCCTCCTTCTTCTGCTTCTTGTTAGTCGGCTCTAAGCAAGAACCGCCTGTTATCGGGAGCACCAGCTTCGAGGCCGAAGCAGCTCCAGCTTGATTGTTGAACGAAGCCATCAGCTCAGAAAAGTGGAAGTGAGTTCACCGGAGGTGGGCGCCAATGTTGGGGGCTTGTTCTCAAATGCTAAGAGTTAAGAACAAGGCAACACAGAAAATGTTAAATGTTAAGGTCCTTCGTCCTCCACCACATTATATCCTTTCGGGATATAAGGAACTTCGGACGAAGGTTACGAAGGGCGTACCTTCATAAACATAATAACGAGGACGAAGCATTCATATAAATCATGAGGTATAAAATGGACATTTAAATGTTAACATAGAATCATTTCCATTTTTACTAACATGAATGAATATAAATGATTTCAAATTACAAGTGTACCTTCGGTCCTGAGGAAGGCGAGAGTACAAGTGTGATGCAAAGGCAAATGACAGGTTCGCGTGAACAGTACAGAGGTACTGTTCATCTATTTATAGGCACAGGTCGCAGCCTGTGACAAATTACAATTACGCCCCTTACAAAAGTTTACAACATTGACTCAGACCTCTATGGATAAAAAGGTCATTCTATCTCTATGTCGGTTTGTAACGCCGAAGCTTCATGAAAAGGGACCTTCGGCCATCTTCTGGGGACGACTTCAGCCGAAGCTGCTTCTTCGCGTAAGACCTTCGGCGCACCGAAGCACAGCCCCAACAAGCCTCTTTGCCGAGTACTATTTGTCGGGCACTCGGCAAAGACTTTGCCGAGTGCCAAACGGCACTCGGCAAATAAAAGTCACCGTCACGGTGCCAAGTAACGGTGACGGATCCTTTGCCGAGTGCCGTCTGTGGCACTCGGCAAAGAGGTCAATGTTGCCGAGTGTTTGCTCGAGAGGCCCTCGGCAAAGACTGACCCAGTGGGGCCCACTGCCAGTCCTTGTGCCGAGAGCTCTAGTAGGCACTCGGCAAAGGAGGCTTCTTTGCCGAGTGTCTGTTGGACAGGTACTCGGCAAAGAACCCTCCAGTGGGCCCCTTTGCCAGTCCCTTTACCGAGTGCCTTGGCAATGGCACTCGGCAAAGATGTCTTTGCCGGTTCCCAGGTTTCCTTCTTTGCCGAGTGCCATTGTCAGCACTCGGCAAAGATGGCTTTACCGGTTCCCAGGTTGCCTTCTTTGCCGAGTGTCGTGGTCATAGCACTCGGCAAAGCGCCCCTTTGCCGAGTGTAACACTCGGCAAAGTGACCAGAATGTCCCTTTTTTATTTGCTTTTGTTGTTCCATCCAAACAAACAAAAGACATATATGATTCACATCACATTATATATCAATCACATCACAGAATGAACACATTTATCATCAACACCATATATATCACAAAGTCTCACTAAAGTCTCACAAATATAAGTAAGGATCATCACAAAACAGATATAAGTCTGCGTCATCACTAACATCAACAAGTATCTCACAAGATAAAGTTTAACTAACATCACCAACACTCATAAAGGTAAGTCTGGATCATCACAAAACAGATCATCAACGAGGTGGGCATCTGGACTGGTTCGGCGAAGGGCTGGACGAAGCATGAGGGTTGTTCGACGCCGCCGATTGACCCTGCACAGAGAAGAGATTGTATGTGTGAGAACATATGAATAAATATCATGCAGTACTAAAATTTTGATACTCACAGGAGTAGTGAACTCTGTAGGGTCAGCTGCAGGGAACAACGGAGGTGGTGGAGCATGACCCTGTGCGGCGCCAAGGCTCTGCATGTACGCGAACATCTCCTCCATCCTCTTCTCCAGCTCCTCACGTTGCCTCCTCTCATCATCTAGCTGAGTCTGTAATATTTCGCCCTAATGTTACGATAATGCAAAGAGAAGATATATAAAAATCAATGAACGATGAATAGATAAGGAATAACCTGGAGTTGCTGGATACGATGCTGTGAGGTGTCCTGCCGAGGTCGTATGGCTGGGCTCGCGCTCGTGCTCCTTGCTCGCACCTGAGAGAGAGTGGGAGTGGAGGACGAGTCGATTGCCCCGTCGGCAATCCAGTACCGCCCATGCCTCTTGCCTCCTCCGACCCTCATGAGGACATCTCCGTCGATGTCCTCGGTCCTCGGATCGTAATCTGGCCCATGGACCTCCTTGGCCATGGCGGTGTACTCACTGAGTCAGCTGTGGATGGCGGGGTTGGTGTACGCCTCGGGCCCGTCATCCGGGTTGTAGGTGACGTCGGACGTCGCCTTCCCCTTGTGGGCCATGGCATATGCCGAGAACGTGGAGCAAGGCGCGCCACCATGTGCCGCCGACTGCGAGAAAACCAACGATATGGTTAGAAATCATGTCTAATCGAAAGCTATATACCTAAATAAAAAAGAGCGCGTACCCATGCTTCCGCGTATTTGCCCAGGCTGCGGCTGCCTTGATGGTGGGAGGGACCTTGCATCAGCAAACGCCGTTCTCGGCTAGCGTTGTGCGCCTCGTCCCACTCAGCCGAGCACCACCTCTGCACCATCTTCTCCCAGCACTCAGGATGCGCGGCGCACCAATGAGGAATCATCTAAAAAAATATAAGTACACCGCATATCAGAAGATAAGAATAAGCATATTTAGTACCAATAATAAAGTTTTGTATTTACCTGCAAGTACTGGTCCGCAGTCAATGACATGGTTTGGGCGTCCTTCTTGTTCACCTTCTCCCCAAGGACGGAGCCGTGGTAAGTGACGATGGCCTGGATGCGCGCCTCGTAGTGCATGTCCACGACGAGCTTCTTACAGCACGTCGTAGACACCACATCCGCCCTGGCCTCGTATCTAGCATCGCACCTGAAGAAATCCTACATACAAAGACGATGTATCCATACATTATTTCAAGAATATGCAACAAATGCGACTTATTAAACAATATAGTGCGAGGAAGACTTACCCACAGCTCTTGCTTCACCCGCTCCGCCTTGTTGTTGAATTGTCTGCCGTCCCGATCTACTGCATCGGGGGCGACGGCGTAGTGGTCGAAGGTGTATGCTGGGCTCGTCACTCCGGCGTACTCGACAAGTCCAGGGAAGTGTTCCCGGCATAGAAGGCCGAGGATGCCATTGGGGTTGCGGCCGTGACCCCCTGCAGTCTCCAAAACCATCCAAGACCTGTCGAAGTGATTAAGATGAAGTATTAGTTTCTATTATTAATTTGAACATATAATATGAAAAAGCAGCAACAACATCTAAAGTTACCTACCTCTCTCCATCGGGTCGTATCAGCGGACGTCTGTCACGAAGTATGGGTCGCTTAGGTAGGCTCGCGGGACCTCGCAGGTAGATACTCCTCGAACCTGAGGAGCCAGAACCTGAGACGTCCTGCTGAGCGGCGTCGTCGTCGTCCTGCTGCGCCGCATCGTCGTCGTCCTGCTGTGCCGCATCGACAGCGGCTTGCTGCTCCACCTGCTGCTGTACGGCGTCGTCCTGCTGCGCCTCCTCCTCCGTCCTACGGGTGCTCCTCCTCCCCCTCCCCCTTTCCCTCCTCGTCCTCGTCCCACCGCCCACCATCTTTGTCCAACAACCTGCAATTAAGAGTAAACAATTAAGCACAGATAAAAAAAATATGTATTTAGAAACATATGCAAAATAAATGAAATATAGCATTACATCGATTAAAAATAATCTTCATATGTGTCCGGGTTAGCCGGATCATAAGTGTCATCATCACTATCAACCATTTCATAGCCAACATCATCTGAAGGCGCAATTTCGTCATTGGCATTGCCTTCAAGTATTTCTAAGTCATTCTCATTTTGCACCTCATCATCCTCGTCATCAACAACCATTTCAATATCTACTTCCATTCCGATCGCTTCGGTTAAGTCTATCTCAAATTGCCCTTCGAGCCCATCTTCTTGGAAGAACTCTCTGTCATATGTGTCCGGGTCTAAGTTATAATCTTCATCGTTTGGAACAGGTAATTTAGCGTGCGGTGATACCTTATACACAACATCCCAACCCTTAAGATGTTGTTTCGTTTGGCACGCATATGGAAGATAATACACTTGTGTGGCCTGTTGGGCCACAATATAGACATCGTCTCCTGTTAAGGTGGAATCCTGTCGAATTTCGACTATCCCAAGATTAGAATGTGTCCGTCTCGTAACTTCAGGGTCAAACCAATGACATTTGAATATCACTGGAGTAAGAGGTTTGGAACCATAAAAATTGAGTTCATATATTTCTTCAATTCTTCCATAATACTCGACCTCGTCAAGCCCGGGCGTAAAGACTCTAGAACACGTGGTTTTTCGATTGGGCCGACTTTGGTCGTAGCTTGTTGTGCGAAAACGGTATCCATTGACATCATACCCAGAAAATTTCCTGACCCTATAGGCAAAGCCATTGGCTACTTGTCTCAACTCGGCACTCATAGACGGCTCTCTTTGGCCCTGCAAGTTCAAACACGCTAGATTGTTATATTATTCGCACGTAAGAGCAACTTGGAATAACAAACTAAGCACATACCTTATGTTTAAACCAGGAAATGAAATCGGGCAATCCATTTCCCGCACCCTTTCTAAGAAGGGTATCATATTCCTGTGGAGTTGGGTCCCTTGATCGACGCCAGAATTCATGAAGAAATTGCTCCATGTATGGCGTCACCTCTTCAAGGTTGGTCAATACATATAGCATGATATGGCGCCACTCTTCATGTCTCAGGGTCTTGGTGGTCGAACCACTCGCGCTTCCGAGTTGCCCTCGAAAAATGCTGAGGTTCGATTCATTGCCGCCATCATTGTAACGAGGGGGTGGATTATGCACGCTCGGCAGTTTGTCACCATAGTAAGTTGTTGTGAAGTTTGACACCTCCTCCAGTATGTATGCCTCTGCAATGGAAGCCTCGATTTTGCATTTATTTCTACATTTCTTTCGGATACTCTTTAGACATCTCTCGATTGGATAGCACCAACGTCCCTGCACGGGCCCCCCCATTCGTGCCTCATACGGGAGATGAATAATCAAATGCTGCATCGGATTGAAGAAGCCGGGTGGAAAGATCTTCTCCAGCTTACACAGTAACACGGGTGCCATCCTTTCCAAGTCTGCAATCATGGTCCGAGCTAACTCTTTTGCACAAAGCTGGCGGAAGAAATAGCTCAACTCTGCAAGCGCTAGCCAGACATGCTCAGGGACATAGCCTCGAACCATCGCCGGAAGAATTCGTTCAATCCATATGTGGAAGTCATGACTCTTCATCCCTAAGACTCGCAGAGTAGATAAGTTCACCCCCCTACTAAGGTTAGCTGCATACCCATCAGGGAACATTAACATCTTGATCCACTGTAGTACTTCCTTCCTCTGGGCCCTGCTCAGGACGAAATCGGCCTTAGGCCTTCTCCATGTCTTACCACCACTAGGTGGCTTCATCTCTTGGTTTGGTCTATCACATAACTCTGCCAGATCCACTCTTGCCTTTACGTTATCCTTTGACTTATCAGAAATCTCCATAATTGTTGCCCAAAGTGCCTCGGCGACATTCTTTTCAGTGTGCATCACGTCAATGTTGTGTGGAAGGAGCAGGTCATCATAATAGGGGAGCCGAGTCAAGCCCGACTTATGTGTCCACATATGTTGCTCACCATATCCCACAAAACCACCTTCTGGGTTGGCCACGAGACCATCTATCTGTTCGCGAACTTCGGCACCAGTCATCATTGCAGGTGGGCGGTCTGTCACCATGACACCTTTCGTAAAGTTCTTGATGTCTAGTCGGAATGCATGGTCAGGAGGGAGAAATTGTCGATGTTTATCGAATGACGAATATTTGCCACCCTTCTTCAACCAAATGAACCTAAGAGCTTCCTTGCAAACTGGGCATGGGAACTTACCGTGAACACACCAGGCGCAAAATAGCCCATACGCCGGAAAGTCATGCATGGAGTACTGGTACCAAACATGCATTTTGAAGTTTGTCTTCGTAGCTCGGTCGTACGTCCATACCCCTTCCTCCCAAGCACGGACCAATTCATCAATCAAAGGCTCCATGTACACGCCCATTTTATTCCCCGGGTGTCCAGGAATTATCAACGACACGAATATGTTCTGTCTTTGAAAGCATACGCCGGGGGGGAGATTGATGGGGATAACGAACATGGGCCAACATGTGTATGGGGCAGCGGTCATTCCATAGGGATTGAACCCATCTGTGGCCAGCGCAACACGAACATGTCGAGCCTCTTTGGCTTTCTCATGGTGAATGGCATCAAAGTGGGTCCATGCTTCACCATCGGATGCGTGAACCATCTTGTCAGGATTGTATCGTTTGCCTTTTTTGTGCCATGTCATCTGTTTCGCGGATTCCTCTGTCATGTATAGACGCTGGATCCTCGGTATGAACGGAAGGTGGCGTAGGATTGTCACGGGGATGTCGAGCTGCCTCTTCTGTCCATCACCAGAGTCTACCTCCATGAACCTAGACGATTTACACTTCGGACAGTACTTTGCCTCAGTGTGTTCTTTCCTAAATAGGACGCAGCCCTTTGGACAAGCATGTATCTGCTCATACGTCATCTTGAGTGCACGAAGGAGTTTCTGTGCCTCGTACATGCTCTTTGGCAGAACGTGATCCTCCGGAAGCAGGCTGCCAATAACTGTCAACAAACCATCGAAGGCGTCTCGACTCATGCTATACTGCGACTTGAACGCCATTATACGCCCAATGGCATCCAGTTGAGAAACCTTTGTCTTGCCGTGAAGGGGTTTCTGTGCCGCGTCAAACATGTCGTAGAATGCCTTTGCGGTCGCCTCTGGCTCGTCCTCCGTACGTCCTTCGGCGAACTGTGCCTCGTGATAGTCGTTCAACATGTCTGCTACCCCGGCATCAGCATCGTAATCCTCGACGCGTTGTCTCACCACCTCCTCTCTCGTGCGATGCGCTTCACCATGGAAGATCCACCGAGTATAGTCCGGCGTAAATCCATTCTTCCAAATATGTTCTACCATGGCCTTCTTTGGTTTTCTTTTCCGGTTGTCACATTTGCTGCACGGACAAGGGACTAGGCTAGCTCCTTTAGCAGCTTCGCCATATGCCCGTTCCACGAAAGCATCGGTCTTCCTAATCCATTCTGGGGTGACATCATTACGTCGAACGCGGCCCGTGTACATCCACTCACGGTCCTCCATCCTCTAACATATATAACCGAGTATAGTTTAATATAGACATGTAATGCATGTACACTACGTTCCTACCTTCTAATAGGTGAGGATAGGTGTAAGACCCAAAATTAGTAGGAAAAAAAAGAATATAAACAAAGTATCATAATGCTTTGGAAATTAGGAAATAAGAAAATGATGAGAAAAGGATTTTTCTTTTAAAGGAAACCATTTATACATCCCATGAAATAAATAACAAGGAGAATAAAACTTAAATTAGTAATATTAAAATAGTATGGTTTATATTCACCTTTGGGTTTCAATTGATACATTTGAAAAATCTGAAAACTAAAATAGAAGTATAAATAGAAAATAGAAAATAAATGGGAAGGAAAGAGAAGTAATATGAAAACATGAGTAATATATTTGAATAAATATTCTCAAACCAAATACTTTTAATTGCACCCAAAATGAACCAGTTACAAGTTTGAATTGAATTGGTATTTTAAATTTGAATTTGTGAAAGAATGGAGAAATGAAGAAAATAGAAAGGAAAAATAAAAAGAAAAAGACTAAAACCTTACCTGGGCCTCGGACTTCCAATCTGGCCCATTAACTCAACACACGCACGACCGGCCCACCTCCTTCCCATACCGCTGCCGCGCTCACTTTCCACCTGACGCTTACGCGTGGGCCCTACTCGTCGGCCACATACGCGATCGCTCCTCCCTCCCTCCCTCTGGTCCGCGGGGCCCGCACGTCAGGCCCGTCTTCAACAACCTTGCCGAACGCGGCGGGTGGACCGCGCGAACTCCGTAGATCTCGGCCGTGTGGGTACTCGGCTTCGCCCTGCGACCGAGGGCACGTACCGGGTATAAAGCTAACCGGGCTCGCCTCCGCTCTCCTCTCAAGCCTCAATCACCAACGACTCGAGCCATCCTTCATCAACTCTCGAGAGCGCCGCCGCCACCATAGATCCGCCGTAGGGTAATCAAGCCTATACCGTCGTCGTGTTCTCGCTTTCGGGTCTGGGAACATCCCCGAGCTTCGTGGAGACTATACGGCAGACATCGGAACTCGGGGCGTAACTACGTCTCGGTGAATTGCTCGCCGGAGTTTGGGTGCCGCCAATCGTCGTGGCTGACCCCCCTCTCCATCACCACAGTCGGTAGGTGCCCCTCTCTTGTGTTCGCCATCGTCTCCTTCACATGTAACACCTATACTCCGAGAGTTTACGCGCTAGAATCGTGTCCCGACCTTCACCGGCGATGGCGCCACCGCGCTGGTCATCGGCAGCACCGGACTCGGGTCGGTGGTAGGTTGGTTCGACCTCGGCCGTTGGATGCTCAACGGGCGGACCCGATTAAATCACTGGGATACCCCTTCGCTCGATAGAATTTGAACCGTAGATCACGAACTGGGCGGCTCAGATCGGATCTCGTGCTCCAACCTACGGATTGATTGTGGGCCGTGGATCTTAGATCCAATGGCCGTTGGCTGCGTACCGGTTCGGCGTGATCCAGATCTAATCTGGGGCGTCCAATTTGGATCGGACGGCTCAAATCCCTCCGTACCCCTTCGCCTCGGCATTTATTCAAAAGAGTCCTTATGTTATTAGAATATAGAACCCGCCGTCCCTCGCTCACTGTTCGTTGAGTCAGGGGAAACTTACGCTGTGGCCCCTGAGTTTCTTTTTATTTGACGCGCAATCCAGATAACAGAGAAATTAGATAATTAATATTAAAAATTGATTTTTAGTATAAAAATAAATCTTAAAACTTGTAAAATTCATATTTAATTCATTTTTACTCCAAATTGAGTCATTCCAGTTGCAATAATTTTGTTATAATATTGTTTATCACCTAGTGCCTCTATTTAGCCATGAAACTTGAACTAAAAATGTTCATTTGAGATTAATCTATTCTAAGTACCTAATGACTTCAGAAATCCATAACTTAAAATCTATAACTCCAAAATTAATGATTCCTGTTCCTATGATCTTATTTTAATATGTATATTAATAATGTGTATTTTGTTCTTATGTTTGGTGTAATGTTAATTTTGCCTATACCATGTTTGTTTGAATTGCTACGACTAGCAGCGAGGTCACGTGTCATCTGAAGATCATCCTGGTACCTGGAATCTCAAGTCCCAGGCAAGTTGTGCCCTTGATCACTTCTTTTTACCCACTCATGTTCTAATTAATCATAATGATCTGCATAGGTTAATTTTGATGGGACCCAATAGGTTACCCTAGTTTGTCTATCCTTATACCTTGTTTACCACTGAACTTTTTGGGTAGTACTTGCTAGTGCTTTATGTGGTTTTGGGTATGAAGGTATATCATTCATGATCACACTTTTATTATATGTTTATTATTAATGTTCATGATAAGATCATTATGTTAATTGGAACATGGAGCGACCACCCGGGAAAACAGTGCTACCACAAGGGAGGAATGGGACCCCTTGGCTGATTAATTAGGAAAGCTAGTGGAAGACTACCTTACCCGAAAGGGGCAAGGGCAGTAGGGGAGTGGTCAGTGTAGGGAGGCCCTCGGGAGGATTTTGCTGCGATGGCGGTCCTACAAGGGATTCCTGCATTGGAACTTCCTATAAACTGTAGCGGGTTTTCAGAAGCTAGTGGAACTTTGTAAAGGCCTCGTAGTGGATCCCTAGCCATTCACCTCGGTAGTGTCTAAGGGCCTTGCAAACCCTGGCGACATGGGATACACGACTTGTGGGTAAAGATGCGCAACCTCTGCAGAGTGTAAAACTAGTATACTAGCCGTGCTCACGGTCAAGAGCGGCTCGGACCCTCACATGATTAAATTATGGAACTTGAACTCAATTTGTCATATGCATTGCATCGCAGGTGAAGTTGTTACTTTTGTTCTATTATTTAACTGGGTTGGTATTTACTTTTACTTAGTAACTGCTAATAAAATTTTGACCAACTTTAAAAGCAATGCTCAGCTCTAACCATCTTCTTTGGTAAGCCTTACACTTCACGTGAGCTCCCACCTTTGGCGAGTTCATGCACATTATTCCCCACAACTTGTTGAGCGATGAACGTATGTGAGCTCACTCTTGCTGTCTCACACACCCCACAGGTCAAGAACAGGTACCATAGGATGAGGCGCATGGAGGATGCTGTGATGTGTTCGTGAGAGATCTAGGCCGTCGTCTCCCAGTCAACTTTGGGTTGCTGGACCGTTGTCTCCTTATAATGTAATTATTTATTTTGTATAGAACTCCTGTTATATATAAAGATGTGACATTCGATCCTGTGCCACTATACATCATATGTGTGAGACTTGGTCCCAGCATACCTGGTGTTTATGTTCGCGCCCGGGTCTTGGTGCCCCGAAATCCGGGTGTGACAGAAGTGGTATCAGAGGAATGTTGACTGTAGGACGAAACCTAGATAGAACTGGACAACCAATACTTACTTACCTTACTCTGATCCTTTCTAAACTTTTCTTAATCTTTTCTCATCTAATTCCGCTTTACTCTGAATATTCTTACCTTTCTCCTTCTAAAGACAAATGTGGATTTCACACTTTGAAATCCTGTGCCTAAAGTGACCTTTAGGAATAGGAGACCTAATCTTAGGAACAAAAGCAAAACTATTTTTGTAGGTATTGGTATGCTTGAGTATTTGTTCTTATGATACTTGTCTGATTTGGATCTTTGATTGAATGTGATGCGTTGTGGAGTAATGTCCACAATTGCATTTTCATATACGTATAGGCATAAATAGAATTCATAAGATAACTAAATAACTCAGATCATCCTCCATTAAAATGTATCTATCTCATAGAGATCCCTCTAATCTTAAAAGACTCTCCCATATCTACTAGATTCATCGTATCTTATAAGATTCTCTCTTATCTTACTAGATCCACCTCATTTTAAAAGATTCTTCTTACCTTAATAAATTCATCTTATCTTGGAGAGATTCTATCTTATCATAACATATCTAACTAATCTCAAAAGATTCTAATATATCTTAATAATACATATTGACCTATCTAACCTAAAAATCTAGTCATATCCAATCTAATCTAGATCTTATCTTACCTAATGTGACCTGATCTAGTGAGGTCTAATGTTATCTAACCTAATATGGTCCCCTTAAATAGATTAATGACACTAGTAGAAGAGATTAGACCCTACTAGCCATGTATTAACTTAACTTAGCACATTGGATCAACTCAACTATGAGCTAACCCAACCCATGATGAATGGTATAACCTTTCTATTCCCACCTAACAATAAACAAACTTTTAACCTACATCTTGTAGTCTATCTCACCCATATATATCTCTCATCTTGACAGATTCTATCTTACCCTTGGATATTTACCTTATACAACTGGTTACCCCAATCTGGACATAAAACAAAAATTAAGCCCTACTAAAGAAATCTTCAGATTATAACCAGCTACTAGCCTATTCATTCTGCTTATTGAATATGGTCATTTGCAAAACTATTACCACATGCTTCTAACTTTCATGGTCAATACCAGGAAAGGAAAGACTATCACGCAGCAGCAAACAGAAATGAATTCTCCAAATCCTCCACCTGTTGAAATCGATCAAGTGGTTGCTGCCCAAAGACTGGTAATACAACAATTAACAGACCTGGTGACCGAGATGCAAAATCAGATAAGACAAGAACGCGAGGAAATACGTCAGGTCCGCCAAGAAATAAGGCAAGCACGGTTGGAGAGACAACAACAACAACAACCTCCACCACCACCACCAGCTCCACCAAGCTACATAAATATAAATTATGATGATTTGTAAGATCTAGATGTTACTTTAGTTAGTAGATGATATGATATTATTTTAGAAGGAATGATAAGGTCTAATTGACCCATGTGTTGCTAATAAAGTATGCATCATGCCGAGATTTCTTTGTTTGTGCATATGTTCCAAGAACAATATGAGTATACATCCCTTTTCTTACAAATCTCGAGGACGAGATTATTTTTAAGGGGGGTAGGATTTGTAAGACCCAAAATTAGTAGGAAAAAAAAGAATATAAACAAAGTATCATAATGCTTTGGAAATTAGGAAATAAGAAAATGATGAGAAAAGGATTTTTCTTTTAAAGGAAACCATTTATACATCCCATGAAATAAATAACAAGGAGAATAAAACTTAAATTAGTAATATTAAAATAGTATGGTTTATATTCACCTTTGGGTTTCAATTGATACATTTGAAAAATCTGAAAACTAAAATAGAAGTATAAATAGAAAATAGAAAATAAATGGGAAGGAAAGAGAAGTAATATGAAAACATGAGTAATATATTTGAATAAATATTCTCAAACCAAATACTTTTAATTGCACCCAAAATGAACCAGTTACAAGTTTGAATTGAATTGGTATTTTAAATTTGAATTTGTGAAAGAATGGAGAAATGAAGAAAATAGAAAGGAAAAATAAAAAGAAAAAGACTAAAACCTTACCTGGGCCTCGGACTTCCAATCTGGCCCATTAACTCAACACACGCACGACCGGCCCACCTCCTTCCCATACCGCTGCCGCGCTCACTTTCCACCTGACGCTTACGCGTGGGCCCTACTCGTCGGCCACATACGCGATCGCTCCTCCCTCCCTCCCTCTGGTCCGCGGGGCCCGCACGTCAGGCCCGTCTTCAACAACCTTGCCGAACGCGGCGGGCGGACCGCGCGAACTCCGTAGATCTCGGCCGTGTGGGTACTCGGCTTCGCCCTGCGACCGAGGGCACGTACCGGGTATAAAGCTAACCGGGCTCGCCTCCGCTCTCCTCTCAAGCCTCAATCACCAACGACTCGAGCCATCCTTCATCAACTCTCGAGAGCGCCGCCGCCACCATAGATCCGCCGTAGGGTAATCAAGCCTATACCGTCGTCGTGTTCTCGCTTTCGGGTCTGGGAACATCCCCAAGCTTCGTGGAGACTATACGGCAGACATCGGAACTCGGGGCGTAACTACGTCTCGGTGAATTGCTCACCGGAGTTTGGGTGCCGCCAATCGTCGTGGCTGACCCCCCTCTCCATCACCACAGTCGGTAGGTGCCCCTCTCTTGTGTTCGCCATCGTCTCCTTCACATGTAACACCTATACTCCGAGAGTTTACGCGCTAGAATCGTGTCCCGACCTTCACCGGCGATGGCGCCACCGCGCTGGTCATCGGCGGCACCGGACTCGGGTCGGTGGTAGGTTGGTTCGACCTCGGCCGTTGGATGCTCAACGGGCGGACCCGATTAAATCACTGGGATACCCCTTCGCTCGATAGAATTTGAACCGTAGATCACGAACTGGGCGGCTCAGATCGGATCTCGTGCTCCAACCTACGGATTGATTGTGGGCCGTGGATCTTAGATCCAATGGCCGTTGGCTGCGTACCGGTTCGGCGTGATCCAGATCTAATCTGGGGCGTCCAATTTGGATCGGACGGCTCAAATCCCTCCGTACCCCTTCGCCTCGGCATTTATTCAAAAGAGTCCTTATGTTATTAGAATATAGAACCCGCCGTCCCTCGCTCACTGTTCGTTGAGTCAGGGGAAACTTACGCTGTGGCCCCTGAGTTTCTTTTTATTTGACGCGCAATCCAGATAACAGAGAAATTAGATAATTAATATTAAAAATTGATTTTTAGTATAAAAATAAATCTTAAAACTTGTAAAATTCATATTTAATTCATTTTTACTCCAAATTGAGTCATTCCAGTTGCAATAATTTTGTTATAATATTGTTTATCACCTAGTGCCTCTATTTAGCCATGAAACTTGAACTAAAAATGTTCATTTGAGATTAATCTATTCTAAGTACCTAATGACTTCAGAAATCCATAACTTAAAATCTATAACTCCAAAATTAATGATTCCTGTTCCTATGATCTTATTTTAATATGTATATTAATAATGTGTATTTTGTTCTTATGTTTGGTGTAATGTTAATTTTGCCTATACCATGTTTGTTTGAATTGCTACGACTAGCAGCGAGGTCACGTGTCATCTGAAGATCATCCTGGTACCTGGAATCTCAAGTCCCAGGCAAGTTGTGCCCTTGATCACTTCTTTTTACCCACTCATGTTCTAATTAATCATAATGATCTGCATAGGTTAATTTTGATGGGACCCAATAGGTTACCCTAGTTTGTCTATCCTTATACCTTGTTTACCACTGAACTTTTTGGGTAGTACTTGCTAGTGCTTTATGTGGTTTTGGGTATGAAGGTATATCATTCATGATCACACTTTTATTATATGTTTATTATTAATGTTCATGATAAGATCATTATGTTAATTGGAACATGGAGCGACCACCCGGGAAAACAGTGCTACCACAAGGGAGGAATGGGACCCCTTGGCTGATTAATTAGGAAAGCTAGTGGAAGACTACCTTACCCGAAAGGGGCAAGGGCAGTAGGGGAGTGGTCAGTGTAGGGAGGCCCTCGGGAGGATTTTGCTGCGATGGCGGTCCTGCAAGGGATTCCTGCATTGGAACTTCCTATAAACTGTAGCGGGTTTTCAGAAGCTAGTGGAACTTTGTAAAGGCCTCGTAGTGGATCCCTAGCCATTCACCTCGGTAGTGTCTAAGGGCCTTGCAAACCCTGGCGACATGGGATACACGACTTGTGGGTAAAGATGCGCAACCTCTGCAGAGTGTAAAACTAGTATACTAGCCGTGCTCACGGTCAAGAGCGGCTCGGACCCTCACATGATTAAATTATGGAACTTGAACTCAATTTGTCATATGCATTGCATCGCAGGTGAAGTTGTTACTTTTGTTCTATTATTTAACTGGGTTGGTATTTACTTTTACTTAGTAACTGCTAATAAAATTTTGACCAACTTTAAAAGCAATGCTCAGCTCTAACCATCTTCTTTGGTAAGCCTTACACTTCACGTGAGCTCCCACCTTTGGCGAGTTCATGCACATTATTCCCCACAACTTGTTGAGCGATGAACGTATGTGAGCTCACTCTTGCTGTCTCACACACCCCACAGGTCAAGAACAGGTACCACAGGATGAGGCGCATGGAGGATGCTGTGATGTGTTCGTGAGAGATCTAGGCCGTCGTCTCCCAGTCAACTTTGGGTTGCTGGACCGTTGTCTCCTTATAATGTAATTATTTATTTTGTATAGAACTCCTGTTATATATAAAGATGTGACATTCGATCCTGTGCCACTATACATCATATGTGTGAGACTTGGTCCCAGCATACCTGGTGTTTATGTTCGCGCCCGGGTCTTGGTGCCCCGAAATCCGGGTGTGACAATTGGTCCTAATCCCACCCGCGGTTGCGTAGATGGAGTTAGTTTCCATGCTCTACTCCGATCCGAGATAGAATTTCGGCAGCACCTCCCCGCTGTTCTCCGGATACACGTCTTGGCAGGGAGAGTGTACTGTCCGGAGAACAACAGGGAGGTGACGCCGAAACTCTTTCTCGGACCGGAGTAGAGCATGGAAACTAACACCATCTACGCAACCGCGGGCTGTCCAAAAAACGTGGACAATTCGAAACTGATACATTTGTAGATATGCAAAGATCTGCATATCTACACCGTATCTCTTTCGAACGGGAGACGCCTAACAGGGTTACGTGATCTACGACCATGATGCGGATGTAGAGGTTATACCTAGGGTGGCGGTGAGTCAGCCTAGTGGGGCTGTGGCGCGTCGGTGCAGTGGCGACGCGAGGCAGACCCGCAGCGGCTAGGAAGACCTCTGCAAAAAAAATAAACAAGTCTGTCAACAAAAAAATTCGGCAGCACCTCTCCTGCACGGGGAGGTTTCCAAAACCTGCAAATAAAAGTAACAGCACGATGGCTGACATTCACACGTATACCAGGAGCACATAAAAGCTTTGATAATACCGTTGAAGGCGACAAAGCATTTATAGGCATATGTTTTGAGCACATAAAACCTTTGATAATACAAGAACATATATACTAACGAAGATAATTCAGTATCAATCGTTGGGTGAAGCTTCACCTAGGGTTTCTAGAATCCATCACATAAATCATTTTTATCATTTTGCCGTGGAGGCGCGGCGTCGTCGAGGCCGAGGGCGGTCGTGGGACGCGGCGGCGTCGGGGCCGAGGTCGAGGGCGGCCGTGGGGGCGCGGCGGCGTGGGGAGGCGTGCGCGGCGGCGTGGGGTGTCGTGCGTGGGCGCAGCGGCGTGCGCGGGCGCGGTGGCCGACGATGCCGGCGGCGTGGGGGCAGGGCTGCGGCGGCAGGGGCGCGGCGGCCGAGGTGCGGCGGCGTGGAGAGGCGCGCGGGCGCAGCGGCCGGCGGCGTGGAGAGGCGCGCGGGCGCGGCGTGGAGACGGCAACGGAGTGAGAGAGAGAGTGAGAAAGGAAGAAGTTACCAGGTGCTATTTACACGTTCTTTGCCGAGTGTCCGCGATCTGGCACTCGGCAAAGATTTTTTAAAAATATTAAAATATTCTTTGCCGAGTGCCAGATCGCGGGCACTCGGCAAAGTGTTCTTTGCCGAGTGCGAGATCGTAGGCACTCGGCAAAGTGTTCTTTGCCGAGTGCCAGATCGCAGGCACTCGACAAAGTGTTCTTTGCCGAGTGCCAGCTGGATGACACTCGGCAAAGAATCTTTTACAATCCTTTGCCGAGTGCTGTACAGCTGGCACTCGGCAAACCATCCTTTGCCGAGTGTCATTTGTGGACACTCGGCAAATTACTTTTTTATTTTTTATATTATCCCTACCAAACTTTTTGTGGTATGTTCCTACACTATGTAGACCAACATGTACCATTTTGGGACAATTATAACAGTGTTTTCTATACCTAGTACATTTAGTTTGTTTATTTGAATTTTTTCGGAAAATTCAGATTTGAACTGCAGGTTACTCGAAACTTAGAAAACCGTGCATGCAAAAATGATATCCATGCTACTTAGCACAAGTTACGACCGATTTCAGGAGCGGACCGGAAACTTCGAGCACCATGCTCACTCAACATGACCGCAAACTTGCCATCCAGGTGTTTAAAAATTGTATAAAACATAAACAAAGTCAGAAAATCATGAAACCTGTCCACGTGTCATGATATCATATGTAGAGGCTGTGATAAAAAATTTAGAATGTTTGGAGAAAGTTGTGAGACATTATGTGTAGAAACCTAAGAGAACCACACATGAAATCATAGAGTTTCAATGTGGATCTCTTAGGTTTGTACACATAGTGCGTTACAGCTTTCTCGAAACTTTTTCAAATTTTTATCACAGCCTCTACATATGATATCATGATACGTGGACAGGTTTCATGATTTTCTGACTTTGTTTATGTTTTATACAATTTTTAAACACCTGGATGGCAAGTTTACGGTCATGTTGAGTGAGCATGGTGCTCGAAGTTTCCGGTCCGCTCTTGAAATCGGTCGTAACTTGTGCTAAGTAGCATGAATATCATTTTTGCATGCACGGTTTTCCAAGTTTCGAGTAACCTGCAGTTCAAATCTGAATTTTCCGAAGAAATTCAAATAAACAAACTAAATGTACTAGGTATAGAAAACACTGTTATAATTGTCCCAAAATGGTACATGTTGGTCTACATAGTGTAGGAACATACCACAAAAAGTTTGGTGACCAAAATAAAAAAAATAAAAATATGATTTGCCGAGTGTCTACATAGGACACTCGGCAAAGACCCTGTTTGCCGAGTGCCAGATATTTGACACTCGGCAAAGACTGATAGCCGTCAGTTGTAGACGGCCGCTAACGGCCCTTTGCCGAGAGCTGTATTTGCCGAGTGCTTGACCCTCGGCAAAGCAGTCTTTGCCGAGTGCTTGGATGTGCCGAGTGTTCTACACTCGGTAAACCAACTCTTTACCGAGCGCAGAACTTTGCCGAGGGCGGTACTCGGCAAAGTCTGCTTTGCCGAGTGCCCGATAAAAAGCACTCGGCAAAGCCTTCGGCACTCGGCAAAGGCGCGGATTCCGGTAGTGAATGGAGGGTTTCTGTGACGCATCTCTTCCCTGTGCGTTTCTCTCTCCAAAACAACCATGGCGTGACTTGTAGCACCGAAACAGCAAGGGGCCTGATGAGGCGTCGCCCAGAGTGGCAGAGCCATGCCACTAGCGGACAAGCAACACGCCAAGAGGTTTAATACCAACGGACACACGCGACACGATCGAGAGCACACACACACACTCTCTCTCTATCTCTATCTCCTCCCCCCGGCCTGCCTTTTTAACCGCCCCTGCAGCAGCGGCCTCCCTCCACTCGGTCTCACACTCCGACCCTCAGTCCTCAGTCCTCAGTCCTCACTCAACCACTGCCCGCCAGCTAGCTCCAGCAGCTAGATCAGGTCGACCGTCCTACCGATCCACCTCACGAGCTAGCTAGCTAGCCAGAGCGGCGGCACGCAGGAGATGATGAGCGGGAGGCTGAACGCGGCCACGCCCGCCTCGCCGGGGGACGACTTCTCGTTCGCGCCCATGCAGATGCAGATGCAGCATCAGCCGCCGCCGCCGCCGCCCTACGTCGGGTTCGAGCGCGGCGCCGGAGCGATGCAGGCGCAGCAGCACCACCTCTACGACGGCCTCGACTTCGCGGCGGCGCTCCAGTTCCAGCACCAGCAGGAGGCGTCGTCCCACCACCACCAGCTGCTCACGTTGCCGTCCAGCCTGGGCCCGATGGCGCCGCCGATGCCGATGCCGCTGCCGCTGCCGCTGCCGATGCAGATGCCCGTGCCCGGCGACCACGTGTACCACCCGGCGCTCGGGACGATGGTGAAGCGCGAGGGAGGCGGCGGCGGCACGGACGGCGGGAGGATCGGCCTCAACCTCGGCCGCCGCACCTACTTCTCCCCCCGGGACATGCTGGCCGTGGACCGCCTCCTGATGCGGTCCCGCCTCGGCGGCGTGTTCGGGCTCGGCTTCGGCGGCGGCGCGCACCAGCACCAGGTCCCGCGCTGCCAGGCCGAGGGCTGCAAGGCCGACCTCTCCGGCGCCAAGCACTACCACCGCCGCCACAAGGTCTGCGAGTACCACGCCAAGGCCTCCGTCGTCGTCGCCGCCAACGGCAAGCAGCAGCGCTTCTGCCAGCAATGCAGCAGGTGCGTACTGTACTGTACCTCCTGCTCCTGCTAGTACGTCGTCGCCATATAGCTACTAGCTACGTACTAGCTCGGCCTACACCCTCCCATTGTGGCTCACTCTAGCTAGCGGCGGCTAGGCTAGCACACAGCACGTTTACAGTGCTGCTGCTGCCTCTTCATTCTTGCATCGAGACATTGTGACTCCACTTTGCAAACATGCTGGAAAGCATATATAGCAATGGTAGTTGATGTTGCCTTTTTACTCAAAGGCTAGGCTAGGCTAGGCAGGCAGCCGCTAGCGTCTAGCGAGGCGCTGCTCCTGCTGGTCAGGTCTACTACTACTCCTACAACTACAAGTCTCCCGATCCACCACCCGGCTCTGTACGCTGGTCTTCCCTTTCCACCGCCCGGGCTGCTTTTCAAAGCTCGGAGCTCTGGAGGGTATGCATGCATGCTTTTGGTTCGCGTACCTTGTCTCTTGCGGCCATGGAACGAAGGCTGCAGGCCGGCTCCTGCAACCATGCATGCATGCGTATCGAAAAGCAACTTCACTTCGCACAGCCATACATATAGTAGTCTACACGACACGACACGAACAAGCTTTGTTGACTCTTGCTCGATCAAGCATAAAATGAACTGAAAACAACGCAAGCATGCATGTACGGCCTCTTTCTCCAGTTCGCTCGGCTCTGGTATCGGGATCGCTGGGGAACAAAATCATGAAAGAATCTCAGGGCAGGGGGAAAGGCTGCGTCCGCGTACGTAGTGGCTGAGCGCCTGAGCCTGCTTGCTTTTTAGGCTTTTTTAGCTGCCAACAGGAACAGGCAGTGGCTGCATGCAATGCAGCGCAGTGTAGGTAGGATCTCGATCGGGCCAGGGCTGGGCTGGGGCGCCTGCTTTACTCTTTATCCCTCCCTGAGTTGACCAGCGCCGCTCTAGTGGGCCTAGTCACTGCAGAGTCATGTTCAGTTCAGGGGGTGTTTGGTTGCCCCTGCTAAAGTTTAGCCCGGGTCACATCAAGCGTTTGACTTTCAAATAGGAGTATGAAATATAGACCCAACCAACTGGACTAGATTCGTCTCGTCTTTTAATCTTCGGCTGACAAATTTGTTTTATAATCCGACTACATTTAATACCCGAAACGGAGGTTCAAACATTCGATTGGACAGGGGCTAAACTTTAGTTTGGGGTAACCAAACGGGGCCTCAGTGTGATACGATACCACTGCAGCAAGTATGGTGTGTGTACGTTCATCCATCTTTACACAGTCTACATATATACGGTTATTATGTACTGCTATAAGGGCTTCAAAACTAGACTGTCCCCTGTTTTACATAGTCTACTGGAGATATTGGAGACAGTCTAGTTTTCGAGCGTGTATAGTATAGTAGTAGCTAACAGTATATACGTCTGGCTAGGTTTCACGTGCTGTCGGAGTTCGACGAGGTCAAGAGGAGCTGCAGGAAGCGGCTGGCCGAGCACAACCGCCGCCGCCGGAAGCCGGCCACCACCGCCTCATCCAAGGACGCCGCGTCGCCGCCTGCTGCCAACAAGAAGACCAACGACGGCGGCTCCATCACATGCTCTTACTCCACTGAAAACAAGAGTACGTAAGCATGCATTCTTCATTTATCTGATGGCCTCACCTGGGGCATCACGCAACGCAACTTGTTTTGTGACGATGCATGGGTGGACAGACGACGACCTGAGCTGCAGGGCCAAGTCGACCATGTCGTCCAACACGAGCAGCGTGATCAGCTGCCAGCTGGACCAGCCCGGCAACAAGCACCAGCTGGCGAGGCCGACGCTGACTCTCGGCGCCTCGCAGGACAACAAGGACCACCAGCAGCAGCTGAGCACCATGCTCCATGTCCAAGCAGCCGGCGGCGGCTACCACCACCAGCAGGAGCAGCAGCACTTCATAACCTCTCTGCAGGTTCACAACAACGGCGGCAGCGGCAACAACAACATCCTGTCGTGCTCCTCGGTGTGCTCCAGCTTGCCGCCGCCCCCGTCGTCGGTGCCCAACGGAGAGGTCTCGGACCAGAACACCGCCGCCAACAATGGCAACGGGAACATGCATAACCTGTTCGAGGTGGACTTCATGTAGACCGTGGAGATCGATCCAAAGCAAACTAAGCAAGCACAGGAGTACGTTCTTCTGGCAAGCTAGGTGTCCTTGGTGTGTAAAAGGAATAGGAGAGAGTGAGAGAGACCAAAAAAGGTATGAAGTGGGTGGAGAAACAAGCTAGGAGAGAGAGAGAGAGAGAGAGAGAAGGGTGCAAGTGCAAGGATTCCACCCATCCATCAGTAGCAGCAAGCTGCAGCCTGCAGGCTGCTGGTCTAGCAAAGGTAGCTACGTACCCTCTTGTTTGCAAGGTTCCATGGCTATAGCAAAGCCATGCATCCGGGATGGAAGGCCGCATGCAGTGGCTAGCTGCCTCTCTCTACCAGTCTACCTCGATCTACTGCGCTGCCGCTGCAGCTGCATCCATTGCAAGCCTTTCTACCTTTCCATTTCAAGCGGGGGTGAATAGTTAAACAGTGGCTGCGTTTCACTTGTTTTTCTCTACTAGTTTTTCTTTTCTTATTGCAAGGTGCATGAGGGGTGCAGTGTGTGTCGTACTAATACCGAACTACCTGTTCTTTTAGGCCATGTTTGGTTCCAGTTTCCTAGGACTTAACTTTAGTCTCTACCTGTTTGATTCTAGAGACTAATAAAGTCATTAAATACACTGTCCAAAAACTCAAATGCCCTTGAATACACTCACAACATTACCTGTCCATACAAACATGCTCTCACAACCGAATACTACAGATGGAAGGTAAGGGCAAGAGGATAATTGTGGGCTTTTAGTCTCTTTTAGCACCTATGTGAAGGACTAAAGACTAAATCCTTTTAGACCAATCTTTAGTCCCTCTAACCAAACACCCCCTTACTCTCTCCAACAATTAACCGAGAGGACATGATGACTAGCTACTTGCAGTAAATGGCTCCATATATATCAGCAAGATCTACCGCTGTGTCCCCAGTGACAGTATCTTGCATGCATGGCTTCAAATTTTTCGACAGTGCAATGACTCAGCTAGAGATATGATATGTACTGTATATATTTTTAAAAATAAAAAGTTGACAGTAGTAGAAACCATATTACGCATATAACCATGCATATTGCAAGTTACTTCACAGTTATTGCATGCGAAATGTGGAGCGTCGCATTGCATTGGATCAGAGAGGCCCACATGATCCCTGCTGCGCGGATATGATGGGAGGGGAGAACCTTAAATTCACAAGCGCAGCCGGGGGGCTCCAGGCTACTAGGGTGCCCAGCACCAGCAGCAGCATGCATATGCATGGATATCATTATCATGTCGCAGATCGACCGAGTTCATTGATTGCTGCCCTAGAAGTCGAGATCGACTGACGGATTTGAATTATTACTACGTGATTAATGGTGATGATGTTTTTTTCTGTGGTCTCTCTTTCTTTCCGGTAGCCGGCATGTAGGATCGGATGGATCGCGAGAGCCATGCATGCGTGGATCTTGAGCTCCTGATGATTCGACGTACGTACGTACTAGCTAGCTACAGCGAGTAGTAGGTCGACCTAGGACGCGTGTGCATGCATGCATACATGAGTAGGTACGTACGAGTACGTGCCCCCGGTATTGAATGCGGCGCCCGCCCTAGCCCTACTTGCGATTGATCGATGTGGGTGTGGAGAGAGTGAGTGCATGATGAATTATGACGTGGGTCTTGGTGTTTGTTTGCCCCTTGTGAATTCAAGGCTGGCGGGGCAGTCGTCATGCATGGCATGGCTTGCCGATTCGGTTGCACTTTGCTCCTCCGGCGATGGCTGCTAGCGAGAGGGGGAGGGAGAGCTTGGACCACACGCGCGCAGAGTATTAAAGAAGCGTACTTATTTCGCCAGGACCTGCATGCGTCCAGAGGGGTCCGCCGATCCATGATCAGAGCAAGGGGGGTATAAACTAGAGTTACGTTCAACGGTACTTTGAGGCTGGAACGAAGATTTGCTTCCTCCCCCGTTGTATAGCATCTGCCGTTCTTAGAGCTAAGTTTAATAATAGAGCTAACCCAAGTTTAATAATAGAGCTAACTGATGGCTACAAGGATCCATATAGCATGTCATTTAGCCTATATTCATATAGTGGTTAGGTCTTTAGTATTAATACAGGACTCCACTTGTCTCTCTCACAAAGCTTCTTGGTTTCTGTGTCAAAGTCGTTTGTAAGTTTCGAGCATGCTTCTTCTCTCTCTTCTTTTCTCCCCTCCACTTCGGCATTTAGCTAATTTAGACTCTTATTATACTTAACGAACAATGGAACGAACAAAAGATCATGATGTGTTTAAGCCAGACCGAAAATTCGTGCTTTAGATCAGTCCATGGACTTCATGATTTATGGCCAAATATACCAACGCTTCACCGAAAACTTACTTTTGTACTGCAACTATTTGTTTGTGATAAATGTGATCCAGAAGAGCAGAAGATGCACGACGTAATCAAGTAACCACCCAATCTGCAGGCCATCTCTTTAGCCATGAAAAAGGAGACCATATTTAGAGTACACTTATGTATGCGTTATTTGACAATGCTTATTTATGATATATTGAATGGTACTTATTTATATTATATTAATTATAATGTTGTTCAATATATGTGTATGTATATTTCCCTTTCAAATTATTATAACGTGATATCTGAAAAAATGATTATAAATTGAAGAATGTACTACCGTGTAAGTCATTTCGTTTAAATCTTAATAAGACGGTTACCAAAATGTCTAATATCAGTCTCCTAAATAAGACGGTTTCTAAAACGTCCATTATTAGTCACCTAAATAAGATGGTTTTCCTATTGTAATCGTCTATTATTGTAGGATATTCGAGACGGTTTGATAAATACTTTATGACTTTTAATGTTTGTATTCTCTACGATTCTTTAGAAGCAGTGTATTAAAAAAACCTAATTCAAGACGATTTATCGGACGAAATGACTTAAACAAATACCTTTTTCAGACGGTTTATCGGACAAAATGACTTAAACAAATACCTTTTGCAGACGGTTATAAATTAAAAAATGTCTTATATAATATCTTTTAAGACGGTTTATAACCATCTTAAATGTGGGACATCTTTTACAACTCCATCAAAATTGGACACTTCATAAGCGTCTTAATAACTGAAAATTAACCGTCTCATATAGCATGATCTGTAGTAGTGACCAGCCAACTTTTCCTCCTAATCTAACTTCGATAGAGCACGTGTTCTTGACGACATATTGTAGTTCAATTTGTGAAACAGATAGATAGATGATAGATGCATGTATGGCAAGTCACATTGTAACAAATCTGACCGAGATTTGTGGTGGTCTGTATCCTTGAAGATTTAGTCTGTTGCTATCCCTGTAATCAAGGATGCTCTCTCAACAAATCTCGGATCATGATTGTTTGCCACAGCAGAGGCTCTTTCTGCCTATATTAACACACGCAGCCTCCATGGAGGTTAAATACGCTTCCACAAATTATCATATGGTACCAGAGCCTACCTCTATACACTACCCAGAATAATCACCATGATGAACCTCGTCACGAGCAGTCTCCTGTCCTCGGCGCTAGGCCATCCTGTGACAGAGAAATTAACCAAGACAAATTATACCCTATGGAAGCTGTAGGTATTGCCTGCAATCCGCGACGCCCAGCTTACTGGGTTGATCGATGGATCCAAGACTGCCCCGGCCATGGAGATCGAGGGCATCGACAAAAACAAGGAGCCAAATCCGGCTTATGCAACCTGGCTGGCACAAGACCAGCAAGTTTTCGGCTACATCGTCAACTCGCTCTCCAAGGAGATGATGAAGCAGATCTCTCACTGCAACACCTCGGCGTCTCTCTGGAAGGCGCTGGAGGAACTCTGTGCATCGCAAACCAGGGCGCGCGCAGTGAACACGCGTATTGCCCTAGCTACCACGAAGAAGGGGACCATGAGCATCGACGAATACGTCGGTAAGCTGAAAGCGTATGCTGATGAATTAGTAGCTGCAGGCAAAGCACTTGATGATGAAGAACTCATCTCCTTCATCATCACCGGCCTCGATCTCGACTACAATCCGGTCATCTCCGCCGCTCTCGGACGTGCTGATCCGATCAGCGTCATCAGTTCACGTCACAACTGCTCGCCTTTGAACAACGCCTGAACCTCTATCAAGGGTCATCCTCCTCGTCAAGCTTCTCCGCCAACATGGCCTCACGGGGTCGTGGAGGCGGACGCATGTTCCGTGGTCGCGGTGCATGTGGCCGTGGAAACGGTGGGCGGGGACGCGGGAGTTTCAACAACAACTCCAGCTCCGGCAAGCAGAAGGTCCAGTGCCAGATCTGCAAGAAGGTGGGCGTCCACATAGCATCCGAATGCTGGCACCGTTTTGATGAGAACTTTGTCCCTAAAGACAAGAGCGTCAACGTTGCCAATTATGGTGAGTATGGTGTAGATTCAAACTGGTACACAGATACTGGCGCCTCGGATCATGTCACAGGCTAGATGGACAAGATGGTGATCCGTGACCGCTATCATGGTGGTGATCAAGTCCACACGGCAAATGGAGCAGGTATGGACATTGAACACATTGGTCATGTCATCTGCCATGCGCCTGGAAGAAAAATTCATCTTAAAAATGTGCTACACGTTCCTAGTGCTGCTAAAAACCTTGTATCTGTTCATAAATTAGCTGCGGGTAACAATGCTTACCTTGAGTTTCATCCAAAATTCTTTTTTATTAAGGATCGCATCACGAAGAAAATCCTGCTGGAAGGAACGTGTAGAGGAGGTCTCTACCCTATGCCTGCGGCTGCTTCCAAAAATAAACAAGCTTTTGTTGCATCTAGTAGTTTGTCGTCCCTAGAAATGTGGCACAGTCGCCTAGGCCATCCTTCTTTTGATGTCGTTCAGCAAGTACTCAGTAGCAATAAATTACCTTGTTCCTCGTACTCGAGAGAAACCATAGTTTGTGATTCCTGTCAAATGGCCAAGAGCCATCAATTGCCCTATCAAAGATCGTTGAGTAAATCTATGTCTCCGTTAGAACTTACTCATTTGGATGTATGGGGGCATGCCATTGATTCTTTTGGGAATTATAAGTATTATGTGAGCTTTATTGATGACTATAGCAAATTCACCTGGATTTATCTTCTTAAACACAAGTCCGAGGTGTTTGATAAATTTCATGAGTTTCAACAACTTGCTGAACGACAACTAAACAAAAAAATCCTAGCCATCCAATCTGATTAGGGAGGAGAGTATGAGCGCCTAAATTCCTTTTTTAGCAAAATTGGCATAGCTCATCATGTCTCTTGCCCTCACACTCATCAACAGAATGGATCTGCTGAACGCAAACATCGACACATAGTCGAAGTTGGCCTCTCCTTAATGGCGCAAGCTTCCATGCCATTAAAATTTTGGGACCAAGCCTTCTTAGCAGCTACCTATTTGATAAATAGGATTCCAAGTCGTGTGATCAAAAACATGACGCCTCTAAACAAACTTTTCCAGCAACAAGTTGATTATAACTCGCTTCGCACGTTTGGTTGCGCATGTTGGCCAAATCTTCGTTCCTATAATAATCATAAACTTGCTTTCCATTCAAAGCAATGTGTTTTTCTTGGGTATAGTAATCTTCATAAAGGCTTCAAATGCCTTGATATACCCACTAGTCGCATATATATATCTCGAGATGTCATCTTTGATGAGCATGTTTTTCCATTCTCCAATCTTCATTCTAATGTTGGCGCCCGATTTACCAGTGAATCACTGCTTATTCCTTCTTCCAGGAGTATGTCAATACATGATCATGTGCCTGATGTCCTATCTGCAGGTGCTACTAATGATGATCAAATGTTTCAGGAAAAATCAGCCGAAACTCCTACCGAAAATAGTGGTATTTCATATGTCCTACCCGGAGTTGATGCCGCTCATCTGCCACTCGGAGGGTCTGTGACGTCTCCAACTACTGCACCCGCCTCTCCCGCACCAACACCTGGGGGTGTGTCTCCGGATCCACGAGCGCCCGACTCTATCGTGCAGGGGGGCAACAGTGTCAGGGTCTTCTGAGAATCTCGTCTCTCTATCGCGTGCCACACATGGAGTCTCCGGACTCGGTGTGACGTCCGTTTGTCACGAGGCTGATACAGGTGGACCGAGTGTACCTGCTGATCCAGAGGTCACGCGCGCACCTGGAGTGCATGATGCTGCGCGTGGCGTTGAAGCTCCTACTGTCTTGCGACCATGAATGTGTCTGCAAGCAGGTATTCGACAACCCAAACAATTTAAAGATGGTACGGTAAGGTATGGCCTTCTCACCACTACAGGTGAGCCTAACAATCTAGATGAAGCTTTTGGGAATCCAAATTGGAAGAGAGCAATGGATGAAGAATTCATGGCATTCCAAAGCAACAAGACTTGGCGGCTTGTTCCACAGGTTCTAGGACGAAATATAATTGACTGCAAGTGGGTCTATAAAATCAAGAAAAATGATGATGGCTCTATAGAGCGCTACAAAGCTCGCCTAGTCGCAAAAGGTTTCAAGCAGAGGTATGGTCTTGACTATGAAGATACATTTAGTCCAGTTGTTAAATCTGCAACCATTCGACTTGTGCTATCTGTTGTTGTGTCTCGTGGTTGGAGTTTAAGGCAGTTGGATGTGAAGAATGCGTTTCTCCATGGCATTCTAGAGGAAGAAGTTTATATGCGACAACCTCCTAGGTATCAAGATAAGAATCTCCCTCACTATGTGTGTAAGCTAGAGAAGGCATTGTATGGGCTAAAATAGGCACCCCGTGCCTGGTATTCTCGGCTGAGTGTGAAGCTTCGATAACTCGGTTTTAAGCCATCTAAAGGTGATACATCACTCTTTATATTTAAGAAGGCAGAACCGACCATGTATGTTCTTGTCTATGTTGATGACATCATAGTCGCTAGTTCTGGTTCAGAGGGGACAACAAGGCTACTTCAGGCACTCAAGTCTGAGTTTGCACTAAAAGACTTGGGTGAGCTTCATTATTTCCTTGGTATTGAGGTATCACATATGAAAGATGGCATTCTTTTGTCACAAGGAAAATACAGTAATGATATACTTAGAAGGACAGGGATGTTGAATTGCAAACCGTGCAGTACTCCAATGACAACCACAGAAAAGCTATCAGCTTATGCAGGGAATCCCCTTAGTGGTGATGATGTGACCAGGTATAGGAGTGTGGTAGGAGCATTGCGGTATCTCACTCTTACAAGACCAGATATTTCATTTGCTGTTAACAAAGTTTGTCAATTCCTTCATGCGCCCACTATTGATCATTGGACTGCAGTCAAAAGAATACTGAGATATATCAAGCACACCTTGCATATGGGCTTGAAAATAACTAAGTCCATGTCGACTCTTGTTAGTGGTTTCTCTGATGTAGATTGGGCAGGATGCCTTGATGACAGACGTTTCACAGGTGGTTTTGCTATTTATCTTGGAAGGAACTTGGTCTCATGGAGTGCACGGAAACAACCTACAGTGGCTAGATCCAGCACTGAAGCTGAGTACAAGGCAATGGCTAATGCTACTGTCGAGATTATCTGGATTCAGTCCTTGTTACAAGAACTTGGCATACGGTCTCCACCAGCTGTAGTATTATGGTGTGACAATCTTGGAGCGACTTACTTATCAGCTAATCCTATTTTCATGCAAGGACGAAGCATATATTGTTAGAGAAAGAGTAGCAGACAAGAAGCTTCACATCAAATTTATTAGCACCGATGATCAGAGATGATCAGATAGCTGATGGTCTCACGAAGCCTTTGGTGTCCCGGAAGCATTATGAATATGTGCACAACCTCAACCTCAGAAATCCCGGTTAAGATTGAGGAAGGGTGTGAAACAGATAGATAGATGCATGTATGGCAAGTCACATTGTAACAAATCTGACCGAGATTTGTGGTGGACTGCATCCTTGAAGATTTAGATTTAGTCTGTTGCTATCCTGTAATCAAGGATGCTCTCTCAACAAATCTCGGATCATGATTGTTTGCCACAGCAGAGGCTCTTTCTGCCTATATTAACACACGCGGCCTCCATGGAGGTTAAATACGCTTCCACAAATTATCATACAATTAACTGAGTTTGCTGGCATTTGCTAGAGAAATCAACTCGATTTTGAGCCTGGAAATTCTAGCGTGCCAATTAAACTCTCCAGAATGGCAACCTACAACGCCACAACCAAGTACAACTTGAACCTCTAAATAAGCAAGGTAATCATGCCAGACAATACGTATCTGGAAAATTTTACAAACATGATCTGTTGTTACGGAAACAAAAACATGTTCTCAAATATTTGTCAACCGCTAGTTCATTTTTGAACTAAACCGCGACAAATAAAAAAGAACGGAGTGAGTACAAAACAACAGCCCACAGAAATAACATTTTACAAACTCTTTTGTACAGCATGCATGCTCTGTCGTCTAAATTACATCACATATATATCCCTTATTATCTCGGGACTCTAGTTTTTTCAACAAAAAATAGAACAAATATGGCTTCACAGGGAAAAAAAAAGGGTTTGCAAGCTCACAAACAAACCTGTGATCTTGGATAGGAAAGAATTGAAGAACACAATTCAGGAACATGAGCAGCTAAAAACTCACTGGACTTGCTCCTCCCAGACCCAACGAGGGTCCCTTGACCCTGCTAGGCTACACTTACAATTACTCTTTACCACTTCTGAATTGACTGCGAGAGATTTCGAGTGCCTATGCCTGGAAAAAGGTTTTACCTTTGAAAACAGTCATTGTGCTTTTGACTTAGCAAAGAAAAGCAGTCTGTTTGACAGTACCAAGTTTTCAGAATAGCTGAAGGGCAATCTTGAGCCTGTTCTGCTTCCACCTTGGTAGCTTCCCAAATGCCTCCTTTGTCATCCCAAACTTTTCTCTGAACTCCGATGAAGACAGATATATCTGCAACGTGCCAGAGTATAGTAGTAGTTTTAGGGCTTCAGTCAGTTAGGCAATGGTTTCGTAAGGGCACAAAGATTTACCTCTCGCTTGGTAACATCAATGTCTGTGGGGGGATTGGTGGAAGATGTCCTCAAGCTGTCATATGGGTATATAGGAAGTCCTGCCTGACTCTCTTTTACATCTTCCTCTACTGTAGGAGTTGCAATTTGACTATCCTTTGTAAGGTTGATTTCCTTGGCATTCGTCTCTAGTGTAGGTTTGTTCGCTTCAATTTGGGGCTTGCTTGCATCAGGGCTCGCTTGAAACCAAAAGAAGATAGAAGGTAAGATAAACCATGCTTAAAATGTAAAATGACACTATCCCTTTTAAGGATGCTAGCATACCTTTAATTGACTTTGGTATTAGAGTTGCTTTAGGCCGCTCAAAAGAAGCAGAAATCGCAGCGATTGAAGCTGTCCTTGGAGGTGGCTTTGAAGAATCAGAAGATACAGGCTTCGGAACTAGTTTCCTAACAACAGGTGGAGGAGTTGATAGGTTTCGAGCGTTTGGGTTCTCAAAGTTAGCAGCCAATGCATTGAAAGCAGGCGACCTTCCTCTGACTCTTACACGATCAGGACTGAATGACATACTTCTGGAACGTTGGGATTTATCAGGTACACTCGACCTTCCAGTGTGTGTTGATGTTGTTGACCTTCTTTTTGGTTTCTACAAATATTATAACCATGGATTAGCCTATTTCTAGGAAAACGTCATTAGGAAACTGAACTAAACACAGTGAATGCCTGTGCAGCTGTGCTACGAGCTACTTCCAATTCGTTGTTTTGTATGTTCTTGCAAGTGATACTGACTAGTGATACTTAGCATTTCATTATCATGAGTTCAACAACAACGTAAATAACTAGCCAAAAGTATCCGGTGAAAATGCATCATTGGTTTCATAAGGTCATGCAGTAAACACCAATCCATGAACATTCAGCAAGATGTGCCAAAATATAATGCTGTCATAACTCACACAGTCACACATACACAGTAGACAGCACTGCATTTTGTCACGAATTTCATTTTTCTTTATTTCACTTCATTTTTAGTTTACTTAGACCTACTTTAGACTGGACATGTTGATCCAGTCAGCCACACATATGGTCCCAACTGCCTAACAAGATACTCCATCCAAAAAGGATGCAATTCTATAATAGTGCTCAGTCAATCTGTCCTAAGTTTGATTAAATTTATATAAAAAAATATTAATGCTTATCATAATAAATGGGTAACGTTCGATTTTTCATGGAATATATTTTCATAACATACCTGTTTGGAGTCTTAACTCTTAAATGTTGTTATTATTGTTTCGTAAACTCAATCAAAGTTAAGTTAGGACAAAACCTATAATGGCATCCTTTATGGGATGGAGGTAGTAATTGTCATTATTGGATACAGAAATCTTACATCTGCTCTTGGTTTTACTCCGTCCTTCACTAAAGATAACCTCCTTTCAAATGAGTTACCATGCATCTGAAACAATTCGCAAGGCAAAAAAAAAAAAATCAGTTTAGCATGTGATATTTGCACAGCACCAAAGCCACTACAATCCAGACAGGAGTGCCTTAGGCTGTATCCAGCAGATCGTGCAAAACATTGTTTTTGCACTGTAGATAGCATTGTTTGTAGGGTGAAGTTTGAAATGGGAAGTATGGTAGGGAATTAGATAGAAGAGCTGTTGGAGATAGCCTTACTATTGATTTTGCTGAATCCCAACTGAAGAACCTAGTGAAATATTGGGGTTCACTTCCTTCATTGATGACATAAAGTGGTGTTTCTCGTGATACATTCTCCATTAGAATGTCAAGGTCTAGAAATTTCTGTCACAAAGCATGATTTCACAATTCACTTCAAGTTTTGAAAAAAAATGCCTTCTCATTTATAGCACTCTATAAAAACAAAATATGAATGTATAATATACCTCTCCAATGTTCAAAGCTTGTGCTCGTATTTTTGTGTCCACATGTTGTCCAACCCATACGAAGACACATGAGTGACAATCCAAAATAAATATATCTTCCGTCATCAAATCATCTTGAGTGAAGTTGAATATTTCTCTGACCTACAAAACCAGTTTCACCAGCATTAATTATTCAGCACACTATTTTCATGCCAAACAATATATAAACTTCAGCATACGCACCTTAAGCACCCCTTCTCACCCCCAAAATATGACCACAGGAAAAAAAGGATTCAAAAAGAAGAAATCAGATAAGGTGCACAATGAACTATAAAGACCAATTAAGATAATGAATAAATGCAATGGGAAACATTCAAATTTGTCTTACCCTTTGTAAATGTACAAGCAAATAAATGAGGGTCACTTTCTTGGTCCCTCACAATCTTCTGGCTGCCATACTCAGACTTGACTCCAAGCAACTTCCAAAACTGATCATATTCAGATCCTTCTTTGAGCATTCTGGACTGCAAATTTGGCTGCATATAGTGGATGAGAAGAATGGAAAGGTTCAGTGTTGTAGTAGTTTATGATAGAGCAGTGAGCATGCAACCAGGACAGAAACATGCTCAGGTAGAGTATAAATATATAGTTACACAGAAGCAATCAACAAGCTAATATGCAAGTTGGGAACAGGAAGCATTTATGTCATAATACAAGTAGACAAGTGATGAACTGATTTACTGCCAAACAAGGACTGTTGATCTAGTAATAACATGATGTACACTTGACAGGAAACAGATGCAAAAAGTAACTAGGAAATTAGGATAAGTAAATTATACTGTATGATGTTGATGGTGTGCAAATAAGTCTGAAGATAACATTCAATTAATATGTACAACATATTAGTAGAAATCATATAAATGACTAGTGATTATTAAGTCATCATAAATGCAGTAACTAGCAATCTACTATATAACTGTTCTGCGAAAATCTTTAGCTTAGATGGTTGTAGTAACTAGTCATTACCCACTGGCGTACATCAATCTAGAAATAACAGAAAGAAGAAACACAGCTAAAGCCTAAATTGTCATGTGGATAATGAGTTCATCGAAGTGCAGCAGCAACATAGCAGACTGTTCATTTGAATGGTCAACCATGCCAACATAATCACTAAAAAACACTCCTCCAACCTTGATCACATCTAGCTGCCTCTCAGCAAGCTCTTGGTCCATTGATGAGCTTAGATTACCGATCCATGTAAATACTGTATCTCCATCATGCAATATGTAACAATAAGAAGAGTTCAGCGACGGTGCTGCCTGGTAATAAGAATCATAGCATTGTCATAGCTTTTACAATGTGGTAGAAAGGAATCCACTAAGATAACAAGGCCATAACACAACCATAATGCCTTGTTTGGAGAAGACAATAGAAATAAATTACCGTGTCAACTTGAATAGCTTGCATATTCTCTGGCCCTGAGCCCTGAACTCGAAAAAGTGCAACCCCACTTTCTGAATAAGTATCATCTTCAATGCCATTTTCTGAGACAAATTTCTTATACCCAGTACTTGTCCCTCCCTGTATTTAGTGAAAATACACATATGCAACAATCATATTACCACTGTAAGGAGAAAGAATTCGCAGGTGCTTATTCACATGAATTTGGCTAACACCAACCTTGTATATAACCAAGTTCTGAAATATTGGGAAAAATTCAGTGGGTTCCTTTCCCTCATAAATGCGAACCTGTGATGACCAAAGGAGAGGTTAGGACAGTCAGCCAAGAATTACAAAAATCTTTGACAAGACTGGAAGAATATTAACCAGAACAGCCTGAAATTTTAAAGACTCAATCATCTTGTCAGCTAGTGAAATGGCTGCACTTCTTTCCTCCTGTTTATATATGAAAAAAAGAAAAACATGGTTAAGTAATCCAACTCAGTATCATTTAACAAAGAAACAAAAGTGTTAAGGAGGCCATAACTGAATGCTCCTCGGAAATAATGATTAATATATATACAATTGTTGTCGATGCCTTCCTAGGGAAACACTACAGGCGCAGGCAGCAGTAGGTTGGTCAGTTTGTTAGAGTCCAGTTGGGAGTTTTTAGGCCCAAGTTGTTATCTTTCTGTTGAGAGTGTATCAAGGAAAGGCTTATCATTATCCCTCCAAGGGCTTATTCCTTATCTGTTAGTCAGCTGAGAGCTGGGCGCCTCTAATCTATAAAGAGGACAGTAGATTGTACTAGGTTTTTTATCGAAGAAGTAAAACCCTGTTGGGAACTCCTTCGATCATCGTGGCTGCGTCTCCGCGCAGCTCCGGTGACGACGTTCCCACCCGTTAGCCTTATCCCTTGCGATCTCTCTCCCAATCCCACCTCCTTCTCCACTCACCACTCAGATCACCCAGGCGTTCACACCATATCAAATTGGTATCGGAGACGGCTGACGCATCAACATCAATGTCTAGCGTCAGCGACGATTCTAGGGCTCTGACCGACTCCGCCAAATTGGACAGGATCTTGGCGCAGCTCACCACCATGAACACGCGCATGGATTCCCATGATCAAAGGTTGGCTCGGTTGGAAGATGATCAAGGATGCCAGGCGGCATCCATCCAGGAGACGTCACCCACCACAGGCGGAGGACCGACCCTGGGCACGAGCGAGATCCCCCAGGGCCGCGGCTCTACCCCAGTGACATGTAATAGGACGAATATGAGGATGGAGCAAGATCCCACGTGTTGGTACACTCAAGCACAATAATTTCTTCAGCCATCACATGCTGCCTTCTGGATGAAGAATAGCATCATGATAAGAAGATGGTTCAGAAAGAAGAGTACCAGCAAAACCTTGCCAAGTAACTGGTCCAAAGCCATATAGATCAAGAGATTGACAGGATAGATAACTAATATGAAGAAACGACACGGGTGAAAAATCACTAGGTGAGGATGGCTCAATAAGAGAAGATGATTCAGCAGGAGAACCCAAAGCATCAAAAGGATTGAGCACATTAGAAGATGGTGGAGCAAAAACACCCGAGAGACGACGTCGTGTATAGATGTCACAGGAGGCTTCACAGTATAGTCTGAAATGACAGCCAAATATTCGGAAGAAGACACGGAAGAGGGCACAACAAGAGGCGTTGAGCGAGAAACCGTCACATGGGCCATAACAGCATCGGATATAAACAAGAAAGTGGGTCGACAAGAGATGTTGAAGAAACAATAGTAGAAGGATGAGGATAAAAAGGACGAGATACATAAAAAATCGGAGCAACCGAATCCCAACAATGATATCTCTTGTGCTCGGCACTATAACCAAGAAAAAACACACTCAATTGAGCAGTCACTTTAGTGCTTTCACGAGGTGCAAGAAAGACATATGAGCTGCAAGAAACACATAGCCACGCAGCCAAAAAGACAAAGGCTGGAGTAGTCAGACACTTAGCCACAAAAATGCTCAAAAGAAACACCAACCTGAAGAAAGAAGGATGAATGTTAGTGAGATAGGAGGCAGTGGAGACAACCTCAGCCAAAAGTGAGGGGGGACAAAAGAGGCAGGCATGAGAGCACAAGCAGTCTCAAGAAGATGACAATGCTTACATTCAGCAATACCATTCTGAGCATGAGCACCAAGACAAGAAAACTGAGCAAGCGTACCTTGCTCATAAAGAACACGGCGAAGAGTCTCAGAAAGATATTCTCCTGTAGAGTCAGCACGAAAACACTCATAGAAGTGTAAAAATGAGTGTGAACCATAGTGGTGAAGATCTTATAGATGGATAAAGCCTCACTGCGATTTTTCATATAAAGTAAATCCATGTGTGGCAAGAAAAATCATCCATACAAAGTATACAATATTGATGATCCCCCTTTGAAACAAAGGGAGCAGGGCCCTATACATCTAATTGAACAATATCAAAAGGACACTTGGACACTGACTCACTAGAATGATAAGGAAATTGAATATGCTTTCCCAAACGACAACTCTGACAATGATATAGAGACTCATGATCTGAAACCGAACCTAAAAGGCCACAATGAATCAAAGTGGATAGACGGGAGCCACAAAGATGACCTAGTTGATGATGCCACTAAGCAAACGACAAGATGCATGAAGTAGCAAAAGTAGAGTCAGTAAGACTGGCAGACACAACGGAAGAAAGACGAAGCCAATCAAGCTCCCAAAGACGCTAAGAATCATGACGAGGGCCAGTGTCAACCAGGGGATCTATACAACGATCCTAAATATAACAAAATTCAAGATCAAGAATAACATGGTAGTCATGATCCGTAAACTGACCGACGGAACTCACGGAAGTAAGTTGCATAATTAAGTTTGAAACATAGGAAACATTAGGAACATGAAAAGAATTGGACAAAAGAGTGCCCTGCCCAGCAATAGAGAGAGAGGATCCATCGGCTATATGAACGGTAAGGGAATGAGAGGAAGGACGCATAGAACAAAGATTGGTGCAATGAGGGGTCATGTGAAAAGAAACACCAGAATCAAGAACCCATGGATGTGGAAGGTGGTCCCTCGATAGAAGACTGAGAAGCAACAACAGATTCTGGCAGAGTCAAAGACAGAGTCACAAAACTAACAACACTTGGCATTGAAGAGGCAGCAAGGCAACGAAGGAGCATCGCCATCTCCTAAGTGACTGAATCAGCATAACTCCCTTGAGAACCTCTAGTACTGACACTACTAGCAAGTTGTGAAGGGCAGCGAGTCTGAGCCTTATGCAACTTCTTCTTTCTGTAGCAAAAAGCCTCTAGATGACCATCTTTACCACAGTAGTTGCAGTGAAGACCACCCCACCCCCTCTATGTGTAGGAGGGGTTGCTAACGAAGGTAAAAGTGGTGGCGTAACGGGACAGAACGTAGAACGAGCAACCAACACTAAAGAAGATGGCAGTAAACCAGTCGCACGAAGATGGGTCTACTCATTACGAACATCCGCAAGAGCATCCATCAGTGAAACAGGAGGATGGCAAGCAAGTAGCTAAGCACAAAGAGGCTCAAACTCATCACGAGGTCGAGTCAGAAAGTCATACGTCTGACAAAACTGAAGATCAATCGATTTACCAAGCAAAACTCATAGGTGTCGGGAGACAACTACGGACCAAGAGCATCAAGCTGACGCCAAACTATACCAAACTACAGACATCTAGTTGTAGAACTCATCCATTGTGTAATCTCCCTGATTTAACAACTGATCCTAATGAATAATAATAGCCTAATAGGTAGTGACCAGTCACTCATAGCAATCACAAAGAGAAGTCCACATTTGATGAGACCGATCAAAGTAAACAGTCTCGATAGCAAACCGATCCTCCACACTAGCACTGAGAATAGAACAGCTTGAGCATCCTCATCCAACCACAACTTGTAAGCATTGAATTAAGATTCATATAATGCCATGAGATCGTCAAAATCAGCAAGAAGTTTCGCCTTGTCTTCATCGATTGCCTTCTTTGGTATCTGAGCGCAGACAGGAGTCGTGGGAGAAGGTGCACATAGAAGCTCGTTAGGGAGACCACTCGTGCCAGTGCATGCGAGGAACCCAAGCATGATAGTTAGTCCCATCAAATAGCAGCGAACAGCGAAGGATGGGAACAACGCCATTCGAGGAAAACAACGACATCTCAAACAAGCAGGCGATACACCTTTTTAAGGATTTAACGGTCACTGATGGAGGAGTGATACAGGAAGCCGCACACAGCGCTTGACCAAGCAGAGGTGACCGACGTGAGCGAACAGAGGCAGCCGGTGCGAGTGGTGGCCTACACAGGTGGGAGGCGGGCAGAAGAGACAGACAACAGTAGCAGACGCTAGTGGGCGGTTGCGACGTGCGCCAGCGGGCAGGCGCACGAGCAAGAGGCGGACAAGAGCGAGTCGTCGCAGCAGACGAGCGAACTCCGGTGAGCAGTAACAAAGATGAGCACCGCCAGGCCAAAGGAGCCGACTGCAAAGATGTGCAGAGCGCCAGAGCCACAAGGCGACTAGATAGCCACCAAGAGACATGAAAGAGGAACTATTAGGGAAGGAGATGAATAACTCTAACCTTGTTTTTTGGCTCCATATACCATGTTATGAATAGCACTCATAATCAATATGAGAGCACTAGGCTCGAATATATACATTTGATACATGATAGAGACCGTGTACACTAAGTACTCTATATATGAGACCGAATATAACAAGGACACATACATAGGCATCTAACAACACAAAGCACATTGTTGATAAAGTACAAACATGCACTAAATAATGAGACGTTGAGTAAGATTCATGGCAATGTATCAATCATATGTGCAATACAGCAAATGGAAAAGGCATTAAACAGTTACCTGGACACTCTTCTTCCCAAACCAGGTACCAATAAGACATTCATCTCCATTATATCCAGGGTAGGTGTATTGAAAGATATAGCAGTCTCCACTATAAAACTTGCATTGCTCAGAGAACGAAAGGAAAGTTTTATCACTGCCATTTACGCGCCAAACCTGTAAGATATTGGCTACCTGAGATTCTGTAAATCTAAATGACACTCTAGTTTCTTTTTTCTCAAACACGTAGGAGAGCAGCATATCTTCATATTAAGAAGGACAAGAAGCCAAGAACCCTTACAACACACACCCTTGTTTTTTGAGATTACATACCTGCTCTTTTCTTACAACAAACACGAGTACAGCATGAGAATTAGAATACCTACCACCGACCTACCGGCCTAGGGCAAAGGAAAGAAATGCATCGGGCCCCTGCTAAGCTCCAGTAAAACATTTCCTCAAAGGTGGGCAGCAAAATGACACTTTAGTGTTATGGTAGCAGAGTCTTAAGTAATAAAGTTCACGAATGGTAAAGCAACACTGAACACTGCCCCCCACCCACCCACACAAACCAAAAGAACACGAATGTATCAAACATGGTTATTTTAGCAGCAGTGTTCAAAACAACATTATTTCATCTTGTTATTGCAACTAAACCCTTCAAGTAGGTATGTGCTCTACTACTCCAACTAACAATCTTATCCCAGAGTATCAGTAGTGTTATGTCACGAGATCAATAAATGATAATTCAATGCTACAACTGTATGTGTCTGGTTCCAATATCTTTTCTAAGGGCTAGTTTGGAAACTTAAATCTCCGGAAATCCCAGGGATTTAATTTTCCAAACTAGCCCTAAGAAAGGAAATTCAATATCTGTTTACTTCCTGTTTAAGGACAGATCATGGGGTTTCTTGAAATGGGAGTTTTAAATCCTGGTGTTTTAAGTGTGTGTGGCATGGGTTGTATGGCCTTCTGCCCATCTTTTTCTTCTTATAATATAATGATATGCAGCTCTCTTGTGTATTCGGAAAAAAAGGAAGTTCACTGACCTGTAAGTTGCCAGTGCAATCAATCTGAGGTTGAGGCTCTTGCTTTACAGGAGCAGCTTTTGCTGGATCCTTGAAATTAAATCCTTGTCGCTTAAGAAGAGCTACAATAGCAAATTTAGTTATAAAGAATCAGTTGTGGCAACTAAAATGAAAAAAAAAAGAATTGTGGCTCAGATGATAACCTGCCACTTTTCCTCTGCTTTCATCCGACACAACTGCATCAGCTTTCTTGGGCCATTTATCAAACTTTGATTTGAATGTGACAGTCTCAAATCCTTCCATGAGCCGAATAATATGAGATTTTTGCCGGTTTCCTTCACGTAGTAATTCCTGCAGAGGTAAGAATGTGTTTATGTATGTCTAGAGAAAGAAATAGCCCAACAATTGTCTAAAATATGTGGTAAATCGAAAATGAGAAAAAAATTGAATGTCAGGGCATCTTCTTAGATAATGTTTTTTAACTAATATTGCAGTTAGTAGTCCGCAGCACCAGAGATATCTTAAACATGATGAAAACCCATATTGTGGATCATGTGGAACCACCCGCCAAGTAAAGCTGCATTGGTCGAAAGGTCTTGTCTTGCACATAAAGTTTAACTTACGTCAAAGATGGCACTACTATAACACAGTCAATACACGCCATAGGAACTCTTTATTATTGATGTGGGTGAGACCGAACTCTTTTATAGGAAACTTCTAGTTGTGTTTAAGCTCCCCATGGTTAACAATATTGGCTGCAAAATTTCTTAGCAAATATACATATGTGGTTGCCACATTGGTGATGGACCTCAGCGCTATTACATCTGTGGTTGACCTCTCATAGACCTCTTTGTGGTGGCTGGTTCACACAGTGCAGCATTATCATAGCCACTAAATCAAGATAGCAGAAGCAAGACAATGTTACCTCAGCAGCTGAGCCGCCTCGTTTCCTTTCTTCAAGAGTTGTTTCTCTACCCATCCAGACATAAATTTCAGAACCACAGTCTAGTAGGTAACATTTTGTTGAATCTAATAGCTCCCTTTTTAGAATTTCGCAATCAATAGGGGCAAATTGGCCCTTGTTTACACTGGTAATAAAAAATAGAAAAAATACATTTAAGCAGAGGAGAAAATAGACATGCTATAGCATAACCATGAAAGATATAATTAATTCAAAAAGAACTAGATTTGCTATTCTATGCTTTGTCCCTTGTGATATATTTTACCAAAGCAATTTTGAAGTGGAAGTAGAATCTTTCCCGTTGAGTTCAGAAAATGTCTTTCTTGGTAAAGGAGCAAATCCGCCAAAGAGACCCCAGAATTCACCAGCATCAGCATCTGCCATCAACTTTCCATCCTCTGTTTAAAAGACTCAATTGTAATTCTGGAAGAATATTGGGCATTGTCCACTTAAGCTTGTATAAACCTTTTTGGCCAAGATAAACTTACCAACTGCCGCAACTTCACATTTTCCTTCATGGTTTGTATCTTTAAGATGTTGCACAACCTCAAGTGCTTTAGCCCTCTCCTGAATACTTGAATTTGATCCATTGAATTGGAATATCTTAGATTTTGTATCTAAAATAAATATGTCATCATGGTTGAGTGATGCTCGTGCAAAAGGAACCTGTTGGAGAGAAAAAAAAATTAGAATGTGGTACCCGTAATAGGAAGCTATGACCATACAAGGACCAATTGACAACTAAATTCACCTCTTTAACATGAACAGTATGCTTTCCTCTGCAGACAAATAATCGCGTTTTATGCTCCCGCTCATTTACTTCAGTATGCCTGAAACCAGATGCAACACCACCTTCCTCTGGTATAATACACGGCTTAAAGTATGAAAGAAATTTCTCAGTCTCATTTCCCTGTATTTCACGGTATTGGACAGCTCTTCCACCAAGGGCAGCATCGAGTTCCACAGTCTTGATTGCAGCTGTACCAGCTTCATCCTACTCGTTAATAACAATGCAATTGTAAAAATTCCTGTTCAATAGGTACACTGCCAGCAAGTGAAATGAACTTAACATGTGAAAGCAAACCTGACTGGTATCTTTGCCAAGCCAATAATGGATATCATGACGAAAAGAACCATTCTTAAGGGCAGTTGTCTGCTCAAGAACAAAATAACTATTAATAACAATCGGGATTTCATTCCTGCTCGATATGAATATGAGGATTTAACTACAAAATGAGTATCTGCACAATATAAACATTTTATTGTAGCATAAATAATATGCTGAAATGATCAGTAGCATCAGAAACAACTAATCCCTTCTTGTATGAAGGATGTGTGATTTGATAAGCATGTGGGGGAAGTAAATATGCAGTGGTCTTTGGAGTAAAGATGTAGGCAATGGAAACAGTTGCACTCCTGACATCAGGCAACTCACTTAATATAGGAATTGACATATTTACTATGTGAGCAAAGCTGAGTACCTTCAGTACTATGTAGGAATCTCCTGTGAAAAATTTCCCATATGATTCCTTGGGAACAGGAACAGCCTGTAACTTTTCAATCCGCCATATTTCCAATCCACTGATCGTTGTTAAGGATAATAATACAAAGATGAATCATATAGACTAACAGAATTGAATGTTAGTACTGAAACACCATGCTAACCTAATATCCCCACTTAATATAACAAAGGTTTACTGTGGACTTGCAGTTCATGAAATATAGTTTGCGGTTGACCTACAAGTGTTTTAAGGATTTTCCACTGGATACTATGGCAGCAGGCACTGTTTTAAAGGTGTTGCCTAGGTGTCCAAGCGGTGGTCCAAAGCCTAGGCGCCTTGCTCGCCTACCTCGCCTAGGCGTCCAGGCAGTGGTCCAATGTCTTGTCTCGCCATACCGCTTTAAAAACCATGGCAGCAGGGACTACTAATTTGAAACAATAATACAACTGTAATGAGGAAAATGATGGCACGTGGCATTCTTGGAACGAAATGAGATGCAGGGATAAGTATAGATATTGTGACCAGTAGCAAGCTAGAAACTGAAGGATACTCTTTTTGACCTGCACCTTGAAAAACAGGATCCACCTCCCTCATTGAAACAGCCATAGAACCCCTAGATTTTGTCGGACTAGTCTTTGGTGGTTTTTGCTTCAGGAGAGAAGAAAAGGTGTGCTGAAACAGGGGGGAAAAGAAAAAGATGAATCCTCAAAGCCAGCCTGTATAAAAGCATTCTTAAACAAGAACACAAATACAGGTCCCTTAAAAATATTTTGACGCGGATAGTTTAAATTTAAAATGAGATGAACCACATGCGAATTTTTGAACAACACTGCATGCAAAAGTTTCCTATTCAAAGTGCCCCCTGACACTGATAGAAACACAATGCCGCTTGTGAGTTTGCCCTTCATTAGGGATGAGGACTTGCTTCTATGTAATTAGAATGTCTAGCAATTCCAAAGACCTCTGTTCTGCTCCTGTATAATGATTGCATCTCAGACAACACCCAAGGAACATCCACAAACTAAGGAGTTGGCGTGATATAGAGCAAGCTAAGATCCTGATCCAGCTGCCGAATTTGATCAAGCCCATTCAACAGAAAGCTGAAAGCTAACCCAAGGAATGCGATGTTTTTTGGTGCAACTCACAATTGAGAATACATGACATCCTATGTCCAACAAAACATCCATATCCAGCTCATTCAATCCAGAACAAAAGGGATGTGTGGGAACTTGCATGACTCGAATGCTCCAAGCCTCCAACACACCGAAAACTAAACGAACATTGGCTTGGCTTCCAAAACAATTCAAGTGGGCAGCTAAATCCAATGACTTCTGGAGCACGAATCAGCATCAGGATCAACAAGAGCCATCGAGTGGCAGATGAACAGGTATAAATCAAACCAAATTTCGGCCACCCAGATCCACCTCACGTCCAAAAAGAAAAACAAAATCACTGCTCACATAAGATTGGTCTCCAGGCAGCGGCTTACACCATTATAGAGATCCAACATCTGATCTAAATCACACAAAATGGGCATTCCCATTCCAAATGCCAAAGGGCCAGATCCAATCCGCCATCCGGAAATCAACCAAGCAAAATTTCCCCACCACTACAACGTGCTAAACCCCATTCATCCACGACCCACTAACAAATCTCAAAAAGTCAGAGAATTCCCGCAGCCCAGATCCGTCACGCACCCAAGCCAGCCAGCCAAGCAGAGACCCCCGCGTACCTTGATCGCTGACCCCGGCGCGGCCATGGTCAGACCTCAGATCGCCAGAAGCCGAAGCCCCGATCAGAGGACCAACTTAACAACCCTAGCCGCGGGCACCATTAAACAAATCCCCGGCCCGACCCTCTCCACATCATTCCCTAAAAAATTGCTGAAATAGAGGATTCGGTCACCACGCACCTGGGCCGGGGACGGTGGCGGAGTCGAATCGTGGGGAGGACTAGCTAGCCAGCGGGTTGCTGTCGTTGCTGCCGTTAGCGCGCGCCCGGGCTGGCGTTAGCCTTTTGCGGAGGCGAACGAACGAGGCCGCTAAAACGAGGTGAAGCCCCCGGATTAACTAATAATCCGTCAATCACCCGGCTCAACAGGACGGGGCGGGGAGAGGTTGGGTTGGGGAGGCCAATGATTGGAGGTGAGGCGTGGCTGTTGTCGTGCTCGCCACTATGGCGGAGGACGACGAGGAGGAAGGAGAGGAAGACAGGACAGAGGGGGGGGGGGGGGGGGGAGGGTGGAGCAGGTATTTGGGAGTTTGAGCTATTTATATTTTGTATGGAATTCCTCTCTTCGCCGTTATTACGTCGTAACTCGTTCTGCCGAGCTGGGCACACAGGCGGATATGCAGTATGCAAACGATCGAATAAGAATGAATATCACTTATATTGCAATTATTTTCATGTTTTTATTTAAATTTAGATTCGAATGTTCTATAAAAGAATATCCTCCTATAGTTTGGGTCAAGAGATCAATACTAGTATATGTAGTGATATATATACCCTTATAAAGATGGTTACGGAAGAGATAATCGAAAATTACAAGTAGAGTTAGTTGGTTCTGTTCTATATGTATTATTTATTTTGGAACAGATTTTGAACTCTATAAATGCACTTATTATGGAACAAATAGACTATGTTAGATGTGATATCAACGAATATTGACTTCATAAATATGTTATTTCTATATTTAGATACGGTAAAGGTGCAGTTACATCCGCGGACGTAATTACAGAGGATCCCGTCGGCCTCTAAATGGATTCGGACTTAAATACAGCTAAAAAAACATATGTACCATTTCTCCTAATAGTATCACAATGTTAACGGCTAAACGGATTGGACTTAAATATAGATAAAAAACATTTGCACCGTTTCTCTTAATAGTAGCCTAATGTTAATGGCATAGATGACAACATGCATGGTACAGCTAGGTTTGCAGAATTATGAAGACAAGGGGAAAAAATAGAGCTCGGTAAAGTAAGAGACCGAAGGGTTATTGAAAATGATAGGATCAACATGTTCGTCAAACTTTGAAGGTTCGAGCAGCCTGCCTGATATGATAAACAAGACAAGAAATGCTAAATTTTTTAGATAATGGAATTAATCATCCAGCCTCGGCTTCAAAGAAGCTACGGCCCCTACAAGAAATGCTAGATAATGTCGCCTTCAAGGAAATCAAAACTCACACACCGTTTTAAAATGATGCCACATCTGGACTCTGATACAAGAAAAGAATGGTTCAACTTATATGTTTTAATGCCAGCTTAGATAGAGTACCGCAAATATTAGCGTTAGTGCAAAATTATAAGGAAGCTTGGCTTCCACTTCTAAAGAAACTACTCCATCCGTTCATAAATATGACACTGTTTATATTTTTAAAACTTTAATCACTTACCTTATTCAAAAATTTTAATTTCTTCAAGTCACGTAGCAAAATAAATGATAACTCATGATTTTATTTAATAATACGAGTGGTTAGAGTTTTGAAAAAAGAGTCAACGATGTCATATATTTGTAAATGAATGTAGTACAAACAAAAGAAATACAGCGCGGAATGGTTTCAATTATAACCGTTAGAGTAATGGTTATTAGGGAAAATACAAATTTACAAGGAGGAGGTTTAGCTGCAACTCTACTTCCGAAAGAAAAAAAAAACTGAAGCAAAGAAAAATTACAAGCGCACTAGTTGGCTATTGGATACTCATCGCGTGCATTGATCGATGGAAGCATATGGTCACAATGATGTTAATATGCTTTATGCGGCTTCATCTTTAGAAGGTAGTTCACTTCTCTCATCTTCAAAACCAAATATTTAATTTCACCAACTTTATAAAACCGAGCAAATAATCCCATGCATGTGTGCTTTTAGTGAGTGGTATTGTTAATGTGGCATTGCCACGGTGATTGTGATTGTACCTGTTGCTAGTAGTGTGTTGGTGGCTGACGTGGCATTGCCACGATGACACCAATTTTGTCTATTTTAGTTATATGATCTAGCACTATCTAAAATTTATATAACTTTACACACAAGTTGGTAATTAGATATTATATTTTCCTATCTTTTAGAATTTTAGGAGTAGCAGCTTAATTGCTATTGTATGAAAAGAGCTTAATCTTTTTTATCATATATTTATTCTTTTGTCTTCTAAGGCTAAACCTATTACTAGAGGTAATTAACACTATATGAAATTTTGGTTGATTTTATTAAACAAGTTAAGTGATATTTCTTCAAATTACTAACTAGATTAATTTTATATTTGTTTTTTTAGAAACACTTAACAAACAGTAATATAACAATCTCTAATTTTTACATAGCCCTCCTCTACACAAAAAATTTCATAATTTCCTGAGAATTTAAATATGGACCCATATAAATTCATCTGAAGTATTTGTGTAAGTTATGGGTTTTTTTAAAGTGCTCGGGAAATATTTGTATAAGTTATTTTTAGCAAAGAAGAGGGTTGTGTAAAAAATTAAAATCTTTTTATTACTGTTTTCTGAGTGTTTCTAAAAAATGTAAAATTAATTTAACTAGTGATGAGAAGAAAGGCCACTTAGATTGCTTAATAAAAAATTAACCAAAATTCCAGTGGTTTAGTAAGTGTATCAATACCTCTAGTAAAAGTTTTAGCTGAGAAGATAAAGAAAAATAAATCTGAGACAAAAATATTTAGCTCAAAATATTTAGCTCTTTTAATGTAGTCTTTTATTTTTAGTAATTAAGCTGCTACTCCTAAATTCTAAAAAAATAGAGAAAATATAATATATGATTAACAATTTTTGTGTAAAATTATATAAATTTTAGATGCTGCTAGATCACAGAATTGAAATAGACAAAAATGGTGTCACGTTGGTAATGTGGCGTTAGCAACTCGCTAAAACTGCCTAGAGAGTTATTTACTCGATTTTGTAAAGTTGAGATGGTTAGACAATCCGTTTGATTGTGAGGGTGGGAGTAGACTACCCTCTAAATATTACGGGATTATGTAGACTTTTTTTATATACTTCATCCGTCCTAAAATATAAGTCATTTCAAGATTCTTGAGACTTGGAGATTTTAAAGTTTGACCAAAAGTATAGCGAAAATCATAAAGATTTATGACACGGAATAGATATACTATGAAAATATATTTAATGAAATATCTAATGGCATATATTTGATATCGTAAATGTTATTAATTTATTGTATAAATTTGGTCAAATTTGAAAAAAATTGACTCTACAAGAATCTTGGAATGACTTTTTTGGAACGAAGAGAGTATAATATATACCGACATTGTTAGTAGCTTGCAATGGCAAGAGGTGACTGTCACACAAGTTCAGGACCTATGCATTCATTAGCCGGATTTGGATATTAATCGTACTTAATTGCATTTTGTACGACCCCAACACCTTGCTAATGAAGAGAATATCCTCATCAGACCCTAATTTACCCTCGTATGAACTCAATTAGTCGTTTCGTTCCTGGAATGACTACGATCGGATTATTACTAGAGAAAGTTTTTACTCGATCGCATGCTAGCTGGCTTGCCTAGACAGTAGGCACACAGTTATCAAAAGGTGCGAACAAAGGTCAAGAGGCTTTCATACCACACACACACAAAAGCCAAAGCTGGTCCAATAAGTTGCCCTTTGGCACCCCACTTCTGCTGAGCTGTCTGGAAGCTCGAAGCCATCCGTCCATGTCATAATCCGTCTAGTTGACTACTTCTACAGAGAAAGAAAAATGTGATTGCGCCGAAAGGTGACGAGGATTAGGATAGTCCACGTAGCCATTCACAGGGGTCGGCCACCGCCCACGCGCCCACCGGCAACCGGGCACCGGCAGCTCAAAAAAACAAGTCTGGGGGCGGAAGGGACAAACGGAGAGCGACAGGGCGACGAGCCGACGAGGGGCGCGTACCGGATGGAAGAGCGGGACAAAGTCCAATTCCCGGTGACGGCCGGTCGTACGCAGCGCGCGCGGCGCCACTCGCCAGCGCCAACCTGGCGGCACGGGCGCGGTGACCGGGAGCAGGGCCAGGTTGGATATCGATCTAATTTAGCTCCTAAGGAGTTGGCTCGATTTGGCTCGTTAAGTTAACAACTATAGTCAGTTCGATTTGACTTGTTTACGAGCTCGAACTAACTCGTTTAGTTCGAACGATCGTGAGCCAAAGCAGTAAAACATTATATATACTAGTAGTTGACGCGCGCCTAGCGCGCGCCAGGTTATATGACCTTTACCAAAATTTAAAAGGAACAGTAAGTATGAAATGTCTTTAATAAGTAGTTAGTACGATCTGGAGGTTTACGTTGTGCTTAGTTACAAACTGATAACGTACATAGTTTTCATGTCTTCTTAATAAGCCACCAGCCCAAATAGATATGAGCTGCGCCACGGAAACTGATCCTACATCACATAATCTGATACTGGTGTTTAGTACCACATAGGAAAATTGATCCTACATCACATAAACTGATCCTGGTGTTTAGTACCACATAGGAAAACTGGTCCTACATCACATAAACTGATCTTGGTGTTTAGTACCACATAGGAAGGGTTGTTTATACTTGCGAGCATTATATTTAGTTACAAAAGGGTAGGATCAATAACAAAAGGTGGTGCAATGCATACAATGGTTGAATCTCAGTTAGCTTCGTGTGGTTGCATAAATCATTCCTGGTCTTTTGGTCTGTGGAATCTTTGATTATGAATGATCCTTGTTTGAACCTATTAAATGAAAGGTAGGATTTTAATAATCTTGTCAATCATTATGTAGTGAAGTACAATTATGCGGTGTGTAAAAATATATGCACATGCAGTTAACATGCTTGATGGATATGATGAACCTATGTAGAAGCTTACCTCTTTGGAGGAGATTGAAGAGGAAGCTTTCTCTTTATCTTTATCAGTGGGAGTTTCCTGCAAGCGTTAAATAGCAATGGGTGAGATGTACATACATGTATTTAAAAGGTCACTAAAATCACATGATGTTGGTTGTTGATATGTCCTTTTATATATAAATATGCAATATAAGAAATACTCCTTCCGTCCCAAAATATAGTTCTTTCTAGCTCATTTTTTCCATCAACATTCATTTAATGATAATGAATATAGACATATATGCAAAATACATTCATGTATTACTTGATGAATGCATGATTAGTCTAAAATGAATTATATTTTGGGATGAAGGGAGTATGTAATAAGATATGAGTCTCATTTTTTAGTATTGTTCTTGCAGTATTTAATAGTGTATGTTGGTTAGTCAGTGTATGGTGGCTATTCGGAAATTTAGGAATTTGTGTGAAGAAATAAAACAAAATGATTATTTGGGCAAAACAATAAAAATAGTAAACCTAAAGTTGTTGTTATCACTCCAGAGCATATTTTCGTTTTTTATAAATATAGTATGAGAGAAAATTTATGTAGGAAAGAAGCATAATAACTCTTCAGTGAAGAATACCATTTAACTATTTTGCATATATGTTGACAGTTAAACAAATTGTTGCAGAAACTGTCAATGATGTCAAGCTCATCAATGTTGGAAGGATACTGCATATTAAACATAATTAAGCGTTTGTGCTTTTCTCTATGTTTTTTTTTCTGCTGAGAGCAAGATATGAAGGTGCCAGCACAAACAAAGGCAAAACAGTGTATATTAACATAGATATTTTCAAGGTAACAAATCACAAGGCAGCACAAACAAAGGACTTTTACCAGATTCAGAGCATTTGAGAACAGAGTTTTAGAAGGAAATTATGTGATCAGGTTCTAATCTAGAGAAATAATAGAAATGTATCTGATAGCACATAGAATATAACTGTCCAAATAACAACTGATTTAATTCAGGAACCACAAGCAACAAAAAGATAATATAGTTCTTGAATAGAGTAACATAAGACCAACATTTACACTGTCATGCACTAAAAACCTCAACGCTTAGGAAAAGTTTTATTATTTAAGAAACACGGTGCTAGATTTAAGGTTTCATTTAAAGAGGTGAAAATATCAAGCTATATATTTGTCGGGGACCATAATTAGGGGTACCCTCAAGACTCCTAATTCTCAGCTGGTAACCCCTATCAGCATAAAGCTGCAAAGGCCTGATGGGTGCGATTAAGTCAGGGATCAGTCCATTCGAGCGACTCGATCGTGCCTCGCCCGAGCCTAGCCTCGGACAAGGGCAGCCGACCCCGGAGGATTTCCGTCTCGCCCGAGGCCCCCCTCCAACGGCGGACACATCTCCGGCTCGCCCGAGGCCCCGCCTTCGCTAAGAAGCAACCCTGACCAAATCGCCGCACCGACCGACCAAGTCGCAGGAGCATTTAACGCAAAGGTGATCTGACACCTTTATCCTGACGCGCGCCCCCCGGCAGAGCCGAAGTGACCGCCGTCACTTCACCGCTCCACTGACCGGCCTGACAGAAGGACAGCGCCGCCTGCGCCACTCCGACTGCAGTGCCACTTGACAGAGTGAGACTGACAGGCAGTCAGGCCCTGCCAAAGGCACCGTAGGAAGCTCCGCCCGACCCAGGGCTCGGACTCGGGCTAAGTCCCGGAAGACGGCGAACTCCGCTCCACCCAACCTAGGGCTCGGACTTGGGCTAAGTCCCGGAAGACGGTGAACTCCACTCCGCTCGACCCAGGGCTCGGACTCGGGCTAAGTCCCGGAAGACGGCGAACTCCGCTCCGCCCGACCTAGGGCTCGGACTCGGGCTCAGCCCCAGAAGACGACGAACTCCGCTTCGCCCGACCCCAGGGTTCGGACTCCGCCCTGGCCTCTGCCGAACGACCTCCGCCTCGCCCGACCCAGGGGCTCGGACTCGGCCTCGGCCATGGAAGACAGACTCGACCTCGGCTTCGGAGGAGCCTCCACGTCGCCCAACCTAGGGCACAGGCCAGCCACGTCAACAGGAAGCGCCATCATCACCCTACCCCGAGTTGACTCGGGCCGCAGAGAACAAGACCGGTGTCCCATCTGGCTAGCTCCGCCAGATAGGCAATGATGGCGCCCCGCATGCTCTGTGACGACGGCGGCTCTCAGCTCTCTTACGGAAGCAGGAGGACGTCAGCAAGGACTCAACCGCTCCGACAGCTGTCCCTCCGCCAGGCTCCGTCGCTCCTCCGACGGCCACGACTTCACACCAGCTGGGTGCCAAAATCTCTCCGGCTGCCACATCGGCATGTACTTAGGGCGCTAGCTCTCCCCCGCTAGACACGTAGCGCTCTGCTACACCCCCATTGTACACCTGGATCCTCTCCTTACGCCTATAAAAGGAAGGACCAGGGCCCTCTTAGAAAGGGTTGGCCGCGCGGGGACGAGGACGGGACAGGCGCTCTCTTGGGGCCGCTCGCTTCCCTCTCCCGCGTGGACGCTTGTAACCCCCTACTGCAAGCGCACCCGACCTGGGCGCGGGACGAACACGAAGGCCGCGGGATTCCCACCTCTCTCACGTCGGTCTCCGGCCGCCTCGCTCCTTTCCCCCCTTCGCGCTCGCCCACGCGCTCGACCCATCTGGGCTGGGGCACGCGGCGACACTCACTCGTCGGCCCGAGGGACCCCCCGGTCTCGAAACGCCGACAGTTGGCGCGCCAGGTAGGGGCCTGCTGCGTGTTGACGAACAGCTTCCCGTCAAGCTCCAGATGGGCAGTCTCCAGCAACCTCTCCGACCCGGGACGGTGCTCCGTTTCGGGAGTCTTGGGTTCATGTCCTTCGACGGCAGCTACGACATGATACTCCTTCCACCGCCGCGCGACAACGATAATGGCGGCTGACAGCCCGCCCGCCGGCGGCGGAATCGACGACGTCTTCCCCGCGTGGTGGAAGAACAACATTCGAGCTCGCCCCGTCTTCTCCCCCGCCAACGGAGGAGGAGGCGGGGCAACCAAGGCCAAGCAGGAGGTCGCGCCTCGTCGGCTGTCGAGCGAGTCGACGTCCCTAGCGCCCCAACGGGGGGCACGTCGGGCGTCGACCTCGCGTTTGAGACGAAGGCGAGCGCCGTCTCCTCGCGACACACCAATCCCGAGCAAGCGGACGACGCCAGCACGCTCGCGGAAGGCTTGCTGGGCGTCACCCTCGTACCTGAGATGACGGTGCAGTCAGTCCCCGACGTGACTTCATCGCCGTTCGTCGACCAAAAGGTACCGACCGATTCCCATCCTACGTCATTTGGATTCAGCCTCAACTCGCCTAGCGACCTTGCTTTGGCGGGTGTAAGGAAAATGGACCCCGGGCCTTTTGGCCAATTGAGTTTTGGTGTTTGATGAACAACACAATCCGTGAACTAATAAGTTTTCTAGTGTTTGTGTTTGTAGTTCACAGGATGCGAAGAGAATTGGACCAAGGCAATGAGGATGCAACACCTCAAAAGAAGACATAAAAAGATGCATAGGAGTCCAATGCTCAAGAACAAAAAAGCCCGAAGAAATCAGCGAAGAAATCCAAAGATAAGGGCTGTCAGCCAGCGCCTGGTGGCGCACCGGACATTGGTGTCCGGTGTGCACCGGACTGTCCGGTGAGGCACCGGACAGTCTGCGCAGAGAGGCCACGGACATGCGCTCTCTGGCTGTAGCACCGGACTGTCCGGTGTGCCAACGGGCAGACGGCAACGGTCGGATCCAACGGTCGACTGCTACAGGCACCAACGGTCGGCTGACGTGGCGTGCACCGGACATCTACTGTGCAGTGTCCGGTGGTGCACCGGACTGTCCGGTGCACCCGACGATAGAAAGCTGCTGCTTTCTATCCAACGGCTAGTTGGGGGTGTGGAGGGTATAAATACCACCCCAACCGGCCATTCTCATGTGTGAGAGCCCAAGCAATATACCAAGACACATAGTGCATATTTCCAAGAGCTCAAACACCCAAGTGCTTAATAGAATCACTCGGTGATTAGCGTAGGTGCTTTGCGAAGTGCTTAGGTTAGTTAGACCGCTTTAGCGCTTGCTCTAGGTGAACCCTAGTTAGTTGAGTGAGTTTTGTAAAACCACACAACCCCTCGGCTCTTGCGTGAGTCGTTGGAATTGTACCGAGTGGGGCGAGAGTCTTGCGAGACCGTGACAACCGCGTTTGTGTCACGGCCGCCACCGTGTACCGGAGGGAACGAGGCCCGCGGCGTTTCGGCCGGAAGCTCGATAGTGGAGACGGCGGGGAGCGTCCGAGAGGAGCCGGAAGCGGTGCACCACTTGCGCGTGGAGAAGGCCCGCGGCTCTCTACGGAGTTACTCGACCGTGGTGCTTGGCCCTCGCGTGGGCTTCCCTTTGCGTAGGGGCACCAACGAGGATTAGTCGGGACCTTGCGTGGTTCCGGATACCTCGGTAAAAATACCGGCGTCATCCACGAGAGTTTGCTTCTCTACTTAGCTCTTTACATTCCGCATTTATATTAAGCATTTAAGTTTCAATCTTGTTGTCATACTTATTTAGTGTAGATTGAAACTTAGTCTTTGCGGTAGAGATAGTAACACTTAGACAAAACCTAGTTTGCACATTCTAGTTTTGATTATTTGCATAGGTTTTGCTCTAGGGATTTAATTGTGGCCTAGTTTAGTAAAAGTTTTAGAAGTCCTAATTCACCCCCCTCTTAGGCGTCACCCGTTTCCTACAAGTGGTATCAAAGCCCGGTTTGGCTCATTTGAAACGCTTTAGCTTCACCGCTAAAAGAGCCGACGCTTTTTAGAGGAAGGGATGGATACCCATAGGCCACCACACTTCGACGGCACTAACTTCCCATATTATAGTGCTAGAATGGCTTGTTACCTAGAGGCCGTTGATCTAGGTGTTTGGAGAGTCACTCATGACGGGATGAAACCTCTCAAGAATCCCGAGAAACCCACCACGAGTGAGGAAAAAGAAATCCATTTAAATGCTAGAGCCAAAAATTGCTTGTATGAATCTCTTAGCATGGATATTTTCAATCAAGTATTTGCCTTGAAAACTGCTAATGAGATTTGGCTAAAATTGCATGAGCTCCATGACGGCACATCCAATGTCCGTGAGCAAAAACATTGCCTAGTCTTAAATGAGTATAATTCTTTTGCCATGAAAGATGATGAGCTTGTTAGAGACATGTATTCTCGTTTGAATCTAATAATTAATGAGCTCAACTCTATTGGCATTAATAAGCTAGGTGATGCGGACATTGTGAGGAAGATTATCTCCCTGCTACCACAATAAAGATATGGGAGCATCATCACCATCCTTCACAATATGGAGGATTTGAGCAACATGACCCCGACCATTGTGATTGGGAAAATCGCGGCCTTTGAGATGTCGCGAAAAATGAGTCGGGGAGAGGAGCCAACTTCCTCAAGACCATATGCTTTTGCATGTGATGAAAGGAAGGGCAAAAAGAAGGCTCCCACTCCAAGTTCCTCAAGCGAAGAAGAGGAAGAAGAAGAAGAAAGTGATGATGATGAAGATAATCAACCATGCACATCATCCTCCGAGGACGAAGAAACAATCCGACGCGTCGGAAAGGTAATGAGGATGATCCGCAAGATTAATCTAATGGGTGTGCCCCTGCAGGTCGAGGATCTTCTCTTTAACATTGACAGGAAAAAGCAAAGGAAGAGAGGATGCTTCGCATGTGGGGAGAAGGGCCACTTCAGGGACAACTGTCCAAATATGGCCAAACCCAAAAAGGAGAGGAGCAAAGGCAAGGCGCTCACAAGTGTTAGAACTTGGGATGATTCTTCAAGTGAAGATGAACCTCCAAGGACGCGCAGCCACCAGTCCTCGTCACGATCATCACGGTCATCACACAAATGCCTTATGGCAAGAGGTAACAAAAGCATTCCATCCTCTAGTGATGAAAGTAGTAGTGATGATGAAGGCGAGGGAAAGGCCTCTCTAGAAGAGCTTGCGGAAGCCGTAAAATTTTTCCAGGATGTTTGCACTAAGCAAAAAGCTCAACTTAAAACTTTGAAAAATAAGTTGGTTAGCTCTCAAAATGATTACAAAGGTTTGCTAGAAAAATTTGAAACTTTTGCAAACTTAAATAGTGAGCTATCAACTAAAATTGAGCTATTAGAATCTAGTGCTCCATCCACTGCTACCGATGATAGCCTTATTAAAAAGAATGAAAAACTTAAGGCTAAGTTAGCTAGCTCCCAAGAAGCTATTGAAAATTTGCTAGAGAAAATGGAAATTTTTAGCATACACAATAATGAGCTAACTACTAAGCTAGAAAACATTGGTAGCACCTCAGCATCATCTTTAGTTGAAATACCTAAAATAATTAAGAAAGATGCTTCTACTTCCTGCTTTGATTTAATTGATGACTCTAACCCCTGCAACCAAGTCGTTGTTGAGAATATTGTTGTAGAGACATGTTCGGATGTGGTTGCAAAGGAAAATGAACAATTAAAGCAAGAAGTGGCTCGCCTTGGCAAGGCTTTGTATGACAAGAAAGGCAAAGCCAAACAAATCTGACCTCCACAGGATAACACCACTGCGGGAGTGAACAAGCCTGTAGAGGGAGAAACTGTGATTTGTAGGCTATGCCACAAGGAAGGCCACAAGTCTTTCCAATGCAAGGCGATGACCGGGGATAAACAAAGGCAAAAGCTCAAGCAAAAGCCATCAAGCAAAATCTCCAACACCTACATCAAAAAGGTGAACAAAAAGGATGCTACACCATATTTGATCAAGAAGAAAAAGAACGGAAAGGTGATAGCAATCAAGGCCAACAAGCAAGCCAACAAAGGAAAAGGGGCCAAACGCATCTGGGTGCCAAAAGAGATAATTTCAACCATGAAAAGCACCAAGAAGGTTTGGATCCCGAAAGGGAAGTGAGTGGACCAAAGGTCAACGGGAAATTTGGAGACTTGGCAAAATTGGGATGTATATCATGGGGTACATCATATTGGATCAAGTTTATTGCCAAGTGGGTTAGTGAAAATTTTGGACCCAAATTTCCCACCCATGACTAAGGTAACTAGTGTTATTATATTTCTCATTTTTAGATATGCGTATCTATTTATCTTTTATCTAGTTTACCTTTCTTGCCTAGTATTACATTTGTTATGTACTTTTGTTTAAAATCATGCATACTAGGTAAATCACATGGTAGGATTGCTTTCAATTCATATACTTAAGCAAACCTACATGGTTTAAAATGTTTATTTAAGCACGGCACATAGCTTCTATATCACTCCATAGTAAATGATGCATAAATTGAAAATTTTGATTTCTACAAAGTGTATCATTTAACTTATATGTGCCAAAGTTAGGATTATGGATAATTTGCCCCTCTTGATATCAAATCAAAGTGCATGTCTCCTACAAGTATTCAAAACTTGTATGCACACCTTTAGGGGAGGTTACTCTATAATCTAACACTTTGAGACTAACATCTTTTCAAGTCTATTTCATGTGATAGTCTCATTGTAAGGAAAATAAAGTCCCCGGAGAAAGACAACAATCTTCCACTGCAAAATCTCAAAGAACTCTCATGTCTCTCAAGCTCGCCATTGATCTTCAATTGGTATCTTTTGAGACTACATTCAGTAGCATTTACATGTCTTCTCCAATATTTGATTAGACTATATTTCATATCATATGCTTCCATGTTGCTAAAAATGCATAAGTAGTTAACTCATATTCTGTTACCTATGCATAAGGGAAGTTAGTCTTTTCAAATCATGTCTTGCACCTCTAATTTTCACATGCTTTTTCCTAAGTAGAGGATCTCTGTCAGGGGGAGTATTTCTTCATCTCTAAAGGGGGAGAAAAACTCTTTCTAAAGGAGACAACTCATTTAGGGGGAGTAATCTTTTGAGGACTCCTTCAAGTGGTATCATTCACATGGCTTAATTTAATACCCTTCTAGTGATATCATTTGATTCAATTCTTGTTGAGGGCAAGCTTTTATTTACTTCCTACATGCTTTTAATGTCTTCCTTTTCGGTGGTTGATGCCAAAGGGGGAGAAGTTTAGGGACCAAAGCAATGAAAACTATATCAAACACCAAACACCACCAATTTAAAGTTTTATATCTACAAATGATTTTTCAAGTGATTTTGGTTATTTGGTCCGAAAATAGGAAGTAAGTGAATTATGGAGTTAGGGGGAGGCTTAAGTCCATAACTTCACATTGTGGGGACAATCATGCATCTTAGCAAGTAGATTGCATATTTTCACTCAAATACTTGTATTATTTGCTTGCTTTGGTTGTGTTGTCATCAATCACCAAAAAGGGGGAGATTGTAAGGAAAATGGACCCCGGGCCTTTTGGCCAATTGAGTTTTGGTGTTTGATGAACAACACAATCCGTGAACTAATAAGTTTTCTAGTGTTTGTGTTTGTAGTTCACAGGATGCGAAGAGAATTGGACCAAGGCAATGAGGATGCAACACCTCAAAAGAAGACATAAAAAGATGCATAGGAGTCCAATGCTCAAGAACAAAAAAGCCCGAAGAAATCAGCGAAGAAATCCAAAGATAAGGGCTGTCAGCCAGCGCCTGGTGGCGCACCGGACATTGGTGTCCGGTGTGCACCGGACAGTCTGCGCAGAGAGGCCACGGATAGGCGCTCTCTGGCTGTAGCACCGGACTGTCCGGTGTGCACCGGACTGTCCGGTGTGCCAACGGGCAGACGGCAACGGTCGGATCCAACGGTCGACTGCTACAGGCGCCAACGGTCGGCTGACGTGGCGTGCACCGGACATCTACTGTGCAGTGTCCGGTGGTGCACCGGACTGTCCGGTGCACCCGACGACAGAAAGCTGCTGCTTTCTGTCCAACGGCTAGTTGGGGGTGTGGAGGGTATAAATACCACCCCAACCGGCCATTCTCATGTGTGAGAGCCCAAGCAATATACCAAGACACATAGTGCATATTTCCAAGAGCTCAAACACCCAAGTGCTTAATAGAATCACTCGGTGATTAGCGTAGGTGCTTTGCGAAGTGCTTAGGTTAGTTAGACCGCTTTAGCGCTTGCTCTAGGTGAACCCTAGTTAGTTGAGTGAGTTTTGTAAAACCACACAACCCCTCGGCTCTTGCGTGAGTCGTTGTAATTGTATCGAGTGGGGCGAGAGTCTTGCGAGACCGTGACAACCGCGTTTGTGTCACGGCCGCCACCGTGTACCGGAGGGAACGAGGCCCGCGGCGTTTCGGCCGGAAGCTCGATAGTGGAGACGGCGGGGAGCGTCCGAGAGGAGCCAGAAGCGGTGCACCACTTGCGCGTGGAGAAGGCCCGCGGCTCTCTACGGAGTTACTCGACCGTGGTGCTTGGCCCTCGCGTGGGCTTCCCTTTGCGTAGGGGCACCAACGAGGATTAGTCAGGACCTTGCGTGGTTCCGGATACCTAAATAAAAATACCGACGTCATCCACGAGAGTTTGCTTCTCTACTTAGCTCTTTACATTCCGCATTTATATTAAGCATTTAAGTTTCAATCTTGTTGTCATACTTATTTAGTGTAGATTGAAACTTAGTCTTTGCGGTAGAGATAGCAACACTTAGACAAAACCTAGTTTGCACATTCTAGTTTTGATTATTTGCATAGGTTTTGCTCTAGGGATTTAATTGTGGCCTAGTTTAGTAAAAGTTTTAGAAGTCCTAATTCACCCCCCCTCTTAGGCGTCACCCGTTTCCTACAGCGGGCACTCTCGTAGAGGCGAGTTCAAACCCTCCGGGGTTTCGCATGCGGTCGCCTTGGGACCGGCTGACGGACGTCTCGACCTATGGGCCCTCCGGGTCCGAGGAAGACGACGACTCCAGCATCTGTTGGGATTTCTCTGGACTTGGCAACCCTAGTGCCATGCGGGACTTCATGACCGCATGTGACTACTGCCTCTCCGACTGTTCTGACGGTAGCCGCAGCCTCGACGACGAGGACTGCGGCCCAAGCCGCGAATGTTTCCACGTCGATCTAGGGGGTCCCTCCGAAGGCAATCATCTCGGCATGCCGGAGGACGGTGATCTCCCTAGGCCGGTGCCTCGCGCTGACATCCCGCGGGAGCTAGCTGTGGTCCCCGTTCCGGCGGGGGGTCACGACCCACAGCTCGAGCAAGTCCACGGGGCGCAGGCCAGGCTCGACGAGGGAGCAGGAGCGCTTGAGCCGATCCGCCGGGACGTCGGACAGGCATGGGCGGGCCAACCCCCGGCCGGAGAAATACATCACCTGCCCCAGGGTCTCCAGCTCCGCGTCGCCAACGACGTCAGGGTCAGGCCGCCACCCGCATCCAGTGGGGTCAGTCAGAACCTGGCTGTAGCAGCGATGCTTCTCCATGCGATGCCGGAGCCATCAACCACCGAGGGTCGGCGAATCCAGGGAGAGCTCAAGAATCTCCTGGAAGGCGCTGCGGTCCGACGAGCCGAGAGCTCTGCCTCCCGAAGGCAGGGATACCCCTCGGAACCTCATGCCGCGACTTCCCGATTCATGCGGGAAGCCTCGGTCTACACCGGGCGCACGCGCAACACCACGCCTGCGGCCCCGGGCCACCTCGGCAACGAGCACCATCATCGCGACCGTCGGGCCCACCTCGACGAGAGGGTGCGCCGAGGCTATCACCCCAGGCGTGGGGGACGCTACGACAGCGGGGAGGATCGGAGTCCCTCGCCCGAACCATCCGGCGGGCACCGTTCCCGACCCGGTTCCGACCCCCGACTACTATCACAAAGTACTCGGGGGAAACGAGACCAGAACTGTGGCTCGCGGACTACCGCCTGGCCTGCCAGCTGGGTGGAACGGACGACGACAACCTCATCATCCGCAACCTCCCCCTGTTCCTCTCCGACACCGCTCGCGCCTGGTTGGAGCACCTGCCTCCGGGGCAGATCTCCAACTGGGATGACCTGGTCCAAGCCTTCGCCGGCAATTTCCAGGGCACGTACGTGCGCCCCGGGAATTCCTGGGACCTCCGAAGCTGCCGGCAGCAGCCGGGAGAGTCTCTCCGGGACTACATCCGGCGATTCTCGAAGTAGCGCACCGAGCTACCCAACATCACCGACTCGGATGTCATCGGCGCGTTCCTTGCCGGCACCACTTGCCACGACCTGGTGAGCAAGTTGGGTCGCAAGACCCCCACCAGGGCGAGTGAGCTGATGGACATCGCCACCAAGTTCGCCTCTGGCCAGGAGGCGGTCGAGGCTATCTTCCGAAAGGACAAGCAGCCCCAGGGCCACCCATCGGAAGATGCTCCTGAGGCGTCTACTCCGCGCGGCGCCAAGAAGAAAGGCAAGAAGAAGTCGCAAGCGAAACGCGACGTCGCCGACGCGGACCTTGTCGCCACCGCCGAGTACAAGAACCCTCGGAAGCCCCCCGGAGGTGCCAACCTCTTCGACAAGATGCTCAAGGAGCCGTGCCCCTATCATCAGGGGCCCGTCAAGCACACCCTTGAGGAGTGCGTCATGCTTCGGCGCCACTTCCACAGGATCGGGCCACCCGCGAAGGGTGGCAGGGCCCGCGACGACGACAAGAAGGAAGATCACCAAGCAGGAGAGTTCCCCGAGGTCCGCGACTGCTTCATGATCTATGGTGGGCATGCGGCGAATGCCTCGGCACGGCACCGCAAGCAAGAGCGCCGGGAGGTCTGCTCGGTCAAGGTGGCGGCGCCGGTCTATCTGGATTGGTCCGACAAGCCCATCACCTTCGACCAAGACGACCACCCCGACCACGTGCTAAGCCCGGGGAAATACCCACTCGTTGTCGACCCCGTCATCGGCGACGTCAGGCTCACCAAGGTCCTTATGGACGGGGGCAGCAGCCTCAACATCATCTACGCCGAGACCCTCAGGCTCCTGCGCGTCGATCTGTCCTCCGTCCGAGCAGGCGCTGCGCCCTTCCACGGGATCATTCCCGGGAAGCGCGTCCAGCCCCTCGGACGACTCGACCTTCCCGTCTGCTTCGGAACGCCCTCCAACTTCCGAAGGGAGACTCTGACGTTCGAGGTGGTCGGGTTCCGAGGAACCTACCACGCGGTACTGGGGAGGCCATGCTACGCGAAGTTCATGGTCGTCCCCAACTACACCTACCTGAAGCTCAAGATGTCGGGCCCCAACGGGGTCATCACCGTCGGCCCCACGTACAAACACGCGTTTGAATGCGACGTGGAGTGCGTGGAGTACGCCGAGGCCCTCGCCGAGTCCGAGGCCCTCATCGCCGACTTGGAAAGCCTCTCCAAAGAGGTGCCAGACGTGAAGCGTCATGCCGGCAACTTCGAGCTAGTGGAGACAGTTAAGGCCGTCCCCCTCAACCCCAGTGGCGACGCCTCCAAGCAGATCCGGATCGGTTCCGGGCTCGACCCCAAATAGGAAACAGTGCTCGTCGACTTTCTCCGCGCGAACGCCGACGTCTTCGTGTGGAGTCCCTCGGACATGCCCGGCATACCGAGGGATGTCGCCGAGCACTCGCTGGATATTCGGGCCGGAGCCCGACCCGTCAAGCAGCCTCTGCGCCGATTCGACGAGGAGAAGCGCAGAGCGATAGGCGAGGAGATCCACAAGCTAATGGCAGCCGGGTTCATCAAAGAGGTATTCCATCCCGAATGGCTTGCCAACCCTGTGCTTGTGAGAAAGAAATGGGGGAAATGGCGGATGTGTGTAGACTACACTGGTCTCAATAAAGCATGTCCGAAGGTTCCCTACCCTCTGCCTCGCATCGATCAAATCGTGGATTCCACTGCTGGGTGCGAAACCCTGTCTTTCCTCGATGCCTACTCGGGGTACCACCAAATCAGGATGAAAGAGTCCGACCAGCTCGCGACTTCTTTCATCACGCCCTTCGGCATGTACTGCTATGTCACCATGTCGTTCGGTTTGAGGAATGCAGGCGCGACGTACCGGCGGTGCATGAACCATGTGTTCGGCGAACACATCGGTCGCACGGTTGAGGCCTACGTCGATGACATCGTAGTCAAGACGAGGAAAGCTTCCGACCTCCTCTCCGACCTTGAAGTGACATTCCGATGTCTCAAGGCGAAAGGCGTCAAGCTCAATCCCGAGAAGTGTGTCTTCGGGGTGCCCCGGGGCATGCTCTTGGGGTTCATCATCTCCGAGCGGGGCATCGAAGCCAACCCAAAGAAGATCGCAGCCATCACCAGCATGGGTCCCATCAAGGACTTAAAGGGCGTACAGAGGGTCATGGGATGTCTCGCGGCTCTGAGCCGCTTCATCTCACGCCTCGGTGAAAGAGGCCTGCCTCTGTACCGCCTCTTAAGGAAGGCCGAGCGCTTCACTTGGACCCCTGAGGCCGAGGAAGCTCTCGGGAACCTGAAGGCGCTCCTCACAAAGGCGCCTATCTTGGTGCCTCCAGCTGACGGAGAACCCCTCATGGTCTACGTCGCCGCGACCACTCAGGTGGTTAGCGCCGCGATTGTGGTCGAGAGGCAAGAAGAGGGGCATGCATTGCCCGTTCAGAGGCCAGTTTACTTCGTCAGCGAGGTACTGTCCGAAACCAAGATCCGCTACCCACAAGTTCAGAAGCTGCTGTATGCAGTGATCCTGACGCGGCGGAAGTTGCGACACTACTTTGAGTCTCATCCGGTAACTGTGGTGTCATCCTTCCCCCTGGGGGAGATCATCTAGTGCCGAGAGGCCTCGGGCAGGATTGCAAAGTGGGTGGTGGAGATCATGGGTGAGACAATCTCGTTCGCCCCTCGGAAGGCCATCAAGTCCCAGGTCTTAGCGGACTTCGTAGCCGAATGGGTCGACACCCAGCTACCGACGGCTCCGATCCAACCGGAGCTCTGGACCATGTTTTTCGACGGGTCGCTGATGAAGACGGGAGCCGGCGCGGGCCTACTCTTCATCTCGCTCCTTGGGAAACACCTACGCTATGTGCTATGCCTCCACTTTCCGGCGTCCAACAATGTGGCTGAGTACGAGGCTCTGGTCAACGGGTTGCGGATCGCCATCGAGCTAGGGGTCAGGCGCCTCGACGCTCGCGGTGACTCGCAGCTCGTCATCGACCAAGTCATGAAGAACTCCCACTGCCACGACCCGAAGATGGAGGCCTACTGCGATGAGGTTCGGCGCCTGGAAGACAAGTTCTACAGGCTCGAGCTTAACCACATCGCTCGGCGCCACAACGAGACTGCGGACGAGCTAGCAAAAATAGCCTCGGGGCGAACAACGGTTCCCCCGGACGTCTTCTCTTGGGATCTGCATCAACCCTCCGTCAAGATCGACAACTCGCCCGAGCCTGAGGCGCCCTCGGTCCAGCCCGAGGTGCCCTCGGCACAGCCCGAGGCACCCTCAGCTCGGCCCGAGGCGGCCTCGGTTCAACCCGAGGTACCCTCGGCCTCCGAGGGTGAGGCACTGCGCATCGAGGAGGAGCGGAGCGGGGCCACGCCTGATCGAGATTGGCAGACCCCGTACCTGCAATATCTCCGCCAAGGAGAGCTACCCCTCGACCGAGCCGAGGCCCGGCGGGTAGCGCGACGCGCCAAGTCGTTCGTCTTGCTGGGCGATGAGAAGGAGCTCTACTACCGCAGCCCCTCGGGCATCCTCCAGCGATGCATCTCCGTCGCCGAAGGTCAGGAACTCCTGCAAGAGATACACTCGGGGGCTTACGGCCATCACACAGCGCCTCGAGCCCTTGTCGGGAATGCTTTCCGGCAAGGCTTCTACTGGCCAACGGCGGTGGCTAACGCCACTAGAATTGTCCGCACCTGCGAAGGGTGTCAATTCTATGCGAAGCAAACCCACCTGCCCACTCAGGCTCTGCAGACGATACCCATCACCTGGCCCTTTGCTGTGTGGGGGCTGGACCTCGTCGGCCCCTTGCAGAAGGCGCTCGGGGGCTACACGCACCTGCTGGTCGCCATCGACAAATTCTCCAAGTGGGTCGAGGTCCGACCTCTGAACTGCATCAGGTCCGAGCAGGCGATGACGTTCTTCACCAACATCATCCATCGCTTCGGGGTCCCGAACTCCATCATCACCGACAACGGTACCCAGTTCACCGGCAGAAAATTCTTGGACTTCTGCGAGGATCACCACATCCGGGTGGACTGGGCCGCCGTAGCTCATCCCATGTCGAATGGGCAAGTAGAGCGTGCCAACGGCATGATTCTACAAGGGCTCAAGCCTCGGATTTACAACGACCTCAACAAGTTCGGCAAGCGATGGATGAAGGAACTCCCCTCGGTGGTCTGGAGCCTGAGGACAACGCCGAGCCGGGCCACGGGTTTCACGCCATTCTTCCTGGTCTACGGGGTCGAGGCCGTCTTGCCCACTGACCTGGAATACGGCTCCCCGAGGACGAGGGCCTACAGCGATCAAAGCAACCAAGCTAGCCGAGAAGACTCGCTGGACTAGCTGGAAGAGGCTCGGGACAAGGCCTTGCTACACTCGGCACGGTACCAGCAGTCCCTGCGACGCTACCACGCCAGAGGGGTCCAGCCCCGAGACCTCCAGGTGGGCGACCTGGTGCTTCGGCTGCGGCAAGACGCCCGAGGGAGGCACAAGCTCACGCCCCCCTGGGAGGGGCCATTCGTCATCGCCAAAGTTCTGAAGCCCGGAACGTACAAGCTGGCCAACAGTCAAGGCGAGGTCTACGACAACGCTTGGAACATCCAACAGCTACGTCGCTTCTACCCTTAAGATGTTTTCAAGTTGTTCATATACCTCACACCCGCGCAAAGTTTAGTCATCAAGGAAGGGTCGACCTTGCCTCGGCAAAGCCCGACCCTCCCTCGGGGGCTAAAAGGGGGGGGAACCCCCTCTGCGTTGAAATTTTCCTCGAAAAAAGATCTCTTCTGCCAGAATATCTTTCGTGCTTTCTGACTACTTCGAAAAGTGGATCCTGAAAACGACGGAGTACACGTAAGCAGCCAAGGCTGACCGAGCCGAGGGACTCCTACGCCTCCGGGATACGGATACCTCACTCATCACCTTCTGTGATAAGTAACTCGCGTTCGGATAAAGTGATTCCGCGGACCGAACAAGTCTTCACGTTCGGAAGCCCTTCTGCCGAAGCGATCCTTCGAGCCTTCTCGACTGAGTCGGTGACAGGGCCTCATGGACGGGTAAAAGTGCGTGTAAGCGGCAAGGCCGACCGAGCCGAGGGACTCCCACGCCTCCGGGATACGGATACCTCACTCGTCACCTTCCGCGAGAAGCAACTCTCGCTCGCACAAACATCCCTGCTACCGACAAAAAAGCCCAGATACTCGAAACAAGAGGAAAGGAGACGCAGCTTTACAACACAGCGAGGGTGTGTGTTCTGGCCTCGGCGGCCGCAGATGGCACACGCTACAAGACACTCTGATCCTGCAGGCTCGGGTCTTGACGCTGGAAGGGGGCAGTAACACCCTCGGCGTCGACGACACCTTCAGCAAGGTCCGACCTAGCCTCGGACGGCGACGCGGTCCAAGGATCCCCACTCTGGAGGACGACGTCATCGTCACGCCCGGACAATCGCTGCCAGGGACTTCTCCAGGAATCCGGCCCGAGCAGGCGGCTCGGCCGGTTACCCCTGGGGCCTCGGCCAACCATCTTCCAAGGGCGCCAGCCCGACCTGAGGCCTCGGCTGATCGACTCCGGCATCGGTCCCGCTAACGGACAATCCGGCTAGGCTCCAGCCAACCAGGTTTCATTTTCGAGCCAACTCCGCCTCTGTTCATGCTGATATCGCTACCCCTGGCCTCGGCTTGTGACACCCCAGTGTCACTCAGGGGTTTTTCTCAAAAAGCCAAACCAAGAACCCTCATTTTCTGTGAAACAAAGTAAGCATGAGCATCAAAATAACTTAAGTAATAATGAAGTCACCAAGTATATACTTAAAAGTGTCATGATCAAAGCAATTGAGTTCTTTAAAAGATAAGATTGTGCAACCCTAGTTTAAAAAAAAAACAAATAAACCTAAATGAGCCCCATGAGCAAAATTCAAAAAGTAAGGAAAAGGGAGTGAAAAGTTTTAAATTTTGAGTTGAGCCAATTATAAAAATTGAAGTATATTTAATGGGCAACAAGAAAGGTTGAGAAAGCTTAGCCAAAATAGCTCAAATAAAACCCCAAATCAAGTTTTCCATGTGTGGACTTAATGAGAATTCTGAATTTCAGATTTCTAAAATTCAGACCTTGAGCCAAAGATCAGGGATGTTCACCTTGATCCCTAACTCGAATCCTAATGGCCCCATTGACAAAAATGTGTCTAACTAACCCCTCTATCGTGTGCCCGAAGATGGCATTGGGACGCGAGCCCTAGACACGACTAAACCTTGGATTTGCCTCGGATTTGCGCAGGGAGACAGACCAGATTTCCTGGCTCCGTATCTCTGCGACCAGTAGGCAAAATCCTATGACCCCCACACAAGAATGGTAGCTTGTAGGGAGGAGAAGAGGTTTTGTGCATTGACCAAGGCGAGAGCAGGCTCGGATGAGCGACTACACGCGCCAGAACTTGGGCAGAACGCACGGGCACACGTGTTCGACCCTGGTCGGCACGCCAGAGCTCGCCCAACCCGCGCGCGCGCTCCTCGGCGTCCAGTCAAGTCCGCCGCGCGCTCACGCCCTCGGCCGTGCCCGCCCGCGCCTATAAAGCCTCCCCGGGCGCGCCTCACTTCGCCCCGCACTCACCCTCTCCGGCCAGCCACTTTTCCTTAGCTCCGGCGAGCCCAATTTTCGCCGCCATTGCCGCCAGAGCTTCGGCCATCGTGGCCAGCCCACCCCAGCCACCCTCCGGGCAAGCCAGCGCTTCGGCTAGCTCCGCCAGTAGCCCGTGAAGCTTGCCAAGCCCTCGGACCCGGCCGGACTTCACCGGAGGCCCGAGATTGACTTCACCGGACTTCGGTCTTCCGCCGCCGCGCGTGGACCGAGCTATCCAGTGAGTCTCCGCCCAATTCCTCTCGCTCATGACTTCTCTGGCATCCCGTGGACCTCCCTGACCCGTTTGATTGAACTATCTCGCCGTGACCAGGCCGGTCTCCTCGCCGCCGACGAGCATCCCCGCCTGCGCGCGTGGACCGACCGACTCCGGCCATCTCCGACGGCGTTCCGCACACCGTTGTGATCCCCGAGACCTCCCCTTCATCCTCGACCTCTTCACCGGAACAGTCTCGCCGCCGGTAAGCCCCTCCGCCCTTTTCCCCGCCGCGGCTACTGTTTAAGGTAGAAGAAGGACCTCGGGTTAGGTTTTTATAGAACCCGAGGGGTTTTCTGTAATGTCAGAGACTCAGGTGAATAGTAGCCTGAGGACTGATTCACGAAGAAAACTTAGAAAACCGCCAGGGACCCCAGTGCAAAGTGGATTTTCATTTAAATCGATTCTGTTATTCTTTTTAAATAACCAAAGAACTTGTGAAATTCATAACTTGATGAATTCTTAATCAAAAAATGTCAAACCAATTTTGCTAGCCTCTGTATATCATAATCTATCATTTAAAAATAGTAGACCCTATGCTTTCTGTTCAAACTTTTAGAGTTTAAAATTAAAAACAGAAACCCACTAAACCTTATTTAATCAAGGAAAATTAGTTTTTCTTCTGTGCTAGACTTAAGAAAATTTGTGGGTATTCAAACCTCTTTTAGACACTGTTTAAAAATAGTAGGAACCCCAGCATTAGAAATTATGATGTAGTTATTCATTTAAAGCTAATTTGTCCAAAACTAAGAGAAAATCAGAAAGGCATTAGAATTTAATGAACAATGATTAAGATTATTTTTCCTAGTTTACTTATGTAATAAAGAACCTAGGAAAAATACAGAAACCATTATTTGGATCAGTTTTAAATTAAAATGATTTGTTTTAGCCTAAATAAGACTAAAAATCAATTATTAGAATGGCAAAACTATAACCAAAATGCTTAACAAAAATCCAGTGAACTTATAACCACCAGAGCCCCACTACAAAAATACAGAGCACCTCGGCCCAACTTTTTAAGTAAGGAAAATAAATGTAAAGGGATAATAAGGCATTTTCCAACTAAATCATGAACAACCTCAAATAATGTGATAATGGGCAACCAAAAATTAGCTAAGTCCATGATGAGGTAAACTACCAGAGAAAAATGCAAACCCATGAAAAAGAAGCAAACTCATACTAATTGCTAATGATTTAAGAGAAAAGCCATTTAATTCAAATAATGCATACCACCCCTTCCCTTAAGCAAAAAGATGCCAAACTTCAGAATGATTGCTCTTGCACAAAGCAATAGCTAAGAAAAATAAGAACTATGTTGTTTGATATTTTTCAAATATAGTGGTAGTAGAAAGCACCTATTTGGCTAGAAACTTGAGAAAACCATAGAAAAATAATTAAAAGGTATTAATGGCTGGAAATTTGTATCAAGTCATGTTATAACACCTAAAAGCCAGCAAAAATAAGTTCTGAAGAATTACCCACTGTTAAATAGTAGTTGTAGTTCAAAGCACCCCTTCTGCCCTAGAGTTTAACAATTTTGTGCAGAGAAAACTATTCACTTTCTGATCCCCAAATTTTAAGAAAGAGAAACACACACCAGTAGCAAGCCACTGTAATTTTTGCAGAATTTTTAGAATTTTATAAAAGCAACTTGTAGTTCAAACCTACTCCAAAACATTAAAGAGAATAAAAGAAAAGGAAGGAAGAAATAAACCCCACCTCAATAAGTCTAACTTGAGTACTTATCATATATCCCTAAGACTTAAAAAGAATTCAGTGGAACCCCAAAATTTAACCTACCTTTTACCTTAGCTAACTTTGAACCAGTTTACCAAGTATACCACCCAAGGGTCTTGCATAAGTAAAGTTAACTTGTTAACTCAAGAAAGATCATACACCTTTTAAGTTGTGACTTCTAAAAGCACATATCATATCATGCATATATCTTACGCATTGCATTCATTAGACTGTAATCTTGCCGACGGAGAGTACGTGCTCATCCCCGAGCAAGGACCTGTCCAAGAAGAGGACCAGGAGCAGGCTTCAGAGGCTGCTATTGAGGATCTCCCCGCAGCCCCAGCAATTGAAGGCAAGCCCCGGTTTTATGCATAACCTATTAATTATGTTATTTTACTACACTTAATGCTTGTAGGATTGTAATGTGCACTTAAGTGTAGGAGTTGCTTGAAACCTCTAGTTTGCATGAACTTAGGATTCCTTTTTGAGATGAATACTAGTATGCTAGGTCGAGTAGCTGCTTGCTAATCAGGATCTCGGTAGAAGTCGAGTGATTTTTCTAGCACTCGCGCGAGGTCAGGAATTGATTGTATTCATCTTGATAATGGGATATATGTTGGTCTATGGACTTGGATCCAGGGAGGATGCCTTGTCTATGAGACGGGAAAATGAATTAAGGATTAATGTGTGGATACCTGAGTCAAGCTTTTGAACGTACTAAGCACATGCCGGGAAAAATGGTAACCGGTAAACCTAGTACCTGAGTGAAGCCGGGCGCGGACTTTATCCCTCATGCGACCTGAGACTGGGTCTCCCATGCTAGCTATGGTGGGTACAAGTGCGGTCACTGCACGGCGGTAGCCGGGGTCAGTGGAGCATTGTATGCCAAGGCGGTGAGGCCTGGACGCGAACGGGGGATCGATGGGGACGGTTGTCATGTGCAGGGTCGGAGTACCCTGACATGCCGTGTGTTTAGGTTTACCTTGCAAGGTTAAAACTCGATTCGAATCGCCTGCTTCTCGCAGCTAATGAGACTGCTTGATTCCTTGTACTGCATCGAGTAAGAAGTGAAATGAGGTTACATGAGATAACTTGTTGCTTGAATTAAATGATTGTTACCATGTATGCTTAGAAGGAGCAAATCTAGCTAGGTTAAATGATTATAAAATTTGAAAAGCTAAAAATTGATTTTAGTAACAGCTAGTGCTTTTGGCAAACCAAACCCCTCAGCCAAACAGCTGCATAGTCTAGAGGTAGAGGAGTAGACTCCTCACACCGGGTAAGTCTAGCTGAGTATTAGTATACTCAGCCTTGCTTGTGGCACCCCTTTTGCAGGTACCATGCAGGATTTGGTTGATGGTGTGACTTGGCCTACTACCCTGCCACCGGGTTGGACGGTCGAGTGGGATGTTGCTCCGGCAGGAGAGGAGCATGAGGAGTAGTGGGCTAGGCCTTGCCCATTTCCTCATTACCGACGACATCGATTATCCGCTGCATTTCATTTTATGAACTTTATTTGCTACTCCCGAACTTCGATTTATGTAATAATCCAGTACTTAATTTGAGGTTTCCTGTTTTATTGTATTTCTTCTGTGACTCACCTTCGAGTGAGATTGTGGAATTTGATCCTGGTTAAGTGGCTCTATCAGACTAGATCTGAAGGACTGACGGGTTATTCCGATTTAAGTGTGTCACGGCCCTTGAGGCATGACTTAGGCACTTAAGCTGGAATAATTCGGGTGGTTCTGCCACAGCTGGTATCGGAGCAAATTCCACCACAGAGAAGGACAATAAACCATGAATACCAATTTTCAAAACCTAAAACTTGCTTAGAAACTGCTAAGGATCGTCAGGACTAGACCGCTAGACCTAGAACGAAAGGCCTTAGGCATAGAGGGAAATAGGTGGCTAATTAATTAGGCCCCGTGGGCCAATACTTATATTAAGGATGCCCTAAAGAGGCACCCTATTTTCTTTTTGAGAGGCAACGTTTCTTCCAGCATGCATTATAAAATATAAAGAGGAATTAAAATTTGAGCTAACCCCTTTTTCTTTAAAACCATCCGGGCTCTCTTTTTCTTTTTCCTTCCACCATAATCTTTATCTTGATTCCCTTCCGCAGATGAATTCACCCACCCCCCGCCAGTGGAGGAGACTCTCGTTTCAGTTCTGACTTTCTTTCTCGCGATGGCTTTCCCTCCATCTTGTGGGAAGTGCTTAACTCTGACGGTTACCCTACGCCCCCTTTGTACACGGTGCAGTTGTATGAGGAGCATCGGGTACCTCGTTGTCAGGTCTGGCTGACTTTGGAGGCTCATCCCCTTCAGCCGGGTTGGCGTTCTCTTGACTCTGAGACGATCGGACTCAGGACGGACGACACCGTTGAGGCAGCAGCCATGAAGGCTCTGATGACTTTTTGTGGCTACCATCCCCTGGAGATGGTGATGCACCCCTTGGGACTCTTCCCTGCTGAGAAGAAGGATGATCCCATGTGGTGTAACCGCGTGAGCCATGTGAAGGATGTGTGGGCAATGTATCCTGACTTGGTTGGGAGGGTCACTGTTCAGTGCATGAGTGCGCTGTACCGCCTTCAGGCCCTTCAGAGCGATGCTATGACACTTCTTGCTAACACCGCTCGGACTGCCAAGCTCACTCTCGACAGTCGGGAAGATTTTGTGGTCGACCTATCCACAGAGTTGGTGGAAAAGGATCTGCAGGTGGAGAGGCTGAGCCAGCGTATCACCACCCTGGAGCAGCAAGTGGAGATCCGAGACAACACTATTGATGTCTTGGAGAACCAGCTTCACGATGTGCAGAGGGAACTCGAGGAAGCAAATGACCACTTGGACATGCACCACCTGGAGATGGAGGCCAATGAAGTGGGAAGCGAGGGAGAAGAGGCTCCCGAGGAGCTAGGACCAGCCCCTGGTGCCAATGGGACTACCTCTGCGATGCCTCCTTCACCCGCATCCAGTGTCGCTTCCACCGCTCAGGGTTAAGCAGTCGCTTCGACGTTTTTAGGTGGATAGAAACCTATGCGAGCTTAGTAGTATCACATTTTGGACTAGGCTTGTGGGTACCTTCCCCTGATTAATGTAACCCTGTGAACTTTTGGAATCTGTGGGATCTTTGTCACCATGTTATCTTCATTTCGAACCTAATATTATGACTATGGCATTTTTTTCCATATGAAATGATATCTTGCCGTTCGAAATTGTGAGTTGGGATAACAATGGCGACAGTCTCTGTTTTCAGATGGCAGCTAGGCAGCGTCGCGGGCAGAACGAGCAAGTTCCCCCGCCACCTCCTCCAGCTCCCACAGTGCAGGAGCTGATGGCCCAGCAGAATGAGATTCTGCGACAGCTCTTGCAGCGCCAGCCCCACCCCCAGCAGCATGGTGGAGGCCAGCCTCAGCGACCTCCGGCTATGGCAACATACCAGGAGTTTCTGAGCACGCAGCCGCCCTTGTTCGCCAAGGCAGAGGATCCGTTGGACGCCGACGTATGGCTTCGCGTCGTCGAGTCCAAGTTTCCCCTCCTCGCGGGAGACTGCCCTGATACTACCAAGACCCGCTTCGCCGCGCAGCAGCTTCGCGGATCTGCTCGGACTTGGTGGGATCACTTCCGTGCTATGCTCCCTGATGATCGTGAGGTATCTTGGGAGGAATTCAAGACTGCCTTCAGAGGACACCACATTCCAGCTGGCATTCTTGATCGGAAGTTGAATGAATTTCTGGCCCTCAATCAAGGAACCCGCACGGTACTGCAGTATGCGCAAGCCTTCAACGACTTATGCCAGTATGCAGGGTATCATGCTGATTCTGATGAGAAGAAGAGGGATCGCTTCCGCAGGGGTCTCAATACCAAGCTGCGGGAACGACTCAACACTGTCCGGGCTGATAGCTTCAATGAGTTGGTCAATATGGCCATCTCCCAGGAGGATTGCATTGTTGCTCACCGGGCAGAGAAGAAGAGAAAGGCACCAATGGCAGCACCATCCGCTCAGGCTCAGAGGTTCCGGATTGTTTCCCACAATCAGAGCAGGGGTTTTCAGCAGCAGGCAGGCAGATGGGTGATCAGGCCACCTCAGCAGCAGCAGCAGCCGACACCCAACCGCTACCCAGCTCCCGCCCCAAGGAACAATCAGCCTCCGCAGCAGCAGCAGTTCCGCCAGGGCAATGGGAACAAGTGTTTCACTTGTGGCAATGTGGGCCACTATGCCAAGAATTGTCCCAGGAACCAGCAGAGGCAGATGCCAGCACCAAATCAAGACAAGGGAAGAAAGCAGAAGGTGCAAGTCAGGCAAGGGAAGCTCAACTTCACTGCTCTAGAGGAAGTGCCAGAAGGAGCTCCTATCATGACTGGTATCTTTTCAGTTTATAATCAACCTGCTTTAATTCTGTTTGATTCTGGTGCATCTCATAGTTTCATTAGCCAAAAGTTCAGTGCTAAATGCAAACTGCCATTCTCTCACTCAAAAGGGTCATTCATGATAGTCACACCTGGGGGTAAAATTGCAACTAATCAATTAAACCAAAGTGTGCCTATTCAACTGGGAAGCCACATTATCAAAACCACTCTTCTTGTGTTGGGATTGGAAAATGTGGACATTATTCTAGGGGCAAATTGGATGACCTTGCACCAAGTTGTGCTTGATGTAGCCAACCGTACCGTGGAAGTTAATTCTCCTTTCTGCGGGAATTTCACTTTGATTTTGCCTAGTCAGGGTTCTTCTCAGTCATGTGCTTTCTCTATGACAGAGATACCCCTGAAGAAGATCCCAGTGGTCTGTGAGTATGCAGATGTCTTTCCTGATGAATTGCCAGGAATGCCACCGGATCGGGATATTGAATTCGCCATCGAGTTGCAACCGGGAACGGCCCCAATTTCCAAGAGGCCCTACCGAATGCCACCCGCTGAGTTGGCAGAGTTGAAGAAGCAATTGCAGGAGTTGCTGGATAAGGGTTTTATTCGCCCAAGCACTTCGCCTTGGGGATGTCCAGCACTGTTTGTGAAGAAGAAGGATGAAAGCTTGAGGCTGTGTATAGACTACCGCCCTCTTAATGCGGTAACTATCAAGAACAAGTATCCTTTGCCTCGTATTGATGTTCTCTTTGACCAGTTGGTCGGAGCCAAGGTGTTTTCCAAGATAGACCTTCGCTCTGGCTACCATCAGATCAAAATACGAGCAAGTGATATTCCGAAGACGGCATTCTCAACCAGATATGGGCTATATGAATTCTTGGTGATGTCATTTGGGCTGACAAATGCACCAGCATATTTCATGTATCTGATGAATTCTGTTTTTATGCCGGAATTGGACAAGTTCGTGGTGGTTTTCATCGATGACATTCTGGTGTACTCAAAGAACGAAGAAGAACATGCCGGGCATTTGCATGTAGTACTTCAACGTCTGCGAGAGCACCACCTTTATGCCAAGTTATCCAAGTGTGATTTTTGGCTAAAGGAAATCAAATTCTTGGGTCACACTATCTCTCAGGCTGGAATAGCTGTTGATCCTGATAAAGTGCAAGAGGTGATGAACTGGAAGCCACCAACAACTGTTCGCCAGATTCGGAGTTTTCTGGGATTAGCTGGTTATTACCGAAGATTTATTCCGGACTTCTCTCGAATTGCGAAGCCTATTACTGAGTTGCTGAAGAAAGAAGTAAAATTTGTGTGGAGTCAGAAGTGTGAAGATGCCTTCCATGCATTAAGGCAGCATCTGACCACAGCACCAGTATTGGCGCAACCCGATAGCAGCAAACCTTTTGATGTATATTGTGATGCCTCGGGCACTGGGCTAGGTTGTGTCTTGATGCAAGACAACCGAGTCATTGCTTATGCTTCAAGAGCACTCAGGCCTCATGAGCAAAATTATCCCACTCATGACCTTGAGTTAGCAGCAGTGGTTCATGCATTGAAGATGTGGAGGCACTATCTAATGGGAACCCACTGCAACATCTTCACTGATCATAAGAGCCTTAAGTACATTTTTACTCAGGCTGATCTTAACATGAGGCAGAGAAGATGGCTAGAGCTGATCAAGGATTATGACCTGGAGGTACATTATCACCCAGGGAAAGCTAATGTGGTAGCTGATGCCTTGAGTCGGAAGTTGCAGTGCAACTGTATTCTGATGGATTCTCGCATGAACACCTTGTGTGATGAGTTGAGCAAGATGCGAATTGAAGTGATTTCTTCTGGTTCTTTGTCTCACATTTCTGTTGAGCCAGCTTTGCAAGACCAGATCATCATGGCCCAGCTCAGTGACAAGGGAGTGCAGATTATCAAGAAGAATCTCCATCAGAAGGTTGAGAAGTATAATTGTTTCCGCCAGGATGAGAAGGGTGTGTTATGGTTCAAAAGCAGATTGGTAATTCCTAAGGACCAGGATCTCAAGAGGAAAATTTTGGATGAAGCTCATCTCTCCAAATTCTCTATGCATCCGGGAAGCACCAAGATGTACCATGATTTGAAGCCTTTGTACTGGTGGACCAGAATAAAGAGGGAGATAGCCCAGTATGTATCAGAATGTGACACCTGTCAGAGGGTAAAGGCAAGCCACTTGAAGTCAGCTGGAGCCTTGCAACCACTATCCGTACCTTCGTGGAAGTGGGACGACATCAGCATGGATTTCATTGTGGGTCTGCCCAACACCTCTCGTCATCATGATTCAATTTGGGTTATTGTGGACCGATTGACGAAAGTGGCACATTTTCTTCCTGTGCACACCACCGATAAGGCTCAGAAGTATGCAGAATTGTATATTGACCGGATCGTGTGTTTGCACGGATTACCTCGGACCATTGTTTCTGACCGAGGAGCCCAATTTGTTGCCAGATTTTGGGAACAATTGCAAAAGTCTTTGGGAACCAAGCTAATCAGGAGTTCAGCTTACCACCCACAGACTGATGGTCAGACGGAAAGGGTAAACCAAATCCTGGAAGATATGCTGAGAGCTTGTGCGATCGATTGTGGCAAGAACTGGGATAAGCACCTCTCCCTGGCAGAGTTTGCTTATAACAATAGTTATCAATCCAGCCTAAAGATGGCACCTTTTGAATCTCTCTATGGAAGAAGGTGCAGGACACCACTCAATTGGTCTCAGCCTGGTGAAAGAGAAGTTTTTGGACCTGATTTAGTGACTGAAGCCGAAAGGAAGGTCAAGCTAATCAGGAAGAATCTAGAAGCTGCTCAGGCCAGGCAGAAGAGTTATCATGATAGAAGAAGGAAACCTCTCCAGTTCGAGGTGGGAAGTTTTGTATACCTCAAGGTATCACCCACCAAGGGAATGCAGAGGTTTGGGATCAAAGGCAAGCTAGCTCCTCGTTACATTGGACCTTATGAGATCATAGAAGCGTGTGGACCCGTGGCATACAAGCTGAAGTTACCTTCAAAGATGTCTGCCATTCACAATGTTTTCCATGTATCTCAGCTGAAGAGGTGTGTTCGATCGCCGATTGAGATCATAGCAGAGCCAGAATTGGAGATAGAGCCAGATCTATCGTACCAAGAGTACCCCTCCAAAATTCTGGATTGCAAGGAAAGATCAACTCAGGCTAAATCGATCAAGATGTTCAAGGTCCAGTGGAGTAATCACTCAGAGGAGGAAGCTACTTGGGAAACCGAGGAATTCCTGAGATCCAACTTCCCCGATTGCCTACCTAAGGAAGCTGGTACGTAATCACCCCCAAACCCCTCCTCCTGCCTTTTGAATCTAATTTCCAAAAATATGATCTTAATTCAGAATGAAGTAATTATAAAGAAAAACTTAAAAGGACTTCCTTCTGAAGTTGCAAAGAGAATGACATTCGAAGAGCAGTTTATCCTAATAATGGCAATCATCACCCTTTTTCCTATCAGTCTCACCCTTCGCTTTACCCCGGGAGGACTCTGGCCCAAATCTCAGGACGAGATTCCTTTAAGGGGGGAAGGCTGTGACACCCTAGTGTCACTCAGGGGTTTTTCTCAAAAAGCCAAACCAAGAACCCTCATTTTCTGTGAAACAAAGTAAGCATGAGCATCAAAATAACTTAAGTAATAATGAAGTCACCAAGTATATACTTAAAAGTGTCATGATCAAAGCAATTGAGTTCTTTAAAAGATAAGATTGTGCAACCCTAGTTTAAAAAAAAACAAATAAACCTAAATGAGCCCCATGAGCAAAACTCAAAAAGTAAGGAAAAGGGAGTGAAAAGTTTTAAATTTTGAGTTGAGCCAATTATAAAAATTGAAGTATATTTAATGGGCAACAAGAAAGGTTGAGAAAGCTTAGCCAAAATAGCTCAAATAAAACCCCAAATCAAGTTTTCCATGTGTGGACTTAATGAGAATTCTGAATTTCAGATTTCTGAAATTCAGACCTTGAGCCAAAGATCAGGGATGTTCACCTTGATCCCTAACTCGAATCCTAATGGCCCCATTGACAAAAATGTGTCTAACTTACCTCTCTGTCGTGTGCCAGAAGATGGCATTGGGACGCGAGCCCTAGACACGACTAAACCTTGGATTTGCCTCGGATTTGCGCAGGGAGACAGACCAGATTTCCTGGCTCCGTATCTCTGCGACCAGTAGGCAAAATCCTATGACCCCCACACAAGAATGGTAGCTTGTAGGGAGGAGAAGAGGTTTTGTGCATTGACCAAGGCAAGAGCAGGCTCGGATGAGCGACTACACGCGCCAGAACTTGGGCAGAACGCACGGGCACACGTGTTCGACCCTGGTCGGCACGCCAGAGCTCGCCCAACCCGCGCGCGCGCGCTCCCCGGCGTCCAGTCAAGTCCACCGCGCGCTCACGCCCTCGGCCGTGCCCGCCCGCGCCTATAAAGCCTCCCCGGGCGCGCCTCACTTCGCCCCGCACTCACCCTCTCCGGCCAGCCACTTTTCCTTAGCTCCGGCGAGCCCAATTTTCGCCGCCATTGCCGCCAGAGCTTCGGCCATCGTGGCTAGCCCACCCCAGCCACCCTCCGGGCAAGCCAGCGCTTCGGCTAGCTCCGCCAGTAGCCCGTGAAGCTTGCCAAGCCCTCGGACCCGGCCGGACTTCACCGGAGGCCCGAGATTGACTTCACTGGACTTCGGTCTTCCGCCGCCGCGCGTAGACCGAGCTATCCAGTGAGTCTCCGCCCAATTCCTCTCGCTCATGACTTCTCTGGCATCCCGTGGACCTCCCTGACCCGTTTGATTGAACTATCTCGCCGTGACCAGGCCGGTCTCCTCGCCGCCGACGAGCATCCCCGCCTGCGCGCGTGGACCGACCGACTCCGGCCATCTCCGACGGCGTTCCGCACACCGTTGTGATCCTCGAGACCTCCCCTTCATCCTCGGCCTCTTCACCGGAACAGTCTCGCCGCCGGTAAGCCCCTCCGCCCTTTTCCCCGCCGCGGCTACTGTTTAAGGTACAAGAAGGACCTCGGGTTAGGTTTTTGTAGAACCCGAGGGGTTTTCTGTAATGTCAGAGACTCAGGTGAATAGTAGCCTGAGGACTGATTCGCGAAGAAAACTTAGAAAACCGCCAGGGACCCCAGTGCAAAGTGGATTTTCATTTAAATCGATTCTGTTATTCTTTTTAAATAACCAAAGAACTTGTGAAATTCATAACTTGATGAATTCTTAATCAAAAAATGTCAAACCAATTTTGCTAGCCTCTGTATATCATAATCTATCATTTAAAAATAGTAGACCCTATGCTTTCTGTTCAAACTTTTAGAGTTTAAAATTAAAAACAGAAACCCACTAAACCTTATTTAATCAAGGAAAATTAGTTTTTCTTCTGTGCTAGACTTAAGAAAATTTGTGGGTATTCAAACCTCTTTTAGACACTGTTTAAAAATAGTAGGAACCCCAGCATTAGAAATTATGATGTAGTTATTCATTTAAAGCTAATTTGTCCAAAACTAAGAGAAAATCAGAAAGGCATTAGAATTTAATGAACAATGATTAAGATTATTTTTCCTAGTTTACTTATGTAACAAAGAACCTAGGAAAAATACAGAAACCATTATTTGGATCAGTTTTAAATTAAAATGATTTGTTTTAGCCTAAATAAGACTAAAAATCAATTATTAGAATGGCAAAACTATAACCAAAATGCTTAACAAAAATCCAGTGAACTTATAACCACCAGAGCCCCACTACAAAAATACAGAGCACCTCGGCCCAACTTTTTAAGTAAGGAAAATAAATGTAAAGGGATAATAAGGCATTTTCCAACTAAATCATGAACAACCTCAAATAATGTGATAATGGGCAACCAAAAATTAGCTAAGTCCATGATGAGGTAAACTACCAGAGAAAAATGCAAACCCATGAAAAAGAAGCAAACTCATACCAATTGCTAATGATTTAAGAGAAAAGCCATTTAATTCAAATAATGCATACCACCCCTTCCCTTAAGCAAAAAGATGCCAAACTTCAGAATGATTGCTCTTGCACAAAGCAATAGCTAAGAAAAATAAGAACTCTGTTGTTTGATATTTTTCAAATATAGTGGTAGTAGAAAGCACCTATTTGGCTAGAAACTTGAGAAAACCATAGAAAAATAATTAAAAGGTATTAATGGCTGGAAATTTGTATCAAGTCATGTTATAACACCTAAAAGCCAGCAAAAATAAGTTCTGAAGAATTACCCACTGTTAAATAGTAGTTGTAGTTCAAAGCACCCCTTCTGCCCTAGAGTTTAACAATTTTGTGCAGAGAAAACTATTCACTTTCTGATCCCCAAATTTTAAGAAAGAGAAACACACACCAGTAGCAAGCCACTGTAATTTTTGCAGAATTTTTAGAATTTTATAAAAGCAACTTGTAGTTCAAACCTACTCCAAAACATTAAAGAGAATAAAAGAAAAGGAAGGAAGAAATAAACCCCACCTCAATAAGTCTAACTTGAGTACTTATCATATATCCCTAAGACTTAAAAAGAATTCAGTGGAACCCCAAAATTTAACCTACCTTTTACCTTAGCTAACTTTGAACCAGTTTACCAAGTATACCACCCAAGGGTCTTGCATAAGTAAAGTTAACTTGTTAACTCAAGAAAGATCATACACCTTTTAAGTTGTGACTTCTAAAAGCACATATCATATCATGCATATATCTTACGCATTGCATTCATTAGACTGTAATCTTGCCGACGGAGAGTACGTGCTCATCCCCGAGCAAGGACCTGTCCAAGAAGAGGACCAGGAGCAGGCTTCAGAGGCTGCTATTGAGGATCTCCCCGCAGCCCCAGCAATTGAAGGCAAGCCCCGGTTTTATGCATAACCTATTAATTATGTTATTTTACTACACTTAATGCTTGTAGGATTGTAATGTGCACTTAAGTGTAGGAGTTGCTTGAAACCTCTAGTTTGCATGAACTTAGGATTCCTTTTTGAGATGAATACTAGTATGCTAGGTCGAGTAGCTGCTTGCTAATCAGGATCTCGGTAGAAGTCGAGTGATTTTTCTAGCACTCGCGCGAGGTCAGGAATTGATTGTATTCATCTTGATAATGGGATATATGTTGGTCTATGGACTTGGATCCAGGGAGGATGCCTTGTCTATGAGACGGGAAAATGAATTAAGGATTAATGTGTGGATACCTGAGTCAAGCTTTTGAACGTACTAAGCACATGCCGGGAAAAATGGTAACCGGTAAACCTAGTACCTGAGTGAAGCCGGGCGCGGACTTTATCCCTCATGCGACCTGAGACTGGGTCTCCCATGCTAGCTATGGTGGGTACAAGTGCGGTCACTGCACGGCGGCAGCCGGGGTCAGTGGAGCATTGTATGCCAAGGCGGTGAGGCCTGGACGCGAACGGGGGATCGATGGGGACGGTTGTCATGTGCAGGGTCGGAGTACCCTGACATGCCGTGTGTTTAGGTTTACCTTGCAAGGTTAAAACTCGATTCGAATCGTCTGCTTCTCGCAACTAATGAGACTGCTTGATTCCTTGTACTGCATCGAGTAAGAAGTGAAATGAGGTTACATGAGATAACTTGTTGCTTGAATTAAATGATTGTTACCATGTATGCTTAGAAGGAGCAAATCTAGCTAGGTTAAATGATTATAAAATTTGAAAAGCTAAAAATTGATTTTTAGTAACAGCTAGTGCTTTTGGCAAACCAAACCCCTCAGCCAAACAGCTGCATAGTCTAGAGGTAGAGGAGTAGACTCCTCACACCGGGTAAGTCTAGCTGAGTATTAGTATACTCAGCCTTGCTTGTGGCACCCCTTTTGCAGGTACCATGCAGGATTTGGTTGATGGTGTGACTTGGCCTACCACCCTGCCACCGGGTTGGACGGTCGAGTGGGATGTTGCTCCGGCAGGAGAGGAGCATGAGGAGTAGTGGGCTAGGCCTTGCCCATTTCCTCATTACCGACGACATCGATTATCCGCTGCATTTCATTTTATGAACTTTATTTGCTACTCCCGAACTTCGATTTATGTAATAATCCAGTACTTAATTTGAGGTTTCCTATTTTATTGTATTTCTTCTGTGACTCACCTTCGAGTGAGATTGTGGAATTTGATCCTGGTTAAGTGGCTCTATCAGACTAGATCTGAAGGACTGACGGGTTATTCCGATTTAAGTGTGTCACGGCCCTTGAGGCATGACTTAGGCACTTAAGCTGGAATAATTCGGGTGGTTCTGCCACACGGCTCGTCGAAGAGCGGCCAAGGGGTCTTTTTGACTAAGCTAGAGGAGCCTCAGACAACAAGGCCGACCGAGTCGAGGGACTCCTACGCCTCCGGGATACGGATACCTCACTCGTCACCTTGACACGGGGCGACTCATGCTTGGTGAAGCGGTTCAGACAACCAACAGGCGAGTCTTAGTGCTCGAAAATGAGGAAAAAACATGGCTCCGTGCCAAAATTACATACATGTTCAGGCCTCGACAGCCGCGATGAACAAAAAACCCTGGCATTCGAAGTGCCATTACAAACGGAACTCCGGTTCCCCCTCCGCAGGTACGAACAACCCCACTCGATAGGGGTGGGCCTGCGGAGCAACAGAAGACCGACGAACGGCGCGCCGTCACCCGCTCCAGCAGCGGCGACGACGACGACTTCTGCTCCGGGGGGCCGAACAGCGGCAGCACTGACCTCAGGGCAGATGCTGCTGCCAGGAGGCCCCTGCCCATGCCCAAACTCATGAGGCAAGGACGGGCAGAAGGCCGTAGAGTTGGAGGTCGGTCCGTGGCCGGCCTTGGCTATCTCGCCGGCGGGAGAACCTCTTCCAGCTGCCGTGGCAGACGCCGGCGCCGCGAGCGACTCCAAAGCCACTCGCGTCCGAGAGCCAGGCACGGTGCAGCTGCCGGCGCCACGGACGACGACCGCCCTTCCCTCCGGTCACTGAGTGAAGGAGCGGGCCGCCGCCAACACAGGGGCCGACCCCAACTCGGCACACTCCCCTCCCCAGCCCTGGTGATGAAAATCCTTGAGGCTGAGGGAGGGGCAGAGGCCGCGACCCGGCTCGCTTTCCCCCACCATCAAGCTGGAGGTAACCATCTTGGGTGACCGCCGGTGGAGGGGTGCAGCCAGGCTGCATGATGAAAATCCTTGAAGCCGAACGATGGCTGAAAGGTACCGACTCCCACGGAGTCGCGTTCCTCCAACGATGAGGCGAAAAGACGGCGGGTATCCCCCATCACGGGGCTTGGAAGGTGGAAAAACGCGATGCATAAGGGAGCGAGAAGACATGGTCGCCTTCTGAAAGGGGTCGCCCTCCTTTTAAAGGCAACTCTCCCTACTTGCGCCCCCAACCGTCACGGGCTGAGTCTTCTCCAACACGCTCCAAGGCCCTCCCCTGCGGCACGGGGGCTGGGTCCCGCATGTCATGCAAACCGACTCAGAGCAGAAGAAGCCAAACCGCCGCGCGTGGTGCACACGACCGCCCAGCGGTTACAAGTGACCCTCCACTTTTGCCCAGACCAACGGGCGAAAGAGGCGGGCAGCCATGCAGGCGGCATGCAACCGCGCCAAGTGGACGCGCTTCTCCGACTCCTGACACGCCAGCATGGAGGCCCAGGCCCACGCGTCACGCAACCGGCGCGCCGGATGCTGCATGCAAGCAACTGCACCGCCACTTGCGCCACCACCGTGCCTCCTCGATTGCGGAACCAATACCACGACTCGAGGCGACCCAGCGCACGACCCAGCAGCGCCAGCCTGACGCGGCGGTCAATGCGGCCAAAAGTGGGCCGGCAGTAATGACGGTGGCAGGCGGGCGGGAGCAGCGGTCACGTCGTCAGCCAAGCTCACGTCCCATCCGGGGGCAGCAAGAGAACCCCCTCTCACGGCGTGAAGAAAGCGCGCCCATGATCCGTTCCTCGAACGGCTCGCGCACGCGCAACGGCCGGCCCGCCAACCGCTCGCCCCGTCGCATTAACTCCGCGGCAGGACAGGCGGCACTTCTGGCGGGAGCAGTGGGCGATGCTTCGCCTTCGCCGTAATAACTGCGACAAAAAAGGTACGCCGCGTCGTTCGGTTTCATATCCTTTTCCTTTTTTCCTCTTTCTCTATCTCTTGCAGCAGGGACCGGGAAAGGGGGATACCCCGAAAAGGATCCTTCCCCGTGAAGGAACTAGGCTCCGAGCCTCCCTACTGATCAGAGGTTCGAAGGCTGGCCCCCCGATGGGTTCGACAGCCGCCTCAGATCGCGTGGGCCCTACACGCACTACTGGTCAGAGGTTCGAAGGTCGGCCCCCGAAGGGTTCCACGGCCGCCTCAGGCTACTCGGGCTCCGCGCCCATTACTGATCAGGGGTTCGAAGGCTAGCCCCCGAAGGGTTCACAGTCGCCTCAGACGCCGAGCGAGGGATGACCAAGGGTACGTTCGATACATAACCAAGGCTCGGGCTGCGCTCCCGAGGTACCCTAGGACATTTCCGAGACCAGCGGGAGCGATCTTGTAACGGAATCCCATCAGAGGGAGGCATCGAGCCCTCGGACCCCGTCGCCAGGGGACCGGGTCTGGCAGATCACCCGCAGGTACTTTTGGGCGTGCCTCTGGGCCCCTAGCCGACCCCTAACGAACGGGGCACGGACGTCCACTCGGATTACCCGCTTGCAGCTCATCGGAGACACCATGTTCGGCGCCCATCGAGGGTAACATGGCGCTTTCCCCCCTCCTCCTTGCGGAAAGGCGACGCAGGGGCGTATGTAAAAAAGCCGAGTCTGTCCCTGATCGCCCTCTCGCCCTGTGCGGAGGCTCGGGGGCTGCTCTCGCAAACCCGGCTCCGGCCGAACCGTTGACAGCGTCAACATACCAGCCTGAGAGCTTGGGCCCCGACCGTACACCCGGGCTACGGCCAGTTCGCATGAGGGAACAACCAGACCAGCCGAAGCATTACGCGAGGCATTAAGACCTCGAAGGAGTGAAACCACTCCTCCGAGGCCTCGGGGGCTACACCCGGCGGGTGCGCTCGCGCGCACCCACCGGAACAAAATGCAACCGAGAAAGGCTGGTCCCCTTGCAAAAAAGTGCGACTAAAGCCTCCAAGCGAGTGCTAACACTCCCTTCGAGGCTCAGGGGCTACTGTCGGGGACCATAATTAGGGGTACCCTCAAGACTCCTAATTCTCAGCTGGTAACCCCCATCAGCATAAAGCTGCAAAGGCCTGATTGGTGCGATTAAGTCAGGGATCAGTCCATTCGAGCGACTCGAACGTGCCTCACCCGAGCCTAGCCTCGGACAAGGGCACCCGACCCCGGAGGATTTCCGTCTCGCCCGAGGCCCCCCTCCAACGGCGGACACATCTCCGGCTCGCCCGAGGCCCTGCCTTCGCTAAGAAGCAACCCTGACCAAATCACCGCACCGACCGACCAAGTCGCAGGAGCATTTAACGCAAAGGTGACCTGACACCTTTATCCTGACGCGCGCCCCCCGGTAGAGCCGAAGTGACCGCCGTCACTTCACCGCTCCACTGACCGGCCTGACAGAAGGACAGCGCCACCTGCGCCACTCCGACTGCAGTGCCACTTGACAGAGTGAGACTGACAGGCAGTTAGGCCCTGCCAAAGGCACCGTAGGAAGCTCCGCCCGACCCAGGGCTCGGACTCGGGCTAAGTCCCGGAAGACGGCGAACTCCGCTCCACCCGACCCAGGGCTCGGACTCGGGCTAAGTCCCGGAAGACGACGAACTTCGCTCCGCCCGACCCAGGGCTCGGACTCGGGCTAAGTCCCGGAAGACGGTGAACTCCTCTCCGCCCGACCCAGGGCTCGGACTCGGGCTAAGTCCCGAAAGACGGCGAACTCCGCTCCGCCCGACCCAGGGCTCGGACTCGGGCTAAGTCCCGGAAGACGGCGAACTCCGCTCCGCCCGACCCAGGGCTCGGACTCGGGCTCAGCCCCAGAAGACGACGAACTCCGCTTCGCCCGACCCCAGGGCTCGGACTCCGCCCTGGCCTCTGCCGAACGACCTCCGCCTCGCTCGACCCAGGGGCTCGGACTCGGCCTCGGCCATGGAAGACAGACTCAACCTCGGCTTCGGAGGAGCCTCCACGTCGCCCAACCTAGGGCGCAGGCCAGCCACGTCAACAGGAAGCGCCATCATCACCCTACCCCGAGCTGACTCGGGCCGCAGAGAACAAGACCGGTGTCCCATCTGGCTAGCTCCACCAGATAGGCAATGATGGCGCCCCGCATGCTCTGTGACGACGGCGGCTCTCAGCTCTCTTACGGAAGCAGGAGGACGTCAGCAAGGACTCAACCGCTCCGACAGCTGTCCCTCCGCCAGGCTCCGTCGCTCCTCCAACGGCCACGACTTCACACCAGCTGGGTGCCAAAATCTCTCCGGCTGCCACATCGGCATGTACTTAGGGCGCTAGCTCTCCCCCGCTAGACACGTAGCGCTCTGCTACACCCCCATTGTACACCTGGATCCTCTCCTTACGCCTATAAAAGGAAGGACCAGGGCCCTCTTAGAGAGGGTTGGCCACGCAGGGACGAGGACGGGACAGGCGCTCTCTTGGGGCTGCTCGCTTCCCTCTCCCGCGTGGACGCTTGTAACCCCCTACTGCAAGCGCACCCGACCTGGGCGCGGGACGAACACGAAGGCCGCGGGATTCCCACCTCTCTCACGCCGGTCTCCGGCCGCCTCGCTCCTTTTCCCCCTTCGCGCTCGCCCACGCGCTCGACCCATCTAGGCTGGGGCACGCGGCGACACTCACTCGTCGGCCCGAGGGACCCCCCGGTCTCGAAACGCCGACAATATTCTCTTATGACCTAAGCAACTCGTTCTCAATTCTAATTTCATTGGTGCGCTTATGGAGCTGCATTAACCAAAATTCTCATTAAAATACATATATTAATAATCAGTTTTAGTTAATTTTAAATTAATTTACCAATAGAAAATAATAATTATATTTATAGTTTTGTAGGCCGCATCAATGTAACACCAAATTAACATTACTCACTATTCATCAATTCATAATTCACATACATGTCGGTCGCTTTAACCCGCTGTTATATTCGCATAGACCAATTTAACACATAGACACCTCATCAACCATTAGTTTAACTCATAGTCTATAGACACCACACATATATAACATATTTATCAATTGTTATGTAAATGATATGCATATAGTTTTGTTTTGCTGAAATGTGATAGCTCGTTTAGCTTGTGAGCTAGCTCGTTAATGAACCGAGCTAGGATGTCAGCTCAGCTCGTGAAAAAAATCAAACGAGATGATTCAAACCGAGCCGAGCTAACCACGAAGCGACTAAGCCGATGAGCCACGAACATTTTGTCCAGCCTTAGCCCTAGGCGTACTAGGGCGTGACAGGGTGGACACGCCCCGTCTTGGTGCCATGCCAGGACAAGACGGGTTTGCGGAGGTGTCCAGTTACTCATTTGATCCGCAGTATTTCATCCCCAGTATGACTAACATCTGTTTATCTGTATCTATCTATTCTTTTGTACTAATGTATAAAGCATAACTTCAATCTCTATTCACTTCACTAACATAATTGCTCTAAGTTTAATACTCACTTAGTGATGATCAATTAAGTGAATAAGTTTACTCCTCTCATACTCCTCATTCGAACTTTACTCTTGCTTTCACTAATCCAATATTAGTCCAAGTTTGTTTTGTTGAGCTATTTTTTTACAGAATCACCTATTCACCCCCTCTATGTGCTCTCAATACTGTGCTCTTAGAATGCTTGGTGTACTGGTAGAGACGCCTAGGGGCCTCTTTTATAGCCCTAAGGGACCAAGAAGTCGTTGCTCCTTCCTTTGGAAAGCGCAGGTTGCCTTCTATCCACGGGTGCATCGGACACCATATCTACAACGACCACCGAATCATCTGATTGGCTGCTTGTTTTCGGGTGGGCAGCGGACTGTCCGGTGGTACACGAGACATGTCCGGTGACCCTCCTGACCGTTGCCTTGTTGATGTGGTCGGCGGCTGTTGTGGAGCCGATCGTTGGCGCAGGCGAAGAGCCGCTGACCGCCTGGCCCACTGGACATGTCCGATGCACATCCGACTGTCCAATGAATTTTAGCCGGCGCGCCAAAAAACCTGAGAGCGGTCAGTTGGGGGCAGACGACCAGGCCAACACTGAACTGTTCGATGATGGACAGTCTGGCCCAACATTGGCTCTTTAGAGCCAAACTCCTTCACTTCTTTTTGACTCATTTTGTGGTGATTCCTAGCACTTAAACAAACACAGTTAGCAACAAAACAATTGACTAAGAGCTAGAATCATACTTTTTCACTTCATTTCATAATGATTTGCAATATGCCCAGACTCAAGCTCAAAAAGTGCTTTCCTCTACAAGCTAGGAAGGGCATTAAGGAGCAGGACCAGAAGTTTGGCAAATGCTCTAGAAGACAATCTTGCCTAATTTGGAAGACAACCTTACCATTAAGGAGCAGGGACCAGAAGTTTGGCAAATGATCCCCAAGCTAGAAAGGGCATTATAGAGTTACACAAGTAATTTCTGGTAATGCGTACATGGTGGAAACATTGCAAGGTGAGAAATTACCTAAAGCATTAAATGGTCGGTTTCTAAAGCAATATCAATCCTAGTGTATGACAAGATGCTTAGAAGATAGATGTTCTTACATCGAGTTGTATTGGTAGAAAGCTAGTACCAGGTGCTTTTGGCTCGCTAAGCTCCACCAAAATGCAGGGGGACGTGTGTTGAGCACCAAAATTGGCATCTGGATGGTCGGACAGTATGTCTATATGGCTTAGATAGTCCACTCCTCGACGGTCCACGGGATAGTCCAGATGGTCCTCGATTAGATTAATTTAGACTAGAATCCTTATCATGTGTGTGGTTATCCTAACAAACCCCTAAAAAATTAAAAATGTTGGATCTCATCTAGGAACGGGTCTAAACCTCCACATATATATATATATGGTAGGTATAATGGGAGCCCTGGGCTTCTAATAGTTAAAGGAAGCCCAGGCCGATCACCCCTGCAACCTGGTTCAACCCAGCGCACCGACTGGACCAGTCTGTCGGTTGCACCACCCGCGTCCACGTCTGTGCGCGCAAAAAAGGAAATGCATGCATGAATCAAACACGTTCTCTTGCATGCGCGTAAATTTAGGAAAGATATGTGTGGCGGTTTCTATTTTTAAATGCTTAATTTTCTCCATAAATTTAGGATCGCTGCAACAGCCATGCAGCTAGACTCGTAAGGACCATTTTATGATATATACTGCTACTAAATATGCTACCCTGTTTAGATAATTATGCAATTCGGTATACTGCGTAAAAATCTGTTACCAGCTGCATACACACGAATTTATGATGAAAATAATGTGCAATGAAAGGAAATTAATTACACGCATAGAAACAAAAAATCGTATTTAATGTTTTATTTCTTTCATAAATATAAGATCCCTCCAACAACCATGTAGCTAAACACATTAGATCTAGTTTATGATATATACTGATACAAATTATACTAAATGGTGTAGGTATTTATGCAATTCGTTACACTGCGTAAAAAATCTGGCATGTTGTTCACTGGTGGACGCATCTTCGGGTTGGAGCGTAATAACCTCAAGTTTTGGGCATAAAATCTCTCAATTATAAGCGTATATACTGAGCCAATTTGAGAGGTTGATAGTTCTAGTAGGTTGTTATTACGGTCCTATTTTTATGACAGATCCGAAAAACATGGCAGCCGCATGCATGCGGTTATACAGATCCAAAAATTATGGCAAAATACATGCATGAGTCAAATAAGTTCCCTTCTATGCGCGTAAATTTAGGAAAGATATGTATGACAGTTTTTATTTTAAATGCTTTATTTCCTCCATAAATTTAGGATCGCTGCAACAGCTATGCAGCTAGACTCGTAATGACCATTTTATGATATATATACTGATACTAAATATGCTACACTGTGTAGATAATTATGCAATTCGGTATACTGCGTAAAATCTGTTACCAGCTGCATGCACACAAATTTATGATGAAAGAATATGCAATAAAAGTAAATGAATTGCATGCATAGAAACAAAAAATCGCATTTAATATTTTATTTCCTTCATAAATATAGGATCCCTCCAACAGCCATGCAGCTAAACGCATTAGAACTAGTTTATGATGTATACTGAAACAAATTATACTACACGGTGTAGGTATGTATGCAATTCCTTACACTGCGTAAAAAATCTAGCATGTTGTTCACTGGTGGACGCATCTCGGGGTGGAGCGTAAAAACCTTAAGTTTTGAGCATAAAATCCCTTACTTATAAGCGTAAATACCGAGTCAATGAGAGGTTGATAGCTCTAGTAGGTTGTTATTACGATCATATTTTTATGGCAGATCCGAAAAACATGGCAGCCGCATGCATGCTGTTTCTATTTTTATACAGATCCAAAAATTATGGCAAAATCGTGGGAGTTTCCATTGCATGCGCGCAAATTACGAACAGCATAAATCAAGGAATTGCCTTTCCAATGTGCATGCAGTAAACTGATATACGAACTCCGTGTTCAAACATAAAATCATACAGTTTTTAGCATAAATAATACATGTGGTAGGCATAAAACACAATAATCGAAAAGAAAACTGCGCCGGATCGGAGGATGTCACGTGCGATCATCGCTGCGCGCATCTCGCGCCTTCCGTGACGTCGCTCGCTCGAACATCGCGCCTCATGTGTCGCCGTCGCTACTCGCACGTCGACAGGCGTCGCTTGCTCGCCAGCTTTGGAAGTGCCACCTCCTCGGGGCTTCGGGGACACCGCCGCTTGCCCGCACAAGGGCCCCGCTATCGCTCGCCCTCTGGATCGGAGAACCGTCGCTACTACTCCGGATCGAGGAACCTTCGCCACCGCGCGTCGAGGTAATGGAGTTGCAGCCACCGGCCTGGGAACCGCCGCCACCGCACAAGGGCACTGTCGTCGCTCGCCCTCTGGATCGGGAGCCGCCGCTGCCGGCCTGGGAACCGCCGCCACCGCATGTCGAGGTCGGGGAGCCGCGGCCACCACAGCCATCGCAGCCACTGGCCGGGGGTCCACCGCCGCGCGCGCTATCGGGCAACCGCCGTCGCTAATGAATCGAGATGGGGCGTGAAAAACTGATCCCTAGCACTACGGATTTTCTTTTATAGACGTCTGGACCTGGTCCGGCTCGACCGGATTGCACTGTCTGGCCTGGGTTTCCTTTAGTTATTGGAAGCCCAGGGCTTCTAATATACAATATATATATATATATATATATATATATATATATATATATATATATATATATATATATATATATATATATATATATATATATATATATATATATATATATAGGAAGGGGCATGATCGATTGAGAACACACAACAATCAATCTATCAACCCAAATCTACCTTATGCACTAGGTGTAGAAATAATTCAGTCTGAGTTATAGTTTTCCAACCTCAATCTTCACCTCTCTTCGGCTCGACATCGTCTAGAGGTGTCTTGGGTGGCCTGCCGACCCATTTCCAAGACAACCCTAGATTTCTTTTCTTCCCAATGGGGTCCCTCTTAGGAGGTGAGATCTAGGTTCATTCACGCCCTCGCGGATGATCTACCGCCTCAGCGTGTATGGTCTGTGTGCCCATAGAGAAGACATGAGCTCCCTACCTAGAATCGCGAATGGTCCGGTGACCAATCACGGATGGCCTGTGCTCTCGTAGAAATATTCTTTAAGGTCTCGTTCCTAGCGAGTGGGATCTGGGGATCGTTGGTGTTTGACCTAAAAGAGCGCCAACAGCGAGAAAGATGTGACGAGTGTGAAAACTGATCCTTTATAGCGTAGAGATGTCATCTAATTGAGTTGAGAAAAGCCAATAAAGACGTAGGAGCATCTCCAATAGCTCCTTAAAACCTAGACCCCAATCTTAATTTTAGAGAAAAGAAAAGGAAAAAACATGTCCAACTTACTTTCCCGCATGCGAATACTCCCACTCTTATGGCGCAAAATTTCACATGTGAATACGCTCTGAATACCGCACCCATATGAGTATGACAGACACATGCAATCATGCAGAGCAGCTGCAACTCGTAGGTGCTTGAGACTGGTAAAGAGGAGTTGCGTGACAAGACATGACGTGACACATGACGCGACATGACATAAAATGTTGACGCTCGCTGCTGATGTATAAGATATTGGGCCTGTTTGGTTTAGCTTTTTTCTGACCAGCTTTTCTGAAAATCTGGCTGTGGGAAGAATCTGAGTATCATTACGATTACGTGTGGAGGAAGATAAAGTTGTCCATGGGGCTCAGGATCTATAAAGTGACGGATTACTATTATTGCGACGACTCAACCGATTATATGTTTATGTTGATTTTGAATGGTTTTTACCCAAATGAATTTTATAGAAGCTGGCTAAAAAGCTGAGTGTTTGGCAGTCCGCAGCAGCTTTTGGTGGCCAGAAGCTGCGAAAAGCCGAAACAAATAGGGGCATTGGAAGTTGTTGGAGTAGTAATATGTTTTTAGAATTTAAATTTCTAGAGAGATTTAAATTTCTATTTTTAATACTTATTGGAGATACTCTAATAAGTTGTTTGCACAATCCAAAATGACGTAGTATTGTAGACAGGCCAAGCTAGTCGGGTTGTTCTCTTCATTTTAAATGAAGACAAAACACGGTAGAAACAATATAAGCCGTTTTAGATCAAAGGCAAACAAAACACGGTACAAACAATGTAAGTTATTTTAAATCAAAGACAATCAAATAGTTTGAGCGAGGCATACTGGTAGGGCTAGAAGAAATACCCACGGCTCGTTGGCTCGCTCGACTCGTGGTTGGCTCGGCTCAGATCGGATCGTTTGAACATTTTCACGAGTTGAGCCAACATCTGAGCTCGTTTCTTAATGAGCAAGCTCGAGCCGAGCTCGATCTAGCTCACGAGCTCAAACGAGCTCATGGTATACCACGACAAATCAGCAATGAGGCAACATGAAACATGCAAGGCAGTAGCCAGTTAGCCGCAATAGGCATTTAGGCAACATGCCAATTGCCAATAGCCCTAAAAGCATCTAGGCCTCTGGTTGGTTTTAGTGATTAATGACAACATAAGATTATATGTGACTAACGTGAGTTTTGCAGAGCAAATGGTAAGTTAGGTCGCATTACAGGAAGTTGTGTTGCAATGGTGAAAATAATCCCTCAGATGAGAACTTGAAGCGACGACTGAAAAAGGTGAATCAAAAGATGAATGTCTTCATATTCCGAGTGTCGAAGGAGTTGTGGATACTTGGTATAGAATTAGGCCTTATATTTTTATTTTAGTCGTACTATAAAGAGGGATTGTGAATGAGTAGTTTGACCAAGAGATTGTGTTGGTGCATATTCATACTCACATCTAGTGCCAGGTGTCACTCTATAACACACTCACAAGTTAGAACAAAAATGGTTTAGAAAAAACTAAGTAATAGTGTCGGGGACCGTAATTAGGGGTACCCCCAAGGCTCCTAATCTCAGCTGGTAACCCCCATCAGCACAAAGCTGCAAAGGCCTGATGGGCGCAATTCCGGTCAAAGGCTCCGTCCACTCAAGGGACACGATCTCGCCTCATCCGAGCCCAGCCTCGAGCAGGAATGGTAGACCAAGGCAGATTCGCGCCTCGCCCGAGGGTCTCCTCAAGCAACGGACACACCTTCGACTCGCCCGAGGCCCAGTTCGGGCAGGCTTCACGGAGAAGCAACCTTGGCCAGATCGCCTCGCCAGCTGACCGGATCGCAGGAGCATTTAATGCAAGGATCGCCTGACACCTTATCCTGACGCGTGCTCTCCAGTCGACAAGGCCAAAGTGACCGCAGTCACTTCGCCCCTCCACTGACTAACCAGACAGGAAAACAACGCTGCCTGCGTTGCTTCGACTGCTGTGCCACCCGCCAGGGTGAGGCTGACAGCAGCCAAGTCTAGCCTCGGGCGCCATAGGAATCTCCGCCTCGCCCGACCCCAGGGCTCGGATTCAACCTCGACTCTGGAAAGACGGTCTCCGTCTCGCCCGACCCCAAGGCTCGGACTCAACCTCGACTCCGGAAAGACGGTCTCCGCCTCGCCCGACCCTCGGGCTCGGATTCAACCTCGACCTCGGACGACGATCTCCGTCTCGCCCGACCCCAGGGCTCGGACTCAACCTCGACCTCGGACGACGGTCTCCGCCTCGCCCGATCCCCGGGCTCAGACTCAACCTCGACCTCGGAGGAGTCACCACCTCGCTCGGGCCAACCACGCCACAAGGGGGGGCATCATTACCCTACCCCTAGCTAGCCCAGGCTACGGGGAACAAGACCGACGTCCCATCTGGCTCGCCCCGGTAAAACAAGTAATGATGGCACCCCGCGTGCTCCATGACGACGACGGTTCTCAGCCCCTTACGGAAGCAAGGAGACGTCAACAAGGATCCGACAGCCCCGACAGCTGTGCTTCTACAGGGCTCAAGCGCTCCTCCGACGGCCACGACGCCACATGAATAGGGCTCCAACACCTCTCCGACAGCCACGTCGGCATGTACATAGGGCTCTGGCTCCTCTCTGCTAGACACGTTAGCACACTGCTACACCCCCCGTTGTACACCTGGACCCTCTCCTTACGTCTATAAAAGGAAGGTCCAGGGCCCTCGTACAAAAAGGTGGCCGCGCGGGAGAACGGGCTGGCGCGCAGTCTCACGCCCTCTCTCTCTCCCCCTCGCGAACGCTTGTAACCCCCTACTGCAAGCGCATCCGCCCTGGGCGTAGGACAACACGAGGCCGTGGTTTCCCCTCACTGGTTTTACCCCCTTGTGCTTCGTCTCGCGCCGACCCATCTGAGCTGGGACACGCAGCGACAATTTACTCGTCGGTCCAGGGACCCCCCGGGGTCGAAACGCTGACAGTTGGCGCGCCAGGTAGGGGCCTGCTGTGTGTTGACGAACGGCTTCCCGTCAAGCTCCAGATGGGGAGTCTCCAGCGACCTCTCCAACCCGGGACGAAGCTCCGTTTCGGGAGTCTCGAGTTCATGTCCCTCGACGGCAGCTACGACATGATACTCCTTCCTCTGCCGCGCGACAACGACAATAGCGGCCGTCAGCCCGCCCGCCGGCGGCGGAATCGACGACGTCTTCCCCGCGTGGCGGAAGAACAGCATCCGAGTCTGTCCCGTCACCTTCCTCGTCGATGGGGAAGGAGGCGGGGCAATCATGGCCAAGCAGGAGGCGGCACCTCATCGGCTGTCGAGCGAGTCGACGACGCCGGCGCCCCAGCGGGGGACACGTCGGGCGTTGACCTCGCGTCTGAGACGAAGAAGAGCGTCGTTTCCCCACGACACGCCAACCCCAAGCAGACGAATGACGCCAGCATGCTTGCGAAGGACTTGCTGGGCGTTAGCCTCGTACCTGAGATAACGGTGCAGTCCGTCCCCGACGCGACTTCATCACCGTCCGTCAATCAAAAGGTACCGTCCGTTCCCCATCCTGTGCCTTTTAGATTCAGCTTCGACCCACCATGCAATCCCGCTTCGGTGGACACTTTCATAAAGGCATATCCGAACCTTCCGGGGTACCATATGTGGTCAACCTAGGACCGATTGACGGTCGTCTCGACCTATGGGCCCCCGGGTTCCGAGGAGGACGACGAGCCCAACTCTGGTTGGGACTTCTCCGGGCTCGGTAACTCCAGTGCCATGCGGGACTTCATGACCGTATGTGACTACTTCCTCTCCGGTTGCTCCGATGATAGCCACAGCCTCGGCGACGAGGACTGTGGCCCAAGTCACGAATGTTTCCACATCGATCTAGGGGGTCTCGACGAAGGCAACCACTTTGGTATGCCGGAGGACGGCGATCCCCCTAGGCCTGCGCCTTGCGTTGACATCCTTCGAGAGCTAGCTGTGGTCCCAGTCCTTGCGGGGGTCAGGACACACAGCTCGAGCAAATCCGCGAGTTGCAGGCCAGGCTCGACGAGGAAGCAGGACAACTTGTGCAGCTCCGGCAGAACATCGGGCGGGAGCGGGCAGGCCGAGCACCAGCCGGAGAAGCGCGTCATCTGGCCCAGGACGTCCAACACTGCATCACCGACGATGCCAGGGCAAGGCTGCCCCCGGCTTCCAGTGGGGTCGGCCAGAACCTGGCTGCAGCGGCAATACTACTCCGAGCGATGCCGGAACCATCCACCACCGAGGGGCGGCGTATCCAGGGAGAACTCAAGAATCTCCTGGAGGATGCCGCGGTCCGACGGGCCGAAAGCTCTGCCTCCTAAAGGCAGGGATACCCCCCGAAGCATCGTGCCGCGACTTCCCGATTCATGCGGGAAGCCTCGGTCCACACCGGGCGCATGCGGGACACAGCGCCTGCGGCCTCGGGCCGCCTCGGCAATGAGCACCATCGCCGCGACCATCGAGCCCACCTCAATGAGAGGGTGTGCCGAGGCTACCACCCTAGGCGTGGGGGACGCTACGACAGCGGGGAGGATCGGAGCCCTTCACCCGAACCATCCGGTCCGCAAGCTTTCAGCCGGGCCATACGACGGGCGCCATTCCCGACCCGGTTCCGGGCCCCGACTACCATCACCAAGTACTCGGGGGAGATGAGGCCGGAACTGTGGCTCGCGGACTACAGGCTGGCCTGCCAGCTGGGTGGAATGGACGATGACAACCTCATCATCCACAACCTCCCCCTGTTCCTCTCTGACACCGCCCGAGCCTGGCTGGAGCATCTGCCTCCTGCGTAGATCTCCAACTAGGACGACCTGGTCAAAGCCTTCGCCGGCAACTTCCAGGGCACATACATGTGCCCTGGGAACTCTTGGGATCTCTGAAGCTGCCGCCAGCAGCCGGGAGAATCCCTGCGGGACTACATCCGGCGATTCTCGAAGCAGCGCACTGAGCTGCCCAACATCACCGACTCAGATGTCATTGGCACGTTCCTCGCCGGCACCACTTGCCGCGGCCTAGTGAGCAAGCTGGGTCGCAAGACTCCCACCAGGGCGAGCGAGCTGATGGACGTCGCCACCAAGTTCGCCTCTGGCCAGGAGGCGGTCGAGGCCATCTTCTGGAAGGACAAGCAGCCTCAGGGGCGCCAGCCGGATGACGTCCCCGAGGCGTCCGCTCAGCGTGGCACGAAGAAGAAGGGCAAGAAGAAGTCGCAAGCGAAACGCGTCGCCACCGACGCAGACCTTATCGCCGCCGCCGAGCACAAGAACCCTCGAAAGCCTCCCGGAGGCGCCAACCTGTTCGACAAGATGCTCAAGGAGTCGTGCCCCTATCATCAGGGTCCCGACAAGCACACCCTTGAGGAGTGCGTCATGCTTCGGCGCTACTTCCACAAGGCCGGGCCACCGACGGAAGGTGGCAGAGCCCCCGACAACGACAAAAAGGAAGCCCACAAAGCAGAGGAGTTCCCTGAGGTCCATGACTGCTTCATGATCTACGGTGGGCGGGTGGCGAACGCCTCGGCTCGGCACCGCAAGCAAGAGCGCCGAGAGGTCTGCTCGGTAAAGGTGGTGGCGCCAGTCTACCTAGACTGGTCCGACAAGCCCATCACCTTCGACTAAGGCGACCACCCCGACCGCGTGTCGAGCCCGGGGAAGTACCCACTCGTTGTTGATCCTGTCATCGGCAACGTCAGGCTTACCAAGGCCCTCATGGACAGAGGCAGCAGCCTCAACATCATCTACGCCGACACCCTCGGGCTCCTGCAGGTCGATCTGTCCTTGATCCGGGCCGGCACGGCGCCCTTTCACGGGATCATTCCCGGGAAACGCGTCCAGCCCCTTGGACAACTCGATCTGCCCGTTTGCTTCCTGACTCCCTCCAACTTCCGAAAGGAAACCCTCACGTTCGAGGTGGTCGGGTTTCGAGGAACCTACCACGCAGTACTGGGGAGACCATGCTACGCCAAGTTCATGGCCGTCCCCAACTACACCTACCTCAAGCTCAAGATGCTGGGCCCCAACGGGTCATCACCGTCGACCCCACGTACCGACACGCGTACGAATGCGACGTGGAGTGCGTGGAGTACGCCGAGGCCCTCACCAAATCCGAGGCCCTCATCGCCGACCTGGAGAGCCTCCCCAAGGAGGTGCCAGATGCGAAGCGCCACGCTGGCAATTTCAAACCAGCAGAGGCAGTTAAGTCCGTCCCTCTCGACCCCAGCAACGACGCCTCCAAGCTGATCCGGATCAGCTCCGAGCTCGACCCCAAATAGGAAGCAGTGCTCGTTGACTTTATCCGCGCGAACGCCGAGGTTTTTGCGTGGAGTCCCTCGGACATACCAGGCATACCGAGGGATGTCACCGAGCACTCACTGGATATCTGAGCTGGAGCCCGACCCGTGAAGCAGCCTCTGTGCCGATTCGACGAAGAAAAGCGTAGAGCCATAGGCGAGGAGATCCACAAGCTGATGGCTGCAGGGGGTTCATCAAAGAGGTATTCCATCCCGAATGGCTAGCCAACCCTGTGCTTGTGAGAAAGAAAGGTGGGAAATGACGGATGTGTGTAGACTACACTGGTCTAAACAAAGCATGTCCGAAGGTTCCCTACCCTCTACCTTGCATCGATCAAATCGTGGATTCCACTACTGGGTGCGAAACCCTGTCGTTCCTCGATGCCTACTCAGGGTATCACCAAATCAGGATGAAAGAGTCCGACCATCTCGTGACTTCTTTCATCACACCTTTTGGCATGCACTGCTACATTACTATGCCATTTGGTTTGAGGAATGCGGGTGCGACATACCAAAGGTGCATGAACCACGTGTTCGGACAGCACATTGGCCGAACGGTCGAGGCTTACGTCGACGACATCATAGTCAAGACGAGGAAAGCCTCCGACCTCCTCTCTGACCTTGAAACAACATTCGAGTGTCTCAAGGCGAAAGGCGTAAAACTCAATCTCGAGAAGTGTGTCTTCGGAGTCCCCCCGAGGCATGCTCCTGGGGTTCATCGTCTCCGAGCGGGGCATCGAGGCCAAACCGGAGAAAATCGCGGCCATCACCAACATGGGGCCCATCAAGGACTTGAAAGGAGTACAGAGGGTCATGGGATGCCTTGCGGCTCTGAGCTGCTTCATCTCGCGCCTCGGCGAAAGAGGCCTGCCCCTGTATCGCCTCTTAAGGAAGACCGAGCGCTTCACTTGGACCCCCGAGGCCGAGGAAGCCCTCGGGAACTTGAAGGCGCTCCTTACAAGTGCGCCCATCCTGGTGCCCCCCCCGCTGCCAGAGAAGCCCTCTTGATCTACGTCGCTGCTACCACGCAGGTGGTCAGCGTCGCGATCGTGGTCGAGAGACGAGAAGAAGGGCACACATTGCCCGTTCAGAGGCCGGTCTACTTCATTAGTGAGGTACTGTCCGAGACCAAAATCCGCTACCCGCAAATTCAGAAGCTGCTGTACGCAGTAATTCTGACACTGCGAAGGTTGCGACACTACTTCGAGTCTCATCCGGTAACTGTGGTGTCGTCCTTCCCCCTGGGGGAGATCATCCAGGCCGAGAGGCCTCGGGTAGGATTGCAAAGTGCGCGGTGGAGATCATGGGTGAGACAATCTCGTTCGCCCCTCGGAAGGCCATCAAGTCCCAAGTCTTGGCGGACTTTGTGGCTGAATGGGTCGACACCCAGCTTCCAACAGCTCCGATCCAACTAAAACTCTGGACCATGTTTTTCGACGGGTCGCTGATGAAAACAGGAGCGGGCGCAGGCCTGCTCTTCATCTCACCCCTCGGGAAGCACCTCCGCTACGTGCTGCGCCTCCATTTCCCGGCGTCCAACAACGTGGCCGAGTATGAGGCTCTGGTTAACGGGTTGCACATCGCCATCGAGCTAGGGGTTCGACGCCTCGACGCTCGTTGCGACTTGCAGCTTGTCATCGACCAAGTCATGAAGAACTCCCACTGCCGCGACCCGAAGATGGAAGCCTACTGCGACGAGGTTCGGCGCCTGGAGGACAAGTTCTATGGGCTCGAGCTCAACCACGTCGCTCGACGATACAACGAGACTGCAGATGAGCTGGCTAAGATAGCCTCGGGACAGACAACGGTTCCTCCGGACGTCTTCTCTTGAGACCTACATCAACCCTCCGTCAAGACCGACGACACGCCCGAGCCCGAGAAGGCCTCAGCTCTGCCCGAGGCGCCCTCGGCCCAGCCCGAGGCGCCCTCAGCTCGGCCCGAGGCAGCCTCGGCCCCGCCTGAGGCACCCTCGGCCCCCGAGGGTGAGGCACTGTGCGTCGAGGAAGAGCAGAATGGGGGCACGCCTAATCGAAACTTGCAGACCCCATACCTGCAATATCTCCATCGAGGAGAGCTACCCCTCGACAGAGCCGAAGCTCGGCGACTGGCGCGGCGCGCCAAGTCGTTCGTCTTGTTGGGTGACGGAAAGGAGCTCTACCACCACAACCCCTCAGGCATCCTCCAGCGGTGCATATCCATCGCCGAAGGTCAGGAGTTATTGCAAGAAATACACTCGGGGGCTTGCGGTCACCACACAGCACCTCGAGCCCTCGTGAGAAACGCCTTCCGACAAGGTTTCTACTGGCCAACTGCGGTGGCCGACGCCACTAGGATTGTACGCACCTACCAAGGTTGTCAATTCTACGCAAGGCAGACACACCTGCCCGCTCAGGCCTTGCAAACAATACCCATCACCTGGCCGTTTGCTGTGTGGGGTCTGGACCTCGTCGGTCCCTTGCAGAAGGCACCCGGGGGCTTCACGCACCTGCTGGTCGCCATCGACAAATTCTCCAAGTGGATTGAGGTCCGACCCCTAAACAGCATCAGGTCCGAACAGGCGGTGGCGTTCTTCACCAACATCATCCATCGCTTCGGGGTCCCGAACTTCATCATCACCGACAACGGCACCCAGTTCACTGGCAGAAAGTTCCTGGACTTCTACAAGGACCACCACATCTGGGTGGACTGGGCCGCCATAGCTCACCCCATGACGAATGGGCAGGTAGAGCGTGCCAACGACATGATTCTATAAGGACTCAAGCCAAGGATCTACAATGACCTCAACAAGTTCGGCAGGCGGTGGATGAAGGAACTCCCCTCGGTGGTCTGGAGTCTGAGGACGACGCCAAGCCGAGCCACGAGCTTCACGCCGTTTTTTCTGGTCTATGGGGCCGAGGCTATCTTGCCCACAGACTTAGAATACGGCTCCCCGAGGACGAGGGCATACGACGCCCGAAGCAACCAGACAGGCCGAGAAGACTCTCTGGACCAGCTGGAAGAGGCTCGAGACATGGCCTTACTACACTCGGCGCGGTATCAGCAGTCCCTACGACGCTACCACGCCCGAGGGGTCCGGTCCCGAGACCTCTAGGTGGGCGACTTGGTGCTTCGGCTACGACAAGATGCCCGAGGGCGCCATAAGCTCACGCCTCCCTAGGAAGGGCCGTTCATCATCGCCAAGATTCTGAAGCCCGGAACATACAAGCTAGCCAACAGTCAAGGCGAGGTCTACAACAACGCTTGGAACATCCGACAGCTACGTCACTTCTACCCTTAAGATGTTTTCAAGTCGTTCATGTACCTCGTTTACTTACGCAAGCAAGGTCTAACCATCAAGGAAGGGTCAGCCTTGCCTCGGTAAAGGCCGATCCTCCCTCGGGGGCTAGAAGGGGGAACCCCCTCTGCGTCAAAATTTTCCTCGAAAAAAATCTTTCTGCCAGAACATCTTTCGTGCTTTTCGACTACTTCGATAGTGGAATCCTGAAAACGACGGAGTACACGTAAGCAGGCAAGGCCGACCGAGCCGAGGGACTCCTACGCCTCCGGGATACGGATACCTCACTCATCACCTTCTGCGATAAGTAACTCATGCTCGGATAAGGGATTCCGCTGTCCGAATAAGTCTTAACGCTCGAAAACCTTTTCTGCCAAAACGATTTTTCGTGCCATCTCGACTATATCGATAACAGAATCCTACGGACGAGTAAGAGTACACGTAAGCAGGCAAGGCCGACCGAGCCGAGGGACTCCCACGCCTCCGGGATACGGATACCTCACTCATCACCTTCTACGATAAGTAACTCACGCTCAGATAAACGATTCTATTACCGACAAACAAGTCCTGATACTCGAAACAAGGGGAAAAGAAACACAGCTTTACAACATGACGACAATATGTTTTGGCCTCGGCGGCCACAAGAAACATACGCACACTACAGACAAACTGTCCCTACAGGTTCAGACGTCGGTAGGGGGAGCAGCAACACCCTCGGCATCGACTCCACCTTCGGTGGAATCCGACCTGGCCTCGGACAGCAACACGGTCGGAGGATCTCCACCTCGAAGGAAGATGTCAGCACCGCGCCTGGGCCATCACCGCCAGGGTCTCCTCCAGGAACCCGGCCCAAGCAGACGGCCGAACCGGCCGCTCCGTAGCCTCAACCAGATGTCCCCCGAGGACACCAGCCCGGCTCATGGCCTCGGCAGCCCGACTCCAGGGTTGGTCCCGCCAGTGGACGACCTGGCCAGGTCCCAGCCGCCACTACAACGCCTCCTCGGCTTGGGAAGTCCCCTACTCCTAGGCCGATGAAGTTTCTTCTCCAGCCAACTCCGCCTCTGTCCATGCTGACACCGCTGCCTCCGGCTTCGGCTCATCGCAGAGCAGCCGAGGGTTCCTTCACTAAGCAAGAGAAGCCTCGAGCGGCAAGGCCGACCGAGCCGAGGGACTCCTACGCCTCCGGGATACGGATACCTCACTCGTCACCTTCCGCACAGGGCAACTCACACTTGGTTAAGCGGTCCAGCTAGCCGACAGGCGAGTCCTGGTGCTCAAAATGGGGAAGAAACACGGCTTTACGCCCAAATACACAGATGTTCAGGCCTCGACAGCCGCAATGAACATACGCCGGCACTCAAGATGCCATTACAAACGGGACTCCGGTTCTGTTCCCGCGGGTATGAACAACCTCCATACCAGGAGGCCCGCGGGATGACGAACTCCAAGCGGCTCACCGTCGCCCGCTCCTGCAGCAGTGGCAACGACCTCCATCCCTGGCGGCAAGACAGCTGCAGCAACGGCTTCAGGGCAAACACTGCGGCAGAAAGGCTCTCGCCCACAAAGGACGAGAACCAGCCATTCAAGCCAGGGGGACGAAGGTCCAGGGGTGCAGGCGGAGTTGGCGATCTCGTCGGCAGAGAAACCTTCTCCGGCTGCTACCACCTCAGCACCGACGGCGGCGTCCACCTGTCCGCCAACACCGCACCAGCGGGCGCCGGCCGCCCCGAAGCGCACTGGCAGATCCTCACTCCCGTCCTTGTCACAAGAACGAGAATGGGACCATCCCAGAACACGAGTACCACGCTCGCGGTGTACGGCGTGTTGTGAGACCCCCCGGTGCGGCTGGCCACCGTCGCCCGGACAGAGGATGGAATGCTGCACCCTGGCTAGGCAGCAGCAGTTCGCCTTCCCCAGCATGGCTGGAGGACGCCTCCTCAGTAGAGCTGGAGGATGGTTTCCACCCCCAGAAGCTGGAGGAAGAAGCGGGACGCCAGCGCACGCCAAGGTAGAGCTCCGGCTCAGCTCACCCTCCACCCCAGCAAGGATGACAAAGATCCTTGAAGCTGAGGGCAGGGCGGAGGCCGCAGCCCGGCTCGCTTCTCCCCACCAAACTGCCCATTGGTGGGGGAATGCAGCCGGGCTGCACGACGAAAATCCTTAAAGCCGAGCGATGGCTGAAAGGTACCAACCTCCACAAGGTTGCGTTCCTTCCACAACAAGACGAAGACAACGCGGACGCTCCCCATCCGGGGGCTCGGAAGGCGGAAGGACGCGACACATGAGGGAAGTGCGAAGGCATGGCTACCACCCAGGAGGTTGATCCCTTTTTAAAAGGCGACTCTCCCCGCTCGTGTCCTCAGCCGTCGTGGACTAAGTCTTCACCAACACGCTTCAAGGTCCTCCCCCTACGACACGAGGGCTGGGCCCCACGTGTCATGCAAGCTGGCCCAGGACAGAAGAAGCCAAACCGCCGTGCGCGGAGCGTGTAACCGCCCAGCGGTTACAAGCATTCCTCTGTCTTCGCCCAAACCAGCGGGTGAAAGGGCAGACCGCCATGCAGGCGGCATGCAACTGCACCAAGGGGGCGCACCCTTTCGACTTTGACGCATCTAGCATGGAGGCCCAGGCCCACACGTCATGTAACCGGCGCGCTGATTACTACGTGCGAAAAACTGCGGTGCCACTTGCACCAACGCCACGCCTTCTCGACTACGAAATCGGTGCCGCGACTCGAGGCAACCCTACGCATGACCCAACAGTGCCAACCAGGCACGCCGGTCACGGGTCAGTCAGCCGCGGGAGAAGGCACAACGGTCGATATGGCCAGAAGTGGGCCGGCAGTAATGGCGGCAGCAGGCGGGCGGAAGCAGCAGTCAAATCGTCTGCAGGCTCACGTCCCCTCCTGGACAGCGAGAGAGCCCTCTCCCACGGTGTGAAGACGACGCGCTCGTATTCCGTTCCTCGAACGGCTCGCGCATGCACAACGACTGCCCCGCGAACCACTCGTCCCGTCGCATTAACTCTGTGACAGGACAGGCGACACCTTTGGCAGGTGAAGCGGGCGACGCTTCACCTCTGCCATAATGACCGCGTCAAAAAAGGTGCGCCATGTCGTTCAGTTTCATATCCTTTTCCTCTTCCCCTTTCTCTCTCTTGCTACAGGGACCGGGAAAGGGGATACTCTGAAAGGGATCCTTCTCCGCGAAGGAAGCGGGCCCCGAGCCCCCTACTGATCAGAGGTTCGAAGGCTAGCCCCTTGGAAGGGTTCGACAACCGCCTCAGAGCACTCGGGCTCCGCACCCACTACTGGTTAGAGGTTCGAAGGTTGGCCCCTCGGAAGGGTTCGACAGCTGCCTCAAGCCACTCGGGCTCCGCGCCCACTACTGATCAGGGGTTCGTAGGCTGGCCCTCCGACGGGTTCGACAGTCGCCCCAGAGCACGCGGAGTGAGGGATGACTCTGGGTACGTTCGATACATAACCAAGGCTCGGGCTACGCTCCTGGGGTACCCTAGGACATTTCCGAGATCAGCAGGAGCGATTCTGTAACGGAATCCCATCAGAGGGAGGCATCAAGCCCTCGGACCCTATCAAACGGGACCGGGTCCGGCAAATCACCTGTAGGTACTTTTGGAGCGCGCCTCTGGGCCACTAGCCGACCCTTATCGAACGGGGCATGGGCGTCCACTCGGATCACCCGTTAGCAGCTCACTGGAGACACCATGTTCGATGCCCTCCGAGGGCAACATGGCGCTTTCCCCCCTCCTCCTTGCGGAAAGGCGACACAGGGGCGTATGAAAAAAGCCGAGTCTGCCCTTGACCGTCCTCTCGCCCTGTGCAGAGGCTCAGGGGCTGCTCTCGCAAACCCGGCTCCGGCCAAACCGTTGACAGCGTCAACATACCAGCCCAAGAACTCAGAACCTGACTGTGCACCCGGGCAACGACCAGTTCGCATGAGGGAACAACCAGACCGACCGAGGCATCACGAAAGGCCTTAAGACCTCGAAGGAGTCAAACCACTCCTCCAAGGCCTCGGGGGCTACACCCGGCGGGTGCGCTCGCGCGCACCCACCGGAACAAAATGCAAACGAGAAAGGTCGGTCCCCTTGCAAAAAAGTGCGGCAAAGCCTCCAAGCGAGTACCCACACTCCCTTTGAGGCTCGGGGGCTACTGTCGGGGACCGTAATTAGGGGTACCCCCAAGGCTCCTAATCTCAGATGGTAACCCCCATCAGCACAAAGCTGCAAAGGCCTGATGGGCGCAATTTCGGTCAAAGGCTCCGTCCACTCAAGGGACACGATCTCGCCTCATCTGAGCCCAGCCTCGAGCAGGAACGGTAGACCAAGGCAGATTCGTGCCTCGCCCGAGGGTCTCCTCAAGCAACGGACGCACCTTCGACTCGCCCGAGGCCCAATTCGGGCAGGCTTCGCGGAGAAGCAACCTTGGCCAGATCGCCTCGCCAGCCGACCGGATCGCAGGAGCATTTAATGCAAGGATCGCCTGACACCTTATCCTGACGCGTGCTCTCCAGTCGACAAGGCCGAAGTGACCACAGTCACTTTGCCCCTCCACTGACTGACCTGACAGGAAAACAGCGTCGCCTGCGCTGCTCCGACTGCTGTGCCACCCGCCAGGGTGAGGCTGACAGCAGCCAAGTCCAGCCTCGGGCGCCATAGGAATCTCCGCCTAGCCTGACCCCAGGGCTCGGACTCAACCTCGACTCCGAAAAGACGGTCTCCGTCTCGCCCGATCCTAGGGCTCGGACTCAACCTCGACTCCGGAAAGACGGTCTCCGCCTCGCCCGACCCCCGGGCTCGGATTCAACCTCGACCTCGGACAACGATCTCCGTCTTGCCCGACCCTAGGGCTCGGACTCAACCTCGACCTCGGACGACGGTCTCCGCCTCGCCTGACCCCAGGGCTCGGACTCAACCTTGACCTCGGAGGAGTCACCACCTCGCTCGGGCCGACCACGCCACAAGGGGGGGCCATCATTACCCTACCCCTAGCTAGCCTAGGCTACGGGGAACAAGATCGGCGTCCCATCTGGCTCGCCACGGTAAAACAAGTAATGATGGCACCCCGCGTGCTCCATGACGACAGCGGTTCTCAGCCCCTTACGGAAGCAAGGAGACGTCAGCAAGGATCCGACAGCCCCGACAGCTGTGCTTCTACAGGGCTCAAGCGCTCCTCCAATGGCCACGACGCCACATGAACAGGGCTCCAACACCTCTCCGATAGCCACGTCGGCTTGTACATAGGGCTCTGGCTCCTCTCTGCTAGACACGTTAGCACACTGCTACACCCCCATTGTACACCTGGACCCTCTCCTTATGTCTATAAAAGGAAGGTCCAGGGCCCTCGTACAGAAAGGTGGCCGCGCGGGAGAACGGGCTGGCGCACAGTCTCACACCCTCTCTCTCTCTCCCTCGCGAACGCTTGTAACTCCCTACTGCAAGCGCATCCGCCCTGGGCGCAGGACAACACGAGGCCATGGTTTCCCCTCACTGGTTTCCCCCCTTGTGCTCCGTCTCGCGCCGACTCATCTGGGCTAGGACACGCAGCGACAATTTACTCGTCGGTCCAGGGACCCCCCAGGGTCAAAACACCGACAAATAGAATTTGGGTTTGCTGTCTTAGGGGTACCGGACTGTCCGGTGTGCACTGGACTGTCTGGTGCACCCTTTGGCAGTGGGGCCAGCCGGCCCTGGGGTAGCGCCTCTGTCCCCGAGAAACCTGAGAGCGACGAGTTCGTATAGTTGATTTTTAGCGGTCACACCGGACTGTCTGGTGTGCACTAGACAGTCAATGTTCACTGTCCAGTGCACTGTCAGTCCAACGGCTACCTGTCAGAACTAGCCGTTGAAGCCGACTGTTGGCGCACCGGTGGCGTACCAAACTGTCTGGTGCGCCCATGCGCACAGAGCTACAGCAACGGCTAGTTTGGTGGTTGGGGCTATTTATACCCCTACACCAACCTCATTTAGTGTCTTGCTTCCCACATTCAAGTCCATTTATTGCTAGAGCATTGCAAGCCCCATAAAGCCTAGTGAGGTGATTAGAAAATCGTAATCCCATGTTAGGACTGAGAGCACCTAGAGGGGGGGGGGGTGAATAGGTGATCCTATAAAATTCAACAACTAATAGCCACAAAACTTGGTTAAGTGTTAGAATAATAAAACCAAGTGGCTATAGAGCAAGCTCTAGTGAATCACAATAATCACATAGAGAAGCAATCACAAGAGACACGCAAGTTATCCCGTGGTTCGGCCAAGTAATACTTGCCTACTTGCACGTTGTGGCGTCCCAATGGACGAGAGTTGCACTCAACCCCTTTTAAGTGATCCAATGATCAACTTGAATACCACGGTGTTCTTCTTTGCTTATCTCTTTTCTCGTTTGCGAGGAATCTCCACAAGTTGGAGTCTCTCGCCCTACAACAAATATCAAAGTGAAAGCACAAGAGTAAGGGTGGGAAGCAACACACACAAATCTGCAGCAATACGCACACACACAAGCCAAGACTTGAGCTCAAATGAAGCGCAACAAGTTCACCACTAGAACGGAGCTCAAATCACTAACAAAGTCAATCAAGTGTGCAGAGACGGAGTGTGGAAGACTTAGAATGCTCAAAGTATGCTTGGGTGACTCCTCCATGCGCCTAGGGGTCCCTTTTATAGCCCCAAGGCAGCTAGGAGCCGTTGGAGGCATTCTTGGAAGGCTAATCTTGCCTTCTGTCGGGTGGCGCACTGGACAGTCACCCAATTGATCGCAAAAGGAATAGTGAAAAAAGCAAGAAATGTACACAGAAGTGAACCGAAGCTTTCTTCATTACATAAGGGAAGTGTTCTCGCAAACTTAAGAACCAACTCATTATGAGTTGGCTTCTTTCCCTACGCTACTACATTACATTACTACATTAAACTACATTACACTACTAACTACCACTATATTATTCTACTAATACTACTTCTACTACTACTTATCTATACTAACATTTAAACCAGTGGCGCTTAGCCACTGGCTTTGTTGCTGCCCCTGCCGCTGCTGCCTTTGCTGCTGCCGCCCCTGCTGCCGCCACTGCCGCCGTCGCCCTCGTTGCCACCTTCGTCGCTGTCGCCATCGCCATCGCCGCCACCTCTACCGCCGTCGTCGCCCTCGCCATCGTCGCCCCCGCCGCTCTCCTCAGACGAGTCCGAGGAGTCCTCCTCGTTTGAGGAGTCCTCCGACTCATCCGAGCCCTCGAGCCCAGCGTGCTCGACGGCCCGGATGTAGGTCCATACCTCCGCAGCGATCCCCTGGGAGTCGTCTAAGTCATCAGACGACGCCGGGGGAGAAGAGAGGGTCGGCGATCCATAGGACCCGGAGGAGAACTCCTCCTCCGAGTACTCGGAGTCGCCGAAGTCCTCCGATGGGGGGGGGGGGGTCGGCTCACGCTTCCGCTTATCACCGGAGTGGTGAGAATAACTCCCGCCCTTTTTGCTCTTGCCCATGGTGGAGTAGAAGAAGAAAAAAAAAGGAGTAAGCAACAAGTGGCAGTAAGATGTGTGAAGATGATGGAGAAGTAGGCACACTATTTATAGAAGAAGAAGGCAACCGCTCACCTCCTACCACGGCCATTGAACAGTCGCAAAAATTCAATGTGCAGTTCAAATCATCTAGAAACACGTCAGGCGGCTGGCGCTATTTCACGTAACACGACACCCATTGGGACTCAAGTCAAACTGCTTGGACGATATGATTACACCCGCAGTCACATCAAGTTACTACTCAGAAGCAATTTGCTAAACGCTCAGTGCACCAAGCCGTCCCTTGCCCACACCCATTGGGGGGGGACGCCTAGGAATTTTCAATAGATTTTCCCAAGCAGTCGCATCCATACAGTATGTGCAATGAATACATCAAGACAAAAAGAAGATATCAACGGAAGATCAAAGGAAAGCCAAAAATAGCCGACGAGATACAAGTCTAATCAACAGGAGCCGTGAAGCACAAAGTGAAATAATTACTAGCTAGGGGGCCATCTACCGGACGTCCAATCTGTCGCAGATCAAATAAATTTTGAACCTAGCAAGATATGGGCAGATTGCACACACAACTTCAAGGACAGAACTGTATGCTGACCTCTAAAGCATAAGGTAGACGATAGAATGCTGATCTCTAAAGCATAAAGGCGAAAATAAAACTATGCTGACTTCTAAAGCATGAGTTCTGAACAAGCTTGAGATGAAGACCTCCGAGTGGATCATTTTCAGTAATCCACTCAAAGCTCGGGGGCTACACCCATTGGGAGCACCTTTGGTGCACCCAATGAATCATATGATCTTGAAGAACAAATGCTGACCTCTAAAGCTCGGGCTGGTGACAAAAAGGTTGATTTCTAAGGCATCTGTTTAAACCGGAAACTACGATTCTTTAAGAAGCATGAGATGGGGACCTTCGAATGGATTATTTTCAGTAATCCATTCGAAGCTCGGGGGTGCACCCAATGAATCCTTAACTCCTAAGAGCAAAGCGTCGACTTCTAAGGCGCGAGCAGAGTATCGATCACTGAAGATTAAAAGCAAAAAACTGAAGAACGAGGTCAGAAAAGGATGGCAGAAGAACATTCTAATCAAGTTACTCGGAGCTGGAAGTAACAACTTATTAGACATGTTTCAAAAATCATAAGCTGGACCTGGAATCTTTGGGTTGATTATTTCAAAATCAACACAAAGATTGGGGGCTTGTAGGGGACGGATATCCCCCGGGTCCACTAGAAGGCAAGAAGGCCTCATGGAAGGCCCCAGGCCCATTATTCCACAAGGCCATCCCTTCGTGGGCCAGGGGAGGAGTTTTCAACAGAACGGATCAACACAAAGATGGATCGACTTAAGCCTGTATGGTTCGCCGAGCTTAAGCGTTATCTACAGCACTGATCCTACTTTCCCGCGCGGTGCCCCCCTACCGCGGAACTGAATAGAGATAGGTCGGCGGAATTATAGGAAGATAAGCTCGGTCGGTTTGCTATTACTTAGGCATACACAGTTATCATATCCACATGTAAAGCTCCACGGTCGAATATATAAGGCCTAGGGAGCACCCCTTCAAGAGACTGATCTCACCTTTAGCCATTCACTCGACTCTCTAGTATTCCTCATACTAGAGAATTCTCTTGTAACCAGCCATATAAAAGATCCACTCCAGGACGTAGGGTATTACACACCTCCAAGCGGCCCGAACCTGTACAAGGCTACCCACTGTTTCTCGTGCATCTGGCATGAACCATCGAGCTACAGTTGGTGACACCTTCCTACTCCACAAAGCACCTTGAGGGATAACCCTGGGTGCGCGGTCGGACCCAAACCACCGACAGGACCTTCCTAGGAATTGGCACGTCCCTGATGTACTCTTTCTATCAACCTTGCACCCGGCATAATCGGAGTCTGAATATCCAATCAAGTCAAAGGTAGACCCCTTTGGATACCAGATCCCGAAGCAAGGCGTAGCAACTAAATATCTAAGAATCCGCTTAACGGCCACAAGGAGACATTCCCTTGGGTTGGATTGATATCTAGCACACATGCACACGCTAAGCATAATATCCGGTCTACTAGCACATAAATAAAGTAATGACCCTATCATAGACTGGTATGCCTTTTGATCAACGGACTTACCTTTTTTATTGAGGTTGGCATGTCCGTTGGTTCCCATTGGTGTCTTCGTGGGCTTGGCGTCCTTCATCCCAAACCGCGTGAGCAAGTCTTGCGTGTACTTCGTTTGGGAGATGAAGGTGCCGTCCTTGAGTTGCTTCACTTGGAACCCAAGGAAGTAGTTCAACTCGCCCATCATCGACATCTCAAATTTCTGCGTCATCACCCTGCTAAACTCCTCACAAGACTTTTGGTTAGTAGAACCAAATATTATGTCATCGACATAAATTTGGCACACAAATAAGTCACCATCACAAGTTTTAGTGAAAAGAGTTGGATCGACTTTCCCAACCTTGAAAGCATTAGCAATAAGGAAATCTCTAAGGCATTCATACCATGCTCTTGGGGCTTGCTTAAGTTCATAGAGCGCCTTAGAGAGCTTACACACATGGTCGGGGTACCGTTTATCCTCAAAGCCAGGGGGTTGCTCCACGTACACCTCCTCCTTGATTGGCCCATTGAGGAAAGTGCTCTTCACATCCATTTGGAACAACCTGAAAGAATGGTGAGCGGCATAGGCTAACAAAATGTGAATCGACTCTAGCCTAGCCACAGGAGCAAAAGTCTCCTCAAAGTCCAAACCTGTGACTTGGGCATAACCTTTTGCCACAAGTCGAGCCTTGTTCCTTGTCACCAGCCCGTGCTCGTCCTGTTTGTTGCGGAACACCCACTTGGTTCCCACAACGTTTTGCTTGGGACGTGGCACCAGGGTCCAAACTTCATTTCGCTTGAAGTTGTTGAGCTCTTCCTGCATGGCCAACACCCAGTCCGGATCTAGCAAGGCCTCTTCTACCCTGAAAGGCTCAATAGAAGAGACAAACGAGTAATGCTCATAGAAATTAGCTAGACATGAGCGAGTGGTTACTCCCTTGCTTATATCACCCAAAATCTGGTCGACGGGATGATTCCTTTGAATCGTCGCTCGGACTTGAGTTGGAGGGGCCCGTGGTGCTTCTTCCTCCACGACTTGGTCTTCTTGTGCTCCCCCTTGATCACACGCCTCCTCTTGAGGGACCTGTTCATCATCTTGAGTTGGGGGATGCACCATCATTGAGGAAGAAGGTTGATCTTGTTCTTAGTGTTCCTGTGGTCGCACATCTCCAATCACCATGGTGCGAATTGCGTTCGTTGGAACATCATCTTCATCTACATCATCAAGATCAACGTGCTCTCTTGGAGAGCCATTAGTTTCATCAAATACAACATCGCTAGAGACTTCAACCAAACCCGATGATTTGTTGAAGACTCTATACGCCTTTGTATTTGAGTCATAACCTAGCAAAAACCCTTCTACAGCTTTGGGAGCAAATTTGGAATTTCTACCTTTCTTCACTAGAATGTAACATTTACTCCCAAATACACAAAAGTATGAAATGTTGGGTTTGTTACCGGTTAGAAGTTCATACGAGGTCTTCTTGAGGAGGCGATGAAGGTAGACCCGGTTTATGGCGTGGCAAGCTGTGTTCACAGCTTCCGACTAAAACCGCTCGGGCGTCTTGAATTCTCCAAGCATCGTCCTCGCCATGTCTATGAGCGTCTTGTTCTTCCTCTCTACCACACCATTTTGCTGTGGTGTGTAGGGAGCAGAGAACTCATGCTTGATTCCTTCCTCCTCAAGGTATTCCTCCACTTGTAAGTTCTTGAACTCGGACCCGTTGTCGCTTCTTATCTTCTTCACCTTGAGCTCAAATTTGTTTTGAGCTCTCCTTAGAAAGCGCTTAAGGGTCTCTTGGGTTTCTGATTTATCCTGCAAAAAGAATACCCAAGTGAAGCGGGAAAATTCATCAACAATAACAAGACCATACTTACTTCCCCCGATGTTGAGATAGGCGACGGGTCCGAAGAGGTCCATATGAAGTAGCTCCAGAGGTCTTGATGTGGTCATCACATTTTTGATGTGATGAGCGCTTCCCACCTGTTTACCTGCTTGACAAGCTGCACAAGGTCTATCTTTTTCAAAAAATACATTGGTTAGACCTAACACATGTTCTCCCTTTAGAAGTTTATGAAGGTTCTTCATCCCAACATGTGCTAGACGGTGATGCCACAACCAGCCCATGCTAGTCTTAGCAATTAAGCATGCATCTAGATCAGCCTCCTCTTTTGAAAAATCAACTAAATAGAGTTTGCCGTCTAGTACACCCTTAAAAGCTAGTGAACCATCACTCCTTCTAAAGACAGACACATCTACATTTGTAAATAGACAATTGTATCCCATATTACATAGTTGACTGACAGATAATAAATTGTATCCGAGCGATTCAACTAAAAACACATTAGAAATAGAATGCTCGGATGAAATAGCTATCTTTCCTAGTCCTTTAACCTTGCCTTGATTCCCATCTCCAAAGATGATCGAATCTTGGGAATCTTTGTTCTTGACGTAGGAGGTGAACATCTTCTTCTCCCCCGTCATGTGGTTTGTGCATCCGCTGTCGATAATCCAGCTTGAGCCCCCGGATGCATAAATCTACAAGGCAAATTAGGCTTGGGTTTTAGGTACCCAACTCTTGTTGGGTCCTACAAGGTTAGTTACAATAGCCTTTGGGACCCAAATGCAAGTCTTGTCTCCCTTGCATTTGACCCCCAACTTTCTAGCAACCACTTTTTCATTTTTACATGAAAGAACAAATGTAGTGTTGCAAGCATGAAAGACAGTTGTAGGTTTATTACACACTTTCCTAGGAGCATGAGACACAAAATTTCTCCTAGGCCTACCATTAGAATTGGAACTTGAAGCAATCATGGCATGTGAGTCAAAAGCATTATAACTCCTATTATAATGAGAATTTCTAGAAAATTTTCTATCATGGTACATGAAAGCATGATTCTTTTGACTACTACTAGCCATAGGGGCCTTCCCTTTCTCCTTGTTGGAAATGGGAGCCCTTTGACTTGTTAAGTTCTTGGTTTTTTTCGAAAGCCAAGTCCATCCTTAATTGAGGGATGTCTACCAACGGTGTAGGCATCTCTAGCAAATTTTAACTTATCAAAGTTATTTTTGCAAGTCTTAAGTTGGGCATTAAGACTTGCCACTTCACCATTTAATTTTGCAATAGAAGTAAGGTGTTCAACACATGCATCAACATCAAAATCCTTACATCTATTACAAATACTAACATGCTCTACATATGAACTAGACTTATTTGCTTCTTCTAATTTAGCATTTAGATCATCATTAATGCTCTTTAAATTAGACACAGTTTCATGACAAGCAGATAATCCAGAAGAGATCATTTCTTTTAACCTCTAAAGCAAGAGATTTTTGTACACTAACAAACTTATCATGCTCTTCATACAAAATATCCTCTTGCTTTTCTAAGAGTCTATTCTTTTCATTTAAAGCATCAATCAATTCATTGATCTTATCAACTTTAGTTCTATCTAAACCTTTGAATAAACTTGTATAATCTACTTCATCATCACTAGAGTCATCATCACTTGAAGTAGTATACTTAGGGGTATCTCGAGCGCTTACCTTTTTCTCCTTTGCCATGAGGCAAGTATGGCGCTCGTTGGGGAAGAGGGACGACTTGTCGAAGGCCGAGGCGGCGAGTCCTTCGTCGTCGAAGTCGGAAGAAGAGCAATCTGAATCCCATTCCTTTCCAAGGTGCACCTCGCCCTTCGCCTTCTTGTAGGCCTTCTTCTTTTCCCTCTTTCCGCTTTTTTCTTGCTCCTGGTCATTAGCATTATCGGGACAATTTGCTATAAAATGACCAGTCTTACCACATTTAAAACAGGAGCGCTTTCCCTTCGCTTTGCTCTTGTTGGAATGCTCCTTTCGTCCTTTTAGCGTCGTCTTGAAGCGCTTGATGATGAGGGCCATCTCATCTTCGTTCAGCCTGGCAGCTTCAACTTGTGCCACCTTACTAGGTAGCGCTTCCCTGCTGCTGCTTGTTGCCTTGAGTGCAACGGGCTGTGGCTCATAGATGGGCATTGGGCCGTTCAATGCATCATCAACGTATCTTGCTTCTTTGACCATCATACACCCGCTAACAAACTTTCCGAGTATCTCCTTGGGCGTCATATTTGTGTACCTAGGATTTTCACGTATGAGGTTCACAAGATGAGGGTCAATAATAGTGGAAGACCTGAGCATAAGTCGGACAACGTCGTGGTCCGTCCATCTCGTGCTTCCATAGCTCCTGATCTTGTTGACCAGGGTCTTGAGCCTGTTGTACGTTTGCGTTGGCTCCTCTCCCCTGATCATGGCAAACCTTCCTAGTTCGCCTTCCACCAACTCCATTTTGGTGATCATGGTGGCGTCGTTCCCCTCATGTGAAATCTTGAGGGTGTCCCATATTTGCTTGGCGTTGTCCAAGCCGCTCACCTTGTTGTATTCATCCCTGCACAATGATGCTAACTGAAAGTCGCCTAGAAGGGGGGGGGGTGAATAGGGCGAAACTGAAATTTACAAATATAAACACAACTACGAGACGGGTTAGCGTCAGAAATAATAATGAGTCCGGGAGAGAGGGCGCAAAACAAATCACAAGCGAATGAAGAGTGTGACACGCGGATTTGTTTTACCGAGGTTCGACTCTCGCAAACCTACTCCCCGTTGAGGAGGCCACAAAGGCCGGGTCTCTTTCAACCCTTACCCTCTCTCAAACGATCCCTCGGACCGAGTGAGCTTCTCTTGTCAAATCAACCCGGGAATAAAACTTCCCTGCAAAGACCACCACACAATTGGTGTCTCTTGCCTTGGTTACAAATGAGTTTATGATCACAAGAACAAATGAGAAAGAAAGAAGCAATCCAAGCGCAAGAGCTCAAAAGAACACGACAAATCTCTCTCGCTAATCACTAAAGCCTTGTGTGGAATTGGAGAGGATTTTATCACTTGAGTGTGTCTAGAATTGAATGCCTAGCTCTTGTAAGTGGTTGAGAAGTGGAAAACTTGGATGACTTGAATGTGGGGTGGTTGGGGGTATTTATAGCCCCAACCACCAAACTAGCCGTTTGGTGGGGCTGTCTGTCGCATGGTGCACCGGACAGTCCGGTGCACACCGGACATGTCCGGTGCGCCAGCCACGTCACCAAAGCCGTTGGGTTCTGACCGTTGGAGCTCTGACTTCTGGGCCCGCCTGGATGTCCGGTGGCGCACCGGACATGTACTGTAGAGTGTCCGGTGCGCCACTACGCGCGTGCCTGACTTCTGCGCGCTCTGGCGCGCATTAATTGTTGTTGCAGGTGACCGTTGGCGCGAAGTAGCCGTTGCCCCGCAGTTACACCGGACAGTCCGGTGTACACCGGACATGTCCGGTGAATTATAGCGGACTAGCCGTTGGTGGATTCCCGAAGCTGGCGAGTTCCTGAGGCCGCTCTTCCTTGGAGCACCGGACACTGTCCAGTGTACACCGGACAGTCCGGTGAATTATAGTGGAGTTGCCTCTGGATTTTCCCGAAGACGACGAGTTTGCGCTGGAGTCCTCTGGTGCACCGGACATGTCCGGTGGCACACCGGACAGTCCGGTGCGTCAGACCAGAGGTGCCTTCGGTTGTCCCTTTGCTCTTTTGTTGAACCCAATACTTGGTCTTTTTATTGGCTAGGTGTGAACCTTTGGCATCTGTATAACTTATACACTAGAGCAAACTAGTTAGTCCAATTATTTGTGTTGGGCAATTCAACCACCAAAATTAATTAGGGACTAGGTGTAAGCCTAATTCCCTTTCAATCTCCCCCTTTTTGGTGATTGATGCCAACACAATCCAAAGCAAATATAAAAGTGCATTATTGAACTAGTTTGCATAATGTAAGTGCAAAGGATACTTGGAATTGAGCCAATAAATATTACTTACTAGATATGCATGGATTGTTTCTTTATTTTTAACATTTTGGACCACGCTTGCACCACATGTTTTGTTTTTGCAAATTCTTTTTGTAAATCCTTTTCAAAGTCTTTTTGCAAAATAGTCAAAGGTAAATGAATAAGATTTTGAGAAGCATTTAAGATTTGAAAATTTCTCCCCTTGTTTCAAATGCCTTTCCTTTGACTAAAACAAAACTCCCCCTCAATAAATTCTCCTCTTAGCGTTCAAGAGGGTTTTAAGACATCAAATTTTGAAAATACTACTTGATCCCCCTTTAGAACACAAAGAGATACCAATTTGAAATTTGCCAATTGAAAATCATTAATTTTAAAAATTAGGGTGGTGGTGCGGTCCTTTTGTTTTGGGCTCATACTTTCTCCCCCTTTGGCATGAATCGCCAAAAACGGATACTTTGAGTGAGATATAAGCCCTTTTTAACTACTTTCTCCCCTTTGGCAAATAAAACATACGAGTGAATATTATACCAAAGATGGAGAGTGATGCGGAGCGACGACGAAGGATGAGTAGTAGAGTGGAGTGGAAGCCTTTGTCTTCGCCGAAGACTCCAATTCCCTTTCAATATACCTATGACTTAGTTTGAAATACACTTGAAAACACATTAGTCATAGCATATATAAAAGAGACATGATCAAAGGTATACTTATGAGCTATGTGTGCAAATTAGCAAAAGAAATTCCTAGAATCAAGAATTTTGAGATCATGCCTAAGTTTGGTAAAAGTTTGTTCATCAAGTGGCTTGGTAAAGATATCGGCTAATTGTTCTTTAGTGTTAATGTATGAAATCTCGATATCCCCCTTTTGTTGGTGATCCCTAAGAAAATGATACCGAATGGCTATGTGTTTAGTGCGGCTATGCTCAACGGGATTATCCGCCATGCGGATTGCACTCTCATTATCACATAGAAGAGGAACTTTGGTTAGTTTGTAACCGTAGTCCCGCAGGGTTTGCCTCATCCAAAGCAATTGCGCGCAACAATGGCCTGCGGCAATATACTCGGCTTCGGCGGTAGAAAGAGCAACCGAATTTTGCTTCTTTGAAGCCCAAGACACCAAGGATCTTCCCAAGAACTGGCAAGTCCCCGATGTGCTCTTTCTATTAATCTTGCACCCTGCCCAATCAGCATCCGAATAACCAATCAATCAAATGTGGATCCCCGAGGGTACCAAAGCCCAAACTTAGGAGTATAAGCCAAATATCTCAAGATTCGTTTTACGGCCGTAAGGTGTGATTCCTTAGGGTCGGCTTGGAATCTTGCACACATGCAAACGGAAAGCATAATGTCCGGTCGAGATGCACATAAATAAAGCAATGAACCAATCATCGATCGGTATACCTTTTGATCCACGGACTTACCTCCCATGTCGAGGTCGAGATGCCCATTGGTTCCCATGGGTGTCTTGATGGGCTTGGCATCCTTCATTCCAAACTTGGTTAGAATGTCTTGAGTGTACTTAGTTTGGCTAATGAAGGTGCCCTCTTGGAGTTGCTTGACATGGAATCCTAGAAAATACTTCAACTCCCCCATCATAGACATCTCGAATTTCTGTGTCATGATCCTACTAAATTCTTCACATGTAGATTCGTTAGTAGACCCAAATATAATATCATCAACATAAATTTGGCATACAAACAAATCATTGTCAAGAGTTTTAGTGAATAAAGTAGGATCGGCCTTGCCGACTTTGAAGCCATTAGCAATAAGGAAATCTCTAAGGCATTCATACCATGATCTAGGGGCTTGCTTGAGCCCATAAAGCGCCTTAGAGAGCCTATAGACATGGTTAGGGTACTCACTGTCTTCAAAGCCGGGAGGTTGCTCAACATAGACCTCCTCCTTGATTGGTCCATTGAGGAAGGCACTCTTCACGTCCATTTCATAAAGCTTGAAGCCATGGTAAGTAGCATAGGCTAATAATATATGAATTGACTCAAGCCTAGCTACGGGTGCATAGGTTTCACCGAAATCCAAACCTTTGACTTGAGAGTATCCCTTGGCCACAAGTCGAGCTTTGTTCCTTGTCACCACACCATGCTCGTCTTGCTTGTTGCGGAAGACCCACTTGGTTCCTACAACATTTTGGTTAGGACGTGGAACTAAATGCCATACCTCGTTCCCTGTGAAATTGTTGAGCTCCTCTTGCATCGCCATCACCCAATCCGAATCTTGGAGTGCTTCCTCTACCCTGTGTGGCTCAATAGAGGAAACAAAAGAGTAATGTTCACAAAAATGTGCAACACGAGATCGAGTGGTTACCCCCTTATGAATGTCGCCGAGGATGGTGTCGACGGGGTGATCTCGTTGTACTGCTTGGTGGACTCTTGGGTGTGACGGCCTTGGTTCTTCATCCTCCTTGTCTTCATCATTTGCATCTCCCCCTTGATCATTGCCGTCATCCTGAGGAGGCTCATCTCTTTGATCTTGTCCTTCATCAACTTGAGCTTCGTCCTCATTTGAGTTGGTGGAGATGCTTGCGTGGAGGAGGATGGTTGATCTTGTGCATGTGGAGGCTCTTCGGATTCCTTAGGACACACATCCCCAATGGACATGTTCCTTAGCGCGATGCACGGAGCCTGTTCTTCACCTGTCTCATCAAGATCAACTTGCTCTACTTGAGAGCCGTTAGTCTCATCAAACACAACGTCACAAGAAACTTCAACTAGTCCTGAGGACTTGTTAAAGACTCTATATGCCCTTGTGTTTGAATCATATCCTAGTAAAAAGCCTTCTACAGTTTTAGGAGCAAATTTAGATTTTCTACCTCTTTTAACAAGAATAAAGCATTTGCTACCAAAAACTCTAAAATATGAAATATTGGGCTTTTTACCGGTTAGGAGTTCATAGGATGTCTTCTTGAGGATTCGGTGAAGATATAACCGGTTGATGGCGTAGCAGGCGGTGTTGACCGCCTCGGCCCAAAACCGATCCGGTGTCTTGTACTCATCAAGCATGGTTCTTGCCATATCCAATAGAGTTCGATTCTTCCTCTCCACTACACCATTTTGTTGTGGGGTGTAGGGAGAAGAAAACTCATGCTTGATGCCCTCCTCCTCAAGGCAGCTTTCAATTTGAGAGTTCTTGAACTCCGTCCCGTTGTCGCTTCTAATTTTCTTGATCCTTAAGCCGAACTCATTTTGAGCCCGTCTCAAGAATCCCATTAAGGTCTCTTGGGTATGGGATTTTTCCTGCAAAAAGAACACCCAAGTGAAGCGAGAATAATCATCCACAATAACTAGACAGTACTTACTCCCGCCGATGCTTATGTAAGCGATCGGGCCGAATAAATCCATGTGTAGGAGCTCCAGTGGCCTGTCACTTGTCATGATGTTCTTGTGTGGATGATGAGTGCCAACTTGCTTCCCGGCTTGGCATGCGCTACAAATCCTGTCTTTCTCAAAATGAACATTTGTTAATCCTAAAATGTGCTCTCCCTTTAGAAGCTTATGAAGATTCTTCATTCCAACATGGGCTAGTCGGCGGTGCCAGAGCCAACCCAAGTTAGTCTTAGCTATTAAGCAAGTGTCGAGTTCAGCTCTATCAAAATCCACCAAGTATAGCTGACCCTCTAACACTCCCTTAAAAGCTATTGAATCATCACTTCTTCTAAAGACAGTGACACCTACATCAGTGAATAGACAGTTGTAGCCCATTTGACATAATTGAGATACGGAAAGCAAATTATAATCTAAAGAATCTATAAGAAAAACATTGGAAATGGAATGGTCAGGAGATATAGCTATTTTACCCAAACCTTTGACCAAACCTTGGTTTCCATCCCCGAATGTCATAGCTCGTTGGGGATCTTGGTTTTTCTCGTAGGAGGAGAACATCTTCTTCTCCCCTGTCATGTGGTTTGTGCACCCACTATCGATGATCCAACTTGAGCCCTCGGATGCATAAACCTACAAAACAAGTTTAGTTCTTGATTTTAGGTACCCAAACGGTTTTGGGTCCTTTGGCATTAGAAACAAGAACTTTGGGTACCCAAACACAAGTCTTGGAGCCCTTGTGTTTGCCCCCAACAAACTTGGCAACTACCTTGCCGGATTTGTTAGTCAAAACATAAGATGCATCAAAAGTTTTAAATGAAATGTCATGATCATTTGATACACTAGGAGTTTTATTTCTAGGCAACTTAGCACGGGTTGGTTGCCTAGAGCTAGATGTCTCACCCTTATACATAAAAGCATGGTTAGGGCCAGAGTGAGACTTCCTAGAATGAATTCTCCTAATTTTGCTCTCGGGATAACCGGCAGGGTACAAAATGTAACCCTCGTTATCCTGAGGCATGGGAGCCTTGCCCTTAACAAAGTTAGACAATTTCTTAGGAGGGGCACTAAGTTTGACATTGTCTCCCCTTTGGAAGCCAATGCCATCCTTGATGCCAGGGCGTCTCCCATTATAGAGCATACTTCTAGCAAATTTAAACTTTTCATTTTCTAAGTTATGCTCGGCAATTTTAGCATCTAATTTTGCTATATGATCATTTTGTTGTTTAATTAAGACCATGTGATCATGAATAGCATTGATATCAACATCTCTACATCTATCACAAATAGACATATGCTCAACGATAGATGTAGAGGGTTTGCAAGAATTAAGTTCAACAATCTTAGCATGTAATATATCATTTTTATCTCTAAGATCAGAAATTGTAACATTGCAAACATCAAAATCTTTAGCCTTAGCAATCAATTTTTCATTCTCATTTCTAAGGCTAGCAAGAGAGATATTCAATTCATCAATCCTAGTAAGTAAATCAACATTATCATTTCTAGGATTGGAAATTGAAACATTACAAACATGTGAATCAACCTTAGCCAACAAATTAGCATTTTCATTTCTAAGGTTGTCAATGGTCTCATGGCAAGTGCTTAGCTCACTAGACAATATTTCACATTTTTCAACTTCAAGAGCGTAAGCATTTTTAACCTTAACATGCTTCTTATTTTCCTTGATTAGGAAGTCCTCTTGGGAGTCCAAGAGATCATCCTTTTCATGGATGGCACTAATTAGCTCATTTAGTTTTTCCTTTTGTTGCATGTTTAGGTCGGCAAAAAGGGTACGCAAATTATTCTCCTCATCACTAGCATTATCATCACTAGAGGATTCATATTTAGTGGAGGATTTAGATTTAACCTTCTTCCTTTTGCCGTCCTTTGCCATGAGGCACTTGTGGCTGACGTTGGGGAAGAGGAGTCCCTTGGTGACGGCGATGTTGGTGGCGTCCTCGTCGGAGGAGGACTCGATGGAGCTCTCGTCGGAGTCCCACTCCCGGCAAACATGGGCATCGCCGCCCTTCTTCTTGTAGTACCTCTTCTTTTCTCTCCTCTTTCCCTTCTTGTCGTCGCCCCTGTCACTGTCACTAGATATAGGACATTTTGCAATAAAATGACCGGGCTTACCACATTTGTAGCACACTTTCTTGGAGCGGGGTTTGTAGTCCTTCGCCCTCCTTTGTTTGAGGATTTGGCGGAAGCTCTTGATGACGAGCGCCATTTCCTCATTGTCGAGCTTTGAGGCGTCGATTGGTTGTCTACTTGGTGTAGACTCCTCCTTCTTCTCCTCCGTCGCCTTAAATGCAACCGGTTGTGCCGCGGATGTGGAGGGATCATCTAGCTCGTTGATTTTCTTCGAGCCCTTGATCATATACTCAAAGCTCACAAAATTCCCGATTACTTCCTCGGGAGTCATTAGTGTATATCTAGGATTACCACGAATTAATTGAACTTGAGTGGGGTTAAGGAAAATGAGAGATCTTAGAATAACCTTAGCCACTTCGTGATCGTCCCACTTCTTGCTCTCGAGGTTGCGCACTTGGTTCACCAAGGTTTTGAGCCGGTTGTACATATCTTGTGGCTCCTCCCCTTGGCGAAGACGGAAGCGACCGAGCTCCCCCTCGATTGTTTCCCGCTTGGTGATCTTGTTGAATTCATCACCCTCGTGCGCGGTCTTGAGTAGGTCCCAAATCTCCTTCGCACTCTTCAACCCTTGCACCTTGTTACATTCCTCTCTACTTAGAGAGGCGAGGAGTATGGTTGTGGCTTGTGAGTTGAAGTGCTCGATTTGGGCTACTTCGTCCGTATCATAGTCGTCATCCCCTACGGATGGTACCTGTACACCAAACTCAACAACATCCCATATACTTTTGTGGAGTGAGGTTAGGTGATGTCGCATCATATCACTCCACCTAGCATAATCTTCACCATCAAACATTGGTGGTTTGCCTAAAGGGACGGAAAGTAAAGGTGTATGTTTAGGAATGCGGGGGTAGCGTAGGGGGATCTTACTATACTTCTTGCGCTCTTGACGCTTAGAAGTCACGGACGGCGCGTCGGAGCCAGAGGTCGACGTTGATGAAGTGTCGGTCTCGTAGTAGACCACCTTCCTCATCCTCTTGTGCTTGTCGCCTTTCCGATGCGACTTGTGGGAAGAAGATTTCTCCTTCTTTTCTTTGTGGTGTGAAGAAGACTTCTTCCCTTTGGAGGAGTCCTTCTTCTTCTCCTTCCTCTTGGCGCGGGACTCTTCCGATGAAGTGCTCCCGTGACTCGTAGTGGGCTTGTCGCCGATCTCCATCTCCCTCTTGGTGTGATCTCCCGACATCACTTCGAGCGGTTAGGCTCTAATGAAGCACCGGGCTTTGATACCAATTGAAAGTCGCCTAGAAGGGGGGGGGTGAATAGGGCGAAACTGAAATTTACAAATATAAACACAACTACGAGACGGGTTAGCGTTAGAAATAATAATGAGCTCGGGAGAGAGGGCGCAAAACAAATCACAAGCGAATGAAGAGTGTGACACACGGATTTGTTTTACCGAGGTTCGGTTCTCGCAAACCTACTCCCCGTTGAGGAGGCCACAAAGGCCAGGTCTCTTTCAACCCTTACCCTCTCTCAAACGATCCCTCAGACCGAGTGAGCTTCTCTTCTCAAATCAACCCGGGAATAAAACTTCCCTGCAAGGACCACCACACAATTGGTGTCTCTTGCCTTGGTTACAAATGAGTTTATGATCACAAGAACAAATGAGAAAGAAAGAAGCAATCCAAGCGCAAGAGCTCAAAAGAACACGACAAATCTCTCTCGCTAATCACTAAAGCCTTGTGTGGAATTGGAGAGGATTTTATCACTTGAGTGTGTCTAGAATTGAATGCCTAGCTCTTGTAAGTGGTTGAGAAGTGGAAAACTTGGATGACTTGAATGTGGGGTGGTTGGGGGTATTTATAGCCCCAACCACCAAACTAGCCGTTTGGTGGGGCTGTCTGTCGCATGGTGCACCGGACAGTTCGGTGCACACCGGATATGTCTGGTGCGCCAGCCACGTCACCAAAGCCGTTGGGTTCTGACCGTTGGAGCTCTGACTTCTGGGCCCGCCTGGATGTCCGGTGGCGCACCGGACATGTACTGTAGAGTGTCCGGTGCGCCACTACGCGCGTGCCTGACTTCTGCGTGCTCTGGCGCGCATTAATTGCTGTTGCAGGTGACCATTGGCGCGAAGTAGCCGTTGCCCCGCAGTTACACCGGACAGTCCGGTGTACACCGGACATGTCCGGTGAATTATAGCGGACTAGCCGTTGGTGGATTCCCGAAGCTGGCGAGTTCCTGAGGCCACTCTTCCTTGGAGCACCGGACACTGTCTGGTGTACACCGGATAGTCCGGTGAATTATAGTGGAGTTGCCTCTGGATTTTCCCGAAGACGATGAGTTTGCGCTGGAGTCCTCTGGTGCACCGGACATGTCCGGTGCGCCAGACCAGAGGTGCCTTCGGTTGTCCCTTTGCTCTTTTGTTGAACCCAATACTTGGTCTTTTTATTGGCTAGGTGTGAACCTTTGGCATCTGTATAACTTATACACTAGAGCAAACTAGTTAGTCCAATTATTTGTGTTGGGCAATTCAACCACCAAAATTAATTAGGGACTAGGTGTAAGCCTAATTCCCTTTCACTAACAAAATAGTGGTAGCTTGTGCATTTTTATGGATTTGTTCGTTAATGAATACAGAGTTATCCGTACTATCAAATTGCATTCCATTCTCAACTATCTCCCAAATACTAGGATGGAGAGAGAAAAGATGACTACGCATTTTATGACTCCAAAAAGCATAGTCCTCTCCATCAAAGTGTGGAGGTTTACCAAGAGGAATAGAAAGCAAATGGGCATTGGAATTATACGGAATACGAGAATAATCAAATGAAAAATTTGAGTTAACTGGTTTCTTTTTCTCGTCGTAGTCGTCGTCTCTTGGGGAAGAAGAAGACTCATCGCTGTCGTAGTAGATGATCTTCTTGATGCGCCTCTTCTTCTTCCCGTCCTTCTTCTTATGACTCGAGCCAGAGTCAGTGGGCTTATCGTCCCTTGGCTCATTGAAGATGGACTCCTTCTCCTTATCGTTGACCATCATCCCCTTTCCCTTAGGATCCATCTCTTCGGGCGATTAGTCCCTTACGTGAAGAGAACGGCTCTGATACCAATTGAGAGCACCTAGAGAGGGGGGGGGGGGTGAATAGGTGATCCTGTAAAATTCAACAACTAATAGCCACAAAACTTGGTTAAGTGTTAGAATAATAAAACCAAGTGGCTATAGAGCGAGCTCTAGTGAATCACAATAATCACACAAAGATGCAATCACAAGAAACACGCGAGTTATCCCGTGGTTCGGCCAAGTAATACTTGCCTACTTCCATATTGTGGCGTCCCAATGGACGAGGGTTGCACTCAACCCCTTTCAAGTGATCCAATGATCAACTTGAATACCACGGTGTTCTTCTTTGCTTATCTCTTTTCTCGTTTGCGAGGAATCTCCACAAGTTGGAGTCTCTCGCCCTTACAACAAATATCAAAGTGAAAGCACAAGAGTAAGGGTGGGAAGCAACACACACAAATCCATAGCAATACGCACACACACAAGCCAAGACTTGAGCTAAAATGAAGCGCAACAAGTTCACCACTAGAACAGAGCTCAAATCACTAACAAAGTCAATCAAGTGCGCGGAGACGTAGTGTGGAATACTTAGAATGCTCAAAGTATGCTTGGGTGACTCCTCCATGCACCTAGGGGTCCCTTTTATAGCCCCAAGGTAGCTAGGAGCCGTTGGAGGCATTCTTGGAAGGCTAATCTTGCCTTCTATCGGGTGGCGCACCGGACAGTCCGGTGCACCACCAGACAGCCACTGTTCATGTCCGGTGTGCGATTCCCTTCCTAATTTGGCGCAGCCGACTGTTGCAGATGTGCGGCAGTTGGCACACCGGACACTGTCCGGTGCACACCGGACAGTCCGGTGCCCCCTGCCGTCCGTTGGCGCACCCACGCGTCGCGCGTAGATTGCATGGCCGACCGTTGGCTCACCGGACAGTCCGGTGCCCAACCGGACAGTTCGGTGAATTATAGCCGTACGCCGTTGAACTTTTCCCGAGTGCGACGACTTCGCCGCGGACGACTCACCGGACAGTCCGGTGCACCACCGGACAGTCCGGTGAATTATAGCCGTACGCCGCCGTCGAGTCCCGAGAGTGGCCTGTTCACCGGAGTCTGGTCTGGCGCACCGGACACTGTCCGGTGCACCATCGGACAGTCCGGTGCTCCCAGACTGAGCTGCAGTTGGCTGTACACAGCCAACTCTTTTCCAAACCAATTTCTCCTGTTTCTAGCACTTAGACACAATACATTAGTACTCAAATCAATGTACTAAGTCTAGAAACGTACCTTGTAATGTGATTTGCACTTCTTCACTCTTTGGCACAAATTAGCACTTAGAGAAAATGTGTTGGGCACTTAATCACCAAAACACTTTAGAAATGGCCCAAGGGCACATTTCCCTTTCAAGGACCTCATTAGTGCACATGAGAGCCACCTAGAGCACACACCACATGCATTAGGATTCTCTTGGTCAAGTGAAAGTCTATGGCTTGTTACTCTTGGTGATCGGCATCACCTAGACGACTTGGTGGCGATTGGAGCGCGGTAATCACCGCGGAGGATTTGTTGGTGACCCAGCTCAAGTTTGTACGCGGTTGTGAGGGATCCACCACGCCGGAGTGGTAAAGGATCACCTCATAGAGAGTGAAAGGGAAATAGGGTTAACCTTTTTCCCACTATTAATTTTGGTGGTTGAATGCCCAACACAAATAATGGACTAACTAGTTTGCTCTAGAATATATGTTCTACAGGTGCATACGGGTTCAACACAAACCAACAAATATACAAGATAGGGATCAAATACAAAGGAGCAAAGAAACCAAGAGTGCCCTGGTCTGGCACACCGGACTGTCCGATGTGCCACCAGACAGTGTCCGGTGCACCAGGGTCGTACATGAACGAACTGGCCACTCTCAGGTTTCTACAGGGGCGCTCCGCTACAATTCACCGGACTGTCCGATGTTCCATCGGACTGTCCGGTGCACCAGCGGAGCAACGACTCCTTCGCGCAACGGTCGATTGCAAAAGCTAAAGAATCAGATGAATAGTGAAGAACAGTGCGAGCAGAGTCAAAGCCGCCCGTCAGAGGCGCACCGGACTGTCCGGTGCCACTAAAGGACAAAGCCTGCAACGGTCAAATGCTCCAGAACCCTAACGGTTGGGTGACGTGGCTGGCATACCGGACAGTGTATGGTGGCGCACCGGACTGTCCGGTGCGCCCATCGACAGCAGCCACCCCCAACAGTTGTTTGGTGGTTGAGGGCTATAAATACCCCCAACCACCACCACTCCAACCATTCAAGCATTCAACACATTGCATTCAATACAAGAGCAATATACTCCACTCCAAAGACACAATCCAAGTGATCGATCCGCTCAAAGTCCCCAATTCAACTCTAGCGCCTTAGGACTTGTGAGAGGATCATTTGTGTTCCTTTGTTGCTCTTGTTTGCTTGGCTTGACTTTATTTTATTTCTCACTTCTTACTCTCAAGTGCTTTGTAAGAGAGGCAAGGTAAACCAATTGTGTGGTGGTCCTTGCGGGGTCTAAGTGATCCGTGAGATTAAGGAAGAAGACTCACTCGATCTAAGTGACCGTTTGAGAGAGGGAAAGGGTTAAAAGAGATCCGGTCTTTGTGACCACTTCAACGGGGACTAGGTTCTTTAGAACCGAACCTCGGTAAAACAAATCACTGTGTTCATCCGCTTTATTTCTTGGTTGATTTGTTTTCTTCCTCTCTCTCGGACTCGGATTTAATTCTAACGCTAACCCTGGCTTGTAGTTTGGGTTTTAAGTTGTAAATTTTAGATTACACCTATTCACCCCCCTCTAGGCGACTTTCAATTGGTGTCGGAGCCTGGTTCTTCATTAGAGTCTAACCACTCAAAGTGATGTCGGGAGATCACGCCAAGAGGGAGATCGTGACCGGTGACAAGCCCACAAGCCTAGGGAGAACCCACTCAAGGGAGTCTGGCCACAAGCACAAGGATGAATCCTCTTCCTCCATCAAGTCCCATCGGAGAGGCGACAAGAAGAAGAAGATGAAAAAGGTGGTCTACTACGAGACCAACTCTTCATCGCCCTCCACCTCCGGCTCTGACTCGTCGTCCACTACTTCTAAGCGCCATGAGCGCAAGAAGTATAATAAGATGCCCCTCCGCTATCCTCGCATTTCTAAACGCGCTCCATTACTTTTCGTTCTCCTAGGCAAACCACCATATTTTGATGGTAAGGATTATTGTATGTGGAGTGATAAAATGAGGCATCATCTAACCTCACTCCACAAAAGTATTTGGGATATTGTTGAGTATGGAGCACAGGTACCAAAGGTAGGGGACAAGGACTACGATTCGGACGAGGCCGACCAAATTCGGCACTTTAACTCCCAAGCCACAACTATACTCCTCGCTTCCTTGTGTTGAGAGGAGTATAATAAGGTGCAAGGGATAATGACGGCCAAAGAAATTTGGGACATCCTCAAGATAGCGCACGAAGGGGACAAGGTGACCAAGATCACCAAAAGAGAGACGATCGAGGGGGAGCTCGGTCGATTCGTCCTCAACCAAGGAGAGGAGCCACAAGCCATGTACAACCGGCTCAAGACCTTGGTGAATCAAGTGCGCAACCTCGGGAGCACCAAGTGGGATGACCATGAAATGGTCAAGGTTATTCTAAGATCCCTTGTTTTTCGCAATCCTACTCAAGTGCAATTAATTCGTGGGGATCCTAGATACAAATTAATGTCTCCCGAGGAAGTGATAGGAAAGTTTGTGAGCTTTGAACTAATGGTCAAAGGCTCCAAACACATCGCGAACTTAGAGCAAGGTGCCACCTCCACACCCGAGGTGCAACCCATCGCATTCAAGGCAATGGAAGAAGAAAAGAAGGAGTCTACACCAAGTAGGCTTCCCATCTACGCCTCCAAGCTCGACAATGAGGAAATGGCACTCATCATCAAGAGTTTTCACCAAATCCTCAAGCAAATGAGGGGGAAAGACTACAAACCCCGCTCCAAGAGGGTGTGCTTCAAATGTGGTAAGCCTGGTCATTTTATCGCTAAATGTCCTATGTCTAGTGATAGTGACAGGGACGATGACAAGAAGGGGGAGAAGAAGGAGAAGAAGAGGTACTATAAGAGGAAGGGCGGCGATGCCCACATGTGTCGGGAATGGGACTCCGACGAGAGCTCCACCGACTCCTCCTCCGACGAGGACGCCGCCAACATCGCCGTCAACAAGGGCCTCCTCTTTCCCAACGTCGGCCACAAGTGCTTCATGGCAAAGGATGACAAAAAGAAGAAGGTACAATCTAGAACCACCCCCAAGTATACTACACCTAGTGATGAGGGTAGTTCTAGTGAAGATGAAGATGATTTGCTTACTCTTTTTGCCAACTTTAACATGCAACAAAAAGAAAAATTAAATAAATTGATAGGAGCTATTTATGAGAAGGATGAACTTTTGGACAGCCAAGAGGAATTCCTTATTAAAGAAAACAAGAAGCATGTTAAAGTAAAGAATGCTTATGCTCAGGAAGTAGAGAAAAATGAAAACGTGACTAAGGAGCTTAGCATTTGCCATGACACTGTTTCCAACCTTAAAACTGAGAATGCTAGTTTAATTGCTAAGGCTAAAAAGTTAAATGCCTGTAATGATTCAATTGTCAGTCTTAGAAATGAAAATACTAGTCTAAATGCTAAGATTGATAAATTGAATGATACGATTTCTAGCCTTATAGATGAAAATGCTAGATTAATCTTAAGGTTAAAGACTTAAATGTTTGCAATGATTCTATTTCCTGTCTTAAAGATGAGAATGCTATATTACATGCTAAGATAGAAGAATTAAATATTTGCAAACCTTCTACATCTACTGTTGATCATGTTTCTATTTGCACTAGATGTACGTAGAGATGTTAATGTAGATGCTATAAATGATCACCTTGCTTTAATTAAACAACAAAATGATCACATAGCAACATTAACTGCTAAAATTAATGAGCATGAAATTGAAAATGAAAAGTTTAAATTTGCTAGAAGCATGCTTTATAATGGAAACACCTTGTCATTAAGGATGGCATTGGTTTCCAACAAGGAAGCAATGTCAAGCTTAATGCCCCCAAGAAATTGTCTAACTTTGTTAAGGGCAAAGCTCTCATGGTTCAGGATAATGAGGGCTACATTTTATATCTTGCTAATTATCCTGAGCACAAATTTAGGAGAATTCATGCTAGAAAACCTCATAATATTTCTCATCATGCTTTTATGTATAAAAATGAGGCTTCTAGCTCTAGGCATTCTACTCATGTTAAAATGCCTAAAAAGAAAACTCCTGCTAATCAAATGAGCCTAATATTTCATTTAAGACTTTTGATGCTTCTTATATTTTAACTAACAAATCAGGCGAAGTAGTTGCCAAATATGTATGGGGCAAACACAAGGGTTCAAAGACTTGTGTTTGGGTACCCAAGGTGCTTGTTTCTAACGTGAAAGGACCCAAGACTGTTTGGGTACCTAAGAACAAAGCCTAAATTGTTTTGCAGGTTTATGCATCCAGGGGCTCAAGCTGGATAATTGATAGCGGATGCACAAACCACATGATAGAGGAGAAAAGGATGTTCTCCTCCTACAAGAAAAACAAAGATCTCCAATGAGCTATCACATTCGGGAATGGAAATCAAGGTTTGGTCAAAGGACTTGGTAAAATTGCTATATCACCTGATCATTCTATTTTCAATGTTTTTCTTGTAGATTCATTAGATTACAATTTGCTTTATGTTTCTCAATTATGCAATATGGGCTACAACTGTCTATTTACAGATGTAGGTGTTACTGTCTTTAGAAGAAGTGATGATTCAGTAGCATTTAAGGGAGTGTTAGAGGGTCAGCTATATTTGGTTAATTTTAATGGAGTTGAACTCGACACTTGTTTAATTGCTAAGACTAATATGGGTTGGCTCTGGCATCACCGACTAGCCCATGTTGGAATGAAGAATCTTCACAAACTTCTAAAGGGAGAGCACATTTTAGGACTAACAAATGTTCATTTTGAGAAAGACAAGGTTTGTAGCGCATGTCAAGCAGGAAAGCAAGTTGGTGCCCATCATCCACACAAGAATATAATGACAACGGACAAGCCGCTCGAGCTACTCCAAATGGATTTATTTGGCCCGATAGCTTACATAAGCATCGGCGGGAGTAAGTACTGTCTAATTGTGGATGATTATTATCGCTTCACTTGGGTGTTCTTTTTGCAGGAAAAATCATAAACCCAAGAGACTTTAAAGGGATTCTTGAGATGGACTCAAAATGAGTTTGGATTGAGGATCAAAAAGATAAGAAGCGATAATGGGATGGAGTTCAAGAACTCTCAAATCGAAGGCTTTCTTGAGGATGAGGGAATCAAGCATGAGTTTTCTTCTCCCTACACACCTCAACAAAATGGTGTAGTGGAGAGGAAGAATAGAACTCTACTGGACATGGCAAGAACCATGCTTGATGAGTACAAGACACCGGACCGGTTTTGGGCCGAGGCGATTAACACCTCCTGCTACTCCATCAATCGGTTATATCTTCACTGAATCCTCAAGAAGACATCATATGAACTCCTCATTGGTAAAAAGCCCAATGTTTCATATTTTAGAGACTTTGGGAGTAAATGCTTTATTCTTGTTAAAAGAGGTAGAAAATCTAAATTTGCTCCTAAGGCTGTAGAAGGTTTTTTACTTGGCTATGACTCAAACACAAGGGCATATAGAGTCTTTAACAAGTCAACTGGACTAGTTGAAGTTTCTTGTGACATTGTGTTTGATGAAACTAATGGCTCCCAAGTGGCGCAAGTTGATCTTGATGAGCTAGATGATGAAGAGGCTCCATGCGTCGCGCTAAGGAACATGTCTATTGGGGATGTGTGTCCTAAGGAATCCGAAGAGCCTCCACAAGCACAAGACTAATCGTCATCTTAAAATCAAGCATCTCCACCAACTCAAGATGAGGAACAGGCTCAAGGTGATGAAGAAGAAGATCAAGAAGATGGGCCACCTCAAGAAGAGGTCAATGATCAAGGGGGAGATGAAGATAATCAAGACAAGGAAGATGAGCAAGAAATTCAAGGTCAAAGACCGCCACACCCAAGAGTCCACCAAGCAATTTAACAAGATCACCCCGTCAACTCCATCCTCGATGACATTCATAAGGCGGTAACCACTAGATCTCGAGTTACTCATTTCTGTGAACACACTACAACCTTTTATGCCTTCTATGACGAATATACAATGACACCACACACATTTGTCACAAATTAGTTCTGTTTATGACGTTTTCTAAGAGCTAACCCAACATAGTGACGCAAAAAAATTCTTCGTCAACTAAGTCATCATAATTTGGAAGAATTGGATCTTTGTGATAGTATTTAATGACAATACTGAATTGTCATAAGAGTGAATCGTCACAATACCCTTTTATGCCATAACTATGATGATATAGTGTGTCATATCATGTCTCGTCATAACTTTTATTATTTTAATACAAATAATAATGTAAAATCTATTTTTACATGCGCAAGTATTTATGTGCTTAATTGGACGCATGTATTCGTGCTCTGTTTCAAAAAATACTTTAAAAAACAAAAATACTTTAAAAATCGCCTAGACAAGGTTCGAACTTGAGACGTTTCAAATATAGAAAATGATCCAAACCACTGCAATAGAGTTAAACTTATGATATGCTATTGAAGTTAGTCATCTAAGTGCTATTAGGCCACTGATTGTCCGCAGGCCCAATTCCCTCACCCTCTCGCTGGCCCAATTCATGGTTGTCTGCTCATTACTACGCGGTTTAGCACCACATCGGCTGCTCAAGGAAGTGTTGTTCAGGTTAAAAACTCAAGATCGCTTACCACTTCTAGCTTCTGTACACTACATGTGTATATTTGTTTGTACGATAAGATGGGTTGTCTATTAGGCTCCCGTTAACTTGGTTGAGCTCATTGATTTCCTGGCTCATTTGGACCATCTTTTAGTTTTTTGGTTAATATTGCTAGCCGGCCTTTTTGCTTATTTTTGTTAAGATTGTGCGAGCAACATGTGAAATCTAGAATAAGGAAAACCTAGGAAAAAACATCACATCTTATAGTAACTCCAACAGCATACGTAAAATACATTGAATCGGTAAAAAAGAAAAAAGCCTATTGAAGCCGCATCAAGATCCTGCGCCGCTAGAAACCAGCCACGACAGGAACAATCCTGCGCCGCCAGTATCCAGCACCGCTAGCAACGCGTCGTTGCTGTTTTCCGAGCGCCGCCAGGAACAATCCTGCGCCAGCACAGAAGAATAATGATTCCTTGATTCTTCGAAGTCTCCTGAACACAGAGAAGAATAATGTATAGAGTACCACTTTAGGAGTAGTATTCTAACCTGTTTTTTATTATTTCTTTTTTCTCTCCTAAAGTGGTCGTACTGCCCCTGGTTCTCAATTTTCATCTGCTTGTTCTTTTCTTCATCATTGTTCGTACAGGAGACATGAAGCCACGCCGCTGGACTCCAATCCCACCTTGTCGCGTCGTCGGTCTCCCTCCTCTCGTCTCCCTCTTCGCCGCCCTCCTAGCTGACGCAGCAGGGTCGCGGCCCTTAGAGCCGACGCAGCAGGTCGGCGCCCTCGAAGCCGACGCAGTAGGGTCGCCGTCCTCAGAGCCAACACAGCAGGGTCATCTCCCTCCTCGCCACCATATAAGGTTCACCTCCCTGATTTGGCGTGCAAAGGATCTGCTCTTGTATAATTAATAAATAAAAAAGGTTAGAATACAATTTTAGAGCGTAATAGCACTTATAAATACTAATATAGAGTAAGTTATATTGAGAGTACCATAAGGAAGAAGCATATTAAAAGTACCATAATAACAAAAAACTCATATGCAACAACAGAGGTATAAATTGATCTAACTAAAACAATAACAAAACATCGATTAGATCATGAGCAAAAGAAGAGGTTGTATTGTATATTACTCTAAGTAGGCCAAGTAAATAAAATAGTTATATACATGAAAGCCAGATACGAGCATCTAGCCATTCTAAACATGATTCCATGAAACACAAATATGAGTAGCCCAAGTGTTGAAAAAAATATTTTTTGCACAATTGATGAACAAGATACATCTGACACATGTGTTTTAAATTTTTTGTGTTTGTAGATGGATAAATCTTGGATCAACAGTAGGCTTTTTAGCGAGCAATATATTGCAGAAGTGAGGGGTTTTATGAAGTTAATTTTAGAGCGATTTGATGATAGTGAGGAGGTACTATGTCCTTGTAGAAAGTGTTTGAATCGGCTTGCCAAACCTAAGTCATAGATATAGGATCATTTATATATTCATGGAATGGCGAGCACATACACTACGTGGATACATCATAGGGAAGAACAATTGGATGCTGAACTGAGTGAACAAGCTGGCCATCTACATGAACATTATAGTATGAATGAGGATGTTCGTATGAATGAGCCTGAAAACCTTGAAGATAGATTGCTTGATATGGTACAAGATTTTTTCAGAGCTGAAGAGGGAGGTGCACAAAATTCTATGTTTGCAGCTGTATTGGATGAGATGACGCAAGAACTTCACCCAGGCGCATCATACACAAGATTTTCTTTTGTAGTGAAGTTACTTCATATCAAATCTCGTTACCGGATCAGTAATGTTGCCTTCTCTGCTATTCTAAAGTTGTTGTCATTGGCTTTCCCACATTGTTCTGTACCAACATCTTATAAGGAAGCTAAGAAACTTATTAAAGCATTGGGACTTGGATATGAATCAATCCATATGTGTCCTAACAATTGTGTTTTGTTTCGAAAGGATTATGCAAAAAATAATGAGTGCCCAGTGTGTGGTTCATCAAGATGGAAAGATGGTGAACAAAGAAATAAGAGTCCTCAGAAGGTGTTGCGGCATTTTCATTTGATTCCTAGATTGAAGAGGATGTTTGCTTCAGAAAAAAAACTCTGAGGATGCACAATGGCACAAGTTGAAGAGGAAAGAAGTGGTAAAAAGAGCTTAGCCATCCAGCTGATGGTTAGGCATGGAAAGACTTTGATATAAAACATAATTGGTTTGGAGAAGATCCTAGAAATATAAGGCTTGGGCTTACCACGGACGGTTTTAATCCCTTTGGCAAAATGAGCTCCTCTTACAGTATGTGGCCAGTTTTTGCTATCCCTTATAACTTTCCTCCGTGGGTATGTATGGAGCAATGGAACTTCATGATGTGTCTACTCATCCCTGGTCGGGAATGTCCGGGAAAAGATTTTGATGTATTTCTACAACCACTAGTTGATGAGTTACAACAACTTTGGTTGGGTGTTTCTACTTTTGATGCATTGAGTAGAAGGGATTTTGATCTACATGCTGCTGTAATCTGGTGTATTCATGACTATCCCGGTTTGAGCACTTTGTCTGGTAGAGTTACAAGAGGATATTATGCTTGTGTACATTGTGACAAAGATCCTTGCTCTAAAAGAATAAGAAATAAAATATGTTATATAGGTCATCGACGTTGGCTTCCACATGACCATCCATGGAGGAAAAAGAAGGATTATGATGGCCAAATTGAGAAACGTGAGAAGCCGCATCAATTTAGTACCAAAGAGTTGATGCAGCAATTCGAAAGGGTAAAGGAAGTTAAACCAGGGAAACATCCAAACAACAATAAGAGGAAGCGAGATGCAAATGATGGTCAATGTTGGAAGAAACGATCGTGCCTGTGGGATTTGCCATATTGGACAGATTTGAAGCTGCGTCATAACCTTGATGTAATGCACATTGAAAAAAATATATGTGAGTCTTTGCTTGGTACATTTCTTGCTCTTCCAGGAAAGTCAAAGGACAATATTAATGCAAGGCTTGATTTTGAAGACATGTGCATAAGAAAAGATTTACACTTGTAGCATGATGGAGGTTCCTATGTGGTTCCTCATGCCCCCTATACAATGGATAAAAATCAAAAGGTAGCATTTTTTGATTTTTTGAGAAGTGTAAAGTTTCCAGATGGTTATGCTTCTAACCTAGCATCATGCATCACTGCTGATGGATGCAACCTCCGCTTGAAAACTCATGACTGCCATATCATACTTCAACGGATTTTACCAGCTGCTCTCCGAGGAATAATGAACAATGAAATATATGTAGCAATTGCTGAACTAGGTAACTTCTTCCAGCAACTATGCGCTAGGACCCTTAAATTAGATGTTCTGCACCAAATGAAAGAGAATATACCAGTTGTCCTATGCAAGCTTGAGAAAATATTCCCCCCCCCTCATTGTTTGATGTTATGCTCCACTTGTCGATACATTTACCTGATGAGGCAATACTTAGAGGACCAGTCCAATATGGTTGGATGTACCCTGTAGAAAGGAGGTTATACACTTTGAAACATTCTGTGAGAAATATGGCACGACTTGAGGGTTCAATTGCAGAAGCATATGTTGCTAACCAATGTTTGCATGCATCTTCAAGGTATTTTGATGATCTTGAAACAGGACACAATTGTGAGGGAAGGAATAGAGAGCATGTTGATATGAGTAAGGGTGATATATCTGTTTTCCAACATGGAGTACAATTACTTGGAGCTCCAAGGATTACATATTTAGATAAGCATTATGATAAGATGGTTTGGTATGTGCTTAACAACTGTGTAGAGGTTGATCCATATATGGAGTATGTATTCCCACTATTCCTCTTGCTTGCTCTTGTTATTTTAGTATTCATTGCATGCTAAATGATGATTTAAATATATTTTACAGTCTATACAGAAAGGAGTACAGAATGAGGGAGGATTTCCTGATGTTGAAAAACAAGTAGAAAAACAATTTTCTTCCTGGTTTTAAAACCATGTGAGAACATGTTTTATATTTCATTATAATCCTTTATTACTTGAAGTTTTTCTCATTGTATATAAATTTGATATGTATAGATTGGAACACTTTGGCATGCGCAAGGAGAAGATCTCTGTTCTAATATATTCGCTTTGTCATGCGAACCTGATATGCGAATAAGAGTTTATTCAGCATGTATTGTTGATGGTGTTCGATACCACACTATCGATCATGAGAAAAATAGGAGGACACAAAATAGCGGTGTAATGGCAGAAGGCACACATAACAGTGAAGATATTGAATTTTATGGTTCCTTGAGAGAAATAATTCAGTTGCAATATAATGCAGACAAGAGCGGACATCGGCCAGTGGTTATTTTTCGATGTGATTGGTTCGACACAGAAAGCAAGAAGGGAAGAATAAAAGATGATGGATTATTCAAATTCATCAACCATTCCATATGTTGGTACAAAAATGATCCTTTCATTCTTGCCCCACAGGCAACAATGGTTTTTTATTTGCAAGACACCAGATATGGGGGTAGCTGGAGGGTAGTTCAAAAATTTGCGCATAGGCATCTTTGGAATGTTGATGAAACTTGTAGTGATGAAATACCCAATGGTGTGTCGCTTTCTTACCAAGATGATGAGTGTGTAGCTTGTAATATTCAGCATACAGAAGTGAATGTGAACAATGATACACCTAGGGTACAAAATGTTGATATTATAGATGCAAGTGTAGTTGAAGATCTACATAGACAAAGGGAAATGGAACAGAAGCAAGATTATTTCGAAGATGAAGAAGATGAAACAGGATGGAAATATGCTAGTGATAATGACGAGAGCAATACCCCAAATGTTGTTGATGATGATAGCGATGACGACTAGATGAGTGTTTTCCTATCCCATATAATATCCAGGTATGAATACATCTAATTTTACTATACTTTGGAATTTTACCTTGATGAATTATGGTATGACGCCATTCAATATTAGTTTTGATTTAATCCTCTAAATCTTCGATTTTTCAAGACAAATGGGACTCAAGGAGATTGAAGTTCAAATCAATGAGCATGAAAGGTGGATGATGGTTGACATGCTAAGGACATTTAAGCATTTCAGATAACAGGATATAAATTCAGAGTTTCATGTGTAGCTGTTCCCTTAATACATTAGTTATATTTGAGCATGTCTATGTAAGTTGGTTCACATAATATTATAACATATTAGTTAGAGCATCATGTTTAAGAGATATGTCTATGTTCACAATGGGGGCTTCAGGACAACCTATTCGTAAGTGACAAAAAAGAGTTGAGGAAATGTTGCATACCTCCTCAGCAAGTAGGGGATTATCCTTGGTCGTGCAGACACAGGAGCCTCCAGCCCTGGTCACGCTGCCGTGGTGGCCCCATGACTTGCTGATGTTATTGTGGGTGCCTTAGACTTGGTCGAGCTGTCGTGGAAGAGATAGATCCATGGGATTGAAGTCCCAGCAATGGAGGTCGTGGCCTTTGTTAGGGGACACCGTTGAGCGGATTGCTTTGCCTTCGGGTGAGCTCCATGTCCATGGCGCACGGGTGGGGGAGATAGATTGATCTGGAATGCATATGACGACTAAGAAATGTGAGCCAGCTGCTAGTTTGTATTGACTAGAACCGAGCGAGGAAATGAAAGTACCATACTATTACAATCCAAACCTTACTCAGAATCAATAACTTGTCGCAATGGTTACAGGCTTCCTACTAATCCCTATGGTAACAAGTTGGATCCTAGGTGCTCTTTTTTTAAAAAAACATTTTTTTGCTGTGACAATTTTTTATGCTTTTTGTATGAATATCTAAACAATATTTGTGTAGTTGAAGATCTAAATATATTTTTTATAGTTTTGTATAACAACCTAGAAAATATTAACAAAGAAATATGGTTATGGTGTAGGCATACGATGAGTCTCTACTTAGGCCCTGTTTGGTATAGCTCCAGCTCTAAGAAATTTGGTGGAGCAGACTATTAGGTGCTCCAGAAAATCGTGGAGCTGGAGTTGTAAGCCATTAGAAGATATTTAGATAAGTCATTTCGGATATTATTTAGATTAAAAATATTTATACAACTATTTAAGTTTATTACAGCTCCACACTGGAGCTAGAACCTAGAGTCATTCCAAACATCCCCTTAATTAAGGGGTGTTTGGTTCCAGAGACTAAAGTTTAGTTCATGTTACTTCGGATCGCCTCATCTACCACCTTGAATCATGGTGTTGCACACTTTACCATGTTTAAAACAATACATCTTAACTGAGTTTTACCATGTCCATTTTCATCCACCATGAGAGAAGTGGTCATGTTGTAGACATACAATGAGTCTCCACTTAACTAACGGGTGACTAAAGTTTAGTCCATGTCACATCGGATCGCCACATCACCTTGAGTCATGGTGTTGCATACTTTGACTTAAAAGTGATGTGGTGACTACTACATAACACATACATTTGGTTAATATTTTCTGGTTTGTTATACAAAACTATAAAAAAATTATTTAGATATTTAACTACACAAACATTATTTAGATCTTCATACAAGAATGAAAAATACGTTTGGTATCATTTATCACATTGAAGAATGAAAAATAGCCCACATTTCGTAGTATCAATATATAGTTAATGATTTATTGTAGTACAAATTCCTATATATTAAACCACTGCTGAACAAACCGTAGAACCCCACACAGCATGATCCTCCCAAGGCCATGAGAAACTTCCAGGCGGAAATCGAAGCATCGCGCCATAATAAAAGTAGAAAAAGCAGGAATCGTCGTGTCTGCCGTGGTGGAAGGGGAAAAAGAGAGTAGTCCACAACGACCACGACGGCGGGTACTCAGTGTCCCTTGATCTATGAGCACTTCATCTATGGTCTGTGTGGTGCGGACCAGACATCGTTGTCTCCGTCAGGTCAGCACACCGTCGATGTCGGTGACCATATGATTGTATTTGCAGCCATCCCTCAATGTCATCTGCTTCGTCGCGTGTATTATTGTTCTCTCCGATTACCATAACAGGTCATCGGAGGCCGACGTGTAGACGTGTCTAGCAAAACAGCTCGCCCACATCGAGGCTATCGTGGTCATGGTGGTCGGAGCCATGCAGGGCACCGTAGTCGACAGGCTCATGGGCACAATTACGCCCGCCGACAGGGCCAATTCTTTGCACAATCATTTCACAGACTGAACTGCCCTTCAGAAACACATCATTTTAATTAATATTATTATAAATTTGTTTAGAACCTTATAAAATTATTACCTATTTTTTAATGAGGCGCTGCTTATAACATCTAATATGAAATACGAACGGGGTTTACAACATCTTTTTGTCGAGATGATAAATTTTTAGTTTACCTCAGAAACAAGCAAACACTGTCTTTATTTAAGAACAAAAACGAAATATTTTTTATTCTGTGCAATAGAGGACATTTTTCTTTATGGACGACAAGCAAATGCTCTTCTTTCTACATAATCAAAGGTGTTCCTAAGGATCGTTTGCACATTTTTCTTTTTGCATATGCGCATGTATTAATTTTTTAAAATATTTCCTTGTGACGGCATACCTATTTTCAGATAAATATTCTTCTTTTTAATCAAAATTGAACCAATATAATCCCTACCAAAAACAGACTGCTCTACTTCTATATTCTTCCGTAATTACTGCACTTTTTCTCAACAACCACCCCACGGCCCCACCTCCCCATGATTTCCCCTCCTCCCAGCTGAAAGGGAAATGTGCCCTTGGGCCATTTCTATAAGATTTTGGTGATTAAGTGCTCCACACAAATGCTTTGAGTTATATTTGTGCCAAAGACTCAAGAAGTGCAAATCAAGGTTAAAGGTATGTTTCTAGACTTAATACATTGTTTTGAAGACTAATGTATTGTGTCTAAGTGCTAGAAACAGGAGAAATGGCTTTTGGAGATAAGTTGGCTGTGTTCAGCCAAAGGCTGCTCGGTCTGGGTGCACCGGACAGTGTCCGGTGGTGCACCGGACAATGTCCGGTGTGCTAGGACCAGTCCAGGTGAATAGCCTGCTCTCGGGTCTCGACGGCGACGTTCGGCTATAAATCACCGGACTGTCCGGTGGTGCACCGGACTGTCCGGTGAGTCGTCTACGGCGAAGTCGCCGCTCTCGGGAAGAAGTCAACAAGCGTACGACTAAAATTCACCGGACTGTCCGGTGGTGCACCGGACTGTCCGGTAAGCCAACAGTCGGGCGTGCCAACGGTCGGCCGCGCAATCCGCGCGTGACGCGTGGCCGAGCCAACGGTCGGATGGGGGCACCGGACTGTCCGGTGAGCCAACGGCTCCAAATCTTCAATGGTCGGCTGCGCCTATTTAGGAAAGCAATCTGCACCGGACTGTGAACAGGGTATGTCCGGTGGTGCACCGGATTGTCCGGTGCGCCACCCGACAGAAGTCAAGATTTGCCTTCCTAGATTGCTTCCAACGGCTCCTAGCTGCCTTGGGGCTATAAAAGGGACTCCTAGGCGCATGGAGGAGTACACCAAGCATTCTTTGATCAACTCTAAGCACTAAGACTCCATTTCCGCGCATTTGATTCTTTGTGATAGCAACTAGAGCTCCATTTGAGTAGAGAACTCTTCGAGTTGTGTTGCGAGCTCAAGTTGTGACTTGTGTGCGTGTTTGTGCTCTGATTTTGTGTCTTGTGTGCGTTGCTCTCCCTCCCTTACTTCCGTGTTTCTTTGTGATCATCATTTGTAAGGGCGAGAGACTCCAAGTTGTGGAGATTCCTCGCAAACGGGAGATAGTAAACGAAAGCAAAACACTGTGGTATTCAAGTTGATCATTGGATCACTTGAGAGGGGTTGAGTGCAACCCTCGTCCATTGGGACGCCACAACATGGAGTAGGCAAGTGTTGGACTTGGCCGAACCACGGGATAAACCACTGTGCCTCTCTGTGTTGATCTCTTTGTGGTTATTGTGTTTCACAAGAACTCCTCTCTAGCTACTTGGCTTTATTGCTCTAACACTTAATCAAGTTTGTGGCCTTAAGTTTTAAGTTTTTACAGGATCACCTATTCACCCCTCCTCTAGGTGCTCTCAATTGGTATCAGAGCCGTTCTCTTCAAGAAAGGGACTAATCGCCCGAAGGGATGGATCCTAAGGGAAAGGGGATGGTAATCAACGACAAGGAGAAGGAGTCCTTCATCAATGAGCCAAAAGATGACAAGCCCACTGACTCGGGATCAAGTCACAATAAGAAGGATGGGAAGAAGAAGAGGCGCATCAAGAAGATAGTCTACTACGACAGCAACGAGTCTTCTTCTTCCCAAAAGGACGACGACGATGACTACGAGAAAAAGAAAACGGTCAACTCAAACTTTTCTTTTGATTACTCTCGTATTCCGCATAATTCAAATACACATTTGCTTTCCATTCCTCTTGGTAAACCTCCACACTTTGATGGAGAGGACTACAGATTTTGGAGTCACAAAATGCGTAGTCACTTGTTCTCTCTTCATCCAAGTATATGGGAGATAGTAGAGAATGGAATGCATTTTGATAGTTCGGATAATCCCATGTTTATAAATGAACAAATTCACAAAAATGCACAAGCTACCACTATTCTTTTAGCATCCTTGTGCAGGGAAGAGTACCATAAGGTGAGCGGCTTGGATAACACCAAGCAAATTTGGGACACCCTCAGGATCTCGCATGAGGGAAATGATGTCACCATGCTCACCAAGATGGAGTTGGTGGAGGGCGAACTAGGGAGGTTCGCAATGATCAGGGGGGAGGAGCCAACCCAAACATACAACAGGCTTAAGACCCTGGTCAATAAAATAAGGAGCTATGGAAGCACGAGATGGACAGACCACGACGTCGTCCGGCTTATGCTAAGGTCCTTCACTGTCCTTGATCCTCATCTTGTAAATTCTATCCGTGAAAATCCCAGGTACACCAAGATGACGCCCGAGGAAATACTTGGGAAGTTTGTGAGCGGGCGAATGATGATCAAGGAGGCGAGATATGTTGATGAGGCGCTAAATGGCCCAATCCATGAGCCTCAAACCGTTGCTCTCAAAGCAACAAGTAACAGGGAGGCGCTACCCAGCAAGGTGGCGCAAGTTGAGTCGGCTGGGCTTAACGAGGAAGAAATGGCCCTCATCATCAAGCGCTTTAAGACGACGCTTAAAGGAAGAAAGGAGCACCCAAACAAGAGCAAGACGAAGGGAAAGCGCTCCTGCTTCAAGTGTGGTAAGTATGGTCATTTTATAGCAAATTGTCCCGACAATACTAATGACCAGGAGCAAGAGAAAGGCGGGAAGAAGGAAAAGAAGAAGGCCTACAAGAAGGCGAAGGGAGAGGCACATCTCGGCAAAGAGTGGGACTCGGATTGTTCGTCGTCCGACTCCGACGACGAGGGACTCACCGCCTCGGCCTTCAACAAATCGTCGCTCTTCCCCAACGAGCGCCAAACTTGCCTAATGGCAAAGGAAAAGAAGGTAATCACTAGAGAAACTCCTAAGTACTCTACTTCTAGTGATGAGGACTCTAGTGATGATGATAAAATTGGTTACACTAGCTTGTTCAAAGGATTAGATAGAGCTAAGATAGAAAAGATTAATGAGCTGATTGATGCATTGAATGAAAAAGATAGACTGCTAGAGAGGCAAGAGGACATCTTGTATGAGGAACATGATAAATTTGTTAATGTTCAAAAGTCTCTTGCCTTAGAGATTAAAAGGAATGCATTACTATCTTCTGAATTGTCTATTTGCAATGAATCTATTTCTAGCTTGAAGATTTTGAATGATGATTTAAATGCTAAGCTAGAAGTTGCAAATAAATCTAGTTCTTGTATTGAGCATGTAGTAATTTGCAATATGTGTAAGGATTTTAATATTGATGCTTGCAATGAACATTTAATTTCCATTTCTAAATTAAATGATGAAGTAGCTAGTCTTAATGCCCAACTTAAGACTAGCAAAAATGATTTTGATAAACTAAAATTTGCAAGGGATGCCTACACTAGTGGTAGACACCCCTCTATTAAGGATGGGCTTTGCTTTCGAGGGGAAGCTAAGAACTTAACAAGTCATAAGGCTCCCATCTCCACCAAGGAGAAAGGGAAGGCCCCTATGGCTAATAGTGTTCAAAGGAATCATGCTTTCTTGTATCATGATAGGAAATTTTCTAGGAATGTTCATTATAATAGGAGTTATAATGCCTTTGATTCTCATGCCATGATTGCTTCAAGTTCAAACTTTAATGGTAGATCTAGGAGGAATGTTGTGTCTCATGCTCCTAGGAAAGTGTATAATGGATCTACCACTGTCTTTCATGCTTGCAATGCTAAATTTATTCTTTCATGTAAAAATAAAAAGGTGATTGCTAAAAAGGTGGGAGCCAAATGCAAGGGAGACAAGACTTGCATTTGGGTCCCTAAGGCTATTGTAACTAACCTTGTAGGACCCAACAAGAGTTGGGTACCTAAAACCCAAGCCTAATTTGCCTTACAGGTTTATGCATCCGGGGGCTCAAGTTGGATTATCGACAGCGGATGCACAAACCACATGACGGGGGAGAAGAAGATGTTCACCTCCTATGTCAAGAACAAAGATTCCCAAGACTCAATCATATTCGGTGACGGGAATCAAGGCAAGGTTAAAGGACTAGGAAAAATAGCTATTTCTTCCGAGCATTCCATTTCTAATGTGTTTTTAGTAGAATCGCTCAGATATAACTTGTTGTCTGTTAGTCAATTATGTAATATGGGTTACAACTGCTTATTTACAAATGTAGATGTGTCTGTCTTTAGAAGGAGTGATGGTTCATTAGCCTTTAAGGGTGTACTAGACGACAAACTCTATTTATTTGATTTTTCGAAGGAGGAGGCCGGTCTAGATGCATGCTTAATCGCTAAGACTAGCATGAGCTGGCTGTGGCATCGCCGTCTAGCACATGTGGGGATGAAGAACCTTCACAAGCTTCTAAAGGGAGAACATGTGTTAGGTCTAACAAATGTAACTTTCAAAAAAGATAGACCTTGTGCAGCTTGTCAAGCGGGAAAACAAGTGGGAAGTGCTCATCACATCAAGAATGTGATGACTTCATCAAGACTCTGGAGCTATTGCATATGGACCTCTTCGGACCCGTCGCCTACCTTAGCATCAGGGGAAGTAAGTATGGTCTTGTTATTGTTGATGATTTTTCCCGCTTCACTTGGGTATTCTTTTTGCAGGACAAATCAGAAACCCAAGGGACCCTCAAGCGCTTTCTAAGGCGAGCTCAAAACGAATTTGAGCTCAAGGTGAAAAAGATTAGAAGCGACAACGGGTCCGAATTCAAAAACCTACAAGTGGAGGAGTTTCTTGAGGAGGAAGGAATCAAGCACGAGTTCTCCGCTCCCTACACACCATAGCAAAACGGTGTGGTAGAGAGGAAGAGCATGAAGCTTATAGACATGGCGAGGACGATGCTTGGAGAATTTAAGACGCCCGAGCGGTTTTGGTCGGAAGCTGTGAACACAGCTTGCCACACCATAAACCGGGTCTACCTTCATCGCCTCCTCAAGAAGACATCATACGAGCTACTAACCGGTAACAAACCCAACGTTTCGTATTTTCGAGTTTTTGGGAGTAAATGCTACATTCTAGTGAAGAAAGGTAGAAATTCAAAATTTGCTCCCAAAGCTGTAGAAGGGTTTTTGTTAGGTTATGACTCAAATACAAAGGCGTATAGAGTCTTCAACAAATCATCAGGTTTGGTTGAAGTCTCTAGCGACGCTGTATTTGATGAGACTAATGGCTCTCCAAGAGAGCAAGTTGATCTTGATGATGTAGATGAGGATGATGTTCCAACGGACGCGATTCGTACCATGGCGATTGGAGACGTGCGACCACAGGAACACAAGGAGCAAGATCAACCTTCTTCCTCAACAACGGTGCACCCCCAACTCAAGATGATGAACAAGTTCCTCAAGAGGAGGCGTGTGATCAAGGGGGAGCACAAGAAGACCAAGTTGAGGAGGAAGAAGTACCACGGGCCCCTCCAACTCAAGTTCGAGCGACGATTCAAAGGAATCATCCCGTCGACCAGATTTTGGGTGACATTAGCAAGGGAGTAACCACTCACTCTAGATTAGCTAATTTTTGTGAGCATTACTCTTTTGTCTCTTCTATTAAGCCTTTTAGGGTAGAAGAGGCCTTGCTAGATCCGGACTGGGTGTTGGCCATGCAGAAAGAGCTCAACAACTTCAAGCGAAATGAAGTTTGGACACTGGTGCCACGTCCCAAGCAAAACATTGCGGGAACCAAGTGGGTGTTCCGCAACAAACAGGACGAGCATGGGGTGGTGACAAGGAACAAGGCTCGACTTGTGGCAAAAGGTTATGCCCAAGTCGCAGATTTGGACTTTGAGGAGACTTTCGCTCCTGTGGCTAGGCTAGAGTCGATTCGTATTTTGTTAGCATATGTCACTCACCATTCTTTCAGGTTGTTCCAAATGGACGTGAGGAGCGCTTTCCTCAACGGGCCAATCAAGGAGGAGGTGTACGTAGAGCAACCCCCTGGCTTTGAGGATGAACGGTACCCCGACCATGTGTGTAAGCTCTCTAAGGCGCTCTATGGACTTAAGCAAGCCCCAAGAGCATGGTATGAATGCCTTAGAGGCTTTTTAATTGCTAATTGTCGTGGACCATAATTAGGGGTACCCTCAAGACCCCTAAATCTCAGCTGGTAACCCCCATCAGCACAAAGCTGCAAAGGCTTGATGGGTGCGATTAAGTCAAGGATCGGTCCATTCAAGGGACATGATCGTGCCTCGCCCGAGCCTAGCCTCGGGCAAGGGAAGCCGACCCCGGAGAACCTACGTCTCGCCCGAGGACCCCCCTCCAGCAACGGGCACACTATCGGCTCGCCCGAGGCCCAGTCTTCACCAAGAAGCAACCTTGGCCACATCGCCACGCCGACCGACCAAATCGTAGGGGCATTTAATACAAAGTTGGCCTGACACCTTTATCCTGACGCACGCCCACCAGTCGACAGAGCCGAAGTGACCACGGTCACTTCGCCGCTCTACTGACCGGTCTGACAAGAGGACAGCGCCGCCTGCGCCGCTCCGACTGCTGAGCCACCCGACAGAGTGAGGCTGACAGCAGCCGAGGCTGGCTTCAGGCGTCATAGGAAACTCCGCCTCGCCCGACCCCAGGGCTCGGACTCGGGCTCAGCCCCGGAAGACGGCGAACTCCGCTCCGCCCGACCCAGGGCTCGGACTCGGGCTCAGCCCCGGAAGACGGCGAACTCCGCTTCGCCCGACCCAGGCCTCGGACTCGGGCTCAGCCCCGGAAGACGGCGAACTCTGCTCCGCCCGACCCAGGGCTTGGACTCGGGCTCAGCCCCGGAAGACGGCGAACTCCGCTCCGCCCAACCCAGGGCTCGGACTCGGGCTCAGCCCCGGAAGATGGCGAACTCCGCCTCGCCCGACCCTAGGGCTCGGACATGGGCTCAACCCTAGAAGACGACGAACTCCGCTTCGCCTGACCCCAGGGCTCGGACTCAGCCTTGGCCTCAGCCGACGATCTCCGCCTCGCCCGACCCAGGGGCTCGGACTCGACCACGGCCACGGAAGACAGACTCGACCTCGACCTCAGAGGAGCCTCCACATCGCCCAACCTAGGGCACGGACCGACCACGTCGACAGGAGGCGCCATCATTACCCTACCCCGAGCTAACTCAGGCTACGGGGAACAAGACTGGCGTCCCATCTGGCTCGCTCCGCCAGATAGGCAATGATGGCGCCCCGCACGCTCTATGACGACGGCGGCTCTCGGCCCCCTTACGGAAGCAAGAGGACATCAGCAAGGACTCGACAGCCCCGACAGCTGTCCTTCCGCTAGGCTCCAGCGCTCCTCCGACGGCCACGACACCACACGAACCAGGTGCCAAAACCTCTCTGGCTGCCACAACGGCATGTACTTAGGGCGCTAGCTCTCCTCCGCTAGACACGTAGCACTCTGCTACACCCCCCATTGTACACCTGGATCCTCTCCTTATGCCTATAAAAGGAAGGACCAGGGCCCTCTTACAGAAGGTTGGCCCGCACGGAGAAGGACGGGACGACGCTCGCGCAAGGCCGCTCGCTCCCACACCCGCATGGACGCTTGTATCCCCCTACTGCAAGCGCACCCGACTCAGGCGCGGGGCTAACACGAAGGCCGCGGGATCCGCTCTCTCACGCCTGCCTCCCTCCGGCTGCTTCCTTTCCCCCCTTCGCGTTCCACCTCGCGTCGACCCATCTGGGCTGGGGCACGCGGCGACAATTCACTCGTCGGTCCAGGGACCCCCCGGGTTTCGAAACACTGACAGTTGGCGCGCCAGGTAGGGGACTGCTGCGTGTTGACGAACAGCTTCCCGTCGAGCTCCAGATGGGCAGTCTCCAGCAACCTTTCCAGCCCGGGACGGTGCTCCGTTTCGGGAATCTTGAGTTCATGTCCCTCGATGGCAGCTACGACATGATACTCCTTCCCCCGCCGTGCGACAGCGACAATGGCGGTCGACAACCCGCTCGCCGGTGGAGAAATCGACGACGCCTTCCCCACGTGGTGGAAGGACGACATTCGGGCTTATCCCGTCCCCTCCCCCGCCGACGGAGGAGGAGGCGGGGCAACCAAGGCCTAGCGGGAAGCGGCACCTCGTTGGCTGTCGAGCGAGTCGACGGCGCCGGCGCCCCAACGGAGAGCGCGTCGGGCATCGATCTCGCGTCTGAGACGAAGACGAGCGCCGCCTCCCCGCAACACGCCAATCTCAAGCAAACGCACGATGCCAGCACGCTCGCGAAGGACTTGCTGGGCGTCACCCTCGTACCTGAGACAATGGTGCAGTTAGTCCCAGACGCGACCTCGTCACCGACCGTCGACCGAAAGGTACCGACCGATTCCCATCTCGCGTCTTTTGGATTCGGCCTCGACCCACCAAGCGACTCCGCTTCGGTGAGCACTCTCTTAGAGGCGAGTCCAAACCCTCTGGGGTATCGTGTGCGGTCACCCTGGGACCGACTGACGGCCGACTCGACCTACGAGCCCTCTGGGTCGGAGGAAGATGGCGAGCCCGACCTCTGTTGGGATTTCTCCGGACTTGGTAACCCCAGTGCCGTGCGGGACTTCATGACCGCATGTGACTACTGCCTTTCCGACTGTTCCGACGGCAGCCGCAGCCTCGACAATGAGGACCGCGGCCCAAGTCGTGAATGTTTCCACGTCGATCTAGGGGGTCTCGACGAAGGCAACCATCTTGGTATGCTGGAAAACGGTGATCCCCCTAGGCCCGCGCCTCGCGTTGACATCCTTCGGGAGCTAGCTGTGGTCCCCGTCCCGGCGGGGGGGTCTTGACCCACAGCTTAAGCAAATCCGTGAGAGGCAGGCCAGGCTCGACGAGGGAGCAGGAACGCTCGTGCCGATCCGCCGGGACATCGGGCAGGAATGGGCGGTCCAACCCCTGGCCAGAGAAGCGCGTCGTCTCCCCCAGGACATCCAGCACCGCATCGCCGACGACGTCAGGGTGAGGCCGCCGCCGAATTCCAGCGGAGTTGGCCAGAACCTGGCTGCAGCGGTAATACTCCTCCGCGCGATGCCGGAGCCATCAACCACCGAGGGGCGGCGTATCCAGGGAGAGCTCAAGAATCTCCTGGAGGACGCCACGGTCCGACGGGCCAAAAGCTCTGCCTCCCGAAGGCAGGGGTTCCCCTCGGAACATCGTGCCGCGACTTCTCGATTTACTCGGGAAGCCTCGGTCCACTCCGGGCGCACGCGCAACACGGCGCCTGCAGTCCCGGGTTGCCTCGGCAACGAGCGTCATCATCACAGCTGTTGGGCCCACCTCGACGACGGGGCGCACCGAGGCTACCACCCTAGGCGTGGGGGACGCTACGATAGCGGGGAGGATCGGAGTCCTTCGCCCGAACCACCCGGTCCGCAGGCTTTCAGCCGCGCCATACGACAGGCACCGTTCCCGACCTGGTTCCGAACCCCGACTATTATCACAAAGTACTCGGGGGAGACGAGACCGGAACTGTGGCTCGTGGACTATCGGCTGGCCTGCCAACTAGGTGGAACGGACGATGACAACCTCATCATCCGTAACCTCCCCCTGTTCCTCTCCGACACCGCTCGAGCCTGGCTGGAGCACCTGCCCCCGGGGCAGATCTCTAACTGGGACGACCTGGTCCAAGCCTTCGTCGACAATTTCCAGGGCACATACGTGCGCCCTGGGAACTCCTGGGATCTCTGAAGCTGCCGCCAGCAGCCGGGAGAGTCTCTCCGGGACTACATCCGGCGATTCTCGAAGCAGCGCACAGAGCTGCCCAACGTCACCGATTCAGACGTCATCGGCGCGTTCCTCGCCAGCACCACCTGTCGCGACCTGGTGAGCAAGCTGGGTCGCAAGACCCCCACCAGGGCGAGCGAGCTGATGGACATCGCCACCAAGTTCGCCTCTGGCCAGGAGGCGGTTGAGGCCATTTTCCGGAAGGACAAGCAGCCCCAGGGCCACCCACCGGAAGATGCTCCCGAGGCGTCAACTCAGCACGGCGCCAAGAAGAAGGGCAAGAAGAAGTCGCAAGCGAAACGCGACGCCGCCGACGCGGACCTTGTCGCCGCTGCCGAGCACAAGAACCCTCGGAAACCTCCCGGAGGTGCCAACCTCTTCGACAAGATGCTCAAGGAGCCGTGCCCCTATCATTAGGGGCCCGTCAAGCACACCCTTGAGGAGTGTGCCATGCTTCGACGACACTTCCACAAGGCCGGGCCACCCGCGGAGGGTGGCAAGGCCCTCGACGACGCAAAGGAGGAAGATCACAAGGCAGGAGGGTTCCCCGAGGTCCGCGACTGCTTCATGATCTACGGAGGGCAAGTGGCGAACGCCTCGGCTCGGCACCACAAGCAAGAGCGTCGGGAGGTCTGCTCGGTAAAGGTGACGGTGCCAGTCTACCTAGACTGGTCCGACAAGCCCATCACCTTCGACCAGGCCGACCGTCCAGACTACGTGCCGAGCCCGGGGAGATACCCACTCGTTGTCAACCCCATCATCGGCAACGTCAGGCTCACCAAGGTCCTCATGGACGGAAGCAGTAGCCTCAACATCATCTACACCGAGACCCTCAGGCTCCTGCGGATCGATCTGTCCTCGGTCCGGACGGGCGCTGCACCTTTCCACGGGATCGTCCCCGGGAAGCACGTTCAACCCCTCGGACAACTCGACCTTCCCGTCTGCTTCAGAACGCCCTCCAACTTCCGAAGGGAGACCCTCACGTTCGAGGTGGTCAGGTTCCGAGGAACCTACCACGCGGTACTGGGAAGGCCATGCTACGCGAAGTTCATGGCCGTCCCCAACTACACCTACCTCAAGCCCAAGATGCCGGGCCCCAACGGGGTCATCACCGTCGGGCCCACGTACCGACACGCATACAAATGCGATGTCGAGTGCGTGGAGTACGCCAAGGCCCTCGCCGAATCCGAGGCCCTCATCGCTGACCTGGAGAGCCTCTCTAGGGAGGCGTCCGACGTGAAGCGCCACACCGGCAACTTCGAACCAGCGGAGACGGTCAAGTCCGTCCCTCTCGACCCCTGCAACGACGCCTCCAAGCAGATCCGGATCGGTTCTGAGCTCGACCCCAAATAGGAAGCAGTGCTCGTCGACTTTCTCCGCGCAAACGCCGACGTTTTCGCGTGGAGTCCCTCGGACATGCCCAGCATACCAAGGGAAGTCGCCGAGCACTCTCTGGATATCCGAGCTGGGGCCTGACCCGTGAAGCAACCTCTGCGCCGATTCGACGAAGAAAAGCGCAGAGCCGTAGGCGAGGAGATCCACAAGCTACTAGCGGTAGGGTTCATCAAAGAGGTATTCCATCCCGAATGGCTTGCCAACCCTGTGCTTGTGAGAAAGAAAGGGGGGAAATGGCGGATGTGTGTAGACTACACTGGTCTAAACAAAGCATGTCCGAAGGTTCCCTACCCTCTGCCTCGCATCGATCAGATCGTGGATTCCACTGCTGGGTGCGAAACCCTGTCTTTCCTTGATGCCTACTCAGGGTATCACCAGATCAGGATGAAGGAGTCCGACCAGCTCGCGACTTCATTCATCACACCTTTCGGCATGTACTGCTATGTTACAATGCCGTTTGGTTTGAGGAATGCGGGGGCAACGTATCAGCGATGCATGAACCATGTGTTTGGCGAACACATCGGCCGAACGGTCGAGGCCTACGTCGATGACATCGTAGTCAAGACGAGGAAGGCCTCCGACCTCCTTTCCGACCTTGAAGCGACGTTCCGATGTCTCAAGGCGAAAGGCGTGAAGCTTAATCCCAAAAAGTGTGTCTTCGGGGTCCCCCGAGGCATGCTCTTGGGGTTCATCGTCTTCGAGCGGGGCATCGAAGCCAACCCGGAGAAGATTGCAGCCATCACCAGCATGGGGCCAATCAAGGACTTGAAAGGCGTACAGAGGGTCATGTGATGTCTCGCGGCTCTGAGCCGCTTCATCTCCCGCCTCGGCGAAAGAGGTCTGCCTCTGTACCGCCTCTTAAGGAAAGCTGAGTGCTTCACTTGGACTCCCGAGGCCGAGGAAGCCCTCGGGAACCTGAAGGCGCTCCTCACGAACGCGCCCATATTGGTGCCCCCCGCTGCCGGAGAAGCCCTCTTGATCTACGTCGCCGCAACCACCCAGGTGGTTAGCGCCGCGATCGTGGTTGAGAGACGAGAAGAAGGGCATGCGTTGCCTGTCCAGAGGCCGGTCTACTTCATCAGTGAGGTACTGTCCGAGACCAAGATCCGCTACCCGCAAATCCAGAAGCTGCTGTACGCGGTGATCCTGACACGGCGGAAGTTGCGACACTACTTCGAGTCTCATCCGGTGACTGTGGTGTCATCCTTTCCCCTAGGAGAGATCATTCAGTCCCGAGAGGCCTCGGGTAGGATTGTGAAGTGGGTGGTGGAGATCTTGGGCGAGACGATCTCATTCGCCCCTCGGAAGGCCATCAAGTCCCAGGTCCTGGCGGACTTCGTGGCTGAATGGGCCGACACCCAGCTCTCGACGGCTCCGATCCAACCGGAGCTCTGGACCATGTTTTTCGACGGGTCGCTGATGAAGACGGGGGCCGGCGCAGGCCTCCTCTTCGTCTCGCCCCTCGGGAAGCACCTACGCTACGTGCTACGCCTCCACTTCCTGGCGTCCAACAATGTGGCAGAGTACGAGGCTCTGGTAAATGGGTTGCGAATCGCCATCGAGCTAGGGGTCCGACGCCTCGACGCTCACGGTGACTCGTAGCTCGTCATCGACCAAGTCATGAAGAACTCCCACTGCCGCGACCCGAAGATGGAAGCCTACTGCGATGATGTTCGGCGCTTGGAAGACAAGTTCTACGGGCTCGAGCTCAACCACATCGCCCGACGCTACAACGAGACTGCAGACGAGCTGGCTAAAATAGCCTTGGGACGAACAACAGTTCCCCCGGACGTATTCTCCCGAGACCTGCATCAACCCTCCATCAAGACCGAGGACACGCCCGAGCCCGAGGCACCTTTGGCTCCGCCCGAGGCACCTTCGGCTCCGCCCGAGGCACCCTCGGCTCAGTCCGAGGTACCCTCGGCTCAGTCCAAGGTACCCTCGACACGGTCCGAGGTACCCTCGGCCCCCGAGGGTGAGGCACTGCGCGTCGAGGGAGAACCAAGCGAGGTCACGCCTAATCAAAGCTGGCAGACCCCGTACCTGCAATATCTCCACCGAGGAGAGCTGCCCCTCGACCAAGCCGAAGCTCGGCGGTTGGCGCGGCGTGCCAAGTCTTTCGTCTTGCTGGGAGATGGGAAGGAGCTCTACCACCGCAGCCCCTCAGGCATCCTCCAGCGATGCATTTCCATCGCCGAAGGCCAGCGGCTCTTGCAAGAGATACACTCGGGGGCTTGCGGCCATCACGCAGCACCTCGAACCCTCGTTGGAAACGCCTTCCGACAAGGATTCTACTGGCCGACGGCGGTGGCCGACGCTACTAGAATTGTCCGCACCTGCGAAGGGTGTCAGTTCTACGCGAGGCAGACCCACCTGCCCACTCAGGCTCTGCAGACCATACCCATCACCTGGCCGTTTTCTGTGTGGGGTCTGGACCTCGTTGGCCCCTTGCAGAAGGCACCCGGGGGCTACACGCACCTATTGGTCGCCATCGACAAATTCTCCAAGTGGATCGAGGTCCGACCCCTAAACAGCATCAGGTCCGAACAGGTGGTGGCATTCTTCACCAACATCATCCATCGCTTTGGGGTCCCGAACTCCATCATCACCGACAACGGCACCCAGTTCACCGGCAGAAAGTTCCTGGACTTCTGCGAGGATCACCACATCCGGGTGGACTGGGCTGCCGTGGCTCACCCCATGACGAATGGGCAAGTGGAGCGAGCTAACGACATGATCCTGCAAGGACTCAAGCCTCGAATCTACAACGACCTCAACAAGTTCGGCAAGCGGTGGATGAAGGAACTCCCCTCGGTGGTCTGGAGTCTGAGGACGACGCCGAGTTGAGCCACGGGCTTCACACCGTTCTTTCTAGTCTATGGGGCCGAGGCCATCTTGCCCACAGACCTAGAACACGGTTCCCCGAGGGCGAGGGCCTACACCGACCAAAGCAACCGAGCCAACCGAGAAGACTCACTGGACTAGCTGGAGGAGGCTCGGGACATGGCCTTACTACACTCGGTGCGGTACCAGTAGTCCCTGCGACGCTACCACGCCCGAGGGCTTAGGTCCCGAGACCTCCAGGTGGACGACCTGGTGCTTCGGCTGCGACAAGACGCCCGAGGGCGGCACAAACTCACGCCTCCCTGGGAAGGGCCGTTCGTCATCGCCAAGGTCCTGAAGCCCGGAACGTACAAGCTGGCCAACAGCCAAGGCGAGGTCTACAGCAACGCTTGGAACATCCAACAGCTATGTCGCTTCTACCCTTAAGATGCTTTCAAGTTGCTCGTATACCTCGTTCACACACCAAGTCTGGTCGTCAAGGAAGGGTCAGCCTTGCCTCGGCAAAGCCCGACCCTCCCTCGGGGGCTAGAAGGGGGCAACCCCTTCTGCGTCGAAATTTTCCTCGAAAAAAGAAAAAAATCTTTTCTGCCAGAATGCCTTTCGTGCTCTTCGACTACTTCAAAAGTGGATCCTGAAAACGACGGAGTACACGTAAGTAGCCAAGGCTGACCGAGCCGAGGGACTCCTACGCCTCCGGGATACGAATACCTCACTCATCACCTTCTGCGATAAGTAACTCGCGCTCGGATAAGTGACTCCGCGGACCGAACAAGTCTTCATGCTCGAGAGCTCCTCTGCCGAAATGATTTTTTGAGGCCTTCTCGACTGCGTCGGTAACAGAACCCTATGGACGAGTAAGAGCGCGTGTAAGCGGCAAGGCCGACCGAGCCAAGGGATTCCTACGCCTCCGGTATACGGATACCTCACTCATCACCTTCCGTGAAAAGCAACTCTCGCCCGCACAAACAATTCTGTTACCGACAAATGAGTCCGGATACTTGAAACAAGAGGAAAAGAAATGCAGCTTTACAACACGACGACGATGTGTTCAGGCCTCGGCGGCCGCAGAAAACATACACACACTACAAGACAACCTGATCCTGCAGGCTCGGACGTCGACAGCTGAAGAGGGCAGCATCACCCTCGGCATCAACTACACCTTTGGCGGGGTCTGACCTAGCCTCGGACGGCGACGCGGTCGGAGGGCCCCCACTCTGAAGGACGACATCAGCACCACACCCGGGCCATCGCCACCAGGGTCTTCTTCGAGAATTCGGCCCGAGCAGGCGGCTCGGCCGGCCACCCCGAGGCCTCGGCCAGCTGACCCCCAAAGACATCAGCTCGGCTTATGGCCTCGGCAGCTCAACTCCGGCGCCGGCTCCGCCAGTGGACGACCTGGCCAGGCTCTGGCCAACTACACCTCCTTTTCGAAGCCAACTCTGCCTCCGTCCGTGCTGACACCGCTACCTCCGACTTCGGCTCATTGAAGGGAGGCCGAGGGGTTCCTTTAACTAAGCAAGAGGGGCCTCGGACAGCAAGGCCGACCAAGCCGAGGGACTCCTACGCCTCCGGGATACGGATACCTCACTCGTCACCTTTGCACGAGGCAACTCACGCTCGGTGAAGCGGTTCAGATAATCGACAAGGCGAGTCTTAGTGCTCGAAATGAAGAAAAAACACGGCTCCGTGCCAAAAGTACATACACGTTCAGGCCTCGACAGCCGCATTGAACAAGACACCGGCATTCAAGGTGCCAATACAAACGGAACTCCGGTTCCGTCCCCACGGCAGCAGCGATGGCCCCAGGGCGGAAGCCGCTGCAACCTTGGCCTCGCCCGCGCCGACGCTCGAGGGGCGAGGACAAGTATAAAGAGCCGGAGGCCTGGAGCACGGATGGTGGCAGTGATCCCGTCGGCGACGGGGACTTCTCGGGGCGCATCCACCTCGGCACCTTCGAGTGGAGCATCAGCCCATCGGCAGATCCCCACTCGGATCCTCCCGGACGAGCGGAGCACCGACCTCCACGCGGGGGCCCCGTACCGTTGCAAAGGCAGGACAGCCCTAGAACACGAACACCGCTCTAGCGGCGCGTGATGTCTTGGGCGGTCCACCCGTGCGCACGGCGCGACAACCGCCCTCGCGGCAGGAGGGGGCACCGGGAGCCAAGCCGACGAGCCCAACGCGCTGCAGCTAGCGACACCCGCCGTCGACCGACCCCGCGTTGTCGAAGTCTGCCCCGCTCGCAGGGCTACTGAGCACCCTCTCCCTTGGATGCTGAAGGGGAGGCTGACCCACGAATCCGCGCGGGAGGTAGAGCTCTGGCTCAGCCCGGCCTCCGCCCCAGCAAGGATGACGAACATCCTTGAAGCTGAGGGCGGAACCAAGATCGTAGCCAGGCTTGCTTCTCCCCATCCAGAAGCTGGGGGTCACCGTCTTGGGTGACCACCGGCGAGGGGATGCAGCCGGGCTGCCTGATGAAAATCCTTGAAGCCGAACGATGGCTGAAAGGTACCAACTTCCACGAAGTTGCGTTCCTCCGACGACAAGACGGAAGGATTCTGGGCGTCCCCCGCCCGGGGGCTCGGAAGGTGGGAAGACACGATGCATGAGGGGAGCGCGAAGACATGATCCAAGGGGGTCGCCCCCCTTTTAAAGGCGACTCTCTCCACTTGCGCCCCCAACCGTTGCGGGTTGAGTCTTCTCCAACACGCTCCAAGATTCTCCCCCCACGGCGCGGGGGCTGGGTCCCGCACGTCATGCAAGCCGGTTCAGGGGAGAAGAAGCCAAACCGCCACGCGCGCGCGGTGCATGCAACCACCCGGTGGTTACAAGCGCTCCTCCACTTTCGCCCAGACCAGCGGGTGAAAGGGCGGACAGCCATGCAGGCGGCATGCAACCGTGCCAAGTGGGCGCGCCCCTTCGACTCCAACGAGCCCAGCATGGAGGTCCAGGCCCACGCGTCATGCAACCGGCACGCCGGTTGCTACGTGTGAGCAACTACACCGCCACTCACGCCACTACCGCACCTCCTCGACTGCGGAGTCAATACCGCGACTCGAGGCAACCCTGCAGTGCCAGCTAAGCGCGACGGTCAAATGCGGTCAAAATTGGGCCGGCAGTAATGGCGGTGACAGGCGGGCAGAAGCAGCGGTCACGTCGTCAGCCAAGCTCACGTCCCATCCAGGGGCAGCGAGGGAGCCCTCTCCCACGGCGTGAAGACGGTGCGCCCATGATCCATTCCTCGAACGGCGCGCGCACGCGCAACGACCGCCTCACGAACCACTCGCCCCATCGCATTAACTCCGCGGCAGGACAGGCGGCGTCTCTGGCAGGGGAAGCAAGCGACGCTTCGCCTTCGCCATAATGACCGCGTCAAAAAAGGTACGCCACGTCATTCGACTTCGTGTCCTTTTCCTTTTCCTCTTTCTCTCTCTTACAACAGGGACCGGGAAAGGGGGATACCCCGAAAGGACCCTTCTCCGTGAAGGAAACAGGCTCCGAGCCTCCCTACTGATCAGAGGTTCGAAGGCCGGCCCCTCGGAGGGGTTCAACGACCACCTCAGATCGATTGGGTTCTGCGCCCACTACTGGTCAGAGGTTCAATGGCCGGCCCCTCGAAGGGTTCAACGGCCGCCTCAGGCCACTCGGGCTCCGCGCTCACTACTGATCAGGGGTTCGTAGGCTGGCCCTCGAAGGGTTCACAGCCACCTCAGACACAGAGCGAGGGATGACCATGGGTACGTTCGATACATAACCAAGGCTCGGGCTACGCTCCCGAGGTACCCTAGGACATTTCCGAGAACAGCGGGAACGATCTTGTAACGGAATCCCATCAGAGGGAGGCATCGAGCCCTCGGACCCCGTCGACAGGGGACCGAATCCGGCAGATCACCCGCAGGTACTTTTGGGCGCGCCTCTGGGCCTCTAGCCGACCCCTAACAAATGGGGCACGGACGTCCGCTCGGATTACCCTCCAGCAGCTCACCGGAAACACCATGTTCGGCGCCCTCCAAGGGCAACATGGCGCTTTCCCCCCTCCTCCTTGCGGAAAGGCGACGCAGGGGCGTATGTAAAAAAGACGAGTCTGTCCTTGACCGTCCTCTCGCCCTGTGCAGAGGCTCGGGGGCTGCTCTCGCAAACCCGGCTCCGGCCAAACCGTTGACAACGTCAACATACCGACCCGAGAACTTGGGACCCGACCGTGCACCCGGGCTACGGCCAGCTCGCATGAGGGAACAACTAGACCAGCCGAAGTGTTGCGAAGCGCACTAAGACCTCGAAGGAGTAAAACTACTCCTCCGAGGCCTCGGGGGCTACACCCGGCGGGTGCGCTCGCGCGCACCCACCGGAAAAGAATGCAACCGAAAAAGGCTTGTCCCCTTGCAAAAAAAGTGCGGCAAAAGCCTCCAAGCGAGTATTAGTACTCCCTTGGAGGCTCGGGGGCTACTGTCGGGGACCATAATTAGGGGTACCCTCAAGACCCCTAAATCTCAGCTGGTAACCCCCATCAGCACAAAGCTGCAAAGGCCTAATGGGTGCGATTAAGTCAAGGATCGTTCCATTCAAGGGACATGATCGTGCCTCGCCCGAGCCTAGCCTCGGGCTAGGGAAGCCGACCCCGGAGAACCTACGTCTCGCCCGAGGACCCCCCTCCAGCAACGGGCACACTATCGGCTCGCCCGAGGCCCAGTCTTCACCGAGAAGCAACCTTGGCCACATCGCCACGCCGACCAACCAAATCGCAGGGGCATTTAATGCAAAGGTGGCCTGACACCTTTATCCTGACGCACGCCCACCAGTCGACAGAGCCGAAGTGACCACGGTCACTTCGCCGCTCTACTGACCGGTCTGACAAGAGGACAGCGCCGCCTGCGCCGCTCCGACTGCTGAGCCGCCTGACAGAGTGAGGCTAACAGTAGCCGAGGCCGGCTTCGGGCGTCATAGGAAACTCCGCCTCGCTTGACCCCAGGGCTCGGACTCGGGCTCAGCCCTGGAAGACGGCGAACTCCGCTCCGCCCGACCCAGGGCTCGGACTCGGGTTCAGCCCCGGAAGACGGCGAACTCTGCTCCGCCCGACCCAGGGCTCGGACTCGGGCTCAGCCCCAGAAGACGGCGAACTCCGCTCCGCCCGACCCAGGGCTCGGACTCGGGCTCAGCCCCGGAAGACGGCGAACTCCGCTCCGCCCGACCCAGGGCTCGGACTCGGGCTCAGCCCCGGAAGACGGCGAACTCCGCCTCGCCCGACCCCAGGGCTCGGACATGGGCTCAACCCCAGAAGACAACGAACTCCGCTTCGCCCGACCCCAGGGCTCGGACTCAGCCCTGGCCTCAGCCGACGGTCTCCGCCTCGCCCAACCCAGGGGCTCGGACTCGACCATGACCACGGAAGACAGACTCGACCTCGACCTCGGAGGAGCCTCCACATCGCCCAACCTAGGGCGCGGACTGACCACGTCGACAGGAGGCACCATCATTACCCTACCCCGAGCTAACTCAGGCTACGGGGAACAAGACAGGCGTCCCATCTGGCTCGCTCCACCAGATAGGCAATGATGGTGCCCCGCACACTCTATGACGACGGCGGCTCTCGGCCCCCTTACGGAAGCAAGAGGACGTCAGCAAGGACTCGACAGCCCCGACAGCTGTCCTTCCACCAGGCTCCAGCGCTCCTCCGACGGCCACGACACCACACGAACCGGGTGCCAAAACCTCTTCGGCTGCCACAACGGCATGTACTTAGGGCGCTAGCTCTCCTCCGCTAGACACGTAGCACTCTGCTACACCCCCATTGTACACCTGGATCCTCTCCTTACGCCTATAAAAGGAAGGACCAGGGCCCTCTTATAGAAGGTTGGCCCGCGCGGACTTTGGCTACAATCTGAGCAAAGTCCCACTCCTATGTGACAATGAGAGTGCAATCCGCATGGAGGACAATCCTATTGAACACAGCCGCACAAAGCACATAGACATCCGACATCACTTTTTGAGAGACCACCAGCAAAAGGGAGATATCGAAGTGTTTTATGTTAGCACCGAGAACCAGCTAGCCGATATCTTTACCAAGCCTTTAGATGAGAAGACCTTTTGCAGGCTGCGTAGTGAGCTAAATGTCTTAGATTCGCGTAACTTGGATTGATATAGAGCATACATGTGTTTTATGCCTTTGATCATGTTCCTTTATGCATTTTATTGCTTATTTACGGTGCTCAAGTTGTGCAAGGGATCCCCAGACCTCACAAGTCCATGTGTGAATGATGCACATACTTAGGGGGAGAAATGCCACAACTTGACCCTTTGAGACTAACTGTGTGCTTGAGTTTTCTTAAATTAGTCTCAAAGGAGGATTGAAAGGGAAAAGGTGAACTTGGACCATGCAAGACTTCCACTGCACTCCGATGAGAGGGTAATTTACTCCAAGTTCATCTCCGTGCTCTTATTGCCTTTTTACTCTTAATTGAAGATTTTGGTGAGGCAATGAGGTTTAAGGGTCAATAATGATCCCGTTTTGGTGCTTAATGCCAAAGGGGAGAAATTAAGGCCAAAGCAAGAAATGGATCAGCTACCACTTGAGAATTTTGAAAATAGTAGAGTTAGAGCTTTTGTTTTGTCAAAATACTCTTATTGTCTCTTATTGTCAAAAGTTGGTCTCTTGTGGGGAGAATGGTTGATTACGGAAAAAGGGGGAGTTTTTGAATCTTTGGTCAATTTCTCTTGGAATATCTCTCTCTATGCCTCAACAAGTGATTTTGACTTAGAGATAGGAAATTGAGTTTGATTTGTGAAAACAAACCAAGTGGTGGCAAAGAATGATCCAAATATGTCAAATTTGAATCAAAACAAATCTTTGTTCTCATTTACATTGATGTTGCACTTCTTTTAGTTGCTTTTTGTTGTGTTGGCATAAATCACCAAAAAGGGGGAGATTGAAAGGGAAATGTGCCCTTGGGCCATTTCTATAAGATTTTGGTGATTAAGTGCTCCACACAAATGCTTTGAGTTATATTTGTGCCAAAGACTCAAGAAGTGCAAATCAAGGTTAAAGGTATGTTTCTAGACTTAGTACATTGTTTTGAAGACTAATGTATTATGTCTAAGTGCTAGAAACAGGAGAAATGGCTTTTGGAGATAAGTTGGCTGTGTTCAGCCAAAGGCTGCTCGGTCTGGGTGCACCGGACAGTGTCTGGTGGTGCACCGGACAGTGTTCGGTGTGCCAGGACGAGTCCAGGTGAATAGCCTGCTCTCGGGTCTCGACGGCGGCGTACGGCTATAAATCACCGGACTGTCCGGTGGTGCACCGGATTGTCCGGTGAGTCGTCTGCGGTGAAGTCACCGCTCTCGGGAAGAAGTCAACAAGCGTACGACTAAAATTCACCGGACTGCCCGGTGGTGCACCGGACTGTCCGGTGAGCCAACGGTCGGGCGCGCCAACGGTCGGCCGCGCAATCCGCGCGTGACGCGTGGCCGAGCCAACGGTTGGATGGGGGCACCGGACTGTCCGGTGCGCCAACGGCTCCAAATCTTCAACGGTCGGCTGCGCCTATTTAGGAAAGCAATCTGCACCGGACTGTGAATAGGGTATGTCCGGTGGTGCACCGGACTGTCCGGTGCGCCACCCGACAGAAGGCAAGATTTGCCTTCCTGGATTGCTTCCAACGGCTCCTAGCTGCCTTGGGGCTATAAAAGGGACCCCTAGGCACATGGAGGAGTACACCAAGCATTCTTTAATCAACTCTAAGCACCAAGACTCCATTTCTGCGCATTTGATTCTTTGTGGTAGCAACAAGAGCTCCATTTGAGTAGAGAACTCTTCGAGTTGTGTTGCGAGCTCAAGTTGTGACTTGTGTGCTTGTTTGTGCTCTGATTTTGTGTCTTGTGTGCGTTGCTCTCCCTCCCTTACTTCCATGTTTCTTTGTGATCATCATTTGTAAGGGCGAGAGACTCCAAGTTGTGGAGATTCCTCGCAAATGGGAGATAGTAAACGAAAGCAAAACACCGTGGTATTCAAGTTGATCATTGGATCACTTGAGAGGGGTTGAGTGCAACCCTCGTCCATTGGGATGCCACAACGTGGAGTAGGCAAGTGTTGGACTTGGCCGAACCACGGGATAAACCATTGTGCCTCTCTGTGTTGATCTCTTTGTGGTTATTGTGTTTCGCAAGAACTCCTCTCTAGATACTTGGCTTTATTGCTCTAACACTTAATCAAGTTTGTGGCCTTAAGTTTTAAGTTTTTACAGGATCACCTATTCACCCCCCTCTAGGTGCTCTCACCAGCTCACCAATATCCTGCCTCCGATCTTTTTTCTAGCCTTGAAGTAATCGAGGAACCCTAGATGCCGCCGCTAGCGCCAGCTATCGCGCCCCCCGTGATGCCCAACATGTAGGACGCCACGTCGCCTAGACGCCATGGACGCCAGGACCCCGCTACCCTGTCTCTCTGGACCTCAGTGGCCAGCGCCCGCTGCCTCCGGCTGAGTACTGCCTAATCAGAATTCTTTGCCCTCTCACATGTTTTGTTGCTAGTGTCGTATGGATTATTACCAAATGGTTTTCATATTTTATCTATCAGTCGCTTTTGAACTTTGGATTCATCTGATCTAATCATCTGTTGAGATTTATGTTTTTTTGATTGGGTAATGACAAGTGGAAAGAAGTTAGATCCGATTCTTGAGCTCACTGGTATTTCATATTGTGAGCTGTAGAACAAAAACCTTCACATTATGCATGCATGCCTCGAATTATTGATCCTATATACCAGATGCTCCTGTAGGCGTTTGAGATTACTTTCAAAATTCTTAGGTCCGCTAGATTGTAGCATGACTTATTTTTTGTAGGGTCCTTTTTCCTATGCATGGATACATTTGTGCTATCTATTTTATCTAGCCATCCATAACATGATCAAGCTGAAATGGTTGAACAAGACATGCTTTGATGTTATTTTAGCTATTCAACATCACCATTTCTGTTCATGATGGGGTTATAACCTGAATAGTGAATGTGTGTCTGGCTGCATATATATTGCTCTAGTATACCTTCTTTAGACAGTTTTTTATATAATACCTAGGTCCACCCCTGCATCTGGTGGTTGTTGATCTCGTGACCTCCCCACGACCACTCCATTAGAAGACTAGGATGGCTCCAAGGAAGAGGTCCACATGGACCTCACGGAAACCTGAAGGTAATTTACTCTTTATGGCAATACCTTCTTAATTTATTTTGTTTCAGTATTGTATGCCTTTATTTTACTTTGTGTTAGATTAATAGAACCTGTGCCAACTGATTACGAGAAAATAAGGGCTATGAATATGATGAAGAACAATCAATTGTTTCAACGGCTAGGCCTTGGACAACTGAAATCACTGGTGACTGCTACAGCTGCAAACAACAAAGAAGACTGTCCTCAGCAATCAGAGAGTTTATATGATGGTGAAAACACTGACAATTCTAATGAAGAGGTCACTACAGTACTTATTAATTCTTAGTTTCTCAATTATCTATCTTTAGTTTTGGGTTCACAATGAATTTGATATGCATATCCTTATTGTATTCTACATATTCAGGAATCCCAATGTCGTAACGATGGTCGTGCCAACATATCCAATGATGGTGATCAGATCTCAACAAAAGTAACAAGAGGAAATAAAAGAATTGTGGCACCTGCGCAGGAGCGAACAATTAGAGTCACTAGGCAAAGAATTGCTGAAATAAACCAAGAAAATAGCCACAACCTGTCTGTTCATAAACAACTCATTTCATGTCCTGCTACAAACCATGATTCGATCGAAACTCTTGTTGTTCCTACACAACCTAATGCAAATACCACCATAGACAATAACCCAACACATAACATAGATAATGCTGTAGAGCCTAATTCTCTGATACAGGAGGAGAGTGATAACCACAATGCAGTTGAAGGTAACTAAACATTTTCACTATTTAGACATTGAACTATCTTGAGCAAATAACTTTTATGTTTTCCAGCATTAGTTTAGGTAACTAGTATAACTTAAATTTGAACAAAATTACTCATATGTTTTAGTATGATTTATGGCAACTAATTCTTAGTTATATGCAGCATCACACATATCAACAATTTTTTGTGTCCTGACCAGGAACAATAGATATCATACCAAGGAGAAAAAGTATGGGCAAACAACTTGAATCGTTAAGCAGAGGACTAGGAATGAAGATTCCAATCTAAATTACTGAAGGGAGCAAGAGGCCGGAGCCACCCATTCAAGCTGCTAAGTTTGCATCAGACGGGGGAATCACATTGAGGCAGCACATTCCAATATTTCACCACTGGAAGGAGTGCAAGAGGAAAGAGAATGAACCTACAATAAAAAATTATATTGGAAAAGTTACTGTAAGTTACTTTTACTCATTTGTCAAGTTATAGTTCATTGACATTTTCAATTATTGTTGAAATTGTTTCTTCTTTACTAGGCTCAATTCACCATGGACAATGATAGCAAGGCAGTGGAAGATGCTTGTCTAGATATGCTAAAGGTTGGACAACGCCAAATGAGGTATAGACTAAAACAAAAGTATTTCAATGGGATACCTGCTAATCAAGTGAGGACTACATCGCCTATTTCAAGCATGTCTGATGAGGACTGGAGAAAGTTGGTGGAGAAGTGGTCTACCCCAAAACATAAGGTTTTTGCAATAAATCTCCACTGGCTTGCATTGTACTATCTTTATTGCTTGAAGTGAAATCATGGATATCCTTATGAATTTTACCTTTCCTGTTTTGACATTTCGTCCCAAATAATTTATGTCCACATTAAGTGTCTACCTTTTAGATAATGGAACATTGTTCTAGCTTTTGCACCATCCTTGGTGAATGCACCCAATAAACAGTATGTATAGTTCAGATTCTGCAACATAACTTAAAACATCAAATAAAGTAGCACCTAGAGAAAACCAATGCAATAATTAACTAATGTAGACTTTGAAAACTGCTATACTATTTCACACTACTTATTGTACATATTATTTCTAACATGTTGATTTAATGTACATGATAGTTGTATGAAGAATAAACTTAATCGTGAAAAAGTACAGTATCAACAATGCACAGGATCCCAATCATATATTGCACAAGCTTATTTACTGGTAAGAAAATCATCATTGGTTACTGAGCTGCATAGTTGACAAATCTTTGATTGTTTATTGCTGCCAGTAAATTCAATTTTAACATCTCTATTTACTCATAAAGTTGTCCCCTAATTTATTAGTAAGAAAATGATCATTGGATGTCAGAGCAGTTTCCTAGGCCTTCAGAGAAGTTTGACTAGCTTTCAGTCAATATATCCACAATTCTATGTTGTAAATTATAGACCATTTTGATAACAGTAGAAAATATGTCTTCTAGTTTATTTATTGGAGTTTGCTTCCTCTTTTCATTGTGGCTGCATTGCAACTACTACTGCAGGGAAAGCAGCCCAATGCCAAGCTGTAGAGAAAGCAGCCTGCTGCCATCTCTGTCTTTTATCTTTTTAGATGATGAATTAGCACTGCTCATATCTACTAGAAATATTATTTCATTCAACCGATTTAGTACTGTCCATATTTAAAATGTATTGTAAATCTTTTAACAAAAGTTCAATCTTCAATATATGTCATATTGAAATTTATAAATCCGACTTGTACATTATGTGTCAAGGTCTCTATTCTCATCAGATTCATTTTCTCACTTTAGAAACAAGAGAAATATAAGGATGCTGAACCGAGTGCAATAGATCTTTTCAAGGACATGCATTGCAGCAAGAAGAAAGGTTTTTCTGAAAATGTAAAGAAAGCAATTGTGAGTACTCGTTTGCTTTTATGTTTATTCTGAAAAATTACAAGTACGACTATGTTATACTAACAAATAATATTTATAATAGGTTGACATGGAAGCAATGATGACAACACCAGTTGAGGATGGACAACAACAAAAATCTCCTATGGAAGTTGTTTCTGAAGTGCTAGGGGGCTCCAGTTTATTTCTACATAATGTTGGTCCGCAAGATAACTCCAAGAAAAGCTCCACAACAACTGTTTCTGCAAAGTTTCAAGAACTTCAGAATCAATTAGAGTCTGAGAGGCTAGAAAAAGATGGACTTCGGGAAGAAGTAGAAACCTTAAAGGCTCAGGCACAGGCCTGAAAGGAGACCATGGACAATATGAAGAGATCGATTGAAGAAAATAACAGTCTCCTCCATCAACTGTTGAGCTTCAATCGAAGCCAAGCGCCCCCATCTTAAGGCTGCTATAGTATCATCTTATATTAGTTCTCGATTCAGGTTTTATAAATTTGGAATATGTTTAAACTTTCATACTTTGAGTTGAAGTTATAGGATTTCCTTTGTATTTTAAGTTACATGATCTACAATCATATGATTTGAAGTTATAAAAGTATCTCTTGTATGAATTGTGTGAATGTTGAACTAAATAATTCAATGTTTTGGTTATTAGCATGTGATTTCATAATATTCCATGATGCTATGAATTCATCATGCCTTATGATGAAAAATCCGTCATAAATATATTGCAACGTCATCGTACTTTGTGATGAAAAAATTCATCACACATATATTGCCACATCAGCTACCACCTCATTCATATTTATGACAAATATTTTTGTCACATAATTTTGCCACATCATCTGCCATGTGGCATGCCATGTCATAACATCTGTGACGAATGAAATCGTCACAACATTTTTGCCACATCACCTACCACGTCAACTGCCATGTCATCTCGCCACGTAATCAGCCACGTGGAAAGGCACGACTACATGAATTGTGATGTATTTAGACATAATTAGTGATGAATTCGAGTGTCATAGAATTAGTGACATTTGTAGTTTGCGTCATAAACTATTATGACGTTTTTTTTGTTATTTGTCATAGTACACCATTTAACACGCACCTTCTATGACGATGTGATTTTCGTCACAATGACGTCACCAACATGTAAGGTATGACAAAAATACTATTGTTTGTGACGTAATGTTAATCTCACAGAAGGCATAGAAGGTTGTAGTGACATTACTCTTTTGTCTCTTCTATTGAGCCTTACAGGGTAGAGGATGCACTAAGAGATTCGGATTGGGTGGTGGCAATGAAAGAGAAGCTCAACAACTTCACGAGGAATGAGGTATGGCATTTGGTTCCATGTCCTAATTAAAATGTTGTAGGTACCAAGTGGGTATTCCGCAACAAGCAAGATGAGCATGGTGTGGTGATAGGGAACAAAGCCCGACTTGTGGCCAAGTGTTATTCACAAGTCGAAGGTTTGGATTTCGATGAAACTTATGCACCCGTAGCTAGGCTTGAGTCAATTCGTATATTACTTGCCTATGCTACTTACCATGGCATTAAGCTCTATCAAATGGACGTGAAAAGTGCCTTCCTCAATGGACCAATCAAGGAAGAGGTCTATGTTGAGAAACCTCCCGGCTTTAAAGATAGTGAGTACCCTAACCATGTCTATAAACTCTCAAAGGTGCTTTATGGGCTCAAGCAAGCCCCAAGAGCATGGTATGAATGCCTGCGAGATTTTCTTATCACTAATGGTTCCAAAGTTGGTAAAGCCGATCCTACACTCTTTACTAAAACTGTTGAAAAAGACTTGTTTATATGCCAAATTTATGTTGATGATATCATATTTGGGTCTACTAACAAGTCTACCTGTGAAGAGTTTAGTAGGATTATGGTTCAAAATTCGAGATGTCTATGATGGGGGAGTTGAGATATTTCTTAGTATTTCAAATCAAGCAACTCCAAGAGGGCACCTTCATCAGCCAAACAAAGTACATTCAAGACATACTTGACAAGTTTGGAATGAAGGATTCCAAGCCCATTAAGACACCCATGGAAACCAATGGGCATCTCGACCTCGACACAGGAGGTAAATCGGTAGATCAAAAGGTATACCGGTCGATGATAGGATCTTTACTCTATTTATGTGCATCTCGACCGGATATTATGCTTTTTGTATGCATGTGTGCAAGGTTCCAAGCTGATCCTAAGGAAGTTCACCTTAGGGCCGTGAAGAGAATCATGAGGTATTTAGTTTGGGAACGTATCTGGTGCAAACCAACCCCTCTGTGCAACCGTGCAAACTTCTAATCTGAACCACATGATGTTGATCCAAGGGACGCAGGGGCGTGGATAATTTTACACATAACCGCCCGCTACTAATCACACTTTTTCAAATCCCCCCTCCCACTCCTCCGCACGTCCCCTTGGATCAACATCATGTGGTTCAGATTAGAAGTTTACACGGTTGCACGGAGGGGTTGGTTTGCACCAGATACGTTCCCATTTAGTTTACACTCCTAAGTTAGACCTTTGGCACCCCTGGGGATCCACCTTTGATTTAATAGGTTATTTCGATGCCGATTGGGCAGGGTGTAAAATTGATAGGAAGAGCACATCAGGGACTTGTCAGTTTCTGGGAAGATCCTTGGTGTCTTGGGCTTCAAAGAAACAAAACTTAGTAGCTTTTTCCACCGCCGAAGCCAAGTATATTGCCGCAGGACATTGTCGTGCGCAATTACTTTGGATGAGGCAAACCCTCAAGGACTATGGCTATAAATTGAGCAAAGTCCCTCTCCTATGTGAAATGAGAGTGCTATCCGCATGGCAGAGAATCCTGTTGAACACAGCCGCACTAAGCACATAGACATTCGGTATCACTTTCTGAGGGATCACCAACAAAGGGGGGATATCGAAATAGCCTATATTAACACCAAAGATCAATTAGCCGATATCTTCACCAAGCCATTAGATGAGAAAACCTTTTGCAAACTTAGGAATGAGCTAAATATACTTGATTCTCAGAATTTTGATTGAAACATTGCACACATAGCTCTTTTATACACCTTTGATCATATCTCTTTCATTTGGTACATTTACATATTTCTTATTCTTCTTGTACCAAAGCTAAGACTAATGTGTTTCCATGAGTATTTCTTGTGTTAGTCTTAGATTGAAAGGGAAAAGGAGTACTCGGCAAAGACATCGCTTCCACTCTACTCCATCGGTATTATTTACCCTTGCCGGTATTCCGCAAACACTCAAATTGGTATACTCTTTCACTCATATTTATTTGTACCAATGGTGGAGAAAATAAAAAAGGGATCCAACATTCTCAGTTTTTGGAGATTAATGCCAAAGGGGGAGAAAATATTAAGCCCAAAGCAAAAGGACCGCACCACTAACATTTCAAAATTTTCGAAATGAAAAGATTTTATTGGTACTCACAAATGTTTGATTTTCAAGTAGTACTCAAGATAAATTTCACATTAGTAAATTTCAAATTGGTATCTATGCTTATAAAATTAAGATTTCAAAATTGGTACCCATTTCGAAACCCTCTTGAAAGCTAAGAGGAGAATTTCATTCAGGGGGAGCTTTTGTTTAGTCAAAGGAAAAGCATTTGAAACAAGGGGAGAAATTTCAAATCTTGAAAATGCTTCTAACTACCTTTGACTATTTGCAAAAGAATTTTGAAAAGAACTTGAAAAAGATTTGCAAAAACAAAACATGTGGTGCAAATGTGGTCCAAAATATCAAATAAAAGAAAGCAATCCATTCATGCTTATTCATATGCAACAAGACTTTCATATTGGTTTAATTCTAAGTAACCTATGCACTCACCATATGCAAACTAGTTCATTTTTGCACTTTATATATTTGCTTTGGTTTGTGTTGGCATCAATCACCAAAAGGGGGAGATTGAAAGGGAAATAGGGTTAACCTTTTTCCCACTATTAATTTTGGTGGTTGAATGCCCAGCACAAATAATGGACTAACTAGTTTGCTCTAGAATATATGTTCTGCAGGTGCATACGGGTTCAACACAAACCAACAAATATACAAGATAGGGTTCAAATACAAAGGAGCAAAGAAACCGAGTGTGCCCTGGTCTGGCGCACCGGACCGTCCGGTGTGCCACCGACAGTGTCTGGTGCACTAGGACCGTACAAGAACGAACTGGCCACTCTCGGGTTTCTACAGGGGCGCTCCACTATAATTCACCGGACTGTCCGGTGTGCCACCGGACTGTCTGGTGCACCAGCGGAGCAACGACTCCTTCGCGCAACGGTCGACTTCAAAAGCTGAAGAATCAGATGAACAGTGAAGAACAGTGCACGCAGAGTCAGAGCCGCTCATCATAGGCACACCGAACAGTGAACAGTACCTGTCCGGTGCGACACCGGACTGTCCGGTGCCACTAAAGGACAAAGCCTCCAACGGTCAAATGCTCCAAAACCCTAACGGTTGGGTGACGTGGCTGGCGCACTGGACAGTGTCCGCCCATCGACAGTAGCCACCCGCAACGGTTGTTTGGTGGTTGAGGGCTATAAATACCCCCAGCCACCACCACTTCAACCATCCAAGCATTCAACACATTGCATTCAATACAAGAGCAATAGACTCCACTCCAAAGACACAATCCAAGTGATCGATCCGCTCAAAGTCCCCAATTCAACTCTAGCGCATTAGGACTTGTGAGAGGATCATTTGTGTTCCTTTGTTGCTCTTGTTTGCTTGACTTGGCTTTCTTTTCTTTCTCACTTCTTACTCGCAAGTGCTTTGTAAGCGAGGCAAGAGACACCAATTGTGTGGTGGTCCTTGCGGGGTCTAAGTGACTCGTGAGATTAAGGAAGAAGGCTCACTCGGTCTAAGTGACCGTTTGAGAGAGGAAAAGGGTTGAAAAGAGAACCAGTCTTTGTGACCACCTCAACGGGGACTAGGTTCTTTAGAACCGAACCTCGGTAAAACAAATCACTGTGTTCATCTGTTTTATTTCTTGGTTGATTTGTTTTCCCCCCTCTCTCCCGGACTCGGATTTAATTCTAACCCTAACCCTGGGTTGTAGTTTGTGTTTTAAGTTGTAAATTTCAGATTACGCCTATTCACCCCCTCTAGGCGACTTTCAGAGAGCACTTGGTTCTTGTGAGGACCAAGGGGGAGCGATACCCTTGCACAGGTGCTCCAACGAGGATTAGGGAAGAGTGCTGACTCTTCGATACCTCGGCAAAAAAAATTGGAGGAGTCTTCTTACCCTTGCTTTACATTCCACATTTGCTTTGAGCACTTCACTTAGTTCAATTGCTTAGCAAGTATTTGAAGTAATGACTTAGGGTTGTTGTTTTTCTAGTAGTATTTATTTATTGCTAGTAGTTAGGTGAAGTTGGGCTCTTGCTTAGGGTTTAATATTTGTGGAATTTTAGAAAAACCCAATTCACCCCCCCTCTTGGGCATCGTGATCCTTTCAATTGGTATCAGATCCTTGTTGCTCCTAGTTTAGCTTAACCGCTAGAGTAGCGATGTTCGACGGGGATGGACCTCCTCCCGTTTTTATGGTGACGATTTTCCTTATTGGAAAATTCATATGTAAGCTTATCTAGAGGCTATAGACATTGGTGTCTATAAAGCCGTCACTCAAGGGTTCCTTGAACCTAGAGATCCCACAAATCTTATAGGTGACGAGTATAATTATGAAAAATGGAATGCTAAGGCCAAAAACACTCTCTTTAGTGGCCTTTGCAAAGATGTTTTCAATAGAGTAAGAAATCACAAAAATGCTCATGATTTGTGGTTGGATATTTGTGCTCTACATGAAGGAACTAAAAGTGAGCGTGAGGAGAGATATCATATTGCAATGAAAAAATAAATTCTTTTGAAATGCTTGCAAATGAGAATGCTAATGATATGTACTAACGACTTAACATTCTTGTAAAGGAAGTCAATGATTTGGGGCTCACCCAAATTTCACAATCGGATGTTGTGAGGAAAATTCTCAGTGTCCTCCCAATTGACAAATATGGACACATTGTCACTATGCTACATCAAATGGATCTTTTTATTACTACACCAACTCAAATATTGGGAAAGATCAATGCTCAAGAAATGTATATGCACAAAAATGATAAGGATGGATCTTCTTCCGAGATAAAAGATTTGGCTCTCAAAACTAGCCAAGAAAAGAAAGGGAAGGCCAAAATGCAAGTTGAGGAAGAATCCTCAAGTGATGATGATCTTGATGCAATATCGCCTTGATGGTGAGAAAGACCACAAAAATGTTGAAGAAACTCAATCGAGAAGGTATCAAGTTTGATTCAAGAAAGAAGAAGTTTTTCTCTAGCAAAAGAAAGCCCATCTCGAGATGGATTGCTATAATTGTAGAGAACTTGGTCATCTTGCTCATCAATGCAATAAGCCCAAGAAAAATAGGTTCAAGGGCAAGAAAGATAATGACAGTGATGATTAGAAGAAGGAAAAGAAATTCTTCAAGAGGAAGGAAGGCAAGCACAAGAGATTTCATAAAAAGAAAAACAGAAAAACATATATTGTTGGTGACTAGCTCACTGACATCGAATCCTCAAGCGGGTCTTCTTCAAGTGAAGAAGAAAATGATGAAAAGGTTGTCGCCATCGCTGGGGATTTCTCTTCACCACCACCATCACCTTCATCCACTTCACACCTATTCCTCATGGCCAAAGGTGAATGGAAGGTGAACTACAAGACCGGTGGGAGCCATTGGGTAATTGACAATGGATGCACTCAACATATGACTGGCAACCCACGGATGTTCACCTCACTAGATGAAGATGTTGTTGAACAAGATAAAATCACTTTTGGGGATAATTCAAAAGGAAAAGTTCAAGGGCTTGGCAAGGTGGCAATTTTAAATGATCTTTCAATTTCAAATGTTCTCTTGGTTGCACCATTAAGCTTCAACTTGCTATCAATGGGTCAGCTTTGTGACCTTGGCCTTTAGTGCTTATTCACTCCTATAGAAGTTGTTGTGTCTAAAATGGATGATGAGTCAGTGATATTCAAAAAATTTAGATACAACAACCTATACTTAGTGGATTTCTCTTCTGAAGATGCAAACCTAAGGACTTGCCTCTTTACCAAAGCATCTCTTGGATGAAGGTTTGCGCATGTTGGAATGAACAAACTCAAGAAGATTCTAAAGAAAGACAAGATTAGAGGATTGAAGGATGTTGTATTTGAAAAGGACAAGCTTTGTAGTACATGTCAGGCTGGAAAGCAAGTTGCTAACACTCATCCTACAAAAACTTTTATGTCAACATCAAGGCCACTAGAGTTACTTCATATGGATCTATTTGGATCAACAACTTGTGCTAGTGCTGGTGGCAACCTCTATTGTCTGGTAATTGTTGATGATTTTTCAAGATATACTTAGGTGTTCTTTCTTCATGACAAGTTTGGGGTTGCATCAATATTCAAGAAATTTGCCAAGAAGGCTCAAAATGAATTTGACTGCAAAATCAAGAAAATAAGGAGTGACAATGGAAAGGAATTTGACAACACCAATATTCATGGGTACTAGGATGAAATTGGGATTAAGCATGAAGTTTCTGCAACATATACACCTCAACAAAATGGAGTTGTTGAAAGAAAGAACTGTAAAGCCCAAAAATTGGTAGAAAAAAATAATAATGATGAAATAAATAAATGAATATATTTAAAGATAGTGTTTTAGGGATTTTTGAAACCTTTGGATAATATTGGGACTCTCATGCTTTTGAATGTCTAATGGAATAAAATTAAACTAACCAAATAACAAAAAAAGTAGATATAGATTTATGCACCTCATGATGGAGTTCTTGCATTATTACCTTTGTGCTCAAAAGTTTGAGACAAGTTTAAGTTTGAAAATAGAATTGAGAATAGAAAGAGAAATAAGAAAAGAGAATGAAATGGAAAGGAAAAAGAATATACAAGGAAAAATATATATGAGTCCCTATAATTCTTCCTACTAGAACTTTATTTGAGAATTTGTTTTGATGTTTGAAACCTAGAGATTAAAACCAGAATTCGAATTTAGTTTGAATTTTTGATTTGGAAACAAAATAGGAAATAAAAAAAGAACAAAAGCACTTGGGCTGAAACCTCCCTGGTGGCCCACTCCCTTTCCTCCTTCAACCAGCCCAATCCGCGCGTGTGTCACTGGCGGGGTGGGACCCAACGGTCGGCCTTGGGCTTGATTCCGCCCGTGCCCGCGCTTCCTGTTGGCGCGGCTTGTCTCACCGCCTGGTGGGCCTGGTTGGCCGATCCACTCTCCAGCCGCTGTCTGGTGGGGCTAAGTACCAGGGTCATCTCCTAGCTCGGATCGGGGCTGTTACGACGGAATCCATTGTCCTCGCGCCATTAGCTCTCTCGTCCTTCTCGCGTGCGTGGTCAGCTCTTCCATCTTCCCCCGCGCGCTTCGAGTGTGACACTGCCTGGTGGGTCCAGACCGGCAGCGCCCTCTTCAACCTCTTCTCCGAGATGGCCGCAACAGACCCCGCGCGGACTCCGGCGAAATCCTCGCGCTCGTGCAGCCAAACCGGAATCTGTTGAACTCGGACTCAGCCTTGGGTATAAAACCGTGCCCTCCTCTCGCACATCCATACCTTGGGCACCCACACCTTCGATTGAGCCGCCAGGGACGAGCAAGGCTGGTCGCCAAACAAGAGATGGGGCGCCGCCACGGGTGAACTTCATCGCGCCTGCCACCGAGGCCCTGTCGTTGTGCCTTGGGGCTTCCCCAGGCTTGTGGTGGGTTGTCGAAGCTGCGCCGCTCGCAAATTTTGGACCGCGCCTTGGGAATTTCTCGCCAACTACGTTAATCCGTCGTGGATCCGCATACACCGTGGGCAGCCAGCTTTGCTGCGCGAAGACCTAAGGAGCCACCCATTGTGTTCGTCATCTCTTCCTCTACGCGTAGCGCTCGATTGATTGAAGGGAAAGAATCGGGGTGCGGGACTAGCGGTCTCCCGGCGATGGCCTCCGCCGTGGCCCTGTGCAAACGCCGCCGCTTGATTGCGGCGTGGCGAAGAGAGGGCATGGAGCGTTGATTTGTGATCAACGGCTCCGGTTGGACGATAGTGTGATGAGCCACAGACCGTTGATCTCAAGCTGACTGGTCTAGATTAAACCTATGTACCGCTTCGGGGTAGGGTTACGGTGGCCGTTGATCTAACCATGGACGCCTCAGATTGGATCGCGGTCATTTAAAATCCATGCCCTTGATCGCTGATCCGGTGGTCCAGATCGCGTACCCCTTCATAGATTAAATCAAGCCGTTGATCTCTAATCCTACGATCAGTATTGCATACCGGTTGGATTCAAATGATTGATCTGATCTAGCGCATCCGTTCCTAATCGGACGGTTGTGGATTGCCCATACCCCTTCGCCGAGCCAGTTTCACAAATAAGCCCATGTCCGTTCAGGTATTCAACCCGCGGTCCAGTCCTGAGTCTTGGAGCTATTTGCGTAATAGACATTGTGCTTCTCTGGAATTGTGGCCGCAGCCCAGGGATAGATTAAATCAAGTAATTAATATAGGAAATGATTTTTAGTTTAAAAATAAATCAAGAAAACTTGTTTAATTCGTATTAAATTTATTTTAGCTCCAAATTGATTCATTCTAGTGGCATTAATTTTGTTTAAATATTGTTTATTACCTAGTACCTTTGTCTAACTATAAAACTTGATTTAAAATTATTCACATGAATAACTCTATTCTAGGTATTAAATAACTTCAGAAATTCCTAACTTAACAAACGTAGCTCCGAATTTAGTGTTTCTTGTTCCTACGATCTCGTAGCAGCGCGTAGACTATTATTATGCAGTTTGTTCTTATATTTGGTGTGATGTTTATTTTGCCTATACCATGTTTGTTTGTATTGCTATGATTAGCAGTGAGGTCACGAGGAGCTGAAGATCATCCTGGTACCTAGAATCTCAAGTGCCAGGCAAGTTGTGCCCTTGATCACTTCTTTTTACCCAGTCATGTTCTAATTAATCATAATGATCTGCATAGGTTAATTTTGATGGGACCCAATAGGTTACCCTAGTTTGACTATCTTTATACCTTGTTCACCACTGAATCTTTGGGTAGTACCTGCTATTGCTTTATGTGGTTTTGGGTATAGAGATACACATTTATTCATGATTATACTTTGTTATCAGTTTGTTAATTACTGTTCATGATAAGATCATTATGTTAATTGGAACATGGAGAACCACCCGGGAAAACAGTGCTACCACTACGGTTTAATGGGACGCCCTTGGCTGATTAATTAGGAAAGCTAGTGGATGACTACCTTACCCGAAAGGGGCAAGGGCAGTAGGGGATTGGTCAGTGTAGGGACGCCCTTGGGATGATTTTGCTGCGATGGCGGTCATGCGAGGGATTCCTGCATTGGAGCTTCCTATAAACTGTAGCGGGTTTTCTGAAGCTAGTGGAACTTTGTAAAGGCCTCGTAGTGTTACCCTGCCTCGCCTCCTCGGTAGAGGTGTATGGGATTGGCCGTCTTTTGGCAGATGGGTAACATGACTTGTGGGTAAAGATGCGCAACCTCTGCAGAGTGTAAAACTGGTATACTAGCCGTGCTCACGGTCATGAGCAGCTCGGACACTCACATGATTAATTTATGGAACTAAATTCAAATTGTCATATGCATTGCATCGCAGGTGATGTTGTTACTTTTGTTCTACTACTTAATTGGGTTGGTATTTACTTATACTTAGTAATTGCTAATAAAATTTTGAACAACTTAAAAAGCAATGCTCACCTTCAACCATCTCCTTTGGTAAGCCTTACACTTCACGTGAGCTCCTACCTTTGGCGAGTTCATGCACATTATTCCCCACAACTTGTTGAGCTATGAACGTATGTGAGCTCACTCTTGCTGTCTCACACCCCCCACAGGTCAAGAACAGGTACCACAGGATGAGGCACTTGGAGGATGTTGCGATGTGTTCGTGAGAGATCTATGCCGTCGTCTCCCAGTCAACTTTGGGTTGCTGGACCGTTGTCTCCTTATAATGTAATTATTTATTTTGTACAAAACTCTTAATATATAGTAAAGATGTGACATTCGATCCTGTGCCATGAATCATCATATGTGTGAGACTTGGTCCCAGCACACCTGGTGATTATGTTCGCGCCCGGGTCTTGGTGCCCTGAAACCCGGGTGTGACAGAAGTGGTATCAGAGGAATGTTGACTGTAGGACGAAACCCAGATAGAACTGGACAACCAATACTTACTTACCTTTGCTACTCTTATTCTTTGTAAACTTTTCTTAATTTTTTCTCATCTATTTCCGCTTTACTCTGATTATTCTTACCCTTTGCCTTCTAAAGACAAATGTGGATTTCACACTTTGAAATCTTGTGCCTAAAATGACCTTTAGGAATATGAGACCTACTCTTAGGAACAAAATCAAAACTATTATTTTTTTTATCTGTATGCTCGAGTGTTTGTTCTTGTGATAACTGAGTGATTCGATTCTTTGATTGAGTGTGATGAATTGTGGAGTAATATCCACAATTACATCTACATGTGCATATAGGTATACAAAAAAATATGTAAAAAGAAGAAGAGAAAATAAAGTAAATAAATTGATCTATATTGTAGACCATCCTATCTTGAAAAGATTCTATCTTACCTCATCTTATCCTACACCCTATACTTATCTCATCCTAGTGTAACAACCAGGATCTAATTAAAATTTATGAGATTCCATCTAGTCTAATCTAGTTATACCAATCTAACCTAAAATTAGTGCCCTAGACTAACATGATCATATACAACTACCTAACCACATGCAACTACCTTACCCATCAGATAGTTGCATAACCCCTCCGTTTTAACCTAACAACAAAACAGATATTCTGACCTACCTACACCATGTAATCCATCCTACCCACATATATCTTAACAATATGTCCCTAACTCAGATGATCACGCCAAGACCGAAGGAAAGAAGAAGGTCAACCTCGACAACGAAGAATATGAGTAGAACCAGATCTTCATATGAATCAAGATTCACCATCTAAAATGGAGTCTTTCCTTACTCTAACCTTTCTTACCCCAACCTATCCTCGCTATAACCACCCCCACCTTGCCTACTAAACGGCATGAGATAAAAGATGCTTATGCCTTCCTAATCACCTACTAATTAATATTAAAGGAAAAGGAACCTTTTGTTATTGGAACCAATTAGAAAAAAAGACTAAAAAAAGCTAACCAAACTTTCTACATTCCTCTTTCTACTAATCTCGAGGACGAGATTACTTTTAAGGGGGGTAGGATTTGTAAAGCCCAAAAATTGGTAGAAAAAAATAATAATGATGAAATAAATAAATGAATATATTTAAAGATAGTGTTTTAGGGATTTTTGAAACCTTTGGATAATATTGGGACTCTCATGCTTTTGAATGTCTAATGGAATAAAATTAAACTAACCAAATAACAAAAAAAGTAGATATAGATTTATGCACCTCATGATGGATTTCTTGCATTATTACCTTTGTGCTCAAAAGTTTGAGACAAGTTTAAGTTTGAAAATAGAATTGAGAATAGAAAGAGAAATAAGAAAAGAGAATGAAATGGAAAGGAAAAAGAATATACAAGGAAAAATATATATGAGTACCTATAATTCTTCCTACTAGAACTTTATTTGAGAATTTGTTTTGATGTTTGAAACCTAGAGATTAAAACCAGAATTCGAATTTAGTTTGAATTTTTGATTTGGAAACAAAACAGGAAATAAAAAAAGAACAAAAGCACTTGGGCTGAAACATCCCTGGCGGCCCACTCCCTTTCCTCCTTCAACTAGCCCAATCCGCGCGTGTGTCACTGGCGGGGTGGGACCCAATGGTCGGCCTTGGGCTTGATTCCGCCCGTGCCCACGCTTCCTGTTGGCGCGACTTGTCTCATCGCCTGGTGGGCCCGATTGGCCGATCCACTCTCCGGCCGCTGTCTGGTGGGGCTAAGTGCCAGGGTCATCTCCCAGCTCGGATTGGGGCTGTTACGACGGAATCCATCGTCCTCGCGCGATTAGCTCTCTCGTCCTTCTCGCGTGCGTGGTCAGCTCTTCCATCTTCCTCCACGCGCTTCGAGTGTGACACTGCCTGGTGGGTCCAGACCGGCAGCGCCCTCTTCAACCTCTTCTCCGAGATGGCCGCAACAGACCCCGCGCGAACTCCGGCGAAATCCTCGCGCTCGCGCAGCCAAACCGGAATCCGTTGAACTTGGACTCAGCCTTGGGTATAAAACCGTGCCCTCCTCTTGCACATCCGTACCTTGGGCACCCACACCTTCGATTGAGCCGCCAGGGACGAGCAAGGCTGGTCGCCAAACAAGAGATGGGCGCCGCCACGGGTGAACTTCATCGCGCCTGCCACCGAGGCCCTGTCGTTGTGCCTTGGGGCTTCCCCAGGCTTGTGGTGGGTTGTCAAAGCCGCGCCGCTCGCAAATTTTGGACCGCACCTTGGGAATTTCTCGCCAACGACGTTAATCCGTCGTGGATCCACAAACACCGTGGGTAGCCAGCTCTGCTGCGCGAAGACCGGTAAGGAGCCACCCATTGTGTTCGTCATCTCTTCCTCTGCGTGTAGTGCTCGATTGATTGAAGGGAAAGCATCGGGGTGCGGGACTAGCGGTCTCCCGGCGATGGCCTCCGCCGTGGCCCTGTGCAAACGCCGCCGCCTGGTTGCGGCGTGGGGAAGAGAGGGCATGGAGCGTTGATCTTGTGATCAACGGCTCCGGTTGGACGATAGTGTGATGAGCCACAGACCGTTGATCTCAAGCTGACTGGTCTAGATTAAACCTATGTACTGCTTCGGGGTAGGGTTGCGGTGGCCATTGATCTAACCATGGATGCCTCAGATTGGATCGCGGTCATTTAAAATCCATGCCCTTGATCGCTGATCCGGTGGTCCAGATCGCGTACCCCTTCATAGATTAAATCAAGTCGTTGATCTCTAATCCTACGATCAGTATTGCATACCGGTTGGATTCAAATGATTGATCTGATCTGGCGCATCCGTTCCTAATCGGACGGTTGTGGATTGCCCATACCCCTTCGCCGAGCCAGTTTCACAAATGAGCCCGTGTCCGTTCAGGTATTCAACCCGCGGTCCAGTCCTGAGTCTTGGAGCTATTTGCGTAATAGACCTTGTGCTTCTCTGGAATTGTGGCCGCAGCCCAGGGATAGATTAAATCAAGTAATTAATATAGGAAATGATTTTTAGTTTAAAAATAAATCAAGAAAACTTGTTTAATTTGTATTAAATTCATTTTAGCTCCAAATTGATTCATTCTAGTGGCATTAATTTTGTTTAAATATTGTTTATTACCTAGTACCTTTGTCTAACTATAAAACTTGATTTAAAATTATTCACATGAATAACTCTATTCTAGGTATTAAATAACTTCAGAAATTCCTAACTTAACAACCGTAGCTCCGAATTTAGTGTTTCTTGTTCCTACGATCTCGTAGCAGCGCGTAGACTATTATTATGCAGTTTGTTCTTATGTTTGGTGTGATGTTTATTTTGCCTATACCATGTTTGTTTGTATTGCTACGATTAGCAGTGAGGTCACGAGGAGCTGAAGATCATCCTGGTACCTGGAATCTCAAGTGCCAGGCAAGTTGTGCCCTTGATCACTTCTTTTTACCCAGTCATGTTCTAATTAATCATAATGATCTGCATAGGTTAATTTTGATGGGACCCAATAGGTTACCCTAGTTTGACTATCTTTATACCTTGTTCACCACTGAATCTTTGGGTAGTACCTGCTATTGCTTTATGTGGTTTTGGGTATAGAGATACACATTTATTCATGATTATACTTTGTTATCAGTTTGTTAATTACTGTTCATGATAAGATCATTATGTTAATTGGAACATGGAGAACCACCCGGGAAAACAGTGCTACCACAACGGTTTAATGGGACGCCCTTGGCTGATTAATTAGGAAAGCTAGTGGATGACTACCTTACCCGAAAGGGGCAAGGGCAATAGGGGAGTGGTCAGTGTAGGGAGGCCCTTGGGATGATTTTGCTGCGATGGCGGTCATGCGAGGGATTCCTGCATTGGAGCTTCCTATAAACTGTAGCGGGTTTTCTGAAGCTAGTGGAACTTTGTAAAGGCCTCGTAGTGTTACCCTGCCTCGCCTCCTCGGTAGAGGTGTATAGGATTGGCCGTCTCTTGGCAGATGGGTAACATGACTTGTGGGTAAAGATGCGCAACCTCTGCAGAGTGTAAAACTGGTATACTAGCCGTGCTCACGGTCATGAGCAGCTCGGACACTCACATGATTAATTTAAGGAACTAAATTCAAATTGTCATATGCATTGCATCGCAGGTGATGTTGTTACTTTTGTTCTACTACTTAATTGGGTTGGTATTTACTTATACTTAGTAATTGCTAATAAAATTTTGAACAACTTTAAAAGCAATGCTCAGCTTCAACCATCTCCTTTGGTAAGCCTTACACTTCATGTGAGCTCTCACCTTTGGCGAGTTCATGCACATTATTCCCCACAACTTGTTGAGCTATGAACGTATGTGAGCTCACTCTTGCTGTCTCACACCCCCCCACAGGTCAAGAACAGGTACCACAGGATGAGGCGCTTGGAGGATGTTGCGATGTGTTCGTGAGAGATCTAGGCCGTCGTCTCCCAGTCAACTTTGGGTTGCTGGACCGTTGTCTCCTTATAATGTAATTATTTATTTTGTACAAAACTCTTAATATATAGTAAAGATGTGACATTCGATCCTGTGCCATGAATCATCATATGTGTGAGACTTGGTCCCAGCACACCTGGTGATTATGTTCGTGCCCAGGTCTTGGTGCCCCGAAACCCGGGTGTGACAAGAACAGAACTTTCATCACTCTTGCAAGGACAATGATTGATGAGTATAACACTCCAGAGAGGTTTTGGGCTGAAGCTGTCAACCTTGCATGCTATGCATCAAACAGACTATTTCCTCACCGGTTACTTGAGAAGACTCCCTATGAACTGCTAAATGGGAAAAAGCCAGATGTCTTCTTATTCCGGGGGTCTGGATGCAAATGCTACATCTATAAGAAACACCATCACCTAGGGAAGTTTTAAAGACGTTGTGACATTGGTTTCTTACTTGGTTATTCATCAAAATCCAAAGCATATCGAGTATTCAATCATGCCACTGGCGTGGTGGAAGAAACATATGATGTGGAATTTGATGAGACTAATGGCTTCCAACGAGCACTTGAAAATCTTGATGATGTAGGTGATGAACCACTTAGGGAAGCTATGAAGAATATGCCAATTGGAGCCATCAAACCAAAATAAGATGAAGAAGAGGTGTAAGATATCAACATGCCTTCTTCATCAAATGTACCACATGATGATGAAAGAGATGAGAGACATGCAAATGAAGATACATTTGTCTCTCATCAACAAGCAAGGGTACAAGCCGAAGTTGTTGATGCTCCAAGATCTTCTTCCCAAGTGGTTGACAAGAGAAATTCATCACTACTACAAGCACATCCACAAGATCAAATCATTGCAAGTCCTTCACAAGGGGTTATTACTCGTTCTCAAAGATATGCTTCATTTATTGAACATCACTCTTTTGTTTCTTGTGTTGAGCCTACATGTATAGATGAGGCGCTATAGGGTCCGGACTGGGTGAATGCCATGCATGAAGAATTAAACAACCTCACCTGGAATCAAGTTTGGACCCTGTAGAAGCCTCCACAAGATGCAAGGGTCATTGGAACAAAATGGGTGTTCCGAAACAAAAAAGATGATCAAGGTATAATTGTGCGGAACAAGGCAAGGCTTATTGCAAAGGAGTTCTATCAAGTTGAAGGTTTAGATTTTGGAGAGACCTTTGCACCGGTTGCTAAAAGTCGCCTAGAGGGGGGTGAATAGGCGAAACCTGATATTTATAAGCTTTAAACACACACTAAGATCGGGGGTTAGCGTTAGAATTAAATTCAAGTTCGAAGAGAGGGGAAACCATCAAACAAGAATCAAGGCGAGTGACACACGATGATTTGTTTTACCGAGGTTCGGTTCTAAAGAACCTAATCCCCGTTGAGGAGGTCACAAAGATCAGGTCTATTTCAACCCTTTCCCTCTCTCAAATGGTCACTTAGACCGAGTGAGCCTTTTCCTTAATCTCTTGGGTCACTTAGACCCCGCAAGGACCACCATACACTTAGGTGTCTCTTGCTTCGATTACAAATCACTTGAGAAGAGAAATGAGAAAGGAAGAAGGCAATCCAAACAATAAGAGCGCAGGTAAACACAAAATCTCTCACAAGTCACTAAGTGTTTGAGATGAATTTGGGACTTGGAGAGGATTTGATCTTTTGAATTGTGTCTTGGAGTGAATGCTAGAGCTCTTGTATTGAATGTGATCTTCAAAAAACTTGGATGCCAAAGGATGTGGTGGTTGGGGGTATTTGTAGCCCCCAACCACTTTGTAGCCGTTGGCAAAGGCTGTTGGTGATGGGCGCACCGGACAGTCTGGTGCGCCACCGGACAGGCACTGTGCACTGTCCGGTGCATGCCACGTCAGCGTATCTGTTAGGGTTCTGAGCAGTTGACCATTGGAGCCGTCTGTTGTCTTGCTGCACCGGACAGTCTAGTGCCACACCGGACAGTCCGGTGCCCTCTGACTTCTGCGCTCTGACTTCTACCGCGGCACTGTAGCCACTGTAGCACTTTGTAGAGTCAACCGTTGGCGTAGGGAGCCGTTGCTCTATTGGCTCACCGGACAGTCCGTGGCACACCAGACAGTCCATTGAATTATAGTGGAGGCTGCCTTGGAATTCCTGAGAGTGGCTGGTTCGGAGTTGTACGGCCTTGGTGCACCAGACACTGTCCGGTGGCACACCAGACAGTCTGGTGCGCCATTTTTCAGCACATTCAAGTTCTTTGCTCCATTTTTTATTGTGTCTCTAACTTGATTTCTTTCTTGGTTTGTGTTGAACCTTATGCACCTATAATAGATTATATCTAGACAAACTAGTTAGTCCATGTGTTTGTGTTGATTATCAACCACCAAAATTAATTATAGGAAATGGTTAACCCGATTTCCCTTTGAGTTGCTCGACTTGAAGCTATCTATATCCTTCTTGCGTATGCATCCTACTATGACATAAAACTTTATAAAATGGATGCAAAAAGTGCATTTTAAATGGCTTCATATATGAACTAGTATATGTTGAGCAACCACCCGAGTTTGAAGACCCTAGATATCCTAGTCATGCTTACAGGTTGTCCAAGGCGCTATATGGTCTAAAGCAAGCTCCAAGGGCTTGGTATGAACGTCTTCACAACTTCCTCACTGAGAAGGGATTCAAGATTGGGACCATTGACACAACTCTGTTCACAAAGAAACATAATGGTGATATTTTCATTTGTCAAGTTTATGTTGATGATATAATCTTTGGCTCAACAAATGATTGTCATTGCAAGGAATTTGGTGAGTTGATGTCGAAGGAGTTTGAGATGTCAATGATTGGTGAGCTAACATTCTTCATCGGCTTCTGAAAGTTGCCTAGAGGGGGGTGAATAGGCAGAATCTAAAATTTACAAACTTTAAGCACAACTAAAAGCCAGGGTTAGCGTTAGATTAAAATCCGAGTCCGCGAGAGAGGGTGCAAAACAAATCAAAGGCAAATGAAGAAGATGACATGGTGATTTGTTTTACCGAGGTTCGGTTCTTGCAAACCTACTCCATGTTGAGGTGGTCACAAAGACCGGGTCTCTTTCAACCCTTTCCCTCTCTCAAACGATCACCTAGACCGAGTGAGCTTTCTCCTTAATCAACGGGTCACTTAGACCCCGCAAGTACCACCACACACTTGGTGTCTCTTGCTTTGATTACAAGTCACTTGAGAATAAGAATGGGAAAAGAAGAAAGCACGATTGCAAAAATCCAAGCAACAAGAGCGACGATTAACACACGAATCACTCTCTCTCAAGTCACTAAACACTAATGATCACTTGTCTCAATTGTGGAACTTGGAGAGATTGGAAGCTTTGATTGTGTCTTGGAATGGATTGCTAGCAATTGTATTGAATGTATATGAGTGGGGTGCTTGGTTCAATTGAATGGAGGTGGTTGGGGTTGTATTTATAGCCCCCAACCACTTCTTAGCCGTTGCTCCTTTTCTGCCGACTGCGGATGGTCCACGCCCCTGGTTCGGACGGTCCGCCCCTGCACATCAACGGCTGAAAATGCAATGGTCAGCAGTAATGGCTATATCAACGGCTATTTTGCATTTAATGCGTCGTCAGATGTCAGATAAAGGCAGTCGCGGACGGTCGTGCACCCCGGACGGTCTGCGAGGACGCTATAATTCACTTTACCGAACCCGTCACCTTCAAGTTTTTTGGTTCTTCACCGACCGGACGGTCCGCGCCTGAGGCCGGACGGTCCGCGCATGGTATCGGACGGTGCTTGTTTTTCCATCGGACGGTCCATAGTGTAGACTTGTGTTTTTGCATGGGTTCTATCCGAGGCTCACCCTAGTGTCGCAGACGGTCCGCCGCAAGGGCTCGGACGGTCCAGGCTTAGTCTATTTTTCCAAAAAGCTTCTCCTGTCCGGAATAATCTACGGTATTCTAGACAGTCGATTTAGAATAGTTGTAGTTGAACTTATGCACCTGTGAAATGAACAACTAGGCAAACTGGTTAGTCCATATGATTTGTGATGGTCGTCAAACACCAAAATCGATTATAGAAAATGTTGATACTGTTTCCCTTTCAATCTCCCCCTTTTTGGTGATTGATGCCAACACAAACCAAAGCAAATATAAAGTGTAAAAATGTAACTAGTTTGCATTTTGACAGATGTGCATAAGTTATGAAAGCATTTCTAAGTATAAGTTTGATTTGATATTTAACATTTTGGACCACATTTGCACCACTAGTTTTGTTTTTGCAAATTCTTTTGGAAAATCTTTTTAAAGTTCTTTTGCAAATAGTCAAAGGTATATGAATAAGATTCTGAGAAGCATTTTCCAGATTTGAAATTTTCTCCCCTGTTTCAAATGCTTTTCCTTTGACTAAAATAAAACTCCCCCTAAATGAAATTCTCCTATTAGCTTTCAAGAGGGTTTTGGGATATACCAATTGAGATACTCTCATTAGAAAAATACCAATTTGAAAAATACCAGTAAAATTTTTTAAAATACAATTTGAAAATTAGGTGGTGGTGCAGTCCTTTTGCTTTGGGCTAATACTTTCTCCCCCTTTGGCATGAATCGCCAAAAACGGAGACTTTGTGAGCCCTTTTTACTTTCTCCCCATTGGTACTAGTAATAAGAGTGAAGATTATACCAAAGTGGAGAGCGGTGCGGAGTGATGGCGAAGGGTAAATAATACCGATAGAGTGGAGTGGAAGCCTTGTCTTCGTCGAGTACTCCATTTCCCTTTCAATCTACAACTTAGCATAAATACACTTGAAAACACATTAGTCATAGCAAATGAAAGAGATATGATCAAAGGTATATAAATGAGCAATATGTGCAAAGTGTCAATCAAAGTTTCGAGAATCAAGTATATTTAGCTCATTCCTAAGTTTGGTAAAGGTTTTCTCATCTAATGGTTTGGTAAAGATATTGGCTAATTGTTCTTTGGTGTTAATATAGGCTATCTCGATATCCCCCTTTGTTGGTGATCTCTCAAAAAGTGATGTCGATTGTCTATGTGCTTAGTGCGGCTGTGTTCAACGGGATTCTCTGCAATGCGGATAGCACTCTCATTGTCACATAGGAGAGGGACTTTGCTCAACTTGTAGCCATAGTCCCGGAGGGTTTGCCTCATCCAAAGCAATTGCGCGCAACAATGGCCTGCGGCAATATACTCGGCTTCAGCGGTAGAAAGAGCTACTGAATTTTGTTTCTTTGAAGCCCAAGACACCAGGGATCTCCCTAGAAATTGACAAGTCTCTGATGTGCTCTTCCTATCAATTTTGCACCCTGCCCAATCAGCATCTGAATATCCTATTAAATCAAAAGTGGATCCCTTGGGGTATCAAAGCCAAACTTAGGAGTATAAACTAAATATCTCATGATTCTTTTCATGGCCCTAAGGTGAACTTCCTTAGGATCAGCTTGGAACCTTGCACACATGCATAAGGAAAGCATAATATCCGGTCGAGATGCACATAAATAGAGTAAAGATCCTATTATCGATCGGTATACCTTTTGATCTACGGATTTACCTCCCGTGTCGAGGTCGAGATGCCCATTAGTTCCCATGGGTGTCTTGATGGGCTTGGCATCCTTCATTCCAAACTTGTTAAGAATGTCTTGAATATACTTGGTTTGGCTGATGAAGGTGCCCTCTTGGAGTTGCTTCACTTGAAATCCTAGAAAATACTTCAACTCCCCCATCATAGACATCTCGAACTTTTGAATCATAATCCTACTAAACTCTTCACATGTAGATTTATTAGTAGACCCAAATATGATATCATCAACAAAAATTTGGCATACAAACAGATCATTTGCAATGGTTTTAGTAAAGAGTGTAGGATCGGCTTTGCCAACTTTGAAGCCATTAGTGATAAGGAAATCTCTTAGGCATTCATACCATGCTCTTGGGGCTTGCTTGAGCCCATAAAGCGCCTTAGAGAGTTTGTAAACATGATTAGGGTACTCACTATCTTCGAAGCCGGGAGGTTGATCAACATAGACCTCTTCCTTGATTGGTCCATTGAGGAAGGCACTCTTCACGTCCATTTGATATAGCTTGAAGCCATAGTAAGTAGCATAGGCAAGTAATATACGAATTGACTCAAGCCTAGCTACGGGTGCATAGGTTTCACCAAAATCCAAACCTTCGACTTGTGAATAGCCCTTAGCCACAAGTCGGGCTTTGTTCCTTGTCACCACACCATGCTCATCTTGCTTGTTGCGGAAATCCCACTTGGTTCCTACAACATTTTGGTTAGGACGTGGAACCAAATGCCATACCTCATTCCTTATGAAGTTGTTGAGTTCCTCTTGCATTGCCAACACCCAATCCGAATCTCTTAGTGCATCCTCCACCCTGTATGGCTCAATAGAGGAGACAAAAGAGTAATGTTCACAAAAATGAGCGACTCGAGATCGAGTGGTTACCCCCTTATGGATATCACCAAGAATGGAGTTCACGGAGTGATCTCTTTGAATCGCCTGGTGGACTCTTGGGTGTGGCAGTCTTTGACCCTGAATTCCTTGATCATCTTCCTTGTCATTATCTTCATCATCTCCCCCTTGATCATTGCCCTCTTCTTGAGGTGGATCATCTTCTTGATCTTCTTCATCACCTTGAGCCTGTTCCTCATCTTGAGTTGGTGGAGATGCTTGATTGGAAGATGAAGGTTGATCTTGTGCTTGTGGAGGCTCTTCGGATCCTTAGGACACACATCCCCAATGGACATGTTCCTTAGCGCGACGCATGGAGCCTCTTCATCATCTAGCTCATCAAGATCAACTTGCTCCACTTGGGAGCCATTAGTCTCATCAAACACAATGTCACAAGAAACTTCAACTTGTCTAGTGGACTTGCTAAAGACTCTATATGCCCTTGTGTTTGAATCATAACCAAGTAAAAAGCCTTCTACAGCCTTAGGAGCAAATTTAGATTTTCTACCTCTCTTAACAAGAATAAAACATTTGCTCCCAAAGACTCTAAAATATGAAACATTGGGCTTTTTACCAGTGAGGAGTTCATATGATGTCTTCTTGAGGATTCGGTGAAGGTAGAGCTGGTTGATGGAGTAGCAGGCGGTGTTAATCGCTTTGGCCTAAAACCGGTCCAGAGTCTTGTACTCATCAAGCATGGTCCTCGCCATGTCAAGTAGAGTTCTATTCTTCCTCTCCACTACACCATTTTGTTGAGGTGTGTAGGGAGAAGAGAACTCATGCTTGATGCCCTCCTCCTCAAGGAAGCCTTCAATTTGTGAATTCTTGAACTCCGTCCCATTGTCGCTTCTTATCTTTTTGATCCTTAAGCCGAACTCATTTTGAGCCCGTCTCAAGAATCCCTTTAAGGTCTCTTGGGTTTGAGATTTTTCCTGCAAAAAGAATACCCAAGTGAAGCGAGAATAATCATCCACAATTACAAGACAATACTTACTCCAGCCGATGCTTATGTAAGCTATCGGGCCGAATAAATCCATGTGGAGTAGCTCAAGCGGCCTGTCGGTCGTCACGATGTTCTTGTGTGGATGATGGGCACCAACTTGCTTTCCTGCTTGGCATGCGCTACAAACCCTCTCTTTCTCAAAATGAACATTCGTCAGTCCTAAAATGTGTTCTCCCTTTAGAAGCTTGTGAAGATTCTTCATCCCAACATGGGCTAGTCGGCGATGCCAGAGCCAACCCATATTAGTCTTAGCAATTAAGCAAGTGTCGAGTTCAGCTCTTTTGAAATCAACTAAGTATAGCTGACCCTCTAACACTCCCTTAAAAGCTATTGAATCATCACTTCTTCTAAAGATATAACACCTACATCAGTAAATAGACAGTTGTAACCCATTTTGCATAATTGAGAAACTGAAAGCAAATTGTAATCTAATGAATCTACAAGAAAAACATTGGAAATTGTAACACCCGGGCTTTAAGGAAAAAGTCGGGTGCATCTCATACATGCGCCAAAGAAGACAACATATATAATAACAGAGTGTATAGAGATAAATGTCACAATAAAATTAGAATACTTATTACATGGCGGAAGTCTTACAAAATAAAAGATGAATATAGCAGGAACTAAAATCTATCCTTGGCGCCAGAAAGCTGACTGGGAGACTCCACCTAGATCAAGTCAAAAGCCTTAGTGTTAGGCGGCTCCTCTTCGACCACCTGCTCTTCTCCTGTGGGGGGTGTGAGACAACAAGAGTGAGCTCACATACGTTCATAGCTCAACAAGTCATGGGGAATAATGTGGCATGAACTCACCAAAGGTGGGAGTTCATGAAGTGTAAGGTTGATCAATGAAATAAAGGTTGAAGCTGAGCATTGCTTTTATATGTTGGTCAGAATTTTATTAGCAGTTACTAAGTGTAAGTAAATACCAAACCATAGTAATAATAAGTAAAAGTAATAATAAAATAATCCCAGATGCATGAAATGACAAATTAAGTTTAAGTTCCATAAATTAATCATGTGAGTGTCCGAGCTGCTCATGACCGTGAGCATGGCTAGTATACCAGTTTTACACTCTGCAGAGGTTGCGCATCTTTACCCACAAGTCGTGTTACCCATTTGCCACGGAGTTGATCAGATCCCATACACCTCTACCAAGGAAGCGAGGCAGGGTACCACTACAAGGCCTTTACAAAGTTCCACTAGCTTCAGAAACCCCGCTACAGTTTATAGGAAGCTCCAGTGTAGGAATCCCTCGCCTGACCGCCATCGTAGCAAAATCAACCCAAGGACCTCCCTACACTGACCACTCCCCTACTGCCCTTGCCCCTTTTGGGTAAGGTAGTCATCCACTAGCTTTCCTAGTTAATCAGCCAAGGGCATCCCATTAAACCCTTGTGGTAGCACTGTTTTCCCAGGTGGTTCTCCATGTTCTCATTAACATAATGATCTTATCATGAACAATAAATAATGAACAGATAATAAAAAGTGTAATCTTGAGTAATAAATGTCTCTATACCCAAAACCACATAGAGCAATAGCATGTACTACCCAAAAATTTTAGTAGTAAAACCAGTGGTGAAACAAGGTATAAAGATAGTCAAAATCTAGGGTAACCTATTGGGTCCCATCAAAATTAACCTATGCAGATCATAATGATTAATAAGAACATGAATGGAGAAAAGAAGTGATCAAGGGCACAACTTGCCTTCAACGAGCTCCTGCTCAGCAGTCTCTACCAGCTGAACCTCAGGATCCTCTGAAGCTTGCTCGTCTACTCGCATCAACACAATACATACATAGTATAGCGAAAATTAACATCACACCAAACATGTAAATAAAATACACAGTAATAATCTAGACATTAAAATAAGATCATAGGAACTGGAATCGTTAAATTTGGAGTTATAGATTTTAAGTTATGAATTTTTGATGTTATCAAGTACCTTGAATAGCATAACTCATGTGAATAGTTTTAGTTCAAGTTTCATATCTAAACAAGGTTACTAAGTGATAGAAAATATTAATATAAAATTATTGTAACTGGAATTAATTAAAAAGGATTCAAAATGGGTTTTCTATGAATTAAATGAGTTCTAGGCCTTATTTTAATACCAAAAACTCATTTATATAATTCTTTCATTCAGTTTACTGTTCCCTGGGCTGCGCGCAATAATTCAGAGAACTGCATGGGCTTCTGCGCAAGAATTCCTAAGACCCAAAGCACTGTTCCTATGAATCGCGGGTTAATTTTATAAAAACAGAGGGGTTCTTATGCTATTCAGCCCTAGCGAAGGGGTATTGTTGCTTTTCGGCCATCCGATCAATAATCTACGCGCCAGATTAGATCAGCGCGCATCACTCATTCCCACTCGCCACGACCGTCAGATCTGTTATCGACGGACGGCAAACATCCACGCCCTCCTTTAATCTAAACCCTTGATCATTGTCTCGACGACCCCAATTTAAAATCACGAACCGGTATGACATTTCTAATCTACGTCGCACGCTAGATATCCATCGGCTCAGGTGCACACATCCGCTCTTTAATCCCAACCGTCCAGCAACGAATGAACGGCACGCGACCCCCCTTCCTCCTCCGACTCGGCCACGGCAACGCACACCATTCCCACGGCGACGCCATCACTGGGGAGCTCCAAACCCGCACTCAAGCGCCTCAAACTTTGAACCCAACGGTGCTACACGTAGCGGAGAGGGAACCAAGGAGGATGGGGTAGTTTTACCTCGAATCAGGGCGGTGACTTCTCTGCCCACGCGGTAATGCAGTTATGCGACGGAGGCTGAAGTGCGGCGAGAAATTGAGGCCGCCCTGAGGATCAATTTCACCAGATACTACCAGGGACGTCTTCCTGGTGACATTACGAAGCTCCACGACCCTTCCCCAAGACCCCAACGGCGACGTAGCCGAGGGTAGGCTGTGGCGGCACTCTCCCCTCCCTTCTTGGTGCTACAGCGGCGACACGGTATTCAGCGAGGGCGAGTCTCCAAAAACAGGAGGAACGGGTCGGCCAGGGTTCTGGGGACCCCATATAGACGCGAGGTGGCCGAGGTGGGCAACGATCTCCCCGAATTCGACGGCGAGCGCCCACCATTGTCGGGCGGTCTATTGAAGGGTGACCGAGCCTACCCGGTCCCACCTGACAGTCTCAACGTAGAGGGGAAAATCCTGCTAAGCGGGCCCACGAGCAAGCGACTCTGCGCGTAGAGGCCCAACTGATCGACCACGCAGACACGTCTGACATGTGGGGCGCCCATGTCAGCACGCGCGCGGGCGCTGGGCCACAACGAAGACGTACTGCGCTGAGTTCCAGTAGGTTTGGGCCCATACGCCATTTCTGATTTTCCTTTCCTTTTTCTTTTCTTTTCTGTTTTCTTTCCTTTTTCTTTTATTTCCAAATTCCATTTTCAATTCAGATTTGAATTCAAATCTTGTGCCAATTTATCCTCAAATTTGTAAGGCCCAAAATGTGCATGTGAAAAAAATAAAATAAATATATGAAGGAATAAAATAGTGAATCCAGATATCTCAAATTATATTTGAGAGTTGAAAATTGGGGACTGACTTTTGAAAACCAAGAAATATTTTAGAAAAGGAGTAATAGAAAAATTTTCTATTCAACTAAATGATTATGCGTTTCATTAACTGATGCACCATAAGCATTTATTTATACGAATATTAAACTTCGAAGCAACTTTTATTTAATATCCCACATTCAAAATACTATTCTTTTTTTTCTAAAAAAGAAAGGAACAATATCTGTGTGTCTCATATTTCAAACATTTATCAAACAAATGAGGTAAAAATGAAATATATGAATGGGAATATATTTCTTCACACTAATATTTGAACTTGGTATATTTTGATCCATGGTGAGACTCATAACAAAATTTAAATTTAGGTTTGAAAACCAAGAGAATAAAAATAGGAAAGGAGGGAAGAAAGAATGATTATACAACACAAAATAATATTATTAAATAACTTCATCACCTGATGGTATGACCAAATTGCATAGTTAAATATGAGTTCAAATTTGCACTTAAGTTTGAATTCTAAATCTGGATTCAAAATAATTGAGAATAAAGGAAAACAGAAAATACAAAAGAAAAAAAAGAAAAAAACAAATAAAAAGGTGAAACTAGCGCCTGGGCCGACTTTTGATCAGTTCGGCCCACTAACCCCGCTCCATCCGCATGGCCCAGCGACCTCATTCTCCCTCTCGCTTCACTTACCGGTGGGACCCCCTCTATCAGCCTCGCGCACGCAGCACTTGCGTTGGGGCTGACTGAACCGTGGAGTCGGTCTGGCAGTTCCTCGTGCGCCTTCCCTCTTTATGTGCTGACCCGCTGCCCGTGGGCCCTCTCACCTCACTAATTCATGGGCCCGGCCGTCCATGGAGGGTCACCCGCGGGCGCTCGCACTGATTCTCCGTACGGGACACCGACTGGTGGGCCCCTTTTGTCATCCCGCCGCTCGTGCAACTGGCTCCGAGTCTATCGTCGTCCGCGGCGGAGTCGCGTGGTGGGCGCTGCGCTCGCATGATCCTCGCGACTACTGGGTACGTGGGGGGATTACCGAGTGCTTCTCCCTCTCTCCCCTAGGCTATATCTGTGGCTGGTCACCCCTCGTTCCCTATCGCCCTCCCGGAGGTCTCTCACAGAAAACGGTGAGGACGGTAGTGAGGAAGAAGTCCATCGCGGCGTGCTGTAGTCAAATACCGGGTTTTGGATGGCACTCAGGGCAACGCTGATTGATCGTGGGAGTGCGTTCAAGACTCACAGCGCCTGGGGAGTCCTCTCGACGTCTGAATCGCTCGTTGGAGTTTGTTTCTTGCGACGGACCGCCTCGCCACGTAGCTGACATCGTCCACGACACAATCTGCTGGTAAGACATCTTCCAATCTAGTCGCCTTGATTCCTCGTACCTATAGCTGTCGTCGGGTTCGCTGGTAGCCGCGTCATAGGGCTAGGGGCGGTAATTCGCCGCTGTCGGCATCGTGGATACCGGGCGTGCCACCACCGCGGGTGAGCTGGAGGGGGCTGACATAGTGTGACCGCCTGGATGCGCCGTGGGGAAGAGAAGACGATGGGGCGTTGATCTTGTGATCAACGGCTCCGGATGGTTGATAGCGACATGTGCGCGTGGCCGTTGGATCCCGGCCGGGCGATGGGGATCTAGTTCCGTTTATTTAAATCGCGGTCGTCGATCGTCGATCCATTGGTCCGCATTTCATACCGCTTCAAAGGAACCTAAACCTAATCTGACCCTTGATCTCAGATCCTGTGGCCCTCGCTGCGTACCGTCCACCATATAATCTTGATCGCTCAGATCTGATCGAGCGGCTCACAGTTAATCGTACCCCTTCATCCGCTGTTTTGCAAATAAGTCCATGCATTTTTATGAAATAGAACCCGCCATCCCTCACGTCTGTGCTCAGAGTCTTGGAATTGTTACGAAGTTACCCCTACACTTTTCTATAATGGAGGCGCAATCCAGAGAGTTAGAAAAATCAGGAAAATGTTATAGAAGTTGAATTTTAGTGTAAAAATAAATACTAGAATGTGTTTAATTCATAGAAAATGCATACTTAGTCCAAATTGATCCATTCCAATTCCTATAATTTTATAATATTATTGTTTATCAAATAGTACCTCTATTTTGACATGAAAACAATAATAAAATTTATCTCCTAATTAATCTTATATCAAATACATAAAACCTTCGAAAATTCATAACTCACAATCCGTAACTCCGATTTGATCCGTTCGAGTCTCGTTAGTTTTTGTATAATTATTTACTAAGTATTATAAATATTGATTATATGATACCCCATACTTTTATATTAGGTAACTAACTTGACTAATCTTTGTTTTTCTAGATTAGCTTATTTTAATATTAATATAGTGTTATGATCTTATGGTTATACTTTGGTTAGATGATCTTTAATCAAATAATAACTTGGATGTGAGATAATTATTTATAGGATAACCTCTCCTATGATTTGTACCTACAAATTTATAATATAGTTTAATATTTTAAATCACATAAATCTTTTATAAATCACAACTCCTTAATAGTAGCTCCGATCTTAGTAGTTCTCGTTTCCGCGATCTCGTAGCAACATGTAGATTATTATTATTCAGTTTGTTCTTATGTTTGGTGTGATGTTAATTTTATCTATACCATGTTTGTTTGTATTGCTACGACTAGCGCGAGGTTTCGAGGATCTAAAGAATCACCCTGGTAACTGGAATCTCAAGTGCCAGGCAAGTTGTGCCCTTGATCCACTTTTGTTACCCAATAATGTTCTTTATTATCACTTATTCAATGCATAGGTTTAATTTTGATGGGACCCAATAGGTCACCCCAGTTTGTTTATCCTCATACCTTGTTTATCCCAAAATCAATTTGGGTAGTTATGCTATTGCTCTATATGGTATTGGGATTAATATTTCGTTATATCCATGTTCCAATTATTCTGTTATATTATTTATGTTCATGATAAGATCATTATGTTAATTGGAACATGGAGCGACCACCCTGGAAAACAGTGCTACCACAAGGGTTTAATGGGACGCCCTTGGCTGATTAATTAGGAAAGCTAGTGGATGACTACCTTACCCGAAAGGGGCAAGGGCAGTAGGGGAGTGGTCAATGTAGGGAGGTCCTTGGGTTGATTTTGCTGCGATGGCGGTCAGGCGAGGGATTCCTGCACTGGAGCTTCCTATAACTGTAGCGGGTTTTCTGAAGCTAGTGGAACTTTGTAAAGGCCTCGTAGTGTTACCCTGCCTCGCTTCCTTGGTAGAGGTGTATGAGATTCATGACCCCTTGGCAGATGGGTAACACGGCTTGTGGGTAAAGATGCGCAACCTCTGCAGAGTGTAAAACTGGTATACTAGCCGTGCTCACGGTCATGAGCGGCTCGGACCCTCACATGATTAATTTATGGAACCTAAATTCAATTTGTCATTTGCATTGCATGGGATTTATTATTAATTTTGTTCTATTATTTTTATTATGGTTTGGTATTTACTTACATTTAGTAATTGCTAATAAAATTTGACCAACTTATTAAAAGCAATGCTCAGCTTTAACCCCTATTGTTGATCAGCTTTACACATCACATGAACTCCCACCTTTGGTGAGTTCATACCACATTATTCCCCACAACTTGTTGAGCGATGAACATGTGTGAGCTCACCCTTGCTGTCTCACACCCCCCCACAGGTTAAAGACCCACTGGATGAGGCACATGGTGGATGTTGCGTTGTGTTCGTGAGAGGTCTAGGTCGTCGTCTCCCAGTTGACTTTCTGGCGCCAAGGATGGATTTTAGATCCTGCTATATTTATATTTTATTTTGTAAGACTTCCGCTATGTAATAAGTACTCTGATTATTGTGACATTTATCTCTATACACTCTGTGATTATATATGTTGTCTTCTTTGGCGCATGTATGAAATGCACCCGACTTTGTCCCTTCAAAGCCCGGGGTGTTACAGAAGTGGTATCAGAGGAATGTTGACTGTAGGGTGAAACCTAGATAGAAATGGACAAACCCTTACCTACTTACCTCACTCGGATTCTTTCCTAAACTTTTCTTAATCTTTTCTCATCTATTTCCCCTTTACTCTGATTACTCTTACTTTTTCCTTCTAAAAGACTATAAGTGCAATCAACCCCAAGTGAGGGTTTTGGTGATTTAATGACAAAACAAATAAGGGTACTAACAGTTTTTGTTCTCGATGTATGATTAGAAAGAAACAGGAACTTAAGGAAGCACCAAGGACTTCATGCAATGGACGTATAAAATTTTATGTAAAATCTTGTGTTGCATGATGTTATTCTTCCTTATCTTTTCTGCACAGGTAAAGGTGTTTGATATAGCTCAAGTCCCCAAATTCAAAAGCTATTTTTGAAAACCAAAAATCACTTTAACATTATTTGGTTGACCATGGTTAGGTTTGAGAAACCTAGAGTGTTCTTGCTGAAAAGCAGCTGAACTTCTTCAACTGTAGCTGAGCTTTCTAGCTGAACTTAACTTCAGCTGAGTTGAGCTTCTTCAGCTGCAGCTGAGCTTTTCAGCTGAGCTAGACTTCAGCTGAGTTGAGCTTTCAACTCCAGCTGAACTTCGACTTCAGCTATGGTCCTCTTTGACCATACACCAGCTGAACTTGCCCCCGGGCAGCTGAGCTAGGGTTTTCTCTCCTAAACTCTCTGGTCTAGACCAGCTGAACTGGTCCTGGGGGCAGTTCAACTGGTCTCTGACCCCTCTGACTTCTGACCTGCAGTCTGCCAGTCAGACTGGCAGTCAGGTCAACAGGGTTGTCAGGGGGCGGTTCAACTGCACTAGGTGGCGGTTCAACCGGTCCTGTCATGTCTGACCAGCCTGCAGGTCAGTCTACCAGTCAGTCTGGCAGTCAGACTGGCAGACAGTCTGCTGACCTGTCAGGGGGCGGTTCAACCGGTTTTCTGCGGGATTCCTGGTCAAACGGCTAGTTTTTGAGCCGTGACTATAAATAGAACCCTCTCCCCCCTTCTTCAAGGTGGTTGTACTATGGGGGATAGATATCCCTTAGGTCCACTAGAAGGATAAAAGACCTTTCAAAAGGCCCAAAGGTCCAATGGATCGTAAGGTCATTCCTTCGTGGGCCTGGGGAAGAACGACCAGTGAAGCGAATCAACACAAGATTGGGTCGATACGAACTCAGACGGCCCAGTAACTTCAAGCAAGTAATCACAACAGAGACCCGACCTTCCCGCGCTGGAACCCCGTACGACGGAGCCAACCGAGGATGAGTCGGCAGAGCCATAAGAAGATAGATTCAATCGGTTCACTATTTCTTAGGTGCACGTGGTCATCATATCTGCATGTACCGCCCCACGGTCGAATATATAAGGCCTAGGGGGCACCCCTTCAAAGACAGAACCCACTACTCAGCCATCCACCTCAGCTTCCTACGCATTAGAGAATCACCTTGTAACTCACCATATACAGCACTCTCACCAGGACGTAGGGTATTACGCACTCCAAATCGGCCCGAACCTGTAAACCATTGTCTACCGTCTCTCGTGCAACTAGAACGAACCATTGAGCTACAGTTGACAGCACCATCCTACTCCAAAAAAGCACCTTGAGGGGTAACCCCGGGTGTGCGGTCGGACCCAAAACCCCGACAGCTGGCGCGCCAGGTAGGGGGTGTGTCATCGATCCAAGCTAGCTCAATGGCCGTCACTTTCCTGCACAAGATCGTCTTCCGCCTTGGATCCACATTCTGCTTTGGAACCATCTCGGCTGTAGCAGATGAGGAGGGAACTCTGCATCGCATTGCGGACCCGACGAAGAGAAGATCTTCCTCAAAGATTTCTGTGAAAATCGGGGAAAAGCAGGAAAAGGCGCAACCTCCGATGCTTCGAAAAAAGATCGCCTCCGGCAAGACGGAGGCCCGAGGCCCACCAACCCGGAAAACTCCATTGCCTACTTCTCCGACGGAAGAATGGACACAAATCGCAAGAAAGAAAGAGACAAATAAAATCGGGAGGAAGCAAGTTGTTCTTTCTACGTCTCCGCCCTCAAAGGAGAACAGAAAGAAGATCGTCACAACAGCTGTACCATTCTACCCCGACATCCTCTTCATCGGGAGAGCAGAGTCGCCCCCATCTCCGACGACGAGCCGACGTACCCGGAGAGGAACCCCCTCAGCGGGAGTCCCGCCGACGAAGGAACCGACGCCGAAATATCCGGAGACATCACGAGGCTGGAGAGCGGGACCCGGCACAGCCTGTGTCGCGGGACGAGGCCTCAGAGATGGGAGAAACCCCGGAAGAGCGTGTCTTCTAGGAAAGAAGGAATTCCCGACGGCGCGATCGCCAGCGAGCTCAGGAACATGCCGAACAGGAAACTAAGCAACGTCGGGAAAATCCTCTCTTCGGGCGCAACCTGAACCCCGACTTCGCCCGGGCCTTGAACACGCCAAGTGAAGTCGGCGGAGTGCTGGCTCGGATAGCCGACGGTCTCCCTCGGACCCCCGACGCTGAGGGTTACCGGCGACTGTTCACTCGAGCGGCCAACCATCTTCTACCTCTCGCGCATCCACCGAATGATCTACGACATACCATCAACAGTCGGCGGGACGCAAGGAGCTCCATCAACGCTTCACGCGAACGACGACACAAGAGTGAGATCCGTCACCGGGAAGAATACGATAGGGACCACGGCATCCCAACCCGGATTCAGGCCACCAGGACCGAGTCGGCAACAGCTTCGACTGGCGGCACCACCTGGGGACGGTCGAAGCACCGCGACAACCATTCCCCTCCCCGGGATAGACATTATCCTCGACGACAGGAGGACACGTGTGGAGTGTCGACACTTACTCCGTGCCTTAGAGCCATTCAATGGCCTCCTAACTTCAAGGTATCCAACGTTGACAAATATGAACCTAAGCAGGATCCGGGAGGCTGGCTGGCCGTCTACACTACCGCTACCCAAGCCACCGGGGCAACCGAGGACGTAATGACCGCGTACTTGCCCATCGTCCTCGGGCAAGACGCACTGCAATGGCTGCGACACCTACCACGACACTGCATCGATGACTGGAGTGATTTCAGTCGACGCTTCATCGCCAACTTCCAGTCCCTCTCCGACAAGCCGGCACAACCGTGGGACCTAAAATCCATCAAGCGTCGGGGGGACGAAACTCTCATGTCATACCTCAAAAGGTTCTAGACCATGAGAAATCGTATCCCCGAGGTCGCGGAGGCAGCAGTAATCGAGGACTTCTACAGAGGCTCCGATGACGCGGCCTTCGTCCGCGCCATATTACAGAAAGCACTGACTACCTTCGAACAGCTAATCAGGGAAGCCGACCTCTACATCACTGCCGACGAGCGAGCTCAGGACCTCATCGGAGGAGCGAAGCCAGCACCGACAGTGCCACGACGCGACACGAACCAGCAGCCCGACAAGCGCTGGGAGAAGAGGCCTCGCGAAGAAGTTCACGCCGCCGGACCACCCGCCTCTCGCGCCCGGGGAGGACCTCATGGAGGTGAACGCACGCTGGACGACATCCTCGACACCCAGTGCCCGTACCACAAGGACATGTGCCATACCCTCCGGAACTACAGGGACTTCAAGCACTCCGTTGGGCACGGCCGACCTTTCCAGCCTCTACCTCCTCCTCCACCGCGGGGAGGACCGGAACCGCGACAACCCCAGCAATAGGAGGAGGGAGGAGATAGAGCCTTCCCGCGCGTCGACAGAGAGGTCAACGTCATCTTCGGTGGACATGGGTCACAGGAGAACAAGAGACAACAAAAGCTCAATGATCGCCAAATATTGGTGGCGACCACCGATCCTCCCGCTCCGTACCGATGGTCGAAGCACCCGATCACCTTCACTCGGGCAGATCAGTGGCTCAACTTTGACCATTCGGGCAAATACCCGTTCCTCGTCGATCCGGTGATCCGAGAGAGTCAGGTGAAGAAGGTACTAGTGGATGGGGGAGCAGCATCAACGTCACCTTCCCCCAGATGCTTCGAGGCTTGGGAGTTCACCTCAAAGAGCTCCACGAGTCCGATACTCCTTTCTTCGACATTGTGCCGACCGAAGGAGAATACCTGCTGGTCCACATCTACATGCCGGTCACCTTCGGAACTCCGGAAAACTACAGAACCGAGTTCCTGAGGTTCGAGGTGGCAAACTTCGACTGCGGATACAATGCCATCATCGGGAGGCCTGGATTAGCGAAATTCATGGCCATTCCACATTACACCTACATGATACTGAAGATGCCAGGGCCACAGGGGATCATAACTGTGTGCGCCGACTTTCAAGGCGCCACGGAATGCTTCCGAGTAGCTATCCAGGCAGCCCTCACCACCAAACCGCCGGCGACTTCTTCTATGCCGGCAAACTCTAAGCCTGAGGAAGACCTCGTGATACCAGCGAACGAGGCTCAAGCCGCGACCTCTATGTGACCGACTGAAGAAACTAAAAGGATCAACCTCGGGTTCGCTGATGAAAGCAAGACCGCCATCATCAGCTCCAGCCTGGATGACAAATAGGAAAGCGCGCTCGTCCGGTTCCTGCAAGATAACCGAGACGTATTCGCATGGCAACCTGCGGATATGCCGGGAGTCCCGAGAGAGCTGGCCGAGCACAAACTGAAGGTCTACCCCCAGGCGAGGCCGATCCGGCAAAAATTACGTCGTTTCACGCCCGACAAGAGAGAAGTCATTCGTGCCGAGCTGGCTCGCTTGGTCACGGTCGGGTTTATTAGAGAAGTGTTACATCCTGAGTGCCTAGCTAACCATGTTCTTGTACTCAAAAAGAATAAGGTGGATTGGCGCATGTGCGTCGACTATACAGATCTCAACAAACACTGTCCAAAGGATCCCTTTGGGCTCCCTAGGATAGATCAGGTGGTAGATTCCACCGCTGGATGTTCTATGTTGTCCTTCCTGGACTGCTACTCTGAATATCACTAGATTAGCTTGGCGAAAGAAGACGAGGAAAAAACGGCGTTCATCACTCCATTCGGTGCTTTCTGCTATACCTCCATGTCGTTCGGCCTCAAGAACGCTAGAGCGACTTATCAGAGAGCAATTCAAACATGCTTAGCCTATCACTGGGGCAAGCATGTAGAAGCTTATGTGGACGACGTGGTAATCAAAACAGAAAATTTGGAAAATTTCATCGAAGATTTACAGCTGGTTTTCAACAGCCTGCAGCGATATCGATGGAAGCTTAATCCCGAGAAATGTGTCTTCGGAATACCAGCAGGGAAGTTACTCGGGTTCATTGTCAGCCACCAAGGGATCAAGGCTAACCCAGAAAAGATCGAGGCTATTATGAGGATGGAGGCACCACGGTCGCAGAAGAAAGTGCAAAGACTCACAGGGTGCATGGCAGCTTTGAGCAGATTCATATCGAGGTTGGGAGAAAAAAGGCTTACCGTTTTATAAGTTGCTCAAGAAGGTGGACAAGTTTCAATGGACTTCAGAGGCACAGGAGGCTCTGGAAGCACTGAAGAAATTCTTGACAACACCACCAGTGCTGAAACCGCCGCGTCGAGCCACGCTGACTCAACCAGCCAAAGATTTGCTGCTGTATATTTCTTGCACGACTCACGTGGTGAGCACCGCGTTAGTAGTCGAGCGAGCAGAAGAAGGACATGCTTATCCAGTGCAACACCCTGTTTATTTCATCAGCGAAGTTCTGGGTCCCTCGAAGAAAAAATACCCTCAAGTTTAGAAGCTATTATATGCAGTACTTCTAACTGCACGCAAGCTCCGTCACTACTTCGACGACCACAAAGTCGTAGTAGTCACTGGTTTTCCAATAGGGGACATTCTTCACAACAAAGAAGCCATCGGAAGAATAGCTAAATGGGCCTACGAGCTGGGATCTCACGACATTGAATTTCGACCTCGCACTACCATCAAAACTCAAGCACTGGTTGACTTTGTGTCGGAGTGGACCGAACAACAAGTACCAGATAACCCAGAAACCACAGAAGTATGGCGAATGTATTTTGATGGCTCATTAAAGCTGCAGGGAGCGGGCGCAGGGATTCTCTTTACTGCACCCGGAGGCGAACACCTCAGATATGCCCTACAGTTGTTATTTCCAGCCTATAACAACGCGACAGAATATGAAGCCCTGATTCATGGACTGAACATTGCTATATCATTGGGCATCAAGAGATTGATGGTATATGGGGATTCTATGGTAGTCATAAGTCAGATAAACAAAGAATGTGATTGCTCGAACGATTCCATGGGAAAATACTGCGCTGCCGTCTGGAAATTAGAAGATAAATTTGAAGGTCTGGAATTTCATCATGTGGAGAGAGATCGAAACACGGCGGCTGACATGTTGTCTAAGCTGGGGTCCAGTCAGACTCAGGTCCCGCCCGGAGTCTTTGTCCAAGAAATATCGCGCCCAAGCATCTCACTGGATCAGGCAGAAGAATGTAATACCCTGAGCCAACCAGAGTCGGACTCTGACGACTGGAGGAGGCCGATCATCAGTGTGACGGAACCTCCCAAGTAATCAGGCCCACCTACAGTTGTCCTTGTCTAACAGACATCAGACACCCTGTAGATGTTCCTAAGTTACTTGACAAGCTCGGTATCTTTCCTTACCTCACCAGGAACGTTTCACCCGTCTTGCAGACATTACAGACCATCGGAGATGCGGAAGTGAATTACATAAACTTACATTTATTTCAAAGCAAGCTCGAGTTAATTTATTACAGACCAGTCTAAAAGCGAGTGCATAGAAGTAATAATTATACAAACCAGGGAGACACAAACTTCTCCCGAAAGACTATAAACAAAAGACCCTAGATGGAGGATCGAGTCCTCCCGCACTTCAGTCTTGGTTTTCTTCTTTGGGAACCACCTTAGCACAGAAGCAGCAAAAGTCTACTACTTCCCCACCTAAAAACAACAAAGGGATAAACCCTGAGTATGGAATTACTCAGCAAGTCTTACCCGACTAAAGAAAAGACTCTCAAGGGTATGCTGGTTATATGGGAGTCAAGGTAAGGTTTCTCAATAAGCAAAGACTCTGTTTTGCAGAAATGCTTACTAAAGTGGATCCTTAAAAATCCAATTTTATTGGTCAAGTTAGGTAAAATTACCTGCGCTAGAGTTCTTTCTACCCTAGTTCAATCACTGGTCCTGCACTAGCCAATTTCTTTAACAAAAACCCATCATCTTTAGTGGAATGCTACGTGTAGGGCAGTGACCAAGTCTTCATAACCGCGAAGGTACGGCGATCCGAATCGATTATACTCAGATGAGGATCTCCAATCACACGACATATGTAGCACTTAACCCTTGCATATGTCAACCCGCCACCGGGGTTCTTAAGACCGGATCAGGTTCACGCAAACCGAGAGCACAGATACACCACCGTCCAGCCTCTTGCCACGGAGGGTACACGCTACTCTCGCCACCGCTCCACTCCCATTTCGTGTTATCTTATTCCGGCCTTAGTCTGCCCGAGGCAAGGCTTACCCATGACGAGGCATGTGACCAGTTAAAGGGTCCTCGATCATCAAGCCTACATCGACAAGGTCCTTAATCGACTCAGACGGAGACACTACACCGAGACTCTCTTCTCGTGCAAGTCACCCGCCCGGTCTCAGCTTACTCATTTCAAACCCAAAGTTTGGTACCTGACAGAGGTACATCTTTTCCGATGTTGAATCCATCACGGCCGTGATGGATCCACCATCAAGTTTTATTTTCGAAAACATCCCTCCCACTTTGCCAAACATCTTTTGTAAAACAAATCCTTTTGTTTCTCTAAAGCAGTACTAAGCATAGTAAAACCTTTTTGTAAAAACAGGATTTCAAGGAGGGTAATCAAGATCAAGGAAGGTAATGCAGGAATTGTTTAATCAATCAACTCCTATCACCTAATGCAGCAAGCAAGTGAGAAAGATTTTAAAAAAACATCAAGGAAGGTGGCAAATGCACCGGGGCTTGCCTTTGTTATCAGAGGTGTCCTGCTCGGATCCACAAATATCGAAATAAAAGCAGTTGTCTGCTTGAGGATCAGAGGTGGGTGGTATCCCCTCTTCAGAAACTTCCTCTTCTTCTTCGTGCTCTAATATAACCATATACATGCATAAGAATGGATGTCATGGAATGCTCATGAGGATGCAAAGATAGCATAAACTTATTATTTATGTCTTGAGTACAACTTTCCTTCACGGTACTCCGAGAACCTAGGGTTTCCGGAGTCAGTAAAGGAGTTCATGGAGCAGGGGGGGTGGTTTTGGGTTTAGTGATCAAACAAGGTCCAAATCAACCCAAATTCTACCCAAGGCTTCTAAATAATGTGAAAAGCTCATATAAAAAGTTTGGGAAATTTTGGACTTATTATTTATTTTCTAAAAATCCAGAACCCATGGTTTAGGCTATTTTAAATACCCTAAAATTCCCTGTTCAAACTAAAAATCATAAAACTATTTTTATTAAATACTATGGAAAATAACAAGCCTAGGAAAATTGGTCTCATATTTTTAGGATTTTTCTACAATTTTCTACAGTTTTTCAAAGTTCTGCTGAAAAAGAAAAAGGAAAAATAGAAACAGTACTGGGCCGATTCAGGTCCAGACGGCCCAAGCCTGAACAGATTCGCGCACGCGCCCGCGCCCGCGAGGCGACTTTGCAGAAATGGCCTCGGGTCTCTGGCTAAATACAAACGAGTTCGGTTACTATTTGAATCAGTCACTGACCAAGTGCAGAAAAGTCCCTGCACTTCATCCTATTCACAATCGGTAATCCACGACGCCGTTCACGCGCCACCGCGCTCCGGCGAACATTGGACTGGCCAAACGGGGCTATGTCCGGCGCTCCCGAGCGACATAAACCGGATTAAACTCCCACTGATCCTTTCCCCTAAGTTAATTTCAAGAACGACCAACTACCAAGCTCTGGCCACGGTGACCGCGCGGACGAATTCAAGAACTACGCGTTCCCGGTGATGGGTGATCACACAGTTCAAATTGATGGCTTGATAAGCATCACGGAGCTATGCAGGTGCTTAAACAAGAAAGCAAGGGACGGGGACTGACCGGAGTTGGGCTGGCGACGGGGAGCTAGATTCTTGCAGTGTTTTGGGTGGATTTGGGGGAAACGCGAAATTGAAGCTCGTCGGTGAACCACTGGAGGCAATACGGGGTGTCGAGGTGCTTGACTATCTGGCGGAACTATGCGTGAGGTCAATTTATAGAACCCTCAAGCGGTGGCCGCGAATTTAAGCGATGGCACGCGGCGGCCGGAGATGGGGAAGGTTATCGGCTTCGCGATTTCGTGTCTACCGCCGTGGCGGGCTCACCGGCATCGATGAGACAGCCGTGAGGAGTCACGACGACGAGGTGGACGAGTTGAGCCACGCGGCACCCGGCCGAGAGGCAGCGGTCGACGGCGAGCACTTTACCGCGGGCGGTGAGCCAGGGGAGATGTGCCGTGGCCGATCGGGTGACTTCCAGCTCACCGGTGACGAGGACCTTTACTGCGACGGACTTATCTGGTGACCGCCGAGCACGAATCACAGCGAACGACGATCGACGGCGACGGCCATCGGCGACGAGCACGAATGAATCTTCTTCAGTTTACGTAATACTGTACCATCAGAACACCTTTATCAGAACACCTGACAGTCCAGTTTCCAGAGCCCGTAACTTCCAATTTTGTGCAGCAACTCGATTGCCTTTCTCAAACAAAGTTGTAGAGCAATATACCATCTTATAATTCGACTATAGGACTTGAACACATTTGAGCACTGGATCATGCTCAAAACCTAGCTTGAAGTCGAGGTCAGTTCACTGCTAGTCTGAAAATTCAGACATAACAGCCTGACAGCCCAACTTTAGGCTTGGTTTTCTTTAAATTCTTCTTAACAACTAAGCTCACAACCTTAAGCAAAGTTGTTCTCCTATAATGGGTCTTCAACTTTGATGTGGTGACCTAGGGTAAAAACCCTATACTTTGTAAGTTACAAAGCCCCAAAGTTGAGCCCATTCACTAACTTTCAGACTTAGAATAAAACTCAAATGAGGTCCAATTTGCATTTAAGTCCAAAACTTAGGGTTTGGCCTTCAAATCCCCATATTTGTGATCCAATTGACTTAAAACACTTATTTGACTTGGTTTTTGCACTTTAGTCCAAAAGTGGACTAATTTTGCACTTAGGTCCCTAGGGTTTGGTTTTAGGGTTTCCCAGGGTTCCAATTAGGGTTTCTGGTATTCCAGGGGTATAAATGTGATTCAACTTTATTGTTGGGGTCATTTTATGACTTTTACCCTAAAGTCTTTAGGTTTTCTTAACTTGGGTTAAGCTTTACCCCTTTAACCACTATTTAGGGTTAAGTCCTTTAACCAGGGTCCTATTTGTAAAACATTAAAACAATACAACTTGTTTGAAATTTTTGCCTAGTGAATGCACTCTAGGTGTGTCAAACATATGCAATGCCCATGCTCATGATGCCATGCTCAAGTTTTAGTTATAGTAACACCAGGGGTGTTACATCCTTCCCCCCATAAAAGAATCTCGTCCCGAGATTTAAAGTCCTAGGGTGAGTAATGGAAAAGGAAATGCTTCATATTTGTATTTCCTTATTTCTGGTACAAGGCAGGGGTGGTGTGGGGGTTCATTCCTTTACTACACAGCTATACAAACTTTACGACTTACAAGAGGCTAGAAAGCCTGGGAAATTCTTATCTAAGAAGTCTTGGGTTTCCCATGTAGCCTCATCTTCCGAATGCTGGTTCCACTGTATCTTATAAAACTTGAGAGTCTTTCTCCGGGTAACCCTGTCCTTTTGATCCAGAACTCGAATAGGATGTTCCGAGTACGTTAAATCTGGTTCCAGGACAACATCAGTCACTTCAACGGTTCGATCGGGAATCCGAAGACACTTCTTCAATTGTGACACGTGGAACACATTATGCACAGCAGACAATGTTTCGGGGAGCTGAAGTCGGTATGACACTGGTCCACATTGCTCAAGTACCAGAAATGGACCAATGTACCTGGGTGCAAGGTTTCCTTTAACCCCAAAACGCGATACGCCTTTCATTGGTGAGATCTTCAGGTAAACATAGTCTCCTTCCAGAAAATATAAGGGCCTTCGCCGTGTGTCCGCATAACTCTTCTAACGAGCTTGTGCTTTCTTTAGATTATGAATAACTTTCTGAACCTTATCCTCGGTTTCTTTTACCAAATCAGGCCTAAAGAAATACCTTTCACCAGGTTCAGACCAATTTAGCGGAGTTCGACACCGTCGCCCATACAAAGCTTCAAAAGGTGCCATCTTGATGCTTTCCTGGTAACTGTTATTATATGAAAACTCCGCCAAAGGTAAACATTCATCCCATTTCTGCGAGAAATCCAGGACACATGCCCGCAACGTATCCTCAAGTATCTGATTTACTCTCTCAGTCTGTCCACTGGTTTGAGGATGATAGGCCGAACTGTGGAGTAACTTAGTACCCAAGGATTTATGAAGTTCTTCCCAAAATTTGGATACGAACTGAGGTCCACGATCCGACACTATGGTTTTTGGAATACCATGCAAACTGAGAATACGGGCAATGTATAACTCCGCATAGGTAATGACAGGATATTTTACTTTGACAGGGAGGAAGTGGGCGATCTTTGTGAGTCGATCAATGATAACCCAAATAGAGTCATACCCTTTTGCGGTCCTGGGCAATCCCACAATGAAGTCCATGCTTATGTCTTCCCATTTCCACGTTGGGGTTGGCAAAGATTGCAATGGACCAGCAGTTTTCATGTGTATGGCTTTGACACGTCTGCAAGTGTCACACTTAGCCACATAGCGTGCAATTTCAATCTTCATCTTGGTCCACCAGTAATGTTGTTTTAGATCATGATACATCTTAGTGCTTCCCGGATGAATGGAATAGCGACTAAGATGCGCTTCATCTAAGATTTGCTGGCGGAGTTCTTCATCCCTTGGCACTACTATGCGGTTGTTAAACCATAACACACCTTGATCGTCTTCCTTGAAACACTTGGCTACTCCAGCCCTTATCTTCTCTCGTATGTGCTTCATGCCCAGATTATCCTTTTGAGCATCAATTACCCTTTGCAAAATGGTTGACTCAAGCTTTAGCTGATTCAGAGTCCCTTGTTGGATTATCCCCAGGTTTAACTTCTCCATTTCTTGACATAAAGTGTTTTCGGAGGTCTTTACCATAAGACAGTGGCAGGAAGTCTTACGACTCAATGCATCTGCCACCACATTGGCTTTGCCTGGGTGATAATGGATCTCCAGTTCATAGTCTTTAATGAGCTCAAGCCATCGTCTTTGCCTCATATTTAACTCTGACTGGGTAAATATATACTTCAAACTCTTATGATCTGTATATATGTGACAGATATTTCCCAGCAGATAGTGACGCCATATTTTCAGGGCATGAACCACAGCAGCTAGCTCTAGATCATGTGTTGGATAATGCTCTTCGTGTCGGCGTAACTGCCTTGAAGCATACGCAATTACTCGGCCCTCTTGCATCAGCACACAGCCGAGTCCACTGCCTGACGCATCACAATATACATCGAAAGGTTTAGTGATGTCCGGTTGAGCCAATACCGGAGCAGTGGTCAATAGTGTCTTCAGTTGCTCAAAGGCTTCGTTACACTTAGAAGACCAATTAAACTTAGTATCATTTTTCAATAAACTTGTGATTGGCTTCACAAGCTTAGAAAAATCAGGTATGAATCTGCGATAATATCCTGCTAGTCCAAGAAAACTCCGGACTTGGTGGACAGTTGTTGGGGGTTTCCATTCCAGAATATCCTTGACCTTGCTAGGATCTACCGCAATTCCTTTAGCTGATAACACGTGCCCCAGAAATTGAGTTTCTTCCAGCCAGAACGCGCACTTGCTGAACTTGGCATACAGCTGATGTTCCCTCAGGCGCGTCAATACTATCCGTAGATGCTGAGCATGCTCCTCTTCATTTTTAGAGTATATCAAAATATCGTCGATGAAGACCACCACGAACTTGTCTAACTCGGGCATGAACACCGAGTTCATCAAATAGGTGAAGTGGGCAGGAGCATTTGTGAGCCCGAAAGACATTACCAGGTATTCAAACAATCCATACCGCGTAGTAAATGCGGTCTTCGGTATATCCTCGGGCCGAATACGGATTTGATGACAGCCCGACCTGAGATCAATTTTAGAAAATACCCTCGCCCCAGTCAGTTGATCAAATAAGATGTCAATCCTTGGAAGAGGGTACTTATTCTTGATAGTGACCTCATTTAGGGGCCGATAGTCCACGCACATGCGCAAGGTTTGATCCTTCTTCTTCACAAAGATGGCGGGACAACCCCACGGGGACGAGCTTGGCCGGATAAATCCCTTATTCAGTAGATCTTGTAATTGAATCTTCAATTCCGCCAACTCATTAGGGGGCATACGGTACGATCTTCGAGAGATGGGAGCCGTACCGGGCTTTAACTCAATTACAAATTCTACATCTCTTTCAGGGGGTAATCCAGGCAAATCTTCCGGAAATACATCTGGAAACTCACATACTACCGGAATGTTCTTGATCTCCGGTACAATGGCTTCAAATATTCTACCAGAAGCTTTGGCTGGATTGGTTTTGGGGAGAGACAAGAGAATTTCTTCTTGATTATAACTCAACCTGACGGTTCTGAGTTCAGTGTTGAGAATTGCCTTGTGTTGGGTTAACCAATTCATACCCAAAATTACATCTATATCCTGGCCTTTTAGAACAATCATGTTAGCAGGAAAGTTTCGTCCGGCCATGGTTACTGGCACTTCATAGGCCACTTCTCTAGTAAAAATGTGTCCCCCAGGTGAATGAATTTTAAATCCCTCTTTTGATTCATGACATGCAATGCGATGTTGCTCCACAAATGTCTTGCTAATGAAGGTATGCGAAGCACCAGAATCAAAAAGAATAATTGCAGGGTGACTGGCCACAGGGAACGTACCCATCATCACCGGCTCTCCCTCCGGTGTGGTAGCCACTTGCGTATAATATACTCGCCCCGTTTTCTTGGTATTCTTGCCCGAAGTACTTCCCTTGCCTGGAGCTGAATTTCCCGATCCTTGCTGATTATTAGCCTGATTTTGCCGAGGATAGGGGCAATCTTTAATAAAATGCCCAGATTTGCCACAGTTAAAACATCCAGTTGAAGAACTTGGCAGAGCAGGGAATCGAGTGCCCGGGGCACCCGGCTGACTTTGGACAGTAGGGGCTTTGTTGGGACGAATAATTATGGGCTGCTTGAAAGGGAAAGATGGTGCACTTGAACGGTTCTGGTTAGAGGGCCGGAGAATAAACCGTTGCCTCTTTGCCGGGCCCTGATTAGGCCTATGTAAAGCCCAAAAATTGGTATAAAAAAATTAAATTAAATAAATAAATTTATAAGTGGGTGTTTCAAGGATTCCTTGATTTCCTTTTTCTTTCATATTCAACTAATGGCATTAATTTATGCAAATAACAAATAAATAAATAAAGAAAACTAAAGCGACTAAATGGAAGTGAAAAAGGTATCAAATGATTGACTAATTAAATTATATTTTTATTAGGTCATACATTCAGAGTGTAATTTGGTTTACAAAAATGATTATGTGTGTGTGCATCAATAATTGGAAGCATCTACTTAAATAAAGAAAATAATAAATAAAACATCTAAAATAGGTATAATTTGATTCACATGCTGGTATCCTTTTCGATTATGTATTCAAATTGACTTGAAGCTTGAACCTTATTTGAATTGAATTTGAAATTTAGAAATTTAAAATAGAAATAAGAATAAAAAAAAGAAAGAAAGGATGGCTTACCTCGGCCTGGGCCGAATGTGGTCCGGCCCAATAACACAACCTGTCCCGATCTGTGGAGCGCGCCGACGGGTGGGACCAACCCGTCAGTCTCTGTGGAACCGCCTTGTGACTAACGAATGGGTCGCCGACTGGCGGGCCCCACGTGTCAGCTTCTTCGTCCAGGCGCAACAGAACCCCGCGTGTGGGTCGGTGCGGACCTCTCCTCCGCAAATCCGAGCCTGTAACAAACTAGCCTAAAGCTTCGCGTCTCTCGCGGGTCGGTCAAGCTCGGACTTGCCCCTCCGTCGCATATATGGGTCGCCATGTACCCCTGTGGCCTGCGCGCTCGCCGTCTCACCCATCCATCGCGAAACCGAGATCCGTCGCCGTAGAACATCGCCCCAGCTTGCGCCTCGGTCATGATGGTTGCCCAGGTAGCTAGGCCATGACCCAACGATGGTGTGGGCGTGTGATTGCGGGTGCGTGATTAACCAGTGAATGGTTAATTCCTCGCCGTAGTCCGCTGTTTCCGCCGATCCGCATCGCGACGTGGGCAAGACGTTGGGCCACATACCTCACGGTGAGGAATCCTTTCCCGTGTTCGCCATGCCCTTTATTACATATCGCACACCGTGGATTAGGATTTAGGGCTCGTTTGCGTAGCTTCGCCGACCTCCGGCCATCTCTCCGCCATGGAGGATTGCCGCGCCGCCGTGACCCGGTGCGGAATTGGGAGTGGGCCTCCTGGCCGTTGGATTCAGCGGGGGCGGTGGGGATTAGATGGGAAGATAACTCTTCGATGTATTAAATCCATGACGTCAACTAGTGATCGGACGGTTTTGGAGTCACGTGTTGCTCTGACCGTGGATCTCAGATCCAACGGCTGTGAGCCTGTACCGGTTCACTCAAGGGATGATTTAATCTGGACGGTTGGAATCAGATCGGGCGGCTGAGATCGAAGCTTACCCCTTCGCTTGGAATACTTTCTAAAGAGACCCTCGTCTTTTCCTAAACTAACCCGCAGTCCACTCAGGCGCACCACTGAGTCTCGGATCTTTTACGCCATAGCCCCTGCACTTCCCCGATTTTGACGCCTAGTCCAGACAGTGAGAGAACTTATAAAATAATTTAGAAAATAAATTTTTATGTGTAAAAATAATCCTAGAACTTGTTTAATCCATAGAAAATCCATTTTTAGTCCAAATTGATCCATTCCACTTTCTAAATTTTTGTAATAATATTGTCTACCCATTAGTGCCTCTGTTCTGACATGACAAACACATTAAAATTATTCTTTCACTTAATCTTGTATTAAGCACATAAAACCTTTGAAAATTCATAACTTAAAATCTATAACTCCAAAATTAAGGATTCCTGTTCCTATGATCTTATTTTAATATGTATATTATTAATGTGTATTTTGTTCTTATGTTTGGTGTAATGTTAATTTTGCCTATACCATGTTTGTTTGAATTGCTACGACTAGCAGTGAGGTCACGAGTCACCTGAAGAATCATCCTGGTACCTGGAATCTCAAGTCCCAGGCAAGTTGTGCCCTTGATCACTTCTTTTTACCCACTCATGTTCTAATTAATCATAATGATCTGCATAGGTTAATTTTGATGGGACCCAATAGGTTACCTTAGTTTGTCTATCTTTATACCTTGTTTACCACTGAACTTTCTGGGTAGTACTTGCTAGTGCTTTATGTGGTTTTGGGTATGAAGATACATTATTCATGATCACACTTTTATTATCTATTTATTATTATTGTTCATGTTAAGATCATTATGTTAATTGGAACATGGAGAACCACCCGGGAAAACAGTGCTACCACAAGGGTGGAATGGGACGCCCTTGGCCGATTAATTAGGAAAGCTAGTGGAAGACTACCTTACCCGAAAGGGGCAAGGACAGTAGGGGAGTGGTCAGTGTAGGGAGGCCCTCAGGAGGATTTTGCTGCGATGGCGGTCCTGCAAGGGATTCCTGCACTGGAACTTCCTATAAACTGTAGCGGGTTTTCTGAAGCTAGTGGAACTTTGTAAAGGCCTCGTAGTGTTACCCTGCCTCGCCTCCTCGGTAGAGGTGTATGGGATTGGCCGTCTCTTGGCAGATGGGTAACATGACTTGTGGGTAAAGATGCGCAACCTCTGCAGAGTGTAAAACTGGTATACTAGCCGTGCTCACGGTCAAGAGCAGCTCGGACACTCACATGATTAAATTATGGAACTAAATTCAATTTGTCATATGCATTGCATCGCAGGTGAAGTTGTTACTTTTGTTCTACTATTTAACTGGGTCGGTATTTACTTATACTTAGTAACTGCTAATAAAATTTTGACCAACTTTAAAAGCAATGCTCAGCTCTAACCATCTTCTTTGGTAAGCCTTACACTTCACGTGAGCTCCCACCTTTGGCGAGTTCATGCACATTATTCCCCACAACTTGTTGAGCGATGAACGTATGTGAGCTCACTCTTGCTGTCTCACACACACCACAGGTCAAGAACAGGTACCGCAGGATGAGGCGCATGGAGGATGCAGTGATGTGTTCGTGAGAGGTCTAGGCCATCGTCTCCCAGTCAACTTTGGGTTGCTGGACCGTTGTCTCCTTATTATGTAATTATTTATTTTGTATAGAACTCCTGTTATATATAAATATGTGACATTCGATCCTGTGCCACTATACATCATATGTGTGAGACTTGGTCCCAGCATACCTGGTGTTTATGTTCGCGCCCGGGTCTTGGTGCCCCTAAAACCCGGGTGTGACAGAAGTGGTATTAGAGGAATGTTGACTGTAGGACGAAACCTAGATAGAACTGGATAACCAATACTTACTTACCTTTACTACTCTGATTCTTATCTAAACTTTTCTTGATCTTTTCTCATCTATTTCCGCTTTACTCTGATTATTCTTACCTTTTCTTTCTAAAGACAAATGTGGATTTCACACTTTGAAATCATGTGCCTAAAGTGATTTTTAGGAATAGGAGACCTAATCCTAGGAACAAAAACAAAACTATTTTTATAAGTGTCTATGTATTTGAATGTTTGTTCTTATGACACTTGTTTGATTTGGATCTTTGATTGAGTGTGATTAGTTGTGGAGTAATGTCCACAATTACATTTGCATATACGTATAAGCATAAATAGAATTCATAAGAAAACTAAACAACTTAGATTATCCTCCACTAAAAGGTATCTATTTCGTAGAAGTTCTTCTTATCTTAAAAGACACTCTCTTATCTTAATAGATCCATCTTATCTTAAAAGATACTCTATTACTATTAATAGATTCATCTTGTCTTAAAAAGATTCTATCTTATCCTAATAGATCTAACTGACCTCAAAAGATTCTACCTTATCCTTATGGATTCATCTTGTCCTAATAAGCATATTTACCCCATCCTGGTAACAACCAAGATCTAATCCAAAGTAATTAGATGTTATCTAGTCCAATCTAGTTATATCCAACCTAATCCAGATTCTATCTAATCTAAATATGACCCAATCTAAAGTGAGTTATTAACAAGTTAGTTAAGTTGGTGATATAGGTTAGACACTGTCTCTACAAATATATCTTAACCTAAATTAAAGTCTTATACCAACTCATCCTTGAACAATGGCCTACCTATATCATATAATCCATCCTATCTTAAAAGATTCTAACATATCCTAATAATATTTATCCTACCCTGGTAGATCTGGCTAATCTTAACTAGTTTAATCTAGTCAAACCAACCTAATCTGGATTCTATCTAATCCAATATGATCTAAGCTAGATTGAGTTACTTAATGCTGATACAAAGGATAAGGCTATACTCCAAAATTCACTTAAGCCTAAATTGGTGACCTAGATCAACTCGGCCAAACCCAACAACTTGACCTATATAACAAGTTACATAGCAACCCAGCTAATAGAGTCATGATGGATTGCATAATCTGCCTATTCCCACCTAACATCAAACAAACTTTTGACCTACATCATGTAGTCTATCTCATCCATACCTATATTAACCATATTCCCCAGCCCAATAATATACACTAACTCCTAATCAATGAGACAAGACCGAAGAAGATGATCAACTTCATCAAGGAAGGATGAGCACCAACTCAAGTCTTCAAGGAATCAAGTGAGGTCACCAAGATGAGTCAAGATCCACAATTCTGGATGGAGTCTTTTCTTACCCCACTCCTTCTTACCCAAAACTATATATGCTTTAAAGATATCATTCATCCTGCATAACAAAGTGGCTATACCCATATATACCCAGGCCTTTCTAATCACCCACTATTGTAAAAAAAAATATATGAAACCGAATCTTAAACCTATTATAAACTAAAATCTGAATTACAAACCAATCTTTTTGTATCCCTTTTCTCACAAATCTCGAGGACGAGATTTCTGTTAAGGGGGGTAGGATTTGTAAAGCCCAAAAATTGGTATAAAAAAAAATTAAATAAATAAATAAATTTATAAGTGGGTGTTTCAAGGATTCCTTGATTTCCTTTTTCTTTCATATTCAACTAATGGCATTAATTTATGCAAATAACAAATAAATAAATAAAGAAAACTAAAGCGACTAAATGGAAGTGAAAAAGGTATCAAATGATTGACTAATTAAATTATATTTTTATTAGGTCATACATTCAGAGTGTAATTTGGTTTACAAAAATGATTATGTGTGTGTGCATCAATAATTGGAAGCATCTACTTAAATAAAGAAAATAATAAATAAAACATCTAAAATAGGTATAATTTGATTCACATGCTGGTATCCTTTTCGATTATGTATTCAAATTGACTTGAAGCTTGAACCTTATTTGAATTGAATTTGAAATTTAGAAATTTAAAATAGAAATAAGAATAAAAAAAGAAAGAAAGGATGGCTTACCTCGGCCTGGGCCGAATGTGGTCCGGCCCAATAACACAACCTGTCCCGATCTGTGGAGCGCGCCGACGGGTGGGACCAACCCGTCAGTCTCTGTGGAACCGCCTTGTGACTAACGAATGGGTCGCTGACTGGCGGGCCCCACGTGTCAGCTTCTTCGTCCAGGCGCAACAGAACCCCGCGTGTGGGTCGGTGCGGACCTCTCCTCCGCAAATCCGAGCCTGTAACAAACTAGCCTAAAGCTTCGCGTCTCTCGCGGGTCGGTCAAGCTCGGACTTGCCCCTCCGTCGCATATATGGGTCGCCATGTACCCCTGTGGCCTGCGCGCTCGCCGTCTCACCCATCCATCGCGAAACCGAGATCCGTCTCCGTGGAACATCGCCCCTGCTTGCGCCTCGGTCATGATGGTTGCCCAGGTAGCTAGGCCATGACCCAACGATGGTGTGGGCGTGTGATTGCGGGTGCGTGATTAACCAGTGAATGGTTAATTCCTCGCTGTAGTCCGTTGTTTCCGCCGATCCGCATCGCGACGTGGGCAAGACGTTGGGCCACATACCTCACGGTGAGGAATCCTTTCCCGTGTTCGCCATGCCCTTTATTACATATCGCACACCGTGGATTAGGATTTAGGGCTCGTTTGCGTAGCTTCGCCGACCTTCGGCCATCTCTCCGCCATGGAGGATTGCCGCGCCGCCGTGACCCGGTGCGGAATTGGGAGTGGGCCTCCTGGCCGTTGGATTCAGCGGGGGCGGTGGGGATTAGATGGGAAGATAACTCTTCGATGTATTAAATCCATGACGTCAACTAGTGATCGGACGGTTTTGGAGTCACGTGTTGCTCTGACCGTGGATCTCAGATCCAACGGCTGTGAGCCTGTACCGGTTCACTCAAGGGATGATTTAATCTGGACGGTTGGAATCAGATCGGGCGGCTGAGATCGAAGCTTACCCCTTCGCTTGGAATACTTTCTAAAGAGACCCTCGTCTTTTCCTAAACTAACCCGCAGTCCACTCAGGCGCACCACTGAGTCTCGGATCTTTTACGCCATAGCCCCTGCACTTCCCCGATTTTGACGCCTAGTCCAGACAGTGAGAGAACTTATAAAATAATTTAGAAAATAAATTTTTATGTGTAAAAATAATCCTAGAACTTGTTTAATCCATAGAAAATCCATTTTTAGTCCAAATTGATCCATTCCACTTTCTAAATTTTTGTAATAATATTGTCTACCCATTAGTGCCTCTGTTCTGACATGACAAACACATTAAAATTATTCTTTCACTTAATCTTGTATTAAGCACATAAAACCTTTGAAAATTCATAACTTAAAATCTATAACTCCAAAATTAAGGATTCCTGTTCCTATGATCTTATTTTAATATGTATATTATTAATGTGTATTTTGTTCTTATGTTTGGTGTAATGTTAATTTTGCCTATACCATGTTTGTTTGAATTGCTACGACTAGCAGTGAGGTCACGAGTCACCTGAAGAATCATCCTGGTACCTGGAATCTCAAGTCCCAGGCAAGTTGTGCCCTTGATCACTTCTTTTTACCCACTCATGTTCTAATTAATCATAATGATCTGCATAGGTTAATTTTGATGGGACCCAATAGGTTACCTTAGTTTGTCTATCTTTATACCTTGTTTACCACTGAACTTTCTGGGTAGTACTTGCTAGTGCTTTATGTGGTTTTGGGTATGAAGATACATTATTCATGATCACACTTTTATTATCTATTTATTATTATTGTTCATGTTAAGATCATTATGTTAATTGGAACATGGAGAACCACCCAGGAAAACAGTGCTACCACAAGGGTGGAATGGGACGCCCTTGGCCGATTAATTAGGAAAGCTAGTGGAAGACTACCTTACCCGAAAGGGGCAAGGACAGTAGGGGAGTGGTCAGTGTAGGGAGGCCCTCGGGAGGATTTTGCTGCGATGGCGGTCCTGCAAGGGATTCCTGCACTGGAACTTCCTATAAACTGTAGCGGGTTTTCTGAAGCTAGTGGAACTTTGTAAAGGCCTCGTAGTGTTACCCTGCCTCGCCTCCTCGGTAGAGGTGTATGGGATTGGCCGTCTCTTGGCAGATGGGTAACATGACTTGTGGGTAAAGATGCGCAACCTCTGCAGAGTGTAAAACTGGTATACTAGCCGTGCTCACGGTCAAGAGCAGCTCGGACACTCACATGATTAAATTATGGAACTAAATTCAATTTGTCATATGCATTGCATCGCAGGTGAAGTTGTTACTTTTGTTCTACTATTTAACTGGGTCGGTATTTACTTATACTTAGTAACTGCTAATAAAATTTTGACCAACTTTAAAAGCAATGCTCAGCTCTAACCATCTTCTTTGGTAAGCCTTACACTTCACGTGAGCTCCCACCTTTGGCGAGTTCATGCACATTATTCCCCACAACTTGTTGAGCGATGAACGTATGTGAGCTCACTCTTGCTGTCTCACACACACCACAGGTCAAGAACAGGTACCGCAGGATGAGGCGCATGGAGGATGCAGTGATGTGTTCGTGAGAGGTATAGGCCGTCGTCTCCCAGTCAACTTTGGGTTGCTGGACCGTTGTCTCCTTATTATGTAATTATTTATTTTGTATAGAACTCCTGTTATATATAAATATGTGACATTCGATCCTGTGCCACTATACATCATATGTGTGAGACTTGGTCCCAGCATACCTGGTGTTTATGTTCGCGCCCGGGTCTTGGTGCCCCTAAAACCCGGGTGTGACAGCCTATCACCACTGAATCCCTTACTTTTCCCAGAATTTGCATATTTGGCCTCCACAGATAAGGCTGTGCTGACAGCCTTCCCGTAGGTGAGATCAATACATGCAGCCATTTTTCGCTGCATTCGGTCATTCAGACCTCTCATAAAACAGTTCCTTTTCTTCAAATCTGTATTCACCTGATCAATTGCGTATTGTGACAGGTGATTGAATTTGTTGAGATACTGATTAACAGTATCTCCCCCTTGCTTCAATTTCATAAACTCTTCTTGTTTCATGTGCAGCACTCCCTCAGGAATATAATGCTCGCGGAATGCTGCTTTCAACTCGTTCCATGTAATTTGATGGTTGTCCGGTTGGATGGCCACAAAGTTCCCCCACCAAGTGCTGGCAGGGCCTCGGAGTTGCTGTGCCGCAAACAATGGCTTCTGGGTTTCCGAACAACGAAGAAGGCCAAATTTCTGTTCAATGACCCTTATCCACTCGTCGGCTTCGAGCGGGTCTTCTGCTTTGATGAAGAGAGGTGGACGAGTCTCGGAGAAATCCAGATAAGTAGTTTCCCGGGGACCTTGCTGGAATCCTCTTCCTGCTTGTTGCTGAAGCTGCTGCTGACCCGCCATCTCCCTCAGGAAGCGGGTGTTGTCGGCGGTAGCATTCACCAAGGCAGCGATTGCCTCGGCTAGGGTGGGTGGAACTGGAGGTGGATTCGGTGTAACATCCCGACCCCCGGATGTTCCGGCTGCATCCTGTCCGCGAGTCCGGGTCGGCATCTGAGGCAAAGAAATTTGAATAAACATAATGTGCCAAAGAAAAACTTCTGTTTTACATTACTATAAAGAGTAATGATACAGACTCGATATTACACAACAGGATACATTACCCATTTTACAAAAGTTTAACCTATTATACAACAATACACCCTACAATACACTACTCTACTTTTATTACACCATTAGTCCTGCTTTCCGTTGCTTTTGGCGGCTTCATTGTCAGGTGTGGGAGTCCAGACGTCCACCAACCTCAAAGAAGGAGGGGGTTCAAAAAGATCTAACTCCCCACCCAACGCGCGTCCCGCAACGTGAGAGGGTCCAGCTTCCGTCTCAGCAGAGTGTGCAGGCTCACTAGGGTGTAGTTGTGAGTATAGCACATGGACTTCCTCATGCAACGTATTGCAGTAGACCTGCAGGTTGTCGACAGCTGTGCTAAGTTCTTTAATTCGGGCCTGAGCCCTTGCTTCCTTAGCACATGCCAACATATGTGACTGTACCGCCCAGTCAAGTGCTAAGTCCCGATCAGCCAGCTGATCCTGCAGGTGACGGATGTCCCTTCTTAGTTCGTTTATTCTATCTCCGTCTGCAATCCAAGCATTGGTCCTGTGTCGCAGCGTTGCTTGAAGTCGACTCACTTCGGCTTCCAAGTCTCCTATGGGGTCATTACTCCCGCTGCTACTGCTCTCGTGTCGAGGGGCCAGTTGATGCCGGGGTACTCCAATTGGTCCCGTTGACTTGCGTGCCGTTAGCCTCGTGCGTGGCGGCATCTTTCTAAGGGGGAAAATTTATTAGCATAATTCTTAGCATGATGCATGAGTAAGTACAGAATCAACCTTGGTCGATTCAACCTTCTATACATTGCACTCTTCCTATCTGGTCTTTAAGATAAACTCTTCAGAATACTCAGGTAAGAAGAGAAAAGAATCTTTAGGTAAGACTTTTGAAAATCTTTTTGAAGATGCCTTAATATCTGCAAAGAAGGGCTACGCTCCGATACCAGCTGTGACGGAACCTCCCAAGTAATCAGGCCCACCTACAGTTGTCCTTGTCTAACAGACATCAGACACCCTGTAGATGTTCCTAAGTTACTTGACAAGCTCGGTATCTTTCCTTACCTCACCAGGAACGTTTCACCCGTCTTGCAGACATTACAGACCATCGGAGATGCGGAAGCGAATTACATAAACTTACATTTATTTCAAAGCAAGCTCGAGTTAATTTATTACAGACCAGTCTAAAAGCGAGTGCATAGAAGTAATAATTATACAAACCAGGGAGACACAAACTTCTCCCGAAAGACTATAAACAAAAGACCCTAGATGGAGGATCGAGTCCTCCCGCACTTCAGTCTTGGTTTTCTTCTTTGGGAACCACCTTAGCACAGAAGCAGCAAAAGTCTACTACTTCCCCACCTAAAAACAACAAAGGGATAAACCCTGAGTATGGAATTACTCAGCAAGTCTTACCCGACTAAAGAAAAGACTCTCAAGGGTATGCTGGTTATATGGGAGTCAAGGTAAGGTTTCTCAATAAGCAAAGACTCTGTTTTGCAGAAATGCTTACTAAAGTGGATCCTTAAAAATCCAATTTTATTTGTCAAGTTAGGTAAAATTACCTGCGCTAGAGTTCTTTCTACCCTAGTTCAATCACTGGTCCTGCACTAGCCAATTTCTTTAACAAAAACCCATCATCTTTAGTGGAATGCTACGTGTAGGGCAGTGACCAAGTCTTCATAACCGCGAAGGTACGGCGATCCGAATCGATTATACTCAGCTGAGGATCTCCAATCACACGACATATGTAGCACTTAACCCTTGCATATGTCAACCCGCCACCGGGGTTCTTAAGACCGGATCAGGTTCACGCAAACCGAGAGCACAGATACACCACCGTCCAGCCTCTTGCCACGGAGGGTACACGCTACTCTCGCCACCGCTCCACTCCCATTTCGTGTTATCTTATTCCGGCCTTAGTCTGCCCGAGGCAAGGCTTACCCATGACGAGGCATGTGACCAGTTAAAGGGTCCTCGATCATCAAGCCTACATCGACAAGGTCCTTAATCGACTCAGACGGAGACACTACACCGAGACTCTCTTCTCGTGCAAGTCACCCGCCCGGTCTCAGCTTACTCATTTCAAACCCAAAGTTTGGTACCTGACAGAGGTACATCTTTTCCGATGTTGAATCCATCACGGCCGTGATGGATCCACCATCAAGTTTTATTTTCAAAAACATCCCTCCCACTTTGCCAAACATCTTTTGTAAAACAAATCCTTTTGTTTCTCTAAAGCAGTACTAAGCATAGTAAAACCTTTTTGTAAAAACAGGATTTCAAGGAGGGTAATCAAGATCAAGGAAGGTAATGCAGGAATTGTTTAATCAATCAACTCCTATCACCTAATGCAGCAAGCAAGTGAGAAAGATTTTAAAAAACATCAAGGAAGGTGGCAAATGCACCGGGGCTTGCCTTTGTTATCAGAGGTGTCCTGCTCGGATCCACAAATATCGAAATAAAAGCAGTTGTCTGCTTGAGGATCAGAGGTGGGTGGTATCCCCTCTTCAGAAACTTCCTCTTCTTCTTCGTGCTCTAATATAACCATATACATGCATAAGAATGGATGTCATGGAATGCTCATGAGGATGCAAAGATAGCATAAACTTATTATTTATGTCTTGAGTACAACTTTCCTTCATGGTACTCCGAGAACCTGGGTTTCCGGAGTCAGTAAAGGAGTTCATGGAGCAGGGGGGTGGTTTTGGGTTTAGTGATCAAACAAGGTCCAAATCAACCCAAATTCTACCCAAGGCTTCTAAATAATGTGAAAAGCTCATATAAAAAGTTTGGGAAATTTTGGACTTATTATTTATTTTCTAAAAATCCAGAACCCATGGTTTAGGCTATTTTAAATACCCTAAAATTCCCTGTTCAAACTAAAAATCATAAAACTATTTTTATTAAATACTATGGAAAATAACAAGCCTAGGAAAATTGGTCTCATATTTTTAGGATTTTTCTACAATTTTCTACAGTTTTTCAAAGTTCTGCTGAAAAAGAAAAAGGAAAAATAGAAACAGTACTGGGCCGATTCAGGTCCAGACGGCCCAAGCCTGAACAGATTCGCGCACGCGCCCGCGCCCGCGAGGCGACTTTGCAGAAATGGCCTCGGGTCTCTGGCTAAATACAAACGAGTTCGGTTACTATTTGAATCAGTGTAATACCCGGTTTGCAAAGAAGAGAAGTTGGGGGTTGTTCCTTTTGTTTTTTTTCCCTTCACCCGGTTGTTGTTTTGGGGATTTGGGATTTTGTGGGAAACATTCACAACTAGGGCAGTAGAATTTATTTGGTTTGGCGCTTGCGTTGCGGTCGGGAGCTGTCGCGTGTGTTAGTTGGGCCGCAATTGGTGTTTCGGCCCATTAACCCTCCCAAACCCTAGCCGCCTCCCTCTTAACCCCTCCCCCCCATGTGCAGCCGCCCCCCCCACTTCTCTCACTCCCTTGGCCGCCACCCCCCTGCCCATCTCCCTCTCTCTCAAATTTTGCAGCCACCTAAACCCTAGCCGCCCCCCCCCCAATCCTCTCCTCCCAAGGTGCCAATCCTCGCCGCTCGGATCTTCGTCGTCGTGGTGCGAGGCTTCAATCGATTTGGTGGAGGGAAGAAAGGGGGAGAATCCAAGGTGATTTTTGGTGTTCATCTCTTGTTCATTTGCGCTGCAATTTAATTGATTAGAAGTTGCGTTTGCAATTGGGTAGAGGGGGCTGTCCAGAAATTTTAGGTGGTGGAATGAACAGCAGTAGTTCTAGCAGTTTTTATGTTTTTTTCGTGAGGAATCAGGGGGAATCAGTTTGGGGATCATGTAGAGTTTTACCTAACCTTTCCAACGTGTATTTATGCGCTCAATTTGGAGTTATAAATTGAAAGTTATCACCGTTTGAATCCGGGTATGTGGCTGTCCAGAAATTTTTGGTGGTGGAATGAACAGCAGTAGTTCTAGCAGTTTTTATGTTTTTTTCGTGAGGAATTAGGGGGAATCAGTTTGGGGATCATGTAGAGCTTTACCTAACCTTTCCAACGTGTATTTATGCGCTCAATTTGGAGTTATAAATTGAAAGTTATCACCATTTGAATCCGGGTATGTGGCTGTCCAAAAAAAACAGATTTTTAGGTGGGATGAACAGCAGCAGTATTAGCAGTTTCTGGGGATTTTTCGGGAGTAATTGGGGTTAATCAGTATAAGAATCATGAAGGGCCCTTTCTTATCTTTCCAACAAGTACTTATGCGCTTGATTCGGAATTATATTTTAAAAGTTATCGCTGTTTGAATCCGAGTGTGTCGCTGCCCAAAACAGAAAAAAAACAGATTGCAGGGGTTATGTTGTGGACTATTTAGGAGTAATTAGATGTTAGAATTTAACCGTAAATTGTATACAAAACTTGTGGGGAATTTTATGTAGTTGCCTCTGGAGTTTTGTTTGACACCATGGCGGTCTTAATTTTAAAAGTTATGGAATTGCTAAGCAGCGCCGCTGCAGTTTGGTTGGTGTGGAGAAAATTGTTATCCACGGCGGGGGGGTTGAGATTGCGCGTAGGTGCGGTGTTGTCTTTGAGTTTGTTATATGAATTTGGTGCACTAAGTTGGGTGTCAAAAACAGGTGGTGGACTTCCGGATCGTTCTTAGAGATTTTTGCCCAAACTCCGGTGAAGGCAAGTAAACTTGTGATGGTTATTCCGTCTGGCTAATGAGGAGTCTTGTTCTTGAATATGTTGTGCTATTATGTTCATATTCATATGTTGTTTGTTATTTGAGTACTATCATTTGAGAATGTTCATGTTTCATGGATTTCATATGTTAAGTTTGAGGGTTTGATCATGTTACTCAAGTGGTTATTTTTGTGGAATGAGTGGAAGTATATGACTAGCACATTTTCTTACTTGGGAAGAGCTTATGATGTTGTCATGCATATTGCACTCATCATCCATTGCATTGAAGTTTCGTCGCGATCTTATGGTCCGACCGTACCGGTACATTGAGCATCATATGTTGCCCGAGAAGGGGTATGGTGCAGCTTCATATCCTTAGAGATATGGAGGCAGAAGTCATAATTGCATTTGTAGCCATGTGCATTCATGGAAGAGGTGTTGGATCTATTATGTGGATGTGGATACTTTGGACTTGTGCATGGTGATCCTACTTGGCGATGAGTTTGTAGCTACTTATTTTCTTGCTGCAATTTATTGTTCAAAAGAAGAGAAATAAGTCCGGAATACGTGGTTGTGTAAGCAGTTGATTTACAATACCCTATTTGTTGTGGTTATGTTTACTTGCTGAGATGTGTTATCTCACATCTTGCATTGTTTGATGCAGGCACCTAATTTCTGCTTGGGGAAATAGAGGGATGTAGCAGCACGGCCACTTCACCTCTAATTAAAGGAATTCTCACTTAATAATGTTGTTATTCTGAGTTGGTCAAGACTAGTGAAATACCTTGTTCTTGGTTGAGTGTTTGATTTGGGCGGGCTGAGTACCTTATTTCATCTATTTTATTTCAGTTGGGTCACAATTAAGTTTTACCACTTTTGCATTTTAGTTTCTTCTACATGGTTTATATGTCTTTATACCTTGTATACACTTCATGTTTTCCCCTCCTCGTTATGCCAGTTTTCAAATGAGGTGCTGCCAGATTTTCTTGCTTCATATCATTTCTTTATTTCATCTCTTGTGTTGAGTAAGTCTGGAGGGTGGGGTTTGTGGTATTATTCATTCTGTGCGACCAGTGGGGTGTTACAGTTGTGCGACCAGTGGGGTGTTACAGTTGGTATCAGAGCATAGGCTGTAGGTCCTAGCAAGTGGAGTAGTAATAAATTGACACACTGCACATGTAGGATGGGTTTTCTGTCTTGCTATTGATATGATTATGTTATTGTCTGTGCTAGTTTTGACATTATCTAGAGAGATGCTATGCTTATCTCATTACTTATTATTCTCGTCTCTGTGGCTGCAGCTATGCCGCCTCGTAGAGCTCGGGGTAGTCCGCAAGCTCCTAGTGGGGACTCGATGAGTCCAGCGGCAATGTTAGCCGCAATGCAGGCCATGCAGCAGGAGTTGGCCCTTCTGAGGCAAGCCATTCCTGTCGCCCCTGCGGGTGGTGCTCAGGGTGCTGGAGGTGGAGAAGTGCCCGGGGGCGCTGTCCCTGCGGGTGCTGTTCCAGGTGGCGGGGCCGAGGTGCCCCTTCCAGTCAGTGGTCTTACTCTGATGCAGTGGATGGGCATGAAGTTGGATTCTTTTGATGGCAGTGGTACTCCGGTCGAGGCGGCAGATTGGTTGACTTATGTGGAGGATAAGATGAATGTCTTCGAGATTGCGTATGGAGATCGGGTTCGCTTTGGCACTCAGATGCTGAAGGGAGAGGCACAAATTTGGTGGAGAGGCGTGCAGGCAGCGCACTCCTCCTCACCAGGAGTCCTATCATGGGATGTTTTTATCAGGCAGTTCGAAAGGAGATTCTACCCGGTCACCTTTCTGGAGAAGATGAAGATTGACTTGCAGTCCTACAAGCAGGAGAAGAAGTCTGTCACGGAGTATGAGGTGGGCTTCAACAAGATGGTCCGCTTTGTCCCTCATGTGGCTTATAATGAGATGGAGAAGGCGAGCCAGTTCCGTCAGGGTCTGAAGCCTTCTATCAGGCATGCACTGGGGGCCTTTCCGTTGGTGGACTTCCGTACCACGGTGGAGCAGGCGCTGGGTGTGGAAATGCAACACCAGTACACCATGGAGTCGCAGAAGTCTGCGGCTGTTGATCAGCCTCGTAGCCAGGACACGAGGAGGGGCAGCACTGGAGGTTCAGCTCACAAGAGGGGCAAGTCTCAGCATCAGCGCCACCATCCTTACCGTGGCAAATCTTCTGACTCGGGTACTTCGGGAGGAAGTACTCAGAGGTTTCGGGCCGTTCCTAAGCCCGGGTTGGGGCTGGTGTGCTTCCGCTGTGGAGATGCGCATCGCCGTGCAGAGTGCCAGTGGAGTGGCAGGTGTTCGATCTGCAGTCAGGACCACAAGGATGTGGTGTGTAGGAGGAATCCCAATGGGAAGCTCAGATGGGAGCCGGTGACTTCCTCCTCTTCTCAGGGCACTATCAACATGATGTCAAGTGCTGAGCAGCAGTTTTCAGTTCCTCTTCCTCCACAGCAGCTTTATGTGCCTGGGACTTCTCAGTTTGTGCCGATGCAGGGTTTTCCCCAGTATCAGGTCGCGCCTACTCCTGCACCGTCTGCCCCTATGCTGACTCAGATTGGAGCTCCGCGCCAGCCTCCTCCGGTGGCTCAGTGGGGTTCTTCTGTTAATTTTACTCCGGGAGCTTCCTCTTCTGCGGGTATTTCTGGAGCTTATGTGCTACCCGCTGCGGATGGCAGGGAGCAAGGAGACGTGGTGACAGGTACGATTTCAGTTGATTCATTTGCAGCCCATGCTCTTTTTGACTCTGGCGCTAGCTATTCGTTTGTTTCGGAGGATTTTGTGTCGCGGGCTGGTCTTTCGGTGCAGAGGTTGAGTCACCCAATTTTGGTTAGTTCTGCTAATGGCTCCATTAGTAGCTGTTCAGTTTGTCAGGGGTGTTCCATCATTCTTGCTGATGAGGTTTTTTCGGCCGATTTGGTGGTGATTTCCTTGGGGGCATTTGATGTTATCTTGGGTATGGATTGGTTATCCCAGTATCGCGCGGTTATATCCTGCTTCTGGAAGACAGTATTATTGCAGGCGCCGTCGGGTAAGGAGGTGGTATTCTTGGGAAGTTCCCCGAAGTTCACATTATCCTTGTTGGCGCAATTGATTCCTGATCGCCGGTCAAGGAAGTCGGGGATCTTTTTCTCTATGGTGGTGGAGGGTGAGGCTGCCTTGCGGGTGCAGGACATCCGGGTGGTGTGTGACTTTGCTGACGTGTTCCCGGCTGAGCTTCCAGGCATTCCTCCGGAGCGCGATGCAGCTTTTGAGATTAAGCTGATCCCGGGTACGCAGCCTATTCATAAGGCCCCGTATCGAATGGCTCCAAAGGAGCAGATTGAATTAAAGCGGCAATTAGATGACCTGCTGGCTAAAGGCTTCATTAGGCCTAGCAGGTCTCCATGGGCTTCCCCAGTATTGTTTGTTGAGAAGAAAGATAAAAGCAAGCGGCTGTGTGTGGATTATCGCGCTTTGAATCAAGTGACAATCAAGAATAAATATCCGCTTCCCCGAATTGAGGTCCTCTTTGAGCAGTTGAGGGGTGCCCAGGTGTTCTCCAAAATTGATTTGAACTCTGGTTATCATCAATTGAGGATTCGTGAGGAGGATATTGAGAAGACTGCCTTCTGTACCAGGTATGGGCATTATGAGTTCATAGTCATGTCTTTTGGCTTAACTAATGCCCCTGCTGCCTTTATGGAAGCAATGAATAGGATGCTGCATGAATTCCTGGACGACTTTGTGGTCGTGTTCCTAGATGATATTCTGATTTATTCAAAGACCGAGGCCGAGCATGAGCAGCATCTTCGTCTCGTTCTGGGTGCCCTAAGGAAGAATCAATTCTATGGCAAGCTGAAGAAGTGCGCCTTTTGGCTATCCGAAGTGGCTTTCCTGGGGCACGTGATTAATCAGCAGGGTATTGCGGTTGATCCCAAAAATGTTGCGGCTGTGGTGGAGTGGAAGAGACCCTCTAGTGTCTCTGAAATTCGAAGTTTTTTGGGGCTTGCTGGGTATTATCGGCGCTTCGTACCAAATTTCTCCAGCATTGCTAAGCCTTTGACTAGGCTCTTGGAGAAGGGTGTTCCCTTCGTCTGGTCCAGCGATTGTGAGGTCAGTTATCAGTCATTGAAGAGCAAGTTGGTGGATGCCCCTATCCTAGCTTTGCCTGAGAGTGGTAAGCGTTTCACAGTTTATACGGATGCTTCGCGTATTGGTCTTGGCTGTGTGCTGATGCAGGAAGGCAAAGTGATTGCTTACGGCTCAAGGCAGTTGAGGAAGCATGAGGGAAATTATCCGACTCATGATCTGGAATTGGCCGCCGTGGTTTTTGCTCTAAAGTCGTGGAGGCATTATCTTTATGGCGAGGCTTGTGACATTTTCACTGATCACAAAAGTCTCAAATATATTTTCACTCAGAAGGAGCTGAATTTGAGGCAGCGGCGGTGGCTGGAATTGATTAAAGATTATGATTTGTCCATTCATTATCACCCGGGGAAGGCTAATGTGGTGGCGGATGCCCTTAGCAGGTCCGGGTTTCCAAAGGTGGCCTTGCCATTGATCGCTGATCTGGACCGTTTGGGGATCGCTTTGTGTTATGTTGGCACCGCTAGCGAGGAGACTCAGATGCTTATTCAATCCTCTCTTATGGAGAGAGTGCGTGTGGCTCAGCAGCAGGATCGTCTTTTGCAGGAAGCTCGAAAGAGGGTTGGTGATGTTAAACCGCGGGAGTTTACCATTGATGAGAATGATTTGGTTCGTTTCAGGGGCCGTCTTTGTGTGCCTCAGAAATCAGAGGTGAAGCTGGATATCCTGCGAGAAGCTCATAAAACGCCGTACACCGTCCATCCTGGCGAGACCAAAATGTACCGGGATTTGAAACAAAATTTCTGGTGGAAGCGGATGAAGGTTGACATTTCTAAATATGTGGCCGCCTGTGAAGTATGTCAGCGCGTGAAGGCCGAACATAAGCGGCCTGCAGGTTTGCTGAAGCCATTAGAAATTCCAGAGTGGAAATGGGAGCATATCACCATGGATTTTGTGGTGGGTCTACCTCGTTCCCCTCGTGGCAGGGATGCTATTTGGGTGGTAGTGGATCGCTTGACTAAGTCTGCGCATTTTATTCCCATGAAGACCACAAATTCAGCTTCAGATTTGGTTCCCTTATATATGAAGGAGGTAGTCAGGCTTCATGGGGTACCTAAGTCTATTGTTTCTGATCGAGACTCCAAATTTGTATCCAAATTCTGGGAGAGTCTCCATAGTGCTTTGGGCACCAAGCTTTCGCTTAGTGTCGCTTTTCACCCTCAGACGGATGGTCAGTCCGAGCGAACAATCCAAACCTTGGAAGACATGTTGCGTGCTTGTGTTCTGTCTTGGAAGGGTAGCTGGGAAGATCATCTTGCTCTGGCAGAATTTGCTTATAACAACAGCTACCAGGCTAGCATCAAGATGGCGCCATTTGAGGCTTTATATGGCAGGCGGTGTATCTCTCCTCTGTGCTGGGAGACTTTGGGAGAGAGATCCCTGGTTGGTCCTGATTGGGTTCAGCAAACTTCTGAAAAGGTTCGGGAAATTCGTCAGAATATTTTGGCAGCTCAGAGTCGTCAGAAGAGTTATGCTGATGTGAGGAGGCGGGATCTGGAATTTGCTGTGGGTGACCAAGTCCTTCTCAGGGTATCACCCACTAAGGGAGTGGTTCGATTCGGTGTCTCTGGGAAGCTCAGCCCGAGATACATTGGACCGTTCACTATCTTGGCTCGAGTGGGCAGCCTGGCTTATCGCTTGCTGTTGCCGGATTCCATGGCAGGGGTACACCCGGTTTTTCATGTCTCTATGTTGAGGAAGTTCTTGCGGGATCCGGACCATCAGATTGAGATGGAACCAATTGCGGTGCAGCAGGATCTGACACTGGAGTGTCGTCCGGTGCGTATATTGGAATTCTCGGAGCGTGTGTTGAGGAAGAGATCAATTAAGTATGTCAAGGTCTTATGGTCTAATCAGTCGGAGCGCGAGGCTACGTGGGAACTAGAGGAGCTGATGCGGCAGAAGTACCCGGAACTTTTCGTTGTGGGTAAGTGTGGTTGATTCATTAATCTTTTCTTTTGTCATTCCGATAGAAACGACAGAATTCGAGGTCGAATTCTTTTTAAGAGGGGTAGAGTGTAATACCCGGTTTGCAAAGAAGAGAAGTTGGGGGTTGTTCCTTTTGTTTTTTTTCCCTTCACCCGGTTGTTGTTTTGGGGATTTGGGATTTTGTGGGAAACATTCACAACTAGGGCAGTAGAATTTATTTGGTTTGGCGCTTGCGTTGCGGTCGGGAGCTGTCGCGTGTGTTAGTTGGGCCGCAATTGGTGTTTCGGCCCATTAACCCTCCCAAACCCTAGCCGCCTCCCTCTTAACCCCTCCCCCCCATGTGCAGCCGCCCCCCCCACTTCTCTCACTCCCTTGGCCGCCACCCCCCCTGCCCATCTCCCTCTCTCTCAAATTTTGCAGCCACCTAAACCCTAGCCGCCCCCCCCCCCCAATCCTCTCCTCCCAAGGTGCCAATCCTCGCCGCTCGGATCTTCGTCGTCGTGGTGCGAGGCTTCAATCGATTTGGTGGAGGGAAGAAAGGGGGAGAATCCAAGGTGATTTTTGGTGTTCATCTCTTGTTCATTTGCGCTGCAATTTAATTGATTAGAAGTTGCGTTTGCAATTGGGTAGAGGGGGCTGTCCAGAAATTTTAGGTGGTGGAATGAACAGCAGTAGTTCTAGCAGTTTTTATGTTTTTTTCGTGAGGAATCAGGGGGAATCAGTTTGGGGATCATGTAGAGTTTTACCTAACCTTTCCAACGTGTATTTATGCGCTCAATTTGGAGTTATAAATTGAAAGTTATCACCGTTTGAATCCGGGTATGTGGCTGTCCAGAAATTTTTGGTGGTGGAATGAACAGCAGTAGTTCTAGCAGTTTTTATGTTTTTTTCGTGAGGAATTAGGGGGAATCAGTTTGGGGATCATGTAGAGCTTTACCTAACCTTTCCAACGTGTATTTATGCGCTCAATTTGGAGTTATAAATTGAAAGTTATCACCATTTGAATCCGGGTATGTGGCTGTCCAAAAAAAACAGATTTTTAGGTGGGATGAACAGCAGCAGTATTAGCAGTTTCTGGGGATTTTTCGGGAGTAATTGGGGTTAATCAGTATAAGAATCATGAAGGGCCCTTTCTTATCTTTCCAACAAGTACTTATGCGCTTGATTCGGAATTATATTTTAAAAGTTATCGCTGTTTGAATCCGAGTGTGTCGCTGCCCAAAACAGAAAAAAAACAGATTGCAGGGGTTATGTTGTGGACTATTTAGGAGTAATTAGATGTTAGAATTTAACCGTAAATTGTATACAAAACTTGTGGGGAATTTTATGTAGTTGCCTCTGGAGTTTTGTTTGACACCATGGCGGTCTTAATTTTAAAAGTTATGGAATTGCTAAGCAGCGCCGCTGCAGTTTGGTTGGTGTGGAGAAAATTGTTATCCACGGCGGGGGGGTTGAGATTGCGCGTAGGTGCGGTGTTGTCTTTGAGTTTGTTATATGAATTTGGTGCACTAAGTTGGGTGTCAAAAACAGGTGGTGGACTTCCGGATCGTTCTTAGAGATTTTTGCCCAAACTCCGGTGAAGGCAAGTAAACTTGTGATGGTTATTCCGTCTGGCTAATGAGGAGTCTTGTTCTTGAATATGTTGTGCTATTATGTTCATATTCATATGTTGTTTGTTATTTGAGTACTATCATTTGAGAATGTTCATGTTTCATGGATTTCATATGTTAAGTTTGAGGGTTTGATCATGTTACTCAAGTGGTTATTTTTGTGGAATGAGTGGAAGTATATGACTAGCACATTTTCTTACTTGGGAAGAGCTTATGATGTTGTCATGCATATTGCACTCATCATCCATTGCATTGAAGTTTCGTCGCGATCTTATGGTCCGACCGTACCGGTACATTGAGCATCATATGTTGCCCGAGAAGGGGTATGGTGCAGCTTCATATCCTTAGAGATATGGAGGCAGAAGTCATAATTGCATTTGTAGCCATGTGCATTCATGGAAGAGGTGTTGGATCTATTATGTGGATGTGGATACTTTGGACTTGTGCATGGTGATCCTACTTGGCGATGAGTTTGTAGCTACTTATTTTCTTGCTGCAATTTATTGTTCAAAAGAAGAGAAATAAGTCCGGAATACGTGGTTGTGTAAGCAGTTGATTTACAATACCCTATTTGTTGTGGTTATGTTTACTTGCTGAGATGTGTTATCTCACATCTTGCATTGTTTGATGCAGGCACCTAATTTCTGCTTGGGGAAATAGAGGGATGTAGCAGCACGGCCACTTCACCTCTAATTAAAGGAATTCTCACTTAATAATGTTGTTATTCTGAGTTGGTCAAGACTAGTGAAATACCTTGTTCTTGGTTGAGTGTTTGATTTGGGCGGGCTGAGTACCTTATTTCATCTATTTTATTTCAGTTGGGTCACAATTAAGTTTTACCACTTTTGCATTTTAGTTTCTTCTACATGGTTTATATGTCTTTATACCTTGTATACACTTCATGTTTTCCCCTCCTCGTTATGCCAGTTTTCAAATGAGGTGCTGCCAGATTTTCTTGCTTCATATCATTTCTTTATTTCATCTCTTGTGTTGAGTAAGTCTGGAGGGTGGGGTTTGTGGTATTATTCATTCTGTGCGACCAGTGGGGTGTTACAGTTGTGCGACCAGTGGGGTGTTACAATCAGTCACTGACCAAGTGCAGAAAAGTCCCTGCACTTCATCCTATTCACAATCGGTAATCCACGACGCCGTTCACGCGCCACCGCGCTCCGGCGAACATTGGACTGGCCAAACGGGGCTATGTCCGGCGCTCCCGAGCGACATAAACCGGATTAAACTCCCACTGATCCTTTCCCCTAAGTTAATTTCAAGAACGACCAACTACCAAGCTCTGGCCACGGTGACCGCGCGGACGAATTCAAGAACTACGCGTTCCCGGTGATGGGTGATCACACAGTTCAAATTGATGGCTTGATAAGCATCACGGAGCTATGCAGGTGCTTAAACAAGAAAGCAAGGGACGGGGACTGACCGGAGTTGGGCTGGCGACGGGGAGCTAGATTCTTGCAGTGTTTTGGGTGGATTTGGGGGAAACGCGAAATTGAAGCTCGTCGGTGAACCACTGGAGGCAATACGGGGTGTCGAGGTGCTTGACTACCTGGCGGAACTATGCGTGAGGTCAATTTATAGAACCCTCAAGCGGTGGCCGCGAATTTAAGCGATGGCACGCGGCGGCCGGAGATGGGGAAGGTTATCGGCTTCGCGATTTCGTGTCTACCGCCGTGGCGGGCTCACCGGCATCGATGAGACAGCCGTGAGGAGTCACGACGACGAGGTGGACGAGTTGAGCCACGCGGCACCCGGCCGAGAGGCGGCGGTCGACGGCGAGCACTTTACCGCGGGCGGTGAGCCAGGGGAGATGTGCTGTGGCCGATCGGGTGACTTCCAGCTCACCGGTGACGAGGACCTTTACTGCGACGGACTTATCTGGTGACCGCCGAGCACGAATCACAGCGAACGACGATCGACGGCGACGGCCATCGGCGACGAGCACGAATGAATCTTCTTCAGTTTACGTAATACTGTACCATCAGAACACCTTTATCAGAACACCTGACAGTCCAGTTTCCAGAGCCCGTAACTTCCAATTTTGTGCAGCAACTCGATTGCCTTTCTCAAACAAAGTTGTAGAGCAATATACCATCTATAATTCGACTATAGGACTTGAACACATTTGAGCACTGGATCATGCTCAAAACCTAGCTTGAAGTCGAGGTCAGTTCACTGCTAGTCTGAAAATTCAGACATAACAGCCTGACAGCCCAACTTTAGGCTTGGTTTTCTCTAAATTCTTCTTAACAACTAAGCTCACAACCTTAAGCAAAGTTGTTCTCCTATAATGGGTCTTCAACTTTGATGTGGTGACCTAGGGTAAAAACCCTATACTTTGTAAGTTACAAAGCCCCAAAGTTGAGCCCATTCACTAACTTTCAGACTTAGAATAAAACTCAAATGAGGTCCAATTTGCATTTAAGTCCAAAACTTAGGGTTTGGCCTTCAAATCCACATATTTGTGATCCAATTGACTTAAAACACTTATTTGACTTGGTTTTTGCACTTTAGTCCAAAAGTGGACTAATTTTGCACTTAGGTCCCTAGGGTTTGGTTTTAGGGTTTCCCAGGGTTCCAATTAGGGTTTCTGGTATTCCAGGGGTATAAATGTGATTCAACTTTATTGTTGGGGTCATTTTATGACTTTTACCCTAAAGTCTTTAGGTTTTCTTAACTTGGGTTAAGCTTTACCCCTTTAACCACTATTTAGGGTTAAGTCCTTTAACAAGGGTCCTATTTGTAAAACATTAAAACAATACAACTTGTTTGAAATTTTTGCCTAGTGAATGCACTCTAGGTGTGTCAAACATATGCAATGCCCATGCTCATAATGCCATGCTCAAGTTTTAGTTATAGTAACACCAGGGGTGTTACAATCAGATTTATAAAAAATGAGGAAGAGCTAGACGACAAGAATGCAGCCGAGCGCATCGCAAGGCAATCAGCTCACTATACACTCGTTGGCGAAACACTATACAGACGGGGTGCGTCAGGAGTCCTCATGAAATGCATTCTCTCAACTACTGGAAAGCAACTTCTGGACGAGGTCCATGCAGGTCAGTGTGGAGTGCATGCAGCATCCAGAACCCTGGTTGGGAAGGTCTTCAGGTTAGGTTTCTATTGGCCAACGGCAAAGAGTGATGCGGCCGAGTTAGCCCAGAGGTGCGAGGCCTGCTAGTACCTGTCAAAGCAGCAGCATCTGCCAGCACAGCAACTGCAAACGATACCCATAACTTGGTCGTTCGCGTGCTGGGGACTAGACATGATTGGACCCTTCAAGAAAGCCCAAGGAGGATACACTCATGTGCTGGTGGCCATTGACAAGTTCACTAAGTGGATAGAATTCAAACCCATTGCTTCCTTAACTTCAGCCAAGGCAGTGGAGTTCATACAAGACATAATATTCAGATTTGGAATACCAAATAGTATCATAACTGACCTGGGGTCCAACTTCACAAGTTCAGAGTTCTTTGACTTCTGTGAGCAGAAAAGCATTCAGATCAAATACGCTTCGGTGGCACACCCAAGAGCCAACGGGCAGGTTGAAAGAGCTAACGGGATGGTATTGGAGGCCCTCAGGAAAAAAGTCTTCGATAAAAATGAAAAATTTGCAGGGAAATGGATAAGGGAGTTGCCCTACGTCGTTTGGAGCTTAAGAACTCAACCCAGTCGAGCTCTGCATGGAAATACCCCTTTCTTCATGGTCTATGGTTCAGAGGCTGTGCTACCTGCTGATCTCAAGTTTGGGGCACCAAGGCTGATCTTCGAAAATATAGCAGAAGCCGAGGCTACTAGGCTGGAGGATGTTGATGTACTCGAAGAAGAACGACTGAACACGGTAATTCAATAAGCACGGTACCAGCAAACCCTGAGGCGCTATCACGATAAGACCATGAGACATCGATCCTTCGTAGTGGGAGATCTCGTCCTCCGCCGAATTCTAACGGGGGAAGGGCGGCACAAGTTGTCACCTCTATGGGAAGGACTATTCATAGTAGCAGAAGTCACTCGGCCGGGATCATATCGTCTCACTCAGATGGATGGCACAGAAATCGGGAACTCATGGAACATAGAACACCTCAGGAAGTTTTACCCCTAGCTGTATTCCATGTGCTATTGGGACGACAATGTACTCTGTAAACTGGGAAACATATCATCAATAAGAAGACTTCGAGAGCGCTCAAATTGTTCATTGTCAATCTGCATTCTTACTTAACTCAGGGTGACCACTATGCCCTGCCAACGGAGCAATCGGCTTAAGTCGGCAACAACTTAAGACGGTGCAACATGCTCGTGCTTACTTAACTCAGGGTGACCACTATGCCCTGCTAACGGAGCAATCGGCTTAAGTCGGCAACAACTTAAGACAGTGCAACATGCTCGCGCTTACTTAACTCAGGGTGACCATTATGCCCTACTAACGGAGCAATCGACTTAAGTCGGCAACGACTTAAGGCGGTGCAACATGCTCGCGCTTACTTAACTCAGGGTGACCACTATGCCCTGCTAACAGAGCAATCAGCTTAAGTCGGCAACGACTTAAGGCGGTGCAACATGCTCGCGCTTACTTAACTCAGGGTGACCACTATGCCCTGCCAACGGAGCAATCGGCTTAAGTCGGCAACGACTTAAGGCGGTGCAACATGCTCGCGCTTACTTAACTCAGGGTGACCACTATGCCCTGCTAGCAGAGCAATCGGTTTAAGTCGACGATGACTTAAAAAGCGGTGCAACCTGTTCACGCTTGCTCAACTCAAGGTGGCCACTAAACCACACTAGCGGAGTGATTGGATTGAGCTAATACTAAGTGGCGCAACGTACTCAGCGCGTACATGGTTACTCATCCAGGGGCGGCCTCTATGTCCCATAAAGAGGCCTCAAAACCATTACGCTACATTTTGCATCTACAAATGTAGATACTGTTGAATTCTAAAACAATAGGAGAACAATAGTAGCGTTCAGTACTAAAAGGTGTCCTCTAACAAAACATCCGAGCACATTAACCATGCGCTCGAAGCATGTGGTGTTTCTCTATTTTTCGGCATTTTTCTCAGGAGCAATTGACGAAGAAGGGCGACTCGAGGAATCGGGAGCAGCATTCACATCCGCCGCTATGTCGTCAGGGACAACCACACCAGGTCTCCTCATCAGAATCCGCCCTGCGCGAATAGCTTTATCCATAGCTTTATCACGCTGGGCCCTCAAAGTAGCAGAAGTCTCTTCAGCAACCTTGACAGCCAACTGGGCAGCCTCCAGCTCCTGGGTGACAGATTTCTTGGAAGCACGCAGATTCTTGATGACAACATCTTTGGCCGATATCAACTCCCTAAGGCGAATCACATCATCCAGGGACTCCTGCAGCTTATAGCGAAGATTGTCTAACTCCTCCCTGGTAAAACGATAACTCCTCTCAAGGATGGTCAACGAGTTGCTAGAGTCACGATATAGCCTGTCAAGATTGTCACGAGAAGTGGCAAGGGCACGTTTTTCTTCCTGCAAGCAAGAATCAGCTTTTTCAAACGTCGAGCAGGCAACAAAAACACAGCAAAACAAAACCTAGATTCACAGGTTACCTTCTCAGAGTCAAGCTGAGTGCGGAGGGTAAAGTTCAGCGTGTTGGCGTCATTCAGAGAAGCAGAGACCTGGGTCAGTTCTGTCTGACTTTGGGAATACTTTTCCTCAAGATCAAAACACCGCCGGACCAGTTCAGCTCGGTCTTCAGAATGTTTTTCCTCAAGGAAAGAATACTGCCGAGTCATATCTAGCGAGAAGCAGTCAAGCAAAGGTGTTAAAATAAGAAGCAGTTTGATAAGGTAGCCAGAAGGAAGCACAAGGGCACTGACCAGCATTCGCTGCCTCTAAGTCAGAAACACGCCGCTGAAGCAGCACTGGATTCCAACGCGCCAGAGACAAAGCTCCTTCCAGAACAGAAGCACCCTGCAACCTCAGCCGACTAGACATCTCATCGACCAACGCCTGGCATTAAAAAGCAGACGAGCATGAGGATAACCGCCTACTTGGGTAAAAGTCAGATCAGAAGAAACCAAAATACCTGGAAATTGGAGAAGAAGGAAGCGACTCCCAAGTCGTGAGAGATCAACTGATGGCTCGGCAAAGGATCACCACTCGGAGCAACTTGCAACGATCCAGCAGCAACCAATTCAGTGACATCGGCAGAACCCAAAACCTTGTCATCAGGCACGCTGGCCTCTAAAGCAACTCCCCGACCAAAGGTTTGGGTTGTTACCACGCAACCAGAGTGTGGAGGAGAGGACCCTACGTGAACATCCATGGAGGTGCAAGAGGGAGAACCCGCTCGGACACCCTCGGGGGCTGGATCATGGCTTGCACTACCCATCCGAGCCGGATCATCTCCGGCAACACCCTCGGGGGCTGGGTAGTAGCTGGCACTATCCATTTGAGCCGGATCATCTCCGATAGCTCCCTCGGGGGCTGGGCAAAGGCTGGCACCGTGATTGTGGGCCGAGTTGTCTGCAACAGCCACTTCTAAGGCTGAGGGTCCCTCGGTCACTTCCATGGGAGGAGGGAAATCCAAACTAGCCTCCTGACCCTCAAGACTGCGCTCCAAGGTCGATGAGGCGCGTGACGCTGCCCGGGAGGACCCCAACCCGGCGTCGAGCACATCAGCACAAACATCCTCGGCACCATCATCTACCGGCTCTGACAGCAAATCTTCTGGAATCATATCCCCAAGAGTCTGATCAAAGTTGGCCAGAGATAGTTCCTGCAGTCCAATGAGGACAGACAAGGCTGGGGAGGGAACACCGCTACTTTCCCCACTGGCAGTGTAACGGCAGCTGTTTTTCCTAATCAGGGGGATTTCGTCTTCTTCTTCTTCACCGTTATCATCAGCAAGACGGACAGTACACCCATTGGGTTCAGCGTCAGACGGGCCACACCCATTGGGATCGGCTTCAGTGAATTCAGGCACTGGCACTTCCTTAACAACAGGAGCAGAAGTACCGGCACCTTGACCCAAGCTAGACACCTGACGAAGGCGTCTCTTCTTCTTTTTCTCCCCCTCAGCAGGAAGAGAGGCTTGGTCAACTCGGCGAGAACGCTTTGGACGAACATTGACAGGCTTCTGAGCGTCCAAGGCTTTATCAGCTTTAGGGATGGGAACCACCACCAATGTTTCAGTCAGAGCAGCATCAGAAGAATCCCCAGCCAACATATCCAGCATGGCACCTATCTCTGCATCACTAGGATCCAAAGGCACTTCAAAGTGGACCTGTCGTTCATCATCAGGAATTTCTCCAAGCAAAGCAACCAAAGCACTAACTTCTTCAGTAGAGGGTCGCACTCTAAGGCCCAAACCGTTATCAGCAGAAGGAGGATTTGACACGAAATAAGTAAAGGCTTTGGAAGGAGGCAGGTTCCAGGCCGAGTACGCAACAGGGGCACTAATGTTTGATACCTTGCCTCTAAGTATCATTTCAAGCTGGTTCACCAAGTCCACAGCAGGAATTTTTCTGTTGGTGACCCGAGTTGAATCGGCTAGACCTCGATACAGACAGGCCGGGTATGCCCTGTCCTTCAACGGCTGAATATTCTTGAAGACAAAGTCAGCTACTACAGCCTCGGCAGTCAGACCCCTCCCCTTCAGCAATCCAACTTCAGCTAGCAAAGCCCCTGCTTCAGCCAGTTCCTGGTCTGTGGGGGACTCAGTCCAACTCGGAGTACGAACATCCGGCTGTCTCCCTGACCGAGGCGGGAGGGAATTCCCATGATTTCCCACGATAAACCACTCCAAGCGCCATCCTTTGATGCTGTCTTTGAGCGGAATGTCAAGATAATCGGTTTTCCTCCCGCGGCGCATCTCCAAGCTCGCGCCCCCTACCAGTTGGTGCTGACCTTCGGCCATCCCAGGGCGATAGTGATATAAATATTTCCACAGGCCAAAATGCGGCAGAACGCCAAGAAAAGCCTCACATAAATGAACAAAGATGGAGATTTGCAGAATGGAATTGGGATTCAAATGGGTCAGATTCAAGCGATAGAAATCAAGTAAACCACGAAAAAAGGGAGAAATAGGAAGAGCAAGGCCGCGGAGGAGGAATGGAACATAAACAACAGATTCATGGGTGTCTTCTGTTGGAACAGTGACCCCACAGCAGATCCGCCAGGAACAGAGTTCTTTCGGAGGAAGAACTCCGATGGACACAAGATGGAGAAGGTTAGACTCAGAAACAACAGACATATGGTTACCTGCGAAAGGCAATTGACTGTTGGGATCGATGGGGGGAATGACAGCAGCAGACGAACTCGAAGCTTTCCGCTTAGGCGCCATCTCAATCTCGGCGGCGAGCAGAGTGGAAGCAGAATTGCAAATTGGCAGAGAGGTTCTGGAAGCAGGAAAGCAAGAACTAGGGCACGGAATGCGGAGACGCGGAACAATGCAGTACATATAGGGTTTTCCCAGGCCAGATGCCGTTTCTAAAAGGTGCCCAGTCAGCACCCAGCGGTTATTTCTAAAACCGCTGGCGTGCCACGTCTTCATCCAGCAGTTATTTCTAAAACCGCTGGCATGCCATGTCATCACTCGACCGCCGATTCCTAAACGGCCAACGCGGCCCAAATTGACTCAGCCATGGTTTCTAAAAATGCTGACTTCACTCGGCCGTTATTTCTAAAACGCCGACGTTGCCATCAGTCACTCGGCCGTTGCCTCCAAAACACCGATGCTGTCGTAAGTCGCTCGTCTGTTACTTATAAAACGCCAACGGCGCCATCCTTCACTCGGCTGTTACTTCTAAAACGCCGACGTTGCCATCAGTCATTCGGCCGTTGCCTCCAAAACACCGATACTGTCATAGGTCGTTCGGCTGTTACTTCTAAAACACCGATGACGCCATCATTCACCCGGCCATTGCCTCTAATACGTCGACACTGCTGTCAGTCACTCGGTTTTTACTCCTATAACGCTGGTATCAACAGTGACCACTCGGCCGTTAATTCTAAAAACGCCAGCATGGCCCCACCATCAATCGGACACTATTTCAGAAGCGCCAATGCCATCTATAATAACTTGACCACTGTTTCTAAGACACCATCGTCGCGGGAAGCAAAGAAGTTAACACAGGGAAAGACCATGTCATTCCTCATGAGAGGGAAGTTACAAGGACTTGCAAATCAACTCGTTATGAGTTGATACTTCCCTACTACTACTACATTACCTTACACTATTCTATACTACTACTACTATGTTATTTCACTAATATTATTTCCACTACTAACCTATACTAATATCTAAAAACCAGTGGCATTTAGCCACTGGCCCGGTTGCTGCCCCTGCTGCTGCCCCTGCCACCGCCGTGGCCGCCCTTGCCGCCGCCGTTGCCGTCTTCGCCGCTGTCGTCGCCGCCTTTGCCGCTGCCGTCGCCACCGTTGCCGTCGCCTCCGTCGACATCGCTGCCTCCGCCATCGCCGCTGCTGCCCTCCTCGGACGAGTCCGAGTAGTCCTCCTCGTCCGAGGAGTACTCCGACTCATCTGAGCCCTCGAGCCCGGCGCGCTCGACGGCCCGGATGTAGGTCCAGACCTCCGCGGCAATCCCCTGGGAGTCGTCTGAATCATCAGACGACGCCGAGGGAGAGGCGGGGGCCGGAGACCCTTCGGACTCGGAGGAGAACTCCTCCTCCGAGTACTCCGAATCACCGAAGTCCTTCGAGGGAGGAGTTGGCTCACGCTTGCGCTTATCACCGGAGCGTGGCGAGGAACTACTACCCTTCTTACTCTTGCCCATGATGGAAAGGAAGGAGGAAGAAGAAAGCAAGCAGCAAAGAGCAGTAAGAGATGTGAAAATGCCGGGGAAGCAAGAACACTATTTATAGAAGAAGGAGGCAACCGCTCACCTCCTACCACGGCTACTAAACAGTCGCAAAAATTCAATATGCAATTCAAACCATCTGAAGACACGTCAGGCGGCTGACGCCGTTTCACGCAGCACAACACCCATTGGGACTCCAGTCAACTGCGCGGGCGATATGATTACACCTGCGGTCACATCAAGTTACTACTCAGAGACAGTTTGCTAAAATACCCAGTGTACCAAGTCGTCCCTTGCCTACACCCATTGGGGGGACGCCCAGGAAATACCAGTATATTTTTCAAAACTGTCACATCTGCGCAGCGCATGCAATGAATACTTCAAGACAAAAGTGAGATATCAACAAGGATCAAAGGAAAGCCAAATATAGCCAACAAGGTACAAGTCTAATCGACAGAAGCATTGAAGCAAGAAGTAATAACAAAGACTAGCCAAGGGTCACCTGTCGAACGTCCAATCAGTCACAGATCAAATAAATAGCGCTGCCTAGCAAGATATGAGCAGATCACGAACTCAGTCTCAAAGACAAAATATATGCTGACCTCTAAAGCATAATATCAACAACATAGTGCTGACCTCCAAAGCATTCGGCAAGAAGGGAAGAGGATTACTGAAAGAAGGCATAAAATGAGGACCTTTGAGTGGATTATTTTCAAAAATCCACTCGAAGCTTGGGGGCTACACCCATTGGGTGCACCTTCGGCGCACCCAATGAATCATCGTCTCTGACCAAGACAATGCTGATCTCTAAAGCATAGGGTAAGACCAATACAAGGCTGACCTCCGATAAAATACAAATGGAAGGTGAAGGTGACTTCTGATAATACTCAAAATGAAGACCTTCGAGTGGATTATTTTCAAAAATCCACTCGAAGCTCGGGGGCTACACCCAATGAAGTACAAAGTCCTGCAAGATGAAGTGCTGACCTCCGAAGCAAAAGTCTAAGACAGAACACCAATTTTCGAGTGATGAAAGCAGAAGGAGATTGTAAGAAATCATTTTTACCAGATTACCCAGAAAGAACTTCCTGTTACAAACAAAGATCGCAAGCTGGACTTAGGATCTCTGGGCCGATTATTTCAAAATCAACCCAAAGATCGGGGGCTTGTGGGGGGTAGATATCCCCCGGGTCCACTAGAAGGATAAAAGACCTTTCGAAAGGCCCAAAGGTCCAATGGATCGTAAGGTCATTCCTTCGTGGGCCTAGGGAAGAACGACCAGTGAAGCGAATCAACACAAGATTGGGTCGATACGAACTCAAACGGCCCAGTAACTTCAAGCAAGTAATCACAACAGAGACTCGACCTTCCTGCGCTGGAACCCCATACGACGGAGCCAACCGAGGATGAGTTGGCAGAGCCATAGGAAGATAGATTCAATCGGTTCACTATTTCTTAGGTACACGTGGTCATCATATCTGCATGTACCGCCCCACGGTCGAATATATAAGGCCTAGGGGGCACCCCTTCAAAGACAGAACCCACTACTCAGCCATCCACCTCAGCTTCCTACGCATTAGAGAATCACTTTGTAACTCACCATATACAGCACTCTCACCAGGACGTAGGGTATTACGCACTCCAAAGTGGCCCGAACCTGTAAACCATTGTCTACCGTCTCTCGTGCAACTAGAACGAACCATTGAGCTACAGTTGACAGCACCGTCCTACTCCAAAAAAGCACCTTGAGGGGCAACCCCGGGTGTGCGGTCGGACCCAAAACCCCGACATGTACACTTACACATTTATTGCTCACCTAACTTGAGACAAAGCACTCCTTTCTCCCATCTCTCTCACACTTAAATCTTCCTCAAGATTCAACCTTGTTGGAGGAGCTCTTAGGTGTGAGGTTTGTGCTTATGCTCACGATTTGGCTTTCCTCTCCCATCTCTTTTTAAAAGACTTGAGCTTGTGCAAACCCCTCTTGTGCTTTCTTGGTGTTCTTGAAACCCTAGGTTTCAAGATCTTTTGAGGTTGCTTGGGAGTCTCCAAATTTGTGGATGACCCTAAGAAGTTTGTATCACCCGCTCATTGAGCTGAGATAAGAAGAGATTGCCTTGACCTTTGTGGTCGGCTTTTGGAGGATTAGGGTTGAAAAAGACCCGGCCCTTTGTGGGCTCCTCAACGGGGAGTAGGGCACCTTTGTGGTGTGGCCGAACCTCGGATTAAATCTTGTGTCTTGTGTTCTTGCTTGTCTTTAACTTAAGATATTTTTACTTGCAAGATTGACATATAGATTTTTCCGTAGAGTATATCTAGAAGTGAAATAGCCTTTACATATTCATCTTCTCATTCTAACTTAGTTATACCTTACTTCTCAAAAGAACTCGTGAAATACTTTTTCGAGTAGATTATAGTCTAAAGTTTATAAAACAGTTGGATTGGTTCAGAGTGGTTCAACTTGCGCACGTAGCTGTTGAACCGGCCTGCACCAGTCGAACTGTGTATTTAACAATCTTTCGAAGTTTGTTGTGAAAATTTTTAGATTAGCCTATTCACCCCCCCCTCTAGGCTACTTTCAAAGACAAATGTGGATTTCACACTTTGGAATCCTATGCCTAAAGTGACCTTTAGGAATAGGAGACCTACTCTTAGGAACAAAAACAAAACTATTTTTATAGATATCTATATGCTTGAGTGTTTGCTTTATGATACTTGTTTGATTTGGATCTTTGATTGAGTGTGATTAGTTGTGGAGTAATGTCCACAATTACATCTGCATGCGCGTATAGGTATAAATATAAATAAATAGAAATTCACGAGATAACTAAACAACCTAGATTATCCTCCATTAAAATGTATCTATTTCATAGTGATCCCTCTTATCTTAAAAGACTTTCTCTTATCTTAAAATGATCCATCCTATCTTAAAAGATACTCTCTTACTTTATTAGACTCATCTCTTCTCGAAAGGATTCTCATCTTATCCCAATAGATCTAACTAATCTCAAAAGATTCTATCTTATTCTTAGAGACTCATCTTGTCTTAATAAGCATACTTATCCCCACCACTTTGCTTATCTCATAATAGTGTAACAAACATGATCTATTCTAAAATAAATTAAGTAGATCTTATTTGACTACACTAATTTAATTCTGATCCCATCTAATTGGATCAGATCTAACCCAATGGACAAACATGTTAGATAGTACTGGTAAAATAAGATTGGATCCTACTCTTATGTTTTAATCCAAGTTGGACTAAGATTCCAATTTAGACTAGACCACACACAACAACCTGGCCATATGCAACTACCTTAACCATCTGATAGTTGCATAATCCCCCTGTTCAACCTAACAGAGATTCTAATCTACCTACCCATGCCATCCATCCTATCCTAAAAGATTCTAACATGTCATAATAATATTTACTCTGGTAGATCTATCTAACTTTAAACCAAGTTCAATCTAGTTATATCCAATCTAATCTAGACCCTACCTAATCTAATATGGTCTAATTTATGTTACAAGTATTAACTAAACCATATTCATATAAATGGGTTTTAAAACCTAAATTGGTGTCTTAGACCAACTCGTCCGAGAAACCACGACCTCACCTATGTTATAGGTTGCCCAACCCATTTATCTTACAAGCAAAGTAAAACTCTGTTCAATCTACCTACCCTATGTAACTGCAATTGTTATCTCAAGTCAGATAAAGGCATCCAACAACACAATTCATGGTTCTTAAATCAAATCCAAGAAGAAGGTTAACCTCGACAATGAAAAATACAAGTAGAAACAGATCTTCGGATGAATCAAGATCCACCATCGGGAATAAAAGTCTCCCTTACCTAACTTTCTTTTACCCCCGAATTATCTCTACACCCACCTAATGGCCAAAATTTGAAGTACCCTTGATTTCTATGCCACACCTGCTAATGCATGAAGAATTTCAAGTGTATAAAAAAATACTAATTGGAAGTTCCACTTAAAAAATATATGTATATATATATATATATACTGGAATTTCATAAAAATAAAGTTAGCTTGATATGCTCATCTAAATGGTATTCTTAAATAGAATCTAATGAGAGTCATTTAACAAGTGAGCACTAGTGAAATAAACTAGATCCTACTCCTATAAACCTTGTTCTCCTCTCATGCACCTAAATCTAAATTAGTGCATTAAACCAACTCAACCATGAATAGAAGATCTAACTCAACCAGTAGAGTAATGATGGATTGCATAATCTATCTATCCCCACCTAACATCAAACAAACTCTTGATCTACATCATGTAGTCTATATCACCGTATCTATCTCATTATGATAGATTCTATCATACCTTTGGACATTCACCTTATACGACTAGTTATCCCAATCTTGATATAAAACAAAGATTAAGCCCTACTAAAGAATTTTCAGATCATAACCAGCTACTAGCTTATTCATTCCGCCTATCGAATAATTTCCCTTGCAAAACTATTTTGCCATATGCTTCTACCTCTCATGGTCAATACCAGGAAGGGAAGATTATCAGACAACACTAAACAGAAATGAATCCTCCAAATCCTCCACCTGTTGGAATCGATCAAGTGGTTGCCACCCAAATGCTGGTAATACAACTGATGGCAGACATGGTTACCGAAATACAAAATCAGATAAGACAAGAACGCGAGGAAATACGCCAGGACCGGCTGGAGATACGTCGAGATATAAGGCAGGTACGGTTGGAAGGAAAACAACAACAACGTCCACTACCTCCACCACCACTAGCATCTTCACCAAGCTACCTAAACATATATATACGTTACTATTATTTGTAAGATCTAAATGTTACTTTAGTTAGTAGTCGGTATGATACTATTTTAGGAACAATAATAAGGTCTAATCGACCCCATGTGTCGCTAATAAAGTATGCATCATGTTGAGATTTTTGTGTGTGCATATGTTCTGAGATGACATAGTTATATATCCTTTCCTTACAAATCTCAAGGACGAGATTTCTGTTAAGGGGGTAGGATTTGTAAGGCCCAAAATGTGCATAAGAAAAAAATAAAATAAATATATGAAGGAATAAAATAGTGAATCCAGATATCTCAAATTATATTTGAGAGTTGAAAATTGGGGACTGACTTTTGAAAACCAAGAAATATTTTAGAAAAGGAGTAATAGAAAATTTTTCTATTCAACTAAATGATTATGTGTTTCATTAACTGATGCACCATAAGCATTTATTTATACGAATATTAAACTTCGAAGCAACTTTTATTTCTTATCCCACATTCAAAATACTATTCTTTTTTTCTAAAAAAGAAAGGAACAATATGTGTGTGTCTCATATTTCAAACATTTATCAAACAAATGAGGTAAAAATGAAATATATGAATGGGAATATATTTCTTTACACTAATATTTGAACTTGGTATATTTTGATCCATGGTGAGACTCATAACAAAATTTAAATTTAGGTTTGAAAACCAAGAGAATAAAAATAGGAAAGGAGGGAAGAAAGAATGATTATACAACACAAAATAATATTATTAAATAACTTCATCACCTGATGGTATGACCAAATTGCATAGTTAAATATGAGTTTAAATTTGCACTTAAGTTTGAATTCTAAATCTGGATTCAAAATAATTGAGAATAAAAGAAAACAGAAAATACAAAAGAAAAAAAAGAGAAAAAACAAATAAAAAGGTGAAACCAGCGTCTGGGCTGACTTCTGATCAGTTCGGCCCACTAACCCCGCTCCCTCCGCACGGCCCAGTGACCTCATTCTCCCTCTCGCTTCACTTACCGGTGGGACCCCCTCTGTCGGTCTCGCGCATGCAGCACTTGCGTTGGGGCTGACTAAACCGTGGGGTCGGTCTGGCAGTTCCTCGCGCGCCTTCCCTCTTTATGTGCTGATTCGCTGCCCGTGGGTCCTCTCACCTCACTGATTCATGGGCCCGGCCGTCCATGGAGGGTCACCCGCGGGCGCTCACACTTATTCTCCGTTCGGGACACCGACTGGTGGGCCCCTTTTGTCATCCCACCGCTCGTGCAACTGGCTCCGAGTCTATCACCGTCCGCGGCGGAGTCGCGTGGTGGGCGCTGCGCTCGCGTGATCCTCGCGAGAAATGGGTACGTGGGGGGATTATCGAGTGCTTCTCCCTCTCTCCCCTAGGCTATATCTGTGGTTGGTCAACCCTCGTTCCCTATTGCCCTCCCGGAGGTCTCTCACGGAAACCGGTGAGGATGGTAGTGAGGAAGAAGTCCGCCGCGGCGTGCTGTAGTCAAATACCGGGTTTGGGATGGCGCTCAGTCAACGCTGATTGACCGTGGGAGTGTGTTCAAGACTCACAGCGCCTAGGGCATCCTCTCGACGTCTGAATCGCTCATCGGAGTTTGTTTATTATGGAGGACCGCCTCGCCGCGTAGCTGACCTCGTCCACGACACAATCTGCTGGTAAGACGTCTTCCAATCTAGTCGCCTTGATTCCTCTTACCTATAGCTGTCGTCGGGTTCGCTGGTAGCCGCGTCATAGGGCTGGGGGCGGTAGTTCGTCCCCGTCCCCGTCGTGGATACCGGGCGCGCCACCACCGCGGGTGAGCTGGAGGGGGCTAACACAGTGTGACCGTCTGGATGCACCGTGGGGAAGAGAAGACGCTAGGGCGTTGATCTTATGATCAACGGCTCCGGATGGTTGATAGCGACATGTGCACGTGGCCGTTGGATCCCGGCCGGGCGATGGGGATCTAGTTCCGTTTATTTAAATCGTGGCCGTCGATCGTCGATCCACTGGTCCGCATTTCATACCGCTTCAAAGGAACCTAAACCTAATCTGACCCTTGATCTCAGATCATGTGGCCCTCGCTGCGTACCATCCACCATCTAATCTTGATCGCTCAGATCTGATCGGGCAGCTCACAGTTAACCGTACCCCTTCATCCGCTGTTTTGCAAATAAGTCCATGCATTTTTATGAAATAGAACCCGCCATCCCTCGCGTCTGTGCTCAGAGTCTCGAGATTGTTACGAAGTCACCCCTGCACTTCTCTATAATGGAGGCGCAGTCTAGAGAGTTAGAAAAATCAGGAAAATGTTATAGAAGTTGAATTTTAGTGTAAAAATAAATAATAGAATGTGTTTAATTCATAGAAAATGCATACTTAGTCCAAATTGATTCATTCCAATTCCTATAATTTTATAATATTATTGTTTATCAAATAGTACCTCTGTTTTGACATGAAAATAATAATAAATTTTATCTCCTAATTAATCTTATATCAAATTCATAAAACCTTCGAAAATTCATAACTCACAATCCGTAACTCTGATTTGATCTATTCGAGTCGCGTTAGTTTTCGTATAATTATTTACTAAGTAGTATAAATATTGATTATATGATACCCCATACTTTTATATTAGGTAACTAACTTGACTAATCTATGTTTTTTGGTTAGATGATCTTTAATTAAATAATAACTTGGATTTGAGATAATTATTTATAGGATAACCTCTCCTATGATTTGTACTTACAAATTTATAATATAGTTTAATATTTTAAATCACATAAATCTTTTATAAATCACAACTCCTTAATAGTAGCTCCGATCTTAGTAGTTCTCGTTTCCGCGATCTCGTAGCGACGTGTAGATTATTATTATTCAGTTTGTTCTTATGTTTGGTGTGATGTTAATTTTATCTATACCATGTTTGTATTGCTATGACTAGCGCGAGGTTTCGAGGATCTGAAGAATCACCCTGGTAACTGGAATCTCAAGTGCCAGGTAAGTTGTGCCCTTGATCCACTTTTTTTACCCAATAATGTTCTTTATTATAACTTATTCAATGCATAGGTTTAATTTTGATGGGACCCAATAGGAAACCCTAGTTTGTTTATCCTTATACCTTGTTTATCCCTAAATCAATTTGGGTAGTTATGCTATTGCTCTATATGGTATTGGGATTAATATTTCATTATGTCCATGTTCCAATTATTCTGTTATATTATTTATGTTCATGATAAGATCATTATGTTAATTGGAACATGGAGCGACCACCCGGGAAAACAGTGCTACCACAAGGGTTTAATGGGACGCCCTTGGCTGATTAATTATTAAAGCTAGTGGATGACTACATTACCCAAAAGAGGCAAGGGCAGTAGGGGAGTGGTCAATGTAGGGAGGTCCTTGGGTTGGTTTTGCTGCGATGGCGGTCAAGCGAGGGATTCCTGCACTGGAGCTTCCTATAAACTGTAGCGGGTTTTCTGAAGCTAGTGGAACTTTGTAAAGGCCTCGTAGTGTTACCCTGCCTCGCTTCCTTGGTAGAGGTGTATGGGATTCATGACCCCTTGGCAGATGGGTAACATGGCTTGTGGGTAAAGATGCACAACCTCTACAGAGTGTAAAACTAGTATACTAGCCGTGCTCACGGTCATGAGCGGCTCGGACCCTCACATGATTAATTTATGGAACCTAAATTCAATTTGTCATTTGCATTGCATGGGATTTATTATTAATTTTGTTCTATTATTTTTATTATGGTTTGGTATTTACTTACATTTAGTAATTGCTAATAAAATTTGACCAACTTATTAAAAGCAGTGCTCAGCTTTAACCCCTATTGTTGATCAGCTTTACACATCACATGAACTGTAACACCCAAATTCAGAAATTGGGATTGGTAGAAGAAATGTGAGCAAAGTACCCTTGATAAATAATTAGACTTTATAATTCACCATTTTAAGGTAAATGATCATGATAAAATAACGATAGTTAAAATAAATCCTAATAAAGAGTAGACATTGGAAAATGTTCCTATCAAAACAAAGGGAGAATTTGTTTTAATATACCTTTAATCCAACTACACACTCAAAATAATAATGTGGTGTGTGTACTTCATGTTGAAAACCTAGCCTAAATAAAATAAATAAATAGATAAATAAAGTAACTGAGTAATAAATATTATGTAGAAATTGCGCATCATGTGGAGTTTTTCTTATGCATAAATTTGAAATTTAGAAATTAAACATGGTTTGAATTGGATTTGAAGAGAAAAGGGAAAAGAAATTAAAAAAAAAGAGAAAGCAATTTTGGCGAGTGGGCCTCTATTCCCTCAAGTCAGCCCAGCTCCCCTTTCATACCCGCCGGCCCAACTCGCTTCCTCTCGCGCCCAGCCCATCGTCACCGCGCCCGGAGTCACTAGCGCGTGGGGCCTCGTTGTCACACACTACCAGGTCGTCTTCCTCACGGGGCTGGAATCGTGAGCCTAACAGAACCGCGCTGTTCTTCCGCCTAGAATCTCGGCCGCGCTCGACCCCAACTCAACCGAACGCCGAACCGCGCGCTCCTTGTGACCAATTCCGTGTGATCCTCTTCGCCCTCTGGTGAGTATAAAGGCCAGCGGCTAGGGCGTCCTGTATCCATAGATTGGGAGCTAGCTCGAGCTCTTCTTCGCCGACCGTCGTTCACCCACAATTCCTGGGTGCATCCGGCGCTGGCGATACTAATCCAAAGATCCAGGCGCCATAAACGGAAATCGAGTGACGAGAACCAAGCACGAGCGCCAACGTGGGGATTGTAAGAAAGTCAAGAAGGCACCGCCACAGATTTCCGTCGACGTCGAGAGCTGGGTTCCTGCAAGGTTATCCGAGGGTTGGTTGGGTCTCGCCGTAGCCAGGAAAGACTACAATTGGTGGGAGTCGGCTGGAGTCCTCGGCAATTGCTCATCGTCGCCGTGAACTCGTCCCTGCCGTGGACTGAGTTCAACACTCCTCGATCCCCTGTAAGTTGCCCACCATCTAATTCGCGATCGGCTCTGCATCGTTTTGCGTTAGCGCTTGTGGTTAATCGGTCGCTGGGGGCGGAAACCATGCATCGGGGGCCCCAGAGCGCCGTGCTCCGACGGGATTCCGCCATGCAGGCCGGGCAGCGCTGCTGTCGGTAGACTCGACTGGGGAAGAAGCAATTTGTCCGTTGATCTGGTCACCAACGGCTGTGATCGCGCCATGCATACCGGTTCGGTCGGCGGGCTTCGCGATCGTGGATCGTCGATCGGAGGGCGGTGTGCGGTTTTGGTCTCATAAAACCTTGGTGGTCAGATCCTGATCTGATGGCTATCAAAGAGTACCGCTTGGGGATGGTCAGGATATAATCCCAGCCGTTGATGCACGATCCATCGACCCTGATGACCGGATACCCCTTCGGTCAAGCTAAATTGCTAAAGAGACCCTGTCTTATTTCGAAATTAACCCGCGGTCCCTTCTTAGGTGTAGCTGAGTCTTGAGGAGTTTTACAAATCAAACCCCAACCTTCTCTGTATTAGTGCGCCCAGTCCTGAGAGTTAGAAAATCCAGTAAAAGTAATTAGAAAATGATTTCTAGTGTTAAAATAATTCTAGAATCCTATTTAATTCATAGAAAACTCATAGGAGGTCCAAATTAATTCATTCCAGTCTCTACAATTTTGTAATATTATTGTCTCTCACTTAGTACCACTATTTTGACATTAAGGTCACAATAAAATTTATATCCTATTTAATCTTGTGCAAAATACATAAAACCTTTGGAAATCCATAACTTAAAATCTATAACTCCAAAATTAGTAATTCCTATTCCTGTGATCTTATTTCAATATGTAGATTATTATTATGTATTTTGCATATATGCTTGGTGTAATGTTAATTTTGCCTATACACTGTTTGTTTGTATTGTTACGGCTAGTGCGAGGTCACGAGTCATCTGAAAAGCAAGTTGGTACCTGGAATCTCAAGTCCCAGGCAAGTTGTGCCCTTGATCACTTCTTTTTACCCACTCATGTTCTAATTAATCATAATGATCTGCATAGGTTAATTTTGATGGGACCCAATAGGTTACCCTAGTTTGTCTATCTTTATACCTTGTTTACCACTGAACTTTCTGGGTAGTACTTGCTAGTGCTATATGTGGTTTTGGGTATGGAGATACATTATTCATGATTACACTTTTGTTATCAGTTTGTTAATTACTGTTCATGACAAGATCATTATGTTAATTGGAACATGGAGAACCACCCGGGAAAACATTGCTACCACAAGGGAGGAATGGGACCCCTTGGCTGATTAATTAGGAAAGCTAGTGGAAGACTACCTTACCCGAAAGGGGCAAGGGCAGTAGGGGAGTGGTCAGTGTAGGGAGGCCCTCGGGAGGATTTTGCTGCGATGGTGGTCCTGCAAGGGATTCCTGCATTGGAACTTCCTATAAACTGTAGCGGGTTTTCTGAAGCTAGTGGAACTTTGTAAAGGCCTCGTAGTGTTACCCTGCCTCGCCTCCTCGGTAGAGGTGTATGGGAAGTCGTGATCCCTTGGCAGATGGGTAACATGACTTGTGGGTAAAGATGCGCAACCTCTGCAGAGTGTAAAACTGGTATACTAGCCGTGCTCACGGTCATGAGCAGCTCGGACACTCACATGATTAAATTATGGAACTAAATTCAATTTGTCATATGCATTGCATCGTAGGTGATGATGTTACTTTTGTTCTACTATTTAATTGGGTTGGTATTTACTTATACTTAGTAATTGCTAATAAAATTTTGACCAACTTTAAAAGCAATGCTCAGCTCTAACCATCCTCTTTGGTAAGCCTTACACTTCACGTGAGCTCCCACCTTTGGCGAGTTCATGCACATTATTCCCCACAACTTGTTGAGCGATGAACGTATGTGAGCTCACTCTTGCTGTCTCACACACCCCACAGGTCAAGAACAGGTACCGCAGGATGATGCGCTCGGAGGATGCTGTGAAGTGTTCGTGAGAGATCTAGGCCGTCGTCTCCCAGTCAACTTTGGGTTGCTGGACCGTTGTCTCCTTATAATGTAATTGTTTATTTTGTATAGAATTTCCTATTATATATAAAGTTGTGACATTCGATCCTGTGCCATGATTCATCATATGTGTGAGACTTGGTCCCAGCACACCTGGTGATTATGTTCGCGCCCGGGTCTTGGTGCCCCTAAAACCCGGGTGTGACAGAAGTGGTATCAGAGGAATGTTGACTGTAGGACGAAACCTAGATAGAACTGGACAACCCTTAACTACTTACCTTACTCTGATTCTTTTCTAAACTTATCTTAATCTTTTCTCATCTATTTCCGTTTTACTCTGATTATTCTTACCTTTTCTTTCTAAAGACTAATGTGGATTTCACACTTTGAAATCCTGTGCCTAAAGAGACTTTAGAAATAGAAGACCTAATCTTAGGAACAAAAAAAACAAAACTATTTTTTTGTATCTATTAACTTGAATGTTTGTTCTTATGATACTTGTCTGATTTGGATCTTTGATTGAGTGTGATTAGTTGTGGAGTAATATCCACAATTACATCTGCATATATATCTAGGCATAAAGGATAGTGTTTATAAAATAACTAGATAAAACTAGATTATCCCTCATTAAAGTATCTAGCCTAACAATATCCATCTCATATTAGAAGATTCTATCCTACACTCATAGATCCATCGTATCTTAAAAGATATCTTATCTTTAAAAGATTTTATCTTATCCTAAATAGATCTAACTGACCTCAAAAGATTCTATCTTATCTTTATGGATTCATCTTGCCCTAATTAGCATATTTATCCCACTCTAGAATAACAACCATGATCTAATCCAAATTAATGTGATATAAACTATTCTAATCTAATCATATCCAATCTGATCTTGATCTTAGCTAATCTAATATGGTCCAATCTAAAGTGAGTTACTTAACGGACTAGTGAAATAGATTAGACCCTGTTGGCCATGTTTTAACTTAAATTAGTACATCACACCAAACCACCCATGAACAAATAACTTACCAGCATATTCATGGTGACCATCCATCCCATCCTAGATGTTGCCATAATACACTTATCTTATGTCACCAACCTGTTAACCATCTATCCTTACCTACAAGTTATCCTAACTACATGTCCCTAATTCGGATGACAACTTCAAGAACGAAGATCGAAGATGATCGACCTCATCAATCAAGGAAGGATAAGATTCAAGCCAGATCTTCAAAGGAATCAAGATCCACAATCCGGGATGGAGCCTTTCTTTACCGTACTCTTTCTTACCCAAACCTCTCTATGCTTTAAAGACATCTTTTACCATACACAATAAAGTGGATATACATACCCAAGCTTCCCTAATCATCTTCTAATTTGTGTTATAAAGCTTTTAAAAAATCATTTGGGATTAAAACCACTTGAAAACTAAAACATAGGCTACAAACCAAACTTATTGCAACCTCTTTCTTACTAATCTCGAGGACGAGATTATTTTTAAGGGGGGTAGGATTTGTAACACCCAAATTCAGAAATTGGGATTGGTAGAAGAAATGTGAGCAAAGTACCCTTGATAAATAATTAGACTTTATAATTCACCATTTTAAGGTAAATGATCATGATAAAATAACGGTAGTTAAAATAAATCCTAATAAAGAGTAAACATTGGAAAATGTTCCTATCAAAACAAAGGGAGAATTTGTTTTAATATACCTTTAATCCAACTACACACTCAAAATAATAATGTGGTGTGTGTACTTCATGTTGAAAACCTAGCCTAAATAAAATAAATAAATAGATAAATAAAGTAACTGAGTAATAAATATTATGTAGAAATTGCGCATCATGTGGAGTTTTTCTTATGCATAAATTTGAAATTTAGAAATTAAACATGGTTTGAATTGGATTTGAAGAGAAAAGGGAAAAGAAATTAAAAAAAAGAGAAAGCAATTTTGGCGAGTGGGCCTCTATTCCCTCGAGTCAGCCCAGCTCCCCTTTCATACCCGCCGGCCCAACTCGCTTCCTCTCGCGCCCAGCCCATCGTCACCGCGCCCGGAGTCACTGGCGCGTGGGGCCTCGTTGTCACACACTACCAGGTCGTCTTCCTCGCGGGGCTGGAATCGTGAGCCTAACAGAACCGCGCTGTTCTTCCGCCTAGAATCTCGGCCGCGCTCCACCCCAACTCAACCGAACGCCGAACCGCGCGCTCCTTGTGACCAATTCCGTGTGATCCTCTTCGCCCTCTGGTGAGTATAAAGGCCAGCGGCTAGGGCGTCCTGTATCCATAGATTGGGAGCTAGCTTGAGCTCTTCTTCGCCGACCGTCGTTCACCCACAATTCCTGGGTGCATCCGGCGCTGGCGATACTAATCCAAAGATCCAGGCGCCATAAACGGAAATCGAGTGACGAGAACCAAGCACGAGCGCCAACGTGGGGATTATAAGAAAGTCAAGAAGGCACCGCCACAGATTTCCGTCGACGTCGAGAGCTGGGTTCCTGCAAGGTTATCCGAGGGTTGGTTGGGTCTCGCCGTAGCCAGGAAAGACTACAATTGGTGGGAGTCGGCTGGAGTCCTCGGCAATTGCTCATCGTCGCCGTGAACTCGTCCCGTGCCGTGGACTGAGTTCAACACTGCTCGATCCCCTGTAAGTTGCCCACCATCTAATTCGCGATCGCCTCTGCATCGTTTTGCGTTAGCGCTTGTGGTTAATCGGTCGCTGGGGGCGGAAACCATGCATCGGGGGCCCCAGAGCGCCGTGCTCCGGCGGGATTCCGCCGTGCAGGCCGGGCAGCGCTGCTGTCGGTAGACTCGACTGGGGAAGAAGCAATTTGTCCGTTGATCTGGTCACCAACGGCTGTGATCGCGCCATGCATACCGGTTCGGTCGGCGGGCTTCGCGATCGTGGATCGTCGATCGGAGGGCGGTGTGCGGTTTTGGTCTCATAAAACCTTGGTGGTCAGATCCTGATCTGATGGCTATCAAAGAGTACCGCTTGGGGATGGTCAGGATATAATCCCAGCCGTTGATGCACGATCCATCGACCCTGATGACCGGATACCCCTTCGGTCAAGCTAAATTGCTAAAGAGACCCTGTCTTATTTCGAAATTAACCCGCGGTCCCTTCTTAGGTGTAGCTGAGTCTTGAGGAGTTTTACAAATCAAACCCCAACCTTCTCTGTATTAGTGCGCCCAGTCCTGAGAGTTAGAAAATCCAGTAAAAGTAATTAGAAAATGATTTCTAGTGTTAAAATAATTCTAGAATCCTTTTTAATTCATAGAAAACTCATAGGAGGTCCAAATTAATTCATTCCAGTCTCTACAATTTTGTAATATTATTGTCTCTCACTTAGTACCACTATTTTGACATTAAGGTCACAATAAAATTTATATCCTATTTAATCTTGTGCAAAATACATAAAACCTTTGGAAATCCATAACTTAAAATCTATAACTCCAAAATTAGTAATTCCTATTCCTGTGATCTTATTTCAATATGTAGATTATTATTATGTATTTTGCATATATGCTTAGTGTAATGTTAATTTTGCCTATACACTGTTTGTTTGTATTGTTACGGCTAGTGCGAGGTCACGAGATATCTGAAAAGCAAGTTGGTACCTGGAATCTCAAGTCCCAGGCAAGTTGTGCCCTTGATCACTTCTTTTTACCCACTCATGTTCTAATTAATCATAATGATCTGCATAGGTTAATTTTGATGGGACCCAATAGGTTACCCTAGTTTGTCTATCTTTATACCTTGTTTACCACTGAACTTTCTGGGTAGTACTTGCTAGTGCTATATGTGGTTTTGGGTATGGAGATACATTATTCATGATTACACTTTTGTTATCAGTTTGTTAATTACTGTTCATGACAAGATCATTATGTTAATTGGAACATGGAGAACCACCCGGGAAAACAGTGCTACCACAAGGGAGGAATGGGACCCCTTGGCTGATTAATTAGGAAAGCTAGTGGAAGACTACCTTACCCGAAAGGGGCAAGGGCAGTAGGGGAGTGGTCAGTGTAGGGAGGCCCTCGGGAGGATTTTGCTGCGATGGCGGTCCTGCAAGGGATTCCTGCATTGGAACTTCCTATAAACTGTAGCGGGTTTTCTGAAGCTAGTGGAACTTTGTAAAGGCCTCGTAGTGTTACCCTGCCTCGCCTCCTCGGTAGAGGTGTATGGGAAGTCGCGATCCCTTGGCAGATGGGTAACATGACTTGTGGGTAAAGATGCGCAACCTCTGCAGAGTGTAAAACTGGTATACTAGCCGTGCTCACGGTCATGAGCAGCTCGGACACTCACATGATTAAATTATGGAACTAAATTCAATTTGTCATATGCATTGCATCGCAGGTGATGATGTTACTTTTGTTCTACTATTTAATTGGGTTGGTATTTACTTATACTTAGTAATTGCTAATAAAATTTTGACCAACTTTAAAAGCAATGCTCAGCTCTAACCATCCTCTTTGGTAAGCCTTACACTTCACGTGAGCTCCCACCTTTGGCGAGTTCATGCACATTATTCCCCACAACTTGTTGAGCGATGAACGTATGTGAGCTCACTCTTGCTGTCTCACACACCCCACAGGTCAAGAACAGGTACCGCAGGATGATGCGCTCGGAGGATGCTGTGAAGTGTTCGTGAGAGATCTAGGCCGTCGTCTCCCAGTCAACTTTGGGTTGCTGGACCGTTGTCTCCTTATAATGTAATTGTTTATTTTGTATAGAATTTCCTATTATATATAAAGTTGTGACATTCGATCCTGTGCCATGATTCATCATATGTGTGAGACTTGGTCCCAGCACACCTGGTGATTATGTTCGCGCCCGGGTCTTGGTGCCCCTAAAACCCGGGTGTGACATGAACTCACACCTTTGGTGAGTTCATACCACATTATTCCCCACAACTTGTTGAGCGATGAACATATGTGAGCTCACCCTTGCTGTCTCACACCCCCCACAGGTCAAAGACCCACTGGATGAGGCGCATGGTGGATGTTGCGCTGTGTTCGTGAGAGGTCTAGGTCGTCATCTCCCAGTTGACTTTCTGGCGCCAAGGATGGATTTTAGATCCTGCTATATTTATCTTTTATTTTGTAAGACTTCCACTATGTAATAGTACTCTGATTATTGTGACATTTATCTCTATACACTCTGTGATTATATATATTGTCTTCTTTGGCGCATGTATGAGATGCACCCGGCTTTGTCCCTTTAAAGCCCGGGGTGTTACAAAATTATATTGTGAGATTAGAAGTACCAATTTTAGAAATATAATTATGCATATATTATTTATATTTTCATATCCTTTCTTTTCTTCTCCTTTTTCCTCAATTCCTCTTCTCATTATTATTTTTTATTCATATTATTATTGTTTTAAATGCACAAACAAAAATCCAATATTATGCAATGGTTTATTTGTGTCTTAGTGGAGTTTTACTCATTTTTAAACATGATCAGGCACATGTGATGATAAATAGGGATACTGAAAGGGAAATGTGCCCTTGGGCAATTTCTAAGTGTTTTGGTGATTTAGTGTCCAACACAAGTGCCTAAGTGTAAAGAGGTGGACAAAGTACAAATCAAGGATAAAGGTATGTTTCTCAGACTTAGTACATTGTTTTATGGATTAATGTATTGTGTCTAAGTGCTGGAAACAGGAAAAATCCAATTGGAAATGTCTTGGCTCGAGCAGCCAAGAATCTGCTGAGTCTGGGAGCACCGGACTGTCCGGTGGTGCAACGGACAGTGTCCGGTGCGCCAGGCTGGTTCGAGCGAACTGGCCGCTCTCGGGAATTCACCGGCGACGTACGGCTATAATTCACCGGACTGTCTGGTGTGCATCGGACTGTCCGGTGAGCCAACGGTCGGCCGGGCCAACGGTCGGTCGCGCAATCTGCGCGGGACACGTGGCCGAGCCAACGGCTAGAAGATGGCACCGGACTGTCCGGTGTACACCGGACATGTCCGGTGCGCCAACGGCTCCAGGTCTGCCAACAGTCGGCTTCGCCATTTAAGGAAAGAAATCTGGCACCGGACAGTGTCCGGTGTGCACCGGACTGTCCGGTGCGCCAGACGACAGAAGGCAAGAATTGCCTTCCCTGATTGCTCTCAACGGCTCCTAGCTGCCTTGGGGCTATAAAAGGGACCCCTAGGCGCATGGAGGAGGACACGAAGCATTCCTACAACATTCTTAAGCACCAAGACATCGATTCCACGCATTCGTTTCATTGTGATAGCATATAGAGCTCTAGTGGAGTTGTGAACTCATTGAGTTGTGTTGCGAGCTCTTGTTGCGACTTGTGTGCGTATTGACATTCTGATTCGTGTGTCTTGTGTGCATTGCTAATCCCTCCCTTGCTCAGTGTTCTTTGTGAATTTCAAGTGTAAGGGCGAGAGGCTCCAAGTTGTGGAGATTCCTCGCAAACGGGATTGAGATAAAGCAAGCAAAACACCGTGGTATTCAAGTGGGTCTTTGGACCGCTTGAGAGGGGTTGATTGCAACCCTCGTCCGTTGGGACGCCACAACGTGGAGTAGGCAAGCGTTGGTCTTGGCCGAACCACGGGATAACCACCGTGCCATCTCTGTGATTGATCTTTGTTGGTTATTGTGTTTTGTTGAGGATTCCTCTTTAAGCCACTTGGCAATTATTGTGCTAACACTTAACCAAGTTTTGTGGCTTAAGTTTTTGAAGTTTACAGGATCACATATTCACCCCCCCTCTAGGTGCTCTCAATTGGTATCAGAGTCGTTCTCTTCAAGAAAGGGACTAATCGCCCGAAGAGATGGATCCTAAGGGCAAAGGGATGGTGATCAACGACAAGGGGAAGGAGTCCTTCGTCAATGAGCCGCAACCCCTTGCTCTCAAGGCAACAAGAAGCAAGGAGGCGCTACCTAGCAAGGTGGCACAGATTGAGGCGGCCGGACTTAATGATGAGGAGATGGCCCTCATCATTAAGCGCTTCAAGACGGCGCTTAAAGGACGCAAGGGACAGCCAAGCAAGACCAAAGCCAAGGGGAAGCGCTCATGCTTCAAATGCGGTAAGCTTGGTCATTTTATTGCTAACTGTCCCGACAATGATAGTGATCAGGAACAAGGGAACAAGAGGGAGAAAAAGAAGAACTATAAGAAGGCAAAGGGCGAGGCTCATCTTGGCAAGGAGTGGGATTCGGACTGCTCCTCGTCCGACTCCGACAATGAAGGACTCGCCGCCACCGCCTTCAACAAGTCATCCCTCTTCCCCAATGAGCGTCACACTTGCCTCATGGCAAGGGAGAAGAAAGTAAGCACTCATAATACTAGTACTTATGCTTCTTCAAGTGAGGATGAGTCTAGTGATGATGATGAGATAGATTACTCATGCTTATTCAAGGGATTAGATAGAACCAAGGTAGACAAAATTAATGAATTGATTGATGCCTTGAATGATAAGAATATGCTTTTAGAAAAGCAAGAGGATTTGTTGTATGAAGAGCATGATAAATTTGTAGAAGCACAGAAATCTCTTGCTCTAGAAATTAAGAGGAATGAAATGCTCTCTAGTGAATTATCTTCTTGTCATGAAACTATTGCTAAGTTAAAAAGTTTTAATGATGATTTAAATGCTAAACTAGAAGTAGCTAGTAAATCTGATTCTTGTGTAGAAATTGTTGAAACTTGTAATAGGTGTAAGGATTTTGACATTGATGCTTGTAGTGATCATTTAGTCTCAATTTCCAAATTAAATGAGGAATTAGCTAGTCTTAATGCCCAACTTAAGACTAGCAAGAATGAATTTGACAAGCTAAAATTTGCAAGGGATGCCTACACGATTGGTAGACACCCCTCAATTAAGGATGGACTTGGCTACAAGAGGGAAGCCAAGAACTTGACAAGCCATAAGGCTCCCATCTCCGCCAAGGAGAAAGGGAAGGCCCCTATGACTAGTAGTGTGCAAAAGAACCATGCCTTTATGTACCATGATAGGAGACAATCTAGAAATGCTTATAGGAATTGTAATGCATATAATGCCTTTGATTCTCATGCCATGTTTGCTTCTAGTTCTTCTTATGTGCATGATAGAAATGTTGGTAGGAGAAATGTTGTTCATAATATGCCTAGGAGAAATGTTGTTAATGTTCCTAGGAAAGTAAATGAACCTTCTACAATATATCATGCTTTAAATGCTTCTTTTGCTATTTGTGGAAAGGATAGGAAGATAGTTGCTAGAAAATTAGGGGCAAGATGCAAGGGAGACAAAACTTGCATTTGGGTCCCTAAGGATATTTGTGCTAACCTTATAGGACCCAACATGAGTTGGGTACCTAAGACCCAAGCCTAAATTTGCCTTGCAGGTTTATGCATCCGGGGGTTCAAGCTGGATTATTGACAGTGGATGCACAAACCATATGACGGGGGAGAAGAAGATGTTCACCTCCTACGTCAAGAATAAAGATTCCCAAGATTCAATAATATTCGGTGATGGGAATCAAGGCAAGGTAAAAGGGTTAGGTAAAATTGCAATCTCAAATGAGCACTCTATCTCTAATGTGTTTTTAGTAGAGTCTCTTGGATATAATTTGCTATCTGTTAGTCAATTATGCAATATGGGATATAACTGTCTATTTACAAATGTAGATGTGTCTGTCTTTAGAAGATGTGATGGTTCACTAGCTTTTAAGGGTGTACTAGACGGCAAACTTTACTTAGTTGATTTTGCAAAAGAAGAGGCCGGTCTAGATGCATGCTTAATGGCTAAGACTTGCATGGGCTGGTTGTGGCATCGCCGCTTAGCACATGTGGGGATGAAGAACCTCCACAAGCTCCTAAAGGGAGAACACGTGATAGGTCTAACCAATGTACATTTCGAAAAAGATAGACCTTGTGCAGCTTGTCAAGCAGGGAAACAGGTGGGAGGCTCTCATCACACCAAGAATGTGATGACAACATCAAGACCCCTGGAGCTGCTACATATGGACCTCTTCGGACCCGTCGCCTATCTGAGCATAGGAGGAAGTAAGTATGGTCTAGTTATTGTTGATGACTTTTCCCGCTTCACTTGGGTGTTCTTTTTGCAGGATAAGTCTGAAACCCAAGGGACCCTCAAGCGCTTCCTCAGGAGAGCTCAAAATGAGTTTGAGCTCAAGGTGAAGAAGATAAGGAGCGACAACGGGTCCGAATTCAAGAATCTTCAAGTGGAGGAATTTCTTGAGGAGGAGGGGATCAAGCACGAGTTCTCCGCTCCCTACACACCTCAGCAAAACGGTGTGGTAGAGAGGAAGAACAGGACACTCATAGATATGGCAAGGACTATGCTTGGAGAGTTCAAGACCCCCGAGTGCTTTTGGTCGGAAGCCGTGAACACGGCTTGCCACGCCATCAACAGGGTCTACCTTCACCGCCTCCTCAAGAAGACTTCATATGAGCTACTGACTGGTAACAAACCCAATGTATCGTATTTTCGTGTATTTGGGAGTAAATGCTACATTCTAGTGAAGAAGGGTAGGAATTCCAAATTTGCTCCCAAAGCCGTAGAAGGGTTTTTATTAGGTTATGATTCAAATACAAAGGCATATAGGGTCTTCAACAAATCATCGGGTTTGGTTGAAGTCTCTAGCGACGTTGTATTTGATGAGACTAATGGCTCTCCAAGAGAGCAAGTTGTTGATCTTGATGATGTAGATGAAGAAGACGTTCCAACGGCCGTGATACGCACCATGGCGATTGGAGATGTACGGCCTCAGGAACATTTGGAGCAAGATCAACCGTCTTCCTCAACTATGGTGCATCCCCCAACCCAGGATGATGAACAGGTACCTCAAGTGGAGGCGCATGATCAAGGGGGAGCACAGGATGTTCAAATTGAAGAGGAAGAAGCACCTCAGGCACCTCCAACCCAAGTTCGAGCGACGATCCAAAGGGATCATCCCGTCGACCAAATTTTGGGTGATATTAGCAAGGGAGTAACTACTCGTTCAAGATTAGTTAATTTTTGTGAGCATTACTCTTTTGTCTCTTCTATTGAGCCTTTCAGGGTAGAAGAGGCCTTGCTAGATCCGGACTGGGTGTTGGCCATGCAGGAGGAACTCAACAATTTCAAGCGCAATGAAGTTTGGACACTGGTGCCTCGCCCCAAGCAAAATGTTGTGGGAACCAAGTGGGTGTTCCGCAACAAACAGGACGAGCACGGGGTGGTGACAAGGAACAAGGCTCGGCTTGTGGCAAAAGGTTATGCCCAAGTCGCAGGTTTGGACTTTGAGGAGACTTTTGCTCCCGTGGCTAGGCTAGAATCAATTCGTATCTTGCTAGCATATGCCGCTCACCATTCCTTCAGGTTGTACCAAATGGATGTGAAGAGCGCTTTCCTCAACGGGCCGATCAAGGAGGAGGTGTACGTGGAGCAACCCCCTGGCTTTGAGGATGAACGGTACCCTGACCACGTGTGTAAGCTCTCTAAGGCGCTCTATGGACTTAAGCAAGCCCCAAGAGCATGGTATGAATGCCTTAGAGACTTTTTAATTGCTAATGCTTTCAAGGTCGGGAAAGCCGATCCAACTCTTTTTACTAAGACTTGCGATGGTGATCTTTTTGTGTGCCAAATTTATGTCGATGACATAATATTTGGCTCTACTAACCAAAAGTCTTGTGAAGAGTTTATCAGGGTGATGACGCAGAAATTCGAGATGTCGATGATGGGCGAGTTGAACTACTTCCTTGGGTTTCAAGTGAAGCAACTCAAGGACGGCACTTTCATCTCCCAAATGAAGTACACGCAAGACTTGCTAAAGTGGTTTGGGATGAAGGACGCCAAGCCCGCAAAGACGCCGATGGGAACTGACGGACACACCGACCTCAACAAAGGTGGTAAGTCCGTTGATCAAAAAGCATACCGGTCCATGATAGGTTCTTTGCTTTATTTATGTGCTAGTAGACCGGATATTATGCTTAGCGTATGCATGTGTGCTAGATTTCAATCCGATCCTAAGGAGTGTCACTTAGTGGCTGTGAAGCGAATTATTAGATATTTAGTCGCTATGCCTTGCTTCGGGATCTGGTATCCAAAGGGGTCTAACTTTGACTTGATTGGGTACTCAGATTCCGACTATGCTGGATGTAAGGTCGATAGGAAGAGTACATCGGGGACGTGCCAATTCTTAGGAAGGTCCCTGGTGTCATGGAACTCTAAGAAACAAACCTCCGTTGCCCTATCCACTGCTGAGGCTGAGTACGTTGCCGCAGGACAGTGTTGCGCGCAACTGCTTTGGATGAGGCAAACCCTCCGGGACTTTGGCTACAATCTGAGCAAAGTCCCACTCCTATGTGACAATGAGAGTGCTATCCGAATAGCGGAAAATCCTGTTGAGCACAGTCGCACAAAGCACATTGACATCCGGCATCACTTTTTGAGAGACCACCAGCAAAAGGGAGATATCGAAGTGTTTCATGTTAGCACCGAGAACCAGCTAGCCGATATCTTTACCAAGCCTCTAGATGAGAAGACCTTTTGCAGGCTGCGTAGTGAGCTCAATATCTTAGATTCGCGGAACTTGGATTGAATTGTAGCATATATGTGTTTATGCCTTTGATCATGTTCATTCTGCATTCTGTTGCTTATTGTGGTGCTCAAGTTGTACAAACACTCCCTGGACCTCACAAGTCCTTTTTGCAAGTGATGCACGTATTAAGGGGGAGCTGTGCTACAACTTGACCCTTTGAGACTAACCATGTACTTGAGTTTGGTTGTTTTAGTCTCCAAGGAGAATTGAAAGGGAAAAGGTGGACTTGGACCATGCAAGACTTCCACTGCACTCCGATGAGAAAGAGTAACTTTTCCAAGTTCATCTTTATACTCCTATTGTCTTTGTGTTCTTATTTGAAAATTTTGGTGAGGCAATGGGGTTAAAGGGCCAAGATTGATCCCGTTTTGGTGCTTGATGCCAAAGGGGGAGAAAATAAAGGCCAAAGCAATAAATGGATCAGCTACCACTTGAGAAATTTTGAAAATAGTAGATTAGAGCTTTTGGTTTGTCAAAACTCTTTTATTGTCTCTTATGTCAAAAGTTGGCCTCTTGTGGGGAGAAGTGTTGATTATGGGAAAAAGGGGGAGTTTTTGAAATCCTTGATCAAATTTCTTTGGAAAACCTCTCTTTATGTCTCTACAAGTGGTTTTGACTTAGAGATAGGAATTTGAGTTTGATTTGCAAAAACAAACCAAGTGGTGGCATAGAGTGATCCATATATGTCAAATTGAATCAAAACAATTTTGAGTTCTAATTTGAACTGTTTTTGTACTTGTTCTACTTGCTTTATGTTGTGTTGGCATAAATCACCAAAAAGGGGGAGATTGAAAGGGAAATGTGCCCTTGGGCAATTTCTAAGTGTTTTGGTGATTTAGTGTCCAACACAAGTGCCTAAGTGTAAAGAGGTAGACAAAGTACAAATCAAGGACAAAGGTATGTTTCTCAGACTTAGTACATTGTTTTATGGACTAATGTATTGTGTTTAAGTGCTGGAAACAGGAAAAATCCAATTGGAAATGTCTTGGCTCGAGCAGCCAAGAATCTGCTGAGTCTGGGAGCACCGGACTGTCCGGTGGTGCACCGGACAGTGTCCGGTGCGCCAGGTTGGTTCGAGCGAACTGGCCGCTCTCGGGAATTCACCGGCGACGTACGGCTATAATTCACCGGACTGTCTGGTGTGCACCGAACTGTCCGGTGAGCCAACGGTCGGCCGGGCCAACGGTCGGCCGGGCCAACGGTCGGCCGCGCAATCTGCGCGGGACACGTGGCCGAGCCAACGGCTAGAAGATGGCACCGGACTGTCCGGTGTACACCGGACATGTCCGGTGCGCCAACGGCTCCAGGTCTGCCAACGGTCGGCTTCGCCATTTAAGGAAAGAAATCTGGCACCGGACAGTGTCCGGTGTGCACCGGACTGTCCGGTGCGCCAGACGACAGAAGGCAAGAATTGCCTTCCCTGATTGCTCTCAACGGCTCCTAGCTGCCTTGGGGCTATAAAAGGGACCCCTAGGCGCATGGAGGAGGACACCAAGCATTCCTACAACATTCTTAAGCACCAAGACATCGATTCCACGCATTCGTTTCATTGTGATAGCATATAGAGCTCTAGTGGAGTTGTGAACTCATTGAGTTGTGTTGCGAGCTCTTGTTGCGACTTGTGTGCGTATTGACATTCTGATTCGTGTGTCTTGTGTGCGTTGCTCATCCCTCCCTTGCTCAGTGTTCTTTGTGAATTTCAAGTGTAAGGGCGAGAGGCTCCAAGTTGTGGAGATTCCTCGCAAACGGGATTGAGATAAAGCAAGCAAAACACCATGGTATTCAAGTGGGTCTTTGGACCGCTTGAGAGGGGTTGATTGCAACCCTCGTCCGTTGGGACGCCACAACATGGAGTAGGCAAGCGTTGGTCTTGGCCGAACCACGGGATAACCACCGTGCCATCTCTGTGATTGACCTTTGTTGGTTATTGTGTTTTGTTGAGGATTCCTCTTTAAGCCACTTGGCAATTATTGTGCTAACACTTAACCAAGTTTTGTGGCTTAAGTTTTTGAAGTTTTACAGGATCACCTATTCACCCCCCCCCCCCTCTAGGTGCTCTCAGATACACACACATATATAAATGAATGTAATTTCTTCTTTTAGATTTTATTACGAAGTGGGTATTACAAATCCTACCCCCTTAACAAGAATCTCGTCCTCGAGATTTAGGAAGGACTATGGAAAAGATGGGGAAAATCTATGCAAAGCTCTTCTTCTCTATCCCAAGTAGCTTCATCATCTCCGTGGTGACTCCATTGTACTTTGCACATCTTTATCACCTTATTTCTTGTAACTCAAGTCAAACTGTCTAGAATCTTGATAGGGTACTCAGCATAGGTCAGGTCATCTTGCACACTGAGGTCCTTCATTGGTAGTTGCTCCTCAGGTACCCTGAGGCACTTCTTTAGTTGTGACACGTGAAAGACATCATGTACATCTGACAGGTGATCGGGTAGTTCTAGTTGATATGCAACTTCTCCCACTCGCTTTAAGATCAAGAAGGGTCCAATGAAGCGAGGGGACAGCTTTCCTTTAACTTTAAACCTCCTCATACCCCGGATCGGTGACACCTTCAGATACACATGATCACCCTCCTTAAACTTCAGTAGTCTTCTCCGGGTATCAGCATAGCTCTTCTGCCTTGATTGTGCAATTCTCAAATTCTCCCTTATGATTTGCACTTGTTCCTCTGTCTCTTGAATGAGTTCAGGCCCAAAGAACTGCCTTTCACCAGTTTAATCCCAATACAGTGGAGTCCTGCACTTTCTGCCATACAAAGCCTCAAATGGTGACATCTTCAAACTGGCATGGTAGCTATTATTATAAGAGAACTCTGCATATGGTAGACTCTTATCCCAACTTCCACCATGTTTAAGAGCACAGGCTCTTAACATATCCTCCAGCACTTGATTAGTCCTCTCTGTCTGTCCATCAGTTTGAGGATGGTAGGCTGAACTAAAATTCAACTATGTATCCAAGCTCTCATGCAACTTCTTCCAAAACCGAGAAGTAAACTGTGATCCTCGATCAGACACGATCTTCTTAGGCACTCCATGTAGACAAACTATCCGAGTCATATACAATTTTGCTAGCTTGGCTCCCGTGTAATTAGTCCTCACAGGTATGAAATGAGCCACTTTTGTCAATCTGTCCACAATCACCCAAATAGAGTCATATCCTACTGGAGTGCGGGGTAGTCCAACAATGAAATCCATACCAATTTCTTCCCATTTCCACTAGGGAATCTTAAGCGGGTGCAATAGTCCAGCTGGTCTTTGATGTTCGGCCTTGACTCTTTGACATACATCACACTTAGCCACATGTGCAGCAACATCTCTTTTCAGTCCATACCACCAATACTTCTGCTTCAAATCCTGATACATCTTAGTGCTACCAGGATGGATAGAATAATCAGAATCATGAGCTTCTTTCAATATAGTCTCACGAAGGCTATCAATCTCCAGAACACATATCCGATCCTTGAACCATATAGTACCTTGCTCATCCACCATGAATTCTGGCACTCTACCTTCCGTAATCAGATCCTTAATCTCTTGAATTTTAGCATCACCCACTTGGCCTTTACAAATTTCTTGCTCCAAGGTAGGTTCCAATTCAATGGTAACTCCTTCCGTATGAGTAACAATTCCCAGGTTGAGTCTCTCAAAATCTTTTGCTAATTCATCAGGTAGCTGGACAACAATAGCGGAGTGAACGTGCTCCTTCCGACTCAAGGCATCAGCAACCAAATTCGCCTTGCATGGGTGGTAGTGAATCTCCTTCCTTAATGAGCTCCAACCAACGGCGTTGCCTAAGGTTGAGATCCTTCTGAGTGAATATATACTTCAAACTCTTATGATCCGTGTATACTTGGCACTTAGTTCCCATAATGTAATGTCTCCATATCTTAAGTGCGTGCACAACCGCTGCCAGTTCTAAATCATGAGTGGGGTAGTTCAATTCGTGTTTCCGCAACTGACGAGACGTATAGGCGATCATATGTCCTTCTTGCATAAGCACACATCCTAATCCTTAGTCACATGCATCACAATAAATGTCAAATCCCTTCTGTAGATCTGGCATAACCAACACTGGTGGTGACATCAACCTCTTCTTTAATTGATCAAAGCTTTCTTGGCACTTCTCATCCCACTTAAATTATCTTCCTTTCTCTAGAAGTGAGGTCATAGGCTTGGCAATCTTAGAGAATCCTTCAATAAATCTTCGATAATATCCTGCAAGCCCCAAGAAACTCCGAATCTCAGTGACAGTAGTGGGCACGCTCCATTCCATTATCTCCTTCACTTTAGCAGGATCCACTGTTATTCCTCCATTAGAAATAATATATCCTAGGAATGGCACCTTGTCAATCCAAAACTCACACTTGCTAAACTTGGCGTAGAGTTGATTATCTCGTAGCTTCTGTAGCACCAACCTTAGATGTTCTTCATGATCACTTTCACTCTTAGAATAGATAAGAATATCATCGATGAACACCACGACGAATTTGTCCAAATACTCCATAAACACCTTATTCATCAAATTCATAAAATAAGTCGATGCATTGGTTAATCCAAACGACATCACAGTGAACTCATATAATCCATATCGGGTTGAGAAAGCCGTCTTAGGAATATCTGATGGTCTAATCTTCATTTGATGGTATCCCGATCGGAGATCAATCTTCGAGAATACCCTGGCACCTCTCATCTGATCAAATAAATCCTCAATGTGGGGTAATGGATACTTGTTCTTTACAGTAACATCATTAAGTGATCTATAATCCACACACATCCGTTGTGAACCATCCTTCTTCTGTACAAACAGAACCGGCGCTCCCTAAGGTGAGGAACTGGGACGAATGTACCCTGCCTCTTGTAACTCCGTTAAATGCTTCTTCAGCTCCTTTAACTCTTCTACAGACATCCTGTATGGCCGTTTAGAAATAGGGGCAGTTCCAAGTAGAAGATCAATTACAAACTCAACTTCCCTATCTGGTGGCATCCCTGGTAACTCCTCTGGAAAGGCATCCGGAAAATCTCTAACCACACGGATGTTATCACCAACAAACTCCTCAGGTATAAACTATATCGCCCGTTTGGAAGAGGTGGTTACTGCAATTTGGACTTGAAATCTTTCTCCTTTAGGGCTGGTGAGTTCTACAGTACCCCTACCACATGCTATAATGGCCTTTGCCTTTCTTAACCATGACATACCAAGGATCAGATCTATACTGGTTGCCTCTAATATTATAGTAGTGGCTCCAAATTCTCTTCCCATAATTGTTAATGTCAATCTACGTGTCATTTGATTTGCCTCGATAGGCCCTTTAGGTGTGATTACTATCATTGGTTTTCTCATATTTAGCAATGGTATCTCATTTGTGTTTGGCATATCGAGCAGACATGAAAGAATGTGTAGCACCAGAATCAAATAATATGGTTGCAGGAATGGCATTAATGTAAAACATACCAAGTACGATGTCAGCACCATCAGGAGTAGCATCAACGCTGACTTGATTAACCCTGGCTATAGAATATCCCTTGCCAGGAGTCTGTTGCTTGTTCTTAACTGGTGTACCAAAATTCCCCATCGGACAAGCATTAGCATAGTGCCCAATCTGACTGCACTTGAAGCATGTAGGGCCGGTCTTCTGTCCTGCAGACCTCGTCGGGGTGCCAGTGGGAGTAGCCTAACGAGTAGGAGGTGTCCGTGGAGACCCCTGTGGAGCATACTGAGCTGGGCGTGGTCCTCCTCCTGGACGAGTAGGTGTACCTTGTGGCAAAACGTAGCGGGGACAAACACTGCTGCTACCCTGCCCCTGTGAGATAGCCTTCCTCTTCAAGTCTCCTAGTTGAACACGCTTGTGTTCAATAGCAAGAGCCTTATCCAGCAGCCTCTGAAATGATGGAAATGTGTGTGCAACCAGTGCATACTGTAGGGGTCCATTAAGTCCTTCAATAAAGTGCTCATGCTTTCTCTCATCCTTAGCAACCTCATTCGAAGCATATCTCGACAGCTGAATGAATTTATCTCTGTACTCACTAACAGACATGTTGCCTTGCTTCAATTGCAGAAACTCCTTCTTCTTGATCTTCATCAATCCAGTTGGAATGTGGTAGTTTCTGAACTGTGCATTGAACTCTTCCCAGGTAATAGTATCAGCAGCATCATGGGCAGCAGTATAAGAATCCCACCAGTCAGCAGTAGGACCTGTCAGACGACTAGAGGCATAAAGAACTTTCTCCTGGTCTGAGCATTGGGCAATGTTGAGCATCTTCTCAATTGACTTCAACCAATCATCTGCATCAAGTGGATCTGGCAAATTGGCGAAGGTCAGTGGCTTATGGCTCATGAATTCCCGGTGCTTATCACGAGGTGGAACTGGTGGTGGTGGTGGAGGCAATGGTACTTGTTGTTGTTGCTGCTATTGCTGTTGTTGTTGAAATTGCTGTTGTAGCTGTTGTTGCGCCCTTCTCTCCTGGCGTATCTCTTCTCGCTCCTAGCGTAATTCCTGGCGTATCTCTTCTCGTTCCTGGCGCATCTCCTGACGTTCTTGCTGCATCTGAGCACGCATATCAGCCATAGTGTCCACCATTTGTTGCATCATCCTCATCTGAGCTGCAACCAGTGGGTCAACTCCGCCTGGTGGAGGATTAGGAGGATTCATCTCTGCTGGTTGTGGCTGGGGTTGTCTGAATATCCTCCGAGTGTGTCGTTTGGGAGGTAAATCAATTCCACCACCCCTCCTGGTATTGACCATCTGAGTTAGATACATATGGTAAGAGAGAATAGTAGACAAGGAAGCATGTTACTTTGGGGGATTTATTAGCTAAGCAGATTTGTGTTTTACATACTAAGCTAATTCATTACCTTATGGTGGTACATGCTAAGATGTCCATAAATAATATTTCAATCAATCAAAGAAGCAAATCAGGCATTTATCATCAGAACAATCAAACAACATTTTTAAATATAGAAAAATAGTTTTGATTTTGTCATAGACCTCCTATCTCCTAAGAAGGTCATAAATGTAGGATTCCAAGGTGTGAAATCCATCTTGTCTCAGAGTAGAAAAGGTAAGAATGATCAGAGTGGGACAGTAGAAGGTGAGACAGGATCAAGATAAGTATAGAAAGAATCAGAGTAAGGTAAGTATAGAATAAATCAGAGTAAGATAAGTAGGTAAGGGTTTGTCCATTTCTATCTAGGTTTCGTCCTACAGTCAACATTTCCTCTGATACCACTTCTGTAACACTCAGGCTTTAAGGAACAAAGCCGGGTGCATCTCATACATGCGCCAAAGAAGACAACATATATAATAACAAAGTGTATAGAGATAAATGTCACAATAAAATCAGAGTACTTATTACATGGCGGAAGTCTTACAAAATAAAAGATGAATATAGCAGGAACTAAAATCTATCCTTGACGCCAGAAAGTTGACTGGGAGATGCCACCCAAGTCGAAAGCCTTAGTGTTAGGCGGCTCCTCTTCGACCACCTGCTCTTCTCCTGTGGGGGGTGTGAGACAGCAAGAGTGAGCTCACATACGTTCATAGCTCAACAAGTCATGGAGAATAATGTGGCATGAACTCACCAAAGGTGGGAGTTCATGAAGTGTAAGGTTGATCAATGAAATATAGGTTGAAGCTGGGCATTGCTTTTGTATGTTGGTCAGAATTTTATTAGCAGTTACTAAGTGTAAGTAAATACCAAACCATAGTAATAATAAGTAAAAGTAATAATAAAATAATCCCAAATGCAATGAAATGACAAATTAAGTTTAAGTTCCATAAATTAATCATGTGAGTGTCCGAGCCGCTCATGACCGTGAGCACGGCTAGTATACCAGTTTTACACTCTGCAGAGGTTGCGCATCTTTACCCACAAGTCGTGTTACCTATTTGCCACGGAGTTGATCAGACCCCATACACCTCTACCAAGGAAGCGAGGCGGGGTACCACTACGAGGCCTTTACAAAGTTCCACTAGCTTCAGAAAACCCGCTACAGTTTATAGGAAGCTCCAGTGCAGGAATCCCTCGCCTGACCGCCATCACAGCAAAATCAACCCAAGGACCTCCCTACACTGACCACTCCCCTACTGCCCTTGCCCCTTTCGGGTAAGGTAGTCATCCACTAGCTTTCCTAGTTAATCAGCCAAGGGCGTCCCATTAAACCCTTGTGGTAGCACTGTTTTCCCGGGTGGTTCTCCATGTTCCCATTAACATAATAATCTTATCATGAACAATAAATAATGAACAGATAATAAAAAGTGTAATCATGAGTAATAAATATCTCTATACCCAAAACCACATAGAGCAATAGCATGTACTACCCAAAAATTTTAGTAGTAAAACCTGTGGTGAAACAAGGTATAAAGATAGACAAAATCTAGGGTAACCTATTGGGTCCCATCAAAATTAACCTATGCAGATCATTATGATTAATAAGAACATGAATGGGTAAAAGAAGTGATCAAGGGCACAACTTACCTTCAACGAGCTCCTACTCAGCAGTCTCTACCAGCTGAACCTCAGGATCCTCTGAAGCTTGCTCGTCTACTCGCATCAACACAATACATACATAGTATAGCGAAAATTAACATCACACCAAACATGTAAATAAAATACACAGTAATAATCTAGACATTAAAATAAGATCATAGGAACTGGAATCGTTAAATTTGGAGTTATAGATTTTAAGTTATGAATTTTTGAAGTTATCAAGTACCTCTGTTGGGGGCCTTCGGCTTCCGAAGGTCCTCAAAAATGAGATTTGACAATATTTCTAGAGTATAATACATGAACAGGTACCTTCGGACATGGACTCTTCGAACAATTGCTGTACGAAGAAACACAAAGAGAACGAAGGATGGAGTAGAGCCGAAGCTGTGCGCAAGGAAGCTTCGGCATGATAGCGGAGAAGAGGAAACCGACTTAAAAAGGAAAAGACTACCTAGACCTCAATAGATTATTATAGAGTTGTTATCAAAAGCAAAGGACCTGGATGTAATTTTACATGGGCTGCGACCCGTGCCTATAAATAGGTGAACAGTACCCCCCTACTGTTCACGCTGACTTGGCATTCGCTTTTGCGTCACGCTTGTATTTTCTTTCAAGCCGAAGGTACAAATGTAACTCAATATTGTTCTTATCCATTCATGATTATATAATAAACAATATATGAACGATGTCATATGATTATTCGTGTTATTTCTCATGTTTCATATGCTTCGTCTTCCATTAATATACGCTGTTGTGATGAAGGTATGTCCTTCATGACCTTCGTCTGAAGATCGTTATATCCTTAGGGAAATAACGCTTCGAAGGACGAAGGGTGTTAACCATTAACCTATTTTTGTGTTGCCTTGTTCTTAACTTATAGCATTTGAGAACAAGTCCCCAACATTGGCGCCCACCTCCGGTGAACTCACTTCCACTTTTTGAGCTTTGACCACCTTCGGCAAGCGTCGACCTTCGTCATGCCGCCAAATAAAGCTTCAGCGACAGGGGCTGGTGCTCTACAGCCACTGGACCTGAACCAAGATACCCTTTCTCTTCGAGAGGCCCGAAGCCAGAAGAGGAAGGCCACTAGTCCAACACCCCAAGAGGATGACTTGGACCAAGAAATCAGGAATATGCAAATGTTGCATCAACAGGTGCAAAGGAAGAAAGAAAAGATGGCCCGGCTAGCTGACCTACAAAGGCAGATAGACGAAACCTCTGAAGAGGTTCGTCATCTCACTCAAGATGAACAGCACCGAAGGCCCCAGCATAGAGAATTGCACCAAGAAGGCTTCTTCAACAAGGACGACTGGTATGAGGATTTTCATCATGGGAATTTTGCTTTTGATGATGCTTGTCCTCTGTCAGCAGAGCTGCAGGCTACACCTTGGCCCCCATCTTACAAGCCACCCCAGCTCCCCATGTATGACGGACACTCAGATCCGAAGCAATTTCTAATGAGTTACGAAGCAACAATATCTTCGTATGGTGGCAATACCGCGGTCATGGCGAAATCCTTCGTCATGGCAGTCAAAAATGTTGCACAAACCTGGTACTTCTCTCTTCGGCCAGGAACAATCATGTCATGGCAGAAGTTGAAGGACATGCTAATTACCAGTTTCCAAGGATTTCAGACGAAGCCGGTCACTGCTCAGGCTTTGTTCCAATGCACGCAAGATCAAGAAGAATACCTCCAGGCGTATGTCCGAAGGTTCTTGCGATTGAGGGCACAAGCACTAACAATGCCCAATGAAATTGTCATTGAGGCCATGATCAAGGGGCTTCGGCCAGGACCTTCGGCTCAATACTTCGCCAGGAAACCCCCTCAGACCCTAGAGAAACTACTTCAGAAGATGGATGAGTACATCCGCGCTGACAATGACTTTTGGCAGAGAAGGGAGGAAGCCTACAGGTTCTCCGAGATGACCAGGGGCTTCGGAGGGAGAATTCACCCCAGACATGTCAGATCAATTCATTCTACTCAGAATGACGACAGGGGAACCTAGCAACAGAAGCCACAATATTCTTCTCAAGCTTCGGGGCAACAACAGAGTTACCCTCGGCCCCCAGCTCCAAGGGGCAGAGGCGCTAGGGGCTTCGGAGGAAGGTTTGGGGATCAGCCCAGGAAAATTTACTACCTATTCTGCGGAGAAGACAAGGGCCACACCACCAGGATGTGCCATGTCACCATTCAGAAACAGAAAGAGATAGCAGAGGCTACAGCTCAACAGAGTCAGCCAAAGCAGGTCATGCATACTGCTTCGTACCACTCACCATACATTCCAGAATATGTGGGCAACCATCCTGCAGCTTCTGTTGCTTTGGCAAGCCAACCTCAGGCATCTTGGCAACAGCCCCCACCTCCACCACCAATGCAACCCGCTTATCCCCAAGGCCAGCAGCCAGAAGGGAGCCAGCACAGTCACCAGCAGAGAGACTTTAGGGAGCAGTCCGAAGCTCGCACATTCAATAGTATTGTGCCAGAATCAAAACACATCTACTAAGATATATCCTACCTCAGAAACAGCCTTTACATTTGTCATCATTTACCTTTTCAATAAAGAACAATCATCAAAAATTCAGTTCTTTTATTGTTTTCAATTTCTTGTAATAGCTTTGTCATTATCATAATGAATATATCCTCTTCAAATATTGACGAAGTTATAAAGGTTTTGACGAAGGAATGCATTACAAGTTATCGTCAAAGCAACAAAAGTCGTTCTTAAGGGAACACAGTGTAAGTTTTCTGCTCAAAAGTCGTTCTTAAGGGGACGCAGCGTAAGTTTTCTGCTCAAAAGTCGTTCCAAAGGGAATGCAGAGCATACAGCGAAAAATAAACGCTGATACCGCCGAAGTAAAAGGCGAAGAAGCTCCTAAGGGAGGCTTACAGCGAAAAATAAACGCTGATACCGCTGAAGTAAAAGGCGAAGAAGCTCCTAAGGGAGGCTTACAGCGAAAAATAAACGCTGATACCGCCGAAGTAAAAGGCGAAGAAGCTCCTAAGGGAGGTTTACAGCGAAAAGTCAGCGCTGATGAACTGAAAAATGACCAAAAGATTGACTGAGGAATGTGTGTAGGCCTTCGGCGCAAATATCACTTTGCATATCACTACATCATTACATCATGTGCATAGCATAGCATCATACATCATATTGCATCAATGGCACAAGAAGGGGGTGCAATATGAATCTACGGAAAGGCACACAATGTTGGCCTACATTACTGAGCTTCGGAGATCGGTTCGAAGATGTGTCAAGGCGCAAAATAAGTTTTCAAGAAATACAGCTCCGTCATTATGATATGAAAAGGAGATCTATTGTTCACAAGGCATAGATGTTTTTTCGGAAACCGTAATATTTTTACAGAATATGGATATTCTTTACGAAGCATGAAAAGAAGGGAAGGTGTTTTTTCGCCGAAGGCTCAAAAACGGTATGTACGTAAAATTCCATGCATCGTAAAGAGTTGAATCATAAACAGCTTATATATTATATTCAAAATTACAAAATATTTTACATATTGTCCAGCAAATGTTACACTCCAAATGGCTTTACAATAACAGCTAATCTTCTTGTAAAACTACTTCTGCAGCTTCGTTTAGCAGCTGATCAACAACTTTATCCATAATAGCTTCGGCCATTTTTCTAATCTCATCATCCCCCTTTGCTTTGGGGTCCGCCAATGGATCGGCGGGCTCTGGGGAGGAGCTTGTACGGCTGTGTTACAAAGTGTAAATAAGTCCGAAGTCATAAAATTACAACATAAAGTCAAAAGTTACTAGTCAATACCTATTTGCCTCTCGAGACCCGCACTTTTCTCAGCGGCCTCTACCACTTTTCTAGCATCGTGAATACCTTTTTCACTTCTCCTTATGATTTCCTGAGCCATCTCTCGACCGCCATTTTCCCAGATGTCAGTGAAAAATTTTCCACCAATCAAGCTTGCTTTGGCCGAGGGGTCTTTTATATCTTTAGTAGTTAAGGCGGCCTCGGTTTGCGCCAAAGATTTCACATGATCGCAGCCCCTTTTCTCCAAAATAGTAGCAATCCCCCTAGCACCCGAGAAGGCACATATGTCCCCACGGCCACTCAAAATTTCTTCAAAAGCTTCGGCCTCGCCATTGATCCAGTCAATTGGACCTTCGGGATCTCCCAGTACGAAGTTGCTTTCATTTGAAAATGCGCCGGCGCTGGTGAAACTACTCTTAATTGTTTCCACACATTTCATGGATTTTTCATAACATTTTTCTTTTGAAAGCCGAAGTGCTACAGCTGTCTTCTCCCAATGATTCTTCTAGTAGTCGCTGACTTTAAGGTTAGCTTCGGTAGTTGCACATTTTAGGTTCGCCTCAGCCAGCTGTTTCTGAAGATTTTCAATTTTGCACTTCTGGGCTTCAACTTGAGCCTTGGAAGCAGCTTCATCCTCTTTTATTTTGTTAAGCAATGAATGTAAAATCTTGTCTTTCTCAAGACCTTCGTTCCTTAGTTCAATCACTTCGGAACGAAGGTTATTCAATGCCATCGTACATCCCTCGTCTTCAGCGCTTTTCTGCGCTCTGAGGGCATTGCTGAGAATAAGGCCCTGCAAAAAGAATGTGATGATAAGAAATAAACACACGAATTTCTAACCACGCAAAAGTTTATTTTCTCACCTTTAAGCTGTTATATGCTAAGCTGTCGGCTATTTCATCTTTTGACAAAACTGAAAGCTCATCTTCTAGAGTTGGGAATCCGAAGCTTCTTGCCATCTCCCGGCAGACAGAGATCTCCTTGTTGTCTGGGAGACAATACAAGAAGTCTTCTTCTCCACTACCATTGAATATCAATGCCCCTTTTGGATATTTTAATTTCTGGTCATAATGATGAGCTTCTCGTTTTTCTTCATCAGATAGTATTTTGCCCGAAGCATGTCGCACAATATAATCAGGCAATTTGAAAGATGCTTCGGGAGTGGAAGAAAGAGTTTTTTCAGACAGAATTTGCTTTAAAGTTTCCTTTTTATTTTCTCCTTTAGTCTCCAAGGATTTTTCTTTGGCGCACTCTGAAAGTCCAGTTTTGATTTCAGCCTGGTGCTTTGTAGCTTCACTTCCAGAAGTTTTTGTTTCAATTTGTGCTTTTTGAGCTTCGGCAACTTTTTTCGGCGTGGAGCTTGAAGACTTTATTGTCTCCAGTACATCCAAAACATTAAACATCCTTTTCCTTTTGGGGGTCACAGCTGGACCCTTCTGAGTCTGTGGCACTCCAACTTCTGCTGAAGGGCTTAAAATTTTTGATATTTTTGTCCCTTCAGTTTTCGACTCTTCAGCTCTTTCAGCCTTCGGTGTTGCAGTCAGCTCTTCAGCTTTCTGCGCAGATACAGATTTTTTGGCTTTGGTAGCCGAAGGAGCCTCGTCAACAAACTCGGGCAATGTGGCCGGCTCTATGTAGCGTGGCCTGTGCGTAAGAACCTTCACCTTTTTTCTCTTCGGCGCCGGCTCACTAAGAGCGGCCGAAGCAACTTCCTTCACAGAAGCCGTACCTTTTCTTTTTTTCACCCCGTATCGGGTAACGGTAATCAGGATAGACGAATCCAATAGCATCAAAAACTCTATTCAGCCTCTTCTTTTTCCGACCATTGAAAGTCGCTGATAGCGCATTATCTTCCGTCTTGGAGTATGGCCCAAGCAGATCATCGCTTGTGGCTTCAATACATTTCAGCCAATCATCATTTGGCTCGATAAATTTATCATCATATCTGAAGGTGAATTTCATCCTAATCAGCCCACCTTCGTCAGGCTTGGTAATAGTTTCTTTTGGCATTTCCCACTTTTCTACGAGAGGCCATACTCTGAAAGCTACGTGCTCCTGGACCAAGTCTCTTGTCCCAACGAAGGAGCAAACCACGCTGAAGGCCCTCTAGCATTCTTCGGATGCTTCATCCATTTCCACCTTCAGTTTCCAGAGTCCGAAACGCTGCCAGATAGGGCGCATGACGATATCTTTAATGTCTTCTCGTGCCTCCAAATCGTTTTTCACATAGAACCATTCCTTCATCCAGTCCCCGGGCCATCTCTTCCGAAAAGTTGGCACGGGACAGCTTGACCCAGAGCGGGCACCGAAGCTGTAACAGCCAAAATTATTATGATATTGCTCTTTACCCCAGGGTTTCGTCTCATATATTAGCTCATGTATATTACAAAAGCTTTTTGCATTTGGTTCCAAGCCCTAGCTCTTCACGGCCCAGACAAAGATTCCCATTCTTATAATTGCTTCGGGCGTAATTTGATGAAGGCAGATTTGATAAATCTTCAAAACCTCAACCACAAATTTGCTCAATGGAAACCGAAGTCCAGCCTTAAAAAAGCTTCGGAAGATCACAACTTCATTTTCTTCGGGAGTAGGCACAGTCCTCTCTCCGTCATCAGCCCTTACAATAGACATGTCCCGAAAGTATCTTCCCCTCATATTATCAAGATGGCTTTGCTTAATAGTCGATTTTCCAAAAACTGCATGGCTTGGCCGCCAGGGTCGATCTTCGGAGTCTTCTCCGCCGCTCTCCACATCATAGTTGTCACTATCACTGGTACCTTCAGACAGACCCTCCAATGTTTCCCTAGCAATCTTCTCCGCATTTGTCCTTGTTATCGATTCAATAAAGCCAAGATTCATCTCCTCAGAAAGGCTCAGCTTCGTTTCAGCGGTAGCCTTCTTATCCTCAGACATATTCGAAAGAGCTGAAAAAATGCTCTCAAAGTCGAAGCTTTAATATCTAAAAAATCTGGTCAAGTGTGTGTAAGCAAAGACCTGTTTGAGCAGGCAAGGCAGATGGCAAGAAAGCATGCTAAATGAGCTAGTGGTGCGCTCTTATTTATACGCCTGGCGTATTGTGTGCTGGAGGGCCCGCTTGTCAGTAGCTGTTGCTATTCTAGCAAAGGGAAGGTGTTTTTTTGGACCTTCGGCTTAGGGCCTCCGTCCATATCGCAATTTGAATTTATTATCTTAACAAATTAATATTGCGAGGGGCTACTGTTGGGGACCTTCGGCTTCCGAAGGTCCTCAAAAACGAGATTTGACAATATTTCTGGAGTATAATACATGAACAGGTACCTTCGTACATGGACTCTTCGGACAATTGTTGTACGAAGAAACACAAAGAGAACGAAGGATAGAGCAGAGCCGAAGCTGTGCGCAAGGAAGCTTCGGCATGATAGCGGAGAAGAGGAAACCGACTTAAAAAGGAAAAGACTATCTAGACCTCAATAGATTATTATAGAGTTGTTATCAAAAGCAAAGGACCTGGATGTAATTTTACATGGGCTGCGACCCGTGCCTATAAATAGGTGAACAGTACCCCCGTACTGTTCACGCTGACTTGGCATTCGCTTTTGCGTCACGCTTGTACTTTCTTTCAAGCCGAAGGTACAAATGTAACTCAATATTGTTCTTATCCATTCATGATTATATAATAAACAATATATGAACGATGTCATATGATTATTCGTGTTATTTCTCATGTTTCATATGCTTCGTCTTCCATTAATATACGCTGTTGTGATGAAGGTATGTCCTTCATGACCTTCGTCTGAAGATCGTTATATCCTTAGGGAAATAACGCTTCGAAGGACGAAGGGTGTTAACCATTAACCCATTTTTGTGTTGCCTTGTTCTTAACTTATAGCATTTGAGAACAAGTCCCCAACAACCTCGAATAGCATAACTCATGTGAATAGTTTTAGTTCAAGTTTCATGGCTAAACAAGGTTACTAAGTGATAGAAAATATTAATATAAAATTATTGCAACTGGAATTAATTAAAAAGGATTCAAAATGGGTTTTCTATGAATTAAATGAGTTCTAGGCCTTATTTTAATACCAAAAACTCATTTATATAATTATTTCATTCAGTTTACTGTTCCCTGGGCTGCGCGCAATAATTCAGAGAACTGCAAGGGCTTCTGCGCAAGAATTCCTAAGACCCAAAGCACTATTCCTATGGATCACGGGTTAATTTTATGAAAACAGAGGGGTTCTTATGCTATTCAGCCCTGGCGAAGGGGTATTGTTGCTTTTCGGCCATCCGATCAATAATCTACGCACCAGATTAGATCAGCACGCGCATCACTTTTTCCCACTCGCCATGACCGTCAGATCCATTATCGACGAAGGGCAAACATCCACGCCCTCCTTTAATCTAAACCCTTGATCATCGTCTCAACGACCTCGATTTAAACTCACGAACCGGTATGCCATTTCTAATCTACGTCGCACGCTGGATATCCATCGGCTCAGGTGCACACATCCGCTCTTTAATCCCAACCGTTCGGCAATGGATGAATGGCACGCGACCCCCCCCCCTTCCTCCTCCGACTCGGCCACGGCAACGCACACCATTCCCACGGCGGCGCCATCACTGGGGAGCTCCAAACCCGCACTCTAGTGCCTCAAACTTTGAACCCAAAGGTGCTACACGTAGCGGAGAGGGAACCAAGGAGGATGGGAGTAGTTTTACCTCGAATCGGGGCGGTGACTTCTCTGCCCACGCGGTAATGCGGTTCCGCGATGAAGGCTGAAGTGCGGCGAGAAATTGAGGCCGCCCTGAGGATCAATTCCACCAGATACTACCAGGGACGTCTTCCTAGTGACGCTACGAAGCTCCATAACCCTTCCCCAATACCCCAACGACGATGTAGTCGAGGGTAGGCTGTGGCGGCGCTCTCCCCTCCCTTCTTGGTGCTATGGCGGCGACACGGTATTCAGTGAGGGCGAGTCTCCAAAAACAGGAGGAACGGGTCGGCCAGGGTTCTGGGGACCCCATATAGACGCGAGGTGGCCGAGGTGGGCAACGATCTCCCCAGATTCGACGGCGAGCGCCCGCCATTGTCGGGCAGTTTGTTGAAGGGTGACCGAGCCTACCCGGTCCCACCTGACAGTCTCAACGTAGAGGGGAAAAATCCTGCTAAGCGGGCCCACGAGCAAGCGACTCCGCGCGTAGAGGCCCAACTGATCGACCATGCAGACGCGTCTGACATGTGGGGCGCCCATGTCAGCACGCGCGCGAGCGCTGGGCCGCAGCGGAAGACGTACTGGGCCGAGTTCCAGTAGGTTTGGGCCCATGCGCCATTTTTGATTTTCCTTTCCTTTTCCTTTTCTTGTCTATTTTCTTTCCTTTTTCTTTTATTTCCAAATTCCATTTTCAATTCAGATTTAAATTCAAATCTTGTGCCAATTTATCCTCAAATTATATTTTAAGATTAGAAGTACCAATTTTAGAAATATAATTGTGCATATATTATTTATATTTTCATATCCTTTCTTTTCTTCTCCTTTTTCCTCAATTCCTCTTCTCATTATTATTTTATTTTTATTCATATTATTATTGTTTTAAATGCACCAAACAAAAATTCAATATTATGCAATGGTTTATTTGTGTCTTAGTGGAGTTTTACTCATTTTTAAACATGATTAGGCACATGTGATGATAAATAGGGATACACACACATATATAAAGGAATGTAATTTCTCCTTTTAGATTTTCTTACAAAGTGGGTATTACATAAATAGAATGGTCAGGTGATATAGCAATTTTACCAAGTCCTTTGACCAAACCTTGATTTCCATCCCCGAATGTAATAGCTCGTTGGGGATCTTCGTTTTTCTCATAGGAGGAGAACATCCTTTTCTTCCCTGTCATGTGGTTTGTGCACCCGCTATCAATGATCCAACTTGAGCCCCCAGATGCATAAACCTGCAAAACAATTTAGGCCTTGTTCTTAGGTACCCAAACGGCCTGGGGTCCTTTCACATTAGAAACAAGCACCTTGGGTACCCAAACACAAGTCTTGGAGCCCTTGTGTTTGCCCCCAACATATATGGCAACTACTTTGCCTGATTTGTTAGTTAAAACATAAGAAGCATCAAAAGTTTTAAATGAAATAATAGGCTCATTTGATGCAGTAGGAGATTTCTTTTTAGGTAATTTAGCATGGGTTGATTGCCTAGAACTAGATGCCTCATTCTTATACATAAAAGCATGATGAGAGCCAGAATAAGACTTCCTAGTAGGGATGAAAACGGTCGGAAACGGTCGGTAAACACTAAAACCATTACCGTTTTCATATTTTTTATCGGAAACAAAATCAAAAACGGTAACTCCGGAAACGGAAACGATATCGGTATTTCGGAAACATCGGAAACGAAAGTTCGGTGCGGAAAATACACCGGTAACGGTCGAAATCTAAAATACGATCGGTAAACATATCAAACTTCACAATAAAACAAAATTGACAAAATATCACAAATACCACAAGTTCACAATTCATGATATAACAAGTTCACAAGGATCACAAATTTATAATATAAAAAGTTTACAAAGATCACAAGTTCACAATATAACAAGTTCACAGTATAACAAGTTCATAAAGATCACAAGTTAACATACTCAAAGTTCACAATTCACAATATCCACTCGATTTAGTTGACGTGGCATGCTTACTCATGAAATATTTTTTCCTTACATAAAGGGTTTTTTCACAGCCTCACAGGAAAACCCTAAAATCTAGTGTGTGGAAAAGATAGACTGTCGACTCTCTATCATTATATATTACTAATACATAACATGTGCATAGAAAATGGTGGATTCGTTCGAGAGACCAAATCGTTAATCTCAACTGCCTTCCAACACCATCTAACCCCCAAAAAATCTTAAAGCGTCCAAAAAATACAAAAATAAGTAATCCTTATCCAGAGATGTACAGACGATGCGAAAAAATCACATGCTGGAAAATTCCGAAAAAATTCCGAGACATAATTCCGGAAATTTCCGAGACATAAATCCGGTAATTTCCTACAAAAACCGGTAACCGATGGAAACGGTTGGTAAAACACCACGCCGATTCCGATACCGATTCCGATAGAAAATTCCGAAAACCGATTCCGTTTTCGAAAAATACCGTTACCGATGAATCCGATCGAAAAATTTCGAAATCGGTTTCCAGAATTCCGAAAAATTCCGAAACCGTTTTCATCCCTACTTCCTAGAATGAATTCTCCTAATTTTATGTTCGGGATAACCAACAGGATATAAAATATAGCCTTTGTTATCCTGAACCATGGGAGCCTTACCCTTAACAAAATTAGACAATTTCTTGGGGGCATTAAGCTTGACATTGTCTCCCTGTTGGAAGCCAATGCCATCCTTAATGCCAGGGTGTCTCCCATTATAAAGCATGCTTCTAGCAAATTTAAACTTTTCATTTTCAATTTCATGATCATTAATTTTAGCACTAAGTTGAGCTATGTGATTATTTTGTTGTTTAATTAAAGCAAGGTGATCATGAATAGCATCAACATTAATATCTCTACATCTAGTACAAATGGAGATATGCTCAACAGTAGAAGTAGAGGATTTGCAAACATTTAATTCATCAATCTTAGCATGTAACATGGCATTTTCATTTCTAAGATTGGAAATAGCATCATTGCAAACATTTAAATCTTTAGCCTTTGAAATTAAAATAACATTTTCGGAAGTAAGGCTAGCAATTGATTCATTTTTAAGATTAACAATTGAATCATCACAAACATTTAACTTCTCAACCTTAGCACATAAATTAGCATTTTCACTTCTAAGGTTGGAAATGGTGTCATGGCAAATGCTAAGCTCACTAGTTAATTTTTCACATTTTTCTATCTCCTGAGCATAAGCATTTTTCACCTTAACATGCTTCTTATTATCCTTAATAAGGAATTCTTCTTGGCTATCCAAGAGTTCATCCTTCTCATGAATAGCACCTATCAATTCATTCAATTTTTCTTTTTGTTGCATGTTAAGGTTGGCAAAAAGACTAAGCACATCATCTTCACTATCACTAGAGCTACACTCATCGCTAGATGATGTATATTTAGTGGAGGCTCTAGATTTTACCTTCTTCTTCTTGCCGTCCTTTGCCATGAAGCATTTGTGGCCGACGTTGGGGAAGAGGAGGCCCTTGTTGACGGTGATGTTTGCGGCGTCCTCGTCGGAGGAGGAGTCAGTAGAGCTCTCATCGGAGTCCCATTCCCAACTCACAGGGGCATCGCCGCCCTTCTTCTTGTAGTATCTCTTCTTCTCCTTCCTCTTTCCCCTCTTGTCATCGCCTCTGTCACTGTCACTAGATAATGGACATTTTGCAATAAAATGACCGGGCTTACCACACTTGTAGCACACCCTTTTGGAACGGGTCTTGTAGTCCTTCTCCTTCCTTTGTTTGAGGATTTGACAGAAGCTCTTGATGATGAGCGCCATCTCCTCATTGTCAAGCTTGGAGGTGTCGATAGGGATCCTACTTGGTGTAGAATCCTTCTTTTCTTCCTCCGTCGCCTTGAATGCGACGGGTTGCACCTCGGGTGTGGAGGTGCTGCCTTGCTCCAAGTTGATGATTTGTTTGGAGCCTTTGATCATCAATTCAAAGCTCACAAACTTTCATATAACTTCCTCGAGAGACATTAACTTATATCGAGGATCACCATGAATTAATTGAACTTGAGTGGGATTACGAAAAACAAGTGATCTAAGAATAACCTTGACCATTTCATGGTCATCCCACTTTGTGCTCTCGAGGTTGCGCACTTGGTTCACCAAGGTCTTGAGCCGGTTGTACATGGCTTGTGGCTCCTCTCCTTGGTTGAGGACGAACCGACCGAGCTCCCCCTCGATCATCTCCCGCTTGGTGATTTTGGTCACCTCATCTCCTTCGTGTGCGGTCTTTAGTACGTCCCAAATCTCCTTGGCACTTTTCAACCCTTGCACCTTATTATACTCCTCTCGACATAGAGAGGCGAGGAGTATAGTAGTTGCTTGGGAATCAAAGTGCTTGATTTGGGCGACTTCGTCCGAATCATAGCCTTCATCCCCCATGGATGGTACCTGCGCTCCAAACTCAACAATGTCCCAAATGCTAGCGTGGAGTGAGGTTAGATGGTGTCTCATTTTATCACTCCACATACAATAATCTTCACCATCAAAAACCGGTGGTTTGCCTAGTGGGACGAAAAGTAAAGGAGTATGTTTGGAAATGCGAGGGTAGCGTAGGGGGATCTTACTAAACTTCTTGCGATCATGGCGCTTACAAGTGACGGACGGCGCGTCGGAGCCGGAGGTGGATGGCGACGAAGAATCGGTCTCGTAGTAGACCACCTTCTTCATCTTCTTTTTCTTGTCACCGCTCTGATGCGACTTGGCGTGTGAAGGGGATTCCTTCACCTTGTTGCCGGACTCTCCCGATGGAGCCTTCCCATGGCTTGTGGCGGGCTTCTTGCTTGTCACGACCTCCTTCTTGGCGTGATCTCCCGACATCACATCGAGCGGTTAGGCTCTAATGAAGTACCGGGCTTTGATACCAATTGAAAGTTGCCTAGAGGGGGGTGAATAGGCAGAATCTGAAATTTACAAACTTTAAGCACAACTACAAGCCGGGGTTAGCATTAGATTAAAATCCGAGTCCACGAGAGAGGGTGCAAAACAAATCAAAGGCAAATGAAGCGGATGACATGGTGATTTGTTTTACCGAGGTTCGGTTCTTGCAAACCTACTCCCTATTGAGGTGGTCACAAAGACCGGGTCTCTTTCAACCCTTTCCCTCTCTCAAACGGTCACCTAGACCGAGTGAGCTTTCTCCTTAATCAACGGGTCACTTAGACCCCGCAAGGACCACCACACACTTGGTGTCTCTTGCTTTGATTACAAGTCACTTGAGAATAAGAATGGGAAAAGAAGAAAGTATGATTGCAAAAAGCCAAGCAACAAGAGCGACGATTAACACACGAATCACTCTCTCTCTCTCTCTCAAGTCACTAAACACTAATGATCACTTGTCTCAATTGTGGAACTTGGAGAGATTGGAAGCTTTGATTGTGTCTTGTAATGGATTGCTAGCTCTTGTATTGAATGTATATGAGTGGGGTTAGGGCTGGACGAAATGCTTGTGGCTCGCTGGCTCGCTCGGTTCATGGTCAGCTCGGCTCGGATCGGCTCGTTTGAATTTTTTCACGAGCTGAGCCGATATCCTAGCTTAGTTCATAAACGAGCCAGCTCGGTTCGTTAACGAGCTAGCTCGCGAGCTAAACGAGCTACCATATTCTAGCAAAACGAAACTATATGCATATCATTTACAGAATAAATGATGAACATGTTATATATATGTGAGGTGTCTATGGCCTACAAATTAAACTAATGATTAATGAACTATGTCTATGTGTTAATTTGGTCTATGCAAATATGGGTTAAACTGATGAACATGTATGTGAATTGTGAGTTAATGAGTGATGAATTATGCTAATTTGGTGTTACGTTGACGTGGTTTGTGAAACTATGAGTATAATTACTATTTTCTATTGTTAAATTAGTTTAAAATTAACTAAAAAATAATTATTATGTATATATTATTTTTTCTGCTCTGGCTCGCGAGCTAAACGAGCCAGCTCGAGCTCGTAAACGAGCCGAGCCGAGCTGACTCCGTGGCTCGTTACCTTAACGAGTCGAGCCGAGCTGGCTCGTTAGCTTAACGAGCTAGCTTGAACTCAGACGAGCCGAGCCAAGCTGGCTCGTTATCCACCCCTAAGTGGGGTGCTTGGTTCAATTGAATGGAGGTGGTTGGGGTTGTATTTATAGCCCCCAATCACTTCTTAGCCGTTGCTCCTTTTCTGCCGACCACGGACGGTCCGCGCCCCTGGTCCAGATGGTCCGCCCCTGCACATCAACGGCTGAAAACGCAACGGTCGGCAGTAACGGCTATATCAACGGCTATTTTGCATTTAATGCGTCGTCAAATGTCAGATAAAGGCAATCGCGGACGGTCCGGTCGTGCACCCCGGACGGTCCGTGAGGACGCTATAATTCATTTTACCAAACCCATCACCTTCAGGTTTTTTGGTTCTTCACCGACCAGACGGTCCGCGCCTGAGGCTGGACGGTCCGCGCATGGTCGCGGACGGTGCTTGTTTTTCCATCGGACAGTCCGTAGTGTAGACTTGTGTTTTTGCATTGGTTCTGTCCGAGGCTCACCCTAGTGTCGCGGACGGTCCGCCGCAAGGGCCCGGAATGTCCGCGCTTAGTCTATTTTTCCAAAAAGCTTCTCCTGTCCAGAATAGTTGTAGTTGAACTTATGCACCTGTGAAATGAACAACTAGGCAAACTGGTTAGTCCATAGGGTTTGTGATGGTCGTCAAACACCAAAATCGATTATAGGAAATGTTGAGACTGTTTCCCTTTCAGCTTCCAAATCAAGCAAATGAAAGATGGGAACTTAATCTCACAAGAGAAGTACACCAAAGACTTGTTGAAGAGATTCAAAATGGAGAAGTGCAAACTAATCTAGACACCCATGCCTACTAATGGACATCTCGACCTAGATGAGGGAGGTAACTGGGTTGATCAAACTCTCTATCGTTCTATGATTGGTAGTCTATTGTATCTTATCGCATCTAGGCCGATATCATGTTTAGTGTCTGTATGTGTGCTCGATTTCAAGCAAATCCTAAGAAAGCTCATCTTCACGCTGTCAAAATAATTCTTAGGTATATTAAGCACGCCTTAAGAGTTGGTCTCTGGTATCCCAAAGGAGCTACTTTTGAATTAATTGGCTATTTCGATTTGGATTACGTCGGTTGCAAAACTGATAGGAAAAGTACATCCGGAGGATTCCATTTGCTTGGGAGATCACTAGTTTCATGCACCTCTAAAAAGCAAAACAGTGTTGCCTTGTCAACCGCCGAATCGGAATACATTGCTGTGGGTGCTTGTTGGAGACAAATTCTTTATATGAAACAAACTCTTCTAGACTATGGTGTGGTTTTAGAAAAGATACCTTTGTTGTGTGATAATGAGAGTACTGTTAAAATTGCTAATAATCCTATACAACACTCTCGCACCAAGCACATTGATATCTGTCATCACTTCCTTAGAGATCATGTTGCTAAAGGAGATATAATTTTAGAAGGAGTGAGATCGAAAGATCAATTAGCGGATATTTTCACAAAGCCTTTAGACAAAACTTGCTTTTGTATGTTGAGGAATGAGCTAAATATTCTTGATCTCAGAAATTTTACTTAATTACAAAAAGGTGATGTCAAGCTTGCATTGCATATTTAAATTTCTTGTATTGCATCTAGGGCTTGTCTAGCCTAGTTAAGATAACCGCCAACAAAGCGAGTGAAAAATCTTAACTCGGGCTCAAACTTGACAAGTTCTAGCTTTTAAGCTTTTGGTACTTAAATTTCATTTACTATGCAATTGTTGGTTTTTGAGATATGCATGTGGTACTGCCAGTGGCGGAGGATGCCAGAAAATTTAGGTGTTGCTAACGCAACGAAGACTAAAAATTTATGACACAATTTAAAACAACTTGTAGCTACAAAATAAGTAATAGATGTTAAAAATACCTTATTTAATAGTCATCTTGATTACAATCCATTTACAACCAAATGTCATATGGCGAATAAAATCTGGAAAAAAGAAAAAATGAGTTAGGAGCAAAAGACTCGGACCTTTAGCTATAAAAGCCCTTCTAACATCATCTCTAATATTAGGAGCAAAAGAATCGATTGGAATACGAAGTCCTGGATCAGAAATAATGTGATCCGGGTTGAACTGATTTATACCTTCGACTTGACCATTAACATTTTCACCATTGGCATCTTCATTATTATTCTCTAGAACTCCAACTTGTATTCCGGGTTCATTGCAAACTCCACTAGCGTGAGTGCTTAGTCTACTTCCACTAGAAGCTTGACTGAAATAGCTCTTTAAATCTGTCATTTTATGAAGCATATAGCATGTATTAGATAATTAGAAGACATTACAACAACCAACAGGGAGTGTTCACATAATATAGAGAGATACTTTTTTGTGCCATATTCTTTGCCTTGTTTTTGTTTGTATCAAGACTGCTATTTAGAAATTGGAAAATCTGCACATTGAAAAATCTACTAGATTAGACACGCATAATCAAATACTCACGCGCATAATCAAATAAATACTCATGTGCTACCTTTGACCTTTCTATGCTCTGCTCACAAGTCTCACAAGTCACAATCAGACAACTAGAAGCACTAAGCATTAAGCAAGCAGCCAAGCAGACAACTAGACAAGCGACATGCGGCCAAGCAGGAAGCAGTGGCAGGCAGCAGTCGTGCGGCCGTGCGGGTCGGCGCCTCGGCAGGACCAAGCGACAAGCAGCCCGCAGCCGATCGCCAGGCAGGACAAGTCAACCGGACAGGCAGATCAGCGGAGCACCGGAGCGGGTGGCTGGAGCGTGGAGCGACGGAGCGTGCCGAGTGTGCCGATTCCGAGGCTCCGAGTGGCTGGAGGCTGGCATGGGCGGACGCACGTACAGCAGAGCAGGGGCCGTGGCCCCCAGTCAATTTGCAGCAACCACCTATTGTGTCTAGAGCCCATTTAATTAGGCCCCCACTCTAATTCAATTGCAGGCCCCCAGTCCCTTGTTTTTCATTGATCGCTTCGCCTGTTGGGCTTCTTTTGCAGGCCCACAACCCCACACTGCAGACCAGATCCAAAGGTTTCTTTTGCCCTGATCGCTCGCCTGCTACATTTTGCTGTCGTGCCACCACCATCGTTTGGCATTTGTGCTTGTGCCCATCACTCATCCATCCATGACTGGTTGTCTGGTTCCATCGCAGGTTAGGTAAGCCTCTTGTTTTTACTTTTCTAATTCTTCTACTGTTCTGCAGTGATCTTTTATCGTTTTCTTTATCCACACCAAACACTCTAATTGGGATTTTTTTAATTAGAGCAGTAACAAATGGATAAATTTTTTATCAAGAGAGGGCCAACAACAAATTGCACGCATATTGGAGACAGTTCAAGTGGGGATGCAGCAGCAACAACCAGGCATAATTTGGCAGTGCCACAATTAGTTGATTTAAGCACTCTTTCTCGTGATCCTGCTAAAAGAAAGAGAATGGTGGATTATCACCCCAATCAGCATGAAGAGATAAGGAGGAAATATCTGTTGTGGGAACCTCATCAACCTCGATCATTCAATTTTCCATACAGAGAAATCGAAAAGAACAAGAAAAGGAGGTTTAATCCTAAGTGGTTTGATTATTATGCTAATTGGCTGGAATATATTTAGAAGGAGGACAAAGCCTATTGTCTATGCTGTTATTTATTTAGGGATAGCACTAAAGACAATCACTATGGACATGATGCATTTGTCACAGAAGGCTTCAATTCATGGAACAAGACTGAGAGATTTGTGACTCATATTGGTGACCGTAACAGTTTTCACAACAAAGCAGTCAAGAGTTGTGAAGACCTACTGAAATTAGATCAATCAATCCCAGCGGCTTTGCATAAAAAAAGTCAGATTGAAAAAAATGAGCATCTTATTCGATTAAATGCGGCCATTAATGTGTGTCGATACCTATTGTATCAGGGACAAGCTTTCCGCGGTCATGATGAATCAAGAGATTCTAAAAATAAAGGAAATTTTCTGTAGTTGATAGAGTACACAATTAAGCAAAATGATGTCATTGCAAAAGCATTCAAAAATGCTCCTCTGAATAATCAAATGATGTCTCCAAAAATTCAAAGAGTTATTACAGAATGCTTTGCAAGAGAAATATTGGGTTGCATAATGGAAGAAAATGGTATTGATGTATTCAGTTTATTGGTTGATGAGTGTCAAGATATTTTAGACAAAGAACAAATGGGAGTGGTTCTTAGATATCTTGATAAATGTGGGTTGGTTAAAGAAAAATTTGTTGGTGTTGTTCACGTGAAAGAGACAACAACAACCTGTCTCAAGTATTGTATTGATTTCTTATTTGCAGATCTTGGTTTAAGTCTCAAACAAGTGAGAGGCCAAGGTTATGATGGAGCAAGCAACATGTCTGGTGAGTTCAATGGTCTTCAAGCTAAAATTAAGGAGGAGAATGGTTCTGCATACTACATCCATTGTTTTGCTCATAAGCTTAACTTAGTTGTTGTGGCCATTGCAAAGAAGATATTCGATGTTGGAGATTTCTTTGATATGATCTCAGTGCTATTAAATGTGGTTGGATCATCCTGTAAGAGAAAAGACATACTTAGAGAGCACCATCAAGCAGAAGTGCAGAAAGCAATTGGAAGTGGAGATATTACAACAGGAACTGGATTAAATCAAGAAATTTGTCTTCAACGACCAGGTGACACTCGATGGAACTCTCATTATAAAACATTGGTGGGTTTGTCTAAAATGTTTCCATCAGTTGTCAAAGTGTTAGAATATGTCGAGGAAGATGGTACAGATGCATACAAGAAACGTCGAACAAATGGTCTTTTAAAGTATTTTCAGTCCTTTGATTCTGCATTTTTCTTGCACATGATGATGATGGTATTTGGTTTAACAAATGGACTGTCAAAAACTTTATAGAGAAAGGATAAAGACATTTTGAATGCTATTTCAAATGTACAATCTACTAAGAGAGAACTAGAAAAACTTAGAAGCCAAGAAGGATGGGAATCTCTTTTGAGCAAGGTACATTGTTTTTGTCATAAGCATGATATTTCAATGATGAATATGAAAGATTACTATGTAAACCCAAAGAAGCCACGACAAAGGACTAGTATAAACAATGAGCATCATTATCGAGTTGATTGTTTCTTTGTTGTCCTTGACCTGTTAAGAGAAGAGTTTAATAACAGATTCAATGAGGAAAATTCTGAGTTGCTCATGTGTATGTCTGCTCTAAGCCCAAGTGATTTATTCTCTCATTTTGACAAGGAAAAATTGATACACTTAGCAATATTCTATCCGGATGACTTTGATCACAATGATATGGCAAGTCTTGAGTATCAACTTGGCCTATACATTGATAATGTCCAACATGATGAAAGGTTTGCTAACTTGCAAAGTATAAGTGATTTAGCCAAATTGATGGTGGACACAAGAAAACACCTTTCCTATCCTTTAGTTTATCGACTGTTGAAGCTCGCATTAACTCTTCCTGTCGCCACAACAACTGTTGAGAGATGTTTTTCTGCTATGAAGATTGTGAAAAGTGCATTGCGTAACAAAATTGGAGATGAATTTTTAAGCTTTAGCCTCATTTGCTATATAGAAAAAGGAACAATTGGACACTATTTCCAATCAAATAATTGTTGATCGTTTCCACAAGATGCAAGGTCGTCGGGGGTCACAGAATTGAAACCAATTGTAAGTGTAATGCTTTATCTCTTACCATTATAACTAAAATAACTAGTTTTACTTTTACACTTGTATAATTATGATAATATGAACATTTGTGACTATATAAATTATATATAAGGCCCCTAGTCATTTTTTAGTCTGGGTCCGCCACTGGAGGCTGGAGCGCCAGCAGGAGCGGCCTGTGGCCGAGCGGGCAGCTGTGCGGGACGTCGGCAGTGCGGTTGTGCGGCAGTGTGGAACGCCGTGATGAACCCTAATCTCTATTCTATTAGTAGGCCAGCCCAAGGTATTGCCCAGGCAATACTGGGCCATAATGGGCCCTCCGCCCCTGGTCGCCCTCACGGCGGAGTTGCCCCTGCCACTCCTCACGTCGCTGCCCTGTTTCAATCTCCATTCACAGATGGGTCGTGGCGTTCTCAAGCCGACTTCACTCCAGCAGCAAAGTTCCTATATGAGCTCATGAGGCACACTTTGCTACCCAAGATGGGATACCGAGAGGCCACCACTCATATTCAGCTCTGGCTACTCGGTGCCTTGATCTCACACTCCGAGTTTGACGTGGTCGATTTTCTGATTTGTGAGATTGAGGACACAATTTTGGATGGTCTCCGTGCTCGGTGTCAGCTGTCGTACGCTCACTATCTCTGTCACATATTTGCTCAACTGATCCAGCCTCCTCAGTTCCAGGCTACCATTGAGGCCTCTCGACTGCAGTTTGGTTTCTATCGCCCAGCTCTTGTGGACATAGTTCCAGCTATAGCTCCAGCATCAGATATCAGGGTTGAGAACGAGGCCATCCAACAGTTTGAGGATCAGGGTGCAGTTACAGATACTTCTTCCGATGATGATCTAAGGATTTTGCCACCACCTCCTATGCCACCTCATTCCCATGATCACGAGGCTAGTAGCTCTAGCGCTGCTCCTTCAGCTCCTCCTCCAGCAATTGACCCTCCTCTGGCAGCCATTCTTTAGTCACTCACTCAACAGCAGGCTCATTTGGTCGCAGAGCAGGCCAATCAGGCAGCTATTCAGCAGCAGATGTCCGAGCAAATGCTCGCAATGTTCCAGACTATTCAGGATCGCCAGTACACTCTACAGCAGTAGCTTCTAACAGACAGGGCAGAGCACCGGGCGTTTATGACTCACATTCTCCAGCACACCGGTGTTCTGATCCCTCTAGTGTAGTCTGATCCTCCTCCAACTCTTCAGGCTGTTGTTGTGCCAGCTATTCAGTTAGGACCCTAGCTCCACTCTTTTGGTCCTTCCATCTCTTCGCTCAGGCCGGTCACCCTAGACTTCTCGACCTAGGTCGTTAGACCTGTCAGTGCTCAGCCACCAGTGCCACCAGCATCAGCTGTTACCAATGTTGTCGTGGCTGTTTCTATGACTGCTCTAGCTCCGGCAGATCCTGCACCGCAGCCAGCGTTAGAGTCAGCACCTGCTCCAGCTTCTACTGCAGATCCTTGATCTGAGACTAACTCCGATACTCAGCTTGCGTTTGCTCTTCTGCCTCGACCATGACCTGATGCGCCTTCACCTCCTCCTTCTTCTGGGCGGTAGGTTTGGGTCACCCTTTTTGGTTTTGACGCTAAAGGGGAGAGATGTGAGTTGTGAGAGCTAGGGGGAGTTAGGGAGTTAGTTGAGAGAGCTTTTGATCTTTTGATGTAATATATATGCATGATACTCTCTGTACAAGCTCCACTTTTGTATGACGTTTAACTCACAAACTCTATGATATGCTCTCGATGTTTGTTAATGACTGTGTGTGTATTATGTTTTCACCTATGATGTTGTCACCAGTCGTTCAGTTCTTATTCATGGATTTCATTTCATACTTGTATGAACAAGAAACTTATGTTGTGTATGCGCTTATACTTACTATTCTATTACACGATTTTTTCTGTCAAATTTGTTGAGTATCACTAACCATCTTCTCTATTGGCAGCAAAACAAACAAACTACTCTCACGCTCTTGTCGGGTTTTCATCAATCACCAAAAAGGGGGAGATTCAAAGAATCTAGGCCCTGGTTGGTTTTAGTGATTAATGACAACATAAGATTATATGTGACTAACGTGAGTTTTGCAGAGAAAATAATAAGTTAGGTCGCATTACAGGAAGTTGCGTTGCAACGGTGAAAACAATCCCTCAGATCAGAACTTGAAGCGACGGCTGGGTCTTCATATTCCGAGTGTTGAAGGAGATGCAGACACTTGATATCGAATTAGGTCTTCTATTTTTATTTTAGCCGTACTATAAAGAGGGGTTGTGGATGAGTAGTTTGACCAAGAGATTTCTAGCGTAGTGTTGGTGCATATTCACACTCACATCTAGTGTTAGGTGTCACTCTATAACACACTCACAAGTTAGAACGAAAACGGTTTAGAAAAACATAAGGAATAGAATTTGGGTTTGCTGTCTTAGGGGCACCGGACTGTCCGGTGCACCCTCTAACAGTGGGGCCGCCAACCTCGGGGGCAGCGCCTCTGCCCCCGAGAAACTCGAGAGCGACGAGTTCGCAAAGTTGATTTTTAGCGGTCACACCAGACTGTCCGGCACCGGACAATCACTGTTCACTGTTCGGTGCACTATCAGTCCAACGGCTACCTATCAGAACTAGCCATTGGAGCCGACCGTTGGCGCACCGGTGGTGCACCAGACTATCTAGTGCGCCCATGCGTAGAGAGCTATAGCAACGGCTAGTTTGGTGGATGGGGCTATTTATACCCCTCCACCAGCCTCATTTAGTGTCTTGTTGCCCACATTCAAGTCCATTCATTGCTAGAGCATTGCAAACCCCATAAAACTTAGTGAGGTGATTAGAAAATCATAATCCCGTGTTATGACCTCATTAGTGCATGTGAGAGCCACCTAGAGCACACACCACAAGCATTAGGCTTCTCTTGGTCAAGTGAAAGTCTATGACTTGTTACTCTTGGTGATTGACATCACCTAGATGGCTTGGTGGTGATTGGAGCGCGATGATCACCCCGAAGGATTTGTTGGTGACCCGACTCAAGTTTGTATGCAGCCGTGAGGGATCCACCGCGCTGGAGTGGCAAAGGATCACCTCATAGAGAGCACTTGGTTCTTGCAAGGACCAAGGGGGAGCGATATCCTTGCGCGGGTGCTTCAACGAGGACTAGGGAAGAGTGCCGACTATTCGATACCTCGACAAAAAAATTGGAGGAGTCTTCTTACCCTTGCTTTACATTCCGCATTTACTTTCAGCACTTCACTTTGTTTAGTTGCTTAGCAAGTATTTGAAGTAATGACTTAGGGTTGTTGTTTTTCTATTAGTATTTATTTATTGCTAGTAGTTGGGTGAAGTTGGGCTCTTGCTTAGGATTTAATATTTATGGAATTTTAGAAAAGCCCAATTCACCCCCCCCCTCTTGGGCATCGTGATCCTTTCAAGCCCAACAGGACCAAGCCCAACAGGCCAACACCAGAACACCGCAGTCCGAAGTTAGCAAGCTGCAAGTATGCAAGCGTGATTCAGGCATCCGTCCCATACTCCACTACTCCCGTCTGTTGCCTCGACTCCCTCGAGCAGTCCTCAACTCCTCCGGCTGGCCGCTCTATCGACGGTGACTGACTGACAGCTCCACCGCTCTATCTCTCCACGGCGACGGCTCCACCGATCTATCTCTTCCCGACAACGGCTCCACAACTCGGGCAGATGGGTAGGGCCCTCGACTGCAGACCGTTGCAACCCTAGTTCACGGCGACCCGATCAGCTCCATCTCTCCACGGCGACCGCCACAGGCAGCCGACGACACATAGCATGGTGGGAGGCAGTCCCACACCGTCGTGACCCTCGCGGCCTCGCCAACTATCGAGGGTTCAACACCGACCAGGGCCTGACGCGGTGAGAATACACATGGTGCATTTCCCTAATTCAAAATTTGGATACTAACTGCTAGAGTTCAACATGTAGCAACATAAACTTTCTCCTAACTCAAAAACATACAGAGTATGGCAATGAGATTTTTGGCTGTCCTAGCAAGTAGTGTATCATCAGAGTCCACTTTTAGTACTGGAGGAAGAGTGGTTGATGATTATCGAAGTTCTTTGAATCATTCAACAGTTCAATCACTAATTTGTGCATCTAGTTGGATAAGGGGCTCTCAACATGAGAAAAGTGCACATATTCTTGTGGTATGTAATCCTATTATAGGCTATAACATAGCAAATATATTTAATATTTCTTTTAACTTTTGTTCTATTTAATGCTGATGTGATATGTGTGGACTGTTCAGGAGGGAGATGACGGTGATATCGAGTTTGTGGAGTTCCCTAAGGGTGCGTTGGCAAGCAATTAATAAGTATAACTGTCGGGGACCGTAATTAGGAGTACCCCCAAGGCTCCTAATCTCAGCTGGTAACCCCCATCAGCACAAAGCTGCAAAGGCCTGATGGGCGCAATTCTAGTCAAAGGCTCCGTCCACTCAAGGGACACGATCTCACCTCATCCGAGCCCAGCCTCGAGCAGGAACGGACGCACCTTCGACTCGCCCGAGGCCCAGTCCGGGTAGGCTTCACGGAGAAGCAACCTTGGCCAGATCGCCTCGCCAGCCGACCGGATCGTAGAAGCGTTTAATGCAAGGATCGCCTGACACCTTATCCTGACGCGTGCTCTCCAGTCGACAAGGCCGAAGTGACCGCAGTCACTTTGCCCCTCCACTGACTGACCTGACAGGAAAACAGCGCCGCCTGCGCTGCTTTGACTGCTGTGCCACCCGCCAGGGTGAGGCTGACAGCAGCCAAGTCCAGCCTCGGGCGCCATAGGAATCTCCGCCTCGCCCGACCCCAGGGCTCGGACTCCACCTCGACCTCGGACGATGGTCTCCGCCTCGCTCGACCCCAGGGTTCAGACTCAACCTCGACTTCGGACAACGGTCTCCACCTCGCCCGACCCTAGGGCTTGGGCTCAACCTCGACCTCGGACGATGGTTTCCGCCTCGCCCGACTTCCGGGCTCGGACTCAACCTCGACCTCTGGACGATGGTCTCCGCCTCACCCGACCCCCGGGCTCGGACTCAACCTCAACCTCGGAGGAGTCACCACCTCACTCGGGCCGACCACGCCACAAGGGGGGCCATCATTACCCTACCCCTAGCTAGCCCAGGCTACGGGGAACAAGACCGGCGTCCCATCTGGCTCGCCCCGGTAAAACAAGTAATGATGGCACCTCGCGTGCTCCATGACGACGGCGGTTCTCAGCCCCTTACGGAAGCAAGGAGACGTCAGTAAGGATCCGACAGGCCCGACAGCTGTGCTTCTACAGGGCTCAAGCGCTCCTCCGACGGCCACGACGCCACATGAACAGGGCTCCAACACCTCTCCGACAGCCACGTCGGCATGTACATAGGGCTCTGGCTCCTCTCTGCTAGCCACGTTAGCACACTGCTACACCCCCCCCCCCCGTTGTACACTTGGACCCTCTCCTTTACGTCTATAAAAGGAAGGTCCAGGGCCCTCGTACGAAAAGGTGGCCGCGCGGGAGAACGGGCTGACGTGCAGTCTCACGCCCTCTCTCTCTCCCTCGCGAACGCTTGTAACCCCCTACTGCAAGCGCATCCGCCCTGGGCGCAGGACAACACGAGGCCGCGGTTTCCCCTCACTGGTTTTCCCCCCTTGTGCTCCGTCTCGCATCGACCCATCTGGGCTGGGACACGCAGCGACAATTTACTCGTCGGTCCAGGGACCCCCCAGGGTTGAAACGCCGACAGTTGGCACGCCAGGTAGGGGCCTGCTGCGTGTTGACGAACAGCTTCCCGTCAAGCTCCAGATGGGGAGTCTCCAGCGACCTCTCCAACCCGGGACGAAGCTCTGTTTCGAGAGTCTCGAGTTCATGTCCCTCGACGGCAGCTACGACATGATACTCCTTCCTCTGTCGCGTGACAACGACAATGGCGGCCGTCACCCCGCCCGCTGGCAGCGGAATCGACAACGTCTTCCCCGCGTGGCGGAAGAACAGCGTCCGAGTCTGTCCTGTCACCTTCCTCGTCGACGGGGAAGGAGGCGGGCAATCATGGCCAAGCAGAAGGTGGCACCTCGTCGGCTGTCGAGCGAGTCGACGACGCCGGCGCCCCAGCGGGGGACACGTCGGGCGTTGACCTCGCGTCTGAGATGAAGATGAGCGTCGTTTCCCCGCAACATGCCAACCCCAAGCAGACGGACAACACCAGCACGATTGCGAAGGACTTGCTGAGCGTTAGCCTCGTACCTGAGATAACGGTGAAGTCCATCCCCGACGCGACTTCGTCACCATCCGTCGATCAAGAGGTATCGTCCGTTTCCCATCCTGTGCCTTTTAAATTCAGCTCCGACCCACCAAGCGACCCCGCTTCGGTGGACGCTTTCATAAAGGCATATCCAAACCTTCTGGGGTACCATATGTGGTCAACCTGGGATCGATTGACGACCGTCTCGACCTACGGGCCCCTGGGTTCTGAGGAAGATGACGAGCCCGACTCTGGTTGGGATTTCTCCGGGCTTGATAACCCTAGTGCCATGCGGGACTTCATGACCGCATGCAACTACTGCCTCTCCGATTGCCCCGATGATAGCCACAGCCTCGGCGACGAGGACTGTGGCCCAAGTCGCGAATGTTTCCACGTCGATCTAGGGGGTCTCGACGAAGGCAACCACCTTGGTATGCCGGAGAACGACGATCCCCCTAGGCCTGCGCCTCGCGTTGACATCCTTCGGGAGCTAGTTGTGGTCCCAGTCCCTGCGGGGGGTCAGGACACATAGCTCGAGCAAATACGCGAGATGCAGGCCAGGCTCAACGAGGGAGCAGGACAACTTGTGCAGCTCCGACCGAACATTAGGCAGGAGCGGGCAGGCCGAGCACCAGCCAGAGAAGCGCATCATCTGGCCCAGGACGTCCAGCACCGCATCACCGACAATACCAGGGCAAGGCTGCCCCCGGCTTCCAGTGGGGTCAGCCAGAAACTGGTTGCAGCGGTAATACTACTCCGAGCGATGCCGGAACCATCCACCACCGAGGGGCGGCGTATCCAAGGAGAACTCAAGAATCTCCTGGAGGATGCCGCGGTCCAACGGGCCAAAAGCTCTGCCTCCCGAAGGCAGGGGTACCCCCCGGAGCATCACGCCGCGACTTCCCGATTCATGCGGGAAGCCTCGGTCCACACCGGGCGCACGCGGGGCACAGCGCCTGCGGCCCTGGGCCGCCTCAGCAACGAGCACCATCGCCGCGACCGTCGAGCCCACCTCGACGAGAAGGTGCGCCGAGGCTACCAACCCAGGCGTGGGGGACGCTACGACAGTAAGGAGGATCGGAGCCCTTCGCCCGAACCACCCGGTCCGCAAGCTTTCAGCCGGGCCATACGACGGGCGCCGTTCCCGACCCGGTTCCGGGCCCCAACTACCATCACCAAGTACTCGAGGAAGACGAGGCCGGAACTGTGGCTCGCGGATTACCGGCTGGCCTGCTAGCTGGGCGGCACGGACGATGACAACCTCATCATCCGCAACCTCCCCCTGTTCCTCTCCGACGCCGCCTGAGCCTGGCTGGAGCATCTGCCTCCTGCGCAGATCTCCAACTAGGACGACCTGGTCAAAGCCTTCACCGACAACTTCCAGGGCACATACGTGTGCCCTGGGAACTCTTGGGATCTCCGAAGCTACCGCCAGCAGCCGGGAGAATCCCTGCGGGACTACATCCGGTGATTCTCGAAGCAGCGCACCGAGCTGCCCAACATCACCGACTCAGATGTCATCGGCGCGTTCCTCACCGGCACCACTTGCCGCGATCTGGTGAGCAAGCTGGGTCGCAAGACTCCCACCAGGGCGAGCGAGCTGATGGACATCGCCACCAAGTTCGCCTCTGGACAGGAGGCGGTCGAGGCCATCTTCCGGAAGGACAAGCAGCCTCAGGGGCGCCAGCCGGATGATGTCCCCGAGGCGTCCGCTCAGCGAGGCGCGAGGAAGAAGGGCAAGAGGAAGTCGCAAGCGAAACGCGACGCCGCCGACGCAGACCTTGTCACCGCCGCCAAGCACAAGAACCCTCGGAAGCCTCCCAGAGGCGCCAACTTGTTCGACAAGATGCTCAAGGAGTCGTGCCCCTATCATCAGGGTCTCGTCAAGCACACCCTTGAGGAGTGCATCATGCTTCGGCGCTACTTCCACAAGGCCGGGCCACCGGCGGAAGGTGGCAGGGCCCCCGACAACGACAAGAAGGAAGCCCACAAGGCAGAGGAGTTCCCCGAGGTCCATGACTGCTTCATGATCTACGGTGGGCGGGTGGCGAACGCCTCGGCTCGGCACCGCAAGCAAGAGCGTCAGGAGGTCTGCTCGGTAAAGGTGGCGGCGCTAGTCTACCGAGACTAGTCCGACAAGCCCATCACCTTCGACCAAGGCGACCACCCCGACCGCGTGCCGAGCCTGGGGAAGTACCCGCTCGTTGTTGATCCTATCATCAGCAACGTCAGGCTTACCAAGGTCCTCATGGACGGAGGCAGCAGCCTCAACATCATCTACGCCGACACCCTCGGGCTCCTGCAGATCGATCTGTCCTTGATCTGGGCCGGCGCGGCGCCCTTTCACGGGATCATTCCCAGGAAGCGCGTCCAGCCCCTTGGACAACTCGATCTGCCCGTCTGCTTTGGGACTCCCTCCAACTTCTGAAAGGAAACCCTCACGTTCGAGGTGGTCGGGTTCCGAGGAACCTACCACGCAGTGTTGGGGAGACCATGCTACGCCAAGTTCATGGCCGTCCCCAACTACACCTACCTCAAGCTCAAGATGCCAGGCCCCAACGGGGTCATCACCGTCGGCCCCACGTACCGACACGTGTACGAATGCGACGTGGAGTGCGTGGAGTACGCCGAGGCCCTCGCCGAATCCGAGGCCCTCATCGCCGACCTGGAGAGCCTCCCCAAGGAGGTGCCAGATGCGAAGCGCCACGCCGACGACTTCGAACCAGCAGAGGCGGTTAAGTCCGTCCCTCTCGACCCTAGCAACGACACCTCCAAGCAGATCCAGATCGGCTCTGAGCTTGACCCCAAATAAGAAGTAGTGCTCGTCAACTTTCTCCGCGCAAACGTCGAGGTTTTTGCGTGGAGTCCCTCGGACATGCCAGGCATACCGAGGGATGTCACCGAGCACTCACTGGATATCCGAGCTGGAGCCCAACCCGTGAAGCAGCCTCTGCGCCGATTCGATGAAGAAAAGCGCAGAGTCATAGGCGAGGAGATCCACAAGCTGATGGTTGCAGGGTTCATCAAAGAGGTATTCCATCCCGAATGGCTAGCCAACCCTGTGCTTGTGAGAAAGAAAGGTGGGAAATGGCGGATGTGTGTAGACTACATTGGTCTAAACAAAGCATGTCCGAAAGCTCCCTACCACCTGCCTCGCATCGATCAAATCGTGGATTCTACTGCTGGGTGCGAAACCCTGTCATTCCTCGATGCCTACTCAGGGTATCACCAAATCAGGATGAAAGAATCCGACCAGCTCGCGACTTCTTTCATCACACCTTTTGGCATGTACTGCTACATTACTATGCCATTTGGTTTGAGGAATGCGGGTGCGACATACCAAAGGTGCATGAACCACGTGTTCGGACAGCACATTGGCCGAACGGTCGAGGCTTACGTCGATGACATCGTAGTCAAGACGAGGAAAGCCTCTGACCTCCTCTCCGACCTTGAAACGACATTCAAGTGTCTCAAAGCGAAAGGCGTAAAACTCAATCCCGAGAAGTGTGTCTTCGGAGTCCACCGAGGCATGCTCCTGGGGTTCATCGTCTCTGAGCGGGGCATCGAGGCCAACCCGGAGAAAATTGCGGCCATCACCAACATGGGGCCCATCAAGGACTTGAAAGGAGTACAGAGGGTCATGGGATGCCTTGCGGCTCTGAGCCGCTTCATCTCGCGCCTCGGCGAAAGAGGCCTGCCCCTGTATCGCCTCTTAAGGAAGACCGAGCGCTTCACCTGGACCCCCGAGGCCAAGGAAGCCCTCGGGAACTTGAAGGCGCTCCTTACAAGCGCGCCCATCCTGGTGCCCCCCGCTGCCGGAGAAGCCCTCTTGATCTACGTCGTCGCTACCACTTAGGTGGTCAGCGCCACGATCGTGGTCGAGAGACGAGAAGAAGGGCACGCATTGCCCGTCCAGAGGTCGGTCTACTTCATCAGTGAGGTACTGTCTGAGACCAAAATCCGCTACTCGCAAATTCAGAAGCTACTGTATGCGGTAATTCTGACACGGAGAAAGTTGCGACACTACTTCGAGTCTCATCCGGTGACTGTGGTGTCATCCTTCCCCCTAGGGGAGATCATCGAGTGCCGAGAGGCCTCGGGTAGGATTGCAAAGTGGGCGGTGGAGATCATGGGCGAGACGATCTCGTTCGCCCCTCGGAAGGCCATCAAGTCCCAAGTCTTGGCGGACTTTGTGGCTGAATGGGTCGACACCCAGCTTCCAGCAGCTCCGATCCAACTAAAACTCTGGACCATGTATTTCGATGGGTTGCTGATGAAAACAGGAGCGGGCGCGGGCCTGCTCTTCATCTCACCCCTCGGGAAGCACCTCCGCTACGTGCTGTGCCTTCATTTCTCGGCGTCCAACAACGTGGCTGAGTATGAGGCTCTGGTTAACGGGTTGCGCATCGCCATCGAGCTGGGGGTTTGGCGCCTCGACGCTCGTGGCGACTCGTAGCTTGTCATCGACCAAGTCATAAAGAACTCCCACTGCCACGACCCGAAGATGGAAGCCTACTGCGACGAGGTTCGGCACCTGGAGGACAAGTTCTACGGGCTCGAGCTCAACAACGTCGCTCGACGATACAACGAGACTGCAGACGAGCAGGCTAAGATAGCCTCGGGGCAGACAACGGTTCCTCCGGACGTCTTCTCTCGAGACCTACATCAACCCTCCATCAAGACCGACGACACTCCCGAGCCCGAGAAGGCCTCGGCTCTGCCCGAGGCGCCCTCAGCTCAGCCCGAGGCAGCCTCGGCCCCGCCCGAGGCACCCTCGGCCCTCGAGGGTGAGGCACTACGCGTCGAGGAAGAGCGGAATGGGGTCACGCCTAATCGAAACTGGCAGACCCCATACCTGCAATATCTCCACCGAGGAGAGCTACCCCTTGATAGAGCCGAAGCTAGGCGACTGGCGTGGCGCGCCAAGTCGTTCGTCTTGCTGGGTGACGAAAAGGAGCTCTACCACCGCAGCCCCTCAGGCATCCTCCAGCGGTGCATATCCATCACCGAAGGTCAGGAGTTATTGCAAGAAATACACTCGGGGGCTTGCGGTCACCACGCAGCACCTCGAGCCCTCGTGGGAAATGCCTTCCGACAAGGTTACTACTGGCCAACCGCGGTGGCCGACGCCACTAGGATTGTACGCACCTGCCAAGGGTGTCAATTCTACGCAAGGCAGACGCACCTGCCCGCTCAGGCCTTGCAAACAATACCCATCACCTGGTTGTTTGCTATGTGGGGTCTGGACCTCATCGGTCCCTCACAGAAGGCACCCGGGTGCTTCACGCACCTGCTGGTCGCCATCGACAAATTCTCCAAGTGGATCGAGGTCCGACCCCTAAACAGCATCAGGTCCGAACAGGCGGTGGCGTTCTTCACCAACATCATCCATCGCTTCGGGGTCCCGAACTCCATCATCACCGACAACGGCACCCAGTTCACTGGCAGAAAGTTCCTGGACTTCTGCGAAGACCACCACATCCAGGTGGACTGGGCCACCGTAGCTCACCCCATGACGAATGGGCAGGTAGAGCGTGCCAACGGCATGATCCTGCAAGGACTCAAGCCGAGGATCTACAACAACCTCAACAAGTTCGGCAGGCGATGGATGAAGGAACTCCCCTCGGTGGTCTGGAGTTTGAGGACGACGCCAAGCCGAGCCACGGGCTTCACGCCGTTTTTTCTAGTCTATGGGGCCGAGGCTATCTTGCCCGCAGACTTAGAATACGGCTCCCCGAGGACGAGGGCATACGACGCCTGAAGCAACCAGACAAACCGAGAAGACTCACTGGACCAGCTGGAAGAGGCTTGGGACATGGTCTTACAACACTCGGCGTGGTATCAGCAGTCCCTGCAACGCTACCACGCCCGAGGGGTTCGGTCTCGAGACCTCCAGGTGGGTGACTTGGTGCTTCGGCTACGACAAGACGCCTGAGGGCGCCACAAGCTCACACCTCCCTGGGAAGGGCCATTCATCATCGCCAAGATTCTGAAGCCTGAAACATACAAGCTGACCAACAGTCAAGGCGAGGTCTACAGCAACGCTTGGAACATCCGACAACTACGTCGCTTCTACCCTTAAGATGTTTTCAAGTCATTCATGTACCTTGTTTACATACACAAGCAAAGTCTAACCTTCAAGGAAGGGTTAGCCTTGCCTCGGCAAAGCCCGACCCTCCCTCGGGGGCTAGAAGGGGGGAACCCCGTCTGTGTCAAAATTTTCCTCGGAAAAAGTCTTTCTGCCAGAACATCTTTCGTGCTTTTCGACTACTTTGATAGTGGAATCCTGAAAACGACGGAGTACACGTAAGCAGGCAAGGCCGACCGAGCCGAGGGATTCCTAGGCCTCCGGGATACGGATACCTCACTCATCACCTTCTGCGATAAGTAACTCACGCTCGGATAAGCGATTCCGCTGACCGAACAAGTCTTAACGCTCAAAAACTTTTTCTGCCAAAACAATTTTTCGTGCCATCTCGACTATATCGATAATAGAATCCTACGGACGAGTAAGAGTACACGTAAGCGGCAAGGCCGACTGAGCCGAGGGACTCCTACGCCTCCGGGATACGGATACCTCACTCATCACCTTCTGCGGTAAGTAACTCTCGCTCGGATAAACGATTCTGTTACCGATGAACAAGTCCTGATACTCGAAACAAGGGGAAAAGAAACGCAGCTTTACAACACAACAACGGTATGTTCGGGCCTCGGCGACCGCAAAAAACATACGCACACTACAGACAAACTGTTCCTACAGGTTCAGACGTCGGTAGGGGGAGCAGCAGCACCCTCGGCATCGACTCCACCTTTGGCGGAATCTGACCCAGCCTCGGACAGCAACACGGTCGAAGGATCTCCACCTCGAAGGAAGATGTCAGCACCGCGCCTGGGCCATCGCCGCCAGGGTCTCCTCCAGGAACCCGGCCCAAGCAGACGGCCGGACCGGCCGCTTCGTAGCCTCAGCCAGCTATCCCCCGAGGACACCAGCCCAGCTCATGGCCTCGGCAGCCCGACTCCAGGGTTGGTCCCGCCAGTGGACAACCTGGCCAGGTCCCAGCCGCCACTGCAATGCCTCCTCGGCCTAGGAAGTCCCCTACTCCCGGGCCGACGAAGTTTCTTCTCCAGCCAACTCCGCCTCTATCCATGCTGACATCGCTGCCTCCGGCTTCGGCTCATCGCAGAGCAGCCGAGGGTTCCTTCGCTAAGAAAGAGAAGCCTTGTAACACCCGGGCCTTAAGGGACAAAGTCGGGTGCATCTCATACATGCGCCAAAGAAGACAACATATATAATCACAGAGTGTATAGAGATAAATGTCACAATAATCAGAGTACTTAATACATAGCGGAAGTCTTACAAAAATAAAACATAAATATAACAGGATCTAAAATCTATCCTTGGCGCTAGAAAGTCAACTGGGAGACGCCACCTAGATCGAATCGAACTCCTCGTTATGGCTCCTCTTGAACCACATGTTCTTCTCCTGTGGGGGGTGTGAGATAGCAAGGGTGAGCTCACAACATGTTCATCACTCAACAAGTTATGGGGAATAATGTGGCATGAACTCACCAAAGGTGGGAGTTCATATGATGTGTAAGGCTGATCAAAAGTAGGGGTTAAAGCTGAGCATTGCTTTTAATAGGTTGGTCAAATTTTATTAGCAATTACTAGATGTAAGTAAATACCAAACCATAATAAATAATAGAATAAAATTAATAAATAATCCCATGCAAATGCAAATGACAAATTGAATTTAAGTTCCATAAATTAATCATGTGAGGGTCCGAGCCGCTCATGACCGTGAGCACGGCTAGTATACCAGTTTTACACTCTACAGAGGTTGCGCATCTTTACCCACAAGCCGTGTTACCCATTTGCCAAGGGGTCATGAATCCCATACACCTCTACCAAGGAAGCGAGGCAGGGTAACACTACGAGGCCTTTACAAAGTTCCACTAGCTTCAGAAATCCCGCTATAGTTTATAGGAAGCTCCAGTGCAGGAATCCCTCGCCTGACCGCCATCGCAGCAAAATCAACCCAAGGACCTCCCTACACTGACCACTCCCCTACTGCCCTTGCCCCTTTCGGGTAAGGAAGACCTCCACTAGCTTTTCTAGTTAATCAGCCAAGGGCGTCCCATTAAACCCTTGTGGTAGCACTGTTTTCCCGGGTGGTCGCTCCATGTTCCAATTAATATAATGATCTTATCATGAACATAAATAACGTAACAGAATAATTGGAACATGGATATAATGAAATATTAACCCGAAACCATATAGAGCAATAGCATAACTACCCAAGTGATTCAAGGATAAACAAGGTAAAAGGATAAACAGTCTAGGATGACCTATTGGGTCCCATCAAAATTAAACCTATGCATTGATAAATGATAATAAAGAATATTATTGGGTAACAAAAGTGAATCAAGGGCACAACTTGCCTGGCACTTGAGATTCTAGTTACCAGGGTGATTCTTCGGATCCTCGTGACCTCACGCTAGTCGTAGCAATACAAACAAACATGGTATAGATAAAATTAACATAACACCAAACATAAGTACAAACTGAATAATAATGATCTACGCGTCGCTACGAGATCGTGGAATCGAGAACCACTAGAATCGGAGTTATGGTTAAGGAGTTGTGATTCTATAGAAGATCTATGGGATTAAGATATTAAAGTATATTATAAATTGGTTAGTATAAATCATATGAGAGAATATCTTATAAATAATTAACTCACTTTGATCCAGTAGTTTATAAGTAGTTTAACCGGGCTAACCAACATCAGTTAAATACCGACCTAATTATAAAATAATGAGACATGACATAATAAATGTTGTTATTGCATAGTAAATATTTGTACGAGACTAACGCAACTTGAACGAGTCAAATCAGAATTAAAACGAAGGGGTTATGAATTTCCAAGGGTTTTATGTATTTGATACAAGATTAAATAGGATATCAATTTTTAATGTGACATTTATGTCAAAATAGTGGTACTAAATGATAAACAATAATATTATAGAATTATAGAAATTGGAATGGACTCATTTGGACTTAATATGAATTTTCTATGGATTTAACAAGATTCTGGAATTGTTTTTATATAAGAAATTCATTTTATAAATCAATTTATCTGATCTACCATTTCCCTAAACCGCGCCTCAATTACCATATAAGACAAGGGCTTCTGCGTAAGTATTCCCGTGACTCAGACAAACCCGGCAATGGATTGCGGGTTGATTTATAAAGGTCCCAGGGGCTCTTTAAGAAAAGCGCACGGCGAAGGGGTATCGCGGGATTCTAGCCCTCGGATCATCGGTCAATGGCTCGGATTAGATCCTCGCATCCTTGAACCGGTATGGAGCACTAGCCGCCCAATTCTAAGTAGATGGCCATGATTTAAAAACCCTGGATCTAACCACAGTCGTCCGTTAATAGATCAACGGCGCTAGATCGATTCACTCGAAACGTTACCACGTTCTAATCCTATCCACTCGCTGAAGATCTGACGGTCGCCCGTCATCTCCTCCGTGCTCCCCGACCTTGCCAGCCACCGGAGTTGAGTTCTTCCATGGCGGCGCCAGGACCGGTAACCTGCCAACCCGAGTTCTAGCGCCCAATCCCGACGCACTACGCGGTGTCACGATTATAACGAAAAGGATGAACGGCTACATGTCTCACACCCGCCACGGAACCAAACCGCGGTGGCCACTGCACCCCGAGCGCGGCGGAGCGCCATGGCAGGGACATTCGATTCGCGGCCTGGGCACCGCACCATCCTAAATTGAGCTAGCTATGTGATGCTACGGATTCCACGAATCCAACAAAGGACTTACCAGAGCAGGAGACGACCCACCGACGAGTGTCCACGGCGGACAGCGGCCCACGGCGGAGGCGCAATCTCGACGACGAATTCAGCGCAACACAGTCGATCTCTGCCCGTGGCGCCCCAACGGCAACCAACCCGAGGCTCGAGCCGTGCGTACCGGGTGGTTTTGGGGTGACACCAGTGACGGCGGTGAAGTTTGTCGTGGCGGCCCACTTCTCGTACCTCCTTCTCTCTATCCGTTGGCTATGGTGGGGGGTGCGCGAGGTGCCGTGCTGGACCTACTTGGCTCTGGGGAAAAGAAAGGGAAGGGGAGAGCTCATCTCCCCCATTTATGGCCGCCCGAGGTTGGCCCGGAGACGGTAGCAATCGATCCCGAGAAGTGCGCCGGTAGTTGAGTCCATCCGAGAAGAGCGGCGAGGGAAGAGGAGATGTCTGACGACGTGGCCCCACCAGTCATTAGCTTCGCGAGGTGATCACGGTGCACGCTTGAATGGCCGACTAGAGGGGCCCGCGTGGCAGGGATCCAGGCACTGGTGACATGAGACCGATGGGGCGGGTCCATCTGTCAACGCGACATTTGTTGGGCTGCGCGGGAAGAAGGCTAGGTGGGCCGAGAAGCGACCTAATCAGCCCATGGCGCACGTATATCCCCTTTTCTTTTCTTTTTATTTTCTGTTTTCTCCCCTCTTTATTTTTAAAAATCTAATGGATTTAAATATTTGTTGTAAAATTGTACTTTGGATTAAACATTCAATTTCATGATGCCAACATAAAATAATATCTTTATTTATACATTTTTATTTACTTGCATGTAGTCTCTCTTTTCTATTTCCTCTCCAAATTCTAAGTTTTAAATTAGGCCAAAACCTTCTTTTTATTATTATATTACCATATTATTCCTTTTTGACTTACAAAATTCAAATTCCAATCTAGGATGAAGTTTAAGAATTTCCATTTGATTCCTACTAAAATCAATCATTATGAAGTAGATATCCATTTATTCTAATTTTTTTTGTTTGATAAATGTTTGAAATATGAGACACACTCCTATTGTTTTCTTTTTATTTAAAAAAAGTATTTTGAATGTGGAATGAGAAGTAAGGGTTACTTCAAAGTTAACTATTCATGTGAATAAATTCTTTTTGGTGCATCACTTAATGATATGTATAATCATCTAGTTGAATAGATAATTTTTCTATTACTTCTTTTCTAAAATACTTCTTGGTTTTAGAAATTTAGTCCCCAAATTTCAATACTCAAGTATAGTTTGGGATATTATTCAAGTATAAATGGAGATATCTGAATTTACTATTTTATTTCTTTATTTATTTTATTATTTTTTTCTTATACAGATTTTGGGCCTTACAAGCCTCGAGCGGCAAGGCCGACCGAGCCGAGGGACTCCTATGCCTCCGGGATACGGATACCTCACTCGTCACCTTCCGCACAGGGCAACTCACACTTGGTTAAGCGGTCCAGCTAGCCGACAGGCGAGTCCTGGTGCTCGAAATGGGGAAGAAACACAGCTTTACGCACAAATACACAAATGTTCAGGCTCCGACAACCGCAATGAACAGACGCCAGCACTCAAGGTGCCATTACAAACGGGACTCCGGTTCCGTTCCCGTGGGTATGAACAACCTCCATACCAGGAGGCCCGCGGGACGACGAGCTCCAAGCGGCTCACCGCCGCCCGCTCCTGCAGCAGCGACAACGACCTCCGTCCCGGGCGGCAAGACAGCTGCAGCAACGGCTTCAGGGCAAACGCTGCGGCGGAAAAGTTCTTGCCCACCAAGGACGAGAACCAGCCATTCAAGCCAGGGAGACGGAGGCCCAGGGGTGCACGCGGAGTTGGCGATCTCGTCGGCAGAGAAACCTTCTCCGGCTGCCACCACCTTAGCACCGACGGCGGCGTGAACCTATCCGCCAACACCGCACCAGCGGGCGTCGGCCGCCCTGCAGCGCACCGGCAGGTCCTCACTCCCGTCCTCATCACGAGAACGAGAATGGGACCGTCCCAGAACACGAGTACCGCGCTCGCGGCGTACGGCGTGTTGTGAGACCCCCCGGTGCGGCTGGCCACCGTCGCCCAGACGGAGGACAGAATGCTGCACCCTGGCTGGGCAGCAGCAGTCCACCTTCCCTGGCATGGCTGGAGGACGCCTCCTCCGCAGAGCTGGAGGATGGTTTCCACCCCCAGAAGCTGGAGGAGGGAGCGGGACGCCAGCCCACGCGAAGGCAAGCTCCAGCTCAGCTTGCCCTCCTCCCCAGTTGAGGGCGGGGCAGAGGCCACAGCCCGGCTCGCTTCTCTCCACCAAACTGCCCACTGGTGGGGGAATGTAGCCGGGCTGCACGACGAAAATCCTTGAAGTCGAGCGATGGCTGAAAGGTACCTACGTCCACAAGGTTGCGCTCCTTCCACAACAAGACGAAGACAACGCGAGCGCTCCCCATCCGGGGGCTCGGAAGGCGGAAGGGCGCGACACATGAGGGAAGTGTGAAGGCATGGCTACCGCACAGGAGGTTGATCCCTTTTTAAAAGGCGACTCTCCCCGCTCGCGTCCTCAGCCGTCGTGGACTAAGTCTTCACCAACATGCTCCAAGGTCCTCCCCCTACGACACGGGGGCTGGGCCTCACGCGTCATGCAAGCTGGCCCAAGACAAAAGAAGCCAAACCGCCACGCGCGGAGCGTGTAACTGCCCAGCGGTTACAAGCATTCCTCCGTATTCGCCCAAACCAGCGGGTCAAAGGGCGGACCGCCATGCAGGCGGCATGCAACTGCACCAAGGGGGCGCACCCTTTCGACTTCGACGCATCCAGCATGGAGGCCCAGGCCCACACATCATGTAACCGGCGCGCCGGTTACTACGTGCAAAAAACTGCAGCGCCACTTGCGCCAACGTCGCGCTTTCTCGACTACGGAACCGGTGCCGCGATTCGAGGCAACCCTGCGCATGGCCCAGCAGTGCCAACCAGGCACGCCGGTCACGGGTCAGTCAGCCGCGGGAGAAGGCGCGATGGTCAGAATGGCCAGAAGTGGGCCGGCAGTAATGGCGGCGGCAGGCGGGCGGAAGCAACAGTCAAATCATCTGTAGGCTCATGTCCCCTCCTGGAACAGCGAGAGAGCCCTCTCCCACGGCGTGAAGACGACGCGCCCATGTTCCGTTCCTCGAACGGCTCGCACATGCACAACGACTGCCCCGCGAACCACTCGTCCCATCGCATTAACTCTGCGGCAGGGCAGGCGACACCTTTGGCAGGCGAAGCGGGCGACGCTTCACCTCCGCCATAATGACCGCGTCAAAAAAGGTGTGCCACGTCGTTCAATTTCGTATCCTTTTCTTCTTCCCCTTTCTCTCTCTCTCTCTTGCTACAGGGACCGGGAAAGGGGGATACTCCGAAAGGGATCCTTCTCCGCGAAGGAAGCGGGCCCCGAGCCCCCCTACTGATCAGAGGTTCGAAGGTTGGCCCCTCGGAAGGGTTCGACAGCCGCCTCAGAGCACTCGGGCTCCGCGCCCACTACTGGTCAGAGGTTCGAAGGCTAGCCCCTCGGAAGGGTTCGACAGCCGCCTCAGGCCACTCGGGCTCCGCGCCCACTACTGATCAGGGGTTCGTAGGCTAGCCCCCCGACGGGTTCGACAGTCGCCCTAGAGCACGCAGAGTGAGGGATGACTCTGGGTACGTTCGATACATAACCAAGGCTCGGACTACGCTCCCGAGGTACCCTAGGACATTTCCGAGACCAGCAGGAGCGATTCTGTAACGGAATCCCATCAGAGAGAGGCATCGAGCCCTCGGACCCTATCGAACGGGACCGGGTCCGGCAAATCACCTGCAGGTACTTTTGGAGCGCGCCTCTGGGCCACTAGCTGACCCTTATCGAACGGGGCATGGGCGTCCACTTGGATCACCCGTTAGCAACTCACTGGAGACACTATGTTCGGCGCCCTCCGAGGGCAACATGGCGCTTTCCCCCCTCCTCCTTGCGGAAAGGCGACGCAGGGGCGTATGAAAAAAGCCGAGTCTGCCCTTGACCGTCCTCTCGCCCTGTGCAGAGGCTCAGGGGCTGCTCACGCAAACCCGGCTCCGGCCAAACCGTTGACAGCGTCAACATACCAGCCCGAGAACTCGGAACCTGACTATGCACCCAGGTAACGACCAGTTCGCATGAGGGAACAACCAGACCGGCCGAGCCATCACGAAAGGCACTAAGACCTCGAATGAGTCAAACCACTCCTCCGAGGCCTCGGGGGCTACACCCGGCAGGTGCGCTCGCGCGCACCCACCGGAACAAAATGCAACCGAGAAAGGCCGGTCCCCTTGCAAAAAAGTGCGACAAAGCCTCCAAGCGACTACCCACACTCCCTTTGAGGCTCGGGCGCTACTGTCGGGGACAGTAATTAGGGGTACCCCCAAGGCTCCTAATCTCAGCTAGTAACCCCCATCAGAACAAAGCTGCAAAGGCCTGATGGGCGCAATTCCGGTCAAAGGCTCCGTCCACTCAAGGGACACGATCTCGCCTCATCCGAGCCCAGCCTCGAGCACGAACGATAGACCAAGGCAGATTCGCGCCTCGCTCGAGGGTCTCCTCAAGCAACGGACGCACCTTCGACTCGCCCAAGGCCCAGTCCGGGCAGGCTTCACGGAGAAGCAACCTTGGACAGATCGCCTCGCCAGCCAACCGGATCGCAGAAGCATTTAATGCAAGGATCGCCTGACACCTTATCCTGACGCGTGCTCTCCAGTCGACAAGGCCGAAGTGACCGCAGTCACTTCGCCCCTCCACTGACTGACCTGACAGGAAAACAGCGCCGCCTGCGCTGCTCCGACTGCTGTGCCACCCGCCAGGGTGAGGCTGACAGCAGCCAAGTCCAGCCTCGGGCACCATAGGAATCTCCGCCTCGCCTGACCCCAGGGCTCGGACTCCACCTCGACCTCGGACGATGGTCTCCACCTCGCCCGACCAAAGGGTTCGGACTCAACCTCGACTTCAGACGACGGTCTCCACCTCGCCCGACCCCAGGGCTCGAGCTCAACCTCCACCTTGGACGATGGTCTCTGCCTCGCCTGACCCCTGGGCTCAGACTCAACCTCGACCTCCGGACGACGGTCTCCGCCTCGCCCGACCCCCGGGCTCGGACTCAACCTCGACCTCGGAGGAGTCACCACCTCGCTTGGGCCGACCACGCCACAAGGGGGGCCATCATTACCCTACCCCTAGCTAGCCCAGGCTACGGGGAACAAGACCGGCGTCCCATCTGGCTCGCCCCGGTAAAACAAGTAATGATGGCACCCCGCGTGCTCCATGACGACGGCGGTTCTCAGCCCCTTACGGAAGCAAGGAGACGTCAGCAAGGATCCTTCAGCCCCGACAGCTGTGCTTCTATAGGGCTCAAGCGCTCCTCCGATGGCCACGACGCCACATGAACCGGGCTCCAACACCTCTCTGGCAGCCACGTCAGCATGTACATAGGGCTCTGGCTCCTCTCTGCTAGACACGTTAGCACACTGCTATACCCCCCGTTGTACACCTGGACCCTCTCCTTACGTCTATAAAAGGAAGGTCCAGGGCCCTCATACGAAAAGGTGGCCGCGCGGGAGAATGGGCTGACGCGCAGTCTCACGCCCTCTCTCTCTCTCTCTCTCTCTCCCTCGCGAACGCTTGTAACCCCCTACTGCAAGCGCATCCGCCCTGGGCGCAGGACAACATGAGGCCACGGTTTCCCCTCACTGGTTTTCCCCCCTTGTGCTCCGTCTCGCGTCGACCCATCTGGGCTGGGACACGCAGCGACAATTTACTCGTCGGTCCAGGGACCCCCCAGGGTCGAAACACCGACAATAACCAAAATCAATAGTGATGTATTGATTTATAAACTATGCTGATTTATAAAGTTTTGTACAGGATGAAGGAAGATGTGCTAATGGAGTAATGGAGGAGAAAAGTGGATGTCAGCAGCCTGGCATGTTGTTTAGACTTGTCACACCCGGCTTTTAGGAACAAAGCCAGGTGCTTCTCATACATGCGCCAAGAAGACAACATATATAATAACAGAGTGTATAGAGATAAATATCACAATAATCAGAGTATTTATTACATAGCGGAAGTCTTAAAAATAAAAGAATAAATATAAAACGAACTAAGGATCGTCGGCGCCAATGTCAACTGAGAAACGCCACCTAGATCAGATCAAACTCTTTGCCTTGTGGCTCCTCCTGAACCACCTGCTCTTCTCCTGTGGGGGGTGTGAGACAGGAAGGGTGAGCTCACACACGATCATAGCTCAACAAGTTGTGGGGAATAATGTGACATGAACTCACAAAGGTGGGAGTTCATGTGGTGTGTAAGGCTGATCAACAATAGAGGTTAAAGCTGAGCATTGCTTTTATAAGTTGGTCAAAATTTTATTAGCATTTACTAAGTGTAAGTGAATACCAAACCATAATAAAATAATAGAGAACAAAATTAATAATAAACCCATGCAAATGCAAATGACAAATTGAGTTTAGGTTCCATAATTTAATCATCGGAGAGTCCTGAGCTGCTCTTGACCGTGAGCTCGGCTAGTATACCAGTTTTACACTCTGCAGAGGTTGTACCCTTTACCCACAAGTCATGTTTCCCATGTCGCCAGGGTTAGCTAGGCCCTTAGACACTACCGAGGTGAATGGCTAGGGATCCACTACGAGGCCTTTACAAAGTTCCACTAGCTTCCAAAAACCCGCTACAGTTTATCGGAAGAGCACTTGCAAGAATCCCCCGTCTGACCGCCATCGCAGCAAATCAACCCGAGAACCTCCTTGCATGCAACTCCCCTACTGCCCTTGCCCCTTTCGGGTAAGGTAGTCTTCCACTAGCTTTCCTAATTAGTTAGCCAAGGGGTCTCATTCCTCCCTTGTGGTGGCACGTGTTTCTCAAGTTAAGCTCCATGTTCCAATTAACAATAATATAATGATCTTGACATGAACATAAATAAAATAACATAATAACTGGAACATGGATATAACAAATGATTATCCCAAAACCATATAAAGCAATAGCAAAAACTACCCATGCGATTCAGGGGCAAACAAGGTAAAATGGATAAACAGACTAGGGTGACCTATTGGGTCCCATCAAAATTAAACCTATGCATTGAATAGTGATAATAAAGAATATTATTAGGTAACAAAAGTGAATCAAGGGCAAAACTTGCGTGGCACTTGAGATTCCAGTTACCAGGGTGATTCTTCATATCCTCGAAACCTCGTGCTAGTCGTAGCAATACAAACAAACATGGTATAGACAAAATTAACATCACACCAAACATAAGTACAAAACGAATAATAATGATCTACGCGTCGCTACGAGATCGTGGGAACGAGAACCACTAAGATCGGAGTTATGGTTAGAAAGTTATAATTTTCCGATGATCTACTATATTATAAATTTATTAATATATAGTATATGAGAAAATATATTCTAAATAATTAATCCAACTTTAACCTAGATCATAACCTGATTAGGGATTTCCTTTTACTCAGATTATATTTATGGAAAGATTAATCCTAGGTTAGTAGAGTTAATCAACTGAATGAAGACTAAACACTTTCCTAATTATAATTATATGGAATATGGTACACATGATGTTGATACTACGTAGAGAATATTTTTATGAAGCTAACGCAATTCGAATGGATCAAATCGGAGTTAAAATGAATTAAATACGAATTAAACAAGTTTCTAGATTCATTTTTATACTAAAAATCATTTTCTCATAATTATTTTACTTAATTCAAGTACTATGGACTGGGGACACTATTTCAGAGGACTTCAGGGGGTTCTATGTAAATTACAGGACCACACTGTAATGTTTTAACCCTGCAATGGACGACGGTCTGTTAACCGAGAAACCTAGGGGTTTATTTGCAAAAGGAAATACTACGAAGGGGTATGGTCAAAAGGGATCCGTTCGATCAGAGGCCGACGGCCCTGATTCAATTCAACGTGAGCTAATCACAATCGTCCAGTATGATCAAATGGCGCAGAGCGCATCTTCAACCCCCGACACTCTCTCTCCTCACCTCCTACCGGTCTAACCCCGGCGGCGCGCAGCAGGCATCGCGGCGGCGCCATCACCGGTGTTCAGCCGAACCGGGGACACGAGTTCTATATCACATCTTATTCACGAAATGCGCAGAGGAGAACTAGATGATCTTCACAGAGGTTACCCATCGGCGACGGACATTGTGCCGAGCCGACCACCGTGTCACGCAGTACCACAACGGTGAGCAAGGAACCAGACTAACGAGTAGGCGAAATCAAGCATGGAAAGGTGCTATACGTGGAGCAGGAAGAGGTGAACTTCGGAAGGGGTCCACATACCATGAATCATTCAAGCCAACGCCACGGCGCCGATGTCCAGCGGCACCATCATGGGGATCGAAGTTCGATGAGCGATTCGCGAGGCGACGAACATCCAACCAGCCCGCAGAGATCACACATTTCATCCGACGAGTCGATGGAGCGCCCAGGACTGGCATGGGAGCCGCAACGCTGGCCCACGCGCAAAATCGCACAGCGAGCAGCGTCGTGATTTCCCCGCGTACCAACAAACACTGGACATTGTCGTGGGCACAGGTGGCGGCGTCAGGAGTAACATTGACGCGCGATTCAACGAGCACCGAGGACTTCACCCACCAGCGAAGGCCCCAAACTCAGTCCTGGAAGCGCGGTGGAGTTGCTGGAGTCATTAGCGAGTCCCTGACAACGCCACACGCATGTAACCTGATGGCGGGGGAGAACGTAGGGCTCAACCGGCTGGAGCAGGGCAGTCGTTGCGTCGAGCCGGAACAGGGTAGCGACGCGGTGAATCACAGATGGTTGGATCGAAGATGGCGATGCCCAGGGCTCAGGCGCGGCAGCCAGTGGGGAAAAGGGTTGAGGTGAGGAAAAGCGGCTGCTACGAGACGCGCGTTCCACGGGTTGGTGATGTAGGGACATTGGCTCGGATTATGGAGGTGAGGTACGGCTGGTGAGAGCGTCTTCTTTTTTTTGGCTGAGCTGGTCCGAAGCCGATCAACGGATCCCGGCGAGATCGCACCAGACCGCGCTTGCTCCGCGAGTTTGTTGACGAAGCTGAGCAGATGGGCCCACCTATCAGTGAAAAGGTAACGGTACCTATGCGCGCGCGGCATGAGCACAGTTCTGGCAAGTGGGTCCCACACTGCCAGTGTCACACGCGCAGATTAGGCCAGCAAAGAGATGGAAGGGAGGAGCTGGTTGTCGGGCGCATAGAGGGGAGTTGGGCCGTGCGGCTGTAAAGGATAGGTGGGCCGGAATGGGAACACTCGGCCCAGACAGGGTTTCTTTCTTATTTATTTTTCTATTTTCTTTTCTTTTCATTTTTATTTTCTTTTCTCATTTTAGATTTCGAATTTTGAATTTAAACTCAGTTGTGAACTTGCACATATATCAAGTGTTCCAATTCAAACCCCGTGATAAAAATATTTATTTGTATATTTATTCTCTTTTTCTTTTCTTGATTATTTCTCATTTTCAAATATTCAAGTTAGTCATTAATTCTTGAATTTGGATATGAATTCATTTCTATTAGTGACTTTTATTATTATTAAATACACATAGAAATAAAAGCCAACATGATGCATATTTTTGTGGTATGTTTTTTTATTAATTATTTGTTTTTAAATGTGGTGTTCACATGTGATGGAAAGTAGATACAACACACACATATAAATAAAGGGAATAACTTTTCTCCTTTTATATTAACTTTTACAAGTTGGGTATTACAAATCCTACCCCCCTTAACAAGAATCTCGTCCTCGAGATTTTAGGAGGAACGAGGGAAAAGATGGGGAAAATCTATGCGAAGCTCTTCTTCTCTCTCCCATGTAGCTTCATACTCTACATGATGGTCCATTCCACTTTGCATCTCTTAATAACTTTATTTCTTGTAACTCAAGTCAAAGTATCAAGAATCTTAATAGGGTATTCCTTATAAGTCAAATCTCCTTGAACACTGAGCTCTTCCATTGGTAACTGTTCCTTAGGGACACTGAGATACTTCTTAAGTTGAGACACATGAAACACATTATGCACATCCGATAGACTAGCAGGTAACTCGAGTTGATAGGCCATCTCTCCAACTCGCCTAAAAACTCTGAATGGTCCAATAAAACAAGGGGACAATTTTCCCTTGACTTTAAATCTCTTCATTCCACGAAGTGGTGACACCTTGAGGTACACATGATCACCTTATTCAAACTCTAGTGGTCTTCTTCTATTATCAGCGTAGCTCTTTTGTCTGGTCTGAGCTACCCTCAAATTCTCCCGAATTATACAGACTTGTTCTTCAGCCTCTTGAATAAGTTCAGGTCCAAAGAACTGCCTTCCCCTAGTCTGATCCAATATAGAGGAGTCCTGCATTTCCTGCCATATAAAGCTTCAAAGGGTGACATCTTCAGACTGGCCTGGTAACTATTATTATATGAGAACTCAGCATAAGGTAGACTCTTGTCCCAACTACTACCATGCTGAAGGGCACAAGCTCTCAACATATCTTCCAATACTTGGTTAGTCCTTTCAGTCTGTCCATCAGTCTGAGGTAGGCCGAACTAAAATTCAACTTTGCATCCATATTCTCATGAAAACTTTTCCAAAACCTGGTGGTAAACTGTGATCCTCTATCCAAAATGATCTTCTTCGGTACACCATGTAAAGACACAATCCGAGCCATATATAACTCTGCCGATTGAGATACCTTATAAGTAGTCTTGACTGGAATGAAGTGAGCCACTTTGATCAGTCTATCCACAATAACCCATATAGAATCATATCCTTTCGAGGTGCGAGGCAATCCAGTAATGAAATCCATACCAATCACTTCCCACTTCCATTCGGGTATCTTTAATGGGTATAATAGTCCAGTTGGTCTTTGATGTTCTGCCTTAACTCTTTGACACACGTCGCACATAGCCACATGTGCAACCACATCTCTCTTCAATCCATACCACCAATATTTCTGCTTCAAATCCTAATACATCTTGGTACTACCAGGATGAATAGAATAATCCGAGTCATGGGCCTCCCTTAAAGTAGTCTCTCGAAGGCTTTCAATATCAAGAACACATATCCTGTCCTTGAACCACACGGTGCCTTGCTCATCTTCCGTGAATTCCGGACCTCGACCTTCAGTAATCAGATCCCTAATCTCTTGTATCTTAGCATCACCAATCTATCCTTCTGCGGATTTCTTGCTCCAAGGTAGGTTCCACATCAATAATAACTCCTTCAGTGTAAGCATCTATCCCCAGGTTAAGTCTCCTGAAATCCCCAACAATCTCATCGGGTAGCTAGGCAACAACAGCTGAATGAACATGCTCCTTTCGACTTAAGGCATCTGCAACCAAGTTTGCCTTGCCCGGGTGATAGTGAATCTCCAAGTCATAATCCTTTATAAGCTCCAACCAACGGCGTTGCCTAAGGTTGAGATCCTTCTGAGTGAATATATACTTCAAACTCTTATGATCCGTATACACTTGGAACTTGGTTCCCATGATATAATGTCTCCATATTTTTAACGCATGCACTACGGCTGCTAGTTCTAAGTCATGAGTGGGGTAGTTCAATTCATGTTTCCGTAACTGACGAGGCGTGTAGGTAATCACATGTCCTTCTTGCATGAGCACCCATCCCAAGCCTTGGCCACATGCATCACAATAAATATCAAATCCCTTCTGTAGATCTGGCATAACCAACACTGGTGGCAACATCAATCTCTTCTTTAATTGGTCAAAGCTATCTTGGCACTTCTCGTCCCACTTAAACTCTCTGCCGAAGCGAGGTCATAGGCTTAGCAATCTTAGAGAATCCTTCAATAAATTTCTGATAATATCCTGCAAGTCTCAAGAAACTTCGAATCTCCGTAACTGTAGTGGGTATGCTCCACACCACTATCTCCTTGACTTTGGCAGGATCCACTGATATCCCTCCAGTAGAAGTGACATGTCCAAGGAATGACACCTCGTCAATCCAGAACTCGCATTTACTGTACTTGGCGTAGAGTTGATTATCTCGTCGCTTCTGTTACACCAATCTCAGATGTTCCTCATGATTACTATCACTCTTGGAATAAATAATAATATCTTTGATGAAAAGCACGACAAATCTATCCAGATCATGAACACCTTATTCTTTAGATCCATAAAATAGGCTGGTGCATTAGTTAATCCAAATGACATAACAGTGAACTCATATAATCCATATCGGGTCGAGAAATCCGTCTTGGGAATATCCTATGGCCTAAGCTTCATTTGATGGTAACCTGATCGGAGATCAATCTTCGAGAATACTCTAGCATCTCTCATCTGATCAAATAAATCCTCAATGTGGGGTAATGGACACTTGTTCTTCACAGTGACATTGTTAAGGGACCTATAATCCACGCACATCCCTTGCGATCCATCTTTCTTCTGTACAAATAGAACTGGCGCTCCACAAGGTGAAGAATTCGGACGAACGTACCTAACCTCCTGTAACTCCGTTAACTGTTTCTTAAGTCCTTTTAACTCTTCTACAGACATCCTGTATGACCGTTTGGGAGTAGGAGTAGTCTCAGGTAAGAGATCAATAGCGAACTCAACTTCCCTATTTGGTGGCATCCTTGGTAACTCCTCTAGAAAGACATCCGGAAAATCTCTAACCACACGGATGTTGACATCAACAAACTTCCCATCTACTAAAAATGCTGCTAGTCTGGTGGTGGTAGTTACTGCAATTTCAACTTCAAATCTTTCTCCTTTGGAACTGGTGGGTTCTACGGTTCACTTAGCACAGTGTATATACTGTCTTTGCCTTTCTTAACCATGACATACCAAGGATCACGTCTATAGTTAGCCCATCTAGGTTAGAAGTACAGGATAAGAAAGGAAGAATTGTAGACAAGGCGAGTAATTAAGAGAAATGTTACTGCGGGGGATTTATTAGCTAAGTAGATTAGTGTGTCACCTACTAAAGTTAATTCATTACCTTATGGTGGTACATGCTAAGATGCCCAACTATAATGTTTCAATCAATCAAAGAAGCAAATCAGGCATTGATCATCAAAACAATCAACCAATATTTTTAATAGAGAAAATATTTTTTTTCTTTGGTCTCCTATCTCTTCAAAAGTTCATAAATGTAGGATTCCAAGGTGTGAAATCCATCTCGTCTCAGAATAGAGAAGATAAGAATGATCAGAGTAGAACAGCAGAAGGTGAGACAAGATCAAGATGAGATAAGTATAGAATGAATCAGAGTAAGGTAAGTAGGTAAGGGTTGTCCATTTCTATCTAGGTTTCGTCCTACAGTCAACATTTGCTCTGATACCACTTCTGTCACACCCGGCTTTAAGGAACAAAGCCAGGTGCATCTCATACATGCGCCAAGAAGACAACATATATAATAACAGAGTGTATAGAGATAAATGTCACAATAATCAGAGTATTTATTACATAGCGGAAGTCTTAAAAATAAAAGAATAAATATAAAACGAACTAAGGATCGTCAGCGCCAATGTCAACTGAGAAACGCCACCTAGATCAGATCAAACTCCTCGCCTTGTGGGTCCTCCTTAACCACCTGCTCTTCTCCTATGGGGGGTGTGAGACAGCAAGGGTGAGCTCACACACGATCATATCTCAACAAGTTGTGGGGAATAATGTGACATGAACTCACAAAGGTGGGAGTTCATGTGGTGTGTAAGGCTGATCAACAATAGAGGTTAAAGCTGAGCATTGCTTTTATAAGTTGGTCAAAATTTTATTAGCAGTTACTAAGTGTAAGTGAATACCAAACCATAATAAAATAATAGAGAACAAAATTAATAATAAACCCATGCAAATGCAAATGACAAATTGAGTTTAGGTTCCATAATTTAATCATCGGAGAGTCATGAGCTGCTCTTGACCGTGAGCTCGGCTAGTATACCAGTTTTACACTCTGCAGAGGTTGTACCCTTTACCCACAAGTCGTGTTTCCCATGTCGTCAGGGTTAGCTAGGTCCTTAGACACTACCGAGGTGAATGGCTAGGGATCCACTACGAGGCCTTTACAAAGTTCCACTAGCTTCCGAAAACCCGCTACAGTTTTTGGGAAGAGCACTTGCAAGAATCCCTCGTCTGACCGCCATCGCAGCAAATCAACCCGAGAACCTCCTTGCATGCAACTCCCCTACTGCCCTTGCCCCTTTCGGGTAAGGTAGTCTTCCACTAGCTTTCCTAATTAGTTAGCCAAGGGGTCCCATTCCTCCCTTGTGGTGGCACGTGTTTCTCAAGTTAAGCTCCATGTTCCAATTAACAATAATATAATGATCTTGACATGAACATAAATAAAATAACATAATAACTGGAACATGGATATAATAAATGATTATCCCAAAACCATATAAAGCAATAGCAAAAACTACACATGTGATTCAGGGGCAAACAAGGTAAAATGGATAAACAGACTAGGGTGACCTATTGGGTCCCATCAAAATTAAACCTATGCATTGAATAGTGATAATAAAAAATATTATTGGGTAACAAAAGTGAATCAAGGGCACAACTTGCCTGGCACTTGAGATTCCAGTTACCAGGGTGATTCTTTAGATCCTCGAAACCTCACGCTAGTCGTAGCAATACAAACAAACATGGTATAGACAAAATTAACATCACACCAAACATAAGTACAAAACGAATAATAATGATCTACGCGTCGCTACGAGATCGTGCGAACGAGAACCACTAAGATCGGAGTTATGGTTAGAAAGTTATGATTTTCCGATGATCTACTATATTATAAATTTATTAATATATAGTATATGAGAAAATATATTCTAAATAATTAATCCAACTTTAACCTAGATCGTAACCTGATTAGGGATTTCCTTTTACTCAGATTATATTTATGGAAAGATTAATCCTAGGTTAGTAGAGTTAATCTACTGAATGAAGACTAAACACTTTCCTAATTATAATTATATGGAATATGGTACACATGATGTTGATACTGTGTAGAGAATATTTTTATGAAGCTAACGCAATTCGAATGGATCAAATCGGAGTTAAAATGAATTAAATACGAATTAAACAAGTTTCTAGATTCATTTTTATACTAAAAATCATTTTCTCATAATCATTTTACTTAATTCAAGTACTATGGACTAGGGACACTATTTCAGAGGACTTCAGGGGGTTCTATGTAAATTACAGGACCACACTGTAATGTTTTAACCCTGCAATGGACGACGGTCTGTTAACCGAGAAACCTAGGGGTTTATTTGCAAAAGAAAATACTACGAAGGGGTATGGTCAAAAGGGATCCGTTCGATCAGAGGCCGACGGCCCTGATTCAATTCAACGTGAGCTAATCACAATCGTCCAGTATGATCAAATGGCGCAGAGCGCATCTTCAACCCCCGACACTCTCTCTCCTCACCTCCTACCGGTCTAACCCCGGCCGCAGCAGGCATCGCGGCGGCGCCATCACCGGTGTTCAGCCGAACCGGGGACACGAGTTCTATATCACATCTTATTCACAAAATGCGCAGAGGAGAACTAGACGATCTTCACAGAGGTTACCCATTGGCGACGGACATTGTGCCGAGCCGACCACCGTGTCACGCAGTACCACAACGGTGAGCAAGGAACCAGACTAACAAGTAGGCAGAATCGAGCATGGAAAGGCACTATACGTGGAGCAGGAAGAGGTGAACTTCGGAAGGGGTCCACATACCGTGAATCGTTCAAGCCAACGCCACGGCGCCGATGTCCAGCGGCACCGTCATGGGGATCGAAGTCCGATGAGCGATTCGCGAGGCGACGAACATCCAACCAGCCCACAGAGATCACACATTTCATCCGGCGATTCGGTGGAGCGCCCGGGACTGGCATGGGAGCCGCAACGCTGGCCCACGCGCAAAATCGCACAGCGAGCAGCGTCGTGATTTCCCCGCGTACCAACAAACACTGGACATTGTCGTGGGCACAGGTGGCGGCGTCAGGAGTAACATCGACGCGCGATTCAACGAGCACCGAGGACTTCACCCACCAGCGAAGGCCCCAAACTCAGTCCTGGAAGCGCGGTGGAGTTGCTGGAGTCATTAGCGAGTCCCTGACAACGCCACACGCATGTAACCTGACGGCGGGGGAGAACGCAGGGCTCAACCGGCTGGAGCAGGGCAGTCGCTGCGTCGAGCCGGAACAGGGTAGCGACGCGGTGAATCACAGATGGTTGGATCGGAGATGGCGATGCCCAGGGCTCAGGCGCGGCAGCCAGTGGGGAAAAGGGTTGAGGTGAGGAAAAGCGGCTGCTGCGAGACGCGCGTTCCACGGGTTGGTGATGTAGGGACTTTGGCTCGGATTATGGAGGTGAGGTACGGCTGGTGAGAGCGTCTTCTTTTTTTTGGCCGAGCTCGGTCCGAAGCCGGTCAACGGATCCCGGTGAGATCGCACCAGACCGCGCTTCCTCCGCGAGTTTGTTGACGAAGCTGAGCAGATGGGCCCACCTGTCAGTGAAAAGGTAACGGTACCTATGCACGCGCGGCATGAGCACAGTTCCGGCAAGTGGGTCCCACACTGCCAGTGTCACACGCGCAGATTAGGCCAGCAAAGAGATGGAAGGGAGGAGCTGGTTATCGGGCGCATAGAGGGGAGTTGGGTCGTGCGGCTGTAAAGGATAGGTGGGCCGGAATGGGAACACTCGGCCCAGGCAGGGTTTCTTTCTTATTTATTTTTCTATTTTCTTTTCTTTTCATTTTTATTTTCTTTTCTCATTTTAGATTTCGAATTTTGAATTTAAACTCAGTTGTGAACTTGCACATATATCAAGTGTTCCAATTCAAACCCCGTGATAAAAATATTTATTTGTATATTTATTCTCTTTTTCTTTTCTTGATTATTTCTCATTTTCAAATATTCAAGTTAGTCATTAATTCTTGAATTTGGATATGAATTCATTTCTATTAGTGACTTTTATTATTATTAAATACACATACAAATAAAAGCCAACATGATGCATATTTTTGTGGTATGTTTTTTTATTAATTATTTGTTTTTAAATATGGTGTTCATATGTGATGGAAAGTAGATACAACACACATATAAATAAAGGGAATAACTTTTCTCCTTTTATATTAACTTTTACAAGTTGGGTATTACAAGACTTTAGAGTGCTAGCCTTTGGTTTTAGTGGCATGCTGCTAGCCTTTTGGTCTTTTGGACGTTGGCAATTTGGCATGTTCTAACTTATAACTTCTAAGCAAGATAGACAGTCAGGACTCAGGAATAGTAGCCTTTTGCCCTTTTAGATGCTGCTACCTGCTAGTGGCTGCTGCAGTAGTGCACTAGTGCTTGTGTACTTGTGTAATTGTGTTTCTATGCCGACTAGCTAGCTGTCAAAATGTGCACTTATGCTTGTGCATGTGCTGCTAAGCTGCTACTGTAGTAGTGTACTAGCGCTCCTTTTGGTGGTTAACTGGTTAGTGGTTAGCTGGTTATGTTTCATTTTCATGGCCCATAAATTCTAGTGAAGTGGTGTAAATTGAGCTGATGTTGTGAAGCATGAACTGATGAATATTGCAAGCTGATTATAAAATGTGATTATAAAATATGATGTATGAACTGATGAACGTTGCAGCTGTATTATTTTTGTGATGAATTGAAGTCATAAACTCATAATATGGTCTATGAAACTATAACAATGATGACTATTTTCTGGTGTTATATTTTTTTCACTATGGCTCGTGAGTCAGACGAGCCAGATCAAACTTATAAACGAACCGAGCCTAACCAAGCTCATTCCTGGCTCGGTTTCTGTTAGAAAACATTTTATGTGATCGAATTCCAAGGGATGCGACCCTTCGTGGTGTCCCTTCACTATGTATATATATGTACACACTTCATGAGAATATACAACTGTCATTTGTCTCTCGGTTAATCTCGTTACCACTGAATATACTTCAACACGTTATCAGCACGCTCGCGAGATAACAGAAGAAAGAGTTTCGAGGGAGCCTGGTCAGACAGGCTACTCTGCCTCGCTCGGCACGACAATCGGAGGCCACAGGCATGCGGGGAGCGGTGTTCATTTACCGTTCAGCGGCACTGGAAGATGTAGTTTCCTGCGAAATTTCTCTGGCCAACGGGATCTAGCAGCCGGTGACACGGCTCGGGCCACATGCGTTGGCCAAGATGTGAATTCCTATCCGACATTAACAGCATGTCTGACGGGAGGTAAAATGCAAATCCATCATTTTTCCATACGTAGTGGAGTTTGTGACTGTTTTTTTTCGTTGCCTTGCGTGTTCCTCTGCAACCGCCGTGACAACAAGTCGGGTCGCGCACCCTCACCCGGATCGGGGTGGCCACGCCCAGGCCGCTGCTGGCCGCACGACGACAGAGACGCGACGCGCGTACGCGCCGGAGGCCGGACACGCGCCTGGCCGAGCCCACGAGCCTGCGCTCGCGCCTAGGTCCCGCCCAGGGGGCTGCGCACCCGCGCCGTTGTGACCGCGCCTAGCGCCGTCGGGGCCGGGGGCGTGTAACACCCGGTTTTAAAGGACAAAGCCGGGTGCATCTCATACATGCGCCAAAGAAGACAACATATATAATAACAGAGTGTATAGAGATAAATGTCACAAAATATCAGAGTATTTATTACATAGCGGAAGACTTATTACAAAGTAAAAGAATAAGTATAAAACGAACTAAGGATCGTTGGCGCCAATGTCAACTGAGAAACGCCACCTAGATCAGATCGAATGCCTCGGTGTTAGGCGGCTCCTCTTCGACCACCTGTTCTTCTCCTGTGGGGGTGTGAGACAGCAAGAGTGAGCTCACATATGTTCATAGCTCAACAAGTCGTGGGGAATAATGTGGCATGAACTCACCAAAGGTGGGAGTTCATGAAGTGTAAGGCTGATCAATGAAATAAAGGCTGAGGCTGAGCATTGCTTTTATAAGTTGGTCAAAATTTTATTAGCAGTTACTAAGTGTAAGTAAATACCAAACCTTAATAATCATAAAGAACAGTAATAGTAAAATGATCCCAAATGCGATGCAAATGTCAAATTAAATTTAAGTTCCATAAATTAATCATGTGAGGGTCCGAGCCGCTCATGACCGTGAGCACGGCTAGTATACTAGTTTTACACTCTGCAGAGGTTGCGCATCTTTACCCACAAGTCATGTTACTAATCTGCCAAGAGACGGCCAATCCCATACACCTCTACCGAGGAGGCGAGGCAGGGTAACACTACGAGGCCTTTACAAAGTTCCACTAGCTTTAGAAATCCCGCTACAGTTTATAGGAAGCTCCAGTGCAGGGTTCTTGCCTGATCGCCATCGCAGCAAAATCAACCAAGGACCTCCCTACACTGACCGCTCCCCTACTGCCCTTGCCCCTTTCGGGTAAGGAAGACCTCCACTAGCTTTCCTAGTTAATCAGCCAAGGGCGTCCCATTAAACCCTTATGGTAGCACTGTTTTCCCGGGTGGTCGCTCCATGTTCCCATTAATTTAATGATCTTAACATGAACAGTAATAATAACAAGATAATAACAGGATAATCATGTGTAGAGTAACTCCATACCCAATCCACATAAAGCAATAGCAAGTACTACCCAAAAAATATTTCAGGGGTGAACAAGGTATAGAGGTAATCAAAACTGGGGTAACATAAAGGATCCCATCAAAATTAACCTATGCAGATCATTAAAATTAATAAGAACATGGCTGGGAAAGTAAGTGATCAAGGGCACAACTTGCCTTCAATGAGCTCCTGCTCAGCTATCTCTACTTGTTGAACCTCAGATTCCACAGTGGCTTGCTCGTCTACTCGCAACAACACAATACATACATAGTATAGCATAAATTAACATCACATCAAACATATAAATGAAATATACAGTAAAAATCTACACATTAAAATGAGATCATTGGAACTGGAATTATTAATTTTGGAGTTATAGATTTTAAGTTATGAATTTTCTAAGATTTAATGTGCTTGAAATAAGATTAAATGATAAATTAATTTTCTTACTGCTTTTATGACCAAACAGAGACACTAAATGATAGAGAACCATATTACAAAATTTTAGGAACTGAAATGGACCAATTTGGAGTTCAAACAAATTTTCTATGCATTTTACATGTTCTAACACTTATTTTCATATTAAAATCTATTTTTTAATTAATTTATTCCATTAACAACCGGCTCTGGACTGGGCGCCATTTCCTAGAAAACACAGGGGGTTTTGGCGCAAGTGTACCAAGACTCAGTGAATAGGGTTCTCTGGATGGCGGGTTGATTAGTGATTTTCTCAGGGGCTCTTTAACAAAAAGTACCCGCGAAGGGGTATGAAAGGTTTCTGGTCGTCCGATCTTGCGTGGACGGCGCGGATTAAACCCCATCCGCGACGAACATGTATACAACGAGATCATCCTCACACGTCAGATCCGAATCCTACGATCCGCAGCACACTAACAATTCTATCCCACACTGGCCGCACGATCCTTGATCGACGGCGCTCGTTCCTTCTCTTAACTCAAGCCGTCAGGACACCCGCCATCAATCCTGGACGTCCATAACGCATTCGACGGTGCACGAACCTCCTCCTACCCTCAGACCGTGCACAGCGGCGCTTGCTGACCGCACGGCGACGCCCGCCGATGAGCGATGCGCCTGATGACCCCGAGGTCCACCCCTAACGCCGACAAGCTCTATACGACAAGGAAAACGGGGCGGGCATGATGGTTGAGAACTCACCGACGCTAATGACGAGTCGAGGGCCGTCCCCGACGCGGTGCAGATTTGCGACGGCGATGAGGCCCGACGAGCAATTACAGGCACCCGAATCGATCCCGGGAGCGATACTCCGCACACACATGCACCACGCACGATGCCGAACACCCACGACCACTCGAACGGCCACCAATCACCGGCGCGGGACTAAGGCCACGACGGCGGATGTCACCGACCCACTCTGGCGGCGCCCGGTGATTAGTTGGGTCGCGACACAAGTTGGGAGGCAGGTTAGGGTTTGAGTGCACGCGCTTTATGGTCGGGTAATCGCGCGTGGAGAAGATCCCGGGACGTGGCCCGCCATGCTCGGGGTGTGGTTGACGGGGAGGACGGACGGAGTCCGCGCACGAGTTCGTTCTAAAGCTTCCGGTGTTGAGGATGGACCTGACAGCGGGCCCCGCTTGTAAGTTGGCCGCGCGCGGGTGTTTTAGGAGCTCGGCCGCGCGGGGCAAACAGAGGAAATGGGCCGAATTAGGTCTGGCCGGCCCAAACGGGGTTTTTGGTCTTTTCTTTTTATTTTCTACTTTTCTTTTCTCCCTTTTCAAATTCAATTTGGATTCAATTTAGTTCAAATTTTTGTGGCTCACCATTACAAATTATATTGGTGATATTAGAGGTACATATTCGGTGGATAGCTATTTATATATATAGTATTTATTATTCATTTCCTTTATCTTTCCTTATTTCCAAACCCAAATTTCAATTTAGGGTTTAATCCAACTTTTAGGATTATTATCTTCTTATTATTGCCCTTATTATTTTATTTAATGCACAAACATATAAATTCCAACATGATGCACTTTATTTTATTTTAGTATCATTTGTTTTAATTAATTCCTCATAATTTTATGTATGCTCTTTTTATGATGCAAATATGGCACATACTATAGGGAATTCACTATTTATTCCATGTAAACAATTTTGAGTGTTACAAATCCTACCCCCCATAAAAATAATCTCGTCCTCGAGATTTAGGAAGATCTAGGGAAAAGGTGAGGAAAATCTATACGAAGCTCTTCTTCTCTTTCCCAAGTTGCTTCATCTTCACCGTGGTGGCTCCATTGCACTTTGCACATCTTTATAACCTTATTCCTCGTGACTCGAGTCAAAGTATCCAAAATCTTGATGGGGTACTCAGCATAAGTTAGATCCTGTTGAACACTAAGGTCCTCCATTCGTAATTGTTCTTCAGGCACCCTGAGACATTTCTTCAGCTGAGATACATGAAATACATCATGAACATCCGCAAGATGATCCGGTAACTCCAATTGGTATGCAACCTCTCCCACTTGCTTTAAGATTAAGAAGGGTCCAATAAAGAGAGGGGACAACTTTCCTTTGACTTTGAATCTTCTCATACCCCGGAGTGGTGACACCTTCAAATAGACATAATCTCCCTCTTTAAACTCTAGCAGTCTTCTCTGGGTATCAGCATAGCTTTTCTGCCTGGACTGTGCGGTTCTCAAATTCTCCCTTATTTGTTGAACTTGTTCTTCTGCTTCCTGTATAATCTCAGGCCCAAACAGCTGCCTTTCACCAGTTTGATCCCACTATAATGGAGTCCTGCACTTTCTGCCATATAGAGCCTCAAACGGCGACATCTTCAAACTGGCCTGATAGCTATTATTGTAAGAGAACTCCGCATAAGGCAAACTCTTATCCCAACTACCACCATGCTTAAGGGCACAAGCTCTTAACATATCTTCCAGCACTTGGTTAGTCCTCTCAGTCTGCCCATCGGTCTGGGGATGGTAAGCCGAACTAAAATCCAATCTCGTATCCATTGACTCGTGTAACTTCTTCCAATACCGAGAGGTAAACTGTGATCCCTGGTCTGATACAATCTTCTTTGGCACACCATGCAGGCAGACAATCCGTGTCATGTACAACTCTGCCAACTTAGCTCCTGAATATGTGGTCTTCACTGGAATAAAGTGGGCTACTTTAGTTAGCCTGTCCACAATCACCCATATAGAATCATATCCAGCAGACGTGCGGGGTAATCCAACAATGAAGTCCATGCCAATCTATTCCCATTTCCACTCAGGTATCTTCAGTGGATGCAGTAGTCCGGCTGGCCTCTGGTGTTCAGCCTTAACTCTTTGGCATACATCGCACATAGCCACATGGGCAGCCACATCTCTCTTCAATCCATACCACCAATATTTTTGCTTCAAATCCTGATACATCTTAGTACTCCCAGGGTGGATAGAATAAACTGATTCATGTGCTTCCTTCAATATAGTTTCCCGAAGACTATCAATATCAGGAACACAAATCCGATTCTTGAACCATATCGTGCCTTGCTCATCCTCTGTGAATTCCGGGCCTCTACCCTCTGTTATCAAATCTTTGATCTCTTGGATTTTGGCATCACCAATCTGACCTTTACGAATTTCTTGCTCCAAGGTAGGTTCCAATTCGATGGTAACTCCTTCCGTATGTGTAACAATTCCCAGGTTGAGCCTCTCAAAATCTTTTGCTAATTCATCAGGTAGCTGGACAACGAAAGCGGAGTGAACCTGCTCCTTCCGACTCAAGGCATCTGCAACCAAATTTGCCTTGCCTGGGTGGTAATGAATCTCCAAATCATAATCCTTAATGAGCTCCAACCAACGGCGTTGCCTAAGGTTGATATCCTTCTGAGTGAATATGTACTTCAAGCTCTTATGATCCGTGTATACTTGGCACTTAGTTCCCATGATGTAGTGTCTCCAAATCTTAAGTGCATGCACAACGGCAGCCAGTTCCAAGTCGTGAGAGGGGTAGTTCAATTCATGTTTCCGCAACTGACGAGATGCATAGGCAATCACATGTCCTTCTTGCATGAGCACACATCCAAGTCCTTGGCCACATGCATCACAATAAATGTCAAATCCCTTCTGTAGATCTGGCATAACCAATACTGGTGGTGACATTAGTTTCTCCTTCAATTGATCAAAGCTTTCTTGGCACTTCTCATCCCACTTGAATTCTCTTCCTTTTTCCAAAAGCGATGTCATAGGCTTAGCAATTTTAGAGAACCCTTCAATAAATCTCTGATAATATCCTGCGAGTCCCAAGAAACTCTGAATCTCATTAACTGTAGTGGGCACTCTCCACTCCATTATCTCCTTCACTTTAGCAGGATCCACTGCTATTCCTCCATTAGAAATAATATGACCAAGGAATGGCACCTTGTCAATCCAAAACTCGCACTTGCTGAACTTAACGTAGAGTTGATTATCTCGCAGCTTTTGTAGCACCAACCTTAGATGTTGTTCATGATCACTTTCATTCCTAGAATAGATCAGAATATCGTCGATAAACACCACGACGAATCTGTCTAAATACTCCATAAACACTTTGTTCATCAAATTCATGAAATAAGCCGGTGCATTGGTTAATCCAAATGACATAACAGTAAACTCATATAATCCATATCGGGTTGAGAAAGTCGTCTTAGGAATATCTGATGGTCTAATCTTCATCTGATGATACCCCGATCGGAGATCAATCTTCGAGAATACCCTGGCTCCTCTCATCTGATCAAATAAATCCTCAATACAGGGTAATGGGTACTTGTTCTTTACTGTGACATCATTAAGTGATCTATAGTCCACGCACATTCGTTGCGATCCATCCTTCTTCTGTACGAATAACACCGGTGCTCCCCAAGGTGAGGAACTCGGACGAATATACCCCGCCTCTTGTAACTCAGTTAACTGCTTCTTAAGTTCCTTCAACTCCTCTACGGACATCCTATATGGCTGTTTAGAAATAGGGGCGGTTCCAGGTAAGAGATCAATAACAAACTCAACTTCTCTATCAGGTGGCATCCCTGGTAACTCCTCTGGAAAGACATCCGGAAAATCTCTAACCACCCAGATGTTGTCTCCAACAAACTCCTCAGGTATAAAGAACATTGCACGCATGGATGAGGAGGTTACTGCAATATTAACTTGAAATCTTTCTCCTTTAGTGGTAGTGAGTTCTACGGTACCTCTACCACATGCTATAACGGCCTTTGCCTTTCTTAGCCATGACATACCAAGGATCAGATCTATACTGCTTGACTCTAATATTATAGCAGTAGCTCCAAATTCTCTACCCATAATGGTCAATGTCAATCTACGTGTCATTTGATTCGCCTCAACAGGCCCTTTAGGTGTAATTACTATCATGGGTTTTCTCATATTTAGAAGTGGTATTTCATTTGTGTTGGCATATCTAGCAGACATGAATGAATGTGTAGCACCAGAATCAAATAATATGGTTGCAGGAATTGCATTAACATAAAACATACCAAGTACGATGTCCCCACCATCCGGAGTAGCATCAACGCTGACTTGATTAACCTTGGCAATAGAATATCCCTTGCCAGATCCTGGAGTTTGTTGCCTGTTCTGAACTGGAGTAGTAGCAATCCTCTGTGGGCAGACATTTGCATAATGACCAGTCTTCCCACACTTGAAACAAGTAGTGCCTAGACTCTGTCCTGAAAACTTCGTCGGGGTGCCAGTGGGGGTAGCCTGTCGAGTAGGTGTCCGTGGAGACCCCTGTGGAGCATACTGAGCTGTACGTGGCCCTCCTGGTCGAGTCGGTGTACCCTGTGGTGGAACGTAGCGGGGACGAACACTGCTGTTACCCTGTCCCTGTGAGATAGCCTTCCTCTTCAAATCACCCAGTTGAACACGCTTGTGTTCAATAGCAAGAGCCTTATCCAGTAGCCTCTGAAATGATGGAAAGGTGTGTGCAACCAGTGCATACTGCAAGGGTCCATTAAGTCCTTCAATAAAGTGCTCCTGCTTTCTTTCATCCTCAGCAACTTCCTCGGGAGCATATCTCGACAGCTGGATAAATTTGTCTCTGTACTCGCTGACCGACATATTGCCTTGCTTCAATGACAGAAACTCCTTCTTCTTGATCTTTATCATACCAGTTGGAATATGGTAGTTCCTGAATTGTGTACTGAACTCTGCCCAAGTAATAGTATCAGCAGCATCATGGGCAGCAATATATGAATCCCACCAGTCAGCAGCAGGACCTGTCAGACGACCTGAGGCATAAAGAACTTTCTCCCGGTCTGAGCATTGGGCGATGTTGAGCATCTTCTCAATTGCTTTTAGCCAATCATCTGCATCAAGTGGATCTGGCGAGCTGGCGAAGGTCGGTGGCTTATGGCTCATGAACTCCCGGTGCTTATCACGGGGTGGAACTGGTGGTGGTGGTGGAGGCAATGGCACTTGCTGCTGTTGCTGCTGTTGTTGAAGTTGTTGTTGCAGCTACTGTTGTTGCGCCCTTCTCTCCTGGCGTATCTCCCCTCTCTCCTGGCGCAACTCCTGGCGTATATCTTCTCTTTCCTGACGCATCTCCTGGCGTTCTTGCTGCATCTGGGCACGCATATCAGCCATAGTGTCCGCCATTTGCTGCATCACCGCCATCTGAGCTGCAACCAGTGGATCAACTCCGCCTGGTGGAGGATTAGGAGGATTCATCCCTGCTGGCTATGGCTGAGGTTGTCTATATATCCTTCGAGTGTGTCGATTAGGAGGCAAATCAATTCCACCACCCCTCCTGGTATTGACCATCTGAGTTAGATACATATGGTAAGAGAGAGCAGTAGACAAGGCAGTAATTACAATCATGTTACTTTGGGGGATTCATTGGCTAAGCAGTTTAATGTTTTACCTACCATAGTAATTTATTACCTTACGCTGGCACATGCTAAGATGTCCATATATAATATTTCAATCAATCAAAGAAGCAAATCAGACATTTTTCATCAGAACAATCAAACAACATTCTTAAATATAGAAAATAGTTTTGATTTGGTCTTAGGCTTCCTATCTCTTAAAAATGTCATAGGGGTAGGGATTCCAAGGTATGAAATCCATCTTGTCTCAGAGTAGAAAAGGTAAGAACGATCAGAGTAGAACAATAGAAGGTGAGACAGGATCAACATAAGTGTAGAAAGAATCAGAGTAAGGTGAGTGTAGAATGAATCAGAATGAGATAAGTAGGTAAGGGTTTGTCCATTCTATCTAGGTTTCGCCCTACAGTCAACATTCCTCTGATACCACTTCTGTAACACCCGGTTTTAAAGGACAAAGCCGGGTGCATCTCATACATGCGCCAAAGAAGACAACATATATAATAACAGAGTGTATAGAGATAAATGTCACAAAATATCAGAGTATTTATTACATAGCGGAAGACTTATTACAAAGTAAAAGAATAAGTATAAAACGAACTAAGGATCGTTGGCGCCAATGTCAACTGAGAAACGCCACCTAGATCAGATCGAATGCCTCGGTGTTAGGCGGCTCCTCTTCGACCACCTGTTCTTCTCCTGTGGGGGGTGTGAGACAGCAAGAGTGAGCTCACATACATTCATAGCTCAACAAGTCGTGGGGAATAATGTGGCATGAACTCACCAAAGGTGGGAGTTCATGAAGTGTAAGGCTGATCAATGAAATAAAGGCTGAGGCTGAGCATTGCTTTTATAAGTTGGTCAAAATTTTATTAGCAGTTACTAAGTGTAAGTAAATACCAAACCTTAATAATCATAAAGAACAGTAATAGTAAAATGATCCCAAATGTGATGCAAATGTCAAATTAAATTTAAGTTCCATAAATTAATCATGTGAGGGTCCGAGCCGCTCATGACCGTGAGCACGGCTAGTATACTAGTTTTACACTCTGCAGAGGTTGCGCATCTTTACCCACAAGTCATGTTACCCATCTGCCAAGAGACGGCCAATCCCATACACCTCTACCGAGGAGGCGAGGCAGGGTAACACTACGAGGCCTTTACAAAGTTCCACTAGCTTCAGAAATCCCGCTACAGTTTATAGGAAGCTCCAGTGCATGGTTCTTGCCTGACCGCCATCGCAGCAAAATCAACCAAGGACCTCCCTACACTGACCACTCCCCTACTGCCCTTGCCCCTTTCGGGTAAGGAAGACCTCCACTAGCTTTCCTAGTTAATCAGCCAAGGGCGTCCCATTAAACCCTTGTGGTAGCACTGTTTTCCCAGGTGGTCACTCCATGTTCCCATTAATTTAATGATCTTAACATGAACAGTAATAATAACAAGATAATAACAGGATAATCATGTGTAGAGTAACTCCATACCCAATCCACATAAAGCAATAGCAAGTACTACCCAAAAAATATTTCAGGGGTGAACAAGGTATAGAGGTAATCAAAACTGGGGTAACATAAAGGATCCCATCAAAATTAACCTATGCAGATCATTAAAATTAATAAGAACATGGCTGGGAAAGTAAGTGATCAAGGGCACAACTTGCCTTCAATGAGCTCCTGCTCAGCTATCTCAACTTGTTGAACCTCAGATTCCACAGTGGCTTGCTCGTCTACTCGCATCAACACAATACATACATAGTATAGCATAAATTAACATCACATCAAACATGTAAATGAAATATACAGTAAAAATCTACACATTAAAATGAGATCATTGGAACTGGAATTATTAATTTTGGAGTTATAGATTTTAAGTTATGAATTTTCTAAGATTTAATGTGCTTGAAATAAGATTAAATGATAAATTAATTTTCTTACTGCTTTTATGACCAAATAGAGACACTAAATGATAGAGAACCATATTACAAAATTTTAGGAACTAAAATGGACCAATTTGGAGTTCAAACGAATTTTCTATGCATTTTACAAGTTCTAACACTTATTTTCATATTAAAATCTATTTTCTAATTAATTTATTCCATTAACAACCGGCTCTGGACTGGGCGCCATTTCCTGGAAAACACAGGGGGTTTTGGCGCAAGTGTACCAAGACTCAGTGAATAGGGTTCTCTGGATGGTGGGTTGATTAGTGATTTTCTCAGGGGCTCTTTAACAAAAAGTACCCGCAAAGGGGTGTGAAAGGTTTCTGGTCGTCCGATCTTGCGTGGACGGCGCGGATTAAACCTCATCCGCGACGAACATGTATACAACGAGATCATCCTCACACGTCAGATCCGAATCCTACGATCCGCAGCACACTAACAATTCTATCCCACACTGGTCGCACGATCCTTGATCGACGGCGCTCGTTTCTTCTCTTAACTCAAGCCGTCAGGACACCCGCCATCAATCCTGGCCATCCATAACGCATCCGACGGTGCACGAACCTCCTCCTACCCTCAGACCGTGCACGGCGGCGCTTGCTGACCGCACGGCGACGCCCGCCGATGAGCGATGCGCCTGATGACCCCAAGGTCCACCCCTAACGCCGACAAGCTCTATACGACAAGGAAAACGGGGCGGGCATGATGGTTGAGAACTCACCAACGCTAATGACGAGTCGAGGGTCGTCCCCGACGCGGTGCAGATTTGCGATGGCGATGAGGCCCGACGAGCAATTACAGGCACCCGAATCGATCAAGGGAGCGATACTCCGCACACACACGCACCACGCACGATGCCGAACACCCACGACCACTCGAACGGCCACCAATCACCGGCGCGGGACTAAGGCCACGACGGCGGATGTCACCGACCCACTCTGGCGGCGCCCGGTGATTAGTTGGGTCGCGGCACAAGCTGGGAGGCGGGTTAGGGTTTGAGTGCACGCGCTTTATGGTCGGGTAATCGCGCGTGGAGAAGATCCTGGGACGTGGCCCGCCATGCTCGGGGTGTGGTTGACGGGGAGGACGGACGGAGTCCGCGCACGAGTTCGTTCCGAAGCTTCCGGTGTTGAGGATGGACCTGACAGTGGGCCCCGCCTGTAAGTTGGCCGCGCGCGGGTGTTTTAGGAGCTCGGCCGCGCGGGGCAAACAGAGGAAATGGGCCGAATTAGGTCTGGCCGGCCCAAACAGGGTTTTTGGTCTTTTCTTTTTATTTTCTACTTTTCTTTTCTCCCTTTTCAAATTCAATTTGGATTCAGTTTAGTTCAAATTTTTGTGGCTCACCATTACAAATTATATTGGTGATATTAGAGGTACATATTCGGTGGATAGATATTTATATATATAGTATTTATTATTCATTTCCTTTATCTTTCCTTATTTTCAAACCCAAATTTCAATTTAGGGTTTAATCCAACTTTTAGGATTATTATCTTCTTATTATTGCCCATATTATTTTATTTAATGCACAAACATATAAATTCCAACATGATGCACTTTATTTTATTTTAGTATCATTTGTTTTAATTAATCCCTCATAATTTTATGTATGCTCTTTTTATGATGCAAATATGGCACATACTATAGGGAATTCACTATTTATTCCATGTAAACAATTTTGAGTGTTACAAGGCGCCGTGCTACGAGGGAGTCGCGCCGGACCGAAGCCATCGCGGCTAGGGCCGAAGCCACGCTCGCCCGCCGCCGCGGGATCGCGCTCGGGCATCACCGCGGGGACGCGCCGGCCGCGCACGCGCGCCGTGACGAAACCGCCGAGGGCCGCCGGGGCCAAGGGACGCCGTGCCTGCGTAGTGGAGGGGCCCGCGCACCAAGGCCTTAGCCTGCCCGCACCGGCGGCTACAGCTGCGCCCACGCGCCAGCAGCCGGTCGCGCCCTCGACTGGGGCCGCGCGCTCAAGGTCGGGCCGCCGCGCCGCCAAGAACCGCGCAAGCGCCGCGCCGGCGGCTACAGCCGCGCCCACGCGCCAGCAGCCGGCCGCGCCATCGCCGGAGCCCGGGCCACCGCGCCTCGTGCCCCCGAGCGTCGTTGGGGCTGCGTGCCGTCGGACGGCCGCGCCTCGCGCCCGCGCGCCGAGGCTGGGGCCAGGGCCGAGCCCGCACGCCGAGGCTGGGGTCGGGGCCGCCGCCGCCGCGCCCGAGGCCGCCGTGCCTTGGCTGGCACCCGCGCCGCCGGGGCCGGGCCGCCACTGCTCGCGCCCGTCGGGGCCACTGGTGCCTCGCCACCATGCCCACGCGCGCCATGGCTAGCCGCCGCCACCGCCTGGCCGGGATGGCCGGTTAAGGTTCGACCCTAACTGACACCCCCTTATGGCTTTGCTAAGATGGGCCTGATGGGCTGTCTTGGCTTGGTTGGACCATATAGGCAATTTCGACCTCCAAAAATTTATTATTTTTTCGTCTCTGTTTTTCTGCAATTATAGTGGAGGACATATGTGTTCATACAATTACTGTTTTTTAACAGTATCAAGTATCTAAATTTAAATATTTAGACTGCTGATGTTACATATAATATGAAACTTGTCCATTTTTTTATTATAAAAAATGCAGACTTGTTAGTGAATTATTTGTTTTTACACTTATGATTCACATATTTTTGACTTGCTTTTGTTTTTGCATTCTTTTATGTTTGCATAGAAAACATAGCACATAATTAAGTCGAAACTAATGGTCCTCATGCAAAATGATATTGCATTTTTTAGAAAAGCATAGAGTGATGGAGTCCTAAGCACTGGCTACGCTAAATTCTTTATCGAGTTTAGTAGCCCAGAGACCGTGCTTTAGGCCGCATTTGAAATGCCTATCACTATGAGGTCTACATCTTTCGAGATTATTACCTATATGTGCTAACCCAAAAAGATCATGGACCACGCAGGCGTCACAGGCTATGGAGCCAGGCTAGACGCTGCGGTCATTCCGACAACTCAAAGAGTTCTTTTAATTAAGTTCTACTTAATTAAATGATGAATTCTTGCAAAATATGATTCATATATTGAACTTGGGATTATTCAACACATGATGGAGATCTAGGCTTTGGCTGCAATAAGTTCTTGGAATTTATTTGCCCTGAGACCAAGCTTTTAGGCAGCAAAATGTTATTTGCCCATCAGTAAGAGGTCTACATCATATGGTTATGATGATTACCTATGTGTTCTTCCAAGTAGATATGTTGGAGATGTGATGTTGGTTATTCACCTTTATGGTGATTTCCATTTTATTTTTGAAATTTTGGTCAAGCACAGGGTAGTGGAGTCCTAAGCATTGGTTGCGGTATGTTCTTTGAATATATCAGCCCAGAGACCATGCTTTCAGGCAGCAAAAGTTTTGCCCACTACTGGGAGATCTACTCCATTGTTTCATGACATGGAGATTATCTACGTTGTGTCCACCAATTTTTCAAAAATCTGTTGGTACGCTTTATGTGATACCAGAATTTCTCCAACATATGAATATATAATATATTTTGCGGCAAAGTTGCAACAACAAATGAAAATGGTTAAGTCATTTGAAGGATAATTATTTAATAGAGTTTGATGAACTCGCCTGATGGGCTTAATTATCCTCAATGTTCATTGGATATAAAGATCATTTTTGCATAATATGGGGTTCACTTCTTCACTTTGGAGGAAGTGTGATGCTCTCATTCTCTTATGGTTCTTATGAAAAGAACTAATGTGCTTTTGTGGCTTGATATGCAAGCCCAAAATGAATAGCAAAGAAAATCATAAGACATGTGGACTTATGAGTATGTGTCTACATTATGTTGTAGACTAACACTTTGTATTCATATATTTTGCTTGAAAGCAAATATATCAGCACATTAAAAGGGAAGGGCAATGAGTATGACAAACTCTTTTGTCATTACACTATACGTGGTATAGTGTTGTATGCCTAAGCATCTAATCTTGTATATGAAATCCCAATAGATGCATACTACTCATGAAAGCTAAGATATGAAGTGTACTTCAATCTTCCATCTGACATGATAACAGTGGTTAGTTGTGTAAATCATGATTTGGACTAATCATGTAACAACACTTCTTTTTCTTAGAGAAGACAACTTTGTTAGATGATTTGCTTTTGAGTGCTATTTAAATGATGCATGAGATTTGGTATAATCTCATAATTAATGTTGTGATAGGTTCAACTCATGTGATGTGAGTTGAACACACTCATGTGATTTGAGTGTAAAAACTCATATGAATTTGAGTTAACAAACTCATCGATTGGAGTTGATCACTTATGTGATTTGAGTTGAACAAGCTCATCGATTAGAGTTGAACCAACTCATCAAGGGAGTTGAAGACTCATTGATTTGAGTTGTGCAAACTTGTACGGGGATTCTTCCAATTGAGGAAGAAACATGCAATGTGGAGAATTGAACCACAAACTCTATAAGTGGGGAAATAAAATATCCTAATATTCCTTTGGCAAAAGGAAAGGATATTTTAACAATCGCTTCACGCGATATCAATGATATGTTAATATCTAGTCTCCTTTTGGTAATGAAAGTATCAAGGATGTGTTGATATATCCTGATTTTACCTTACCAAATTATAGAGATATCCATATAATTTCTATCATGGGCAAATACAAAGTGATAGTGATGGATATTGCATGTGTTTCTCAGAAACATTTCTTATGGATTGTATTCCACATACATCCTCCCATACAATGTGTTGCATTTGTTATAACTTTTCAGGTGATGATACTTACCATGCTGGGTAAGACTGAATTGGTCATTCCATTGTTGGGATGAAATGAAAAGTTATGGACAATTCTATTGGTCATGTTTTTCCCATAAGATAGATACTTGATGAGTATCATTGGGAATGAGATTTTAAGTCCCTCTTATCTTAAAATCTGATCTAAATTAGTTAAGTTCTTTGAATTGTTTCAAAGAAACGAGTGTGGTCCATTACAAAGATTGTATGGACATTGAAGGCTCTATATGGTTGTATGGTGCATCTATATGATGACCTGAAGTGTGTCATTTGGACAACACATGACCATTAAGTAATAATGTCTCAAGCTTAAGCACATTAGCCTTCACACTATTGAATTTACCAAATGTGCTTACAATGATGATTGTTTGTCTTGGTATTCAAAATGATATCCATCATGGATACGACGAATCTATGATAGATTCGAAAATTTCAGATCGTTAATGACCATCAATAATGAATTGTCACTTCCAACTAGTTATGGTTGGAGTCAGGAAGTTTTTGCATGCTCCTGACTTGTGATTAACTGCATATACTGCATGTACAAGTTCCCCTATGGTTTTTAGTACGTGGGAATCCGTGAAAGATTTCCCATGCGTATATTGGGTATGTTTTCCCAATCTCACCACCGCAGCGTACATGTATGGGCACACAAAAAGCTGGGGATCTATGTGAGAATTCATTCTCCATCGATCATTAAGTTTTAGAATCTCTTCATGAGAATCTATTTACGGCCCGTACGCTAGCTTGAATCATGAGCTTTTCCAGGCATTAGGGGGAGATATCGAGTACCAAAATGAATGCCAGAAAATTATAATTAATGCAGTAAGCATTCAGGCTCAGGATCACGTACTAAAACTGAACCTTTAGGTTCGAATGATTTGCAAGAAGTTGCAAATTGACTGCCATATGCATTTACTATGAGGTGTCACTCAAATTAATCCTACATGGATGTGCCAGAAAGAGTGGTTACATGGAACACCACTCAACTCCCTATTACAATGATGTTGTAAATAAGAGGGGGAGAAGTATGGTCACAAATTGGGATTAAGATGCTTGCAAGCAGCTGAAGGCTAGACCTTCTGAGATAGTAAATGCAGACCATCTATTCGATGGTAACCAACCGAGAGTTGGTGGACACCTAAAGGATATGGATTATCCTGTGAATGGAAGACATTCACAACCTAGCTCAGTGCACACTAATGAGGCCAGGTTATCGGAAGCCCTTTATTCTCGTTTTGGGATTTCACGAGAAATCATAAGGGTGCATAAGAAAATGACTTCATGTCAACTGGAGAATTGTGTTATTTAAAAGCTACAAGTGTCGACACATACATCTCAGCTAATTGTATATGCACTCCAAATGATCCAAAAGACTATGGCCATAGCAGAGCACGAGTTTGCTCAATCTGGATCTTATTGAGTGATACAATGTTGTAGAGATAGCCTTGCTCACCGGAAAGAAGTGTTGAATTATTTCCACTTCAAGGTATCTTACTGTGGATACAAGTTTGTTTTCATGGACTTGGAAACAATGAGGTGGTGAGAAAGCATGGCTAGTAGCAACTGGGTTTATACGCAAACCCAAGCATTATTTTAATGCTATAAATTCTCCTCTATTGTGAGTAGTTAAATTCCGATACAATAATATGGGCAGTAAATCATCTATCTTTGCAGTTGATAGATGTAGTGACAACATATGCAAATGTGGTCACTGAATTATGGTATTTATGGAGTCTTGAAGGATTCCAAATACATAATAACCAATCACAAATTTGCAATGTTTGGAAAGTCTTTGTGACTTAGAGCATTCAGGTCAAATATGGTACATTCGACCTAGTGAATCCTTCCTTCCGAAGGGATACACAAAGAATGGTATGTTTAGCGTAAATATGTGCAACATATTTCTAAACATACATTACTTATCGACGGAGTTTGGGATAGAAGATATGAATTGAAAGAGATTTTCAATTCAAAGTAAACTATCTTGAGTATCTTGGATAAAAAAAAATTGTCTATATCCAACATATATTGAAGAAATTCAATATGAGAGAATCATTGTTATTTGATTCTTTCCGATCATGAGATGTGCTATTGTATCTTGCAAGAGCATCCGGCTGGATATTGCTTTGCAAAGGTTTGCTAGCTAACAACACATGAGATCGAGTTATGATCTCCAGGTATACTCATGCTCTCCTTATGATCTTGGATATCTATAGAAGATCCCCAGGTACAAGATCAATGACATACTTCTGGTAAGTTGGACCTACTGTTTGATAAATGTTGATCAACAGAGATTAATGGTCACTTACACTAATCATTCTATAGTACACTTCGTGGGATTGTACAGAATGATATACTACATATTGAGGATATGTGGTGGTCATGATTTTCTATCACTGACCTTATTATCTATAAAGATAATATTACTTTGTGTTGTTTAGATGAAAAAACAAGTTATGAACTAAGTCTCTACCTTACTCCAGATTTTTTTATATGTTTGAGAGTAGGTATGAGATGACTTAGTGATTTGCAAAGATCAGGGGGAGTTTCCTCTTGATCGGAAGAACTTGTTTATACATCATGTTGTACTCTTTTCTTCGCATGAGTTTTTCCCTGCTTGGGTTTCTCATTCAAAGTTTTTAACGAGATAACATCAACACAAGGCCTATGTCGTATCATCTATTTTTTCCGTAAAGGTTTTCGAGGATGATATATTATGACATAGTTACTATTGTATTTGAACTAGGTGATGAGTTTATCTCCCTAGAGTTCAAATGAATCAACAATAGAGTATGACTACTCTCCTTATTTCTCCCACTGGGTTTTTAAGGAGACTCAGCTGATATGTTGATTTCTCAGATTTTCTGGCAAGATTATCTTCGAGAAATATTAGCCTGAGTTATATGTCTCATCATTTATTTTCCCCACGGGGGTTTTTGAGATGATGACTATAGACATATTATTGTTCTTTTGGCTAGAGGTCCATTGGAGAACAATATCGTACCATGGTTCAATTGAACCACCGATAATTATCCATAAGGATAATTGAGCTTGTGTTGTTCAGATGGAAACAGGAAAATGGAAATATAAGCATCTTGCAAACAAAGTCTTGTGATAATCTTGTTGATCTATTCACAAAATCTCTACCATACTCAACATTTTCAGAAATGTGTTGAGGTGATTGGTATGAGAAGACTTAAGTGCTTGCAAGGATCAGGGGAAGTAATTCTCTATGATATTTGACCTGTTTTGTACCATCATATTACACTCTTTTCTTTGTATGAGTTTTGCCTTATTAAGATTTTCTCATCTAAAGTTTTTAACGAGGTAATATCAACTAAGCTATATGCTTCATCATGATTTTTCTCCCACAGGGGTTTTTATACATGATGATTACGCATATTTTATTTTGGAGTTCTATATGAGTTTTACTCATAATCCAAAGGCATTGTATACTCCTTATTTTTCCCACAGGGTTTTTGAGGAGATATGGCTTGAAATACTAGCTGACAGATAATCAAATGAAGTTGGAATTGATCAAGGGGGTGTTAGAAAACATTTTATGTGATCGAATTCCAAGGGATACGACCCTTCGTAGTGTCCTTTCACTATGTATATATATATACACACTTCATGAAAATATACAACTGTCATTTGTCTCTCTATTAACCTCGTTACCACTCAATATACTTCAACAGTTTCTTCACGAAACGAACCGAGCTGTCAGCCCTACATACCGGGCTACATCCCGGACTTGGCATAGTACGCAAACTAGTCACAACTCAGGACCAGCGCGCCTCTTCGGTCAAAAATATCCTTGTACCTGCATCTCGACCTCACCGGCGTCCGGCGGTGGTATCACGATGGTGGCGTTGCTGGGCCGGCGGATCGGGGTGGCTGCGGCAGCTGCCGCGTTCATCGCCCTCGCGGCGTTCGGATCCGCCTCATCCTCGCCCAAGTCCTTCGTGAAGTCCACCGTCTCCGCCCACGACGTCGTCATCTTCTCCAAGTCATACTGCCCGTACGGTCCACCTCGTCCTTAACCCTTACATGCGCATCTTGTCTTGTTCCCTGCGGAGATCTAGATTCTAAGCGGGATTCTGGGCACGATTGCTGTGATGTCGCGCCAATCTAACTAGTAGCTACAGAAAATCTGGTTTCTAGCTGTTAGTTGTCATTGATTTCATCCTTTCGCTTGCTGAAAATTGTCTTTTCTTGTGGATTTTCAACGCATAGGGTCTATTATTCTGTAAGGCTGATTGTTCAGGGAAAAAGTCCTGCAAGTTTGACCTGAATTACTGGAGGAGCTGACGGTTTGCTTCGTTCTTTTTTTTTGTCCAGCTGTAGAATTCCGTTTTCTGTAGTACAGAAATCCACAACTTGGATTGGATCCTATACCAAATTAGGAAAAGCCCAGCACAGTTCTATCCTAGCAACCATGTGACAGTAACCAGATTGTTGTCTGCTTTGCATTTCTTGGCACATTCTGTGAAAGAAGCCGTGGTTACTTTTACTCTTATTGACTGCTTGGTTGATGTGAAAAGGATTCACTGCTTGTTCTTCTTAGCAATTTTATTTACTCTGATATCACTGTGCAAGTGTAAGAGAAATGTAAAAAAAAGTGCAGACCAGTGCCGGAGGCTCCACATGAGTGAGGTCTTGGGAAGGGATAAACCGAGGCAGGCCTTCCTCCTGGGATAAACTCAGGGCCGGCCCTGAGCCCATGCAGCAGAGGCGACGGCCGGGGGCCCAAAACTAATAGGGGCCCAATATTTAGTATCTATATCACAATATAATACATCAGTTTACATTTTACAAAACTCATCCAACCAAATAATCCACCCACTCATAATCTTTACTAAATCCACCAAATAAATTGCACTCATACTTAACACAACATCAAAATCAACGGTTCATATCGTTGAATAACATCATCTCTCTTGCGCACTCAAATCTAATGGACAATATTATTTGGATCATCCTTCAGCCCTCCCGTCCTCACATCCACACCACCGTCAACCCCTCCTCTCGCGCCACCACCGTCGTCGTTCACCCCACTCTACCCCTTCTTAGGAACGTAGTGTTAGTACGGGCTATATACTAGTAGTAAAATAGTATAAGTAGCTAACAAGTCGGTAGGGCTAGGCACACGGACCACGCGACACGTGTTGCCCACTGCCTAGTCATGACGCTCACGTCGTCGCGCGTCTGTACGACCATACCCTCCGCGTGATCGTCGTTCGACATCTCGCCAATCCAGCCCTCTAGGATTCCTGGGCACTGGGCGTCACTGCTCCAGCCTCCAGGCACGCACGACCGAGCAATCAAGATTCATGTTATTCTGTGATCGTCGTTCTTATTTCTTAACTTGTAAAGTGCTAATCTGCACCGATGTATATTATCTAGCGTCTTAGATATTTTAAAAACTAATTTCAATGCACATCATCATTTACATAAGAAATACTAATTTGCTCCACTGCATATCATAAAAAAATTATATAGTCTAGAGGGTCCACCATAATCAATTCGCCCGGGGGCCCTCAAAATCGTAGGACCGGGGCTGGATAAACTGAGGTAAGCCTTGCTTCCGCAAATGCGGAGAGGCTGCTTCAAACCCGAGACCTGGTGAGAAAAATGTGCTTGACAGAAATTGCAACAATTATCTTGTGCTTTCAGAGCCTCCTGTTAGGTCTAATTCTAGATTTGTGAATTTAGCTGTGGCTCTTGTGTCCACCTGATTAGCTCACTAGATCTCTTGCAGTGCAGTTCAAGAAGCTAAACTTAAATATTTATCAAGTTTAACACAGACTTTTGTGGGGAGTACATAACTATAAGAAAATGTACTGATAAGTGATATGGTCAGATACTCATTTGACTTGAGAGCAGCGAATGTACAATGATAATATCTGAACGATGAGTGTATGGAGATGACGCCTTATGGTTGTAGTTCCTGTACCAAAGCACATATTCTTATCAGCACTTTACTTGTCTGGGGAGCTACAGGTACTGCAAAAGAGCAAAGGCCGTGTTTAAGGAGCTTGAGTTGAAGAAAGAGCCATATGTTGTGGAGCTTGATCAGCGAGGTTTGCTTTACACTCTTTTTCACATCGCTAATTTACTGTTTTAGAGTGCTTGCTCTATGCCCCCTACTTCAGTCATGTTTTTTCCCAGTGGAAGTGCCACATTTTCATTGAAATAACCAAGGCAGAGTTGTGAATACATCTTTTCAGTGTTTTCAGCCAGTATGCTTTTGTGATCACGCAGCTAGATTGAATAATTTGTTTTTCAGTTGCATAGTCAGTCATATTATGAAGTATAAATGAACATACTGAACCCGAAAAGAAAAGGTAGAGTATCCATGTGGGAGTATTTTTAAATGACATCCTGGATGGAAATGTCCTATAGGCTCGTAAGTAAGCACAGATGTCTTCAAGTGTCTCATGTCATAATGTGAATTACATAGAACCATAAACACAGTTACTACTTGATAAACATAGCGTGAGTTACATTGAACATAAATCAAATGCAAATACCTCTTGATGTCTGTGTTTCACTATGTGACTATGTGAATAACCGAAAACATAAGCAAACTTGAGGATTGCACAGCCTTTCTCTTCCATTTCACAATCCTTCTGCACATTCACTGCTGTGACAATGCCGGTATGGTTAGTGCCAGACCAATATATGATATATCCTTCCTCTTTCCGTCTGTGAAGGCAGTGGAGAGTATGCACATAATGGGTGGATGATGATGGTTTAAATGATAAGATTGTTCTACCGTAGTATTGTTGTTTCTTTGAACCCATCTCATCCAAGTTCCATTTGCACTGTTCAAGTTAGTCAATGATATTAGAGATGTTTCATGATAAATGAAAGACATGATACATATAGCACATAAAGCAGTAAAGCCACAGTATAATCACCGAAATCATGGAGGAAACAGGAAAGGAGACATCAGCAAGAGGACCGAACACAAAATGTGAAGTAACTATCTGTTTATGCCCTTTTTACATAATAAAGCAAAATGGTCAATTATATCAAATCAAACAATTAGTTCCACCTGTCAATCATTTAAGTTGATTTTAGCCCCTGAGCATATTCTGGGACAGTTTGTGATGATGCCACAATTGAACAATGTGCTCCCTTTATCATGCAGAGGATGGCTCAGAGATTCAGGATGCCTTACTTGAGATAGTTGGCAGGCGTACCGTTCCTCAAGTTTTTGTCCATGGAAAGCACCTGGGTGGCTCTGACGGTACCTTTTTTCTGTACACAGATCAGATAAAACGGAAGCTTTGTAACATCCTTCGAATGCTCACACCTATTATCTTTCCACGCTTACTTGAAAAAAATTTGCAGATACTGTTGACTCTTACGAAAGTGGAAAACTGGCTAGACTTCTGAATATCGGAGTCAAGGACGATCTTTGAGTGACACGCTAGCATCGGCGGTCTCTTGTTTTGAGTTATCAGGGGATTTTTGTGAGATCTGATGATTAACATATAAATGATATGTTACTTAAAGTTTCATTATAGTTTATACCATTTGAACCGTACTTTTATTGCTCGCCCATCAAGCATTATGTCGTGTTGATTCTGTCACTAGTTTGGGCTTGTTGATTGCACTATCATTCTTCATTCTCTATGCTGGTATGCTACCGTAGTAACTTGAACATTGAACAAGCACAAGCCTAGATAGTTTTGATAGCATTTTAATCGTTGAAACATTTTTGTTTTATATGTTTGGTAGCATGTACATTTCCGAAACTGGCTTAAGGATTTGTTGGTTTTGAAATTAATCCACATGGATTGGATGTGGTTGAGTCGGTTTAAATCCATATCAAGTCAAAATCTATCTTAATCCATCTTAATCCATATGGAATGTGAATAACCAAATAAGGCCTAAATAGGAAGTGTCCCTAAATAGGAAGCGTCCGTCTACACCCTTTTGCGATATTGTTTGCAGATTGAGAGTTAACCGTGAACTCTGTTCACCGTATCTGCGTCAAGTGATCAAGTCTGTGAGAGCCCATCTGTTAGGATCGATGGCACATCGGCACTGAGGTACCATTTCAGTTGGCAGATGGGGCATGTAGTATTCCTCGTCAGGACCGCAAGGCAAGTCCTTCTAAAACACCTTAATCACGAGCGACCGTGATTTTACTCTCACGGTATCATTGGTCTCCAGTTCTCCATCTTTACTCATCTCTGATTTGTTCATTCCTTCAGTGGTCTGGTCCAACTTGCTGTAGCTGTGATAGACATCCAATGTTTCATAAGCAAATCTGTCGATGACAAAGAACAAAAAAAAAGGAATAACCAATCTTAGCATTAGACTCTGTCAGGATTAAAATCAAATAAGATGTATCATAACCTGGTACCACCCATCAGGATCAGGGACCCGTAACAGTACGGAAACTGAACGGGTTTAGGCCAGATTACACATGGTTCTTACGACAGAGAAAAGAAAAGCTCGGCGAATGCGCTTCAGTGTGTTGGCAGTATACTCCGTTGGTCTCGACATACACTGTATAATAATTGTATCAGACTTACTATATCATCAAAACCAATATTTAGATCGGTGGATAACACTTTCTCCTTTATCAACTCAAATCTAATAGACAATATTATTTAGATCATCTCTTCCTCTCTCCTTTCTCAACGACCCTACTGCCCCCATCCTCTCACTCGTGTGATCGTGTCGCCGCCATTATCGTCAACCCTTCCACTCGTGTCACCACCGATCACTCTTCTCTTTGAGATCGTAGCGTTAACACGTGCTATATACTAGTATTAGATATTTTTTAAAAAATCTTATGGATCTAATGTTGACGGAACCGTAGTTTAACAAGATGGCCAGGCCCAAATTTTTAATTGTGCTGCAAGGATGAGAACCCGCCTAATGGCCTAAGGCCCAAAAGGGAAAGCCCAATCTGACGCTCAGAGGCCAAGGCCCTACGGTGACGTTACCTCAAGTCTCGAATGAACCCTAGCCGCCGCTGCACAGCCAATCTGTGAGCCTCGTCTACTGATAGTCCTGTCCTGTCTCAATCTCGCCAGCCAAAGACGACCACGCCCTCCGTGCTCCAGCCATTCCCCATGATTTCGCCGACGAATCTCCTCCCGGCGCGGAAGATCACCCCTGTCTCAAATGGCGGCGCAGCGACGGCGAGCCCCTCTTCTCCCTCGGTGGCCGCACGGCCACGGCGACTCCCTTCAGGCTTCCAATCTGTGTATGTATCACGGGTCTCGTCCCCATCTACTCTTTTCCTGAATGCGACTCCTTGTTTCATGTTTCTGTTTCTTGCAAGTATTGATCGGATTTCATCTCGCCATGGAGGATATCTTAGTCGTATCAAATTTGGCGTGCTTTTGTTCAGTCAAATATGGTCAAACTGATGGCAATTGCACCTCTTTCCTTTGAAAAGATATACTAAAGGGGAGACTAGGAAAAACAAAATGAGCGGCATGGTGAACAACAGTTGGGCTTAAAAATGAATTTGATAGTGTATTTTTCGGATGCTTGAATTCATGTCCAAATATACATGAATCTAGGACTAGTAGGGGCCTAGGGGGAGAATTCATCGTGTCCATCTCTTCTTCAGCATCTCTGTACTTCAATTGCAACTTTACAAGGAGTTGCCATGATTTTTTTTACTTACCATTCTGCAATCATCCTTGCTTCCAAACACAGCACGCTAATACAGGTGCGTACTTGTGCAGGACTGGTAGAGGGAAGGTTTCCTTGTCAGCCATCACTCTAGATGATTACCTTCCAATGCGAAGTACTGAAGTGAAGAACCGGTAACTTGTTTATTTCTAAAAGAATGATGACAATACTATTTCATCTGTATTTTTGGCAGCATTTTTAGCCTTATGCCACTCGACAAGACGTTAGTTTTGGTGAAATTTGCCATATACATCCATCTAATGAGAATAAATCGCTTGTGTACCTTAGATTGTACTGATCAGCCTTTTTTTGATTATATATTATCCCTCAAATTCTGAACTTTGAAAATTAATACAAGCTGAAAAAACATTTTAGACAGCCATCGGTTGGGAGCCAGGAGCCAGCTTTTCCCTCATCCAAAATCCTTGTAGAACAGCTGCAATTGATCCTTGTTGCTTAGGTAAAGCAGGTTCAGGATATAGCTAGTGTGAAATCATTTCATGGAGTTTTTTGAACTTGAGATCGATAAGTTGAAGTCTGAAACTTGAACCATTTACTCGATAGAGTAACACAATCTGCTGTTATTTTCATTAAGCTAATCGTTGAAACTTGTGTAATTATGTTGAAACAGCAATTGTCTATGTAAGATTACAAACACTGCAGCTAGAATAATCTAATCAGAAAAGAATGTGAATTGCTTTGTCTAGAAAAGAATATCACTAAGGGCTTGTTTGTTTTGATCTTAAACCATGTGGATTGGGTGGTATTGAGTCGGTTTAAATCCATAGCATGTCAAAATACATCTCAATCCCATCCAATCCACATGGAATGAAAATAACCGAACAAGTTCTAAATATATGCTTCGTTGAATGGTAATTCTACTGCAATTTGAGTCTGTTCTGCTTAATGAATGAACATGTACGTTCTTTGGCAACTGCAGTTGGTATTTCTCTTTTCATGGTTAAATGGTTTTATAGCTTAGTAGTCAAGTACTCAAGTGTATCTTATTCTTAGTTTTGTGCACAAGTATTTGAAGGCTGTGATTCAAGTTATCTTCTGCTTCGGTCTCATCTTCATCTTGTCTGAGATGCAGGACATCAACAGATGACATCACAAGGCTGAGACTAATCACAGCAGTTAAAACCCCCTATTTGCCAGATGGGAGGTTCGATCTGGAAGCATATGATTCTCTCATAAACATGCAGATAGAGGGTGGTGCTGAAGGCGTAATAGTTGGAGGAACAACAGGAGAGGGTCACCTCATGAGCTGGGACGAACATATCATGCTCATTGGGCACACAGTGAACTGCTTTGGCTCTAGAATCAAAGTGATAGGCAACACAGGAAGCAACTCAACCAGAGAAGCCGTCCACGCAACAGAACAGGGATTTGCTGTTGGCATGCATGCGGCTCTCCACATCAATCCTTACTACGGGAAGACCTCAGCTGAAGGAATGATCTCTCATTTTGAGGCTGTCCTCCCAATGGGTCCGACCATCATCTACAATGTGCCATCCAGGAGCGCCCAGGACATCCCCCCTGAAGTTATTCTAGCGATTTCTGGCTACACAAACATGGCAGGTGTCAAGGAATGTGTTGGGCACGAGAGGGTTAAGCACTACGCTGACAAAGGCATAACAATTTGGAGCGGTAACGACGACGAGTGCCATGATTCTAGGTGGAAACATGGCGCTACTGGGGTCATTTCCGTTACCAGCAACCTTGTTCCGGGGCTCATGCACAGCCTCATGTACAAAGGCGAGAACACCACGCTGAACGAGAAGCTGTCACCCCTGATGAAATGGTTGTTCTGCCAGCCAAATCCTATTGCCCTCAACACTGCTCTGGCTCAGCTCGGCGTGGCAAGGCCTGTCTTCAGACTGCCGTACGTTCCGCTCCCACTTGAAAAGAGGGCCGAGTTCGTCCGGATTGTTGAGTCAATTGGACGGGAAAATTTCGTGGGGCAGAAGGAGGCCCAGGTTCTAGATGATGACGATTTCGTGTTGATCAGTAGGTACTAGGAAAATGAGTTTGCTAGTCTCTGTATCTTGGCGAATAAACTAGTAGTTTGTACCTTGCGTTCAGACTTCGTTCTGTTGTTCATCAGTCGTTGGTTTCGTCTATCTATTTATTAATTGCCCTACTTTGGCCGCATTGTATAATGTATATGTATCGCGTTTATAGTTTATTACGTGAATTGACCTACTAGGTACAAGGAAAAAATGATCACTTTTTTTTGCCATCCCAGGATGCATGCCAGAACCTGGTGACAATTGTATGTATAAGTTTTAGCAACCTAAAGGTTCGATTATATGTATGTATTGGGCAACAGGGAAACGGGTGCCGAGAATTGTCCATGGAAACAAGAACATTTAGAGCTAGTTTGAAAACTTAAATCTCTCTAGGAATTTTGGGGATGAGAGACAAATTAGCTCATTTTCTACTCAATCTCTGAGATTTATGTTTTCAAAATAGCCTAGATGTTCTGATAATGTCCATATTCCGTCGTTTTGGTGACAGTGACACTGACATCCACGTCCCGTCTCATAGAGTATGCTCCAAAACTTTATTGAGATGATGTCAAAGGTATGGTCCAAGACTCGGAGCATGCACACCCCATAGGGCCAACGCTTGCAGCTACCGAACGTTGGCTTTAGAAAAAGCAGTGTATTATGGACGAACTGAAACCAGCCGCTCTCCAACCCACTGCAGTTACACGAGTCCACGTATAAGCATGGGAGCCCCTGCAGCTTGTCTAGCCGGATAAAGGAGTCGTCTTGTTCAGTCTGGCCGTTCGTCTCGCAGCTCAGCGGAAGAGATCTCGGTCTCGAGCAACCGGTAGCGAAGTTCCGAGGCTCCACTCCGCTGGATAGGAAGGCTCAAATCCGCGGACACAGCTGCATTCTCCATTGCTCCTGCAAGCACCAAAGCTACCGCAGAAGAAGCCACTGGATTTGCAATCCGAGGGGAAGGTCCAGCGAGCCACCCAGCCACTGCTGTTCTTGTTCGCCGCTGCAGCCTGCAGAGTCCTCTAACCACCGCATCAGGCTCACTTGCCCAGGCTGAACTGCAAGAACTCGGTCAAAGGCCCAGTAAAGGCCCATCGCCGCGCGACCTAGCGGCAGGCGCCCAGCTCCAGCCGCCGCTCCCTGCCTCCCTCTACCCGCCTGGCCACCTCCTGCCTTCAACTTTCGTACAGGCTCCAGACCAGCCGCCGGCCGCTGCCCGCCAGGCGCAGCCGCCCACAGCGGCCACAGCGCGCTCGCCCCGCCACCGCCAGGCGCCAGCCACAGAGCGCCGGAGGCCCGGAGCCGCAGGCCGCCGCAGCGCTCGCCCGAAGGCCGGACCGCCGGAGCACTGCCGCAGGCCACAGCCCGCAGCGCCCCTCGCCCCGCCGGCGCCCTAAACCCTAAACCGCCGAGGCGCCGAGAGCCCGCAGCACCACCGAGAGCCCGCAGCGCCGCTCGCCCCGACGGCAGTGAAGGTGAAACGTGTGGTATTGTGCTTTGAGTTTGATTTGAAGTTTTGATTTAATTATTTATTTGGCAGTAATTCTATGTTTTTATAGCCTTAGCTTAGTAGTTCTCTCTTGAATCAATTCTAAATCCACCACTGCCTTTAGGTGCAAGTGAGGCCGAGCGCTTCCACCGACGAGCCAGAGCTGTAGGTGCTGCAAGGGCCGAGCAGTCTTCGACGCGGTTCGCTGAACTAGTAGTATACAACTCGTATGTAGTTGTTTAGTGTTTAGGATTTCCACGATTCATGCGCCGTTTGTGGGTGTGAGTTCGAACTGATTCGAACACGAATGCCGTTGTTTGCTACCACCCCATTTTTATTGTTTCACTAATTCCTTTCGTAGCCTGTGATTTTGTTACATCCCAAGTCGTAACCAATACGTTTCAGATGAACAAGTACTAGGTCACTTTGTAATGGCGTTCTTCTTTGTTTTCTTACATGGAATTCTTATCTAGGCCACAAATCCGGTGTCCGTGTTCGTCATTCCGCATCAGGACTTGCAAAAGGTAAAGTTTGACACCTTCACTTCTTCGGCACTTGTGTGGCAGTGATTTGTTTACTTGCACTGCTCTTGTGTTCTCGATTTAATGTTTGTTGTCGTAGCTTAGCACTAGTTCCCGTGCTTCCTTGTAGTATTAGTGGAGAAATTTGTGCTGCACTATACGAATCCTTTAAGGCAGTACCAAAATAATTGATATACCAATCTACTGAAGTTCCTGTTTGATAAATCCTTGTGATGACCTCAGCCACATATGAGATGTAGGGCTGACTGCAAGTCTCCTTGGCAACCTTGCAGTGTTAGCATCTACTGCCGTGGTAATTAGGGTGTCTTCATTAAATTCCATACTAACCACATAACTCCAAATTAGATGGATTCGTCAGACTACGTAGCTGACAAGGCCATGGGGATGATGCAAGACACATCGAAGTAGCTATTTTCATAGCTAGGAAAAAACGGAGAGCAGAGTGGGTAAAAATCAACACTAAATAGCACATACTTGGTTTATGAAATGTTAGTGAAATCAAACCAATGTGATATGATAAGAGAGAGAGGTGACTTCTTCACTTAATTGCTCTTCATAAAGTGAGTATTAAACTTAGAGCAATTATCAAGTGAGTAGAAGACCGCACAAGAATAGCAACACGAGACACAACGATTTTTATCTTGTGGTTCGGCCAAGCAGAACATTTGCCTACTTCCACGTTGTGGCGTCCCAATGGACGAGGGTTGCACTTAACCCCTTTCAAGCGATCCAATGATCCACTTGAATACCACGGTTTTCTTTCTTATAGTAGATGTTTCCTTTGTGAGGAATCTCCACAAGTTGGAGTCTCTCACCCTTACAAAATTGATCTCAATGAAAACCACAAGAGTAAGCGAGGGAAAGAAACACACACAAGAACTAGAGTCGCAGCAATGACACACACACAAGTCAAGACACGAGCACACAAAATACAGCGCAGCGAGTCTACAACTCAACAAGTGCTCAAATCTTAGTCACAGTGATCCGGATGTGTAACACCCACTTTGTAATTTGCTAGAAATAAGACCAACAGAGAAACAACTTCTCCTTATGTGGGTTTAACCTTTATGCATCATTCCATGTGAACACCATATGCAAAAGCAAATAATTAATAAAAGAATATATGCCATTAAAATTATGCATCATGCTGGTATTTTATTTTGTGTGCATTCTGTGACAACATAAAATAATGTAAAAGAAAAGAGATATGAGGAAGTCCAAAGTGGAATTTAAAACTAGAAAAGAGTTTAAAATTTAGGAGAGAGAGCAGACAAATATTATGTGATATAAAAATATAACTAATATATAGATAAATATATCTCCAAATTGGTACCTTTATGGCACAGTATAATCTGAGGATAAAGTTTGGCGCAAGTTTGAACTTAAACTAGAATTTAAATTTGAAATTTGAAATTTGAAAAAAAAAGAAGGAAAGGAAAATGAAAATAAAATGGAAAAACAGAAGTGGGCGCGGTTGGGCCTGAGCAACCGAATTTGGCCCACTTCCGTTTTTCTCCTGCGCAGCCCATCACCGCGCTCCCTCAACCTCGCTGACCAGTCGTCGCGCGCGCCGCGGTGCTGACCTGTGGGCCACATCGGTCATCCGCTCCCGCGCGTGCACCTTGGGTCTGTTACACTGGTGTGTGGCCCCCGCATGTCGGGTGTGTCCCTGTTATCCGGCCGAAAACGAAACAGCCCGCACTGCGCGGCCGACTTCTCCGCCGCCGAATGCTCCAACTCAACCACTTCCCCTCTACCTGGCTACCATGCGCGGCCCGTATTAAACCATCCCTCACATCATCCTCCACCCAAACCAAGTCGCGCCGCAACCCTCCACCTCTTCTAGAACCGTCCGCCATTGCAGTGTCCACTGAGCTTTGTGTTGACGAGAGAATCGCCGCGGGCGTCTAACGGTGGGGGTGCCTCGGTCGATTTCTGGCACGCTAGTGAGTGTTGGTGCATGGCGGAGTTGGTACCGGTAAGCAATCACGCGGTGGACAATGGTGGCGTTGTGAATCTCTCGCCGGAGAGGTATTCCGCCCCGGTTCCGCCTTGCCCCGCCGCTCGCCCATCACAATCGCCCTAATTCCGGTAAGAACACCCTCGGTATGGTTCGCCTACTCGTCTTCTATGCAAATTATACGTTAGTTGCGAATTGGGGGCGGAATTTCTGAACTGTGGGTGATGGTTGGCCATGGCTCGGGTTCGGCGTCGTCCGCCATTTTGGGTAGAACATTCTGCTCCATCAATCACCTTAGCAGAGAACCGAGCTATGTCACCCTTGTGATCTCGCTCTGAATCACCATGCGCGGGGTGGAACTAGCACTCGGACCGCTGGGCCGCTTCTGCACCGGTGATGCGCCGCCGTGTAGCTTGGGGGCCGCCGTCCTCAGCTACTGGAATTTGGGGGGAAGGATGAGCGTCCATCTACTGATGAACGGCTCCGAATGAGCCTTAGTGGTGCCGAGTTGGGCATAGGATCTGGGCCGTATGATCCGATCGTGCCGCTCAGAGCGATTCCGCTGCATGTATGGCCTATACCGTTGATCTTGGATCATGTGGTTTCCACTGCATACCGTTTCGATCGAGGATAGATCTAATCCGCGCCATCCGCGCTTAATCGGACGACCAGGAATCACCCGTGCCCCTTCGCTTGACCATTTTGCTAAAGAGTCCATAACCTTTCTGGAAAATAACCCGCCGTCCAAAGACCCTACACACTGAGTCTTGGCAATCTTGCGGGATAGCCTCTGAGTTTTCCAGGAAATAAGGCCCGGTCCAGAGTGGTATTTAACCTGAGAATTTAAATTGCAAATTGATTTTCAATGTATAAATAATTGCTAGAACTTCAATAATTCATAGAAAATGTATATGAACCCTAAATTACTCCATTCCACTTTCTAAATTTTTGTAATTTTATTATCTATCACTTAGTGTCTCTGTTTTATCATGACAACAATAAGAAAATTAATCTCACACTTAATCCTATTTAAAACACATAAAACCTTTGAAAATCCATAACTTAAAATCTATAACTCAGAAAATTATGATTCCTGTTCCTAGGATTTTATTTTAATGTGTAGAATATTTCTGTGTATTTTATTTATATGTTTGGTGTAATATTAATTTCTCTATATGCAATGTGCTTGTTTGTATTGTGGCGAGTAGAAGAGCCCGTTGCCGAGGATCCTGGTGAGCAGCAGGTTGAAGTAGCTGAGCAGGAGCTCATTGAAGGCAAGTTGTGCCCTTGACCACTTTTTACCCAATAATGTTCTTTAATATCACTTATTCATGCATAGGTTAATTTTGATGGGACCCGATAGGTCACCCTAGATTGTTTATCTCATTACCTTGTTTACCCCTGATTCACTTGGGTAGTTTGTTATTGCTTTACCTGGTTTTGGGATAATCATTTACTACCTCTATGTTCCAATTCTTTTTGTTATTCTATTTATGTTCATGTTGAGATCATTAATGTTAATTGGAACATAGAGCTTAACTTGAGTAACACGTGCCACCACAAGGGTTTAATGGGACGCCCTTGGCTGACTAATTAGGAAAGCTAGTGGAAGACTACCTTACCCGAAAGGGGCAAGGGCAGTAGGAGAGTGGTCAGTGTAGGGAGGTCCTTGCTTGATTTTGCTGCGATGGCAGTCAGGCAAGAACCCTGCATTGGAACTTCCTATAAACTGTAGCGGGTTTTCGGAAGCTAGTGGAACTTTGTAAAGGCCTCGTAGTGTTACCCTGCCTCGCCTCCTCGGTAGAGGTGTATGGGAAGTCGCGATCCCTTGGCAGATGGGTAACATGATTTGTGGGTAAAGGGTACAACCTCTGCAGAGTGTAAAACTGGTATACTAGCCGAGCTCACGGTCATGAGCAGCTCAGGACTCTCTGATGTTTAAATTATGGAACTTAAATTCAATTTTGTCATTTGCATTGCATGGCTTTATTATTAATTTTGTTCTATTACTTTACTTAAGGTTTGGTATTTACTTACACTTAGTAACTGCTAATAAAATTTTGACCAACTACTTAAAAGCAATGCTCAGCTTTAACCCCTGTCATTGATTAGCCTTACACATCACATGAACTCACACCTTTGTGAGTTTATGGCCACTGATTCCCCACAACTTGTTGAGCTATGATCATGTGTGAGCTCACCCTTGCTGTCTCACACCCCCCCCACAGGAGAAGAGCAGGTGGTTCAGGAGGAGCCACTAGGCGAGGAGTATGATCTGATCTAGGTGGCGTTTCTCAGTTGACATTGGCGCCGACGATCCTTAGTTTGTTTTACTTTTATCTTTTATTTTGTAATAAGTCTTCCGCTATGTAATAAATACTCTGATGTTTTATGACATTTATCGCTATACACTCTGTTATTATATATGTTGTCTTCTTGGCGCATGTATGAGATGCACCCGGCTTTGTTCCTTAAAGCCGGGTGTTACAGAAGTGGTATCAGAGGAAATGTTGACTGTAGGACGAAACCTAGATAGAAATGGACAAAACCCTTCCCTACTTACCTTCTTCTGATTCATTCTATACTTACCTTACTCTGATTCTCTCTATACTTATCTTGATCATGTCTCGCCTTCTACTGTTCTACTCTGATCATTCTTACCTTTTCTACTCTAAGACAAGATGGATTTCACACCTTGGAATCCCACCACTATGATCTTTTTAAGAGATAGGGAACCCAAGACAAAAATTTAAAACTATTTTCTTTAAAAATGTTGTTTGATTGTGCTGATGCTAAATGCATGATTTGCTTCTTTGATTGATTGCATGATTTTAGATGGACATCTTAGCATGTACCACCATAAGATATGGAATTAGCTATGGTAGGTAAAATATTAATCTGCTTAGCTAATAAATCCCCCCAAAGAAAAAAATGATTTGTAAATACCTGCCTTGTCTACTATTCTCTTACCATATGTATCTAACTCAGATGGTCAATACCAGGCGGGGTGGTGGAATTGATTTGCCTCCTAATCGACACACTCGGAGAATATACAGACAACCCCAGCCACAACCTGCAGAGATGAATCCTCCCAATCCTCCACCAGGCGGAGTTGACCCACTAGTTGCTGCTCAGATGGCGATGATGCAGCAAATGGCGGACACCATGGCAGATATGCGTGCACAGATGCAGCAAGAACGCCAGGAGATGCGTCAGGAAAGAGAAGATATACGACAGGAGTTGCGCCAGGAGCGAGAGGAGATACGTCAGGAAAGGAGGGCGCAACAACAGCAGCTGCAACAGCAAATGCAACAACAACAGCAGCAGCAACAGCAACAAGTACCACTGCCTCCACCTCCACCACCACCAGTTCCACCCCGTGATAAGCACCGGGAGTTCATGAGTCATAAGCCACCTACATTCGCTAGCTCACCTGATCCACTAGACGCGGATGATTGGCTGAAGTCTGTTGAGAAGATGCTGAATATTGCACAATGTACTGACCGGGAGAAGGTTTTATATGCTTCTGGACGACTGACGGGTCCTGCTACTGACTGGTGGGATTCATACACTGCTGCCCACGATGCTGCTGATACTATCACTTGGGCAGAGTTCAGTACACAATTCAGGAATTATCATATACCAGCTGGATTGATGAAGATTAAGAAGAAGGAATTTCTATCGCTGAAGCAAGGAAGCATGACAGTCAGCGAGTACCGCGACAAGTTCATTCAGTTAGCCAGATATGCCCCTAATGAAGTTGCTGAAGATGAGAGGAAGCAGGAGCATTTCATTGAAGGACTTAATGGACCACTGCAGTATGCTCTAGTGGCACACACATTTGCATCATTTCAGAGGCTGCTTGATAAGGCCCTGGCTATTGAACACAAGCGTGTTCAGCTGGGAGATTTGAAGAGAAAGGCTATATCGCAAGGACAAGGAAGCAGCAGTGTCCGTCCTCGCTACAGTTCACCCCAGGGTACACCAGTTCGCACTGGCGGAGGCCAGCGCCCAGTTCAGCAATCACCACTGAGGACTCCACCTCCTCGACAGGCTACCACCACTGGCACCCCGACGAAGTTTTCAGGACAGAGTCCAGGCACTACTTGTTTCAAGTTTGGGAAGGCTGGTCATTATGCAAATGTCTGCCCACAGAGGATTGCTACTACTCCAGTTCAGAACAGGCAGCAAACTCCAGGATCTGGCAAGGGATATTCTATTGCCAAGGTTAATCAAGTCAGCGTTGATGCTACTCCAGATGGTGGGGACATCGTACTTGGTATGTTTTATGTTAATGCTATTCCTGCAACCATCTTATTTGATTCTGGTGCTACACATTCATTTATGTCTGCTAGATATGCCAACACAAATGAAATACCACTGCTAAAAATGAGAAAACCCATGATAGTAATTACACCTAAAGGGCCTGTTGAGACGAATCAAATGACACGTAGATTGACATTGACCATTATGGGTAGAGAATTTGGAGCTACTGCTATAATATTAGAGTCAAGCAGTATAGATCTGATCCTTGGTATGTCATGGCTAAGAAAGGCAAAGGCTGTTATAGCATGTGGTAGAGGTACCGTAGAACTCACTACCACTAAAGGAGAAAGATTTCAAGTTAATATTGCAGTAACCTCCTCATCTATGCGTACAATGTTTTTTATGCCTGAGGAGTTTGTTGGTGACAACATCCGGGTGGTTAGAGATTTTCCGGATGTCTTTCCAGAGGAGTTACCAGGGATGCCACCTGATAGAGAAGTTGAGTTTGTTATTGATCTCTTACCTGGAACCGCCCCTATTTCTAAACGGCCATATAGGATGTCCGTAGAGGAGTTGAAGGAACTTAAGAAGCAGTTAACTGAGTTACAAGAGGCTGGGTACATTCGTCCGAGTTCCTCACCTTGGGGAGCACCGATCCTGTTTGTACAGAAGAAGGATGGATCGCAACGGATGTGTGTGGATTATAGATCTCTTAATGATGTTACGGTGAAGAATAAGTATCCGTTGCCCCGCATTGAGGATTTATTTGATCAGATGAGAGGTGCTAGAGTATTCTCGAAGATTGATCTCCGATCCGGTTATCATTAGATGAGGATTAGACCATCGGATATTCCCAAGACGGCATTCTCGACTCGATATGGATTATATGAGTTTACTGTTATGTCGTTTGGACTAACCAATGCACCAGCTTATTTTATGAATTTGATGAACAAGGTGTTTATGGAGTATTTGGACAGATTCGTCGTGGTATTCATCGACGATATTCTCATCTATTCTCAGAGTGATAGAGAACATGAGGAACATCTGAGGTTGGTGCTACAGAAGCTACGAGATAACCAGCTATATGCCAAGTTCAGCAAGTGCGAGTTTTGGATTGGCGAGGTGCCATTTCTTGGTCATATCATTTCTAATGGAGGAATAGCAGTGGATCCTGCTAAAGTGAAGGAGATAATGGAGTGGAGAGTACCCACTACAGTGACTGAGATTCGGAGTTCCTTGGGATTAGCAGGATATTATCGGAGATTTATTGAAGGATTTTCCAAGATTGCTAAGCCTATGACTTCACTTTTGGAGAAAGGAAGAGAATTTAAGTGGGACGAGAAGTGCCAAGACAGCTTTGATCAATTGAAGAAAAGATTGATGTCGCCACCAGTTTTGGTTATGCCAGATTTACAGAAAGGATTTGATATCTATTGTGATGCATGTGGCCAAGGCTTAGGATGTGTGCTCATGCAGGAAGGACATGTTATCGCCTATGCTTCTCGTCAGTTACGGAGACATGAATTGAACTACCCCACGCATGACTTGGAATTGGCAGCCGTCGTGCATGCACTTAAGATTTGGAGACATTACATTATGGGAACCAAGTGCCAAGTGTACACGGATCATAAGAGTCTGAAGTATATATTCACTCAAAAGGATCTCAACCTTAGGCAACCCCGTTGGTTGGAGCTTATTAAGGATTATGATTTGGAGATTCACTATCACCCGGGCAAGGTAAATTTGGTTGCAGATGCCTTGAGTCGCAAGGAGCATGTTCATTCAACTATTGTTGCCCAACTACCCGATGAGATTGTTGAGGATTTCAGAAGACTTAACCTGGGGATAGTTGCTCATACTGAAGGAGTTACTATTGAAGTGGAACCTACTTTGGAGCAAGAAATCCGCAAGGGTCAACTTGACGATGCTAAAATAAAAGAGATTAAGGATCTGATTACGGAAGGTCGAGTTCCAGAATTTACGGAAGATGAGCAAGGCACTGTATGGTTCAAGGACAGGATGTGTGTTCCTGATATTGAAAGCCTTCGAGAGACTATTTTAAAGGAGGCCCATGATTCAGATTATTCTATTCATCCTGGTAGTACTAAGATGTATCAGGATTTGAAACGGAAGTATTGGTGGTATGGATTGAAAAGAGATGTAGCTGCACATGTGGCTATGTGCGACGTATGTCAAAGAGTGAAGGCTGAACACCAGAGGCCAGCTGGACTATTGCATCCACTGAAGATACCTGAGTGGAAATGGGAAGAGATTGGTATGGATTTCATTACTAGATTGCCTCGCACCCAGAAAGGATATGATGCTATATGGGTGATTGTGGATAGATTGACTAAAGTGGCTCACTTCATTCCTGTCAAGACCACTTATAAAGGTTCTCAGTTAGCAGAGTTATATATGGCTCGGACTGTGTGTTTGCATGGAGTACCAAAGAAGATCGTGTCTGATCGAGGTTCACAGTTTACCTCAAGATTTTGGAGAAGCTTTCATGAGAACATGAGTACAAAGTTGAATTTTAGCACGGCTTATCACCCTCAGACTGATGGACAGACTGAAAGGACCAATCAAGTATTGGAAGATATGTTGAGAGCATGTGCCCTTCAACACGGAGGAAGTTGGGATAAAAGTCTGCCTTATGCTGAATTCTCATACAATAATAGCTATCAGGCCAGTCTGAAGATGTCACCTTTTGAAGCTTTATATGGGAGGAAGTGCAGGACTCCTTGTATTGGGATCAGACTAGAGAAAGACAGTTCTTTGGGCCTGAACTGATTCAAGAAGCAGAAGAACAAGTCCGTATAATTCGAGAGAATTTGAGGGTGGCTCAAACCAGGCAAAAGAGTTATGCTGATAATAGACGAAGACCACTGGAATTTGAAGAAGGAGATTATGTGTACCTCAAAGTGTCACCACTTCGTGGAATGAGGAGATTTAAAGTCAAGGGAAAATTATCCCCTCGCTATATTGGACCATTCTTGATCTTTAGGCGAGTTGGGGAGATGGCATACCAACTCGAGTTACCAGATAGTCTATCGGATGTGCATAATGTGTTCCACGTGTCTCAACTTAAGAAGTGTCTTCGTGTCCCTGAGGAACAATTACCAATGGAAGAGCTCAGTGTTCAAGGTGATTTGACTTACACGGAGTACCCTATCAAGATTTTGGATACTTTGACTCGAGTTACAAGAAATAAGGTGATAAAGATGTGCAAAGTGCAATGGAGTCACCACGGTGAAGATGAAGCAACTTGGGAAAGAGAAGAAGAGCTTCGTATAGATTTTCCCCACCTTTTCCCTCGTTCTTCCTAAATCTCGAGGACGAGATTATTTTCAAGGGGGGTAGGATTTGTAACACCCACTTTGTAATTTGCTAGAAATAAGACCAATAGAGAAACAACTTCTCCTTATGTGGGTTTAACCTTTATGCATCATTCCATGTGAACACCATATGCAAAAGCAAATAATTAATAAAAGAATATATGCCATTAAAATTATGCATCATGCTGGTATTTTATTTTGTGTGCATTCTGTGACAACATAAAATAATGTAAAAGAAAAGAGATATGAGGAAGTCCAAAGTGGAATTTAAAACTAGAAAAGAGTTTAAAATTTAGGAGAGAGAGCAGACAAATATTATGTGATATAAAAATATAAATAATATATAGATAAATATATCTCCAAATTGGTACCTTTATGGCACAGTATAATCTGAGGATAAAGTTTGGCGCAAGTTTGAACTTAAACTAGAATTTAAATTTGAAATTTGAAAAAAAAGAAGGAAAGGAAAATGAAAATAAAATGGAAAAACAGAAGTGGGCGCGGTTGGGCCTGAGCAACCGAATTTGGCCCACTTCCGTTTTTCTCCTGCGCAGCCCATCACCGCGCTCCCTCAACCTCGCTGACCAGTCGTCGCGCGCGCCGCGGTGCTGACCTGTGGGCCACACCGGTCATCCGCTCCCGCGTGTGCACCGTGGGTCTGTTACACTGGTGTGTGGCCCCCGCATGTCGGGTGTGTCCCTGTTATCCGTCCGAAAACGAAACAGCCCGCACTGCGCGGTCGACTTCTCCGCCGCCGCATGCTCCAACTCAACCACTTCCCCTCTACCTGGCTACCATGCGCGGCCCGTATTAAACCATCCCTCACATCATCCTCCACCCAAACCAAGTCGCGCCGCAACCCTCCACCTCTTCTAGAACCGTCCGCCATTGCAGTGTCCACTGAGCTTTGTGTTGACGAGAGAATCGCCGCGGGCGTCTAACGGTGGGGGTGCCTCGGTCGATTTCTGGCACGCTAGTGAGTGTTGGTGCGTGGCGGACACTAGTAGAAAAGAGCTCATAGCCTGCGGCACCCATAAATTATCACTGGCGGTTTCAGTTATCACGCGCCAGTAAAAAAAACAAGGTGGACCCGACTTAGGAACCGCCAGTGGAAACCTATTTTCACTGGCGGTTATCTTAACACAACCGCCAGTGGAAATAGGGTATTTACACTGGCGGTTGGTGTAACAGAACTGCCAGTAGAAACCAATTTCCACTGGCGGTTGGTGTAACAGAACCGCCAGTGTAAATACCCTATTTCCACTGGCGGTTGTGTTAAGATAACCGCCAGTGGAAATAGGTTTCCACTGGCGGTTTTCAAGCCAACCGCCAGTGAACTGTCTGTTATAAATACCCCTCTTCTTCCCCGCGACAGTGAACTGTATGCTCGCAGCCAGCTTCCATTGGAGGCGATTTTGGAGGTCCAGATTTCACAAAAATATAAGGGGGGAGGTTTTGGTCTTCATTTCTTGGAAGAAGGTGGATAAGAAAGGTTGGTTTATGTTTCTTTGTCAATTTTTGTTCATTCTTGCTCAATTTTAGCCACATTTTGGATCTAGGGTTTTACATGTGAGAGAGAAGAGTATAGCTAGGTAATTTTCTCTATTTCCTCAAATGAGGTTGCATAAGATGGTTAGTTTTTGTCTATTCCCTCTCCTTTTTCATGTTTAGTTCTCAAATAAGTTTATCCATAACACATATTTAGTTGCTTAATGAATGGTGAATGTGTTGTATGGAAGGTTGGTTTAATTATGTTTCAATTGTCAGTTATTGTTTATTTTTGCTCAATTTTAACTACATTTTGAAACTAGGCTTTCACCATGTGTTAAAGATAGGTTTGGGTATTAATTTTTTTTGTTTATTAGTTGCTAGGAAAGTTTGGCTTATGTTTCTTTTGCCAAATTTTGTTCATTTTTCCTCCATTTTAGCCACATTTTGGATATAGGGTTTCACCATGTGTTAGAGATAAAGTAGTCTAACTACTTTTATTGGAAGAGATAAAGTAGTCTAACTACATTTTGTTAGCGACAAACCGAAGCATGTAATTTTACACGACTTTCTAGAGAGGAGAGGGAGAGGGAGAGAGAGCTATTGTTGCCAATGCGCTCGGAGCAGGTGCAGCACTTACCGTCCGTGCGGATGCAGCACTTTGCACATCCAGAATGCCCGTTCTTCCACTGATTTTACATAGAGCAGAGCATCATGCTGGAGTCTACCGATCAATATGTACTGTATATATACATGCATGGTAATCTGACTTGCCATGAAAACTTCGGACTGGAAGGGTAGGCAGCAGATGTCGCACTCCAACGCGTCCTTCTCCATGGATAGTGTCACAGTCGCCTCTTCCTCATCCTCCAACCCCGCCTCTTCCTCATCCTCCATAGAGAAGCCGTGGTCTTTTTCCCGGTCATGGTTTATCACCTAGAACGCGAGGTAAAATAAAAGCAGGGAGGACTATTCGACTAATATATACATATCAGGCAGTAAGAAACAAGCATCATCTTCAAAGAACATGTTGTGAAAGAACTTGGAAAGATGTTTACCAGATCTGATACTTGTGAAAGAACTTCACACCAATGGTGATGAGATACGCGAAGCCAGGAGACAACGTAGTATTTAAACACTGCAAGAGGAGAGAGAGAGATAGAGGAGAGAGAGAGATAGAGGATAGAGAGAGGAGAGAGAGAGAGGATAGAGAGAGAGAGGAGAGAGAGAGAGGGTTTCACATTTTAGCCACATTTTTGGATATAGGGTTTCACCATGTGTTTTATGTTACTTTTTTACAGGTGGTGATGGAGAGGACATCCTGGATGTATAACTTATCAAGGCTAGATCCATCATACATATCCGAGGTCCATAGGTTTATTGATGTCGCTACGAACCATGCTTGGAGAACAAAGACAAAACACATATATTGTCCATGCATGGACTGCAAAAATGCTGCTATATTTAATGACACAGAACAAATCATATCTCATCTGGTATGCCGAGGATTTATGAAGGATTACACAATTTGGACAAAGCATGGAGAGGGTAGCTCTTCGCCTTATACGACTGGAAACCCTGAGAACATCGACGACAGATTTCAGTTCGTTCACGAGACACACCAACCTCTTCCACAGAGCGAACATGTAGTGCAAAATGTTACTGATCATGGTTACGCTGGAGGAAATGAACATGATAGACCTCATGTTCTGCCAAGTGTTATGGATGAGGAAGATGCAGAGTTGCTAGAGGCAATGTTGCGTCGTCATACAGATCAATCGATGTTCTTAATGAAAGGTATGGAGTCCCTGAAGAAGGCAGCAGAAGAGCCTTTGTACGACGAGTCTAAGGGTTGTACCAAAGAGTTCACGACGCTCCGGTCTGTGCTAAAGCTGTTGATGTTAAAAGCTAAATATGGTGTGTCTGATGCTGGCTTCGATGCGTTCTTGAGTATTATCGCAGACATGCTTCCAAAGGAGAACAATGTGCCTGCTAACACGTACTATGCAAAGAAACTAATCAGTCCGCTCACTATGGGTGTGGAGAAGATCCACGCGTGTAGAAATCACTGTATCCTTTATCGAGGTGATGATTATAAAGACTTGGAGAGCTGCCCAAAGTGCGGTGCAAGTAGGTACAAGACGAATAAAGACTATCGAGAGGACGAAGAGTGTGTTGCATCCGTGTCTAAAGGGAAGAAGCGAAAGAAAGCCCAAAAAAAGACTTCAAAATCCACGAGCAAAGAAAAAGAAGAAGTAGACTATTATGCGCTCAAAAAGATTCCTGCTTTGGTGATGTGGTACCTCCCCGTCGTCGATCGATTGAGGTGTTTGTTCGCTAATCCTGAGGATGCCAGACTTATGAGCTGGCATGCTTCTGATGAGCACAAAAACGATGGGAAGCTTCGACATCCAGCCGATGGGAAGCAGTGGCAAGATTTCAATGACAACCACCGAGACTTTGCCGATGAACCGAGAAATGTTAGGTTCGCACTGAGTACTGATGGAATGAACCCATTTGCTGAGAGGAGCAGCAAGCATAGCACATGGCCGGTGATCCTCACCATATACAACCTTCCTCCATGGTTGATGCAGAAACGGAAGTACATTTTGCTAACCATCCTTATTTCTGGACCTACACAACCTGGAGTTGACATGGATGTATTTTTGGAGCCCTTAATGGAGGATATGAAAATATTGTGGGAAACGGGTGTTCAAATGTTGGATGAGTATTGTAAAGGTTCATTCACGCTGAGAGCAATTCTTTTTGTTACGATCAACGATTACCCTGCTCTCTTCACATTATCAGGCCAGTTTAAGGGAAAGGTTGGTTGCACAGTATGCATTGATGGAACTGCTTACGTATCCCTTGCTGCATCTAGGAAGATAGTTTACATGAGGCACAGACGCTTTTTATTGGAAGGACACAGGTACCGCATGCGAAAGATGGATAAGTACTTCGACAATAATGGTGAACTACATTCTACTACTCCATCGGGTAACAATAGAGGTCATAGAGTTTTTGAAATAGTCAGGAATATCAAGTTTGTTTTCGGGAAGAAGACAAAAGACGGAAAAACAAGGAAGGATGTCAAACCAGCTTCGGGGGCTATATTCAAGAAGAAGTCTATTTTCTTCGAGTACTTGCCTTACTGGAAAGAGTTAGATGTGCGGCATGCGATCGATGGTATGCACGTTCAGAAGAACGTGTTTGAAAGCATAATGGGCACCTTGCTAGACATAAAGGGCAAAACAAAAGAAGGGCTCAATTCACGCATGGACTTGGTAGATTTAGGCATAAAAAAGGAACTACATCCCGTTCTTCAAGAAAATGGGAAGTACCATCTCCCAGCAGCAAGCTACAATCTCAATGTAGATGAGAAACATGCGATGTGTGTTTGACTCAAGAATTTGAAAGTCCCATCCGGATTCTGCTCTAGCATACGGAGTATTGTGTCAATGAAAGACCTGACAATCACCAACTACAACTCACATGATTGCCATGTCATGCTGACTACATTCCTACCTATTGCCATCAGGGCTATAAATCCTTTGTTTTTAAAGATGGCAATCACACGGTTGTGCTACTTTTTCAACAGGATTTCACAAAAGGTAATTGGCCGTGATGAGTTGGCATCTCTTCAGGAATTCGCAGTGGAGACAATATCACAGTTTGAGATGTGTTTCCCTCCATCGTTCTTTGATATTATGGTGCACCTTGTGGTGCACTTGGTGCCACAAATAGAGGCATTGGGTCCTATGTACTTGCATGAAATGTGGACGTATGAGCGTTTCATGTCAATACTGAATGGCTATGTATCAACCCGTGCTCGTCCCGAGGCATCCATGATAGAGGGGTACTGTACCGAAGAGGCCATTGAGTCCGGAGGTCCATTCTGCAATAGTATCCTAAAAGACCAGGTTGCAATAGGTCTGCCTCCGTCACGACACGAGGGTAGACTGTATGGAAGCGGGAGGATGGGACGGAAATCTTTCATCCCACCGGATTACGATATAGTACTTGAGGCACATCAGAGCATCCTACATCAGCTAACGATAATGGAGCCATTTATCCAACAACACATCAATGAGCTTCGCGAGCAAAATCCTGGGCATACGGATGATTGGGTAATGAAGCAACATAAGCAGCGGTTCAACACATGGCTAATGGTGAAGGACATTCCACGTGGAGAAACAATAGAAGAACAAACCATCAAGGGCTTGGCATCTGGACCATCACGCCAGGTCACAACATGGCAAACCTATGACATTAGTGGATTCACATTTTGTACCAAGTCCAAGGACAAAAAGAGCATGTCACAAAACAGTGGTGTTCGATGCGAAGCCATAGATGATGAAACTGGTGAGATTATTACATATTTTGGCTTTATTGAGGACATATGGGAACTAGACTATGGTACATTTCAGATCTCGGTTTTCCGATGTCAATGGGTTGAAGACAAACATGTCACGGTAGACAACTATGGGGTCAGAGTTCTTGATCTAAGTAAGGTAGGTTACAAAGATGACCCATGGATCCTTGCTAATCGTGCTGCACAGGTCTTCTATGCTGAACAGATCATTTCTAACAATGAGAAGAAAAGCACCGACAAACCGAAGCATGTAGTTTTTCCTGGAAAACAACAAGCTATAGGAGTTGATGGTGTATCTGATTTAGAGAATTTTAACCAGTTCAACGACATGTCTCTTTTCATAGACCATCCAACCAAGATAAGGAACGTTGAGCGAAGCATCCCACGCAATTCGTTGCCCTGGGTACGCCACGATGGACAAGGCAGAACAATAGCTTCCTAGATTATATACTTGTCATGTAATTGATTATTGTTAGGACTTGTCATGTAATTGATTATTGTTAGCGACAAACCGAAGCATGTAATTGTCTTCATTCAATTTTCGTGGCTACCATTTACAATTTTACATGACTTTCTATTGACTTTATAGAGAGAGAGGAGAGGGGGAGAGAGAGGAGAGAGAGGAGAGGGAGAGGAGAGAGAGGATGAAGAGAGAGGAGAGAGAGAGGATGGAGAGAGAGGAGAGAGAGAGGGGATGGAGAGAGAGGATGGAGAGGGAGAGGGGAGAGAGAGTGGAGAGGAGAGAGAGGATGGAGAGGGAGAGGGGAGAGAGAGTGGAGAGGAGAGAGAGGATGGAGAGGGAGAGGGGAGAGAGAGTGGAGAGGAAAGAGAGGAGAGGTAGAGGGAGAGAGAGGATGGAGAGAGAGGAGAGAGAGAGGGGATGGAGAGAGGTAAAAGTATACTAAACAATATATAAAAGTATACTTAATATAATATATAAAAAGTGAAGTAAAACAATATATAAAAAACTATGTTAATAATAATAAAATACTATTTCTACTGGCGGTTGTCATAGAGAACCGCCAGTAGAAATGGCTTCCATAGACTGTAGAATCCATTTCTACTGGCGGTTCTCTATGACAACCGCCAGTAGAAATAGTTTCTACTGGCGGTTCTCGTTGTCAACCGCCAGTAGAAATGGCTTCTACAGTCTGTGGAAGCCATTTCTACTGGCGGTTCTCGTTGTCAACCGCCAGTAGAAATGGCGCCTATATAAAGGGTGGCGCGCGGGAGCCGAAAAATTTACAAGTCCCTGGCGCCAGTTCACTTCAAGACGACGCCGTCAGGCTGCTGGATTTCGACCCCGAGGTTTCGCCGGCGATCGTCCCCGCGCCCGTCCCCACGCCGCCATTCCCGCCCCCGCACCGCCGTCTCCAGGTTTCTTTCTCTTTCCCCTAATCTGCCGTACCGCCGCCGTCTACCGCGCCGGCAGCCGCCGCCGCCGCGTTTAGTAAACCCTAGGGCACGCGCCGCCGCCGAGAGGGAGGAAGAGAGAGGAAGGAGATGGAGAGGGAAGAGAGAGGAGGGAGAGGGAGAGGGAAGAGAGAGGAGGGCGCACGCGCCGCCGCCGCCGAGAGGGAGGAAGAGAGAGGAAGGAGAGGGAGAGGGAAGAGAGAGGAGGGAGAGGGAGAGAGAGAGAGGGAGGGAGAGGAGGGTGAGAGAGAGAGGAGGGAGAGGAGAGAGATAGAGAGAGGGAGAGAGATAGAGGGAGAGGAGATAGATAGAGGGAGGGAGAGGAGGGTGAGAGAGAGAGAGGAGGGAGAGGAGAGAGATAGAGAGAGGAGGGAGAGGGAGAGAGGAGAGGAGATGAGAGTATTCATACAATACTTATTTTTATTCATATGTGTGTTCATATGTGTTCAAATGTATGTGTTCAATATATATATGTGTTCATATGTGTTCAAATGTATGTGTTCAATATATATGTGTGTTCATATGTGTTCAAATGTATGTGTTCAATATATATATGTGTGTTCATATGTGTTCAAATGTATGTTGAATATATACATTGTAATTTTATCCGTCACAACTCGATAATATACGTATCCGATCCGATCCGAATTCGATCTGAACTCGATAATTTCCGTACGACTCTCCCTCTCTCCCTCTCTATACGTCCTATGCGACTCTCCCTCTCTCCTTCTCCTCGTCCTATACGACTCTCCCTCTCTCCCTCTCTATACGTAACTCGATAATATCCATACGATTCTCCCTCTCTCCCTCTTTATACGTCCTATGCGACTCTCTCCCCGTCCTACACGATACTATACGACTATACGATACTATATGGTTAGGGTTTAGGGTTAGGGTTAGGGTTATGGTTAAGGGTTAGGGTTAGGGTTAAGGGTTATAGTTAGGGTTAGGGTTAGGGTTAAGGGTTAGGGTTTAGGGTTAGGGTTAGGGTTAAGGGTTCGGGTTTTGGGTTAAGGGTTCGGGTTTTGGGTTAGGGTTAAGGGTTATAGTTAGGGTTAGGGTTAGGGTTTAGGGTTAAGGGTTCCGGTTTTGGGTTAAGGGTTCGGGTTTTGGGTTAGGGTTAGGGTTAAGGGTTTAGGGTTAGGGTTAAGGGTTAGGGTTTAGGGTTAGGGTTAGGGTTAGGGTTAAGGGTTCGGGTTTTGGGTTAAGGGTTCGGGTTTTGGGTTAGGGTTAGGGTTAAGGGTTATAGTTAGGGTTAGGGTTAGGGTTTAGGGTTAAGGGTTCGGGTTTTGGGTTAAGGGTTCGGGTTTTGGGTTAGGGTTAGGGTTAAGGGTTTAGGGTTAGGGTTAGGGTTAAGGGTTTAGTGCCCGAGGATGTATTTAATTATACTATTTGTTAATATGAATTTAATTATTGCTTACGTTAATATGTGTTAATATGTATTTAATTATTGCTTATGTATTTGTATATATATAGCTCAATGAGTTCTCCGATCAAGGACCAAGGATTAGTGCCCGAGCACATGGACAAGTGTGTTGCTCAAGAACAATCCAGCAGTGAAGGATATGAAACGCCTAGCGACCCTTTTTCTACCACTAGCATAGATAGGGCCGCTCTCCGTGAGTTGCAACGTGACCCTACTTATGATCCACGAGAAGCTGAGGTAAAAGTACGCATCTTTAGCTTCGTATGTGTACCCTACTGATTTCACATGCATGATCTCTTGTGCATTTTATTACATGAATAGGAGGTCGTGTCTGAATTTCGTGCGATACTCGAAGAAGCCGTGGCACGATACGAAGACGTACCGGAGCCGACCCAAGACGCACCGGAACAGACCAAGACAACAACCGAGACGTCAGGGAAAAGGAAGCAGAGCGATCGAAAAAGAGGTGACAGGGGGCTGAACAAGTTTCCCGACAAAACATACAAAATCTCAGACGTGAGCCCGAAAGGTCAGCCCCTAGCTCCAGAAGAGGCACTACCTAAGTTCCGGAATGCACTTGGGTTTTTAGTTAGAGATAATCTTGACATAACAATACGACAGTGGAGAGATGTGTCAGATGATGTCAAGAATCAAATATGGAATAAGCTATTAATGAGGTTCGTTCTGCCTCGGGGTTCAGAAGAACTCGTGAAGGAATACACGATGAAGCAGCTTGCAATCAATTTCCGAAACTGGAGGTCTGAGATGAACACAAAGTTTGCAAAGAAAGGTCTGGACCCGACCAAAAAATATAAAATCTCAGCAGGTCAGTGGGCAGTATTTCTAGAGCAGAGGAGCAACCCTGATTTCATATCTCTAAGTGAGGCAAATTCGGAACTATCAAAGAAGAACAAGTACCGCCACCACCTAGGCACAGGTGGTTACAAGCGTCAGGTTCCTAAATGGAGACAAGAAGACGCCGAGAAGAAGGCCGCAGGGTTGCCGACGCTGTCCGAGCAACTTGGTGAAAGGGCGGCAAATTGGCTCCGTGCTAGAAAACCAAGGGAAACCGAGACCGGTGTATCTTTTGATGATCCCATTGTCGAAGAAGCGGCAAAAAACATATATACAATGGCAGCTAAGCAGAGCCAAGGAACTTTTAAGCCACAAAGGGAAAGAGACATCCTAACGGCTGGTCTCGGTAACCCTGAGCATCCTGGCCGTGTACGAGGAATCTCGTCTAAGGAAGGATGGAAGGAAGGATTCAGACCACAGTGGGAAGGTCTGTACAAGAAACGTGATCGATACAAGGAAGAGATGGCGGATTATTTTAAGGAGGAGGCCAAGAAAGAGTTCAAAGCCATGATGTCTCAAATGCTATCGAATCCTCCTCCAGAATTGATGCAACAGTTGGCGAGTGCGATGTCTGTTCAACAGATGACCACTCCACAGATACAAATAATTCCAGCAGCTCAACCGTCGGCTTCCACAGATTGTACGACATTACCAAGCTCTGTTGCTTCAACGGGAAATAAGGACCGTTATCCAGTTGATGACATCACAAGGCCTGTGGCATGCACACTGGTTATAAGATATGGTATTAACAATAAACGTACAATGAAAGTAGCCACAGGCCTTGCGATCCCAGGACGCAAGTTCCATGGAAACGATATTCCAGATGATTATTGCAAAGTAGAAGTGACGACGGTCGTCCAAGGATCCGAGGACGACATGCTAGACATCCCTGGGCCCGAAGGTATCGAGAAACTTGGACAAGCTATCAAGAATTTTATCCTTTGGCCTCGAAGGGATGTCGAATTGCTTGATTGGTCGAATTCGCCGCAGGCGTCGCAGGCCCAACCGTCTCCGCCTTCTCAAATTGTTGTTCCTATTGTACATCCATCATCACCTCCTCAAACTTCACATGCTGCTCCTCATCCTTTTTCTGACCCACCGTCTCCGCCACAAGCATCACCATTCAGGGCTCCACCACCTTCTCCTCCCCATCCTCTTGGTGACCCACTGTCTACGCCACCATCAAGGGATCCACCTTCTCCACAACCATCAAAGGATCCAAGGCCATCAAAGAAATCTAAACTTCCTATACCAAAATTGGTGTCCCCGTATCAGAAAAAGAAGAGTAAAGCTACTACTGCTGGCACAGCTCGGTTTTTGAAAGGGATTGGACGGAGCCTCACGTCACAAACTGTTGATTTGGCCAAGCACGAGGAGTCTGCAAAAAAGGCTGAGGCAATGGCCGCAAAGATAAAGAAGCCAACTAAGGCAGATTACAAAAACGTGCCTAAAAAATATGTGCCGGGCAGACCTCTGCTACCTCTTGAGAAACTAAGAAAGGTCCCGGCTGGTGTTAAAAGGTTGCATGACTGGTACATGCGGGCATCATCGGTTGGCATCGACACCATCAGTGTGCATATACCAGACCATGCTTTTATTGGTTCGGACCAAAAGGCCGTTGTTACATTCGAGGACATGTGGTTAATGATGAACCTTCAGAGACTCGACGTGCAACTTGTAACGATGTTTGCATTGTAAGTGTCGCTCATACTTCCACATATGTGTGTTATTATTAGTGAGCTGTATAAAATTTCAATATCTGACATGCACGTGTGACTTGCAGAATGCAACATGATCAGCAGGAGATCCTTTACGGTACCAAGCCCAATGCTAGTGCCAGTAAAAGGGTTGGGTATCTCAACCCAATACTTATATCCGAGGAAAGCCACACTTTTAGAATCGGGAAAGACAACGATGAAATACAGGGAAAGACGGACGAAGAAGTTGAGAAGCGTATAAAGGATATGAAGAAGGATTTTGAAGCTCGATACACCACCTACATAGGACATGCAATGCTTCAATTTCAAGACAGGGAAGCCATAATGGCCCCGTACAACTTTAAGTAAGTGTGATTTTGCATAAATAAAATTAATAATTTCAATACACATGCATCACAAATTTGATTCGTACAGGGACCACTGGATATGCTTCCTCATTTATCCGAAGGTTGGAAAGGTGCTGGTGCTCGACTCCTTGAACTTCGACCCTTCGACATATGCAACATTCATCAGCATCTTAGAGCTGTAAGCCTTTTCTATGCATGCATACTTTTATCGATTAAAATTTGAGAATAACATGGTGATTCTATTTGAGATCACAGGGCTTATAGATTCTATAAGATGAGAGGTGGAAAGTACGACCTGTCGAAACAATGCGTGCCACTAGACATCCATCATCACTGGCCGGTAAGTATGTGATTTTATGAATACATATCATACACAATGTTGCAACTAAATAACCAATCTCCCGTTATGTAGTGCCACAAGCAACCACAAGGATCGGTCCTATGTGGATTCTATGCGTGCGAGTTCATGAGAGTGAACGGACGATACATCACGAACCCTGACAAGGTATTATTAGTAATAGTCAAGTATGTATTTATGTCATTAAAGATGCAAATGTGTTATTATTGAGTATAAATAGATGATGTTTATAAAATTCCTTTACAGTAATTTCAACGAGGAAACCCGGAGAACTTGACCGAAGCTGCATTGTATGGCATAGTCGAGGACCTCTGCACATTCATATTGAAAGAGTGAAAGGGAAATGTGCCCTTGGGCCATTTCTAAGTATTTTGGTGATTGAGTGCCAACACATGTGTTTAATTGTGAATTTGTGTACATGGATGAACAAGGTGCAAATCATGAAGTAAAGGTATGTTTCTAAGCCTTAGTACATTGGTTTTGTGGACTAACATATTTGTCTAAGTGTTAGAAACAGAAAGAAGAAAAAGAGAAAAGGGGAGAGAATGACTTGGCTGTGTGCAGCCAAGTCCCAGCTCGGTCTGGAGCACCGGACTGTCCGGTGTGCACCGGACAGTGTCCGGTGCGCCAGGCTGACTCGGCTCGAACTGGCCGCTCTCGGGAATTCGCCGACGGCGTACGGCTAAAATTCACCGGACTGTCCGGTGTGCACCGGACTGTCCGGTGAGCCAACGGTCGGCCAGGGCCAACGGTCGGCCGCGCAATCCGCGCGAGACACGTGGCCGAGCCAACGGTCGGAAGACGGCACCGGACTGTCCGGTGTGCACCGGACTGTCCGGTGCGCCAACGGCTCGCAGATCTCCAACGGGCTGCAACGGTCGGCAGCGCCAGATAAGGAAACAAATCGGGCACCGGACAGTGTCCGGTGTGCACCGGACTGTCCGGTGCCCCCGACGACAGAAGGCAAGGATGGCCTTCTGGATTTGCTCTCAACGGCTCCTAGCTGCCTTGGGGCTATAAAAGGAGCCCCTAGGCGCATGGAGGAAACACACAAGCAACTCTTGAGCATTCTTGATCATCCACACAAGTTCTTTGCGCATTCGTTTGTGATTCTAAGTGATTCGAGCTCTGTTCTAGTGTGAACTCTGAGATAGTCATTCGAGCTCGAGTCTTGGCCGTGTGTGTGCGCTTTTGTTGTGGATTTGTGTGTGTTGCTTCCCTCCCTTACTCTGTGCTTTCTTTGTGATCATATACTTGTAAGGGCAAGAGACTCCAATTTGTGGAGATTCCTTGCAAACGGGATAGTGAAAGGAAAAGCAAAACACCGTGGTATTCAAGTGGGTCTTTGGACCGCTTGAGAGGGGTTGATTGCAACCCTCGTCCGTTGGGACGCCACAACGTGGAAGTAGGCAAGCATTGGCTTGGCCGAACCACGGGATAAACCACCGTGTCACCTCTGTCTTGATCTCTTGTGGTATTGTGTTTTGTTGAGACTTCACCTTAGCCACTTGGCAATAATCGTGCTAACACATAACAAGTTTTTGTGGCTTAAGTTTGAAGTTTTTACAGGATCACCTATTCACCCCCCCCCCCTCTAGGTGCTCTCAATTGGTATCGGAGCCGTTCTATTCACAAAGGGACTAACCGCCCGAATAGATGGATCCTAAGGGGAAGGGTATTGTGATCAACGACAAAGAAAAGGAGACCTTCGTCAACGAGCCAAAGGACGACAAGCCTACCGACTCCGGCTCGGGCCATAGACGAAAGGAAGGGAAGAAGAAGAAGACGAGGCGTATCAAGGAGATCATCTACTACGACGATAGTGATGAATCCACTTCTTCCCAAAAGGACGACGACAACGACTACAGGAAGACGGTCAATTCGAACTTTTCATTTGATTATTCCCGTATTCAACATAGTTCGAATTCGCATTTGCTTTCCATTCCTCTTGGCAAACCTCCACACTTCGATGGGGAGGACTACGGATTTTGGAGTCACAAAATGCGTAGTCACTTATTCTCTCTCCATCCTAGCATATGGGAGATTGTGGAGAACGGAATGAAATTCGATAGCTCGGATAGCCCTATGCTTATAAATGAACAGATTCATAAAAATGCACAGGCTACTACTGTTCTCTTAGCATCTTTGTGCAGGGAAGAGTACAATAAGGTGAGCGGCTTGGACAATGCCAAGCAGATATGGGACACCCTCAAGATCTCTCACGAGGGGAACGACATCACCATGCTCACCAAGATGGAGTTGGTGGAGGGCGAGCTTGGACGGTTCGCCATGATAAGGGGAGAGGAGCCAACTCAGACGTACAACCGGCTCAAGACCCTTATCAACAAAATAAGGAGCTACGGAAGCACGCGTTGGACGGATCACGATGTCGTCCGCCTAATGCTCAGGTCTTTTACCGTACTTGATCCTCATCTCGTGAACAATATTCGTGAGAATCCCAGGTACACGATGATGACGCCCGAGGAAGTGCTTGGAAAATTCGTAAGCGGGCGGATGATGATCAAGGAGGCAAGATACGTCGACGAAGCGTTGAACGGTCCGATCAACGAGCCGCAACCCCTTGCTCTCAAGGCAACACGAAGCAAGGAGGCGCTACCTAGCAAGGTGGCACAGATTGAGGCGGCCGGACTTAATGATGAAGAAATGGCTCTCATCATCAAAAGGTTCAAGACGGCGCTAAATGGTCGCAAGGGGCAGCCAAGCAAGACCAAAGCCAAGGGGAAGCGCTCATGCTTCAAATGCGGTAAGCTTGGTCATTTTATCGCTAACTGTCCCGATAATGAAAGTGACCAGGAAAAGGGGAACAAAAGAGAGAAGAAGAAGCAATACAAGAAGGCAAAGGGCGAGGCGCATCTAGGAAAGGAGTGGGACTCGGATTGCTCCTCCTCCGACTCCGACAACGAAGGACTCGCCGCCACTGCCTTCAACAAATCGGCTCTCTTCCCCAACGAGCGTCTCACTTGCCTTATGGCAAGGGAGAAGAAGGTGAGTACTCAAGACTCCACTTATGCTTCTTCTAGTGATAGTGAGTCTAGTGACGATGATGACATAGATTATTCTTGCTTGTTCAAAGGCTTAGATAGATCTAAGATAGATAAAATCAATGAATTGATTGATGCTTTGAATGAAAAGGATAGGCTTTTAGAGAAGCAAGAGGATTTATTGTATGATGAACATGATAAGTTTATAGAGGCACAAAAATCATATGCTTTAGAAGTGAAAAGAAATGAAGTGCTTTCTAGTGAAATATCTTCTTGTCATGAAACCATTGCTACTTTACAAAGTGTTAACCATGATTTAAATGCTAAATTAGAAGTAACAAATAAATCTAAGTCTTGTGTTGAAAATGTTACAATTTGCACTAGGTGTAAAGATTTTGATGTTAACACTTGTAGCAAACACTTAGTTTCAATTTCAAAACTAAAAGATGAAGTGGCTAGTCTTAATGCTCAACTTAAGACTAGCAAGAGTGAAGTTGAAAAGATAAAATTTGCAAGGGATGCCTATACAATTGGAAGACATCCCTCAATTAAGGATGGGCTTGGCTTCAAGAGGGAAGCCAAGAACTTAACAAGCCATAAGGCTCCCATCTTCGTCAAGGAGAAGGGGAAGGCCCCGATGGCTAGTAATGCTAAAAAGAATCATGCTTTTATGTATTATGATAGGAGACATGCTAGAAATGCTTATAATCATTTTGATTCACATGTTTATGATTCTCATGCAATGTTTGCTTCTAGTTCTTCTTATAATCATGGTAGAGATATGTGTAGGAGAAATGTTGTACATATGCCTAGGAGAGATATTGCTCATGTACCTAGAAAGAATGTTATTCATGCTCCTAGGAAAGTAGGGAATGAACCTTCTACCATTTATTATGCTTGTAATGCTCCCTTCGCTATTTGTAGAAAGGGTAAGAAGGTAGTTGCTAGGAAATTAGGGGCTAGATGCAAGGGAGATAAATCTTGCATTTGGGTCCCTAAAGACATTTGTGCTAACCTTGCAGGACCCAACATGAGTTGGGTACCTAAGACCCAAGCCTAAATTTGCCTTGCAGGTTTATGCATCCGGGGGTTCAAGCTGGATTATCGACAGCGGATGCACAAACCATATGACGGGGGAGAAGAAGATGTTCACCTCCTACGTCAAAAATAAGGATTCCCAAGATTCAATTATATTCGGTGATGGGAATCAAGGCAAGGTAAAAGGGTTAGGTAAAATTGCAATTTCTAATGAGCATTCTATATCAAATGTATTCCTAGTGGAGAGTCTTGGATATAATTTGCTATCTGTTAGTCAATTATGTCAAATGGGATATAATTGTTTATTTACAAATGTAGATGTGTCTGTCTTTAGAAGATGTGATGGTTCACTAGCTTTTAAGGGTGTACTAGACGGCAAGCTTTACTTAGTTGATTTTGCAAAAGAAGAGGCCGGTCTAGATGCATGCTTAATGGCTAAGACTTGCATGGGCTGGCTGTGGCATCGCCGCTTAGCACATGTGGGGATGAAGAATCTCCACAAGCTTCTAAAGGGAGAACACGTGATAGGTCTAACCAATGTTTATTTCGAAAAAGATAGACCTTGTGCAGCTTGTCAGGCAGGTAAACAAGTTGGAGGAGCACATCACAGCAAGAATGTGATGACCACGTCAAGACCTCTGGAGCTGCTGCATATGGACCTCTTCGGACCCGTCGCCTATCTAAGCATAGGAGGAAGTAAGTATGGTTTAGTTATTGTTGATGACTTTTCCCGCTTCACTTGGGTGTTCTTTTTGCAAGATAAGTCTGAAACCCAAGGGACCCTCAAGCGCTTCCTCAGGAGAGCTCAAAATGAGTTTGAGCTCAAGGTGAAGAAGATTAGGAGCGACAACGGGTCCGAGTTCAAGAACCTTCAAGTGGAGGAGTTTCTTGAGGAGGAAGGGATCAAGCACGAGTTCTCCGCTCCCTACACACCACAGCAAAATGGTGTGGTAGAGAGGAAGAACAGGACACTAATCGATATGGCGAGGACGATGCTTGGAGAGTTCAAGACCCCCGAGTGCTTTTGGTCGGAAGCCGTGAACACGGCTTGCCACGCCATCAACAGGGTCTACCTTCACCGCCTCCTCAAGAAGACGTCATATGAGCTACTAACCGGTAACAAACCCAATGTATCGTACTTTCGTGTTTTTGGGAGCAAGTGCTACATTCTAGTGAAGAAGGGTAGAAATTCTAAATTTGCTCCCAAAGCTGTAGAAGGGTTTTTATTAGGTTATGATTCAAATACAAAGGCATATAGGGTCTTCAACAAATCATCGGGTTTGGTTGAAGTCTCTAGCGACGTTGTATTTGATGAGACTAATGGCTCTCCAAGAGAGCAAGTTGTTGATTGTGATGATGTAGATGAAGAAGATGTTCCGGCGGCCGCTATACGAACCATGGCGATTGGAGACGTTCGGCCACAGGAACTAGATGAACGAGATCAACCTTCTTCCTCAACGACGGTGCATCCCCCAACTCAAGACGATGAACAGGTTCATCAAAAGGAGGCGTGTGATCAAGGGGGAGCACAAGATGATCATGTGATGGAGGAAGAAGCGCAACCGGCACCTCCAACCCAAGTTCGAGCGATGATTCAAAGGGATCATCCCGTCGACCAAATTCTGGGTGACATCAGCAAGGGAGTAACTACTCGATCTCGATTAGTTAATTTTTGTGAGCATTACTCTTTTGTCTCCTCTATTGAGCCTTTCAGGGTAGAGGAGGCCTTGCTAGATCCGGATTGGGTGTTGGCCATGCAGGAGGAACTTAACAACTTCAAGCGCAATGAAGTTTGGACGCTGGTGCCTCGTCCCAAGCAAAATGTTGTGGGAACCAAGTGGGTGTTCCGCAATAAACAGGACGAGCACGGGGTGGTGACGAGGAACAAGGCTCGACTTGTGGCAAAAGGTTATGCCCAAGTCGCAGGTTTGGACTTTGAGGAGACTTTTGCTCCTGTGGCTAGGCTAGAGTCCATTCGTATCTTGCTAGCATATGCCGCTCACCATTCTTTCAGGTTGTACCAAATGGATGTGAAGAGCGCATTCCTCAACGGGCCAATAAAGGAGGAGGTGTACGTGGAGCAACCCCCTGGCTTCGAGGATGAGCGGTACCCCGACCACATGTGTAAGCTCTCTAAGGCGCTCTATGGACTTAAGCAAGCCCCAAGAGCATGGTATGAATGTCTTAGAGATTTTTTAATTGCTAATGCTTTCAAGGTTGGGAAAGCCGATCCAACTCTTTTCACTAAGACTTGTAATGGTGATTTGTTTGTGTGCCAAATTTATGTCGATGACATAATATTTGGTTCTACTAATCAAAAGTCTTGTGAAGAGTTTAGCAGGGTGATGACGCAGAAATTCGAGATGTCGATGATGGGCGAGTTGAACTACTTCCTTGGGTTCCAAGTGAAGCAACTCAAGGACGGCACCTTCATCTCCCAAACGAAGTACACGCAAGATCTGCTAAAGAGGTTTGGGATGAAGGACGCCAAGCCCGCAAAGACGCCGATGGGAACCGACGGTCACACCGACCTCAACAAAGGAGGTAAGTCCGTTGATCAAAAGGCATACCGGTCAATGATAGGGTCTTTACTTTATTTATGTGCTAGTAGACCGGATATTATGCTTAGCGTATGCATGTGTGCTAGATTTCAATCCGATCCTAAGGAGTGTCACTTGGTGGCGGTAAAGCGAATTCTTAGATATTTAGTCGCTACGCCTTGCTTCGGGATCTGGTATCCAAAGGGGTCTAACTTTGACTTAATTGGGTACTCAGATTCCGACTATGCTGGATGTAAGGTCGATAGGAAGAGTACATCGGGGACGTGCCAATTCTTAGGAAGGTCCCTGGTGTCATGGAACTCTAAGAAACAAACCTCCGTTGCCCTATCCACCGCTGAGGCCGAGTACGTTGCCGCAGGTCAGTGTTGCGCGCAACTACTTTGGATGAGGCAAACCCTCAGGGACTTTGGCTACAATCTGAGCAAAGTCCCACTCCTATGTGATAATGAGAGTGCTATCCGAATAGCGGAAAATCCTGTTGAGCACAGCCGCACAAAGCACATTGACATCCGGCATCACTTTCTGAGAGACCACCAGCAAAAGGGAGATATCGAAGTGTTTTATGTTAGCACCGAGAACCAGCTAGCCGATATCTTTACCAAGCCTTTAGATGAGAAGACCTTTTGCAGGCTGCGTAGTGAGCTAAATGTCTTAGATTCGCGGAACTTGGATTGAATTGTAGCATACATGTATTCATGCCTTTGATCATGTTCATTCTGCATTTTGTTGCTTATTATGGTGCTCAAGTTGTACAAACACTCCCTGGACCTCACAAGTCCGTTGCAATGTGATGCACATGTTTAGGGGGAGATGTGTTACAACTTGACCCTTTGAGACTAACCATATGTTTGAGTTTGCTTGTGTTAGTCACAAAGGAGAATTGAAAGGGAAAAGGTGGACTTGGACCATGAAAGACTTCCACTGCACTCCGATGAGGGGTAACTTATTCCAAGTCCATCTCATGAACTCTTATTGCCATTTTCTCTTAATTGAAGATTTTGGTGAGGCAATGGGGTTAAAGGGCCAAAATTGATCCCGTTTTGGTGTTTGATGCCAAAGGGGGAGAAAATAAAGGCCAAAGCAATAAATGGATCAGCTACCACTTGAGAGATTTTGAAAATAGTAGAATAGAGCTTTTGGTTTGTCAAAACTCTTTTGTTGTCTCTCTTGTCAAAAGTTGGCTTCTTGTGGGGAGAAGTAGTAATTATGGGAAAAAGGGGGAGTTTTTGAAATCCTTGATCAATCTCTTTTTGAATGACTCTCTTTATGCTTAAACATGTGTGTTTAACTTAGAGATAGAGATTTGTGTTTGATTTGCAAAAACAAACCAAGTGGTGGCAAAGGATGATCCATATATGCCAAAATTGATTCAAAATAACTTTAAGTGTTATTTGAATTGAGTTTGCACTTGTTCTAGTGGCTTTATGTAGTGTTGGCATAAATCACCAAAAAGGGGGAGATTGAAAGGGAAATGTGCCCTTGGGCCATTTCTAAGTATTTTGGTGATTGAGTGCCAACACATGTGTTTAATTGTGAATTTGTGTACATGGATGAACAAGGTGCAAATCATGAAGTAAAGGTATGTTTCTAAGCCTTAGTACATTGGTTTTGTGGACTAACATATTTGTCTAAGTGTTAGAAACAGAAAGAAGAAAAAGAGAAAAGGGGAGAGAATGACTTGGCTGTGTGCAGCCAAGTCCCAGCTCGGTCTGGAGCACCGGACTGTCCGGTGTGCACCGGACAGTGTCCGGTGCGCCAGGCTGACTCGGCTCGAACTGGCCGCTCTCGGGAATTCGCCGACGGCGTACGGCTAAAATTCACCGGACTGTCCGGTGTGCACCGGACTGTCCGGTGAGCCAACGGTCGGCCAGGGCCAACGGTCGGCCGCGCAATCCGCGCGAGACACGTGGCCGAGCCAACGGTCGGAAGACGGCACCGGACTGTTCGGTGTGCACCGGACTGTCCGGTGCGCCAACGGCTCGCAGATCTCCAACGGGCTGCAACGGTCGGCAGCGCCAGATAAGGAAACAAATCGGGCACCGGACAGTGTCCGGTGTGCACCGGACTGTCCGGTGCCCCCGACGACAGAAGGCAAGGATGGCCTTCCGGATTTGCTCTCAACGGCTCCTAGCTGCCTTGGGGCTATAAAAGGAGCCCCTAGGCGCATGGAGGAAACACACAAGCAACTCTTGAGCATTCTTGATCATCCACACAAGTTCTTTGCGCATTCGTTTGTGATTCTAAGTGATTCGAGCTCTGTTCTAGTGTGAACTCTGAGATAGTCATTCGAGCTCGAGTCTTGGCCGTGTGTGTGCGCTTTTGTTGTGGATTTGTGTGTGTTGCTTCCCTCCCTTACTCTGTGCTTTCTTTGTGATCATATACTTGTAAGGGCAAGAGACTCCAATTTGTGGAGATTCCTTGCAAACGGGATAGTGAAAGGAAAAGCAAAACACCGTGGTATTCAAGTGGGTCTTTGGACCGCTTGAGAGGGGTTGATTGCAACCCTCGTCCGTTGGGACGCCACAACGTGGAAGTAGGCAAGCATTGGCTTGGCCGAACCACGGGATAAACCACCGTGTCACCTCTGTCTTGATCTCTTGTGGTATTGTGTTTTGTTGAGACTTCACCTTAGCCACTTGGCAATAATCGTGCTAACACATAACAAGTTTTTGTGGCTTAAGTTTGAAGTTTTTACAGGATCACCTATTCACCCCCCCCCCCCTCTAGGTGCTCTCAAAGAGGTCATTCCCGCAGAAGGAAAATATCACGATGCTTCCGGAACATTAGCTTTGCCAGAGTTTAGAATACTAACAGAAATTAGTAGATTATCTCTTAGCCGAGATAGTTATTAGAGCTTAGGTGAAAACTTATGATGTATAGAATGCATGAAGCATATATGGTTGTAAATAGAATACTTTGATGTATATAAATGTATGATAGAATTTAATTTCATGTTGCTTTCAATATCAATATAGATCTATATATATATGTTTGTGTGTGTGTAAATAAATATATATATAATTCAGTATTGTTTGAAATTTTGAAAAAAGGCGGGAAAACTTCCACTGGCGGCTAAATAAAGAAAACCGCCAGTGAAAAGTGCATTTCCACTGGTGGTTTGCTTTATAAAACCGCCAGTGGAAATGCATTTTCACTGGCGGTTTTCTTTATTCAGCCGCCAGTGGAAATGCACTTTTCACTGGCGGTTCCTTAAGAAAACCGCCAGTGAAAATGCACTTTTCACTGGCGGTTCCAAAATAACCGCCAGTGGAAATGCTGATTTCCACTGACCCCTAGCACTGGCGGTATTGAAAAACGCCAGTGTAAATAGGTTTAGAACCGCCACTATAGAGCTTCTGTGTACTAGTGAGTTGGTACCGGTAAGCAATCGCGCGGTGGACAATGGTGGCGTTGTGAATCTCTCGCCGGAGAGGTATTCCGCCCCGGTTCCGCCTTGCCCCGCCGCTCGCCCATCACAATCGCCCTAATTCCGGTAAGAACACCCTCGGTATGGTTCGCCTACTCGTCTTCTATGCAAATTATACGTTAGTTGCGAATTGGGGGCGGAATTTCTGAACTGTGGGTGATGGTTGGCCATGGCTCGGGTTCGGCGTCGTCCGCCATTTTGGGTAGAACATTCTGCTCCATCAATCACCTTAGCAGAGAACCGAGCTATGTCACCCTTGTGATCTCGCTCTGAATCACCATGCGCGGGGTGGAACTAGCACTCGGACCGCTGGGCCGCTTCTGCACCGGTGATGCGCCGCCGTGTAGCTTGGGCGCCGCCGTCCTCAGCTACTGGAATTTGGGGGGAAGGGTGAGCGTCCATCTACTGATGAACGGCTCCGAATGAGCCTTAGTGGTGCCGAGTTGGGCATAGGATCTGGGCCGTATGATCCGATCGTGCCGCTCAGAGCGATTCCGCTGCATGTATGGCCTATACCGTTGATCTTGGATCATGTGGTTTCCACTGCATACCGTTTCGATCGAGGATAGATCTAATCCGCGCCATCCTCGCTTAATCGGACGACCAGGAATCACCCGTGCCCCTTCGCTTGACCATTTTGCTAAAGAGTCCATAACCTTTCTGGAAAATAACCCGTCGTCCAAAGACCCTACACACTGAGTCTTGGCAATCTTGCGGGATAGCCTCTGAGTTTTCCAGGAAATAAGGCCCGGTCCAGAGTGGTATTTAACCTGAGAATTTAAATTGCAAATTGATTTTCAATGTATAAATAATTGCTAGAACTTCAATAATTCATAGAAAATGTATATGAACCCTAAATTACTCCATTCCACTTTCTAAATTTTTGTAATTTTATTATCTATCACTTAGTGTCTCTGTTTTATCATGACAACAATAAGAAAATTAATCTCACACTTAATCCTATTTAAAACACATAAAACCTTTGAAAATCCATAACTTAAAATCTATAACTCAGAAAATTATGATTCCTGTTCCTAGGATTTTATTTTAATGTGTAGAATATTTCTGTGTATTTTATTTATATGTTTGGTGTAATGTTAATTTCTCTATATGCATTGTGCTTGTTTGTATTGTGGCGAGTAGAAGAGCCTGTTGCCGAGGATCCTGGTGAGCAGCAGGTTGAAGTAGCTGAGCAGGAGCTCATTGAAGGCAAGTTGTGCCCTTGACCACTTTTTACCCAATAATGTTCTTTAATATCACTTATTCATGCATAGGTTAATTTTGATGGGACCCGATAGGTCACCCTAGATTGTTTATCTCATTACCTTGTTTACCCCTGATTCACTTGGGTAGTTTGCTATTGCTTTACCTGGTTTTGGGATAATCATTTACTACCTCTATGTTCCAATTCTTTTTGTTATTCTATTTATGTTCATGTTGAGATCATTAATGTTAATTGGAACATAGAGCTTAACTTGAGTAACACGTGCCACCATAAGGGTTTAATGGGACGCCCTTGGCTGACTAATTAGGAAAGCTAGTGGAAGACTACCTTACCCGAAAGGGGCAAGGGCAGTAGGGGAGTGGTCAGTGTAGGGAGGTCCTTGCTTGATTTTGCTGCGATGGCAGTCAGGCAAGAACCCTGCATTGAAACTTCCTATAAACTGTAGCGGGTTTTCGGAAGCTAGTGGAACTTTGTAAAGGCCTCGTAGTGTTACCCTGCCTCGCCTCCTCGGTAGAGGTGTATGGGAAGTCGCGATCCCTTGGCAGATGGGTAACATGACTTGTGGGTAAAGGGTACAACCTCTGCAGAGTGTAAAACTGGTATACTAGCCGAGCTCACGGTCATGAGCAGCTCAGGACTCTCTGATGTTTAAATTATGGAACTTAAATTCAATTTTGTCATTTGCATTGCATGGGTTTATTATTAATTTTGTTCTATTACTTTACTTAAGGTTTGGTATTTACTTACACTTAGTAACTGCTAATAAAATTTTGACCAACTACTTAAAAGCAATGCTCAGCTTTAACCCCTGTCATTGATTAGCCTTACACATCACATGAACTCACACCTTTGTGAGTTTATGGCCACTGATTCCCCACAACTTGTTGAGCTATGATCATGTGTGAGCTCACCCTTGCTGTCTCACACACCCCCCCCCCCACAGGAGAAGAGCAGGTGGTTCAGGAGGAGCCACTAGGCGAGGAGTATGATCTGATCTAGGTGGCGTTTCTCAGTTGACATTGGCGCCGACGATCCTTAGTTTGTTTTACTTTTATCTTTTATTTTGTAATAAGTCTTCCGCTATGTAATAAATACTCTGATGTTTTATGACATTTATCGCTATACACTCTGTTATTATATATGTTGTCTTCTTGGCGCATGTATGAGATGCACCCGGCTTTGTTCCTTAAAGCCGGTTGTTACAGGATGCGTGCTTGCGGTGTCTAGGCGTCTTAGGATGTTCAATGGAGGCTTGATGTTCTGCTCCATGCGCCTAAGGGTCCCTTTTATAGCCCCAAAGCAGCTAGGATCCGTTGGATCTCTATTTGGTAGGCAATTCTTGCCTTCTGTCGGTTGGCGCACCGGACAGTCCGGTGCACCACCGGACATGAACATTGCCCGATTTCTTTCCTTCTCTGGCGAAGCCGACCGTTGAGCTCTCGGTCCCCTTGGCATACTAGACACTGTTCGGTGCACACCGGACAGTCCGGTGCGGCCTAGTGACCGTTGGCGTGGGCCACACGTCTCCCGCTGATCGCGCTGCCGACCGTTGACACGGGCGCTGTTGGCTCACCGGACAGTCCGGTACACATCGGACAGTCCGATGAATTTTAGCCACGACGCCCTTGGCGATTCCCGAGGGCAGTGAGTTCATCGCTGAGCCAGTCTGTGCACACCCGCAGCTGGTGCTTCACTGGCTGTTTCAGCTGTACTCCTTTTGCTCCTTTTGATCTTGACTTAATAGAGTTTCTGGCACTTAGACATAAAACAATTGACTAAGTGTCTAGAACTTACCTTGATTCTTGATTTGCATCTTTCTTTAACACTTAGTACACATCACCTTAAACACAGTATGTGTAGGACATCTAATCACCAAAACATTTATAGAAATTGCTCAATGGCACATTTCCCTTTCAAAAACTTCGTCCCAGATGAGGTCTGACCTCTTTTGAAGTCACCCAGCTCCGCATTGCATTGAAACAAATAGCTTAAATCCTGGACCAAGACTCTTTGGTGTGCCAAGAGGCCTTGGTTAAGCTAAACAACGAAAAAAACTTTGGACGACTACATACCCTCCGACATCTCTTGGCCACCATTTCTTATGGAACTACTCACCGGTGAATTGTTCGACTTCGCCGAGCATTTCGAAAAAATATGGGGCGTTGAATATGACTCTAACTAGATGTCCTCCTTTAGTGACAACAAGCTATAAGTGTTGTCTAATACTCCCTCCGTCCCAAGATATAAGACGTAACCACCTCTGATTCAAAGACCAAGAAATGCATTTAATTGTCTTTATACCACTGCATCGATATACGTATGCATAGAGAGAGCACGCCTTATATTGTGAGACAAGAATAAAAAGTAGTTACGCCTTATATCCTGAGACGGAGGTAGTATGTCAAAACCGTCAGACTCTCTTGTTGGCCGCGTGGGCAGCAGGGCAGGCCACCGCCCGCTTGCCAGGGCACCAGGCCGCACGCCACAGCCACAGTTCTAGCTTCTAAGCTTGGTAATTCCCCATCCTATTCTAATTTCTAATACAGATTTAATACTGTACGATTTTTTCTGATCTAATACAAGTTCCATACTTCCATGGATCGTTATAATTCATTATCTCAAGTCCTATAGTATGTAGAGACCTTGGAGATTTTGCTATTAATCCCCTTGAATCATGTAATACACAAAAATGTATTCAAAGAAAGTAAAGTTGATCTTCTTAAATGTTTTGCCATCTACTCATTATAACATGGAACATCCTAATTGAGTGAACAAATAACTAATAAAAATACTCCATGCATCATATTGGAGTTTTGTTTGTGCATTGAATAAAGATGATAGTAATTTGAGAAATTTTGAATTTAACCCAAAAAAATAATTTAGGAAATTAGAAAAAATATATAGAAGAGAAAGAAGAAATAGTATGGAGCACAAAATAAATCCATAACTAAATAAATTCATCCCACTGATATGTCCAAACTGAATATTTAAATTAAGTACAAATTCTTTTGCGAAATTTGAATTCAAATTTTAGATTTGAAAATGAAAATGAAAAACAAAACATAAAAAAATAATAAAAAGAAAAGAAGCTAGACCCGAAATGGGCCAAAACCTACCTGGTCCATCTATCCCAAGCGCTGGACCAGCCCAGCTGGAGAGAGTAGCGCCGACCTGCGGGCCCCATCGGTCAGTCCCCATACCGAGATGTGTCCAGGCGCTGGCACTGCCATGCGCGGCCTGCTGCACGGTGACTGCTGGGGGAAGCTAGTGGGTCTGCGCGGTGGGGCGTGGACCAAGCTTACCGCGCGTGCTATTTGCTGGGAGGCCGGTATTGGGACCCACCTTGTCAGCTAATACGCTCCACACGTGCTGACCGTGGCCTCTGCGGAATGGGGCCCAGTGGTCAGGTCTTCCCCAACCTTCGTTCTGTTCTAACAGAAGCGCGAGGAATCGGGTGGATCCCCTGCTGATCCGATGTGCACGGGCTTCAACTCCCTTTCGCCCAGGATAAAAAGCCATGCCGCATCCCTCATCCCTCTTCGCGAACCGGGTTGCTAGACTCCTCTCCTTCTGCTGATCCATGGCACTCGGCTCCTGGAGTCCTGGTGCCCTGCTCCTCTTCGTTGGCGGCCGGGCGGAGCTCCCTTCATGGACGTGCACCCTGAAAGGGAATTAGGCTTACACCTATTTCCTAAATGATTTTGGTGGTTGAATTGCCCAACACAAATAATTGGACTAACTAGTTTGCTCTAGTGTATAAGTTCTACAGGTGCAAAAGGTTCACACTTAGCCAATAAAAAGACCTAGCAATGGGTTCAACAAATGGAGCAAGGATCAACCGAAGGCTGCCCTGACTTGGCACACCGGACTGTCCGGTGTGCCACCGGACAGTGTTCGGTGCACCAGGGCACTTCAGGCCAAACTCTTCGCCTTCAGGAAATCCTGGAGCCAGCGCGTTATAATTCACCGGACATGTCCGGTGTACACCGGACAGTGTCCGGTGCTCCAAGGAAGACGCGGCTCCAAACTTCGCAGCCTCGGGAATTCGCGGAAGCTGCTCCGCTATAATTCATCGGACATGTCTGGTGTGCACCGGACTGTCCGGTGAGACGACGAGGCAACGGCTACTTCGGCGCCAACGGCTACCTGCGGGCGCATTAAATGCGCGCCAGCGCGCGCAGAAGTCAGGCACGCCCATACTGGCGCACCGGACATTGAACAGTGTGTGTCCGGTGTGCCACCGGACATCAAGGCGGGCCTAGAAGTTAGAGCTCCAACGGTCGGCCAGGTGACGTGGCTGTCGCACCGGACATGTCCGGTGTGCACCGGACTGTCCGGTGCACCATTCGACAGACAGCCTCCACCAAACGGCGAGTTTGGTGGTTGGGGCTATAAATACCCTAACCATCCCACATTCATTGCCATCCAAGTTTTCCCACTTCTAACACTTACAAGAGCTCTAGCATTCAATTCCAAGACACACCCAAGTGGTCAAATCCTCTCCAAACTCCACACAACGCCCTAGTGATTAGAGAGAGAGATTTGCTTGTGTTTTCGAGCTCTTGCGCTTGGATTGCTTTCTTCTTTCTTTGATTCTTTGTTGCGATCAAACTCACTTGTAATTGAGGCAAGAGACACCAATCTTGTGGTGGTCCTTGTGTGAGCTTTGTGCTCCAAGTGATTGAGAAGAAGAAGCTCACTCGATCGGTGGATCGTTTGAGAGAGGGAAAGGGTTGAAAGAGACTCGGCCTTTGTGGCCTCCTCAACGGGGAGTAGGTTTGCAAGAACCGAACCTCGGTAAAATAAATCCACGTGTCCCATTGTTCATTCGCTTGCGATTTGTTTAGCGCCCTCTCTCGCGGACTCGTTATTGTTTCTAACGCTAACCCGGCTTGTAGTTGTGTTTATATTTGTAAATTTTAGTTTCGCCCTATTCACCCCCCTCCCCTCTAGGCGACTATCAATTGGTATCAAAGCTCGGTGCTTCATTAGAGCCTAACCACTCGAAGTGATGTCGGGAGATCACACCAAGAGGGAGATGGAGACCGGCGACAAGCCCACTACGAGCCGCGGGTCGACTTCATCAGAAGAGTCCCGCAACAAGAGGAAGGAGAAGAAGAACCCCTCCAACAAAGGGAAGGAGAAGAAGTCCTCTTCTCACAAGTCGCATCGGAGTAGCGGCAAGCACAAAAAAATGAGGAAGGTCGTCTAATACGAGACCGACACTTCATCACCATCGACATCCGGTTCCGATGCGCCGTCCGTCACTTCTAAGCGCCACGAGCGCAAGAAGTTTAGTAAGATCCCTCTACATTATCCACGCATTACTAAGCACACACCTCTACTTTCCGTCCCTTTAGGCAAGCCACCAACTTTTGATGGTGAAGATTATGCAAGGTGGAGTGATTTAATGAAATTTCATCTAACCTCACTCCACAAAAGTATATGGGATGTAGTTGAGTTTGGTGTGCAGGTACCATCCGTAGGGGATGCGGATTATGATGCGGACGAAGTTGCCCAAATCGAGCACTTCAACTCCTAAGCAACAACCATCCTCCTCGCCTCTCTAAGTAGGGAGGAATACAACAAGGTGCAAGGTCTAAAAAGCGCCAAGGAGGTTTGGGATGTGCTCAAGACGGCACACGAAGGTGATGAGCTCACCAAAATCACCAAGCAGGAGACGATCGAGGGGGAGCTCGGTCGCTTCCGTCTTCGCCAAGGAGAGGAGCCACAAGATATGTACAACCGGCTCAAGACCTTGGTGAATCAAGTGCGCAACCTCGGGAGCACGAAATGGGATGACCACGAGGTGGTTAAGGTTATTTTGAGATCACTCATTTTCCTTAACCCTACTCAAGTACAATTAATTCGTGGTAATCCAAGATACACACTAATGACTCCCGAGGAAGTAATCGGGAATTCTGTGAGCTTTGAATGTATGATTAAGGGCTCAAGAAATATCATCGAGCTTGATGAGCCCTCCACTTCCGAAGCTCATCCCGTGGCGCTTAAGGCAACGGAAGAAAAGAAGGAGGAGTCTACATCAACTAGACAACCCATCGACGCCTCCAAGCTCGACAACGAGATGGCTTTAATCATTAAAAGCTTTCGCCAAATCCTCAAGCAACGGAAGGGGAAGGATTACAAACCCCGTTCCAAAAAGGTTTGCTACAAGTGTGGTAAGGCCGGTCACTTTATTGCAAAATGTCCATTATCTAGTGACAGTGACAGGGATAACGACAAGAAGGGCAAGAGGAGAGAAAAGAAGAGGTACCACAAGAAGAGGGGCGGCGATGCCCACATATGTCGCGAGTGGGACTCCGACGAGAGCTTCACCGACTCCTCCGACGACGAGGACGCCGCCAACATCGCCGTCACCAAAGGCCTCCTCTTCCCCAACGTCGGCCACAAGTGCCTCATGGCCAAGGACGGCAAAAAGAAGGTTAAATCTAAATCCTCCACTAGATATGAGTCCTCCAGTGATGATAATGCTAGTGATGAGGAAGATAATTTGCGCACCCTTTTTGCCAACCTTAACATGGAACAAAAAGAAAAATTTAATGGATTAATTAGTGCAATTCATGAAAAGGATGACCTTTTGGACTCTCAAGAGGACTTCCTAATTAAAGAAAATAAGAAACATGTTAAGATTAAAAATGCTTATGCTCTAGAAATAGAAAAATGTAAGAAATTAACTAGTGAGCTAAGCACATGCCATGACACTATTGCCAACCTTAGAAATGAAAATGCTAGATTAATTGCTAAGGTTGATTCACATGTTTGTAATGTTTCAACTTCCAATTCTAGGGATGATAATATTGATTTACTTGCTAGAATTGATGAGTTGAATGCTTCTCTTGCTAGCCTTAGAGATGAAAAAGAAAAATTGCTTGCTAAGGCTAGAGATTTTGATGTTTGCATTTCTAACCTTAGAGATGAGAATGATGTACTGCATGCTAAGGTTATAGAATTAAAAACTTGCAAAACCTCTACATCTACTGAGCATATTTCCATTTGTACTAGATGTAGAGATATTAATGTTGATGCTATCCATGATCACCTAGCCTTAATTAAGAAACAAAATGATCACATAGCACAACTTAATGCTAAGATTAGTGAGCATGACTTAGAAAATGAAAAATTTAAATTTGCTAGAAACATGCTCTATAATGGGAGACGCCCTGACATTAAGGACGGCATTGGCTTCCAAAGGGGAGACAATGTCAAACTTAATGCCCCTCCTAAAAGATTGTCTAATTTTGTTAAGGGCAAGGCTCCCATGCCTCAGGATAACGAGGGTTACATTTTGTACCCTGCCGGTTATCCTGAGAGCAAAATTAGGAGAATTCACTCTAGGAAGTCTCACTCCGGCCCTAACCATGCTTTTATGTATAAGGGTGAGACATCTAGTTCTAGGCAACCAACCCATGCTAAGTTGCCTAAGAAGAAAACTCCTAGTGCATCAAATGATCATGCTATTTCATTTAAAACTTTTGATGCATCTTATGTGCTAACTAACAAATCCGGCAAAGTAGTTGCCAAGTTTGTTGGGGGCAAACACAAGGGCTCCAAAACTTGTGTTTGGGTACCCAAAGTTCTTGTATCTAATGCCAAAGGACCCAAAACTGTTTGGGTACCTAAAGTCAAGAACTAAATTTGTTTTGTAGGTTTATGCATCCGGGGGAACAAGTTGGATTATTGATAGCGGGTGCACAAACCACATGACCGGGGAGAAAAAGATGTACTCCTCATACGAGAAAAACCAAGATCCCCAACGAGCTATCACATTCGGGGATGGAAATCAAGGTTTGGTCAAAGGATTGGGTAAAATTGCTATATCACCTGACCATTCTATTTCCAATGTTTTTCTTGTAGATTCTTTAGATTAAAATTTGCTTTCTGTATCTCAATTATGCAAAATGGGCTACAACTGTCTCTTTACTGATGTAGGTGTTACTGTCTTTAGAAGAAGTGATGATTCAGTAGCTTTTAAGGGAGTATTAGAGGGTCAGCTGTACTTAGTTGATTTCAATAGAGCTGAACTCGATACTTGCTTAATTGCTAAGACTAACATGGGTTGGCTCTGGCACCGCCGACTAGCCCATGTTGGAATGAAGAATCTTCATAAGCTTCTAAAGGGAGAGCACATTTTAGGACTAACCAATGTTCATTTTGAGAAAGACAGGATTTGTAGCGCCTGCCAAGCCGGGAAGAAAGTTGGAACTCAACATCCACACAAGAACATCATGACGACCGACAGGCCGCTTGAGCTACTCCACATGGATCTATTCGGCCCGATTGCTTACATAAGCATCGGCGGGAGTAAGTATTGTCTTGTAATTGTGGATGATTATTCTCGCTTCACTTGGGTATTCTTTTTACAGGAAAAATCTCAAACCCAAGAGACATTAAAGAGATTCTTGAGACGGGCTCAAAATGAGTTCGGCTTGAGGATCAAGAAAATTCGAAGCGACAACGGGACAGAGTTCAAGAATTCTCAAATTGAAAGCTTTCTTGAGGAGGAGGGCATCAAGCATGAGTTCTCTTCTCCCTACACCCCACAACAAAATGGTGTAGTGGAGAGGAAGAATCGAACTCTATTGGACATGGCAAGAACCATGCTTGACGAGTACAAGACACCGGATCGGTTTTGGGCCGAGGCGGTTAATACCGCCTGCTACGCCATCAACCGGTTATATCTTCATCGAATCCTCAAGAAGACATCCTATGAACTCCTAACTGGTAAAAAGCCCAACATTTCATATTTTAGAGTCTTTGGTAGCAAATGCTTTATTCTTATTAAGAGAGGTAGAAAATCTAAATTTGCTCGTAAGACTGTAGAAGGCTTTTTACTAGGATATGACTCAAACACAAGGGCATATAGAGTCTTTAACAAGTCCTCAGGACTTGTTGAAGTTTCTTGTGACGTTGTGTTTGATGAAACTAACGGCTCTCAAGTAGAGCAAGTTGATCTTGATGAGATAGGTGAAGAACAGGCTCCGTGCATCGCGCTAAGGAACATGTCCATTGGGGATGTGTGTCCTAAGGAATCCGAAGAGCCTACAAATGCACAAGATCAACCTTCCTCCTCCACGCAAGCATCTCCACCGACTCAAAATGAGGATGAAGCTCAAGTTGATGAAATAGAAGATCAAGCAAATGAGCCACCTCAAGATGACGGCAACGATCAAGGGGGAGATGCAAATGATCAAGACAAGGAGGATGAAGAACCAAGACCGCCACACCCAAGAGTCCACCAAGCAATCCAACGAGATCACCCCATCGACACCATCCTCGGCGACATTCATAAGGGGGTAACCACTAGATCTCGTGTTGCTCATTTTTGTGAACATTACTCGTTTGTTTCCTCTATTGAGCCAACCAGGGTAGAGGAAGCACTACAAGATTCGGATTGGGTAGTGGCGATGCAAGAGGAGCTCAACAATTTCACGAGGAACGAGGTATGGCACTTAGTTCCACGTCCTAATCAAAATGTTGTAGGAACCAAGTGGGTCTTCCGCAACAAGCAAGACGAGCATGGTGTGGTGACTAGGAACAAAGCTCGACTCGTGGCCAAGGGGTATTCACAAGTCGAAGGTTTGGATTTCGGTGAAACCTATGCACCTGTAGCTAGGCTTGAGTCAATTCGTATATTATTGGCCTATGCTACTTACCATGGCTTCAAGCTCTTTCAAATGGACGTGAAGAGTGCCTTCCTCAACGGACCAATCAAGGAAGAGGTCTATGTTGAGCAACCTCCCGGCTTTGAAGATAGTGAGTATCTTAATCATGTCTATAGGCTCTCTAAGGCGCTTTTTGGGCTCAAACAAGCCCCAAGAGCATGGTATGAATGCCTTAGAGATTTCCTTATTGCAAATGGCTTCAAAGTCAGCAAGGCCGATCCTACTTTGTTTACTAAAACTTTTGAGAATGACTTGTTTGTATGCCAAATCTATGTTGATGATATTATATTTGGGTCTACTAACGAGTCTACTTGTGAAGAATTTAGTAGGATCATGACGCAAAAATTCGAGATGTCTATGATGGGGGAGTTGAAGTATTTCTTAGGATTTCAAGTGAAGCAACTCCAAGAGGGCACCTTCATTTCTCAAACAAAGTACACTCAAGACATTCTAACCAAGTTTGGAATGAAGGACGCCAAACCCATCAAGACACCCATGGGAACAAATGGGCATCTCGACCTCGACACGGGAGGTAAGTCCGTGGATCAAAAGATATACCGGTCGATGATAGGTTCATTGCTTTATTTATGTGCATCTCGACCGGATATTATGCTTTCCATATGCATGTGTGCAAGATTCCAATCCGACCCTAAGGAATCACACCTTACGGCCGTAAAATGAATCTTGAGATATCTAGCTTACACTCCTAAGTTTGGGCTTTGGTACCCTCGGGGATCCACTTTTGATTTAATTGGTTATTCAGATGCCGACTGGGCGGGGTGTAAAATCAATAGAAAGAGCACATCGGGGACTTGCCAGTTCTTGGGAAGATCCTTGGTATCTTGGGCTTCAAAGAAGCAAAATTCGGTCGCTCTCTCTACCGCCGAAGCTGAGTACATTGCCACAGGCCATTGTTGCGCGCAATTGCTTTGGATGAGGCAAACCCTGCGGGACTATGGTTACAAATTAACCAAAGTCCCTTTGCTATGTGATAATGAGAGTGCAATCAAAATGGCCGACAATCCCGTCGAGCATAGCCGCACTAAGCACATAGCCATTCGGTATCATTTTCTTAGGGATCACCAACAAAAGGGGGATATCGAGATTGCTTATATCAACACTAAAGATCAATTAGCCGATATCTTTACCAAGCCTCTTGATGAACAATCTTTTACCAGACTTAGGCATGAGCTCAATATTCTAGATTCTAGGAATTTCTTTTGTTAACTTGCACACATAGCTCATTTGTATACCTTTGATCGTGTCTCTTTTATATATGCTATGACTCATGTGTTTTCAAGTCTATTTCAAACCAAGTCATAGGTATATTGAAAGGGAATTGGAGTCTTCGGCGAAAACAAAGGCTTCCACTCCGCAACCCATCCTTCGTCGTCGCTCCAAGCCTCTCCTCATTCATGGGGGAGAACACAAAGCAAAGGACTCCGGCTTTGGTATAATCTTCACTTATACATTTTATTTGCCAAAGGGGGAGAAATTTGATGAAGGGCTTATATTTCACTCTAAGTATTCGTTTTTGGCGATTCATGCCCAAGGGGGAGAAAGTATAGAGCCCAAAGCAAAAGGACCGCATCACCACCTAATTCAAAAATTTGAAGATTTTCAATTGGTAAATTTCAAATTAGTACCTTATTGTGTTCAAAAAGGGGGAGAAAGTAGTATTTCAAAAATGATTCATCAAAACCCTCTTGAACACTAAGAGGAGGATCTTATTTAGGGGGAGTTTTGTTTTAGTCAAAGGAAAAGCATTTGAAATAGGGGGAGAAAATTTCAAATCTTGAAAATGCTTTGCTAAATCTTATTCTTTCATCTTTAACTATTTGCAAAAGACCTTGAAAAGAGTTTACAAAAGAATTTGCAAAAACAAAACATGTGGTGCAAGCGTGGTCCAAAATGTTAAAAAGAAAGAAACCATCCATGCGCATCCTAAGTATTTATATTGGCTCAATTCCAAGTAATCTTTGCACTTACATTATGCAAACTAGTACTTTTATATTTGCTTTGGTTTGTGTTGGCATCAATCACCAAAAAGGGAGAGATTGAAAGGGAATTAGGCTTACACCTATTTCCTAAATGATTTTGGTGGTTGAATTGCCCAACACAAATAATTGGACTAACTAGTTTGCTCTAGTGTATAAGTTCTACAGGTGCAAAAGGTTCACACTTAGCCAATAAAAAGACCTAGCAATGGGTTCAACAAATTGAGCAAGGATCAACCGAAGGCTGCCCTGACTTGGCACACCGGACTGTCCGGTGTGTCACCGGACTGTGTCCGGTGCACCACCGGACAGTGTCCAGTGCACCAGGGCACTTCAGGCCAAACTCTTCGCCTTCGGGAAATCCTGGAGCCGGCGCGCTATAATTCACCGGACATGTCCGGTGTACACCGGACAGTGTCCGGTGCTCCAAGGAAGACGTGGCTCCAAACTTCGCAGCCTCGGGAATTCGCGGAAGCTGCTCCGCTATAATTCACCGGACATGTCCGGTGTGCACCGGACTGTCCGGTGAGACGACGAGGCAACGACTACTTCGGCGCCAACGGCTACCTGCGGGCGCATTAAATGCGCGCCAGCGCGCGCAAAAGTCAGGCACGCCCATACTGGCGCACCGGACATTGAACAGTGTGTGTCCGGTGTGCCACCGGACATCAAGGCGGGCCTAGAAGTCAGAGCTCCAACGGTCGGCCAGGTGACGTGGCTGTCGCACCGGACATGTCCGGTGTGCACCGGACTGTCCGGTGCACCATTCGACAGACAACCTCCACCAAACGGCGAGTTTGGTGGTTGGGGCTATAAATACCCCAACCATCCCACATTCATTGCCATCTAAGTTTTCCCACTTCTAACACTTACAAGAGCTCTAGCATTCAATTCCAAGACACACCCAAGTGGTCAAATCCTCTCCAAACTCCACACAACGCCCTAGTGATTAGAGAGAGAGATTTGCTTGTGTTCTTTCGAGCTCTTGCGCTTGGATTGCTTTCTTCTTTCTTTGATTCTTTGTTGCGATCAAACTCACTTGTAATTGAGGCAAGAGACACCAATCTTGTGGTGGTCCTTGTGTGAGCTTTGTGCTCCAAGTGATTGAGAAGAAGAAGCTCACTCGATCGGTGGATCGTTTGAGAGAGGGAAAGGGTTGAAAGAGACCCAGCCTTTGTGGCCTCCTCAACGGGGAGTAGGTTTGCAAGAACCGAATCTCGGTAAAACAAATCCACGTGTCCCTTTGTTCATTCGCTTGCGATTTGTTTAGCGCCCTCTCTCGCGGACTCGTTATTGTTTCTAACGCTAACCCGGCTTGTAGTTGTGTTTATATTTGTAAATTTCAGTTTCGCCCTATTCACCCCCCCTCTAGGCGACTATCACACCCTCCCTAGCAGCCTCTTGCTCATCCGCCTGTGCACGCCGTCCGCCCAGAAATTTTGAGAGGGTCTGCTCGCCGCCACAGGCACATCGTCATCGCCAGGTGACGTGTGTGGGCAATGCTGCTATGGTCGCCTCTGTGCCTGGCTCGAGTCCGCCGTCGTCCAGCTAGTGCACCAGTGCTCGTGCCTCGGTGCCAAGTCTGGAGTATTTGTGGCATTACCTCGCCGGAGATAGCGAGCTCTCCTGCCTCCGGACCAGCGCCACCTCGCCGCAATTGCTTGTCGTCGCCCACCGTGTATCCCGTTCTGCACCTCGCCGTGGTCAGGGCACTCCGTCGCGACGTTCTCGGTGAGACCCTCCCCCTTAGATTAGGAACATTCTGCTTTGCGTATAACGTCGGTTAGAACAGCTGGGGGAGATTCGGGGCGTGTGGGGCGGTTCTCTGGCGAGGGCCGCCGCCAACCCTGGTTGCGCCGCCGCAGTTGGCCGCAGCAGGTGGAAGAAGGACCCGCGACCGTCCGATCGCCTTCGGAGGGTCGAGATTAGAAGTGTGTACCCCTTCGCCTAAGACTAGATCCTAATCGTTGGCTCCAGATCGTACGAAGTGTATTTGATCGCGAGTATTTGAGACTTGAACCGTTGATCGGGAATCCAACCATGGTGAATGCGTACCGCTTCGTTAAACCTAGATCTAATCTTGCACGTCCAATTTGGATCGTGCGGCTCAGATGCCCTCATACCCCTTCACGCTGAGTATTTTGCATAAGAGACCTTGCCCTTTTTAGAAAAGAACCCGCAGTCCCTCGTGGCTGTCTTCTGAGTCTAGGTAATTTTACCCCGGGGACCCTAAACTTCTCTGTATTAGTGTGCTTAGTCCAGGAAGCTAAGATCTCAGATAAATGGTGTTGGGGCCATGCTTCGTTGCGCCGAAGGTCTTACACGAAGAAGCAGCTTCGGCTGAAGTTGTCCCCAGGAGATGGTCGAAGGTTCCTTTTCATGGAGCTTCGGCGTTACAAACCGACATAGAGATAGAGTGACCTTTTTATCCATAGAGGTCTGAGTCAATGTTGTAAACTTTTGTAAGGGGCATAATTGTAATTTGTCACAGGCTGTGACCTGTATCTATAAATAGATGAACAGTACCTCTGTACTGTTCACGCGAACCTGTCATTTGCCTTCGCATCACACTTGTATTTTCGCCTTCATCAGGACCGAAGGTACATTTGTAATTTGAAATCATTTATATTCGTTCATGTTAATAAAAATGGAAATGATTCTATGATAACATTTAAATGTTTATTTTATACCTCATGATTTATATGAATACTTCGTCCCTCGTTATTATGCTTACGAAGGTACGTCCTTCGTAACCTTCGTCCGAAATTCTTTATATCCCGAAAGGATATAATGTGGTGGAGGACGAAGGACTTTAACACTTAACATTTTCTGTGTTGCCTTGTTCTTAACTCTTAGCATTTGAGAACAAGCCCCCAACATTGGCGCCCACCTCCGGTGAACTCACTTCCACTTTTCTGAGCTAATGGCTTCGTTCAACAATCAAGCTGGAGCTGCTTCGGCTTCGAAGCTGGTGCTCCCGATAACAGGCGGTTCTTGCTCAGAGCCGGTTAACAAGAAGCAGAAGAAGGAGGCTCAGAGAAGGGTGCAGCATGTTGGAGTGCAGGGACCCTTCATCAAGTCAAAATGGTCCCACATTCCAATTACTTTTTCTCAGGAAGACCTTCAGCTTAAGGATTATCCTCACAATGATGCCATGGTCATCTCTTGCGTGATCAAAGGATTTCTGGTCCACAATGTCCTAGTTGATACAGGCAGTGCAGCTGATATTATATTTGCTAAGGCCTTCAGACAAATGCAGGAGCCTGAAGACAAGATTCATGATGCTACGCACCCCCTTTGTGGCTTCGGAGGGCGGCAGATTGTAACACTTGGGAAAATTACTATGCCGGTAACCTTCGGATTTGTTAACAACACAAGGACTGAGCAAATTGTGTTTGATATTGTTGACATGGAGTATCCTTACAATGCCATCATTGGTCGCGGTACTCTTAATGCCTTCGAAGCAATTCTTCACCCAGCTTATCTTTGCATGAAGATACCTTCGGACCAAGGGCCTATTGCTATTCATGGAAGCCAGGAAGCTGCTAGAAGGGCCGAAGGAAGCTGGACTGATTCCAAAGCAATCCATAACATAGATGGAGCTGAAGCTTGTGAACAGTACAAATTTAGAAGGGAGAAAGCAGCTTCAGCAGATCAGCCGAAGCCCATGCTATTGTGTGAGGATATAGCAGAGCAGAAGGTGCTGTTGGGCTCGCAATTATCTGAAGACCAGGAGAAAACTTTGATAAGGTTTTTATTCAACAACAAAGATGTTTTTGCATGGTCAGCCAATGATCTCTGTGGAGTAAATCGGGATGTTATTGAACATTCGCTCAATGTTGACCCATCCTTCAGACCCCGAAAGCAGAGGCTTCGGAAAATGTCTGATGACAAGGCTGAAGGGGCTCGCAATGAAGTAAAAAGACTCCTCAGTGCAGGAGTTATCAGAGAAGTGAAGTATCCAGAGTGGCTAGCTAACACTGTTATGGTGAAGAAGGCCAATGGCAAGTGGAGAATGTGTATCGATTTCACAGATCTCAACAAGGCTTGTCCGAAGGACGAATTCCCGCTGCCAAGGATAGACTCTTTAGTCGATGCAGCAGCTTCTTCAGAGCTCATGAGTCTCCTAGACTGCTACTCAGGCTATCATCAAATTTGGATGAAGAAGGAAGATGAGCCGAAAACCAGCTTCATAACCCCAAGTGGCACATATTGCTATCTTCGGATGCCTGAGGGGCTCAAGAATGCTGGAGGGAGTTTCAGCAGAATGACTGCGAAGGTTCTCCAGTCTCAGATAGGCAGAAATGTGTTGACCTATGTTGATGACATTATTGTAAAAAGCACGAAGCAGGAAAATCATATTGCTGATCTGCAGGAGACCTTCGCCAGCTTCAGACAAGCTGGTCTGAAGCTGAATCCAGAAAAATGTGTCTTCGGAGTGAAGAAGGGTAAATTTCTTGGATGCTTGGTTTCAACAAAGGGAATCGAAGCTAATCCAAATAAAATCGAAGCTATACTTCGAATGGAGCCACCAACCACAAGAAAGGGAGCCCAAAGATTGACAGGAAGGCTGGCATCTCTCAACAGATTTATATCCAGATCAGCAGAAAGAAACTTACCATTTTTCGAGGTGCTGAAGTCAGCTGAAGTCTTTCAATGGGGCCCAAGTCAACAAAAAGCCTTCGAAGAGCTGAAGCAATACTTGATAGATCTCACAACATTAACTCCACCAACGCCAGGGGCTCCTCTGTTGTTATATGTGGCAGCTTCGCACTCAGCAGTAAGTGCGACACTTGTCCAGGAGAAGCTTGATGGCCAAGTCAAGAAGCAAGTTCCAGTGTATTTTGTATCTGAGGTCCTTAGTGTCTCAAAGAAAAATTATACAGAGCTGGAGAAGGTATTGTATGCCGTTTTAATGGCATCCAGGAAGCTTCGGCATTATTTTCAGGCATACAACATTATTGTTCCTTCTTCGCAGCCGTTGAAGGATATCATGAGAAATAGAGAAACTACTGGACGGATTGGAAAATGGGCTGCGGAGCTCAATGAATTTTACATTGATTATGTGCATAGATCCTCGATCCAGTCTCAAGCATTGGCAGATTTCATTGCCGACTGGACGCCAGGGGCTCAGGATGAAGAAGCAAATAAAGATGCCGAAGTGTGGACAGTGTTTTGTGATGGCTCTTGGGGAACCTTCGGAGCAGGTGCAGCTGCTGTGTTGGTCTCACCATCCAAGGTTAAAACTTGCTATGCAGCAAGACTTGACTTCAGCTGCACAAATAATATTACTGAGTACGAAGCCCTGCTCCTGGGTCTTCGGAAACTAAAGGCAATGGGAATCAGAAGGGCGATTCTTAAAACTGATTCTCAGGTTGTTTCGGGTCATATTGACAAAAGTTGCAAGGCTAAAGACCCGAAGCTTGAAAAATACCTAGACACGGTCCGAAGGATCGAAGCTTCCTTCGAAGGATTTTCTGTCAAGAATATCCCTCGAGGGCAAAATGAGCATGCTGATTTGCAAGCCAAGTCTGCAGCACAGGGGCTGCCGTTACCTTCGGATGTGTTCTTCGAAACAATAAAGGCACCTTCAGTAGAGCTCCTTGAAAGAGCAGTCCTCAACATTTCTCCTGTTTACAGCGATGATTGGAGAACTGAAATAATCTCTTACCTTCAGGGTAACTTCTTATCAGATGACGAAGCTTACAATAAAAGAATAGAGGCAAGAGCTCGTCCGTATGTCATGATAGAAGGGGAATTATACAAACATGGAGTTTGCGCTCCGCTGCTCAAGTGCTTATCTAGAGCCGAAGGTATAGAGTTAATGAAAGAGATACATGCAGGCCTGTGTGGATCCCACATCGGATCTAGGCCGTTACTTGGAAAAGTTTTTCGCCAAGGATTTTATTGGCCAAAGGCAGCTTCGGATGCAGCGGAGTTAGTTCAAAAGTGCGAAGGTTGTCAAAAATGTGCAAGAGATCAAAAGCAACCTTCGTCTTTGACACAGCTGATACAACCCATTTGGCCATTGCAAAGGTGGGGCCTTGACTTGTTGGGTCCATTACCACCGGCCCAAGGGAATCTAAAATATGTTATAGTAGCTGTGGAGTATTTTTCCAAGTGGATTGAGGCGAAGCCATTAGCCACAATAACTTCGGCCACTATCCAAAAGTTTTTCTGGCAGAATATTGTCTGTCGCTTCGGGGTACCGAAGGCCATCACTGTAGATAACGGAACGCAGTTCGACTCCGAAGTTTTCAGAAATTTCTGTGATCAAATTGGAACGAAGATCCATTTTGCATCAGTCAGGCATCCGGAGTCGAATGGGCTCGTTGAAAGGGCCAACGGCATTATAATGACAGGAATAATGAAGTTAATCTTCAATCAACCTAGGGGAAAGTGGCCAGATCAGTTGACCAAAGTGGTGTGGAGCCACAATACAACAACATCAAGGTCTACAGGCTTTACCCCATTCAAGTTATTATTCGGTGACGAAGCAATAACTCCGGAAGAAGCTAAAGCTGGATCAATAAGAGTGGTAGCTTCGGCAGAATCAGGTGCCGAAGATGCTTGTCTTGTGGAAAAAGATGCCTTAGAAGGGATCAGGCTTCAAGCCGTGGAGAATATCAATAAATACCAGGCTGAAACAGTCAAATGGCGAGATAGAAAGGTCCGGCTAAAAAATATTGAGCCAGGACATTTGGTGCTTCGGAGAGTGGCCAACCCAGATACAGTGGGCAAGTTACAATTGAAATGGGAAGGGCCTTTCTTAGTAGCATCTTCGTCAAGGCCTGGTTCGTACAGATTAAAGGACATGGATGGCAACGAAATTCCAAGATCTTGGAATGCAGATGAGCTTCGGAGATATTATGTATAACTTGATGTAACTTTTTATGTTTTTCTTTTTCTTTTTCATGGCACCCTTTTCCTTTCTGAAGGGGGAGAAAGGTTTTTAATGGGGCCATCATATGTAATTTCCTTTTTTAGTTTTATAAGAGCAAAATCCCCCAAAGAATGTAAATGTAAAAAGCTGAGAACGCACCATCGAGTGCCGAAACTGAAAAAGAGAAGAAGCTCCAAAGACGTCCCTAAGGGGATGCAGAGCTCACAGCGAAAAGTCAACGCTGATTCCGCCGAAAGTAAAAGGCGAAGAAGCTCCAAAGACGTTCCTAAGGGAATGCAGAGCTTATACCGCCTAAGTAAAAGGCGAAGAAGCTCCAAAGACGTTCCTAAGGGAATGCAGAGCTTATACCGTCTAAGTAAAAGGCGAAGATGCTCCAAAGTCGTTCCTAAGGGAATGCAGAGCTGATGTGTGGTTGTTTCTAAGGAAATAATGGCTGAGAGTGTGGCTTCGGACATATGCTTTGGACATTCATTCACACATTACATTACATCATAGCATTTGCATTCATAAGCATTCATTCATAGCATTTCTGTTCCTAAGTGGTTGCTTCGGCAAAAAGAAGAAGTGGTCTCTTATGCTTTGTTGTGTACAAAAAAGAAAAGCTTCGGCAAAAAGAAGAAGTGGTCTTTTATGCTTCGTTGCTCGGCAAAAAGAAGAAGTGGTCTTTTATGCTTCGTTGCTCGGCAAAAAGAAGAATTGGTCTCTTATGCTTCGTTGTGTACGAAAAGAAGGGAAGGTGTTTTTTCGCCTTCGGCTCAAAATACTAATTTCGTCCACATCAAAGCGGCTCAATAGAAGGGTAAGAATATATTACAAGGTATGTGCAAAGTTCATTGAGAACAGATTAATTGTATTTACAAAAAGTTGTTACAAATTCTCCTGAGTTTTTCTAGTCTACTCCTGCTAATCTTCGTCAGGCTTCCGCTTCGGCGGCATATTCTTTAAGTATCACCTTCAGCTTCGTCATCCTACATAAATCAAGGTATCGTGAGTAAAAATCAAGTGCAAAGGAGAAGGTAAGTACGAAGTATCATTTCTTACTGGTTCAAGATGACTTCGAGCTTCGTCTCCAGCCTTCTCCCGCCCGCCTTTTGTCCATATCATTTTTATAAATCTATTTGAGATGCTTCGGGCGAGGTCAGGTATATCGTCCAGGATTGATGGAGACAGGGTGAAGTTGGGCCTGTTGACGATTTTTCCATGCTCGCAGCCGGCCTTCAGGAACGCTGCAGCGGTACCCCGAGAAGCTACCCAGGCACAGAAGTCACCGTGCCCGGCTATAACTTCGTCAAGTTCTTCGATTTCAGCTTCAATATGATCGAAGGCTTGTGGTAAATTTTCCGCTGAAGGGTTAAACTTCCCGCTGCTGGCTCCAACAGAGTAAAATATCTTTTTTAATCGTTCAATACAATTACTGCTAAATTTCAAGCACTTGTCTTGAAGGCTTGTTAATGATTTCTTCAAGTCTGAGTTGGCCTGGACTTCGGCTTCAAGTTTCGAATTAAGCTCTAGCTTCTCCTGTTCAAATTGTTTTGATTGGCCAATAAGCTTCGAACTCAATTCTGATACTTTAGCTTCAGTCTCTGCCAGCAAGCCTTCGGTTGATTGGAGCTCGAAGTCTTTCTTTTCAATGATAGCCGATTGTTCTTTTATCTTGCTCTCTAAATTTTCAATTATAGCTTCGTGTTTTTTGTCCTCCAAGTCTTGCTGCATCTTCAGAGCTTTGCTCAGAAGCATGCTCTGCAAATAAACAACCTTTAGGAATATTTCCATTATTAAAAACAATAAAAGTCAGAGAAAAGTTGTTTACCTTGAAATTGGAATAAAATAAGCTGCCGACGATATGTTGTCGTCGGTAGCGGCTGATATCTGTTTCTAGCTTCGGAAAACCGATACTTTTTGATAAAGTACCGATGACCTTAGCTCCAGTTTGGTCTCGAATGCAGCCCAATTTTTCGTCATCAATGCCTCCAAATAGAAGAGCTCCTGGCTTGTAGCCGCAAGATTTGGCATAGTCCTTAAGTTCTTCCATTTCGGCCTTCGGCAGTTTTTGCCCAATTAAATTTTGAAATGTGTAGGCTTCGTCATCCGAAGTGTCTTCGACTATTTCTTTCCCCTTCCCAGGCACTGTGGCCATGGTTTCTTCAGCAGCTTCTTCTGCAGCCATGTCTTGCAAAATTTTGTTGATGTCCTCAATGGTAGTTTCTAAGTTCACATCTTCGGCTGTAGCGGCTTCGGTAGCCGCGACCTCCGAAGGTGCGACTTCGACGTTTGTTGTGTCTTCAGCAGCTGCCGTTTTCTGAATTGACGCCCTCGGCGGCGTCTTATCGATAACTTCGGTCACTGCAATAATTCTTTGCCGCTTTGGTTTGGTTATCTTCGTTTGTTCCGGCTCTCCCACCTTTCGAAAAAGCTTCGTCAGTTGAGGCCCTAAGGGACTTAGCTTCGTGGGCACGGGTTCAGTCATTACCTTTAAAATTTCCTCCACGTCGCTGGTAGAAGGTGGTGTGGGGGTCCCCTCTTCTTCGGATAATTTTCGCTTCGGAGTTGATATTTTTCTTTTCTTGGGAATTTTCTTCTCTTTTGCTGGTTTTTCTTCATCCTTGTTCAGAGTTTCGGCCACTCTTTTTCTTTTTTGGCCCTCAGCACCCTTGTTCAGCTGCTCATAGTCAGGGTACTCGAAGCCCAGGGCATCAAGCACTCGGTTCAGCCTTCGCTTCGGACGGGTGCCGAAGGCTGCTGTCATCAGTTGATCTTCTTTTTTCAAATAATTTCCAAGAATTTCATTACACATCACCTCAACTGTGTCCAGCCACTCTTGGCAGGGCTTCTTAAAGTATTTCTTGAATTTGAAGTGATAAGGAAGCCGGACAAGTTCCCCCTCCTTCTTCTCCCCCTTTAACTTTGGCATTTCCCATTCTTTCAGAGTAGGGAAGACTCTGAATGCCAAGAATTCTTGAACCAGATCCCTGGTACCGATATGCTCTGCAATAATTCTGAATTCATCCATTGCCTGTTGTGTTTGACCCTCTGGTGTCATGTTGCAGCGGGGTCGGGTTTCTCCGAAGATCAGCTCGAGTGGACTTTGCACAAGCTTCTCCTTGTCGTCATCAACCTTGACATAGAACCATTCTGATTTCCAGCCTGCCGGCCATTTGCTTCGGTAGCTGATCACTGGAAACTTTGCGGTTTTCCGGTAGGCAAAATTGTAGCAACCGAAGTTATCATGTAGCCCATCTTTTCTGGCCTTTGTTTGATAATGTAACTCATGAACTCGACAGAAACTGTCGGCAAATGGCTCCACTGCTTGGCTTCGGAGGGCCCAAATATAAACGCTAAGCCTAACGATAGCGTTAGGAGTTAACTGGTGAAGGTAGATGCCAAACCTCTTCAGTATCTCCGCAATAATCTCGTGAAGAGGGAATCTCAGTCCAACCTTTAAAAAGCTCTTGAAGATGACAATCTCGTCCTTCTCTGGCTTCGGGGTGGTTTCTTCTCCCCCGAAGCGAAGTAGCTTCTTCTGATTTTCATTGAAATAACCTGCTTTCACCATCTTCGAAAGATCAGCCTTTGAAACAGTTGATTTCCCAAAATCCAGGTGACTGGGCTTGCTGGGCATGGCAATACGGTAGTCATCTTTGGGATCAGTCCCTTCAATGTTTTCTTCTTCTCCTTCGGCAGTTGTCGGGTTTGCTTCAGCAGCAGGCATTTCTTCCGCAGTCACCAGTCCGGAACGCTGCATCGCTTCGGAAATGGGCACAATATTCGAACCTTCGGCTTCGTCTCCTTCACGTGCAACTCTGGCAGTAGATCGTACTCTAGCCATTTGATTCTGAGTTTGGGGAAGTTAGTTACTTTTTTCTTTTTCCTTTCCTCCCGAAGCTTTTCTTTCTGACGAAGCAGACGTCGAGATGGACCTTCGTTCGATTCTGAGAGTCAAGCTTCGGCTATAGTTAAAAATTTTGGCAGCAAAACAGTGCAAATAGCAATGAATGTTGTGGTAATTTCACACCTACCCGTCTGTTTATATAGTGCTGCAGGTAAGAAGGCGAAGCGGCAGGATTTTTACACCAGGCGGGCAGTCACTTGTACTCGCTGTGCAGTGGACCGTAAAGATCAAACAGTAACTCTGCAAGGTGGGCCTGGCACGCGCTCGAAAACCGGATCGTTTCTCAGCAACGAGCTCAGGGAAGGTGTTTTTTGGACCTTCGGTTTCCCGAAGCTAAAGAGGCTTTTTTCACGGGTCAAGCTCGTCACGAAAAACGATCTAGCACCGCGAAAGGGGCTACTGTTGGGGCCATGCTTCGTTGCGCCGAAGGTCTTACACGAAGAAGCAGCTTCGGCTGAAGTTGTCCCCAGGAGATGGCCGAAGGTTCCTTTTCATGGAGCTTCGGCGTTACAAACCGACATAGAGATAGAATGACCTTTTTATCCATAGAGGTCTGAGTCAATGTTGTAAACTTTTGTAAGGGGCATAATTGTAATTTGTCACAGGCTGTGACCTATATCTATAAATAGATGAACAGTACCTCTGTACTGTTCACGCGAACCTGTCATTTGCCTTCGCATCACACTTGTATTTTCGCCTTCATCAGGACCGAAGGTACATTTGTAATTTGAAATCATTTATATTCGTTCATGTTAATAAAAATGGAAATGATTCTATGATAACATTTAAATGTTTATTTTATACCTCATGATTTATATGAATACTTCGTCCCTCGTTATTATGCTTACGAAGGTACGTCCTTCGTAACCTTCGTCCGAAATTCTTTATATCCCGAAAGGATATAATGTGGTGGAGGACGAAGGACTTTAACACTTAACATTTTCTGTGTTGCCTTGTTCTTAACTCTTAGCATTTGAGAACAAGCCCCCAACAAATGGAATTAGAAAATGATATTTAGCGCAAAAATAAGTGCTAGAATGTGTTTAAATCATAGAAATTTTATATGATGTCCAAATTAGTTCATTCCAATTCCTATAATTCTATAATATTATTTTTTTATCACATAGTACCACTGTTTTGACATGAATGTTGCATTAAAATTTATATCCCATTTAATCTTGTGCAAAACACATAAAATACTTAGAAATTCATAACTCCTTCGTTTTAACTCCGATTTGATCCGTTCAAGTTCCGTTAGTCTCGTAGCAACGCGTAGATTATTTTTACGCAATGTATTATTATGTTTGGTGTGATGTTAATTTTGTTTATACCATGTTTGTTTGGATTGCTACAACTAGCAGCGAGGTTACGAGTTACTTGAAGAGCAAGTTGGTACCTGGAATCTCAAGTGCCAGGCAAGTTGTGCCCTTGATTCACTTTTGTTACCCAATAATGTTCTTTATAATCATTTACCATGCATAGGTTTAATTTTGATGGGACCCAATAGGTCACCCTAGATTGTTTATCTCATTACCTTGTTTGCCTCTGAATCACATGGGTAGTTTTTGCTATTGCTTTATATGGTTTTGGGATAATCATTTATTATATCCATGTTCCAGTTATTTTGTTATTTTATTTATGTTCAAGTCAAGATCATTATATTATTGTTAATTGGAACATAGAGCTTAACTTGAGAAACACGTGCCACCACAAGGGAGGAATGTGACCCCTTGGCTAACTAATTAGGAAAGCTAGTGGAAGACTACCTTAATCGAAAGGGGCAAGAGCAGTAGGGGAGTTGCATGCAAGGAGGTTCTCGGGTTGATTTTGCTGCGATGGCGGTCAGACGAGGGATTCTTGCAAGTGCTCTTCCCATAAACTATAGCGGGTTTTCGGAAGCTAGTGGAACTTTGTAAAGGCCTCGTAGTGAATCTCTAGCCATTCACCTTGGTAGTGTCTAAGGGCCTAGCTAACCCTGGCGACATGGGAAACACGACTTGTGGGTAAAGGGTACAACCTCTGCAGAGTGTAAAACTGGTATACTAGCCGAGCTCACGGTCATGAGCGGCTCAGGACTCTCCGATGATTAAATTATGGAACTTAAACTCAATTTGTCATTTGCATATGCATGGGATTATTTATTAATTTTGTTCTATTACTTTATTTAAGGTTTGGTATTTACTTACACTTAGTAACTGCTAATAAAATTTTGAACAACTACTTAAAAGCAATGCTCAGCTTTAACCCCTGTCATTGATTAGCCTTACACATCACATGAACTCCCATCTTTGTGAGGTCATGTCCACTGGTTCTCCACAACTTATTAAGCTATGATCATGTGTGAGCTCACCCTTGCTGTCTCACACCCTCCACAGGTCAAGAACAGGTACCACTGGATGGTGCATGGTGGATGTTGTGCTGTATTCGAGAGAGGTCTAGGTCGTCGTCTCCCAGTTGACTTTCTCGCGCCAAGGATGTATTTTTAGATCCTGTTATATTTATCTTTTATTTTGTAAGTCTTCCGCTATGTAATAGATACTTTGATTATATTGTGACATTATCTCTATACACTCTGTTATTATATATGTTGTCTTCTTGACGCATGTATGAGATGCACCCGACTTTGTCCCTTAAAGCGCCGGGTGTGACAAATCATTACTCAATTCTAGTTTTGCTTGTTGTCCCAACCTTAGTGATGGCGGTATGACACCCTAGACGGATTGACTGCAACCTCTCCAGCTCCAGCCTCCAGCGAGACACCGACTCACCGTATCAGGACATCAAGTTTCACTCGAACGCAAATAAAGCGGAACCACTGGAATACGCCAACCAAGGCCATTTTTGCACGAAGTAGCGCACTCCACGCACGGAGGCAACAGTCGCTCGAGCCCAACACACAGCCCAACAAGGATGAAAACCATATTCTACTGTCCATGGCCCACCCCACCCCACTGCATCTGTCCCTCACACACACACCCTCGCAGTCGCACTGCCGCCGCCGCCCGCACGACCGCAGGGCGCAGTCGCAGCTAGCGCGCCGGAGCCAGCTGGAGCGCTCGCCGGCTACGAGTTGCCGCCCCGCAAGGAGCCCACGCAGGCACGCACCGCGACGTCTAGGCGCTAGGCGGAGGCGGTACGTAGATAGCTTGTTTTCCTCGCTTCCTCTTACTGCGTGATGCCTTGCGACATTTCCCTGATCAGTGTTGTGTTCTGCCTTGCTGCATTTCGCAAAGGTGCTGCTGGAATGCGGGGCAGCTGGCTGCTGTCCTGTTGAAGTGTTGATCTGCTGACTACTGTTGTCTGTTGATATTTGGAAGATGTGGCCATGGGGATTGGTGGAGACAACAAGCGACTTAGGGTCTGTTTGAAAGCACCCAGTTTTTTAGAAACTAGTTCAGTGTTCTTAAGGCGCCTAGGCGAGCAAATGCACCAGACAACCGCCTTAGCGTCTAGGCGACGCCTAGGCAGGTAAGGCGAGCAAGGCGGCCAGTTTTGTCCGAGCGTCTGGACGCGACGCCTTAAGAACACTGACTGGTTTATAGAAATTGAGGTGATTCTGAACATACCAGTTTATGCCTCAGTTTATAGAAATTAGATTCCCAGTTTCTTAAAACCAAGAAGCTCGCCTCTTCTAACTAAAAGATAAAAACCAGTTTCTTAAAAACTGGGTTGCTTCCAAACTGGACCTTAATGTGCAAGAATGCAAGATAAATTTACTTGCAGTTTCTTTATTTATTTTAATATGTATTATTAAATATGTATTTAAAAAAAATATAAAACGTATCTGCATTTCGAAAATGTTTAGAAAATGTCGTATTTGTATCCTTCTGATACTGATACAGGTATCTGTGCTGCATAGTTGGGTGAGCCGGTCGGACCAATGATCTAGGTCCCGTTCTGCGTTGGGTGGGAGGGGGGACTCTGTTGTACTTTTGGTGCACAGCTCTCCTGCATCTTTGAGATTTTCCTTTTTTTTGTTCAATAGTCATGCTAGCTGCTTATTTTTGGTTCAGTAGTTGCCTGACTTGAGGCCTAGGTGACTTCATGGATGTTGAGATGTTGCAATTTACTTGCATTCATCAATAGAGCGGCACAGAAGGCCCATGTGTTGGCTGGATGGGTCGTCCGCTATCTCTTGGAACTATCATATTTTGGGCCTAGTTCTTTCAATTTGTAGATAAATACTCCCTCGTTCCCAAAATATAAGTCATTCCAAGATTCTTGGAGAGTCAGAGTTTTTAAAGTTAGACCAAAAGTATGGCGAGAATCATAAAGAATTATGACACGGAATAGATGTAATATGAAAATATATTTAATGGAGAATCTAATGGTATACATTTGATATCATAAATGTTATTACTTCATTGTATAAATTTGGTCAAACTTGAAAACACTTTGACTCTCCAAGAATCTTGGAATGACTTATATTTTGGGGACTAAGGGAGTAAGTTTTATTTGTATGTCAACTGGTGAGTTTTATATTCTTTCCGGTCATCTTCTTGTAATATGTTTTACCACTTCCTGCAAAAAACATGTATTTTTACCGCGTTACTGGCGCAATTTAAACATCATTCACCGAAGTTTTCTGGCCACATTTTATTATTATGTTGGCCTCTTGTTCTAATGTATTGTCTGTGTGCATATTATTGATGAAAGCGATTTCTTATACCTTTTCAGTTATTACCACAACATTAAAGGAGATGCCTTCACTCCAGAAAGCATTGCCTCCAGAACTTGCTGATAATGTGCTCAGGGTAACGTTTCTTTTGCACCTTTTGCTTTTTGCTGTGTTCTCCTTGGTATTATGGGTCGCAGCCAACTTTGAAATCAACTTGTACTGTTAATGAATAGTCAGTCATCAGGCTTCATTCATTTGGATCAGTTAACCTAAATTCTAGCTTCAGCTTTTCCAGAAGACACATATAATATGCATCCTGTAGCCTAGTTTTTGTTACTTTTATTAAAAATTGTCATGAATGAAACAAAACAAAATCATAGTTGATGCTGGAAAAACATTTTTTTTCTGTTTACTGTTGTCTCCTTTTTCATGATGTAGTTATATCGTGAATGCTTACGGAGGGCGAAGTATATTGGGCATCAGGTATGCATATTTTTATCTGAAATTTTACCATTGCTCTCCACCATGAAGTTGTGATTTTTTTTAATAATAGACTGAACCATCCTTTTGTAAACCAGAAACACAATACAGAACTTTTAGTCGCCATGGTGAGACAACAATTCAAGAAAAACATGCATGAAACTGATCCAGAGAAGATACAGAAAATGAAGGATGAGTAAGTGACTTCCCTATGTAAATTTTTACTTTTGTTTTCAATTTTACCACCTTATCTTCCAGTAATTTATCATGGTTGGAGCATACCTTATGAAATTGTTTCTTTCTGTGCAGTGCTGCAAGGGGCCTTATCAATCATATTCTATATGAGTCCGAGAAGATTACAGGACGCAAATTTTCAGGTTAAAAACAGAAGTTGAAACTGGACTTACAGTGTGCCGTGCTGTATGAATAATAGTAAAAATAATTTACTTTCTTGCCTTTGAATGATTCCGGTTCTATTGTACAAGGACCAAATGTTTTTTCCTTCGGATTGCTGAGTACTCGAGCTATTGCAGCAATGATTTTCAGTAACCAAGAGTTTGGCTGTCTTTTCTTTTGTGCATCTGTCCAATAAATGCTGACTACAAATTATTTTGGATACCGTATAAATATAATCCTACTTATAGCCAGGAGACAGAAATATTCGGTGCCTGAGAACTCTTCCCCAGTGGTTATGGATAATACCCTTTTCTTTTGAGGCTTTTTGTTGTTGATGTTTTGATGACTCCACAGCTTTCATGAGAGGTATCATACATAAACTCTAATAATTGTTGAGTTTTACCATGCTTCTCGGTGCCGTCTGTGTGTCTGAACCACAGCCATGATTTTCCAGAAGTGCACTCTGATCATATTTGTGGCAATGGTTTTTAATTTTTGATCACCAGAAGTATTTTGTTTTTTTTTTTGGGGGGCATCCCACCTGATGATCTGCAGCATTGGGGCAGTTTTTACAGCTAAAGCTTCGCAATCTTAGAAAGTGTCTCCTTAGCCTGGCAGAAGTAAGTGCTAGCAGTGTGCTTAATCTCTACTACTATTAAGACTGCAATAGTAGTCTGCCATTCCGCGTTCTGCCCATTCCGTGTTCTGCCTTTCCGATTCCCTCCTGCCCATTCCGATTCCCTCCTCCCCACGCACAGTGCCCATTCCGATTCTCTCCTCTCCACGCACAGTCCATTCCTATGTTCTCTGTGTAGCCAACGTCTAGCTAAAATTAAAAAAATACACATGGCCCCAAGGGGATTCAAACCCACGACCTCTCAAGCAAATGCCAGTGGTAGCTACCACTACACCACATATGTGTTTATATCTACATCTATAATATAAAACACATCTACTACATCTCTCGCCAAACCCACCTACTACCCTTGCACAATGCGTAATAATAGATAAGTATCACCGAGATTCTTGAATTATATTTTTGGATGGAGGGAGTAGTATTTAAAGAAGAGCCTTTCATGTAATTTCTTTTGTTTGAATAATATTTTCAACTTAAATTTTTTTGTATATAAGTTATTGTAGTATACTCGTATTATATATTCCTGTTGCAACGCACGGGTATTCAGTTAGTTAAGACTGAAGGGAGCAGTTGCCTTCATCATTCTTTCGTTGAAGTGTTGTCCAGTTATGCAGATGTCAGGAGTGTTTCAGCCGTTCGTTCTCTCAGGAAAACCTGTCCAAATTCCAGTGGAGCAATAACACATTGCGTCCCAATAATTCATGGTCACATCTGCAGACGCTTGGATGATGATGTGTGTGCACGGATCTGATGTCTCAAGCTTTTGACTGGCGCAATCTACGTCCCTATGGTAATAAAATCGAATTAGCTTAATTGATATATGCCTAGATTACTATTATTAGAATGTAATTCAATTCTAATGATCCAAACTGGACGTTAAAAGAATCCCTAATATTCAGATCTGCATGGAGTTGGGAAAACTGTTCTCTAAAAAAATATAAAAGGTATTTGTGCGTGAGAGTGGCATGTATTATTCATCTTGTTGGCAGCATACCAGGCCTTTGTTTTAATCCTGTGTGATATAAAGGTAACAAGTGATTCAACTTCATTGCCACGTTTGGTGGTTTCAGCCTTTTCTTTCAGGCAAGTAGGCCGTAATATGGCCGAGTGCGAGAGCATATTTGGAATTTTGATGGGACTGTGGACTGTCTGCTACCGTAATAACATGTTTATATGAACAAAAAAGGTCCACTCTGATCGTATTATTACATGACAGACAGGGCTGGAGTGAAGAGCTCCAGTTCTCCACATACTTTTTTATGTCTGCAGTTGTTTTATTATGTGATGATGAAATCGTTACGTATACTCACTCCCATTCAGAATTCCAGACTACTAACCTTGAAAGTTTGAACCGCATCGGCATTTTAGGTCACGGGTCTCAAGTGTCTGAGACCCCCGTGCTATGTGCTGTTCTGAAATCTACGGGTACATACACTTGTAGAGTGCTTTCTGTTACCTGCAAAAAAGGAAATCACCATCTAAGCCAACCTTTTTGTTTTTTTGATAAATGTAAGGAACAATCACGACCGATGTTTCTAGTCGTGATGCGCATTGCTCTTTCGCAGGCCGTGCAGACACAGCAACAGGCCGAACGAGATTTCGCGATGGCGAGGCTGGAGCAAAGCCGTATCAAAGAGCATCACGGGAGAAACCACAAGGTTTGCCTTGGTCCGCGATGTCTACCAGGACGTCTGTCCTTCCCTGTCAGCTACCAAGGCCGAGAGACGCGCCGACAGTTCAGGTAACCCGGCGAAGGGTCCGAGCTTCCTCGCGCGGATGGTTTTGATCGTGAAAACCGCATCTATTTTACGTTCTGGGTTTGTTGGGCGATTTTGTACTAGGATTTATTTGCCGCGCTGCGGTTTGTGGCCTTGCACTGTATGCCCCTGTGGCAAGGGCCAAGCTCAGGCCCGCTGCGGTGTTTTTTGTTGCTTTCTCGGGCCAGCAGCACCAGATGAGGGCAGCATGCTTCAGACTGACTGCAGCGCTCCCCCCTTCCCCTTCCCTCCCCTATCACTGTACACGGTATAGGGGATACTGTTCACCCCTTGAAGCCACAGCGCTCGCCGCTACGCGCCCCCCTCCGCTGCGACCCTCTTCTCTCTCACCCCAGATGCAGCGCGCGACTGTGCACTCCCCCTCCACGGCTTCACGCGGAAGACTCCGCCCGCGCCACCGACCGGAACCTTCGCGGTCGTCTTCTGTCCCGTTGGAGGCGTCTGCGATTCGGCGATTTCGGACGAGGCGTCGGCGATTCGTGCGCGGAAAGGTTGCGACCGCGCCGGTCCCCGTCGGGGCTGTGGAAGACGAAGTGGAGTTGGTCACCAACCACCTCCAGTCGCGAGCGAAGACGAAGCGGCCGCAAATCCGGCTCCGTCCAGGTTCCTCGCGAGCGCTAGCTTCGTTTGCCGCTCCGAGCATCGACGCCTTCATCGGCTCCGGGAATCAACGCTTCGATTCCTCTTCTCTCCGCCCAAATCTTCGGATCTTCAGGTACGCCCTTCGACTCCTATTGTTTATGTTCTTCTTGCGCGCATATTTGAACAAGTAATTTGTACACCAAATCACTAATCCTTTGGACCGTAAGTGATTTCATCCTAGAAGACCCGATTAATCCGCAGTTCAAAGAACTCCACGGATCTGGTGTGCCTTTTAGGGTTACACATTTCTATGGTACTCACCCGCTTAATATCCTCCATATTTACTGCAAGTAATGGTAGTTCTTACTATTACGGCCACAACGTCTGCAGATTCCATTAATTTGTAATCCCTACACTACGGACTCACTTGGATAGTGCCTTCAAGTGTCAAGTCTTCTGCGAATTAATTTTTGATCCCCACTGTCCAGAACAACAGCTCATTTTACTAATGTACCACACAGATTCGTCGTAGGGTCAGGCAAAATGTGTTACCTTAGCCAACGAAGGGTAATGTTCATTGTTTATTAAACTTCTTAAAACTGTCATCAGCATATCAGAGGGTCCATTACTTCGTTAGTTACTATGAATGATGTTCATTCATATTGTTAGGTGTATGTCATCCCAAATATTTTTGTCACCCTTGTATACGACTGGAGGATACAAAAATATTGTGGACCTTCATATAGTAGGTTTGTTTATTCTTACAACAACTAATTTATGTTTTCTTGTACTAATGTGTACAACCCTCACGTATTTCACAATATCTGACCATGAACATTTTGTTTTCTACAGCATCTTATGGTATGAGCACACAGTTCTTTATTATGTACATTATGTTTGTGCTTGCATGGATTACATAGCTTGTTTTTTGTATCCTTCAATGTTTTCTACAACCCTCACATTTAAGTTATGTTTGTGGTTACATGGAGTGCATTGCTTGTTTTTTTGTATCCTTCAATGTTTTGTACAACCCTGTCATGAAAGTTATGTTTCTGGTTTACATTGAGTGCATTGCTTGCATATTCAATCCATGAACTAATGATACAACAACAATTTTTATAAGTCAATAGGCAGCTATGACAAACATCTGTATACCCTACTACTACATTTTATTTAATTCTCATTGTCACACGTTTCCCTTAGCAGTCATACTTGTGTAAATATTTTATGTTCCATGCTGCTATTTCAATGCTACATTTCAAATCATTACATGTCGGAGGCATCATAGTTGTTAAAGGTTTTGGGAGATATTATATTCGTATAACCTTTATGGTACATAAGCAAATGCACGTGTTTCTTCATATATTGTTGTTTGCAGCACAGTTCCGAATGGCATCCTCAAAAGAAGATACCATGAAGTCTTTGGTTAAAGTACTTGTCGACTGTGCCGAGGATGCCGCAAAATCCCTTCGTGGATTAGTAGATCATGCATTAGACCACATGCTTGACGAAGAGATATTAGCTAGAACCCTCTTTGCCATGAAAGAAAAACTTGATTTGCTTCACCAAGATGCCTTAGAGGCTAAAGTCCAAGCTTTTCCTGAAATTGCTAAGTACGAGGGGGATGACATAAGTGTTGAACCGACATCTCCGTCGACCCCTCCAACAGTTACTGAACCATCTGTCGACGAAGAGGAGTTCTACTGCCCGGATGTGAGTGACGAGTGGTACTTCAGCGACTCAGATAGGTCAACTCATAATAGCTATTGGAATATTTATTAGTTCCATGTATTCCACCAGTACAAGAAGGATAGGCTTTTGAACATCCAAGTACTCGGATTCTCCTACTTGTGATGTTGTCGAACTAGTCGTCTGATGTATGTCTAAGTCTCAATGCTACCTCGTCACCTTAAGTTATTATGATGTTAAGATCGTTGTAGTATGTGAACTATGTTTACTCTTAAATGTTCTGCTGGTCCTCCTGAACAAGTTCATTACACGATGGTATTATTATTACCGTTGTTCATATGCTTTGTCTGATGTATATGTACCTCGTTTTGTCGATTGCCTTCACTTTATAACATATGACTAAATGTGTGCCATCTCCACATATTCTAGCATGGACCCTGCCAACAATGCGACATCGTCGCAGGCGATGTCAAATCCCTCAAATGCCCAGCAATTTCCACCACCACCCCCTTTATGGCCAACGGGCTACATGCACCAGAATCCTGTCGATTGCAACATCATGGGAAACATTAATTTTCCTAGTCCTGGTCAAGGTCCAACTACAATGTGGGCTCCAATTCAGCCAGGGAATACTAGTTCCCAATCTACCATGATCCCTGCTTCGCAATCTGCAGTCTATTGGAATCACTACATGAATTTTGTGAGGAACCCTCTAGGTTCAGTTGGAGTGAGTCCATACACAGATTCTTATCCAGCATCACATACAAGTACACCGTTGCAGGGTTCGAACACTATACCTCAAATGCCTGTACACTTGGAGTCAGATGCTGAACAAAGTGTTCAGGACATCAATAGTCCTGGGAAAATTGCACCTCCAGTTCAAAAACACAAGAAATCGAAGGAACAAAACTTTACAGCTCCAGAAGACATACTCCTTTGTATTACATGGTTGCAAATAAGTAGTGACCCTATTGTCCATACTGGACAAAGGAGGGAGGGTCTCTGGGCCAGAATTGAAAAAAGGTACAATGAACAAAGGGGGGAATTTCCTTGTAGACTTAACAGAGCACTTAGCAGCAGATGGGACAAGATCAGGGCTGATGTCAGTAAATTCTCTGGATACTACGCCAGAGTCCTAAGAGAGAAACAAAGTGGTCTAAGTGACGAGGATAAGGTATGACTATTGAAACGATGATTTTATGTAGTACATGTGTCTGTGCTGCAACTAATTATATATGAAATTCCAATTTTGCAGACATCGAAGGCAGCAACTTTGTTCGCTCATGAGGAGAGCAAACCATTTCATTATATGCACTGCTGGCATCAATTGAAGGGGGAACCGAAATGGGAGAGCATATGTCAAGGACACTCGTTTAGAGGATTACATGCAAGATCAATACCATCTTCGGGGTGTCCATCAGTGGAAGCACCGGAGACTGACAGTGGATCCGCTGGGCTGACAGGAAAAAGGCCCCGTGGCCGTGATTACAGTAAAGCTGAGAGAAAGAAAGCTGGTTCTTCTTCGTTCGCTGAGTACTTAAGCCGATTACAACAAATTACTGAGAAACAAATACAGAGGTCCATAGAAAAGGGGGAAAAAAAGAAAAGAGCACTGAAGAAGACAGGGAGATACAGAAGAAGAGATTGGAATTGGAAGCCCAAAAGTTAAGCATTAGACAAAGGGAACTGAAACTTGAAGAACTCAAATCGGCAGAACAACGTTTGCAGATGCTTTTGTCCACAAACGAAGAAGATGTAGATCCTGAAGTTTGGATTGTCATGAAGGAACAGAAAAAAAATGCAGCAGTTCATATTTACTTTTGAGCAATCCTGAACGTTTCTGTTCGATGTGCGCTTGTGTTGTTGAGACTTCTTGAGACAATTTTATCTTGCTTCGTTAAAGAAATTGTATTATTGAGAACACTATTTGTTTGGTCGAACTACTGTATCTTAAGTTGTTTGCTGTTGTATTAGACAATAATGAACTCGGATGTCATAAATGTTTGAACAAGATTATTGCCTATTGAATGGTATGTTATATATTGTAGAAGAAAACATGAATTCTGATGTTGTGTTGTGTGTGCTACACAAAATCGAAGTATGTCAACACAAATGTAGTCGGTTGTATGCAAAATTTCGGAAACTTAGCTTATTTATTCGAATACTTAGTTACACGAAAACACATTACAAGTACTGAATATAAGTGCGAACTAAGCAGCTACGACACATAATTATTACATACTTCCACGGCGAGCCCATAAATGCTCGACAAGATCATTTTGAAGTGAGCACGATCTTTCTTGGCGACGTAGATCAAAGTGGTTAATAACCCATTCGGCACGGCCTTCCGATATAATTTGAGATGAATCAATCCTTGAAGAGTTGTCTCCGAAATCAATGTTTGCAGCAAATGGCCCTTCGTCTTCGACGATCATGTTGTGCATTATGATGCAAGCCGTCATTATCTCTGTCAAACGATTACGATCCCAACCATAAGCTGGTCCACGGAGCAACGCCCAGCGGGCTTGAAGAACTCCAAATGCACGCTCAATATCCTTACGGCAACTTTCCTGCATCTGAGTGAAGTACACTTTCTTTTCCTCGTATGGGTGTCGGATTGCTTTAACAAAAGTAGGCCAGTTCGGGTAAATACCATCAGCGAGGTAATAACCGAAGTTGTACGCATGACCATTAACTGTGTAATTGACAGGTGGCATTCGACCACTAGTCATTGGGTCAAATACGGGGGATCGGTGGAGCACGTTAACGTCATTGTTTGTTCCAGGCATGCCAAAAAATGCATGCCAAATCTATAGATCATACGATGCAACTGCTTCAAGTATCATGGATGCCCTACCATTTCGACCACAAAATTGACCTCGCCATGCCGTTGGACAGTTCCTCCACTCCCAGTGCATGCAATCGATGGATCCCAACATGCCAGGAAAACCCCGCGACTCACTATTATGCATGATGCGAGTTATGTCATCTTGAGTTGGAGTGCGTAAATACCAGGCACTAAAACAGGTAATGATTGCGCGACAAAAATGATGGAGGCATTCCCTAGCCGTTGATTCCCCAATTTGAATATACTCGTCTACCGCATCAGAAGGTAAGCCATAAGCAAGTATCCGCATGGCCGCACAAACTTTTTGTAATGGTCCTAGTCCGGGCATACCAGTTGCGTCAACTCTTTGTGTAAAGTAAATATCGTGTTGTTGAAGACCATGCAGAATGCGGAGAAACAAAGGCCTACTCATGCGGAACCTATATAAATGGTATTGCATAATTGTCATAACTTGAACAAATTATAACATAAGACAAATGTATGAATTGCGCACCTTCTACGAAACACATGCGGTGGATACACTGGGTTAGCGGCGAAGTAGTGATGTTGGATGAGGTTTTCTCCAGCGAAATGATCTCTGTGAATGACACGGCGGGGTAAACCCGACCGTCGGCGGTGATGGTGTTGAGCCGCAATGTTGAGGGTTAGTAGGTTCACAAGCAAAAGAGTTTCGTCCTCACTATCACTCGAATCACTCGAACCAAACTCATCTTCCAGATGACTCTGAGACATACCGAACTATGGATAACTTGATTCACTCAGTAGTATGGGCGAACAATATGGGAGAGGTTGATTGAATATATATAGGGGAGAGCAAAGGTGGGGGGGGAGATGGCTTGCATTTAAAGCCATCCGTGGCTTCGTATGAAAGCCAACGGTGTCTTGCATCGTAAGATAGTCGTGGCTTATACCGTACGACTGGATGGTTTGTCTTCCAACGTAAGTGTGCTTCAGAAAAGTTCGTGCACATATCAATGGAACATTTCCGCATACTGGTAAGGTTAATTAATGTGACCATGGTACCAGTGTAATTTTAAATGAAATGATGTAAGAAGGATTACAATTAAATAATATAATATTTGATGTTGTACATAGTATGTCTAAATTAAGAGGATAATTAAAAAAAATTTTGTTCAACAAGTATCATCTGCTAATGAATACGTGTTCAAACAAAACAATAAAAATAAAAAAACAAGTTGGTTATGTTAGTTATAGGGAAATGTATATTTAATGAGTAGAGTGATATGTAGGGTAAAATTTAGGGGGAACGGTTGCGGAACGAGTAAATATAGGGGAGAGAATCTTGCTGACGTGGCTGCACAGTAAGATTTAGGGGGAAAAATTTAGGGGGAACGGCTGCGGACAGCCTCATCGCCTGAGGCTGCTCTCTGCCCATCATGCCGGGCCCAGCCGGTTGAGGCATCAATGACAGAATGCGCGTACCAAAGATCGCCATGCCCTGGCAGTCTGGCACACCCCGGGCCCCAGCCAATGTGCCTATAGCTTGCCTTCTCCAATCCTCTCCCCGCTGCCGCCCCTGCACCCTCTCTGCTCCTACGTTGAGTCTTCCTCCTTCCAGCCAGCACGCTAGGTGCCCGTGCCCAAGAGTGTGCTAGATGTCGCTGGCATGCCCCAGAGTCTCCTGTCTCTGTCTTCGGCTCGCCGGCCGGGGGAATCCTGTTCTCCGGCGCCACAGTTTCCACGGCCCAGCAACGCTGAGGGAAAAGAGCGCGCACCACCAACCACCCATCGCTCGGGTCGTGCCAAAAACTCACTTCTTCCTCATTGGCGGGGAGGGGGATTCGCCGCCGGACACTTCTCTTTATCTCTTCTTCCCTTCTTCATACGCTAAAACAATACATCTTTTCCCAAATAAAAACAAGACGGCGGAACCAAAATTGGCCGGACTAGGCGAACCCGGTGCGCAGAGAGAGTCTAGGCGACGGGCTGCGGGTTGATCTGGAACAGGTCGGTGATGTCTTGGAAGAAGTCCTCGGGTGTGCAGGCGGATAACGGCGGCAGGGACAGCGCCTCCACCTCCGGCGCGTCGGCCAGCAGGTCGAACTCGGTGTACAGCGCCGGGAGCTCGCTGGCCAAGGAGAAGGGGCAGCCGAACACGCTGCCGCCGGCGGTCGAATCGCCGGTCTCCGGGTTCCTCGCGGCAGCCATGCTGCGTGTGCCGCCGGCGTCGGCGGAGGGCAGGAACGAGCGGAGCACGGAGGTCGGCGACGCCACCGCCGTCACGGACTCCTCGCCGGAGTCGTATGTCGATGTCGCGGCGCTCTTGGACACCGCCGGCTGTGAGAGGCGCTCGGGGTCCACCTGCTGCTGGAAGTTGGTGGTGGCGTCGCGCCCGCGGAGCTGGACGGCGGCCGAGTCGTACACCTTGGCGGCCTCCTCGGCGGTGTCGAAGCTGCCGAGCCACACCCGCACCCGGCGCCACGGGTCGCGGATCTCCGCCGCGTACTTGCCCCACGGCCGCCGCCGCACGCCGCGGAACCGGGGCTCCGAGGCCTCACCGTCGGGCTTCCGCTTCCGCCCCGGTAGCACCGCCCCCAGAGACGCCGCGGCCGTCGCCTCCTCCTCCTCCTTCGCCGCCCGCTCTAGGCGGATCTCCTGCACGTAGCGCTTCACCCTCCTACGCGCGGCCTTCTTTTCCTCCTCCTCCGCTTCGTCGCCGGACGAGTCGGTCGCATCGTAGTCGTCGCAGAAGACCCGCACCGTCCTGGGCCCCGCGACGGCGGCGCGTCCCGCACCCACGACCACCGCCCGGGAGGTGACGTCGACGTGCTCCGTGCTCCGTCCGCCTCACCGTCACGAACACTTCCTCTTCCTCCATGGGCCGTATCACTCTGCTCGCATTTGACTTGCCGCCAAGCTAAACCCCTCAAGAAACCTCCGAACCAACTTTCGTGCGCTCGCTGCCGCCGTTGTTGGCTAACAACCCCACTTTTTATAGCATCCCCGAGCCCATTTCGGGAAATCATTTTCGTTTTCTTTGCTGCCCGTTTAACCGCAGGCACCCAACAAACGAAGAAACAGACCGTTTGCTTTCCTCACCCCACAGAGGCCGCAGGACCCACCTGTAGGTGGTAGCAGACCCGGGTATCCAATGACACCGGGCCGTATCCCCGCCGGTCCCACCAGAAAGCGACGGGGACATCCTAGAGGCGGCGGCGGCCGACGTGTCGCTCCAGCCCCGCCGCATCCGTTCGTGCGTGGCGGCCCCACGTGTCAGGGACAGTCACGTGAGCCTGTTTTTTTTTCTTGGCGGGAAAGGCCGCGTGGCCTCTGTGGCGTCGTTCTTTCTCCTCTCTTTTTTTTCGCATCGTGGCCACTCCTGTCTGCCCGACCACGCGGCCACGCCCAGTGATCGAGGGGACGTCCAGTAATTTGGTTAGTTCACAAGGAGTGGTGATGTCACGCGCGTGGATGATGATAATGACCTGATATTTTCAGTTTCGGCCCGTCTCCCTCAGGCGGCTGCTTGCGTGCCAAGGCAAAGGGAGCCTACACCTGTACACCCGCACGGCACGCCCACCTACCCCGGGCTGTGACCTTTTCCCCCTCCCTCCGAATTTGAAACGGGATGGTGTATTTTTTATTGGCTTGCAAGTTTAAAAATGGTTTAATAGTCATCAATATAGATCTAAGATTTATTTATGTCGAGTTTTGTCTGTTACCTTGCTGACTATGATGCTAATGGTAAGACCATTTGTTTCTCTTCAAAATTATATACGTTGGATTATAGTCGAAGGGTAATAAAGTAAAATATGACCTTTGAAAATGGAACCATGTACATGCATGGCTGCAATTCGAAAAAAAACTAAAGATTACAATGGCATCAGTCGCACGATGATCATTATCGCGATCAAACAAGAGGGACATACGTGCAAAGCTCCGAGTGGGGGAAAATAAGTATTTACTAATATGTGGCATTAGTTTTATGTATTGGATATAATTAGTCCATGAGGCCTAGTGCAAAAGCAAAACGACGAATATAAATACCCCGAATCATTGGTTTTTTAGCATTTCCACGGTTATCCACGAGAAGCCGCGGTGCTTTGGAAAGGGAACACTTTTGTCTCTATAGCTTGGTCCCATTTACTTCTCTTACTAACGTGGGGTGTTCTTGCTGTCTGTCCTGCCAACATTGCATTGCCTAGTCTAAAAAAAGAAAGAAAAAGTCTGTCCATCTATTTGTGCTCTCGATAAACGTTCTCTTGGTTTCTCCCGTGCATCTTTTCCGGTATCATTTGGATCAATGCCTACTGGTACACCATACTGCACCTAGAGCCATGTAAAGTCGTCTGGCTCGCAGTGCTACTATACTCCATGGTACATGTGTCTGATTTTTTTTGGTAATTCTTCTGGAAAAATTTGATGTTTAGACTCTTGAACGAATTATTTCTGTGTTTGGACTTTTTGCTCGGCGCCGTAGTCCATAGCGTCGAAGTAAGATATCTCGGCGTCACAGTCTATGGTGCCGTTGTATCTAACTCGCTGGCGACGAGAGCTGATGCGGAGGCCTACGTGGTACCTAGCTCGGTGCCACATATCTTGGCGCCGAGCTAGAAAGGCCTATAAATCGATCGTTTCCTCGCCGAGAGCTTCGTCCAGCCATTTGAATCCCTCGTTTCAATCTGCTTCCATACCGCCGCAAAGTGCTCCAATCTTCGCATTGGAAAATTATTTGTTACATATATTACATTCTATGGTTCCAGATAATTAGTTTTAATTGGTGCGTATATCGCTATTAGTTATGATTCATAGGATATATGGTTCATATGATGACTACAATTTGTTAGATAGTTTGTGAAAGACATGTATTTATAAGTTAAAATTATTTATGCTATTTCTATATAGTTGTGTTAATATATAATCGTTTGTTAGATGAAAGAAATGTATCGGGAGTCGTTGTGCCAGAAGATAGGTTGTCCTCGGGAGTTTATATCCGGATGTATCTATTCCTCTTGATCTATCTGTGTCTAATTGTGACTGTGGCAGACCGGTTTGGGTATGTCAATCCAAACATCAAGGCACGACTGCTCGCTGCTTCTACACTTGTGGCGGTTTTAACGTACGTGGCTTAAGACTTGTGTGTTATTGATGTTTACTAGATATGTATTAATGCTTCGTTCCATTCCTGTAGCATCACTTGATGTATTTTTCCCCGTGGATCGATGGTCCTAATAAATTTGACCCTCGATATCTACTTTTTCTAATTGGTTGTGCAGAAGCAATACACATGAGTATTTTAAGAGTTGGATGCCTCCTCCCCCGAACCCGATTCCTGTAGGATCACTTGAGGTGTTTTTTCCCTTGGATCGATCGTTTTGATAAATTTGAACCTCGATATTTACTTTTTTTCTAATTGATTGTGCAGAAGGAATACACATGAGCATTTTAGGCGTTGGATGCCTCCTCCCCCGAACCCGCCACCAATGACGGATGAGGAGAAGAAATTAGCCACAGAAAGACGAGTGGAGTCTTCGCCTTGGTGAGATTGTAGATATCATGCTATGATATACGAGGACACTGCGAAGTACTTCATGTGTCCCAACAGTAATTATGTGAGTGCATAACAAATGTCCAAATTTTTGTTATTTTTCCACAAATTTACTAATTTATTCTTCTGCTACCATACGGTGGGCGTAAGTGTAATTTCAGAGAGTGGTTGTATGGTCCTAGGTCCCATTGGCCTGAGTCAGAGGCAAAGGAAAAGAAAAAATGATCAGTGGGCGGAAGAGTTGAAGTGTGATCCTGTACTTTTGCAAATGTGGTATTGAAGTTAAGTATGGATTAGTTCCTTTCGAGCTTGTTGTGGGCTATTTTTGTGGACATATGGTAGATTACGATGAGGTTGGTATTTCTTTTTGATTGCATAAGCTATAATGTTGCATTCGTACTTACTTAGTTTTGCATGAGCTGTAATGGATTAGTTCATTCCAAGCTTGGTGTCTGGCCTCCGGGTGCGGCGAGCTGGCGGAGGTGCAGCGTGGGCGACGCAGGCTCCGACTGCGGTGGCGAGCGGCTCGAGCAGGCGGCGGTGAACAAGCCAACGAAAAAATGAGGAAAGAATATCGGATCCTAGCTCAGCGCCAAGATCTGTGGCGTCGAGCTATGTGCCACGTTGGCGCCGTGTCAGCCCTCGCATGCCAGTGAGTCAGGTATCTCGGTGACATAGGCTGTGGCGTCGAGCCGTATTAACTCGGCGTCAAGGCCTACCGCGCCGAACAAAGGGTCTAAAAACAGAATTAAATTGTTCAGAGGTTTAAACATAATATTTTCAGAAAAAGAACCAAAATACAAAAACTTTTTTCAGGAAAAACCAAAATACAAAAAAAAATCGGTACGTACATGTGAGCCTTCTACGGTTTTTGCTCAGCTCGCTGCGAGACCGACTTGCAGCCACAGCGTGGGCACACAGTAGTCTACTGGCCCGCAGGCTCCAGCCTCAACATCGTCGTCGTTCTAGTCGTCGTCAAAAAATGCGAGGAGATGGATGCGGGTCGTATCTCCGATTCTCAGCTGCAGCCTGCAGTCAGTCAGGTCCGATCCGTGCTCGCTGCCGGCCTCGTCAGCTCGATCCAACAGAGCTGAGTGCTGCTCATGTGAGGTGAGCAGGGCCGTACCGGAGGGGGTACAGAGGGTGTGGCTGCACTGGGTGTGGCAGAACCTCTCAAGGTATCGGGCCCACATGCACCTGTCCTTATCTTAAAGACCTCAGACTGCTATGCATGTGTACCAGATAACTTAACAGGATCCGTCCGAGTGCCCAAGGACACCGGATAAACCACTTACAACCAGAACCGCAAGATTAAGTAAACATAAATCACACACCAACATTTTTGCAGCGGAAATTTTATTACCAAATTCTACAAGTTACATCAAGTTTTACAATGTACATGATCGGAGTGATTACAAAAGTGATTCAAAGAAATAACTTTGAACTGTTATAGATTATTTGTAGTTTTGAAATATATGCTAGCTTAAGTGACCATCCTCAATAAGAAGTATAGAAAAGTTACTTAGACTTACAAGAAGGCCGAGCCCATCGGCACTTAACACCATCAACAACAGCACAAAATTATAACCTGAAAAACAACAGGGAATAAAACCTTGAGTACGCAATTACTCAGCAAGACTTACCCGACTAAAGAAAAGACTCTCAAGGATATGCTGGCTTGTCGAGAATCAAGGTAAGGCTTATCAAATTTCAAAGACTCATTTTGCAGAAGAGCTTCTAGTAGTGAATCCTTATGCCAAAATTTTACTTCACAAGTTAAGTACTTTTCCTGAATCTAGATTTGCCTAATCTAGAGCATTCACTTGTCCTAGTCTAGCTTTATTTTACCCAAATTCTTATTTTACTTATTAACTACGATGAGTGGTCGGAGGGTAGAGTCTCCATGACTGAGGAGCAACGACGATTTGAACCGATTATACCCAGCTGGGGATCCCTAACCACACGACATATGTAGCACTTAACCCTTGCATATGTCAACCGTTCTCACAGATCCTCCACAACGTGAACCGGTCCACGCTACCCGAGAGCACAATACTCCTCCATCCAGCCTCTAGCCAGGAGGGTACACGCTACTCCAACCATCTCCCACGCCCAGTGCGCGATTGTCTTTTCACGTTTGGAATAGTCAGGTTCAGGCTTACCGGAGCATGTGGCTAGTTGCAAAGTCTCCACCACAACAGGCCTACATCAAACGGTCCTTAATCGACATAGACGGGCGAACTTTCCTGCTCAACCTCTGGTCTACATTACATATTATTTTCCAAAACTTGATACCTGAGAGAGGTACCCTAGTTGAATGATGAAACCATCATGGCCACAATGGGTTCATCATTCAAGTAGGGTACCTCTCTCAGGTATCAAGTTTTGGGAAATAATATGTAATGTAGACCAGACGTTGAGCAGGAAAGTTTGCCCGTCTGTGTCGATTAAGGACCGTTCGATGTAGGCCTGTTGTGGTGGAGACTTTGCAACTAGCCACATGCTCCGGTAAGCCTGAACCTGGCTATTTCATACGTGAAAAGACAATCGCGCACTGGGCGTGGGAGATGGTGGGAGTAGCGTGTACCCTCCTGGCTAGAGGCTGGATGGAGGAGTACTGTGCTCCCGGGTAGCACGGACCGGTTCACGTTGTGGAGGATCTATGGGAACGGTTGACATATGCAAGGGTTAAGTGCTACATATGTTTGCTCCTCGGTCATGGAGACTCTACCCTCCAACCACTCATCGTAGTTAATAAGTAAAATAAGAATTTGGGTAAAATAAATCTAGACCAGGACAAGTGAATGCTCTAGATCAGGCAAATCTAGATTCAGGAAAAGTACTTAACTTGTGAAGTAAAATTTTGGCATAAGGATTCACTACTAGAAGCTCTTCTGCAAAATGAGTCTTTGAAATTTGATAAGCCTTACCTTGATTCCTGACAAACCAGCATATCCTTGAGAGTCTTTTCTTTAGTCGGGTAAGTCTTGCTGAGTAATTGCATACTCAGGGTTTTATTCCCTGTTGTTTTTCAGGTTATAATTTTGTGCTGCTGTTGATGGTGTTAAGTGCCGGTGGGCTCGGCCTTCTTATAAGTCTAAGTAACTCTTCTATACTTCTTATTGAGGATGGTCACTTGAGCTAGCATATATTTCAAAACTACAAATAATTTATAACAGTTCAAAGTTATTTCTTTGAATCACTTTTGTAATCACTCCGATCATGTACATTGTAAAACTTGATGTAACTTATAGAATTTGGTAATAAGATTTCCGCTGCAAAAATGTTGGTGTGTGATTTGTGTTTACTTAATCATGTGGTCTTGGGTTTAAGTGGTTTATCCGGTGTCCTTGGGGCACTCGGATGGATACTGTTAAGTTATCTGGTGCACATGCATAGCGGTCTGAGGTCTTTGAGACAAGGACAGGTGCATGTGGGCCCGATAACTTGGGAGGTTCTGCCACAGACTGGTATCGGAGTAGGATTAAGTATAGTACGGTCACATACATATTTTAAAAACAAAGTTTTGGTTTTGAAAAACCTATTTTCAACTAAACACATTGTTTGGTTTTGAAAAACAGATTTGAAAAACTATAATGCTAGCGACACCCTCTGTTAAGCCCTAAATTAATGACTATCAGGTGGCCTAGTTCAAAACCACTAACCCACAACCGGGGGTATTGCATACATGTGTATTGTTATTTTTGATGCCATTCAGTTCTGAATGGATCGACGCTCAAGGTAAGGTGAGATGTGAGAGCATGACCGAACAACCGTCGGACTAGGGAAGAGTATAAAAAGCGCTTGATTATATACATGTTACACATATGTATATATGAAGGCTGCGATGTGGAGTATTTAATTTTCTAGGATTCAGTACCCCATGGATGTGTATGGGTATACAGACATAGGAATACTGAGAAGTGTAATGTACATGTAACGACGCACCTACGCTCGGGTAAGAAGGTGAGTTACCATAATGGGCTGCCCTATGGTTAAAGTGTGGCAGCAACGCCTATGCGTGGCTCGACGCTTAATGAAGAGCTGGCCTCCATATAGAAATATATGGAGTATAAACTGTGATAAAACTGTCATGTGTGGATTTTGCATCATGGGAAATTGGGCTGTGATGGAATTTTCTGCAGGTACACTAACCTCGAAAACGTATGTGTAGCTGACGACTAGCAAAATATCGAGAGAGTCGTAAGTATGCCACCGATATAGAACTTTATTGCCACATTACGTTGGCAAAAACTTGTGAGGACGCTTAGGACGAGCATGCATCCTGATTGTTGCATCATGTTTGTCACCTATACATTCAAAATGCTTCTCTCATCTTTATTCTAGTAACCATTGATTGTGGATGATGTGGTGTAATGTTGAATTATGAACTTCGATGAAATAGCTGTCCTCCGTTCTTTAGGTAATGTATTTAGGTGTTATGTGTGTTTGCTCTTGAACTTGATGTGCTAATAGAGAGTTGGTGACTTGATTGCCTAAACCCAAAACTAGGCCATGTTCTTATTTAGTGAACCATGACCCAAATTTGAATTTTCCATTATCACTCCATGACTAAACTCATGCAAATGAATGTTTGGATAATTTCTTTATCTAACGCAAGATGTGCATGAGCTTAAATCTACGATCTCGAGCTCATGTTCTCGCTATTTACTCTGTGACGTTTTAGTTGTCATATTTCCATCTTAGACCATGCCCTTGTTTGATTGGCAGAAGCTGATGTCCCTTATCCAGTTTGCCTATTCTTAACGATCGTCATATTGCTTTATCAACCTAACCTAGGAAAGGCATGTCTGATTATTTTCTTGAGCTTGATGCCTTTGGTTTCCTCATATCTATCAAATGCATACCAACTTAATCTTATGATCATTTTCCCTCCGTATCTAATTGAAAGTCGCCTAGAGGGGGGGTGAATAGGGCGAAACTGAAATTCTCAAAAATAAACACAACTACAAGCCGGGTTAGCGTTAGAAATATAATAGAGTCCGCGAGAGAGGGTGCAAAACAAATCGCAAGCAAATAATGAAGTGAGACACGCGGATTTGTTTTACCGAGGTTCGGTTCTCTCAAACCTACTCCCCGTTGAGGAGGCCACAAAGGCCGGGTCTCTTTCAACCCTTACCCTCTCTCAAACGGTCCCCCAGACCGAGTGAGCTTTCTCTTCTCAATCACTTGGAACACAAAGTTCCCACAAGGACCACCACACGATTGGTGTCTCTTGCCTCAATTACAAGTGAGTGTTTGATCACAAGAAAGAATCAAGAAAGAAGAAAGCAATCCAAGCGCAAGAGCTCGAAAGTACACAAGCAAATCACTCTCTCTAATCACTAGGGCGTTGTTTGGAATTTGGAGAGGATTTGATCTCTTTGGTGTGTCTAGAATTGAATGCAAGAGCTCTTGTAAGTAGTTGAGAAGTGGAAAACTTGGATGCAATGAATGGTGGGTGGTTGGGGGTATTTATAGCCCCAACCACCAAACTAGCCGTTTGGTGGGGCTGTCTGTTCGATGGCGCACCGGACAGTCCGGTGCACACCGGACATGTCCGGTGCGACAGCCACGTCACCAAAAAGCCGTTGGGTCGACCGTTGGAGCTCTGTCTTCTGGGCCCGCCTGGATGTCCGGTGCACACCGGACATGAACTGTAGATTGTCCGGTGCGCCGTGCCTGACGACTGCGCGCTTCTGGCGCGCATTAAATGCGTCGCAGGTAGCCGTTGGCGCCGAAATAGCTGTTGCCCCGCTGTTACACCGGACAGTCCGGTGTACACCGGACAGTCCGGTGAATTTTAGCGGAGCAGCCGAAGTGAAGAACCCGAGGCTGGCGAGTTCCTGGGGCCGCTCTTCCTTGGAGCACCGGACATGTCCGGTGTACACCGGACAGTCCGGTGAATTATAGCGGAGTGGCCTTCGGAAATTCCCGAGAGTGAAGAGTTTGAAGTCGGAGTCCCCTGGTGCACCGGACATGTCCGGTGGCACACCGGACAGTCCGGTGCGCCACTTCGGTTGACCCTTGCTCCTTTATTTGAACCCAATACTTGGTCTTTTTATTGGCTATATGTGAACCTTTTGCACCTGTATAACTTACACACTAGAGCAAACTAGTTAGTCCAATATTTGTGTTGAGCAATTCAACCACCAAAATTATTTAGGAACTAGGTGTAAGCCTAATTCCCTTTCAATCTCCCCCTTTTTGGTGATTGATGCCAACACAACCAAAGCAAATGTAAAAGTGCATGATTTGAACTAGTTTGCATAATGTAAGTGCAAAGGTTGCTTGGAATTGAGCCAATATAAATACTTACATGATGTGCATGGATTGTTTCTTTATTTTTAACATATTGGACCACATTTGCACCACATGTTTTGTTTTTGCAAATCCTTTTGTAAATTTTTTCAAAGTCCTTTTGCAAGATAGTCAAAGGTAAATGAATAAGAATTTTGAGAAGCATTTTCAAGACTTGAAATTTTCTCCTTTTGTTTGAAATGCTTTTCCTTTGACTAAACAAAACTCCCCCTAAAAGAGATCCTCCTCTTAGTGTTCAAGAGGGTTTTGATATACCATTTTTGAAATACTACTTCCTCCCCCTTTTGAACATAGTAAGATATTAATTTGAAATTGACCAATTGAAAATCTCCAAATTTTTAAAGTTAGGTGGTGGTGAGGTCCTTTTGCTTTGGGCTCATATTTTCTCCCCCTTTGGCATGAATCGCCAAAAAACGGAATCATTAGAGCCCAAGGTAGTACTTTCTCCTCCTTTGGCCATAAAATAAATGAGTGAAGATTATACCAAAGTTGGAGAGATGCTCGGAGTGACGGCGAAGGATGAGTAGTCGAGTGGAGTGGAAGCCTTTGTCTTCGCCGAAGACTCCAATTTCCTTTCAATATACTTATGACTTGGTTTGAAATACACTTGAAAACACATTAGTCATAGCATATATGAAAGAGACATGATCAAAGGTATACTTGTGTGCTATGTGTGCAAATTAGCAAAAGAAATTCCTGGAATCAAGAATATTGAGCTCATGCCTAAGTTTGGTAAAAGATTGTTCATCAAGAGGCTTGGTAAAGATATCGGCTAATTGATCTTTAGTGTTAATGTATGAAATCTCGATATCCCCCTTTTGTTGGTGATCCCTAAGAAAATGATACCGAATGGCTATGTGTTTAGTGCGGCTATGCTCAACGGGATTATCCGCCATGCGGATTGCACTCTCATTATCACATAGAAGAGGAACTTTGGTTAGTTTGTAACAATAGTCCCGCAGGGTTTGCCTCATCCAAAGCAATTGCGCGCAACAATGGCCCGCGGCAATATACTCGGCTTCGGCGGTAGAGAGAGCGACCGAATTTTGCTTCTTTGAAGCCCAAGACACCAAGGATCTTCCCAAGAACTGGCAAGTCCCCGATGTGCTCTTCCTATTAATCTTACACCCCGCCCAATCGGCATCCGAATAACCAATCAAATCAAATGTGGATCCCCGAGGGTACCAAAGCCCAAACTTAGGAGTATAAGCCAAATATCTCAAGATTCGTTTTACGGCCGTAAGGTGGGATTCCTTAGGGTCGGATTGGAATCTTGCACACATGCAAACGGAAAGCATAATGTCTGGTCGAGATGCACATAAATAAAGCAATGAACCAATCATCGACTGGTATACCTTTTGATCCACGGACTTACCTCCCGTGTCGAGGTCGAGATGCCCATTTGTTCCCATGGGAGTCTTGATGGGCTTGGCATCCTTCATTCCAAACTTGCTTAGAATGTCTTGAGTATACTTCGTTTGGCTAATGAAGGTGCCCTCTTGGAGTTGCTTGACTTGGAATCCTAGAAAATATTTCAACTCCCCCATCATGGACATCTCGAATTTTTGTGTCATGATCCTACTAAATTCTTCACATGTAGATTCGTTAGTAGACCCAAATATGATATCATCAACATAAATTTGGCATACAAACAAATCATTGTCAAGAGTTTTAGTGAATAGAGTAGGATCGGCTTTGCCGACTTTGAAGCCATTAGCAATAAGGAAATCTCTAAGGCATTCATACCATGCTCTTGGGGCTTGCTTGAGCCCATAAAGCGCCTTAGAGAGCCTATAAACATGGTTAGGGTACTCACTGTCTTCAAAGCCGGGAGGTTGCTCAACATAGACCTCCTCCTTGATTGGTCCGTTGAGGAAGGCACTCTTCACGTCCATTTGATAAAGCTTGAAGCCATGGTAAGTAGCATAGGCTAATAATATGCGAATGGACTCAAGCCTAGCTACGGGTGCATAGGTTTCACCAAAATCCAAACCTTCGACTTGTGAATACCCCTTGGCCACGAGTCGAGCTTTGTTCCTTGTCACCACACCATGCTCGTCTTGCTTGTTGCGGAAGACCCACTTGGTTCCTACAACATTTTGATTAGGACGTGGAACTAAATGCCATACCTCGTTCCTCATGAAGTTGTTGAGCTCCTCTTGCATCGCCATCACCCAATCCGAATCTTGGAGCGCTTCCTCTACCCTGTGTGGCTCAATAGAGGAAACAAAAGAGTAATGCTCACAAAAATGTGCAACACGAGACCGAGTAGTTACTCCCTTATGAATATCGCCGAGGATGGTGTCGACGGGGTGATCTCGTTGTATTGCTTGGTGGACTCTTGGGTGTGGCGGCCTAGGTTGTTCATCCTCCTTGTCTTCATCATTTGCGTCTCCCCCTTGATCATTGCCGTCGTCTTGAGGTGGCTCATCATTGTCTTCTTCATCTTTATCAACTTGAGCCTCGTCCTCATTTTGGATTGGTGGAGATGCTTGCGTGGAGGAGGATGATTGATCTTGTGCATGTGGAGGCTCTTCGGATTCCTTAGGACACACATCCCCAATGGACATGTTCCTTAGCGCTATGCATGGAGCCTGTTCTTCACCTATCTCATCAAGATCAACTTGCTCTACTTGAGAGCCGTTAGTCTCATCAAACACAACGTCACAAGAAACTTCAACAAATCCTGAGGACTTGTTAAAGACTCTATATGCCCTTGTGTTTGAGTCATATCCTAGTAAAAAGCCCTCTACAGTTTTAGGAGCAAATTTAGATTTTCTACCTCTTTTGACAAGAATAAAACATTTGCTACCAAAAACTCTAAAATATGAAATATTTGGCTTTTTACCGGTTAGGAGTTCATAGGATGTCTTCTTGAGGATTCGGTGTAGATATAACCGGTTGATGGCGTAGCAGGCGGTGTTGACCGCCTCGGCCCAAAACCGATCCGGTGTCTTGTACTCATCAAGCATGGTTCTTGCCATGTCCAATAGAGTTCGATTCTTCCTCTCCACTACACCATTTTGTTGTGGAGTGTAGGGAGAAGAGAACTCATGTTTGATGCCCTCCTCCTCAAGGAAGCCTTCTATTTGTGAGTTTTTGAACTCCGTCCCGTTGTCGCTTCTAATTTTCTTGATCCTTAAGCCGAACTCATTTTGAGCCCGTCTCAAGAATCCCTTTAAGGTCTCTTGGGTATGAGATTTTTCCTGCAAAAAGAACACCCAAGTGAAGCGAGAATAATCATCCACGATAACTAGACAGTACTTACTCCCGCCGATGCTTATGTAAGCAATCGGGCCGAATAAATCCATGTGTAGGAGCTCCAGTGGCCTGTCACTAGTCATGATGTTCTTGTGTGGATGATGAGTGCCAACTTGCTTCCCGGCTTGGCATGCGCTACAAATCCTGTCTTTCTCAAAATGAACATTGGTTAGTCCTAAAATGTGTTCCCCCTTTAGAAGCTTATGAAGATTCTTCATTCCAACATGGGCTAGTCGGCGGTGCCAGAGCCAACCCAAGTTAGTCTTAGCAACCAAGCAAGTGTCGAGTTCAGCTCTATCAAAATCTACCAAGTATAGCTGACCCTCTAACACTCCCTTAAATGCTATTGAATCATCACTTCTTCTAAAGACAGTAACACCTACATCAGTAAATAGACAGTTGTAGCCCATTTGACATAATTGGGATACGGAAAGCAAATTGTAATCTAAAGAATCTACAAGAAAAACATTTGAAATAGTATGGTCAGGTGATATAGCAATTTTACCCAATCCTTTGACCAAACCTTGATTTCCATCCCCGAATGTGATAGCTCGTTGGGGATCTTGGTTTTCTCATATGAGGAGAACATCTTCTTCTCCCCTGTCATGTGGTTTGTGCACCCGCTGTCTAGTATCCAACTTGAGCCCCTGGATGCAGAAACCTACAAAACAATTTTAGTTCTTGACTTTAGGTACCCAAACGGTTTTGGGTCCTTTGGCATTAGAAACAAGAACTTTGGGTACCCAAACACAAGTCTTGGAGCCCTTGTGTTTGCCCCCAACAAACTTGGCAACTATCTTGCCAGATTTGTTAGTAAGCACATATGATGCATCAAAAGTTTTGAATGAAATAACATGATCATTTGATGCATTAGGAGTTTTCTTCTTAGGCAACTTAGCACGGGTTGGTTGCCTAGAGCTAGATGTCTCACCCTTATACATAAAAGCATGATTAGGGCCAGAGTGAGACTTCCTAGAGTGAATTCTCCTAATTTTGCTCTCGGGATAACCGGCAGGGTACAAAATGTAACCCTCGTTATCCTGAGGCATGGGAGCCTTGCCCTTAACAAAGTCAGACAAATTTTTAGGAGGGGCATTAAGTTTGACATTGTCTCCCCTTTGGAAGCCAATGTCATCCTTGATGCCCGGGCGTCTCCCATTATAGAGCATACTTCTACCAAATTTAAACTTTTCATTTTCCAAGTTATGCTCGGCAATTTTAGCATCTAGTTTTGCTATATGATCATTTTGTTGTTTAATTAAAGACATGTGATCATGAATAGCATTAACATCAATATCTCTACATCTAGTGCAAATAGAAGTGTGCTCAACAATAGATGTAGAGGGTTTGCAAGATTTCAATTCTACAACCTTAGCATGTAACAAATCATTTTTAGTTCTAAGGTCGGAAACAGTAGCTTTGCAAACATCAAAATCCTTAGCCTTAGCAAGCAATTTTTCATTCTCAATCTTAAGGCTAGCAACAGAAATGTTTAATTCTTCAATCCTAGCAAGCAATTCATCATCATTATTTCTAGGATTGGGAATCGAAACATCACAAACATGAGAATCAACCTTAGCAATTAAATTAGCATTTTCATTTCTAAGGTTGGCAATAGTGTCATGGCAAGTGCTTAGCTCACTAGATAGTTTTTGACATTTTTCTACTTCTAGAGCATAAGCATTTTTAACCTTAACATGTTTCTTGTTTTCTTTAATTAGAAAATCCTCTTGGGAATCCAAAAGGTCATCCTTTTCATGAATAGCACTAATCAATTCATTTAATTTTTCCTTTTGTTCCATGTTAAGATTGGCAAAAAGGGTAAGCAAGTTATCCTCCTCATCACTAGCATTATCATCACTAGAGGATTCATATTTTGTGGAGGATTTAGATTTAACCTTCTTCCTTTTGCCATCCTTTGCCATGAGGCACTTGTGGCCGACGTTGGGGAAGAGAAGCCCCTTGGTGACGGCGATGTTGGCGGCGTCCTCGTCGGAGGAGGACTCGGTGGAGCTCTCGTCGGAGTCCCACTCGCGGCACACGTGGGCATCGCCGCCCCTCTTCTTGTGGTACCTCTTCTTTTCTCTTCTCTTGCCCTTCTTGTCGTTGTCCCTGTCACTGTCACTTGATAATGGACATTTAGCGATAAAGTGACCGGGCTTACCACACTTGTAGCAAACCTTCTTGGAACGGGATTTGTATTCTTTCCCTTTCCGTTGCTTGAGGATTTGGCGAAAGCTTTTGATGATTAAAGCCATCTCCTCATTGTCGAGCTTGGAGGCGTCAATTGGTTGTCTACTTGGTGTAGACTCCTCCTTCTTCTCCTCCGTCGCCTTAAATGCCACCGGTTGCACCTCGGACGTGGAGGGTTCGTCAAGCTCGTTGATCTTCTTTGATCCTTTAATCATACATTCAAAGCTCACAAAATTCCCGATAACTTCCTCGGGGGTCATTAGTGGGTATCTAGGATTACCACGAATTAATTGAACTTGAGTGGGGTTAAGGAAAATGAGAGCTCTTAGAATAACCTTAACCACCTCGTGGTCGTCCCACTTTTTGCTCCCGAGGTTGCGCACTTGGTTCACCAAGGTTTTGAGCCGGTTGTACATATCTTGTGGCTCCTCCCCTTGGCGAAGACGGAAGCGACCGAGCTCCCCCTCGATCGTTTCCCGCTTGGTGATCTTAGTGAGTTCATCACCCTCGTGCGCGGTCTTGAGTAGGTCCCAAATCTCCTTTGCATTCTTCAACCCTTGCACTTTGTTGTATTCCTCCTTGCTTAGAGAGGCGAGGAGAATGGTTGTGGCTTGGGAGTTGAAGTGCTCGATTTGGGCCACTTCGTCCGTATCATAATCCTCATCCCCTAGGGATGGTACCTGTGCTCCAAACTCAACAACATTCCATATACTTTTGTGGAGTGAGGTTAGATGAAATTTCATTAAATCACTCCACCTAGCATAATCTTCGCCATCAAAAGTTGGCGGTTTGCCTAATGGAACGGAAAGTAATGGAGTATGTCTAGGTGTACGAGGATAGTGTAAGGAGATCTTACTAAACTTCTTGCGCTCTTGGCGCTTAGAAGTTACGGACGGCGCATCGGAGTCGGAGGTTGATGTTGATGAAGTGTCGGTCTCGTAGTAGACCACCTTCCTCATCCTCTTGTGCTTGTCGCCTTTCCGATGCGACTTGTGGGAACAAGATTTTTCCTTCTTCTCTTTGTGGTGTGAGGAAGAAGATCTTTTCTCCTTCCGTTTGGAGGAGTCCTTCTTCTTCTCCTTTCTCTTGGTGCGGGACTCTTCCGATGAAGTGCTCCCTTGGCTTGTAGTGGGCTTGTCGCCGGTCTCCATCTCCCTCTTGGTGTGATCTCCCGACATCACTTCGAGCGGTTAGGCTCTAATGAAGCACCGGGCTCTGATACCAATTGAAAGTCGCCTAGAGGGGGGGTGAATAGGGCGAAACTGAAATTCTCAAAAATAAACACAACTACAAGCCGGGTTAGCATTAGAAATATAATAGAGTCCGCGAGAGAGGGTGCAAAACAAATCGCAAGCAAATAATGAAGTGAGACACGCGGATTTGTTTTACCGAGGTTCGGTTCTCTCAAACCTACTCCCAGTTGAGGAGGCCACAAAGGCCGGGTCTCTTTCAACCCTTACCCTCTCTCAAACGGTCCCCCAGACCGAGTGAGCTTTCTCTTCTCAATCACTTGGAACACAAAGTTCCCACAAGGACCACCACACGATTGGTGTCTCTTGCCTCAATTACAAGTGAGTGTTTGATCACAAGAAAGAATCAAGAAAGAAGAAAGCAATCCAAGCGCAAGAGCTCGAAAGTACACAAGCAAATCACTCTCTCTAATCACTAGGGCGTTGTGTGGAATTTGGAGAGGATTTGATCTCTTTGGTGTGTCTAGAATTGAATGCAAGAGCTCTTGTAAGTAGTTGAGAAGTGGAAAACTTGGATGCAATGAATGGTGGGTGGTTGGGGGTATTTATAGCCCCAACCACCAAACTAGCCGTTTGGTGGGGCTGTCTGTTCGATGGCGCACCGGACAGTCCGGTGCACACCGGACATGTCCGGTGCGACAGCCACGTCACCAAAAAGCCGTTGGGTCGACCGTTGGAGCTCTGTCTTCTGGGCCCGCCTGGATGTCCGGTGCACACCGGACATGAACTGTAGATTGTCCGGTGCGCCGTGCCTGACGACCGCGCGCTTCTGATGCGCATTAAATGCGTCGCAGGTAGCCGTTGGCGCCGAAATAGCCGTTGCCCCGCTGTTACACCGGATAGTCCGGTGAATTTTAGCGGAGCAGCCGAAGTGAAGAACCCGAGGCTGGCAAGTTCCTGAGGCCGCTCTTCCTTGGAGCACCGGACATGTCCGGTGTACACCGGACAGTCCGGTGAATTATAGCGGAGTGGCCTTCGGAAATTCCCGAGAGTGAAGAGTTTGAAGTCGGAGTCCCCTGGTGCACCGGACATGTCCGGTGGCACACCGGACAGTCCGGTGCGCCACTTCGGTTGACCCTTGCTCCTTTATTTGAACCCAATACTTGGTCTTTTTATTGGCTATGTGTGAACCTTTTGCACCTGTATAACTTACACACTAGAGCAAACTAGTTAGTCCAATATTTTTGTTGAGCAATTCAACCACCAAAATTATTTAGGAACTAGGTGTAAGCCTAATTCCCTTTCACTAATCAGATGCTAATCCTTGACCTTGTAATCTCTATGATGGGCATAGAAATATGCTTGGGGCTGAATTAATAGTCTTCCATCATACTCCCTTCCTCAACCAATTTAGGTTATGGCCATGCCTTGTTCATTTCATCGGGCCATGATCTATTTGGCTCTCTACTTATAACCATTCTGACAGGTAGAGTCTCTTTGTATATTGTCACCCTTGCTCAATCTATTGGTGTGGCGCGAGATTTCTTATTGGTTACGTCTGGTAATGGTGTTATGACTAAAACTGATGGTGCCGCGATGAAATCGAGGGCCTCTGTCACACACGGGCTTTAAGGAACAAAGCCAGGTGCATCTCATACATGCGCCAAGAAGACAACATATATAATAACAGAGTATATAGAGATAAATGTCACAAAACATCAGAGTATTTATTACATAGCGGAAGACTTATTACAAAATAAAATAATAAGTATAAAACAAACTAAGGATCATCGGCGCCAATGTCAACTGAGAAACGCCACCTAGATTAAGTCGAAGGCCTCGGTGTTAGGCGGCTCCTCTTCGACCACCTGTTCTTCTCCTGTGTGGGGGGGGGTGTGAGACAGCAAGAGTGAGCTCACATACGTTCATAGCTCAACAAGTCGTGGGGAATAATGTGACATGAACTCACCAAAGGTGGGAGTTCATGATGTGTAAGGCTGATCAATGAAATAAAGGCTGAGGCTGAGCATTGCTTTTATAAGTTGGTCAAAATTTTATTAGCAATTACTAAGTGTAAGTAAATACCAAACCTTAATAATAATAAAGAAAAGTAATAGTAAAATAATCCCAAATGCGATGCAAATGAAAAATTAAATTTAAGTTCCATAATTTAATCATGTGAGGGTCCGAGCCGCTCGTGACCGTGAGCACGACTAGTATACTAGTTTTACACTCTGCAGAGGTTGCGCATCTTTACCCACAAGTCATGTTACCCATCTGCCAAGAGACGGCCAATCCTATACACCTCTACCGAGGAGGCGAGGCAGGGTAACACTACGAGGCCTTTACAAAGTTCCACTAGCTTCAGAAATCCCGCTACAGTTTATAGGAAGCTCCAGTGCAGGAATCCCTCGCCTGACCGCCATCGCAGCAAAATCAACCCAAGGACCTCCCTACACTGACCACTCCCCTACTGCCCTTGCCCCTTTCGGGTAAGGAAGACCTCCACTAGCTTTTCTAGTTAATCAGCCAAGGGCGTCCCATTAAACCCTTGTGGTAGCACTGTTTTCCCGGGTGGTCGCTCCATGTTCCCATTAATTTAATGATCTTAACATGAACAGTAGTAATAACAAGATAATAAAAGAGTATTCATGAATATTATATCTCCATACCCAATCCACATAAAGCAATAGCAGGTACTACCCAAAAATATTTCAGTGGTGAACAAGGTATAAAGATAGCCAAAACTGGGGTAACCTAAAGGATCCCATCAAAATTAACCTATGCAGATCATTATAATTAATAAGAACATGGCTGGGAAAAAGTAAGTGATCAAGGGCACAACTTGCCTTCAATGAGCTCCTGCTCAGCTACTTCTACTTGCTGAACCTCAGATTCCACAGTGGCTTGCTCGTCTACTCGCATCAACACAATACATACATAGTATAGCAAGAATTAACATTGCACCAAACATGTGAATAAAATACACAATAAAAATCTATACATTAAAATAAGAATCTAGGAATAGGAATCGTTAATTTTGGAGTTATAGATTTTGAATTATGAACTTCCAAAGGTTTAATGTGCTTGAAATGGAATTACATGAGAAATAAATTTTCTTTCTGTTTTCATGTCAAAACAGAGACACTAAATAATAGACAATAATATTACAAAATTTTAGAAATTGGGATGGTTCAATTTGGAGCTAAAATGAATTTTCTATCCATTTTACAAGTTTCTAGATTTGTTTTTTTATTAAAAACGAATTTCTATAAGGATTTCTATATTTTTAATCTTCTCTGGACTGGGCCTCAATTCCTGGAAAACTCAGGGGTCCATCTATAATTGTTCCCGAGACACAAACTGCCTCCCTACTGGACGGCGGGTTAGTTTAGAGTTTCACCAGGGACTCTTAAGCAAAAGTGCGGCCGAAGAGGTATGGGCAGACGCTGACCGTTCGATTAGAGACTCACGGCCCAGATCAGATCCAGAATGCAAAGGTCGAGTGATCAACGCGGACCGCCGATGTCACGATGGACGGTTCTAATTTAAAATGGCTAGATTCATCCTAACGCGATAGATCGGAATCGGACGGCTCCGCCCTCACTCCAGCGAACCGGTACGCGTCCTCTAATCGTAGCCGTAGATCACCGGATTGACGCGCCACAATCGTCTTCAACCTCCGGCCGTCAGCATACGCGCGCGAGACAGTGGCGGTGCGGCCGTTCAGCTCTACCCCGGGCTCCCGATTACTACAGTCTAAAGTCCGGCGTGCATCTATCAAGCATGTAGTGAGTATGGTGGGAGGGAGACTTACTCACACAGAGGCAAGGATGAGGTTGGCGATGATGACGCGAAGTCCCGCTACACGACCGGAGCTCCACGGCGGATTGCCACCGAGAGACCCCAACGCATCCATTGCCGCCGCGGGTGGTTCTACTGCGCCCCAAAGACTCCAATCCGCGACCAACCGAACCCACACGATGTGAGTGCGGTGACGGCGTCGCCTGCGAGCACTCAATCTCTCTCTTCTTCTCCTCGGTCAGCGGCAATGGCGAGCAGACGAACTCACGGTGGATTCAAGCGCGCAAGGGGAGGGCGAGGTCAAGGAGGCTAATATAGGCGCGAGAACCGGGCGGTGGGTTAGCTGAGCGTTCGGTCAGTCGTTGAAGTCCGCCCGTCATGTAGAACTCGGCCCCCAGAAAATCGCCGGAGTCGTTGGAGTAGTTGTGTCATGGCGGCCATCACGCCGGGTGAAGCAGAGGCGGAGACACAGTCATGTGAGGGAGAATATGACGGGTGGGCCCCAATCGACAGGGTGGAGTGCGCGGCGGAGAAAGAGATCCCGCGCGTGCGTGCGGTTCTGGCCGAGCGGACCCACCTGGCAATCTCAGCGACGCGCAACGTATTGAACCCTGAGGCTGACACGCTGGACCCACGTAACAGCGACTCGAGCAAGAACGACGGGAGTGGTCTGTTGGGCTATGCGGAAGTAATCTAGAGTTGGGCCAAATCGCGCGGACCAGGCCCAGCTGCAGGATTCTTTCCTTTTTTCTTTTATTTTCTATTTCCTTTTCTTGTTTTCTTTTCATTTTAATTTTCAAATTCCTAATTTAAATACCAATCAAAATTAGAACTTCATGGCAATTTCTTTTCTCATTAAATTCTTACCTTTGGCATGGTATGGATGAATTCATCTAATTTTAATATTTATTTTTATGATAACTAGTGCTCTCTTTTTTTCTAAATCAAAAATTCCAATTTAAGTCTTAAATTCCACTTGGGACTCTAATATATTTCTATTTTATTGTCTTTATTTAGTGACCAAATGCACACACCAATAAAACCCAGCATGATGCAAGTTTTGTTTTATTTTTCATTAATCAATTACTCACTTGGGAAAACATGTGTTTGTTCACATGTCCCAATGAGTGGAGGCCACAAACAAAAAGATATTCATCTCTTATTTTATTGTTTACATTTTTGAGTATTACAAATCCTACCCCCCTTAAAAATAATCTCGTCCTCGAGATTTAGGAAGATCTAGGGAAAAGGTGGGGATAATCTATACGAAGCTCTTCTTCTCTTTCCCAAGTTGCTTCATCTTCACCGTGGTGACTCCATTGCACTTTGCACATCTTTATAACCTTATTCCTTTTAACTCGAGTTAATGTATCAAGAATCCTGACAGGGTACTCAGCATAAGTCAGATCCTCTTGAACCCTAAGGTCCTCCATTGGTAATTGCTCCTCAGGTACCCTGAGACATTTCTTCAGCTGAGATACATGAAAAACATCATGAACATCCGCAAGATGATCCGGTAACTCCAATTGATATGCAACCTCTCCCACTCACTTTAAGATTAAGAAGGGTCCAATAAAGCGAGGGGACAACTTTCCTTTGACTTTAAATCTTCTCATACCCCGGAGTGGTGACACCTTCAAATAGACATAATCTCCCTCCTTAAACTCAAGTAGTCTTCTCCGGGTATCAGCATAGCTTTTCTGCCTGGACTGTGCAGTTCTCAAATTCTCCCTTATTTGCTGGACTTGTTCCTCTGCTTCTTGTATAATCTCAGGTCCAAACAACTGCCTTTCACCAGTTTGATCCCAATACAGTGGAGTCCTGCACTTTCTGCCATACAAAGCCTCAAACGGTGACATCTTCAAACTGGCATGGTAGCTATTATTATATGAGAACTCCGCATACGGTAGACTCTTATCCCAACTACCACCATGCTTAAGGGCACAAGCTCTTAACATATCTTCTAGCACTTGGTTAGTCCTCTCAGTCTGCCCATCAGTCTGGGGATGGTAAGCCAAACTAAAATTCAATCTTGTATCCAAGGACTCGTGCAACTTCTTCCAATACCGAGAGGTAAACTGTGATCCCCGGTCTGATACAATCTTCTTTGGCACACCATGTAGGCAAACAATCCGTGCCATGTACAACTCTGCTAACTTGGCTCCTGAATATGTGGTCTTCACTGGAATAAAGTGGGCTACCTTAGTTAGCCTGTCCACAATCACCCATATAGAATCATATCCAGCAGACGTGCGGGGTAATCCAACAATGAAGTCCATGCCAATTTCCTCCCATTTCCACTCAGGTATCTTCAGTGGATGCAGTAGTCCGGCTGGCCTCTGGTGTTCAGCCTTAACTCTTTGGCATACATCGCACATAGCCACATGTGCAGCCACATCTCTCTTCAATCCATACCACCAATATTTTTGCTTCAAATCCTGATACATCTTAGTACTCCCAGGATGAATAGAATAAACTGAATCATGTGCCTCCTTCAATATGGTTTCCCGAAGACTATCAATGTCGGGAACACAAATCCGATTCTTGAACCAAATCGTGCCTTGCTCATCCTCCGTGAACTCTGGGCCTCTACCCTCTGTTATCAGATCCTTGATCTCTTGGATTTTGGCATCTCCAATCTGACCTTTACGAATTTCTTTCTCCAAGGTAGGTTCCAATTCAATGGTAATTCCTTCCGTATGTGTAACAATCCCCAGGTTGAGCCTCTCAAAATCTTTTGCTAATTCATCGGGTAGCTGAACCACGAAAGCGGAGTGAACATGCTCCTTCCGACTCAAGGCATCTGCAACCAAATTTGCCTTGCCTGGGTGGTAATGAATCTCCAAGTCATAATCCTTAATAAGCTCCAACCAACGGCGTTGCCTAAGATTGAGATCCTTCTGAGTGAATATGTACTTCAAACTCTTATGATCCGTGTATACTTGGCACTTAGTTCCCATAATGTAGTGTCTCCAAATCTTAAGTGCATGCACAACGGCAGCCAGTTCCAAGTCATGAGTGGGGTAGTTCAATTCATGTTTCCTCAACTGACGAGATGCATAGGCAATCACATGTCCTTCTTGCATGAGCACACATCCCAATCCTTGGCCACATGCATCACAATAAATGTCAAATCCCTTCTGTAGATCTGGCATAATCAACACTGGTGGCGACATCAATCTCTCCTTCAATTGATCAAAGCTTTCTTGGCATTTCTCATCCCACTTGAATTCTCTTCCTTTCTCCAAAAGCGAGGTCATAGGCTTGGCAATTTTAGAGAACCCTTCAATAAATCTCCGATAATATCCCGCGAGTCCCAAGAAACTACGAATCTCAGTAACTGTAGTGGGCACTCTCCACTCCATAATCTCCTTCACTTTAGCAGGATCCACTGCTATTCCTCCATTAGAAATAATATGACCAAGGAATGGCACCTTGTCAATCCAAAACTCGCACTTGCTGAACTTAGCGTAGAGTTGATTATCTCGCAGCTTCTGTAGCACCAACCTTAGATGTTGTTCATGATCACTTTCATTCTTAGAATAGATAAGAATATCGTCGATGAACACCACGACGAATCTGTCCAAATACTCCATAAACACCTTATTCATCAAATTCATGAAATAATCCGGTGCATTGGTTAATCCAAATGACATAACAGTAAACTCATATAATCCATATCGGGTTGAGAAAGCCGTCTTAGGAATATCTGATGGTCTAATCTTCATCTGATGGTATCCCGATCGGAGATCAATCTTCGAGAATACCCTGGCTCCTCTCATCTGATCAAACAAATCCTCAATACGGGGTAATGGATACTTGTTCTTCACCGTAACATCATTAAGTGATCTATAGTCCACACACATTCGTTGTGATCCATCCTTCTTCTGTATGAATAACACCGGTGCTCCCCAAGGTGAGGAACTCGGACGAATGTACCCCGCTTCTTGTAACTCCGTTAACTGCTTCTTAAGCTCCTTCAGTTCTTCTACAGCCATCATGTATGGTCGCTTAGAAATAGGGGCAGTTCCAGGTAAAAGATCAATCACAAACTCAACTTCCCTATCTGGTGGCATCCCTGGTAACTCCTCTGGAAAGACATCCGGAAAATCTCTAACCACCCAGATGTTGTCACCAACAAACTCCTCCGGTATAAAGAACATTGCACGGAGGTGGTTACTGCAATATTAACTTGAAATGTTTCTCCTTTAGGACTAGTGAGCTCTATAGTACCTCTACCACATGCTATAGTGGCCTTTGCCTTCCTTAACCATGACATACCAAGAATCAGATCTATACTGCTGGCATCTAATATTATAGCAATAGCTCCAAATTCTCTTCCCATAATTGATAATGTCAATCTACGTGTCATTTGATTCGCCTCAATAGGCCCTTTAGGTGTGATTACTATCATTGGTTTTCTCATATTTAGCAGGGGTATCTCATTAGTGTTGGCATATCGAGCAGACATGAATGAATGTGTAGCACTAGAATCAAATAATATTGTTGCAGGAAGGGCATTAATGTAAAACATACCGAGTACGATGTCTGCACCATCAGGAGTATCATCAACGCTGACTTGATTCACCCTGGCTATAGAATATCCCTTGCCAGGAGTCTGTTGCTTGTTCTTAGCTGGTGTACCAGAATTTCCCATAGGACAAGCATTAGCATAGTGCCCAATCTGACTGCACTTGAAGCATGTAGGGCCGGTCTTCTGTCCTGTAGGCCTCGTCGGGGTGCCAGTGGGAGTAGCCTGACGAGTAGGGGGTGTCCGTGGGGACCCCTATGGAGCATACTGAACTGGGCGTGGTCCTCCTGGTCGAGTCGGTGTACCCTGTGGCGGTACGTAGCGGGGACGAACACTGCTGCTACCCTGTCCCTGCGAGATAGCCTTCCTCTTCAAATCACCTAGTTGAACACGCTTGTGTTCAATAGCAAGAGCCTTATCCAGTAGCCTCTGAAACGACGGAAATGTGTGTGCAACCAGTGCATACTGTAGGGGTCCATTAAGTCCTTCAATGAAGTGCTCCTGCTTCCTCTCATCCTCAGCAACTTCCTCTGGAGCATATCTCGACAGCTGAATAAATTTGTCTCTGTACTCGCTGACTGACATGTTGCCTTGCTTCAATGACAGAAACTCCTTCTTCTTGATCTTTATCATACCAGCTGGAATATGGTAGTTCCTGAACTGTGTACTGAACTCTGCCCAAGTAATAGCATCAGCAGCATCATGGGCAGCAATATAAGAATCCCACCAGTCAGCAGCAGGACCTGTCAGACGACCTGAGGCATAAAGAACTTTCTCCCGGTCTGAGCATTGGGCGATGTTGAGCATCTTCTCAATTGACTTCAACCAATCATCTGCATCAAGTGGATCTGGCGAACTGGCGAAGGTCGGTGGCTTATGACTCATAAACTCTCGGTGCTTATCACGAGGTGGAACCGGTGGTGGTGGTGGAGGCAATGGCACTTGTGGTTGTTGCTGCTGTTGTTGAAGTTGTTGTTGCAGCTGTTGTTGTTGCACCCTTCTCTCCTGGCGCATCTCTTCTCTCTCCTGGCGCAACTCTTGGCGTATCTCTTCTCTTTCCTGAAGCATCTCCTGGCGTTCTTGCTGCATCTGGGCACGCATATCAGCCATAGTGTCCGCCATTTGCTGCATCACCGCCATCTGTGTTGCAATCAGTGGATCAACTCTACCTGGTGGAGGATTAGGAGGGTTCATCTCTGCTAGCTGTGGCTGAGGTTGTCTATATATCCTTCGAGTGTGTCGATTAGGAGGCAAATCAATTCCACCACCCCTCCTGGTATTGACCATCTGAGTTAGATACATATGGTAAGAGAGAGCAGTAGACAAGGCAGTAATTATGAATCGTGCTACTTTGGGGGGATTTATTAGCTAAGCAGATTAATGTTTTACCTATCATAGCTAATTCATTACCCTATGGTGGTACATACTAAGACGTCCATATACAATACTTCAATCAATCAAAGAAGCAAATCAGACATTTTTCATCAGAACAATCAAACAACATTTTTAAATATAGAAAATAGTTTTGGTTTGGTCTTAGGCCTCCTTTCTCTTAAAAATGTCATAGGGGTAGGGATTCCAAGGTGTGAAATCCGTCTTGTCTCAGAGTAGAAAAGGTAAGAATGATCAGAGTAGAACAGTAGAAGGTGAGAGAGGATCAAGATAAGTGTAGAAAGAATCAGAGTAAGGTAAGTGTAGAATGAATCAGAATGAGATAAGTAGGTAAGGGTTTGTCCATTATATCTAGGTTTTGTCCTACAGTCAACATTTCCTCTGATACCACTTCTGTCACACCCGGGCTTTAAGGAACAAAGCCAGGTGCATCTCATACATGCGCCAAGAAGACAACATATATAATAACAGAGTGTATAGAGATAAATGTCACAAAACATCAGAGTATTTATTACATAGCGGAAGACTTATTACAAAATAAAATAATAAGTATAAAACGAACTAAGGATCGTCGGCGCCAATGTCAACTGAGAAACGCCACCTAGATTAAGTCGAAGGCCTCGGTGTTAGGCGGCTCCTCTTCGACCACCTGTTCTTCTCCTGTGGGGGGGTGTGAGACAGCAAGAGTGAGCTCACATACGTTCATAGCTCAACAAGTCGTGGGGAATAATGTGACATGAACTCACCAAAGGTGGGAGTTCATGATGTGTAAGGCTGATCAATGAAATAAAGGCTGAGGCTGAGCATTGCTTTTATAAGTTGGTCAAAATTTTATTAGCAATTACTAAGTGTAAGTAAATACCAAACCTTAATAATAATAAAGAAAAGTAATAGTAAAATAATCCCAAATGCGATGCAAATGTCAAATTAAATTTAAGTTCCATAAATTAATCATGTGAGGGTCCGAGCCGCTCGTGACCGTGAGCACGGCTAGTATACTAGTTTTACACTCTGCAGAGGTTGCGCATCTTTACCCACAAGTCATGTTACCCATCTGCCAAGAGACGACCAATCCCATATACCTCTACCGAGGAGGCGAGGCAGGGTAACACTACGAGGCCTTTACAAAGTTCCACTAGCTTCAGAAATCCCGCTACAGTTTATAGGAAGCTCCAGTGCAGGAATCCCTCGCCTGACTGCCATCGCAGCAAAATCAACCCAAGGACCTCCCTACACTAACCACTCCCCTACTGCCCTTGTCCCTTTCGGGTAAGGAAGACCTCCACTAGCTTTCCTAGTTAATCAGCCAAGGGCGTCCCATTAAACCCTTGTGGTAGCACTGTTTTCCCGGGTGGTCGCTCCATGTTCCCATTGATTTAATGATCTTAACATGAACAGTAGTAATAACAAGATAATAAAAGAGTATTCATGAATATTATATCTCCATACCCAATCCACATAAAGCAATAGCAGGTACTACCCAAAAATATTTCAGTGGTGAACAAGGTATAAAGATAGCCAAAACTGGGGTAACCTAAAGGATCCCATCAAAATTAACCTATGCAGATCATTATAATTAATAAGAACATGGCTGGGAAAAAGTAAGTGATCAAGGGCACAACTTGCCTTCAATGAGCTCCTGCTCAGCTACTTCTACTTGCTGAACCTCAGATTCCACAGTGGCTTGCTCGTCTACTCGCATCAACACAATACATACATAGTATAGCAAGAATTAACATTGCACCAAACATGTGAATAAAATACACAATAACAATCTATACATTAAAATAAGAACCTAGGAATAGGAATCGTTAATTTTGGAGTTATAGATTTTAAATTATGAACTTCCAAAGGTTTAATGTGCTTGAAATGGAATTACATGAGAAATAAATTTTCTTTCTGTTTTCATGTCAAAACAGAGACACTAAATAATAGACAATAATATTACAAAATTTTAGAAATTGGGATGGTTCAATTTGGAGCTAAAATGAATTTTCTATCCATTTTACAAGTTTCTAGATTTGTTTTTTTATTAAAAACGAATTTCTATAAGGATTTCTATGTTTTTAATCTTCTCTGGACTGGGCCTCAATTTCTGGAAAACTCAGGGGTCCATCTATAATTGTTCCCGAGACACAAACTGCCTCCCTACTGGACGGTGGGTTAGTTTAGAGTTTCACCAGGGACTCTTAAGCAAAAGTGCGGCCGAAGAGGTATGGGCAGACGCTGACCGTTCGATTAGAGACTCACGGCCCAGATCAGATCCAGAATGCAAAGGTCGAGTGATCAACGCGGACCGCCGATGTCACGATGGACGGTTCTAATTTAAAATGGCTAGATTCATCCTAACGCGATAGATCGGAATCGGACGGCTCTGCCCTCACTCCAGCGAACCGGTACGCGTCCTCTAATCGTAGTCGTAGATCACCGGATTGACATGCCACAATCGTCTTCAACCTCCAGCCGTCAGCATACGCGCGCGAGACAGCGGCGGTGCGGCCGTTCAGCTATACCCCGGGCTCCCGATTGCTACAGTCTAAAGTCCGGCGTGCATCTATCAAGCATGTAGTGAGTATGGTGGGAGGGAGACTTACTCACACAGAGGCAAGGATGAGGTTGGCGATGATGACGCGAAGTCCCGCTACACGACCGGAGCTCCACGGCGGATTGCCACCGAGAGACCCCAACGCATCCGTCGCCGCCGCGGGTGGTTCTACTGCGCCCCAAAGACTCCAATCCGCGACCAATCGAACCCACACGATGTGAGTGCGGTGACAGCGTCGCCTGCAAGCACTCAATCTCTCTCTTCTTCTCCTCGGTCAGTGGCAATGACGAGCGGACGAACTCACGGTGGATTCAAGCGCGCAAGGGAAGGGCGAGGTCAAGGAGGCTAATATAGGCGCGAGAACCGGGCGGTGGGTTAGCTGAGCGTTCGGTCAGTCGTTGAAGTCCGCCCGTCGTGCAGAACTCGGCCCCCAGAAAATCGCCGGAGTCGTTGGAGTAGTTGTGTCATGGCGGCCATCACGCCGGGTGAAGCGGAGGCGGAGACCCAGCCATGCGAGGGAGAATATGATGGGTGGGCCCTAATCGACAGGGTGGAGTGCGCAGCGGAGAAAGAGATCCCGCGCGTGCGTGCGGTTCTGGCCGAGCGGACCCACCTGGCAATCTCAACGATGCGCAACGTATTGAACCCTGAGGCTGACACGCCTGACCCACGTAATAGCGACTCAAGCAAGAACGGCGGGAGTGGTCTGTTGGGCTGTGCGGAAGTAATCTAGGGTTGGGCCAAATCGCGCGGACCAGGCCCAGCTGCAGGATTCTTTCCTTTTTTTTTCTTTTATTTTCTATTTCCTTTTCTTGTTTTCTTTTCATTTTAATTTTCAAATTCCTAATTTAAATACCAATCAAAATTAGAACTTCATGGCAATTTCTTTTCTCATTAAATTCTTACCTTTGGCATGGTATGGATGAATTCATCTAATTTTAATATTTATTTTTATGATAACTAGTGCTCTCTTTTTTTCTAAATCAAAAATTCCAATTTAAGTCTTAAATTCCACTTGGGACTCTAATATATTTCTATTTTATTGTCTTTATTTAGTCACCAAATGCACACACCAATAAAACCCAGCATGATGCAAGTTTTGTTTTATTTTTCATTAATCAATTACTCACCTGGGAAAACATGTGTTTGTTCACATGTCCCAATGAGTGGAGGCCACAAACAAAAAGATATTCATCTCTTATTTTATTGTTTACATTTTTGAGTATTACAGCCTCCTGTGAATGTACACACATGGTTACGCTACTTGGCATGCGTTGGTATCACAGTTAGTAGTCATAATCCATTATGAGACTATATTGATATGTTATCTCTGCACAAATTGTTCTTACCATGGGAGATTCGTTATTGGTGTTGTCCGGTAATGGTGTCATGGTTAATGACTTATGGTGTCGCCGCGAAACTGAGAGCCCCTTGTGAATGTACACGCAAGGTTATGCTGCTTGGCACGTGCTGGTATCAAGGTCTCTAGTCATGATCCATTATGGAATTACACTGATGTGTGATCTTCCGTGGACTCCTCCCTTGAAATGATTTCGGTGTTGTTTGTCGAAGAGATCAAGAAACATTTATCATCTCTGTTGGATCAAAAGGGCATACCACTTTCATGTGTGGTCTCTTTTCTTTTGATCTTGGTAGTGACTACACATACAAGTTCCCTTTACGTCCTTGGTGTAAAGGTGAAGCCTTGAAGCTTTTTAGTGTTGGAAGGCAGCTGATTAGTTCTCAAAATGGATATTGATTTTCCCTGCTGCTGTGATGCAGGAGTTTGTTCATTCGCCCCCTTGTTTAATCCATGTACTCCCTAACCAAATCAGTTCATCTCGCATGAAGAAACGAATGAACAACCTGACCAAATGGATTTCTACCCAAATGCATGACCTTTTGCTAGCAAATGTGAACTCTCAACCCTTGGCTTGCCGATGGTATTAAGAGGACTTGCTCAATGTCAAAGGTAGTTCAACAAGTTGGTTTTACTAACTTGCAATTGCTTTGTGAACAAAGATTGAGTTTAGAGATCGTTTTATCGAATTGTCTAAACTCACTTTAGTTTAACCCATCCTAAGAAAGTACTCACAAAAATCAAGTTAAGTCGACTGGTAACCACCTAGTCATCACTCTAGTTGTTGAGAGCACCTAGAGGGGGGGGGTGAATAGGTGATCCTGTAAAAACTTAAAACTTAAGCCACAAAAACTTGTTAAGTGTTAGCACAATGATTTCCAGGTGGCTAAGAGAAGTCTCAACAAAACACAATACCACAAGAGATCAAGCACAAAGGTGACACAGTGGTTTATCCCGTGGTTCGGCCAAGACCAACACTTGCCTACTCCACGTTGTGGCGTCCCAACGGACGAGGGTTGCAATCAACCCCTCTCAAGCGGTCCAAAGACCCACTTGAATACCACGGTGTTTTGTTTTGCCTTTCACTATCCCGTTTGCAAGGAATCTCCACAAATTGGAGTCTCTTGCCCTTACAAGTATATGATCACAAATGAAACACAGAGTAAGGGAGGGAAGCAACACACACAAATCCACAGCGAAACGCGCACACACACGGCCAAGAATCGAGCTCACAAGAGTATCACAAAGTTCTCACTAGAACGGAGCTCGAAACACTTAGAATGACAAACAAATGCGCAAAGACTGAGTGTGGATGATCAAGAATGCTCAAAGGTTGCTTGTCTATCTCCTCCATGCGCCTAGGGGCCCCTTTTATAGCCCCAAGGCAGCTAGGAGCCGTTGAGAGCAAATCCGGAAGGCCATCCTTGCCTTCTGTCGTCGGGGGCACCGGACAGTCCGGTGCACACCGGACACTGTCCGGTGCCCGATTTGTTTCCATAACTGGCGCTTCCGACCGTTGCCGACCGTTGTAGATCTGGGAGCCGTTGGCGCACCGGACATGTCCGGTGCACACCGGACAGTCCGGTGTCGTCTTCCGACCGTTGGCTCCGCCACGTGTCCCGCGCAGATTGCGCGGCCGACCGTTGGCCCGGCCGACCGTTGGCTCACCGGACAGTCCGGTGAATTTTAGCCGTACGCCGTCGGCGAATTCCCGAGAGCGGCCAGTTCGAGCCGAGTCAGCCTGGCGCACCGGACACTGTCCGGTGCACACCGGACAGTCCGGTGCTCCATACCGAGCTGGGTCTTGGCAGCACACAGCCAAGTCTTTTCTCCTCTTCTCTCTTCTTCTTCTTTCTGTTTCTAACACTTAGACAAATATATTAGTACACAAAACCAATGTACTAAGGCTTAGAAACATACCTTTACTTCATGATTTGCACCTTGTTCATCCATGTACATAAATTCACAATTAAGCACATGTGTTGGCACTCAATCACCAAAATACTTAGAAATGGCCCAAGGGCACATTTCCCTTTCGATCTCCCCCTTTTTGGTGATTTATGCCAACACAACATAAAGCAACTAGAACAAGTGCAAACTCACTTCAAATAAAACTTAAATTTATTTTGAATCAATTTTGGCATATATGGATCATCCTTTGCCACCACTTGGTTTGTTTTTGCAAATCAAACTCAAATCTCTATCTCTAAGTTAAACACACATGTTGAAGCATAAAGAGAGTCATTCCAAAAGAGATTGATCAAGGATTTCAAAAACTCCCCCTTTTTCCCATAATTACTACTTCTCCCAAAAAGAGTTTTGACAAACCAAAAGCTCTACTCTACTATTTTCAAATTTCTCAAGTGGTAGCTGATCCATTTATTGCTTTGGCCTTTATTTTCTCCCCCTTTGGCATCAAGCACCAAAACGGGATCAATTTTGGCCCTTTAACCCCATTGCCTCACCAAAATCTTCAATTAAGAGCAAATGGCAATAAGAGTTAATGAGATGGACTTGGAATAAGTTACCCTCTCATCGGAGTGCAGTGGAAGTCTTGCATGGTCCAAGTCCACCTTTTCCCTTTCAATTCTCCTTTGAGACTAAAGCAAGTAAACTCAAGCATATGGTTAGTCTCAAAGGGTCAAGTTGTAGCACATCTCCCCCTAAACATGTGCATCACTTTGCAGCGGACTTGTGAGGTCCAGGGAGTGTTTGTACAACTTGAGCACCATAATAAGCAACAAAATGCAGAAAGAACATGATCAAAGGCATAAATACATGTATGCTACAATTCAATCCAAGTTCCGCGAATCTAAGACATTTAGCTCACTACGCAACCTGCAAAAGGTCTTCTCATCTAAAGGCTTGGTAAAGATATCGGCTAGCTGGTTCTCGGTGCTAACATAAAACACTTCGATATCTCCCTTTTGCTGGTGGTCTCTCAAAAAGTGATGCCGGATGTCAATGTGCTTTGTGCGGCTGTGCTCAACAGGATTTTCCGCTATTCGGATAGCACTCTCATTATCACATAGGAGTGGGACTTTGCTCAGATTGTAGCCAAAGTCCCTGAGGGTTTGCCTCATCCAAAGTAGTTGCGCGCAACACTGTCCTGCGGCAACATACTCGGCCTCGGCGGTGGATAGAGCAACGGATGTTTGTTTCTTAGAGTTCCATGACACCAGGGACCTTCCTAAGAATTGGCACGTCCCCGATGTACTCTTCCTATCGACCTTACATCCAGCATAGTCGGAATCTGAGTACCCAATCAAGTCAAAGTTAGACCCCTTTGGATACCAGATCCCGAAGCAAGGCGTAGCGACTAAATATCTAAGAATTCGCTTCACCGCCACCAAGTGACACTCCTTAGGATCGGATTGAAATCTAGCACACATGCATACGCTAAGCATAATATCCGGTCTACTAGCACATAAATAAAGCAAAGAACCTATCATGGACCGGTATGCTTTTTGGTCAACGGACTTACCTCCTTTGTTGAGGTCGGTGTGTCCGTCGGTTCCCATCGGCGTCTTTGCGGGCTTGGCGTCCTTCATCCCAAACCTCTTTAGCAGATCTTGCGTGTACTTCGTTTGGGAGATGAAGGTGCCGTCCTTGAGTTGCTTCACTTGGAACCCAAGGAAGTAGTTCAACTCGCCCATCATCGACATCTCGAATTTCTGCGTCATCACCCTGCTAAACTCTTCACAAGACTTTTGATTAGTAGAACCAAATATTATGTCATCGACATAAATTTGGCATACAAAAAGATCACCATCGCAAGTCTTAGTAAAAAGAGTTGGATCGGCTTTCCCAACCTTGAAAGCATTAGCAATTAAGAAATCTCTAAGGCATTCATACCATGCTCTTGGGGCTTGTTTAAGTCCATAGAGCGCCTTAGAGAGCTTACACACGTGGTCGGGGTACCGCTCATCCTCGAAGCCAGGGGGTTGCTCCACGTACACCTCCTCCTTTATTGGCCCGTTGAGGAAAGCGCTCTTCACATCCATTTGGTACAACCTGAAAGAATGGTGAGCGGCATACGCTAGCAAGATACGAATGGACTCTAGCCTAGCCACAGGAGCAAAAGTCTCCTCAAAGTCCAAACCTGCGACTTGGGCATAACCTTTTGCCACAAGTTGAGCCTTGTTCCTTGTCACCACTCCGTGCTCGTCTTGTTTGTTGCGGAACACCCACTTGGTTCCCACAACATTTTGCTTGGGACGAGGCACCAGCGTCCAAACTTCATTGCGCTTGAAGTTGTTAAGTTCCTCCTGCATGGCCAACACCCAATCCGGATCTAGCAAGGCCTCCTCTACCCTGAAAGGCTCAATAGAGGAGACAAAAGAGTAATGTTCACAAAAATTAACTAGTTGAGACCGAGTAGTTACTCCCTTGCTTATGTCACCCAGAATTTGGTCGACGGGATGATCCCTTTGAATCATCGCTCGAACTTGGGTTGGAGGTGCTGGTTGCGCTTCTTCCTCCAACATTTGATCATCTTGTGCTCCCCCTTGATCACACGCCTCCTTTTGATGAACCTGTTCATCGTCTTGAGTTGGGGGATGCACCGTTGTTGAGGAAGAAGGTTGATCTCGTTCGTCTTGTTCCTGTGGCCGAACGTCTCCAATCGCCATGGTTCGTATAGCGGCCGTCGGAACATCTTCTTCATCTACATCATCACAATCAACAACTTGCTCTCTTGGAGAGCCATTAGTCTCATCAAATACAACGTCGCTAGAGACTTCAACCAAACCCGATGATTTGTTGAAGACCCTATACGCCTTTGTATTTGAATCATAACCTAATAAAAACCCTTCTACAGCTTTGGGAGCAAACTTAGAATTTCTACCCTTCTTCACTAGAATGTAGCATTTGCTCCCAAATACACGAAAGTAAGATACATTGGGTTTGTTACCGGTTAGTAGCTCGTACGAAGTCTTCTTGAGGAGGCGATGAAGATAGACCCTGTTGATGGCGTGGCAAGCTGTGTTCACAGCTTCCGACCAAAGCACTCGGGGGTCTTGAACTCACCAAGCATCGTCCTCGCCATGTCGATTAGCGTCCTGTTCTTCCTCTCTACCACACCATTTTGCTGAGGTGTGTAGGGAGCGGAGAACTCGTGCTTGATCCCTTCCTCCTCAAGAAACTCCTCCACTTGAAGGTTCTTGAACTCGGACCCGTTGTCGCTCCTTATCTTCTTCACCTTGAGCTCAAACTCATTTTGAGCTCTCCTGAGGAAGCGCTTGAGGGTCCCTTGGGTTTCAGACTTATCCTGCAAGAAGAACACCCAAGTGAAGCGGGAAAAGTCATCAACAATAACGAAACCATACTTACTCCCTCCTATGCTTAGATAGGCGACGGGTCCGAAGAGGTCCATATGCAGCAGCTCCAGAGGTCTTGACGTGGTCATCACATTCTTGCTGTGATGCGCTCCTCCCACTTGTTTACCTGCTTGACAAGCTGCACAAGGTCTATCTTTTTCGAAATAAACATTGGTTAGACCTATCACATGTTCTCCCTTTAGAAGCTTGTGGAGGTTCTTCATCCCCACATGTGCTAAGCGGCGATGCCACAACCAGCCCATGCAAGTCTTAGCCATTAAGCATGCATCTAGACTGGCCTCATCTTTTGCAAAATCAACTAAGTAAAGCTTGCCGTCTAGTACACCCTTAAAAGCTAGTGAACCATCACATCTTCTAAAGACAGACACATCTACGTTTGTAAATAAACAGTTGTACCCCATATTGCATAATTGGCTAACAGATAGCAAATTGTAACCAAGAGACTCTACTAAAAACACATTAGAGATTGAGTGCTCATTAGAAATTGCAATTTTACCTAATCCTTTTACCTTGCCTTGATTCCCATCACCGAATATAATTGAATCTTGGGAATCCTTATTTTTGACGTAGGAGGTGAACATCTTCTTCTCCCCCGTCATATGGTTTGTGCATCCGCTGTCGATAATCCAGCTTGAACCCCCGGATGCATAAACCTACAAGGCAAATTCAGGCTTGGGTCTTAGGTACCCAACTCATGTTGGGTCCTACAAGGTTAGCACAAATGTCCTTAGGGACCCAAATGCAAGTTTTATCTCCCTTGCATCTTGCCCCTAACTTCCTAGCAATTACCTTCTTACCCTTTCTACAAATAGCAAAGGGAGCATTGCAAGCATAATAAATGGTAGAAGGTTTGTTCACAACTTTTCTAGGTACATGAGCAAAATTTCTCCTAGGCATATGCACAACATTTCTCCTACACATATCTCTATCAGGCTTATAAGAAGAACTAGAAGCAAACATGGCATGAGAATCATAAACATGTGAATTAAAATCATTATAAGTATTTCTAGCATTTCTCCTATCATTATACATAAAAGCATGGTTCTTTTTAGCGCTACTGGCCATGGGGGCCTTCCCTTTCTCCTTGGCGGGAATGGGAGCCTTATGGCTTGTTAAGTTCTTGGCCTCTCTCTTGAAGCCAAGACCATCCTTAATTGAGGGGTGTCTACCAATCGTGTAGGCATCCCTTGCAAATTTTATTTTATCAACTTCACTCTTGCTAGTCTTAAGTTGGGCATTAAGACTAGCCACTTCATCATTTAGTTTTGAAATTGACACTAAGTGTTCACTACAAGCATTAACATCAAAATCCTTACACCTAGTACAAATTTCAACATGTTCAACACAGGAATTTGATTTACTAGCTACCTCTAGTTTAGCACTTAAATCATTATTAACACTTCTTAAGGTAGCAATGGTTTCATGACAGGAAGATAATTCACTAGAAAGCACTTCATTTCTTTTAATTTCTAAAGCAAGAGAATTTTGTGCACTAACAAATTTATCATGCTCCTCATATAAAAGATCCTCTTGTTTTTCTAGTAATCTATTCTTATCATTCAAAGCATCGATCAACTCATTAATTTTATCTATCTTAGATCTATCTAAGCCCTTGAACAAGCATGAATAATCTATGTCATCATCATCACTAGTCTCACTATCACTAGAAGAAGCATAAGTGAAGTCTTGAGTACTCACCTTCTTCTCCCTTGCCATAAGGCATGTGAGACGCTCGTTGGGGAAGAGGGAAGACTTGTTGAAGGCGGTGGCAGCGAGTCCTTCATTGTCGGAGTCGGAGGAGGAGCAATCCGAGTCCCACTCCTTTCCTAGATGTGCCTCGCCCTTTGCCTTCTTGTATTGCTTCTTCTTCTCTCTTTTGTTCCCCTTTTCCTGGTCACTTTCATTATCGGGACAGTTAGCGATAAAATGACCAAGCTTACCGCATTTGAAGCATGAGCGCTTCCCCTTTGTCCTGGTCTTGCTTGGCTGCCCCTTGCGACCATTTAGCGCCGTCTTGAATCTCTTGATGATGAGAGCCATCTCTTCATCATTGAGTCCGGCCGCCTCAATCTGTGCCACCTTGCTAGGTAGCGCCTCCTTGCTTCGTGTTGCCTTGAGAGCAAGAGGTTGCGGCTCGTTGATCGGACCATTCAAGGCGTCGTCCACATACCTCGCCTCCTTGATCATCATTCGCCCGCTAACGAATTTCCCAAGAACTTCTTCGGGCGACATCTTGGTGTACCTGGGATTTTCACGTATATTGTTCACCAAATGAGGATCAAGAACGGTAAATGACCTGAGCATTAGGCGGACGACGTCGTGGTCCGTCCATCGTGTGCTTCCGTAGCTCCTTATCTTGTTGATAAGGGTCTTGAGCCGGTTGTATGTTTGCATCGGCTCCTCGCCCCTTATCATTGCGAACCGTCCAAGCTCACCCTCCACCAACTCCATCTTGGTGAGCAAGGTGACGTCGTTCCCCTCATGAGAAATCTTGAGGGTGTCCCAGATTTGCTTGGCGTTATCCAAGCCGCTCACTTTATGGTATTCATCCCTGCACAAGGAAGCTAGAAGAACAGTAGTAGCTTGTGCATTCTTATGAATTTGTTCATTAATGAACATGGGACTATCCGAACTATCAAAGTGCATTCCACTCTCTACAATCTCCCATATACTAGGATGGAGAGAGAATAGGTGACTACGCATTTTGTGGCTCCAAAATCCGTAGTCCTCTCCATCAAAGTGTAGGGGCTTGCCGAGTGGAATGGAGAGCAAATGTGAATGTGAACTTTGCGGAATACGAGAGTAATCAAAAGAAAAATTCGAATTAACCGGTTTCCTTCTCTCGTAGTCGTTGTGGTCTTCGTCCTTTTGGGAAGAAGTAGACTCATCGCTGTCGTAGTAGACGATCTCCTTGATGCGCCTTGTCTTCTTCTTCTTCCCTTCCTTCCGTCTATGACCCGAGCCGGAGTCGGTAGGCTTGTCGTCCTTCGGCTCGTTGACGAAGGATTCCTTCTCTTTGTCGTTGATCACGATACCCTTCCCCTTAGGATCCATCTCTTCGGGCGGTTAGTCCCTTTGTGAAGAGAACGGCTCCGATACCAATTGAGAGCACCTAGAGGGGGGGGGGGGGTGAATAGGTGATCCTGTAAAAACTTAAAACTTAAGCCACAAAAACTTGTTAAGTGTTAGCACAATGATTTCCAGGTGGCTAAGAGAAGTCTCAACAAAACACAATACCACAAGAGATCAAGCACAAAGGTGACACAGTGGTTTATCCCGTGGTTCGGCCAAGACCAACACTTGCCTACTCCACGTTGTGGCGTCCCAACGGACGAGGGTTGCAATCAACCCCTCTCAAGCGGTCCAAAGACCCACTTGAATACCACGGTGTTTTGTTTTGCCTTTCACTATCCCGTTTGCAAGGAATCTCCACAAATTGGAGTCTCTTGCCCTTACAAGTATATGATCACAAATGAAACACAGAGTAAGGGAGGGAAGCAACACACACAAATCCACAGCGAAACGCGCACACACACGGCCAAGAATCGAGCTCACAAGAGTATCACAAAGTTCTCACTAGAACGGAGCTCGAAACACTTAGAATGACAAACAAATGCGCAAAGACTGAGTGTGGATGATCAAGAATGCTCAAAGGTTGCTTGTCTATCTCCTCCATGCGCCTAGGGGCCCCTTTTATAGCCCCAAGGCAGCTAGGAGCCGTTGAGAGCAAATCCGGAAGGCCATCCTTGCCTTCTGTCGTCGGGGGCACCGGACAGTCCGGTGCACACCGGACACTGTCCGGTGCCCGATTTGTTTCCATAACTGGCGCTTCCGACCGTTGCCGACCGTTGTAGATCTGGGAGCCGTTGGCGCACCGGACATGTCCGGTGCACACCGGACAGTCCGGTGTCGTCTTCCGACCGTTGGCTCTGCCACGTGTCCCGCGCAGATTGCGCGGCCGACCGTTGGCCCGGCCGACCGTTGGCTCACCGGATAGTCCGGTGCACACCGGACAGTCCGGTGAATTTTAGCCGTACGCCGTCGGCGAATTCCCGAGAGCGGCCAGTTCGAGCCGAGTCAGCCTGGCGCACCGGACACTGTCCGGTGCACACCGGACAGTCCGGTGCTCCATACCGAGCTGGGTCTTGGCAGCACACAGCCAAGTCTTTTCTCCTCTTCTCTCTTCTTCTTCTTTCTGTTTCTAACACTTAGACAAATATATTAGTACACAAAACCAATGTACTAAGGCTTAGAAACATACCTTTACTTCATGATTTGCACCTTGTTCATCCATGTACATAAATTCACAATTAAGCACATGTGTTGGCACTCAATCACCAAAATACTTAGAAATGGCCCAAGGGCACATTTCCCTTTCAGTTGTGCGTCGCCCGCCTTCCATGTGAGTATTTGAGAGCACCTAGAGGGGGGGTGAATAGGTGATCCTGTGAAACTTAAACTTATAGCCACAAAAACTTGTTAAGTGTTAGCACAATAATCGCCAAGTGGCTAGAGAGGAGTCTCAACAAAACACAATACCACAAGAGATCAAACACAGAGATGACACAGTGGTTTATCCCGTGGTTCGGCCAAGACCAACGCTTGCCTACTCCACGTTGTGGCGTCCCAACGGACGAGGGTTGCAATCAACCCCTCTCAAGTGGTCCAAAGACCAACTTGAATACCACGGTGTTTTGCTTTGCCTTTCAATATCCCGTTTGCGAGGATTCTCCACAACTTGGAGCCTCTCGCCCTTACACTTGAGATTCACAAGAAATACGGAGTAAGGGAGGAAAGCAACACACACAAATCCACAGCAAAATGCGCACACACACGGCCAAGAATCGAGCTCAAAAGACTATCTCAAAGTTCTCACTAGAACGGAGCTCGAATCACTGAGAATGACAAACGAATGCGCAAAGACTGAGTGTGGATGATCAAGAATGCTCTAAGGTTGCTTAGTGTGCTCCTCCATGCGCCTAGGGGTCCCTTTTATAGCCCCAAGGCAGCTAGGAGCCGTTGAGAGCAAATCTGGAAGGCCAATCTTGCCTTCTGTCGTCGGGTGCACCGGACACTGTCCGGTGCACACCGGACACTGTCCGGTGCCCGATTTCCTTCCTAAAATGGCGCTGCCGACCGTTGCAGATCTGGGAGCCGTTGGCGCACCGGACATGTCTGGTGCACACCGGACAGTCCGGTGCCCCCTTCCGACCGTTGGCCCGGCCACGTGTCGCGCGCAGATTCCGCGGCCGACCGTTGGCTCACCGGACAGTCCGGTGCACACCGGACAGTCCGGTGCACACCGGACAGTCCGGTGAATTTTAGCCGTACGCCGTCGGCGAATTCCCGAGAGCGGCCACTTCACGCCGAGCCAGCCTGGCGCACCGGACACTGTCCGGTGCACCACCGGACAGTCCGGTGTGCCAGACTGAGCTGAGCCTTGGCTGCACACAGCCAAGTCTTTTTCACCTCTTTTCTTTTCTTCTTCTTTCTGTTTCTAACACTTAGACAAGTATATTAGTACACAAAACCAATGTACTAAGGCTTAGACACATACCTTTACTTTTGATTTGCACTTTGTCCATCCATGAGCATAAATTCACATTTAAGCACTTGTGTTGGCACTCAATCACCAAAATACTTAGAAATGGCCCAAGGGCACATTTCCCTTTCAATCTCCCCTTTTTTGGTGTTTTATGCCAACACAACATAAATGTAACGCCCCGAATTTTGCAGTTGAATTTTTTCTCTTTTCTTCACTCGCCAAATTCGGGCGTTACCTTTTCTTTTTCTTTTTCCCCTCGCTAGACCTTGACTTTTTCCAAAGCTAGCGGGATTCGGTTTGGAATTCCCGTGTAAAGAAAACCCTAAATACTTTATGTTGTTTGATGCACCATGCCGAACCGTGCATTCTTTTGGATTGATTGAGAACGTGGATACATTCATCTAGGAAAAACGAATTTCGAAAAGGAGATAACCTTTTTCTTTTTCTTTTTCTTTTTCTTTTTCTTTCTTTCTCTCTCCCTCTCCCCTTTTCTCTCTCCCGCGCCGTGGGCCCCCCTGGCCGGCCCAGCCGCCCCGCGCGCCCCTCTTGGGCCTCAGCCGGCCCAACCGCCCCACCCCCCTCCCCTTTTCCCCTTACCCCTCTCCCTCTCCCTCCCTCTCTCCCATTCTCTCCCTAGCCGCCGCCGCCCCTGCCCTAGCCACCGCCCCTGCCAAGCTCGGCCGCCCCGTCCCCGTCTCTGGTGAGGCCCTCCCCTCCTCTCCCCCTCCCCGTCCGGCCATGGCGCGCCCCAACCGCCCGCCCCGGCCGCCCCCCTGCTCGGCCTCCCTGCCCGGCCATGGCGCGCCCCCAACCGCCCGCCCTCGGCCGCCCCCAGCCGGCCCCCAGCCGCCCTCGGCCGCGCCCATCCGCGCCCAGCCGCGCCCAGCCGCGCCCAGGCCGCGCCCAGCCGCGCCCCAACCGCCCCCGGCCGCGCCCCAGCCGGCCTCAGCCGTGCCCTGGCCGCGCCCCCCGCCCCTGCGCGCCCGCCGGCCCAGCCGCCGGTTCAACCGCCCCCCGGGCCGGTTCAACCGCCCCGGCTCAGCCCCCCCCCCCCCCCCCCCCGCGCTCGGCCGGCCCAGCCGCCGGTTCAACCGCCCCTAGGGCCGGTTCAACCGCCCCCCTTTTTTATTTTTATTTTTTTATATTATCTATTTATTTTGTTTTGCTTTCTGTTATCTTAGTTATTTTATTTTAGGTAGGCTAATCATTGTTCATGTTATTGAAATAGGAAGCTTAATTTAGAATTTCGTTGCGCTAGTTGATTCATTTAGTTAATTGTTTATCTCGTGCAATGTTGATCAACTTAAAATGACTAGGTTTCCATTAGTGTATATAACAGAATTCTTTTGTTAAGAACCAGTTGTAACTAATCATTAGTGCATAAGCTTTAACCCCCTGCGAGACCCTTTCCCGTTTCTTTCTAACCTTAATGAATGCGATATCGAATGTCATACTTGATGCATATTCGCTTTGCTTGTTCCCTTGTATGGTGTACTGTTCTTTTGTATTAAATATGTGGATGTATGTATGTTTGCGCTCGCATAGAGAACGATCCGGTCGAAGAGCCCGAGGAATTCGCAGGAGAAGCCCCTGAGCAGCAATCGGTTGGTGGAGGCAAGTGTCCTTTGACCTATTTCTGTCCTATTCATTCTTTAATTCACCTCCCGCATTACACATTTATACTTAAGGATTGACTAGCTTTTGTTATTCATGTCCTTGTTTACCTATTTGGGTCGGATTATTACTGCTTAGTCTGATGCTATTGCTCAACTCTAATCAATGAACATGATGTGATTATCTATGATACTCTGTTTTCCCTTCTTATTTATGATTATATTTGTGACCTTCAAGGGGACTCGAGCGGTTTCTCGAGTGCCTCTCCGTAAGGACCTGTTCAATGGATGACCGCCCGGGAAAACAGTGCAACCATGAGGGTGGAATGGGACGCCCTTAGCTGAATAATTAGAGGAACCGGGGTGTAGTTCGCTTAGCCGTTGTGCCGTCAATGGGGCTCGGTGTATGCGGCTCGCTCTGCCAAGGTTGATTTGTCCCTTGGGGAGGAGTGCGGTACATTTAGGAAACCTAACGGGTGGCTACAGCCCCGAGGAATCTTTGTAAAGGCTACGTAGTGAGACCCTGCCTATTCACCTTGGTAGTGTTTAAGGGTTTGATCGGCCCGAGGCAAGAGGGAATCACGGCTTGTGGGTAAAGTGCACAACCTCTGCAGAGTGTTATGAAACTGATATATCAGCCGTGCTCGCGGTTATGAGCGGCCAAGGGAGCTCCAGAGATTAGTGATACTTGATCAGAGACATTTTGGTACAGGTGGCAATGAGATTGATGGTTCTGATTATGATTATGGTGCTGGTAAGTGGTATTCTTTCCGTTTGGAAAGGATACATTGGGCTAATAACTTGGGTTAATGTTAAAACCTGGCTCTCTACTAGTAAGTAATAACCTGACCAACTAAAAGCAACTACTTGACTTATCCCCACATAAAGCTAGTCCACTACAGCCAAACGGGATGCTTGCTGAGTATGTTGATGTGTACTCACCCTTGCTCTACACACCAAACCCCCCCTCCAGGTTGTCATCATTGCAACCACTGCTCAGGAGAAGATGAAGCTGTGGAAGGAGACTTCCAGGAGTTTCAAGACTACGACGAGTTCTAGGCGTGGGTTAGCGGCAACCCCCAGTCGGCTGCCTGTGAAGGCCGCATTATCTACGTTTCTTTTCCGCACTTTGATTTATTGTAAGAACTATATGGACGTCTCAGACGTATGATGTAATCGACTATTATTTCCCCTTTTAATACTATTTGAGCACTGTGTGATGATGTCCATGTTATGTAACTGCTGTGTACGTGAATAACTGATCCTGGCACGTACATGGTTCGCACTCGGTTTACCTTCTAAAAACCGGGTGTGACATAAGTGGTATCAAAGCCGTGCTGACTGTAGGACCGCTAACCTAGAGTAGAATGGTCGTTCTAAGGACTATAGACCTCTGTCCCTGCCTTGACTTTGGTATCCCTTCAAAAGTTGGTCCTACTGACCAAACCTATGTTCTACTATATATTATACCTTGCTGAAAATTTTGTTTTATTCTGATCCTTCATTTATTTATGATTCATTATTTGCTGGTCATATTAATTCTGTTCTCACCCTTTTGCTTGCGATGTCTTTTGTAGATGGCTCGACTTAGACACACTGCACGAAAGTCCGTCATCCCCTTCTTACCCTCCCGCCTTGCTGAGCGTCCGCTTCGCCGTCCCGTGGCCGGACAATCCAGCCACTTGGAGAGACTGCACCACCGCCTGCATGAGGAGCAGGAACGTCGACGACAGGAGCAGCAGGGCTCTTCTTTCTCGCTCCAGCAGGAGATAGAGTCTGTGAGGAGCTGCTCCCCTGTGCTTCCCCTGGAGGCGCCCCCTGCACCACCACTGGGCGCCCCAGCTTCTGGAGTAGCTGCTGGAGGAGACCCAGACGACGGAGGTGGCGACGACAGCTTGAGCCACGACATCGACTTCCCTGCTGACTATGAGCCGGAAGGATGGGTTGCTCGACCCATCACTCGCGACGCTGCTCGCGGGTGTCACTTCCACGACGCGCTCGACACCCTGCTACGTCGGGCACTTGACCGGCGTACTTGGTCCATCGAGTATCGCTGTGTGGTCTACCAGCATAGTCGCGGGGTCTACCCGGACCGCTGGGAGGCGACCTGCTTGGTGCGTCGTCCGGAGAACAGTCTCCAGGGCGCGGAGGCCTGCTCAGAGCACTATTCTATCTCCGAGCGGGACTCAGCTGAGGCAGCCATGCAGGATGCTGCACGGCGTGCGCTTTCGCACTACTGCTCGGTTCTCGGTGGGGTAGCTGACGGTCTCGACCTGAAGTATTACCCCCGCCGTCCATCTGGCAGCACAGGAGGCGTGATTGTTTCACCTGCTGGTGAGGACAATCCTAGGTTGAGCAGCACAGTCAACCTAGCCGCCGTGCTAAACACGGAGCTGGACCATGCATTAGACGAGCTGAGTAGGGCTCGTGCTGAGATCGCCCTGCTGCGGGCTGAGCGTGCGGAACGTCGTCACCTGGATGATGGTTCCCCCGCTCCCGTTGGGACTCAGCACCCGTACCGCTCACCTCGGCGTGGACACCGGTCTTATGGCAATCCCGACTGCAAGACCAAGATAAATCTAGAACCATAGCTCGTTAGAGTTGGATCTTGTAATTAATACAGAATATATATACATAGAAGCTTCAGTCTTAGCGTTAATCTCGGTCTTAGTTAGTCTTAGTTAGACAGGGTAGTTTGCTATATCCTGTGCATTTATGTTTGTCATGATGAACTATGTTTGGTTTGGATCTTTGTAATGACTGTCACCAGAGTGTGGGTATCCCCTGCATTTTGGTTTACCTATTATGTTAATGGAGTTAGTTATATAGTTGGGAAACCCTTTATTCTACTTTCCTCTTTATCTGAGAAGCTGTGTGGTCTGTGTTGGAGATCAGTGAAGATGCTCATCTGTTCAGTGCTGTTGGAGAATTCTATACTCTTTTCTTATGCTGCAAGATTTGCCAGATCAGTTCTGATGTGTGGTTGCGTTCTGTAGATGTCAGAGAACAGGCGCAGAGGAGGAAGGCGTGCTCAGCAGGAGCAAGCCGCTCCGCAGGATGAGGTGCCCCAGCAGCAGCACCTGCCGCCCCCGCCCCCGATGTCGATCGAGCAGATGTTTCTGATGCAGACTCAGGCAGTTCAGGCCATCGGTCAGACTCTGGCCGCCATTCAGCAGCAGCAGCAGCAGCAACAGCAGCAGGCTCCACCCCAGCCTCAGATGCCTCAGATGCCCAGAGACAAGCGTGCTGAATTCATGAGAGGTCATCCCCCAACGTTTGCTCACTCTTCTGACCCCATGGATGCTGAAGATTGGCTGCGCACTGTGGAGCGGGAGTTGCATACCGCTCAGTGCGATGATAGGGAGAAAGTCTTGTATGGTCCCCGTCTGTTGAGAGGAGCAGCCCAATCATGGTGGGAGTCTTACCTCGCCACCCATGCCAACCCCGATGCCATCACTTGGGAAGAGTTCAGAGGTAGCTTTCGTCAGTACCATGTGCCTGCAGGTCTGATGACAGTGAAGAAGGAGGAGTTCCTGGCCCTTAAGCAAGGGTCATCATCTGTCAGTGAGTATCGAGACAGGTTTTTGCAGTTGTCTCGCTATGCTCCTGAAGATGTCAACACCGACGCCAAGCGACAGTACCGTTTTTTGAGAGGCTTGGTCGACCCCCTGCAGTACCAACTGATGAATCACACCTTCCCGACATTCCAGCACCTGATTGACAGAGCAATCATGACAGAAAGGAAGCGTAAGGAGATGGAGGATCGTAAGCGCAAGATCAGTGGACCCCAGCCTGGAAGCAGCAGCCGTCCTCGTTTTTTAGGCAATCAACCTCAGCAGTTCAGGCAGAACCAGCGTCCACCTCAGCAGCATCAGCAGCATCAGCAGCATCAGCAGCGTCAGCAGTATCAGCAGTTCCAAAGGCAGTATCCTCAGCATCAGTACCAGAACCGTCAGAGCAATCAGTCAGGAGGCCAGTTTCAGAGGCAGAATCAGCAGACACCTCGTCTTCCTGCCCCCGCAACTCAGCAGAACAATCAGGCAGCACTAGCTCAGGTTGGAAACAGAGCATGTTTCCACTGCGGAGAGCAAGGTCATTGGGTGATGCAATGTCCGAAGAAGGCAGCCCAGCAGCAGTCAGGCCCCAATGCCCCAGCGAAGCAGAATGTGTCCCAGCCTGGATCAGGCAACCGCCCTCAGCAGCGCTATAATCATGGAAGACTGAACCACTTGGAGGCAGAAGCAGTTCAGGAGACCCCCGGCATGATAGTAGGTATGTTCCCAGTCGACTCCCATATTGCAGAAGTGTTATTTGATACTGGAGCAACGCATTCTTTCATTACTGCATCATGGGTAGAAGCACATAATCTTCCAATTACTACCATGTCAACCCCCATTCAAATTGACTCAGCTGGTGGTAGAATTCGAGCTGATAGCATCTGTTTGAATGTAAATGTGGAAATAAGGGGAATAGCGTTTCCCGCTAACCTTTTAGTAATGGGTACTCAGGGAATAGATGTCATCCTAGGGATGAATTGGCTAGATAAGTATCAGGCAGTTATCAGTTGTGATAAAAGGACAATCAAGTTGGTGTCCCCACTAGGAGAGGAAGTGGTGACCGAGTTAGTCCCGCCTGAGCCAAAGAAAGGAAGTTGTTATCAGATGGCTATCGATAGCAGTGAAGCAGACCCAATTGAGAGTATCAGGATCTGAAGAAGAAATTCTGGTGGTACGGAATGAAGAGGGAAATCGCAGAGCATGTGGCTATGTGCGATAGTTGTCGAAGAATTAAGGCAGAGCACCAGAGACCTGCTGGATTGTTGCAACCGTTGCAGATCCCTCAGTGGAAATGGGATGAAATCGGTATGGATTTCATAGTCGGATTGCCTCGCACTCGAGCCGGCTACGATTCCATTTGGGTAGTAGTGGACCGTTTAACCAAGTCAGCCCACTTCATACCTGTCAGGACCAACTACAGCAGTGCAGTATTGGCAGAACTGTATATGTCTCGGATCGTTTGTCTTCATGGTGTGCCAAAGAAGATAGTGTCAAATAGAGGAACGCAGTTCACCTCTCATTTCTGGCAGCAGTTGCATGAAGCCTTGGGCACACATCTGAATTTCAGTTTAGCTTATCACCCGCAGACAGATGGCCAGACCGAAAGAACCAATCAAATTCTTGAAGACATGTTGAGAGCCTGTGCGTTGCAAGATCAGTCCGGATGGGATAAGAGATTGCCTTATGCAGAGTTTTCCTATAACAACAGTTACCAGGCCAGTTTGAAGATGTCACCATTTCAAGCGCTTTATGGAAGGAGTTGCAGAACTCCGTTGCAATGGGATCAACCTGGAGAGAAGCAAGTGTTTGGGCCAGACATTCTGCTTGAAGCTGAAGAGAACATCAAGATGGTCCGAGAGAATCTGAAGATAGCGCAATCAAGGCAGCGAAGCTATGCAGACACAAGAAGAAGAGAGCTGAGTTTCGAAGTCGGATACTTTGTCTATCTGAAAGTGTCACCGATCAGAGGAGTCAGAAGGTTCGGAATCAAAGGCAAGCTAGCACCCCGCTACATTGGTCCGTACCAGATCCTCTCAAAGCGTGGAGAAGTGGCCTATCAGCTCAGTCTGCCAGAGAATTTGTCAGCTGTGCATGATGTCTTTCATGTGTCTCAGTTGAAGAAGTGCTTGCGTGTGCCAGAAGAGCAGTTGCCAGTGGAAGGTCTGGAAGTCCAGGAGGACTTGACCTATGTTGAGAAGCCAGCTCAGATCCTTGAGGTTGCAGATAGAGTCACCCGAAGGAAGACCATCAGAATGTGCAAAGTTAGATGGCATCACCACTCTGAGGAAGAAGCAACCTGGGAGCGTGAAGATGATTTCATGGCCAAGTACCCAGAACTCTTTGCTAGCCAACCCTGAATCTCGAGGGCGAGATTCTTTTAAGGGGGATAGGTTTGTAACGCCCCGAATTTTGCAGTTGAATTTTTTCTCTTTTCTTCACTCGCCAAATTCGGGCGTTACCTTTTCTTTTTCTTTTTCCCCTCGCTAGACCTTGACTTTTTCCAAAGCTAGCGGGATTCGGTTTGGAATTCCCGTGTAAAGAAAACCCTAAATACTTTATGTTGTTTGATGCACCATGCCGAACCGTGCATTCTTTTGGATTGATTGAGAACGTGGATACATTCATCTAGGAAAAACGAATTTCGAAAAGGAGATAACCTTTTTCTTTTTCTTTTTCTTTTTCTTTCTTTCTCTCTCCCTCTCCCCTTTTCTCTCTCCCGCGCCGTGGGCCCCCCTGGCCGGCCCAGCCGCCCCGCGCGCCCCTCTTGGGCCTCAGCCGGCCCAACCGCCCCACCCCCCTCCCCTTTTCCCCTTACCCCTCTCCCTCCCTCTCTCCCATTCTCTCCCTAGCTGCCGCCGCCCCTGCCCTAGCCGCCGCCCCTGCCAAGCTCGGCCGCCCCGCGCCCCCGCCGCTCGGCCGCCCCGTCCCCGTCTCCGGTGAGGCCCTCCCCTCCCTCTCCCCTCTCCCCTCCTCTCCCCCTCCCCGTCCGGCCATGGCGCGCCCCAACCGCCCGCCCCGGCCGCCCCCCTGCTCGGCCTCCCTGCCCGGCCATGGCGCGCCCCCAACCGCCCGCCCTCGGCCGCCCCCAGCCGGCCCCCAGCCGCCCTCGGCCGCGCCCAGCCGCGCCCAGCCGCGCCCCAGCCGCCCCCGGCCGCGCCCCAGCCGGCCCCAGCCGGCCCCAGCCGCGCCCTGGCCGCGCCCCCGCCCCTGCGCGCCCGCCGACCCAGCCGCCGGTTCAACCGCCCCCCGGGCCGGTTCAACCGCCCCGGCTCAGCCCCCCCCCCCCCGCGCTCGGCCGCCCCTGCTCGGCCGGCCCAGCCGCCGGTTCAACCGCCCCCAGGGCCGGTTCAACCGCCCCCCTTTTTTTATTTTTATTTTTTTATATTATCTATTTATTTTGTTTTGCTTTCTGTTATCTTAGTTATTTTATTTTAGGTAGGCTAATCATTGTTCATGTTATTGAAATAGGAAGCTTAATTTAGAATTTCGTTGCGCTAGTTGATTCATTTAGTTAATTGTTTATCTCGTGCAATGTTGATCAACTTAAAATGACTAGGTTTCCATTAGTGTATATAACAGAATTCTTTTGTTAAGAACCAGTTGTAACTAATCATTAGTGCATAAGCTTTAACCCCCTGCGAGACCCTTTCCCGTTTCTTTCTAACCTTAATGAATGCGATATCGAATGTCATACTTGATGCATATTCGCTTTGCTTGTTCCCTTGTATGGTGTACTGTTCTTTTGTATTAAATATGTGGATGTATGTATGTTTGCGCTCGCATAGAGAACGATCCGGTCGAAGAGCCCGAGGAATTCGCAGGAGAAGCCCCTGAGCAGCAATCGGTTGGTGGAGGCAAGTGTCCTTTGACCTATTTCTGTCCTATTCATTCTTTAATTCACCTCCCGCATTACACATTTATACTTAAGGATTGACTAGCTTTTGTTATTCATGTCCTTGTTTACCTATTTGGGTCGGATTATTACTGCTTAGTCTGATGCTATTGCTCAACTCTAATCAATGAACATGATGTGATTATCTATGATACGCTGTTTTCCCTTCTTATTTATGATTATATTTGTGACCTTCAAGGGGACTCGAGCGGTTTCTCGAGTGCCTCTCCGTAAGGACCTGTTCAATGGATGACCGCCCGGGAAAACAGTGCAACCATGAGGGTGGAATGGGACGCCCTTAGCTGAATAATTAGAGGAACCGGGGTGTAGTTCGCTTAGCCGTTGTGCCGTCAATGGGGCTCGGTGTATGCGGCTCGCTCTGCCAAGGTTGATTTGTCCCTTGGGGAGGAGTGCGGTACATTTAGGAAACCTAACGGGTGGCTACAGCCCCGGGGAATCTTTGTAAAGGCTACGTAGTGAGACCCTGCCTATTCACCTTGGTAGTGTTTAAGGGTTTGATCGGCCCGAGGCAAGAGGGAATCACGGCTTGTGGGTAAAGTGCACAACCTCTGCAGAGTGTTATGAAACTGATATATCAGCCGTGCTCGCGGTTATGAGCGGCCAAGGGAGCTCCAGAGATTAGTGATACTTGATCAGAGACATTTTGGTACAGGTGGCAATGAGATTGATGGTTCTGATTATGATTATGGTGCTGGTAAGTGGTATTCTTTCCGTTTGGAAAGGATACATTGGGCTAATAACTTGGGTTAATGTTAAAACCTGGCTCTCTACTAGTAAGTAATAACCTGACCAACTAAAAGCAACTACTTGACTTATCCCCACATAAAGCTAGTCCACTACAGCCAAACGGGATGCTTGCTGAGTATGTTGATGTGTACTCACCCTTGCTCTACACACCAAACCCCCCCTCCAGGTTGTCAGCATTGCAACCACTGCTCAGGAGAAGATGAAGCTGTGGAAGGAGACTTCCAGGAGTTTCAAGACTACGACGAGTTCTAGGCGTGGGTTAGCGGCAACCCCCAGTCGGCTGCCTGTGAAGGCCGCGTTATCTACGTTTCTTTTCCGCACTTTGATTTATTGTAAGAACTATATGGACGTCTCAGACGTATGATGTAATCGACTATTATTTCCCCTTTTAATACTATTTGAGCACTGTGTGATGATGTCCATGTTATGTAACTGTTGTGTACGTGAATAACTGATCCTGGCACGTACATGGTTCGCACTCGGTTTACCTTCTAAAAACCGGGTGTGACAATAAAGCAACTAGAACAAGTGCAATATCACTTCAAATAAAACTCAAATTTATTTTGATTCATTTTTGGCATATATGGATCATTCTTTGCCACCACTTGGTTTGTTTTTACAAATCAAACTCAAATCTCTATCTCTAAGTCAAGCATACATGTTGAAGCATAAAGAGAGTCATTCCAAAGGAGATTGATCAAAGATTTCAAAAACTCCCCCTATTTCCCATAATCAACACTTCTCCCCACAAGAGGCCAACTTTTGACAAAAGAGACAATGCAAGAGTTTTGACAAAACAAAAAAACTCTGTTTTACTATTTTCAAAATTTCTCAAAAGTGGTAGCTGATCCATTAATTGCTTTGGCCTTTATCTTTATTTTCTCCCCCTTTGGCATCAAGCACCAAAACGGGATCAATCTTGGCCCTATAACCCCATTGCCTCACCAAAATCTTCAATTAAGAGCAAATGGCAATAAGAGTTCATTAGATGAACTTGGAATAGGTTACCCTCTCATCGGAGTGCAGTGGAAGTCTTTCATGGTCCAAGTCCACCTTTTCCCTTTCAATTCTCCTTTGAGACTAAAACAAGCAAACTCAAGCATATGGTTAGTCTCAAAGGGTCAAGTTGTAACACATCTCCCCCTAAAACTGTGCATCACTTTGCAACGGACTTGTGAGGTCCAGGGATTGTTTGTACAACTTGAGCACCATACTTAACAACAAAATGCAAAAAGGAACATGATCAAAAGCATAAATACATGTATGCTACAATTCAATCCAAGTTCCGCGAATCTAAGACATTTAGCTCACTACGCAGCCTGCAAAAGGTCTTCTCATCTAAAGGCTTGGTAAAGATATCGACTAGCTGGTTCTCGGTGCTAACATGAAACACTTCGATATCTCCCTTTTGCTGGTGGTCTCTCAAAAAGTGATGCCGGATGTCAATGTGCTTTGTGCGGCTGTGTTCAACAGGATTTTCTGCCATGCGGATAGCACTCTCATTGTCACATAGGAGTGGGACTTTGCTCAGATTGTAGCCAAAGTCCCGAAGGGTTTGCCTCATCCAAAGTAGTTGCGCGCAACACTGCCCTGCGGCAACATACTCGGCCTCAGCGGTGGATAGGGCAACGGAGGTTTGTTTTTTAGAGTTCCACGACACCAGGGACCTTCCTAAGAATTGGCACGTCCCTGATGTACTCTTCCTATCGACCTTACATCCAGCATAGTCGGAATCTGAGTATCCAACCAAGTCAAAGGTAGACCCCTTTGGATACCAGAGCCCGAGGCAAGGCGTAGCAACCAAATATCTAAGAATTCGCTTCACTGCCACTAAGTGACACTCCTTAGGATCGGATTGAAATCTAGCACACATGCATACGCTAAGCATAATATCCGGTCTACTAGCACATAAATAAAGTAAAGACCCTATCATTGACCGATATGCTTTTTGATCAACGGACTTACCTCCTTTGTTGAGGTCGGTGTGTCCGTCGATCCCCATCGGAGTCTTTGCGGGCTTGGCGTCCTTCATCCCAAACCGCTTCAGCAAGTCTTGCGTGTACTTTGTTTGGGAGATGAAAGTGTCGTCCTTGAGTTGCTTCACTTGAAACCCAAGGAAGTAGTTCAACTCGCCCATCATCGACATCTCGAATTTCTGCATCATAACCCTGCTAAACTCTTCACAAGACTTTTGGTTAGTAGAACCAAATATTGTGTCATCGACATAAATTTGGCACACAAAAAGATCATCGTCGCAAGTCTTGGTAAAAAGAGTTGGATCGGCTTTCCCAACCATGAAAGCATTAGCAATTAAGAAGTCTCTAAGGCATTCATACCATGCTCTTGGGGCTTGCTTAAGTCCATAGAGCGCCTTAGAGAGCTTACACACATGGTCGGGGTACCGTTCATCCTCGAAGCCAGGGGGTTGCTCCACGTACACCTCCTCCCTGATTGGCCCATTGAGGAAAGCGCTCTTCACATCCATTTGGTACAACCTGAAAGAATGGTGAGCGGCATATGCTAGCAAGATACGAATTGATTCTAGCCTAGCCACAGGAGCAAACGTCTCCTCAAAGTCCAAACCTGCGACTTGGGCATAACCTTTTGCCACAAGTCGAGCCTTGTTCCTCGTCACCACCCCGTGCTCGTCCTGTTTGTTGCGGAACACCCACTTGGTTCCCACAACATTTTGCTTGGGACGAGGCACCAGTGTCCAAACTTCATTGCGCTTGAAGTTGTTGAGTTCCTCCTGCATGGCCAATACCCAATCCGGATCTAGCAAGGCCTCCTCTACCCTGAAAGGCTCAATAGAAGAGACAAAGGAGTAATGCTCACAAAAATTAACTAATCGAGATCGAGTAGTTACTCCCTTGCTAATGTCACCCAAAATTTGGTCGACGGGATGATCCCTTTGAATCACCGCTCGAACTTGGGTTGGAGGTGCCGGTTGCGCTTCTTCCTCCATCACGTGATCATCTTGTGCTCCCCCTTGATCACACGCCTCCTTTTGATGAACCTGTTCATCGTCTTGAGTTGGGGGATGCACCGTTGTTGAGGAAGAAGGTTGATCTCGTTCATCTTGTTCCTGTGGCCGCACTTCTCCAATCGCCATGGTTCGTATAGCGGCCGTCGGAACATCTTCTTCATCTACATCATCACAATCAACAACTTGCTCTCTTGGAGAGCCATTAGTCTCATCAAATACAACGTCGCTAGAGACTTCAACCAAACCCGATGATTTGTTGAAGACTCTATACGCTTTTGTATTCGAGTCATAACCTAACAAAAACCCTTCTACAGCTTTGGGAGCAAATTTAGAATTTCTACCCTTCTTCACTAGAATGTAGCACCTGCTCCCAAATACACGAAAGTAAGATACATTGGGTTTGTTACCGGTTAGTAGCTCATACGACGTCTTCTTGAGGAGGCGGTGAAGGTAGACCCTGTTGATGGCGTGGCAAGCCGTGTTCACGGCTTCCGACCAAAAGCACTCGAGGGTCTTGAATTCTCCAAGCATAGTCCTCGCCATATCTATGAGCGTCCTGTTCTTCCTCTCTACCACACCATTTTGCTGAGGTGTGTAGGGAGCGGAGAACTCGTGCTTGATCCCTTCCTCTTCAAGAAACTCCTCCACTTGAAGGTTCTTGAATTCGGACCCGTTGTCGCTCCTTATCTTCTTCACCTTGAGCTCAAACTCATTTTGAGCTCTCCTTAGGAAGCGCTTGAGGGTCCCTTGGGTTTCAGACTTATCCTGCAAAAAGAACACCCAAGTGAAGCGGGAAAAGTCATCAATGATAACTAGACCATACTTACTTCCTCCTATGCTCAGATAGGCGACGGGTCCGAAGAGGTCCATATGTAGCAGCTCCAGGGGTCTTGATGTTGTCATCACATTTTTGGTGTGATGAGAGCCTCCCACTTGTTTCCCTGCTTGACAAGCTGCACAAGGTCTATCTTTTTCGAAATGAACATTGGTTAGACCTATCACGTGTTCTCCCTTTAGAAGCTTGTGGAGGTTCTTCATCCCCACATGAGCTAAGCGGCGATGCCACAGCCAGCCCATGCAAGTCTTAGCCATTAAGCATGCATCTAGACCGGCCTCTTCTTTTGCAAAATCAACTAAGTAAAGCTTGCCGTCTAGTACACCCTTAAAAGCTAGTGAACCATCACATCTTCTAAAGACAGACACATCTACATTTGTAAACAAACAGTTATATCCCATATTGCATAATTGACTAACAGATAGCAAATTATATCCAAGAGACTCTACTAAAAACACATTAGAGATAGAGTGCTCATTTGAGATTGCAATTTTACCTAACCCTTTTACCTTGCCTTGATTCCCATCACCGAATATGATTGAATCTTGGGAATCTTTATTCTTGACGTAGGAGGTGAACATCTTCTTCTCTCCCGTCATATGGTTTGTGCATCTGCTGTCAATAATCCAGCTTGAACCCCCGGATGCATAAACCTGCAAGGCAAATTTAGGCTTGGGTCTTAGGTACCCAACTCATGTTGGGTCCTGCAAGGTTAGTGCAAATATCCTTAGGGACCCAAATGCAAGTTTTGTCTCCCTTGCATTTTGCCCGTAACTTCCTAGCAACTATTTTCCTATCCTTTCTACAAATAGCAAAGGAAGCATTTAAAGCATGATAAATTATAGAGGTTTCATTCATTACTTTCCTAGGAACATTAACAACATTTCTCCTAGGCATATTATGAACAACATTTCTCCTACCAACATTTCTATCATGCACATAAGAAGAACAAGAAGCAAACATGTCATGAGAATCATAAGCATCATATGCGTTACATCTCCTATAAGCATTTCTCGATTGTCTCCTATCATGGTACATAAAGGCATGGTTCTTTTGCACACTACTAGCCATAGGGGCCTTCTCTTTCTCCTTGGTGGAGATGGGAGCCTTATGGCTTGTCAAGTTCTTGGCTTCCTTCTTGTAGCCAAGTCCATCCTTAATTGAGGGGTGTCTACCAATTGTGTAGGCATCCCTTGCAAATTTTAGCTTATCAAAATTACTCTTGCTAGTCTTAAGTTGAGCATTAAGACTAGCCAATTCATCATTAAGTTTGGAAATTGAAACTTGGTGTTCACTACAAGCATCAATGTCAAAATCTTTACACCTATTGCAAGTTTCAACAATTTCTACACAGGAGTTGGATTTATTTGCTTCTACTAGTTTAGCATTTAAATCATTGTTAACACCTTTTAAAGTAGAGATAGTTTCATGACAAGTAGATAATTCACTAGAGAGCATTTCATTCCTTTTAATTTCTAGAGCAAGAGAATTTTGTGCACTAACAAATTTATCATGCTCCTCATATAAAAGATCCTCTTGTTTTTCTAGTAATCTATTCTTGTCATTCAAAGCATCAATCAACTCATTAATCTTATTAATTTTAGATCTATCTAATCCCTTGAATAAGCATGAGTAATCTATCTCATCATCATCACTAGACTCATCCTCACTTGAAGAAGCATAAGTACTAGTATCATGAGTGCTTACTTTCTTCTCCCTTGCCATGAGGCAAGTGTGACGCTCGTTGGGGAAGAGGGATGACTTGTTGAAGGCGGTGGCGGCGAGTCCTTCATTGTCGGAGTCGGAGGAGGAGCAATCCGAATCCCACTCCTTTCCGATATGTGCCTCGCCCTTGGCCTTCTTGTAATGCTTCTTCTTCTCCCTTTTGTTCCCCTTTTCCTGGTCACTTTCATTATCGGGACAGTTAGCAATGAAATGACCAATCTTACCACATTTGAAGCACGAGCGCTTCTCCTTTGTCTTGGTCTTGCTTGGCTGTCCCTTGCGACCCTTAAGCGCCGTCTTGAAGCGCTTAATGATGAGGGCCATCTCCTCGTTATTTAGCCCGACCGCCTCAACTTGCGCCACCTTGCTCGGTAGCTCCTCCTTGCTCCTCGTTGCCTTGAGAGCAACGGGTTGAGGTTCATTGATTGGACCGTTTAGAGTGTCGTCCACATATCTCGCCTCCTTGATCATCATCCGCCCGCTTATGAATTTTCCGAGTACCTCCTCGGGCGTCATCATCGTGTACCTGGGATTCTCACGAATATTGTTTACGAGATGAGGATCAAAAACGGTAAAGGACCTTAGCATTAGGCGGACAACGTCGTGGTCCGTCCATCGCGTGCTTCCGTAGCTTCTTATTTTGTTGATAAGGGTCTTGAGCCGGTTGTAAGTTTGAGTTGGTTCCTCGCCCCTTATCATCGCGAATCGTCCAAGCTCGCCCTCCACCAACTCCATCTTGGTGAGCATGGTGATGTCGTTCCCCTCGTGAGAGATCTTGAGGGTGTCCCATATCTGCTTGGCATTGTCCAAGCCGCTCACCTTATTGTACTCTTCCCTGCACAAAGATGCTAAGAGAACAGTAGTAGCTTGTGCATTTCTATGAATTTGTTCATTTATAAGCATAGGGCTATCCGAGCTATCAAATTTCATTCCATTCTCTACAATCTCCCATATGCTTGGATGGAGAGAGAATAAGTGACTACGCATTTTGTGACTCCAAAATCCGTAGTCCTCCCCATCGAAGTGTGGAGGTTTGCCAAGAGGAATGGAAAGCAATTGCGAATTCGAACTATGTGGAATACGAGAATAATCAAATGAAAAGTTCGAATTGACCGTCTTCCTATAGTCGTTGTCGTCGTCCTTTTGGGAAGAGGAAGATTCGTCGCTGTCGTAGTAGACGATCTCCTTGATGCGTCTTGTCTTCTTCTTCTTCCCTTCTTTGCGTCTGTGCCCCGAGCCCGAGTCGGTAGTCTTGTCGTCCTTTGGCTCATTGACGAAAGACTCCTTCTCCTTGTCGTTGATCACGATTCCCTTCCCTTTAGGATCCATCTCTTCGGGCGGTTAGTCCCTTTGTGAAGAGAACGGCTCTGATACCAATTGAGAGCACCTAGAGGGGGGGGGGTGAATAGGTGATCCTGTGAAACTTAAACTTATAGCCACAAAAACTTGTTAAGTGTTAGCACAATAATCGCCAAGTGGCTAGAGAGGAGTCTCAACAAAACACAATACCACAAGAGATCAAACACAGAGATGACACAGTGGTTTATCCCGTGGTTCGGCCAAGACCAACGCTTGCCTACTCCACGTTGTGGCGTCCCAACGGACGAGGGTTGCAATCAACCCCTCTCAAGTGGTCCAAAGACCAACTTGAATACCACGGTGTTTTGCTTTGCCTTTCAATATCCCGTTTGCGAGGATTCTCCACAACTTGGAGCCTCTCGCCCTTACACTTGAGATTCACAAGAAATACGGAGTAAGGGAGGAAAGCAACACACACAAATCCACAGCAAAATGCGCACACACACGGCCAAGAATCGAGCTCAAAAGACTATCTCAAAGTTCTCACTAGAACGGAGCTCGAATCACTGAGAATGACAAACGAATGCGCAAAGACTGAGTGTGGATGATCAAGAATGCTCTAAGGTTGCTTAGTGTGCTCCTCCATGCGCCTAGGGGTCCCTTTTATAGCCCCAAGGCAGCTAGGAGCCGTTGAGAGCAAATCTGGAAGGCCAATCTTGCCTTTTGTCGTCGGGTGCACCGGACAGTCCGGTGCACACCGGACACTGTCCGGTGCCCTATTTCTTTCCTAAAATGGCGCTGCCGACCGTTGCAGATCTGGGAGCCGTTGGCGCACCGGACAGTCCAGTGCCCCCTTCCGACCGTTGGCCCGGCCACGTGTCGCGCGCAGATTCCGCGGCCGACCGTTGGCTCACCGGACAGTCCGGTGCACACCGGACAGTCCGGTGAATTTTAGCCGTACGCCGTCGGCGAATTCCCGAGAGCGGCCACTTCACGCCGAGCCAGCCTGGCGCACCGGACACTGTCCGGTGCACCACCGGACAGTCCGGTGTGCCAGACTGAGCTGAGCCTTGGCTGCACACAGCCAAGTCTTTTTCACCTCTTTTCTTTTCTTCTTCTTTCTGTTTCTAACACTTAGACAAGTATATTAGTACACAAAACCAATGTACTAAGGCTTAGACACATACCTTTACTTTTGATTTGCACTTTGTCCATCCATGAGCATAAATTCACATTTAAGCACTTGTGTTGGCACTCAATCACTAAAATACTTAGAAATGGCCCAAGGGCACATTTCCCTTTCAGTATTCAACATGCGGGATTAGGCGGAGTCGCACTAATGCGTGGTGAGGTTGGTTCATTGTGAAGTCAACATTTGTTGATCACTTTCACTAATGCGTTCCTCGAATTTTTATTATCTTCCTGGAACTCGAATTCCTCAAATAGCCACATACCGACCATGAGGTTGTTCAACATCCACACCTGTCTCATGTGCCACGAACTTACTGTGATCACTTGTTGGTATACCTCTTTCTGTGTGTTTTACCCAAGAGGTTGCATCTGGTTTTGTTTGGGTAAAGTCGCATTTCTACCACTCGCCCACCAGACTCAGATAGTACAGTGTCATCAGAAAAAGCAAACTGCACACATGGAACCATATGTGTTCTTCTGGCTGGCATTGTCTCTATTGGTGGACATCTCTAAATTAGTTTAAGGCGATACATGATATGTCCACTAGAAAAAGCAATATTCTGAGACACTCGCCTTTGCTTGAAACTGTCTTATGGTTATCGCTGATATGGACATGAGTTACATGCTTCTCTACTCTTAAAAGTCTTTCGCTCCAAATCTCGAGACGAGATTCTTTTAAGGGGAAGGGCTGTAACACCCCAGGTGTTACTGTACATTTAACAACAAGTATGGATTTAAGTATGGGAAAATAGCAGTCTCTATGTCTTAATCTGTTTCGTCTATCACGAGTTCGACATCGTTTTTATCTTTATCTATTCGGGATTTTCCTAAATTTTCGTAATGTTCGGAACATAATTGTTCCGAAAATCGGCGAGTCTGGTGATTATTTAAAATTCATCGCTCACGCAAAGGCGAATTAGAAACGTCACCTATTTATTTCGCTCTTGTTTGAGCGATCTCTACGAACTCTATAGCGATAATATTAAGGGTGGACTGTTTAGAATAAATCAAACTTGAACTAAATGAGACCAGAATAACGGCTAGCTGATTCAGTTTCCTATTCCAGGATCTGAGAAAAATAATATCGTATCCTAACAGCATTTTGATTCAATCTGTTTGCATCTTGCCCAGATCCGAATCCCTAAACACGGATATGTATGTATTCTTTTATAGAAGAAAAAGAAAGAAAAGAAAAAGGGGCTAGTACTAACCCATCCATGATCAAACTCACGCCATGCTAATGACCATGCACACTAATCAATAGGCTAATGGCTGTATGTGATGGGAAAATCTCACGCCACCAGTCTATGCATGGGATCTGGCCGTCGGCCTCATCCTTCGCCACCAAGCTGAAGCTCATGCACCTCCATGTTTGCATGCAGTCCCATCTCTCCTGATGATTATCTTTTAAGCACTTCTTGCACGTACGTTGTATGCTTGTATCACACAGTACGTACACACTGACTCAGAAAAACAACAGCTCACTTGTCTCATATTTTTTTAGTCCTATCCTTTAATCTGCTGCTGCGCTTACATGCACATGGGAATTAAAATAAACAAGTAAAACTAATGATAAGATTATTTCTAACAGGAGAAGGATGTGTATTAATTCTATAGAAAAGAACAAATAACTATTGCCTTATTTTCCATCGCCCTGCCCTGCTATTCCTTATCTGCGAGCGCTCTCTAGATTTATCCCGTACGTTAACTATTTGAAAAAAATCTCCCACCGCCTAGCCCCCATTCTTATCCCTTCTCATGTACACCGTCATCCATTATTCTCCCGTCATTATACACACAGACGTGACCTCCCTCCCATGGTCCAATGCTCATCTCAGCTCCCATCACCGAGCAACAGCAGCACTCGGCATCGCCCCTCCCTTCCTAGCATCCTGGTCTGGTACATTCGGTGGGCTCGCTTTTCCCTTCCTCCATGAGCCCGACACCGCCGTCTTGATTTGCCTGCCCAGGCTCTTGGACGCCATGTCGGCCTTGCCTCCATCCAAATCGTCGCCCTTGCACCAACACCGGGGCTGGCACGCCTCCGTTTTTGCTCGGCCATGGTGAACCACCGACCATGGTGCCCAGCTTATCAGTGCCCTCCCTTTTTTTCTGCAACAAGCCGATGCCCATCTCCCTGCATGCCAACCACCGCGGGCTTGCCTCACCCAGCTGCTGTCTCCAACCTTCGTCTCGACGCCGTTGTTCCTTGTACTCAGCATAGAAGTTCTTCGTTGGTCCCTGCCACAACGTCGGCTCGCTCTGACCTATGAGATTTCAGAGGAGAAATTCATGAGGATTGATGAAGAGAAGCAGTCCCAGTACAGCGTTGGCTAGATATTCGACGAAACGCCGAAACCAATAATCATCGTCGTCTCCGACTTCCGCAACAGTGACGTCGTTCCCTCCATGGTGCTCGTCGTCGACTTCGCCCTCACGTCGTCATGGCTTGACGGTCGCCTAATGTCACACCCAGATTTCGGGGCACCAAGACTCGGGCACGAACATAATCACCAGGTATGCTGGGACCAAGTCTCACACATATGATGAATCATGGCATAGAATCGAATGTTACATCTTTACTATATAATAGGAGTTCTGTACAAAATAAATAAATAATTACATTATAAGGAGACAACGGTCCAACAACCCAAAAGTTGACTGGGAGACGACGACCTAGACCTCTCACGAACTCGCTACAACATCCTCCATGCGCCTCATCCCGCGGTACCTATTCTTGACCTATGCGGGGGTGTGAGACAGCAAGAGTGAGCTCACATACGTTCATAGCTCAACAAGTTGTGGAGAATAATGTATATGAACTCGCTAAAGGTGGGAGCTCATGTGAAGTGTAAGGCTTACTAAAGAGGATGGTTGAAGCTAAGCATTGCTTTTAAAGTTGGTCAAAATTTTATTAGCAATTACTAAGTATAAGTAAATACCAACCCAATTAAGTAGTAGAACAAAAGTAACAACATCACCTGCGATGCAATGCATATGACAAATCGAATTTAGTTCCATAAATTAATCATGTGAGTGTCCGAGCTGCTCATGACCGTGAGCACGGTAGTATACCAGTTTTACACTCTGCAGAGGTTGCGCATCTTTACCCATAAGTCATGTTACCCATCTACCAAGAGACGGCCAATCTCATACACCTCTACCAAGGAGGCAAGGCAGGGTAACACTACGATGCCTTTACAAAGTTCCACTATAGCTTCAGAAAACCCGCTACAGTTTATAGGAAGCTCCAGTGCAGAAATCCCTCGCCTGACCGCCATCGCAGCAAAATCAACCCGAGGACCTCCCTACACTGATCACTCCCCTACTGACCTTGCCCCTTTCAGGTAAGGTAGTCCTCCACTAGCTTTCCTAGTTAGTCAGCCAAGGGCGTCCCATTCCACCCTTGTGGTAGCACTATTTTCCCGGGTGGTTCTCCATGTTCCAATTAACATAATGATCTTAACATGAACAGTAAATAACAGCTGATAATAAAAGATAATCATGAATAAAATGTTTCTCTATACCCAAAACCACATAAAGCAATAGCATGTACTACCCAAAGATTCAGTGGTAAACAAGGTATAAAGACAGTCAAACTAGCGTAACCTATTGGGTCCCATCAAAATTAACCTATGCAGATCATTATGATTAATCAGAACATGACTGGGTAAAAAGAAGTGATCAAGGGCACAACTTGCCTGGGACTTGAGATTCCAGGTACCAGGATGATCTTCAGGTGGCTTGTAACCTCGCGCTAGTCGTAGCAATACAAACAAGCATGGTATAGGCAAAATTAACATCACACCAAACATAAGAACAAACTATATAAGAATATTCTACGTGTCCTAACGAGATCGTAGAAACAAGAACCACTAAATTCAGAGCTACGACTATTAAGTTATGAATTTCTAAAATTATTTAGCGCTTAGAATAGATTAATCCAAATGAAAAATTTTAATTCAAGTTTAATGACTAAACAGTGTTACTAGTTGTTAGAAAATGTTAATACAAAATTATTGCAACTGGAATGAATCAATTTGGAGCTAAAACGAATTAACTATGAATTATACAAGTTTATGGAATTATTTTCATACTAAAAACCTATTTCTTTCTTAATTTCTGAATATCCTAAGTGTTCTAGACTGGGCACAATATTTCTTAAAAGATCAGGGGCCTAAATCACAATTTTCCCAAGACTCAGTATTCCCACAGTGTGGACTGCGGGTTGTTTCTGAATAAATCTAGGGGCTCATATGCAAATAGTCCACGGTGAAGGGGTATGGTCGCGGCTGAGCCGTTGGATCCGGAATTGATGGCACCGATTAGATCTTCACTAGGTGAACAGGTACGCCATCGCAATCCTTGGATCCAGAATCCACGGCCGAGGTTTTATGGAACGAGAGTTAATCCTATCCCTCCGATCAGATCGGACAGCCCACAACAGCCGATTCCAATCGATTCATTGGCACAAATCTGGGCCGCCCATCACAAATTGAACGGCCAGATGGTCGTCTCCTACCTACCGATCTAAGGACGGCTATGCCACCAGTGCTTACGCGGCAGTGCCATGGCCGATCCCCCCAAAATCCATAACCCGGACGAATCTTCAATTCGAACGTTGCTACACGGAGCCTTGATGATCACGAGCACAAAGAAATAAGTCTCGTCGGTTATCGCAGCATGGAGAGCACTGGCCACGGTGCAGCACAGCCCACGGCGGAGCAGAGGCATCGGAGAGCAATTCCGGCGGCTACAGGGTCCTTCCCTCTCCCCTGATGCCCCCATAAGCTTCCCTGCATATCGCTGAACCCCACCGTGCACCAATCGAGCCCCTAGCAACGGTATGTCTCCAATTAGCCGACGACGGCGCGACGACAACCCATCCACCCTCCAGCAGCATCGATGGTGGCCAGAATAGTCAACTGCTAGGGGTAACACCCGATTGGTTGGGTCCAGGGTTCGTGGTGGCCACACATTTATACTTGGGAGGCGAAGGATTCCGGCCAGGAGGTGCCGAGCACCGCGGACGGACTTCGTGTTTCGCGATCAAGTTCAGGGAGATTCTGTTATGGGGATGCTTCCGCCGATGGGGCCCACCTGGCGGTGGCAAAACAAAAGGTACACGCGCGGCTAGGGGAGTCTGGCCAGTGGACCCAGGGGCGGTGACCGACCAAGAAGCAGATCCGTGTGTGGCACAGTGGCTGGCAAGCGGGGCCCAGATGCCAGCGCCTAGAATCCAGGGTTTAGCGCGCACCAGAGTGGACGTGGGGTTGGGCCGCGTGGAGAGGGAAATAGTGGAGTGGGCCGAGCTAAAGGGATTTGGCCCAACGAGGTAAGGCTTTTTTTTCTTTTCCCTTATTTTTTCTGATTTCTGTTTTCAAATTCAAACCAAACTCAAGTTTACATTCCAAATTTTTACTTTTAGATGCACAAATAAAACATCAGCATGAGTGAAAAACTTTATATTATTATTATTATTTATATACAGTTGTTTTAGTTATTTTATACATGATTCCAATCATAAAATAGAGAATAGTTCACATTTTAGTGAAATATAAATTATATTGTAGATTATATATTAAGAAATAGTTTAATCATAATTTTTTATATAGAATTTCAATACAAGAATAATTTAGTTTATCTAGCTATATGTAAAGAAAATTTTATTGTAATTTTGGGAGTAGTAGCTTCGAAATTATGAATATTCTTAAGGAAGGGTGTTTCGATTTAAAACTTCTTTTAAAAAAATTCCTTATTTTCCCAAGATTGAACTTTAGGGTGTTACAAATCCTACCCCCTTAACAGAAATCTCGTCCTCGAGATTTGTAAGAAAAGGGATACAACAAGTTTGGTCTAGAATTTTAGTTTCTCATTTGGGTTTTGGAAATCAAAGTTTTGTTCAAGTTTTTACATAACAGTTAGTAGACGATTTGGAACATATGGATATTGTATATCTAGCCATCTATTATGTCACATGAGGCATGGTTATGGCAAGGGTATAATAAGGACAAACTTCATCCAGAACTGTGGATCCTAGTTCCTCTGGCGATCCAACTTGATCTTGAGTTGATGCTTATCCTCCTTTGATGTGGTTGGTCTTCTTTGGCCTTTATTCTTGGAGTGGTCATTCGAGTTAAGGACATATGGCTAAGGATATATAGTTAGGATAGCCGGGGTACACGAGGTAGGTAGGTTTGAACAAAGTTTTACTTTGCTTTTAGGCAAATGGACTAAGTAGCCTGTGAGGTAGGTTATGTTGTTTGTTCACAGACGAGTTGGTCTGTTGTTCTTAATTTAGTGCAGAGTGCAATAAGTTAAAATATGTTTTATAGGGGTAGAGTCTCATTTATTTTACCACTATCAACTGGTTAAGTGATTGACCTTAGGTTAGCTCAACTTAAGGTTAGACTTTGTTAGGTTAGATTAATCCATCACATTAGATCAGATCTAGGTTAGATTGTTATGACTAGATAAGTTCTCATTAATTTGGATTAGATCATGGTTGTTACTTTAGGATGAGATAAGCAAAGTTGTTAGGATAAGACGAATCTGTCAAGGCGAGATGAATCTATTGAGATAAGAGAGAATCTTTTAAGCCAAGATGGATCTATTTAAAATAGATACACTTTAATGAAGGATAATCTAGGTTGTTTAGTTATCTTATGAATTTTATTTATTTATATTTATGCCTATATGTATATGCAGATGTAATTGTGGACATTACTCCATAACTCATCACACTCAATCAAAGATCTAAATCAGACATGTATCACAAGAACAAACATTCAAGCATATAGATACTTATAAAAATAGTTTTTTTGTTCCTAAGAGTAGGTCTCCTATTCCTAAAGTCACTTTAGGCACATGATTTCAAAGTGTGAAATCCACATTTGTCTTTAGAAAGAAAAGGTAAGAATAATCAGAGTAAAGCGGAAATAGATGAGAAAAGATTAAGAAAAGTTTAGAAAAGAATCAGAGTAGCAAAGGTAAGTAAGTATTGGTTGTTCAGTTCTATCTAGGTTTCGTCCTACAGTCAACATTCCTCTGATACCACTTCTGTCACACCCGGGTTTCGGGGCACCAAGACCCGGGCGCGAACATAATCACCAGGTGTGCTGGGACCAAGTCTCACACATATGATGAATCATGGCACATGATCGAATGTCACATCTTTACTATATAATAGGAGTTCTGTACAAAATAAATAAATTCAAACCAAACTCAAGTTTACATTCCAAATCTTTACTTTTAGATGCACAAATAAAACATCAGCATGAGTGAAAAACTTTATATTATTATTATTATTATTATTATTATTATTTATATACAGTTGTTTTAGTTATTTTATACATGATTCCAATCATAAAATAGAGAATAGTTCACATTTTAGTGAAATATAAATTATATTGTAGATTATATATTAAGAAATAGTTTAATCATAATTTTTTATATAGAATTTCAATACAAGAATAATTTAGTTTATCTAGCTGTATATAAAGAAAATTTTATAGTAATTTTGGGAGTAGTAGCTTCGAAATTATGAATATTCTTAGGAAAGGGTGTTTCGATTTAAAACTTTTTTAAAAAAATCCTTATTTTCCCAAGATTGAACTTTAGGGTGTTACACCTAAGCTCGTCCCTGCTCATCTACTCGTCCTCGCTATGGACATGCGTCACCGTATGCTGATGTGCCCAGACCGTCAGTCTCGCCCTTGTCGTTAAAAGCGTCGTCGGCGTCCGCGAGTAGGTGAGCAGGTGGGTGTTCGAAATATATGTTGTGATCGACGCCATTTTAGTATTTGTGTGATGATTTATGTCTTTCCTGTATTCATGCGTTTAAATCGCAATATGCGATTAGTGAGGAAGGCTAGATGGTGTAGGCCGTGAAGGTTCGTGCAGCGTCCGCTTAGTGTTCGGTAAAACGCCCAAACCATGATTCATCGTCGATTTGCAATAATCAAATCATTTTGGTCATGGTGAGTGGATGGGTTATTCGTGATAATTAGATCATTAAATAAATTAATGGGTTAGTGCGATGATCCTTTTATTTAGTATATGTGTGCTTGGTAGCTATGGCTAGTTCATAACATGTAAAATAGGTTGGTATTTCATTGGGCTAGTCGACAAATTCTATTGGTATAACTGTGTCAAATTAATTTACCTAAGAAAGTTAATACTTTGCTAGTAATTGTCATGTTCGATGTTAGTGGCCAGTGTACATAAGTACTCTAGATATTTAAGTTGTCGCAAAAATAGTTTTACTGAACGCCATGTTATTTGATTATATTTTATCCATTAGGGTAAATATTGTGATATTTGATTTTGTTAAGTGTGTAATTCAGGTTAATTAAGACACACTATTTAAAGAGCTAATTAGATTGTTCCTAAACTTATTTTAAGCCATTGGTATTCAATAACGACGAGTCCAAGTTTATTTAGAATTCCGATGATATATTTTAATAAGGATGATAGGGTGTGTTAAATAATTTATTCTTGCTTGATTTCGGAATTAGATCCGATTAGAAAGTAGGAATGTGAGTGTTGCACTTAGTGGGTATGGTTTGCTGTTTCGTGATGTTGGCGTTAGATTCGGTTAATCTAAAGAAGCGTGACTATTACGCTCGGTCATATGGCGATAGCTAGCGTTTGATTATGAAATGTCGTGATGCCTTCCCATTAAGTGTTTGATTCTTTACTGTGTAGAGTCGTAATATTATCTTGCGATATTCGTCTTGATATTCATCCATGTGCATTGTGCATCCCATGAGGTACGTTAATTGATCACGTGATGTGGAAGACAAGCCGAGTCGACCCTAAGATGTCGTAAAGCACGACCTACTCCAAAAGGTGATGCTGATGGATGAACCTGAAGATGGATAGACGGAGCAAGTATTGGAAAAAAAGGTTGGTCGCCAAGTGGACGTCATCTAACAAACACTAACGTAGTGTTTATTCCAGGCAAGCCCCGGTGCATTTGCCACCTCCTTCTGTTTTAAAAAGTTTTATCACCTTGAATGATGCATTAGGTAATAGGAGTTGTGTGATCAAACAGTTGATGCATTTCCTTCCTTGATTAAACAACCCTAATACCCGTTTTATGAAAATTTAGTGATGCTTAGCCCTGCTTATTAATTTAGGATTGATTTTAAAATATGATGTGTAACACGGGATATGGGAATTTATGAAATAAAAGGACTTATGATGATGAACCCATTGTGGCCATGATAGTTTCATCATTCAAGTAGGGTACCTCTCTCAGGTATCAAGTTTTGGAAAATAATATGTAATGTAGACGTTGAGCAGGAAAGTTCGCCCGTCTGTGTCGATTAAGGACCGTTTGATGTAGGCCTGTTGTGGTGGAGACTTTGCAACTAGCCACATGCTCCGATAAGCCTGAACCTGGCTATTCCATACATGAAAAGACAATCGCGCACTGAGCGTGGGAGATGGTGGGAGTAGAGTGTACCCTCCTGGCTAGAGGCTGGATGGAGGAGTACTGTGCTCCCGGGTAGTGCGGACCGGTTCACATTGTGGAAGATCTGTGGGAACGGTTGACATATGCAAGGGTTAAGTGCTACATATGTCGTGTGGTTAGGGATCCCCAGCTGGGTATAATCGGTTCGAATCGTTGTTGCTCCTCGGTCATGGAGACTCTACCCTCCGACCACTCATCGTAGTTAATAAGTAAAATAAGAATTTGGGTAAAATAAAGCTAGACTAGGACAAGTGAATGCTCTAGATTAGGCAAATCTAGATTCAGGAAAAGTACTTAACTTTTGGCATAAGGATTCACTACTAGAAGCTCTTCTGCAAAATGAGTCTTTGAAATTTGATAAGCCTTACCTTGATTCCCGACAAGCCAGCATATCCTTGAGAGGCTTTTCTTTAGTCGGGTAAGTCTTGCTGAGTAATTGCGTACTCAGGGTTTTATTCCCTGTTGTTTTCAGGTTATAATTTTGTGCTGTTGTTGATGGTGTTAAGTGCCGGTGGGCTCAGCCTTCTTATAAGTCTAAGTAACTCTTCTATACTTCTTATTGAGAATGGTCACTTGAGCTAGCATATATTTCAAAACTACAAATAATTTATAACAGTTCAAAGTTATTTCTTTGAATCACTTTTGTAATCACTCCCATCATGTACATTGTAAAACTTGATGTAACTTGTAGAATTTGGTAATAAGATTTCCGCTGCAAAAATGTTGGTGTGTGATTTGTGTTTACTTAATCCTACGGTCCTGGTTGTAAGTGGTTTATCCTGTGTCCTTGGGGCACTCGGACGGATCCTGTTAAGTTATCTAGTGCACATGCACAGTAGTCTGAGGTCTTTGAGACAAGGACAAGAGCATGTGGGCCCGATAACTTGGGAGGTTCTGCCACACTGGGCCTCCCAAAACAGAGGGCCACTTAGTCACTGGACATTAGCATTTTTTCTGTTAAACATATGTATTCTAAACACAAATATGCAAAGAGCGATACGCTATCGACTAGTTTCGTTCAGATTGTTAAACTAATGTCTCAATTACTTATCGAATACTCCATCCGTTTCAAAATATTATTTGTTTTAGCTCTTGATTTTTATGTTTATATTCAACTATATAATGATGAATCCACTAAAGAAGCAAAACAAATTCTATTTTGATATAGAGAGAGTATATTTTTAATGATATCAGATAACAAGTGTTTTCGGCTATATTTCACATTTGTTATCTTATAAACTTCAAAACAGTGCATAATAATTTTTATACGTTAAATATTCGATACTACATGTATAATTATATATATATATGTGTGTGTGTGTTGATAGGGCCTCCATATCGGATTTCGCGTTGGGCCCCCGAAAAGTCAGGAACGGCCCTAGACCATGGTGCCCCGGACGGTGATCATGTCGCGGCCGGTGTGCCGGACGCGCCTCAATGACTGAAGCCGAAGTGTCTAAGTCTGAGTTAGTGGCCTAAGTACGCCAGGTGTCATCGAGTCTATAATCAGGGCACCGCTTGTGGGCCCAGTGGTCAGTGCCTAAGTGCGGAGTATGTAATAAGCGAGACTTGGGAACTTGAGAGGCAAGAAAGAAAAGAAATCCAAACTGGTCGCAGGAACCATTCCTGGCGAGTGCCCATCTCTTCCTCGTTCGTTTTAGTACGCACCTCACGCCATTGGAGATCCTCGGTGGCCACGGGGCACAACAGTTGGTATCAAAGATCAGTTAATCTTCGGCACGCTACCGCGGGTGTCTGCATATTCCGTCGATCATCACCATAATAGGCACGGGTTTGGTGAGTTCTCGACGTTTGCCACGCAGCACTGGCAGCGTCGATTGAATCCCATAATTCCCACGCCACCACGGTCCGATTTGCGAGTAGTCATCAGGGCACCGCCGGAACCTTCTGTTCAGACTCGTTTCGATGGCCGCCGTGGGGGAACGCGAGGAGGAATGCTAGAATCACCTCAATCGGAGCATTGATCTGTTGTTTACAAGGCTGGGCGACGTCACGCGCGTGCAAGAGCAGATGTAGATCCACCAGGACTTGGAGGTGAAGGCTATGGAGCAGGTTCTCAAAGATCAAGCAACCTTTGCGCAACAACCCGAAGCCACAGGCAAGGCGGTGGATCTTCTCACACGCGAGCGCCGACCTTCGGTGGAGTGGGACACTTCCTCATAGTTCTCCAGGGAGGTGCAACCCTCTCTGCATCAGCGTCCACCCCGTCTCGCTGGTTACCACCCTGGTGAGCATCATCATCATCGCCCCCACCAGTTATTCCTCGCGATTGGAATGAAGGTGTGCAAGGGTATCGTCATACCACACCAAAGTTGTCCTTTCCAGAGTTTAATGGGCGCGATCCACGTATCTGGCACCGGCAGTGTGAGGATTTCTTTCTGTTCTACAATGTTCCTGAGCACCTTTGGGTTACTTCTGCAACAATGCATATGAGGGATAATGCTGGGAGGTGGATGGACGTGCAACGTCTCAAAGGGGGTTTTCCTTCCTAGGCCTAATTCATGACCGATGTGGAGGATAAATTTGGTGCTTATGATTATGATCATGCTATGCAGGATTTGTTCACTCTAAAGCAAACTGGTTCAGTTGATGAATTTTATTTCCAGTTTCAGTCTCTGCAATTTCGGTTGGAGATGCATAACTGTGGTTTTGACAGAATGTTCTTCATCAATCAATTCACTCGCAATCTAAAATCCGAATTGGCTGCGATGGTCCAATCTCACATACCTCGTACAATGGAACAGGCGGTGCATATTGCCAAGATTCAAGAAGCCCTATTCGATCATCCACAATTCAAGTTTAGTAAACCTGCATTTCCACATAAGGCTCAGTTTGGAATTTCTGGTCGCCCTGAGGTAAAGATGAGTTCTACTTTTAATTCTCCACTGACTAAAGAACGCCAGAAGAGGGACTATTGTCGGGCCAATAATCTATGTTTCTATTGTCTGGCTCCTTTTGACCCTACTCATTTAGCCACCTGTCCCAAGCGTCCCAAGACACAATTGAATGATGTCGTGTTGAATGATTTGGATATTCCTCTCACAGAAGATATTCTTCATCAGTTGGACAAGGAAGATGCTCTTTCCTCTGAGTTCGGTCAGTTGTCCCTAAATGCACTTGCAGGAACTGATAAGGGCCATACACTGAAACTTCGAGCTATGGTCAAAAACAAGGTCATGCTGACCCTTGTCGACAGCGGGAGCTCGCACAGCTTCGTTAGTGCCGCTTTCCTGAAGACTTGTGGTATTCCATCTACTCCTTGGTCGCCTTTAACAGTGAAAGTAGCCAATGGAGAGCTACTGGTGGTTGACCAGCAAGTTCGTCAACTAGAGTGGTGGATTCAGGGATACACCTTCATTTCCTTCGTTCATTGCTTGTGGACAAGCAACCGCAGCAGGGGGAAGCTGCCGTGGCCGGTGTGCCGGGCGCGCCTCAATGACTGAAGCCGAAGTGTCTAAGTCTGGGTTAATGGCCTAAGTATGCCAAGTGTCATCGAGTCTGTAATTAGGGCACCGCTTGTGGGCCCAGTGGTCAATGCCTAAGTGCGGAGTATGTAATAAGCGAGACTTGGAAACTTGAGAGGCAAGAAAGAAAAGAAATCGAAACTGGCCATAGGAACTGGCGAGCCCTCATCTCTTCCTCGTTCGTTTGAGTACGCACCTCATGCATCGGAAGTCCTCTGGTGGCCACGGGGCACAATAGGTCAGCGCCCGAGTCGAACTCGCGCCCGAGGAGCTTCGCCATGCCGAAGTCGACGATCTTGGCGCAGAGCTCCGAGTCCAGCAGGATGTTCTCGGGCTTGATGTTGCAGTGTATGATGCGGTCCTCACACTCCTCGTGGAGGTAGGCGATGCCCTTCATGATCTGGTAGTGGAGGCTCTAGCTCAGACGACCAGATCTCTCCGAGAAGAGGTGCGTGTCTAGAGACCCGTTCGGCATGTACTCGTAGACCAGCAGCCTGGTGTCTCCTCTAACGCAGAAGCCTAGGAGGCGGACGAGGTTGGCGTGCTTGATCACCCCGAGCGTCGGCACCTCGGTTCTGAACTGCTTGTCCGCCTGCCCGCTGCGTTTAAGGCTCTTCACAGCGACGGCGGTTGGTCCTACCATTGTTCCCCTGAAACAGCGATGACGGTTGGTCCTGCCATTGTTCCCCTGAAACAGCGACGGCGGTTGGTCCTACCATTGTTCCCCTGAAAGAGATAATTGGATTTTTGCCACTCATAATGTTGTCTTCTTGTTATAATTACCAATGTGTCTATGAATTATGGGTCCAGCTGGGTCTATGAAATGTGGGTCTGATGGTAATTTTACAAACCCGTTTCTTGCTGATGGCAAATATCATAGACACAGATGGTCTTCGTCAGTATGCCATCAGACCCACAAATCATAGACACAGATGGTTCCTCCAGTCATAGACATGGGATAGCATAACAGCAGACCACCAAAATTGAAAGCGGTGAAATCACAAATTTCTCAACCCAAACCCTCCCTCGCTGAGTTTGTCGGAGAAGTTCCTTGTGGCCTTCTTCATCTGCGCGTAAGAGTAGAACGTGAGAGAACCTCCTGCTTCAAACTCTCTGCAACTGCAAGTAAATACATCTCTCCGGGATTGCCATAGGAGCGCCAGTATCACAGCAGCCAACGCTACTGACCCGACCACCATGGATACAACCAACCCTATGCGCAGACCACTCTTGGGCCTGAGCTTGGAGCCCCAACAAACATAAACCTTGCTGTATAGAGGAGGTCCTCTGGAAGCGAAGCTCAGGTTGTACAGGTTGTAGTACCACAGCTTGCATCCGGAGCGATACGCATACGCATATGCGACGCAGTTGTTAAATAATTAAACAAATTCCAGATTAAATTTCGAATATAAATCATGACCAAATTAAAAGAACTAAAGTAAAAAGTCAAATCAGATGATGCGTACTGATCAGACATACTGGTTGATGGTGTGGGCCGGAATCAGTAGGGTCGACGACGTCGAAGCAGCGAAATCAGCAGGGTCGACGAGGTCAGAAGATCATGAGCAGTCGCGTGCGGACGCTTCCCAAAAACCTTATTGACCCTCTCCCAGTGCAGGATCTCAAGGGCGAAGGGTTCCGGAGACCTGCTCTCCTGATCGCAGATGCACGTCTGCGGTCGGGATGAAGAGAACTGAAGGCGGCTCAGCTGTGAAGAGAGGCGAAAGCGAAAACTGGGATGATTTGGATGCTGGCTACCAGGCGCCTTTTATAGGGCTAAGTCCGCGACCAGATAGCTATCTTCGATCTTATCCGCCCACAAAAATCTCACGTTCAGTTTAGATTTTATAGCGATCGGTTAGAATTGTGTTACAGCCAAGCAACCAAAAAATTAAACCGGCAAAAGGGAGCCGCACCCCCGCAAGACGAGGGGTCGGATTTTGGCAGACCATTCACACGTACGTCGTGCACCCGCGCCCTTGCGAAGCTAGGCCAGGCCAGGCCAGGCGAGCGAGCGCGCACGCGTGTGGCTCTCCACACTCTCTCCTCTCATCCATGACTTGGTGAGTGAGTGTGGCTTCCATATTTAAGCTAGCTCTACTCCACTAGAACTAGCAATATGGTGCTATTGGTTCCACCATTCCCTAGCCATACACTTATATGGGCATTTGAGATTTTCATGGGATCTATTTGAATTTCTCAATTGGGCCTAGCCCATAAATCCTAACAATCCCCCACCAGATCTCAAATGCCCATCTGCAGTTTTCGCCACTGTTCACTACTGTTTAATATACTAGTGTTTCAACAGAGACTGTTAAGTTGAACTTCCGCCTAGAACTCCAAGCTACACCAACCCACAACTTGGACAATGGACTATGCCTTGAATTGCAAGTTTTGTGTGAATGGGTTTCACTTGAAGTCATGACCAGTACTTGGCTACCAGTAGTCCCCTTCTCGGGTGGAGCATATACGTCGTACTCCAAGGTCTCTTCATGAGTTTACTAGAGATCACCCAGATCTCATAGACCGCGACGTTAGACAGTCTAACTCATATAGGTGTGTTCTTTCAAGAATGTTCTACAGGACAACATCTTCGCTAATACAAGCCAACAGAACACATTAAGACACAAAGCCAACCTGCCTTACAACATTTGAGAGTATTGCATCTTAACTTAGAGAGGGTCAAAGGTTACTCTCCTCAGTTCACCAATGGCTTGTTCTTCCCAGGACCTAATTCACGGATCTCCGATCACATAGACTGGGTTTCCACCATGGCAACTTATACGGGTCTCATACCCATCTCTCTCGATGCGATTTCTATCACATTACGTGGTAGTCCCTTGGTAAAAGGATCTGCTAGATTTTTATCTGTTGAAATATAAGTCACACTTATAACTCCGGAGTTTCTCAACTTTCTGACAGACTTCAATCGTCTTTTGACATGTCTTGATGACTTCCCATTATCCTTAGAACTCGTCACTTTAGCAATCACTGTCTGATTGTCACAGCTCATAAGGATAGCTGGTATTGGTTTCTCAATCACCGGCAAGTCCATCAAGAGTTCATGCAACCATTCTGCCTCAACGGTTGCTGTGTCAAGTGCAACTAGCTTGGCTTCCATGGTTGACCTCGTCAAGATGGTTTGCTTGCATGACCACCATGATACCGCACCTCCACCAATAGTAAAGACATAACCACTGCTGGCATAAAGCTCGTCTGCATCAGATATCCAGTTTGAATCACTGTATCCTTCAAGTACTGCATGCTGACCAGAATAGTGAATTCCATAACTCATTGTACCTTGCAAGTAGCGCATAACCCGCTCAAGTGCATGCTAATGATCAGTCCTGGGGTTTGACATGAACCTACTCAATTTGCTCACAGCAAACGAGATATCAGGCCTTGTTGCACCAGTAAGATACATGAGTGAACCGACGATCTGAGAGTATCTCAATTGGTCTAAACCAATCTCTTGTTCTTTCGCAGTGTCACACTAGGATCATAAGGTGTTGGAGAAGGTTTGCACTCAGAGAAGCCAAATCGCTTCAAAACCTTTTCAACATAGTGGGATTGTGAGAGAGTAATTCCTCCATCTGCCTTAATCAGCTTGATGTTTAGAATCACATCAGCTTCTCCTAGATCTTTCATGATAGAAAAGACTTGACTTCATTGATCACATCAATGTTTGTGCCAAATATCAATATATCATCAACATATAAGCACAATATAACTCCTTCGCCCCCACCACAGCGATAATATACACACATGTCTGCCTCATTAATGGCAAAGCCTGCAGATGTTAGAGTCATGTCAAACTTCTCATGCCACTGCTTTGGTGCTTGCTTCAGACCATACAAAGATTTCAATAACTTGTACACCTTGCTTTCTTGACCCTTTACTACAAATCCATCAGGTTGTTCCATATAGATTTCCTCGTTCAGCTCTCCATTAAGAAAAGTTGTCTTTACATCCATCTGATGAACAAGGAGATCATACGAGGCAGCCAAGGAAAGTAGTACTCGAATAGTAGTCATTCTAGCAACAGGTGAGTAAGTATCAAAGAAGTCTTCTTCTTTCTGAGTATATCCTTTAGCCACAAGCCTAGCCTTGTACTTCTCAATTGTACCATCAGGCTTGAGCTTCTTTTTAAACACCCACTTACAACCCACAGGTTTACATCCATAGGGTCGATCAGTGACTTCCCACATACCATTTGAAAGAATGGAGTCCATCTCATTATGAACTGCTTCTTTCCAATCATCTGCATCTGGAGATGCAAATGCTTCTGCAATGGTAGTGGGAGTATCGTCCACAAGGTACACAATGAAATCATCACCAAAGGATTTTTCAACCCTTTGTCTCTTGCTCCTTTTAGGAGCATCATTGTCATCCTCCTCTAGGAAAATTTCATGTGGCTGTTGAAAGTCGCCTAGAGGGGGGTGAATAGGGCGAAACTGAAATTCTCAAAAATAATCACAACTACAAGCCGGGTTAGCGTTAGAAATATAATAGAGTCCGCGAGAGAGGGTGCAAAACAAATCGCAAGAGAATAATGAAGTGAGACACGCGGATTTGTTTTACCGAGGTTCGGTTCTCTCAAACCTACTCCTCGTTGAGGAGGCCACAAAGGCCGGGTCTCTTTCAACCCTTCCCTCTCTCAAACGGTCCCTCGGACCGAGTGAGCTTCTCTTCTCAAATCACTTGGGAATCAAACTTCCCGCAAGGACCACCACACGATTGGTGTCTCTTGCCTCAATTACAAGTGAGTGTTTGATCGTAAGAAGAAATCAAGAAAGAAGAAATCAATCCAAGCGCAAGAGCTCGAAAGAACACAAGCAAATCTCTCTCTCTAATCACTAGGGCGTTGTGTGGAATTTGGAGAGGATTTGATCTCTTTGGTGTGTCTAGAATTGAATGCTAGAGCTCTTGTAAGTAGTTGTGAAGTGGAAAACTTGGATGCAATGAATGGTGGGTGGTTGGGGGTATTTATAGCCCCAACCACCAAACTAGCCGTTTGGTGAGGCTGTCTGTTCGATGGCGCACCGGACAGTCCGGTGCACACCGGACATGTCCGGTGCGACAGCCACGTCACCAAAAGCCGTTGGGGTCGACCGTTGGAGCTCTGACTTCTGGGCCCGCCTGGATGTCCGGTGGCGCACCGGACATGCACTGTAGATTGTCCGGTGCGCCAGCATGGGCGTGCCTGACCTCTGCGCGCGCAGCGCGCGCATTTAATGCGTCGCAGGTAGCCGTTGGCGCCGAATTAGTCATTGCCCCGCTGTTGCACCGGACAGTCCGGTGAATTATAGCGAAGTGGCCGAAGTGAATTCCCGAGGCTGGCGAGTTCCGGAGGCCGCTCTTCCTTGGAGCACCGGACATGTCCGGTGTACACCGGACAGTCCGGTGAATTATAGCGGAGTGGCCTCTGGAATTTCCCGAAGGTGAAGAGTTTGAAGTCAGAGTCCTCTGGTGCACCGGACATGTCCGGTGGCACACCGGACAGTCCGGTGCGCTAGACCAGAGGTGCCTTCGGTTGTCCCTTTGCTCTTTGGTTGAACCCAATACTTGGTCTTTTTATTGGCTGAGTTTGAACCTTTGGCGCCTGTATAACTTATACACTAGAACAAACTAGTTAGTCCAATTATTTGTGTTGGGCAATTCAACCACCAAAATTATTTAGGAACTAGGTGTAAGCCTAATTCCCTTTCAATCTCCCCCTTTTTGGTGATTGATGCCAACACAAACCAAAGCAAATGTAAAAGTGCATAAATGAACTAGTTTGCATAATGTAAGTGCAAATGTTGCTTGGAATTGAGCCAATATAAATACTTACAAGATATGCATGGATTGTTTCTTTATTTTTAACATATTGGACCTCATTTGCACCACATGTTTTGTTTTTGCAAATTCTTTTGTAATTCTTTTCAAAGTCCTTTTGCAAGATAGTCAAAGGTAAATGAATAGGATTTTGGGAAGCATTTTCAAGATTTGAAATTTTCTCCTTTTGTTTGAAATGCTTTTCCTTTGACTAAACAAAAACTCCCCCTCAAATAAATTCTCATCTTAGCGTTCAAGAGGTTTTTAAGACATCAATTTTGAAAATACTACTTGCTCCCCCTTTAGAACACAAAGAGATACCAATTTGAAATTTACCAATTGAAAATCATCAATTTTAAAATTAGGGTGGTGGTGCGGTCCTTTTGCTTTGGGGCTCATACTTTCTCCCCCTTTGGCATGAATCGCCAAAAACGGATACTTTGAGTGAGATATAAGCCCTTAGAAGTACTTTCTCCCCCTTTGGTCATAAATAAATGAGTGAAGATTATACCAAAGTTGGAGAGAGATGCGGAGCGACGGCGAAGGATGAGTAGTAGAGTGGAGTGGAAGCCTTTGTCTTCGCCGAAGACTCCAATTCCCTTTCAATATACCTATGACTTGGTTTGAAATACACTTGAAAACACATTAGTCATAGCATATAAAAGAGACATGATCAAAGGTATACTTATGAGCTATGTGTGCAAGTTAGCAAAAGAAATTCCTAGAATCAAGAATATTGAGCTCATGCCTAAGTCTGGTAAAAGAGTGTTCATCAAGTGGCTTGGTAAAAATATCAGCTAATTGATCTTTAGTGTTAATGTATGAAATCTCGATATCCCCCTTTTGTTGGTGATCCCTAAGAAAATGATACCGAATGGCTATGTGTTTAGTGCGGCTATACTCAACGGGATTATCCGCCATGCGGATTGCACTCTCATAGTCCCGCCATGCGGATTGCACTCTCATAGAAGGGGAACTTTGGTTAATTTGTAACCATAGTCCCGCAGGGTTTGCCTCATCCAAAGCAATTGCGCGCAACAATGGCCTGCGGCAATATACTCGGCTTCGGCGGTAGAAAGAGCGACCGAATTTTGCTTCTTTGAAGCCCAAGACACCAAGGATCTTCCCAAGAACTGGCAAGTCCCCGATGTGCTCTTCCTATTAATCTTACACCCCGCCCAATCGGCATCCGAATAACCAATCAAATCAAATGTGGATCCCCGAGGGTACCAAAGCCCAAACTTAGGAGTATAAGCCAAATATCTCAAGATTCGTTTTACGGCCGTAAGGTGTGATTCCTTAGGGTCGGCTTGGAATCTTGCACACATGCAAACGGAAAGCATAATGTCTGGTCGAGATGCACATAAATAAAGCAATGAACCAATCATCGACCGGTATACCTTTTGATCGACGGACTTACCTCCCGTGTCGAGGTCGAGATGCCCATTTGTTCCCATGGGTGTCTTGATGGGCTTGGCATCCTTCATTCCAAACTTGGTTAGAATGTCTTGAGTGTACTTCGTTTGGCAAATGAAGGTGCCCTCTTGGAGTTGCTTGACTTGGAATCCTAGAAAATACTTCAACTCCCCCATCATCGACATCTCGAATTTTTGTGTCATGATCCTATTAAATTCTTCACATGTAGATTCGTTAGTAGACCCAAATATGATATCATCAACATAAATTTGGCATACGAATAAATCATTATTAAGAGTTTTAGTGAACAAAGTAGGATCGGCCTTGCCGACTTTGAAGCCATTAGCAATAAGGAAATCTCTAAGGCATTCATACCATGCTCTTGGGGCTTGCTTGAGCCCATAAAGCGCCTTAGAGAGCCTATAGACATGGTTAGGGTACTCACTATCTTCAAAGCCGGGAGGTTGCTCAACATAGACCTCCTCCTTGATTGGTCCATTGAGGAAGGCACTCTTCACGTCCATTTGGTAGAGCTTGAAGCCATGGTAAGTAGCATAGGCTAATAATATGCGAATGGACTCAAGCCTAGCTACGGGTGCATAGGTTTCACCAAAATCCAAACCTTCGACTTGTGAATACCCCTTGACCACGAGTCGAGCTTTGTTCCTTGTCACCACACCATGCTCGTCTTGTTTGTTGCGGAAGACCCACTTGGTTCCTACAACATTTTGGTTAGGACGTGGAACTAAATGCCATACCTCGTTCCTCGTGAAGTTGTTGAGCTCCTCTTGCATCGCCATCACCCAATCCGCATCTTGGAGTGCTTCCTCTACCCTATGTGGCTCAATAGAGGAAACAAAAGAGTAATGCTCACAAAAATGTGCAACACGAGATCGAGTGGTTACCCCCTTATGAATGTCGCCGAGGATGGTGTCGACGGGGTGATCTCGTTGGATTGCTTGGTGGACTCTTGGGTGTGGTGGCTTTGGTTGTTCATCCTCCTTATCTTGATCATTTGCATCTCCCCCTTGATCGTTGCCGTCATCTTGAGGAGGCTCATCTCTTTGATCTTCTCCTTCATCAATTTGAGCCTCGTCCTCATTTTGGGTTGGTGGAGATGCTTGCGTGGAGGAGGAAGGTTGATCTTGTGCACTTGGAGGCTCTTCGGATTCTTTAGGACACACATCCCCAATAGACATGTTCCTTAGCGCTATGCACGGAGCCTGTTCTTCACCTATCTCATCAAGATCAACTTGCTCTACTTGAGAGCCGTTAGTCTCATCAAACACAACGTCACAAGAAACTTCAACAAGTCCTGAGGACTTGTTAAAGACTCTATATGCCCTTGTGTTTGAGTCATATCCTAGTAAAAAGCCTTCTACAGTTTTAGGAGCAAATTTAGATTTTCTACCTCTTTTGACAAGAATAAAACATTTGCTACCAAAAACTCTAAAATATGAAATATTTGGCTTTTTACCGGTTAGGAGTTCATAGGATGTCTTCTTAAGGATTCGGTGAAGATATAACCAGTTGATGGCGTAGCAAGCGGTATTGACCGCCTCGGCCCAAAACCGATCCGGTGTCTTGTACTCATCAAGCATGGTTCTTGCCATGTCCAATAGAGTTTGATTCTTCCTCTCCACTACACCATTTTGTTGTGGAGTGTAGGGAGAAGAGAACTCATGCTTGATGCCTTCCTCCTCAAGGAAGCCTTCTATTTGTGAGTTCTTGAACTCCGTCCCGTTATCGCTTCTAATTTTCTTGATCATTAAGCCGAACTCATTTTGAGCCCATCTCAAGAATCCCTTTAAGGTCTCTTGGGTATGAGATTTTTCCTGCAAAAAGAACACCCAAGTGAAGCGAGAATAATCATTCACAATAACTAGATAGTACTTACTCCCGCCGATGCTTATGTAAGCGATCGGGCCGAATAGGTCCATGTGTAGGAGCTCCAGTGGCCTGTCACTAGTCATGATGTTCTTGTGTGGATGATGAGTGCCAACTTGCTTCCCGGCTTGGCATGCGCTACAAATCCTGTCTTTCTCAAAATGAACATTGGTTAGTCCTAAAATGTGTTCTCCCTTTAGAAGCTTATGAAGATTCTTCATTCCAACATGGGCTAGTCGGCGGTGCCAGAGCCAACCCAAGTTAGTCTTAGTAACCAAGCAAGTGTCGAGTTCAGCTCTATCAAAATCTACCAAGTATAGCTGACCCTCTAACACTCCCTTAAATGCTATTGAATCATCACTTCTTCTAAAGACAGTGACACCTACATCAGTAAATAGACAGTTGTAGCCCATTTGACAAAGTTGCGAAACGGAAAGCAAATTGTAATCTAAGGAATCTACAAGAAAAACATTGGAAATAGAATGGTCAGGTGATATAGCAATTTTACCCAAACCTTTGACCAAACCTTGATTTCCATCCCCGAATGTAATAGCTCGTTGGGGATCTTGGTTTTTCTCATATGAGGAGAACATCTTCTTCTCCCCTGTCATGTGGTTTGTGCACCCGCTGTCGAGTATCCAACTTGAGCCCTCGGATGCATAAACCTACAAAACAATTTTAGTTCTTGACTTTAGGTACCCAAACGGTTTTGGGTCCTTTGGCATTAGAAACAAGAACTTTGGGTACCCAAACACAAGTCTTAGAGCCCTTGTGTTTGCCCCCAACAAACTTGGCAACTACCTTGTCGGATTTGTTAGTAAGCACATATGATGCATCAAAAGTTTTGAATGAAATAGCATGATCATTTGATGCACTAGGAGTTTTCTTTCTAGGCAACTTGGCACGGGTTGGTTGCCTAGAGCTAGATGTCTCACCCTTATACATAAAAGCATGATTAGGGCCAGAGTGAGACTTCCTAGAATGAATTTTCCTAATTTTGCTCTCAGAATAACCGGTAGGGTATAAAATGTAACCCTCGTTATCTTGAGGCATGGGAGCCTTGCCCTTAACAAAGTTAGACAAATTTTTAGGTGGGGCATTAAGTTTAACATTTTCTCCCCTTTGGAAGCCAATGTCATCCTTGATGCCAGGGCTTCTCCCATTATAGAGCATACTTCTAGCAAATTTGAACTTTTCATTTTCTAAGTTATGCTCGGCAATTTTAGCATCTAACTTAGCTATATGATCATTTTGTTGTTTAATTAAAATCATGTGATCATGAATAGCATTAACATCAACATCTCTACATCTCGTACAAATAGAAACATGCTCAACATTAGATGTAGATGGTTTGCAAGATTTTAATTCAACAACCTTAGCATGTAATATATCATTCTCACTTCTAAGGTTGGAAATAGTAATATTGCAAACATCAAAATCCTTAGCCTTAGCAATTAAATTTTCATTTTCTACTCTAAGGCTAGCAAGAGATACATTCAATTCATCAATCTTAGCAAGCAAATCATCATTATTATTTCTAAGATTGGGAGCATTACAAGCATGAGAATCAACCTTAGCAATTAATTTGGCATTTTCATTTCTAAGGTTGTCAATGGTCTCATGGCAAGTGCTTAGCTCACTAGACAATTTTTCACATTTTTCAACTTGTTGAGCATAAGCATTTTTAATCTTAACATGCTTTTTATTTTCCTTGATTAGGAAGTCCTCTTGGGAGTCCAAGAGATCATCCTTCTCATGGATGGCACTAATTAATTCATTTAATTTTTCTTTTTGTTGCATGTTTAGGTCGGCAAAAATGGTTCGCAAATTATTTTCCTCATCACTATCATTATCATCACTTGAGGATTCATATTTAGTGGAGGATTTAGATTTAACCTTCTTCCTTTTGCCGTCCTTTGCCATGAGGCACTTGTGGCCGACGTTGGGGAAGAGGAGTCCCTTGGTGACGGCGATGTTGGCGGCGTCCTCGTCGGACGAGGACTCGGTGGATCTCTCGTCGGAGTCCCACTCCCGGCAAACATGGGCATCGCCGCCCTTCTTCTTGTAGTACTTCTTCTTTTCTCTCCTCTTTCCCTTCTTGTCGTCGCCCCTGTCACTGTCACTAGACATAGGACATTTTGCAATATAATGACCGGGCTTACCACATTTGTAACACACTTTCTTGGAGCGGGGTTTGTAGTCCTTCCCCCTCCGTTGCTTGAGGATTTGGCGAAAGCTTTTGATGATTAAAGCCATCTCCTCATTGTCGAGCTTGGAGGCGTCAATTGGTTGTCTACTCGATGTAGACTCCTCCTTCTTCTCCTCCGTCGCCTTGAATGCCACTGGTTGTGCTTCAGGCGTGGAGGATTCATCAAGCTCGTTGATCTTCTTTGAGCCCTTGATCATACATTCAAAGCTCACAAAATTCCCGATTACTTCCTCGGGAGTCATTAGTGTGTATCTAGGATTACCACGAATTAATTGAACTTGAGTGGGGTTAAGGAAAATGAGAGATCTTAGAATAACCTTAACCACCTCGTGGTCGTCCCACTTCTTACTTCCGAGGTTGCGCACTTGGTTCATCAAGGTTTTGAGTCGGTTGTACATATCTTGTGGCTCCTCCCCTTGGCGAAGACGAAAACGACCAAGTTCCCCCTCGATCGATTCCCGCTTTGTGATCTTGGTGAGTTCATCACCCTCGTGCGCGGTCTTGAGTAGGTCCCAAATCTCCTTTGCATTCTTCAACCCTTGCACCTTGTTGTATTCCTCCTTGCTTAGAGAGGCAAGGAGTATGGTTGTGGCTTGGGAGTTGAAGTGCTCGATTTGGGCCACTTCGTCCGTATCATAGTCTTCATCCCCTACGGATGGTACCTGTGCTCCAAACTCAACAACATTCCATATACTTTTGTGGAGTGAGGTTAGATGAAATTTCATTAAATCACTCCACCTAGCATAATCTTCGCCATCAAAAGTTGGCGGTTTGCCTAATGGAACGGAAAGTAATGGAGTATGTCTAGGTGTACGAGGATAGTGTAAGGGAATCTTACTAAACTTCTTGCGCTCTTGGCGCTTAGAAGTTACGGACGGTGCATCGGAGTCGGAGGTCGATGTTGATGAAGTGTCGGTCTCGTAGTAGACCACCTTCCTCATCCTCTTGTGCTTGTCGCCTTTCCGATGCGACTTGTGAGAAGAAGATTTCTCCTTCTTCTCCTTGTGGTGTGAAGAAGAAGATCTTTTCTCCTTCCGTTTGGAGGAGTCCTTCTTCTTCTCCTTCCTCTTGGTGCGGGACTCTTCCGATGAAGTGCTCCCTTGGCTCGTAGTGGGCTTGTCGCCGGTCTCCATCTCCCTCTTGGTGTGATCTCCCAACATCACTTCGAGCGGTTAGGCTCTAATGAAGCACCGGGTTCTGATACCAATTGAAAGTCACCTAGAGGGGGGGTGAATAGGGCGAAACTGAAATTCTCAAAAATAATCACAACTACAAGCCGGGTTAGCGTTAGAAATATAATAGAGTCCGCGAGAGAGAGTGCAAAACAAATCGCAAGAGAATAATGAAGTGAGACACGCGGATTTGTTTTACCGAGGTTCGGTTCTCTCAAACCTACTCCCCGTTGAGGAGGCCACAAAGGCCGGGTCTCTTTCAACCCTTCCCTCTCTCAAACGGTCCCTCGGACCGAGTGAGCTTCTCTTCTCAAATCACTTGGGAATCAAACTACCCGCAAGGACCACCACACGATTGGTGTCTCTTGCCTCAATTACAAGTGAGTGTTTGATCGCAAGAAGAAATCAAGAAAGAAGAAAGCAATCCAAGCGCAAGAGCTCGAAAGAACACAAGCAAATCTCTCTCTCTAATCACTAGGGCGTTGTGTGGAATTTGGAGAGGATTTGATCTCTTTGGTGTGTCTAGAATTGAATGCTAGAGCTCTTGTAAGTAGTTGTGAAGTGGAAAACTTGGATGCAATGAATGGTGGGTGGTTGGGGGTATTTATAGCCCCAACCACCAAACTAGCCGTTTGGTGAGGCTGTCTGTTCGATGGCGCACCGGACAGTCCGGTGCACACCGGACATGTTCGGTGCGACAGCCACGTCACCAAAAGCCGTTGGGGTCGACCATTGGAGCTCTGACTTCTGGGCCCGCCTGGATGTCCGGTGGCGCACCGGACATGCACTGTAGATTGTCCGGTGTGCCAGCATGGGCGTGCCTGACCTCTGCGCGCGCAGCGCGCGCATTTAATGCGTCGCAGATAGCCGTTGGCGCCGAATTAGCCGTTGCCCCGCTGTTGCACCGGACAGTCCGGTGTACACCGGACAGTCCGGTGAATTATAGTGAAGTGGCCGAAGTGAATTCCCGAGGCTGGCGAGTTCGGGAGGCCGCTCTTCCTTGGAGCACCGGACATGTCCGGTGTACACCGGATAGTCCGGTGAATTATAGCGGAGTGGCCTCTGGAAATTCCCGAAGGTGACGAGTTTGAAGTTTGAGTCCTCTGGTGCACCGTACATGTCCTCTGGTGCACCGGACATGTCCGGTGGCACACCGGACAGTCCGGTGCGCTAGACCAGAGGTGCCTTCGGTTGTCCCTTTGCTCTTTGGTTGAACCCAATACTTGGTCTTTTTATTGGCTGAGTTTGAACCTTTGGCACCTGTATAACTTGTACACTAGAACAAACTAGTTAGTCCAATTATTTGTGTTGGGCAATTCAACCACCAAAATTATTTAGGAACTAGGTGTAAGCCTAATTCCCTTTCAGCTGTTCAGAACTCTCAACAGGTGTACTATGTTTAGGAGTTATCTCAGAAGAGTATCTAGAATTGCTATGAATGTCTTTCATTGGAAATGTGTCTAAAGAAAGTAGCATCACATGATTCCATAATGGTATCAACATACACATCAGGAACTTCAGATTTAACTACTAAAAATCTATATGCTATGCTACACGAAGCATATCCAAGAAAGACACAATCCACTATCCTTGGACCAAGCTTGCGCTTTTTATTAATTGGTACATTGACTTTCGCCATGCAGCCCCAAGTGCGCAAGTATGAAAGTGATGGTTTTCTCCCAACCCACTTCTCATAAGGGGTTTTCTCTTCTTTGCCCATAGGAATTCTATTCAGAACATGACATGAAGTCAGGACTGCCTCCCCCCACCATGCCTTAGATAAACCACAAGTGTCTAACATGGCATTCACCAGATCAGTCAACGTACGGTTTTTCCTTTCAGCAATCTCGTTTGATTCAGGTGAATAGGGAGGCGTCCTCTCATGAATAATGCCATGTTCTGCACAGAAATCATCAAAGACTTTGGGAAAGAATTCGCCACCATGATCTAATCTAAGACGTTTGATCTTTCTCTCTAGTTGGTTTTCAACTTCAGTCTTATAGATTTTAAAGTAGTCTAAAGCCTCATTTTTAGTTTTTAGCAAGTATACATAGCAAAATCTAGACGCATCATCAATCAATGTCATGAAGTATCTCTTGCCACCCTTTGTCAACACACAATTCATCTCACAAAGATCAGAATGTATGAGTTCTAGAGGTGCCAGGTGTCTCTCCTCAACAGCCTTGTGAGGCTTTCGAGGTTGCTTCGACTGCACACAACTATGGCACTTAGAACCTTTGACTATGGTGATATTCAGAATTATACTCATGGTTGCAAGCCGAGACATAGAACCAAAATTAATATGACACAAACGAGAATGCCAAATACTCGTAAGATCATCAACATTAGCGCAAATATGGTTCACAGACTTATTATTGAAATCTAACAGAGAAAAGTGGAACAAGCCTCCGCAACATAGCCTTTACCAATAAATTGTCCAGACTTAGACACAACCAATTTATTGGACTCCAAAACTACCTTGAACCCATCTCTACATAGAAGGGTTCCGCTAACGAGATTCTTGTGTATAGAAGGGACATGATGCACGTTCTTCAGCTGCACGATCTTTCCCGAAGTAAAGTTCAGATCCACCGTGCCAGTGCCATGAACAGAAGCATGTGACCCATTTCCCATTAGGACGGAAGAATCCCGGGCACCCTAATAAGAAGAGAACAAGTTAATGTCAGAAAACACATGAACATTAGCATCAGTATCAAGCCACCAACTAGGTCATTGAAATACTGAGAAGATGAAAGGTAAATTACCATACCCTTTGTCTTCCTCATTGCTAGCGATCACTGTGTTGACATTGCCCTTTTTGCCACGGCGATCCGCTCGATCAGGACAATCCTTGGCAAAATGACCCGCCTCGCCACATGCGAAACATGTCAGTTCAGCCTTGTTCTTCTTCTTCTTGAAATTGGTAGTTTTGTTGGTGATAGTCTCCTAGAGGGGGGGGTGAATAGGGCGAAACTGAAATTTACAAAAATAATCACAACTACAAGCCGGGTTAGCGTTAGTAATAAAGAAACGAGTCCGCGAGAGAGGGCGCAAAACAAATCGCAAGCAAATAATAGTGTGACACAAGGATTTGTTTTACCGAGGTTCGGTTCTCGCAAACCTACTCCCCGTTGAGGAGGCCACAAAGGCCGGGTCTCTTTCAACCCTTCCCTCTCTCAAACGATCCCACGGATCGAGTGAGCTTTCTCTTCTTCTCAATCAAACGGGAACAAAGCTTCCCCGCAAGGGCCACCACACAATTGGTGCCTCTTGCCTTGGTTACAATTGAGTGATGATCTCAAGAACAAATGAGAAAGAAAGAAAGCAATCCAAGCGCAAGAGCTCAAAAGAACACGGCAAATCTCTCTCGCTAGTCACTAAGGGTTTGAGTGGAATTGGAGAGGATTTGATCTCTTTGTATGTGTCTAGAATTGAATGCCTAGCTCTTGTAAGTGGTTGAGAGTTGGAAAACTTGGATGGCTATGAATGTGGGGTGGTTGGGGTATTTATAGCCCCAACCACCAAAAGTGACCGTTGCTGGAACTCCTCTGTTCGATGGCGCACCGGACAGTCCGGTGCACACCGGACAGTCCGGTGCCCCTGCCACGTCACCATTGCCGTTGGATTCTGACCGTTGGAGCTTCTGACTTCTGGGCCCTCCTGGGTGTCCGGTGCACACCGGACATGTACTGTTTGATGTCCGGTGCACCGGCATGGGCGATCCTGACGTCTGCGCGCGCTGCGCGCGCATTTAATGCACCGCAGGGAGCCGTTGGCGCCGCAGAGAGCCGTTGCTCCGCTGGCACACCGGACAGTCCGGTGCACACCGGACAGTCCGGTGAATTTTAGCGGAGCGGCTGCCGAGCGAACCCGAGGCTGGCGAGTTCCGGGGACGGCGTTTCCTTGGAGCACCGGACATGTCCGGTGCACACCGGACATTCCGGTGAATTATAGCGCGCTGTCTACCAAGAAATCCCGAGAGTGAAGAGTTTGAAGTCGGAGTCCTCTGGTCGCACCGGACAGTCCGGTGCACACCGGACAGTCCGGTGCCTCCAGCCAGAGGTGCCCTCGGTTGCCTTGCTGCTCCTTTGTTGAATCCAACACTTGGTCTTTTTATTGGCTAAATGTGAACCTTTTGCACCTGTATAACTTATGCACTAGAGCAAACTAGTTAGTCCAATATTTGTGTTGGGCAATTCAACCACCAAAATTATTTAGGAACTAGGTCTAAGCCTAATTCCCTTTCAATCTCCCCCTTTTTGGTGATTGATGCCAACACAAACCAAAGCAAATATAGAAGTGCATAATTGAACTAGTTTACATAATGTAAGTGCAAAGGTTGCTTGGGATTGAGCCAATATAAACTTATATGATGCGCATGGATGGTTTCTTTGTTTTTGACATATTGGACCATATTTGCACCACGAGTTTTGTTTTTGCAAATTCTTTTGTAAATTCTTTTCAAAGTACTTTTGCAAGATAGTCAAAGGTAAATGAAAAAGATTTTGCAAAGCATTTTCAAGATATGGAATTTTCTCCCCCTATTTCCAATGCTTTTCCTTTGACTAAGCAAAACTCCCCCTCAAATAAGGTCTCCTCTTAGTGATCAAGAGGGTTTTAAGACATCAATTTTGAAAATACTCGTTACTCCCTTCTTAGAACACAAAGAGATACCAATTTTGAAATTTACCAATATAAAATTATCAAATGTATGAAATTAGGTGGTGGTACGGTCCTTTTGCTTTGGGCTCATAATTTCTCCCCCTTTGGCATGAATCGCCAAAAACGGAATCATTAGAGCCCAATGAAGTACATTCTCCCCCTTTGGTCATGAAATAAATGAGTGAAGGTTATACCAACGTTGGAGAGATGATGCGGAGCGACGGCGAAGGATGAGTAGTAGAACGGAGTGGAAGCCTTTGTCTTCGCCGAAGACTCAAATTCCCTTTCAATACACCTATGACTTGGTTGAAATACACTTGAAAACACATTAGTCATAGCATATATAAAAGAGACATGATCAAAGGTATATTCATGTGCTATGCGTGCAAGACTTAGCAAAAGAAATTCCTAGAATCAAGAATATTAAGCTCATGCCTAAGTCGGGTAAAAGATTGTTCATCAAGTGGTTTGGTAAAGATATCGGCTAATTGATCTTTAGTATTAATATAAGAAATCTCGATATCCCCCTTTTGTTGGTGATCCCGAAGAAAATGATACCGAATGGCTATGTGCTTAGTGCGGCTGTGCTCGACGGGATTGTCGGCCATTTTGATTGCACTCTCATTGTCACATAGCAAAGGGACTTTGGTTAATTTGTAACCGTAGTCCCGCAGGGTTTGCCTCATCCAAAGCAATTGCGCGCAACAATGACCTGCGGCAATATACTCGGCTTCGGCGGTAGAAAGAGCGACCGAATTTTGCTTCTTTGAAGCCCAAGACACCAAGGATCTTCCCAAGAACTGGCAAGTCCCCGATGTGCTCTTTCTATTAATCCTACACCCCGCCCAATCGGCATCCGAATATCCAATCAAATCAAAAGTGGATCCCCGAGGGTACCAAAGCCCGAACTTAGGAGTAAAAGCCAAATATCTCAAGATTCGTTTCACGGCCGTAAGGTGTGATTCCTTAGGGTCGGCTTGGAATCTTGCACACATGCAAACGGAAAGCATAATGTCCGGTCGAGATGCACATAAATAAAGCAATGAACCAATCATCGACCGGTATACCTTTTGATCCACGGACTTACCTCCCGTGTCGAGGTCGAGATGCCTATTAGTGCCCATGGGTGTCTTGATGGGCTTGGCATCCTTCATTCCAAACTTGCTTAAAATGTCTTGAGTATACTTTGTTTGGCTAATGAAGGTGCCCTCTTGGAGTTGCTTGACTTGAAATCCTAAGAAATATTTCAACTCCCCCATCATCGACATCTCGAATTTCTGTGTCATGATCCTACTAAATTCTTCACATGTAGATTTGTTAGTAGACCCAAATATAATATCATCAACATAAATTTGGCATACGAACAAATCGTTGTCAAGAGTTTTAGTGAATAAAGTAGGATCGGCCTTGCCGACTTTGAAGCCATTTGCAATAAGGAAATCTCTAAGGCATTCATACCATGCTCTTGGGGCTTGCTTGAGCCCATAAAGCGCCTTAGAGAGCCTATAAACATGGTTAGGGTACTCACTGTCTTCAAAGCCGGGAGGTTGCTCAACATAGACCTCCTCCTTGATTGGTCCATTGAGGAAGGCACTCTTCACGTCCATTTGATAAAGCTTGAAGCCATGGTAAGTAGCATAGGCTAATAATATACGAATTGACTCAAGCCTAGCTACGGGTGCATAGGTTTCTCCAAAATCCAAACCTTCGACTTGTGAATACCCCTTGGCCACGAGTCGAGCTTTGTTCCTTGTCACCACACCATGCTCGTCTTGCTTGTTGCGGAAGACCCACTTGGTTCCTACAACATTTTGATTAGGACGTGGAACTAAGTGCCATACCTCGTTCCTTGTGAAATTGTTGAGCTCCTCTTGCATCGCCATCACCCAATCCGAATCTTGTAGTGCTTCCTCTACCCTGGTTGGCTCAATAGAGGAAACAAACGAGTAATGTTCACAAAAATGAGCAACACGAGATCGAGTAGTTACCCCCTTATGAATATCGCCGAGGATGGTGTCGACGGGGTGATCTCGTTGTATTGCTTGGTGGACTCTTGGGTGTGGCGGCCTTGGTTGTTCATCCTCCTGGTCTTCATCATTTGAATCTCCCCCTTGATCGTTGCCGTCATTTTGAGGTGGCTCATCTTCTTGATTTTCTTGTTCAACATCTTGAGCCTCATCCTCAACTTGAGTTGGTGGAGATGCTTGCATGGAGGAGGATGGTTGATCTTGTGCATGTGGAGGCTCTTCGGAATCCTTAGGACACACATCCCCAATGGACATGTTCCTTAGCGCTATGCATGGAGCCTGTTCTTCACCTATATCATCAAGATCAACTTGCTCTACTTGAGAGCCGTTAGTCTCATCAAACACAACGTCACAAGAAACTTCAACAAGTCCTGAGGACTTGTTAAAGACTCTATATGCCCTTGTGTTTGAGTCATATCCTAGTAAAAAGCCTTCTACAGTTTTAGGAGCAAATTTAGATTTTCTACCTCTTTTAACAAGTATAAAACATTTGCTACCAAAAACTCTAAAATATGAAATATTGGGCTTTTTACCGGTTAGGAGTTCATAGGATGTCTTCTTGAGGATTCGATGAAGATATAATCGGTTGATGGCGTAGCAGGCGGTGTTGACCGCCTCGGCCCAAAACCGATCCGGTGTCTTGTACTCATCAAGCATGGTTCTTGCCATGTCCAATAGAGTTCGATTCTTCCTCTCCACTACACCATTTTGTTGTGGAGTGTAGGGAGAAGAGAACTCATGCTTGATGCCCTCCTCCTCAAGAAAGCCTTCTATTTGAGAGTTCTTGAACTCCGTCCCATTGTCGCTTCTAATTTTCTTGATCTTTAAGCCGAACTCATTTTGAGCCCGTCTCAAGAATCCCTTTAAGGTCTCTTGGGTTTGTGATTTTTCCTGCAAAAAGAATACCCAAGTGAAGCGAGAATAATCATCCATAATTACAAGACAATACTTACTACCGCCGATGCTTATGTAAGCGATCGGGCCGAATAGATCCATATGTAGGAGCTCCAGTGGCCTGTCGGTAGTCATGATATTTTTGTGTGGATGATGGACACCAACTTGCTTCCCGGCTTGGCAAGCGCTACAAATCCTGTCTTTCTCAAAATGAACATCGATTAGTCCCAAAATGTGTTCTCCCTTTAGAAGTTTGTGAAGATTCTTCATTCCAACATGGGCTAGTCGACGGTGCCAGAGCCAACCCAAGTTAGTCTTAGCAATTAAGCATGTGTCGAGTTCAGCCCTTTCAAAATCTACTAAGTATAGCTGACCCTCTAACACACCCTTAAATGCTATTGAATCATCACTCCTTCTAAAGACAGTAACACCTATATCAGTAAAAAGACAGTTGTAGCCCATTTTACATAATTGGGATACGGAAAGCAAATTGTAATCTAAAGAATCTACAAGAAAAACATTGGAAATGGAATGGTCAGGGGATATAGCAATTTTACCCAAACCTTTGACCAAACCTTGATTTCCATCCCCGAATGTGATAGCTCGTTGGGGATCTTGGTTTTTCTCATATGAGGAGAACATCCTTTTCTCCCCGGTCATGTGGTTTGTGCACCCGCTGTCGAGTATCCAACTTGTGCCCCCGGATGCATAAACCTACAAAACAAGTTTAGTTCTTTGTTTTAGGTACCCAAACGGTTTTGGGTCCTTTGGCATTAGATACAAGAACTTTGGGTACCCAAACACAAGTCTTGGAACCCTTGTGTTTGCCCCCAACAATTTTGGCAACTACCTTGCCGGACTTGCTAGTCAAAACATAAGATGCATCAAAAGTTTTAAATGAAATGGCATGATCATTTGATGCATTGATAGTTTTCTTTCTAGGCAACTTGGCATGGGTTGGTTGCCTAGATCTAGATGTCTCACCCTTATACATAAAAGCATAATTAGGGCCAGAGTGAGACTTCCTAGAATGAATTTTCTTAATTTTACTCTCAGGATACCCGGCAGGGTACAAAATGTAACCCTCGTTATCCTGAGGCATGGGAGCCTTGCCCTTAACAAAGTTAGACAAGTTCTTAGGAGGGGCATTAATTTTGACATTGTCTCCCCTTTGGAAGCCAATGCCGTCCTTAATGCCCGGGCGTCTCCCATTATAGAGCATGCTTCTAGCAAGTTTAAATTTTTCATTTTCTAAGTCATGCTCTCTAATCTTAGCATTAAGTTGTGCTATGTGATCATTTTGTTTCTTAATTAAAGCTAGGTGATCATGGATAGCATCAACATTAATATCTCTACATCTAGTACAAATGGAAATATGCTCAACATTAGATGTAGAGGGTTTGCAAGATTTTAGTTCAACAACTTTAGCATGCAACAAATCATTTTTAGCTCTAAGGTCGGAAATAGTAGCATTGCAAACATCAAAATCCTTAGCCTTAGCAATTAATTTCTCATTCTCATTTCTAAGGCTAGCAATGGAAGCATTCAATTCATCAATCCTAGCAAGCAAATCAACATCATCATTTCTAGGATCAATGCAAACATGAGAATCAACCTTAGCAATTAAATTGGCATTTTCATTTCTAAGGTTGTCTAAAGTCTCATGGCAAATACTTAGCTCACTAGACAATTTTTCACATTTTTCTCTTTCTAGAGCATAAGCATTTTTAACCTTAACATGTTTCTTGTTTTCCTTGATTAGGAAGTCCTCTTGGGAGTCCAAGAGATCATCCTTTTTATGGATGGCACTAATTAGCTCATTTAATTTTTCTTTTTGTTCCATGTTAAGGTTGGCAAAAAGAATACGCAAATTATCTTCCTCATTTTTATCATTATCCTCATCACTAGATGTTTCATATTTAGTGGAGGACCTTGATTTTACCTTCTTTTTGCCGTCCTTGGCCATAAGACACTTGTGGCCGACGTTGGGGAAGAGAAGGCCCTTGGTGACGGCGATGTTGGCGGCGTCCTCGTCGTCGGAGGAGTCGCTTGAGCTTTCGTCGGAGTCCCACTCCCGACAAACATGGGCATCGCCGCCCTTCTTCTTGTAGTATTTCTTCTTCTCCTTCCTCTTGCCCTTCTTGTCGTCGCCCCTGTCACTATCACTAGACATAGGACATTTTGCAATAAAATGACCGGGCTTACCACACTTGTAGCAAACCTTCTTGGAACGGGATTTGTAATCTTTCCCTTTCCGTTGCTTGAGGATTTGCCGGAAACTTTTGATGATTAGGGCCATCTCCTCGTTGTCGAGCTTGGAGGCGTCAATTGGTTGTCTACTTGGTGTAGACTCCTCCTTCTTCTCCTCCATTGCCTTGAAGGCCACGGGTTGCGCCTCGGATGTGGAGGGTTCATCAAGCTCGTTGATCTTCTTGGAGCCCTTAATCATGCATTCAAAACTCACAAAATTCCCGATAACTTCCTCGGGGGTCATTTGTGTATATCTAGGATTGCCACGAATTAATTGAACTTGTGTGGGGTTAAGGAAAATAAGGGCTCTTAGAATAACCTTAACCACTTCGTGGTCATCCCATTTTGCGCTCCCGAGGTTGCGCACTTGGTTCACCAAGGTCTTGAGCCGGTTGTACATGTCTTGTGGCTCCTCCCCTTGGCGAAGACGGAAGCGACCGAGCTCCCCCTCGATCGTTTCCCGCTTGGTGATCTTGGTGAGTTCATCACCCTCGTGCGCCGTCTTGAGTAGGTCCCAAATCTCCTTGGCGTTCTTCAACCCTTGTACTTTGTTGTATTCCTCCTTGCTTAGAGAGGCAAGAAGGATGGTTGCGGCTTGGGAGTTGAAGTGCTCGATTTGGGCCACTTCGTCCGTGTCGTAGTCTTCATCCCCTACGGATGGTACCTGTACACCATACTCAACAACATCCCATAATCTTTTGTGGAGAGAGGTTAGATGAAATCGCATCAAATTACTCCACATAGCATAATCTTCACCATTAAAAGTTGGTGGTTTGCCTAATGGGACGGAAAGTAAAGGTGTATGTTTAGGAACGCGAGGGTAGCGTAGGGGGATCTTACTATACTTCTTACGCTCTTGGCGTTTAGAAGTGACGGACGCCGCGTCGGAGCCGGAGGTAGATGTCGATGAAGTGTCGGTCTCGTAGTAGACCACCTTCCTCATCCTTTTGTGCTTGTCCCCACTCCGATGCGGCTTGTGAGAAGAAGATTTTTCCTTCTTCTCTTTGTGGTGAGAAGAGGAAGATCTTTTCTCCTTCCGCTTGGAGGATTTCTTTTTCTTTTCTCTTTTCTTGGTGCGGGACTCTTCCGATGAAGATGAAGTGCTCCCTTGACTTGTAGTGGGCTTGTCATCGCCGGTCTCCATCTCCCTCTTGGTGTGATCTCCCGACATCACTTCGAGCGGTTAGGCTCTAATGAAGTACCGGGCTTTGATACCAATTGATAGTCGCCTAGAGGGGGGGGGGGGTGAATAGGGCGAAACTGAAATTTACAAAAATAATCACAACTACAAGCCGGGTTAGCGTTAGTAATAAAGAAACGAGTCCGCGAGAGAGGGCGCAAAACAAATCGCAAGCAAATAATAGTGTGACACAAGGATTTGTTTTACCGAGGTTCGGTTCTCGCAAACCTACTCCCCGTTGAGGAGGCCACAAAGGCCGGGTCTCTTTCAACCCTTCCCTCTCTCAAACGATCCCACGGATCGAGTGAGCTTTCTCTTCTTCTCAATCAAACGGGAACAAAGCTTCCCCACAAGGGCCACCACACAATTGGTGCCTCTTGCCTTGGTTACAATTGAGTGATGATCTCAAGAACAAATGAGAAAGAAAGAAAGCAATCCAAGCGCAAGAGCTCAAAAGAACACGGCAAATCTCTCTCGCTAGTCACTAAGGGTTTGAGTGGAATTGGAGAGGATTTGATCTCTTTGTATGTGTCTAGAATTGAATGCCTAGCTCTTGTAAGTGGTTGAGAGTTGGAAAACTTGGATGGCTATGAATGTGGGGTGGTTGGGGTATTTATAGCCCCAACCACCAAAAGTGACCGTTGCTGGAACTCCTCTGTTCGATGGCGTACCGGACAGTCCGGTGCACACCGGACAGTCCGGTGCCCCTGCCACGTCACCATTGCCGTTGGATTCTGACCGTTGGAGCTTCTGACTTCTGGGCCCTCCTGGGTGTCCGGTGCACACCGGACATGTACTGTTTGATGTCCGGTGCACCGGCATGGGCGATCCTGACGTCTGCGCGCGCTGCGCGCGCATTTAATGCACCGCAGGGAGCCGTTGGCGCCGCAGAGAGCCGTTGCTCCGCTGGCACACCGGACAGTCCGGTGCACACCGGACAGTCCGGTGAATTTTAGCGGAGCGGCTGCCGAGCGAACCCGAGGCTGGCGAGTTCCGGGGACGGCGTTTCCTTGGAGCACCGGACATGTCCGGTGCACACCGGACATTCCGGTGAATTATAGCGCGCTGTCTACCGAGAAATCCCGAGAGTGAAGAGTTTGAAGTCGGAGTCCTCTGGTCGCACCGGACAGTCCGGTGCACACCGGACAGTCCGGTGCCTCCAGCCAGAGGTGCCCTCGGTTGCCTTGCTGCTCCTTTGTTGAATCCAACACTTGGTCTTTTTATTGGCTAAATGTGAACCTTTTGCACCTGTATAACTTATGCACTAGAGCAAACTAGTTAGTCCAATATTTGTGTTGGGCAATTCAACCACCAAAATTATTTAGGAACTAGGTCTAAGCCTAATTCCCTTTCAGTTGGGCTTGTTAGATTTTGGCTTTCCTTTGCCCTTATTGTGGTTCTTTTGAAACATGTTGGCGCTAGAGTGGCCCTCGCCTCCTTTAGATCCCGTGTCCTTAGCCCGAGCTTTCTCTTCAACATCCAGAGACACTATCAGATTTTCAACTGATATCTTCTGTCTCTTATGTTTCAGAGATGTGGCGAAGTTCCTCCATGTAGAAGGCAACTTTGTAATAATGCATCCAGCAACAAATCGATCAGGAAGGACTATATTAAGGTGGTCGAGCTCCTTGGCTATACACTGTATTTCATGAGCTTGCTCTACAATAGAGCGATTATCAGCCATCTTATAATCATGAAAGCTCTCCATGATATACAGGTCACTGCCAGCATCTGATGCACCATACTTAGTAGTAAGTGCATCCCACAACTCTGTGTGCTGAATATTCGTATCAACCAGATGGTCAACAAGGATGCTAAGAACTGCTCCCATAAAGACAGTATTGGCATGGTCGTACTCTTTCTCCTGTTCAGGAGTCAGTGGACCCTCAGGTTTGCCTTTACTAACATGGAAGACATTCATAGCAGTAAGCCAGAGCGTGGCCTTGACTTGCCATCTCTTAAAGTGCATATCATTGAACTTTTCTGGCTTCAGCGCGTCGGCAAAAGCAGCCATAGAAAAACTAGGAAATTGTCTACAATAAGGTTTTTGAATTGTTGAATAATTAAACAAAGTCCAGATTAAATTCCGAGTATAAATCATGACCAAATCAGAAGAACTGAAGTAAAAAGTCAAATCAGATGATGCGTACTGATCAGACATACTGGTTGATGGCGTGGGCCGGAATCAGCAGGGTCGACGACGTCGAAGCAGCGAAATCAGTAGGGTCGACGAGGTCAGAAGATCACGAGCAGTCGCGTGCGGACGCTTCCCAAAAACCTTATTGACCCTCTTCCAGTGCAGGATCTCAAGGGCGAAGGGTTCCGGAGACCTGCTCTCCTGATCGCAGATGCACGTCTGCGGTCGGGATGAAGAGAACTGAAGGCGGCTCAGCTGTGAAGAGAGGCGAAAGCGAAAACTGGGATGATTTGGATGCTGGCTGCCAGGCGCCTTTTATAGGGCCGAGTCCGCGACCAGATAGGTATCTTCGATCTTATCCGCCCACAAAAATCTCGCGTTCAGTTTAGATTTTATAGCAATCGGTTAGGATTCTGTTCTTAACAGCCAAGCAACCAAAAAATTAAACTGACAAAAGGGAGCCGCGCCCCCGCAAGGAGGGGGCGGATTTCGGCAGACCATTCACGCGTACGTCGTGCGCCTGCGCCCTTCACCCCGGCCAGGCAAGCGCGTGTGGCTCTCCACACTCTCTCCTCTCATGCATGACTTGGTGAGCGAGTGTGGCTTCCATATTTAAACTAGCTCTACTCCACTAGAACTGACAATATGGTGCTATTGGTTCCACCATTCCTTAGTCATACACTTATATGAGCTTTTGAGATTTTCCTAAAATTTATTTAAATTTCTCAATTGGACCTAGCCCATAAATCCTACCAGCAGTAGCATATGCTGAGACAGGCTTGTTTGCAGTCTTTATCAGTTGCTGCTAAACCGTCCTGGGGATTATATGGGAGCTCCTGCAGCTTGTCTAGCAAGATAAAGGAGTCGTCTCCACGGCTAGCTTGCCTTAGCTTAGTAGCCTCTCTTGGATCAATCCTGGATCCGCCACTGTATAAGCTGTTTTTTTATCCAAACCTCTATAATTTGCAGAGGGTATCTCTGACACCATTTGAGGCTACTACTTTACTCCTCCATTTGGAATCAGAAAATACATTCATAGTTTCATACTCATACGCACTTCACTCGTATGCTTATGAACAGCGGCCACAAACTGATTCAGCAGCAACAACTGGCATTCAGAAACCAGACAAACAGGACCACATTCGGTACCAAAGCATGACAGGCTGATAGGTCAACGTTTATATCTCATAACGAACAACTTCACGTGGTAACATAATGTTGTGATGACACATTACATTACGGTGGTGTTTTTATATGTACAGATCACTTGCCACGCTGTCGATTTTATACAAAGGTTAATAAGAAACAAAAAGAGAGAGAGAGAGAGAGAGACAGCCATGTGTTGGATAGTTGGATGAGCCAATCCAATTGCTTCTTCAGATAGGAGGTATGTTGGAGAAGGTGAAACCCTTGTACCCTTTGTAAGCATAATACGCTATTCTTGTGTAGTAGAACCCTGGGATGAACATCACCCCTCCAAGAACTGCAAAGAAAATGCCTGTATCCAAGAAACAATGGGGACTAGAGATCAGGTCAAGCATGCTAAAAGTATATTGATAATTTGAATATTTATTGTAATTCTTTTTACATAAATGCTACTTCCTCTGTTCTTCTTTGAATGAGGTTCGGACCAAATAGTCAGCCCTGTCTGAAACGACAAACATCCCAGGACGGCAGGACGGTTGGACATTATTTCGCATACCAAGGCAGTGAGTATTTTTTCAGTCTTACCCTTATTAAATGCATTCCATTGTCTCTTCGAACGAGCTGTCCTTTCCTGTCTTAACTGGTTATATCAACCAACTACTGTGCACAGAGTCAAAAGAAACGGGTACAGTGGTAACGACCCTCGATCCGAGAACGTCGTGCCCGACCCTGATACGCGAGGTCATTTTCGTTACCACCGTGTGAAAACCTCTCATACAGGTAATGTACCTGTTTGTTTTGGCTTTTCGCAGCTTCTGGCCACCAAAAGCTGTTGCGGACTGCCAAACACTTAGCTTTTCAGCCAGCTTCTATAAAATTCATTTGGGTAAAAACCATTCAAAATCAACATAAACATATAATCGGTTGAGTCGTCGCAATACTAGTTATCCGTCACTTTATAGATCCTGAGCCTCATGAACAACTTTATCTTCCTCCGCACGTAATCCTAATAATACTCAGATTCTCTACACAGTCAGATTCTCCCCACAGCTAGATTCTCGGAAAAGCTGATCAGAAAAAAGCTGAACCAAACATGCCTATGTCCTTCGACCCATTGATCTGGGAACTTTGTGACTGACCGCGCACACTCAAAAACACTAATATATTTGGTAAGGCCAAAAAAAAATCCAACTCTATATGTTATAAAACCATTCTGAGAAATAAATAGCATGCATCATAATGATTAAAGATTTTGCATCCCTTGACTGATTAATACCCTTTTGGAATGCAGGTTGCCCGAAACAGTTCTTTTTTTCAGAGGAACATGTGGCCTTTGGCACATTGGTAGGCTTAACGTCAGAAACCGTAGCTAAAAATCATTAAATTGATCCCATTTGCACAAAAAGCCACATTTCGTTGCCTATAATTGTAATCAAAGGAATGGTTTTTTTATGACTTCATTGAAGTAGTTATCCTTGGCTCAGAGTTACACAAGTCTCAAACAAACTCAAGGAGCTTAGTCTCCTAAAACTAGGAAAGCAAACAGAACACACGGGTAATGCTCTAGGATCTATTGATTTTTGGCCCTATCATACTATCACAAGATCTAAAGATCACACACCAGAGGGCCCAGTTTTACTCAATGTTCATGGTTGTTTGAATCCTATATATATGATCTGCAAGAATTGTTTGGCATGATCTAAAAATACGACCCAAACAGGAGAACGAAAGACTAAACTTTCAGATAGGTCATCTAGACAGCATACCTTTTCCCATCTTTATTAGTAGAAAACCTAGCAGAGGTTTACAGTTATATACATTCGGGATGATTGTTTCAACTTTTATGTTCTACAAGGAAACATTTGGATCGTGTTCAGAAAGCAGGAACGTGAAACCTTCTTTCTAGGAAAAGGATATGAAAAAACATATTACAGTCGGGTAGATCGACTAATGATCCAGGACCCTGCATAAAACTTATATAATTATTGTTCCTCCATTTCGTAATAGCCAATCCCATGTTACCAACTCAGCACCCGGATCGTACGACAATGCATTGAAATCCAATCAGGTACTGGTTTTGCCTCACCGTGGGCGCGGTCGCCGCCGACTTGGTGCGCGGCCATGAAGGATCCCGCGACGACACCGAGGACGCCGAAAGCGAGGAGCGCGGCAGCAAAGGCGATTTCCTTGACCGGGGCGCCACGCGGGCCTCCCACCGCGCCGCCGACCAGGTCTTCGTCGTCGGTGATTGAGAAGGCGTGGTCCACGTACGCCATTCCGATGAATCCCGCGGCGCGGGTGGGCACTCGCCTCGCCTGACTGCGGCTATGGTGGTTTCGCGATCTGGAAGCTCGTGGAAGAATCGGAGAAAGCGCGGGAGGGGAGGAGGCGGAAGCTTGGGAGGCGGGCAAAGGCGACGTCGCGACGATGAAGAGTCAGATGGCGCTCGCGATTCTTGCGGCTGTTGCGGGGTCTTAGCTCTGGAAACTGAGTTTTTTTCCATCAAATCCCCCCACCCCTTTCTTTATTGATCGTAGGACGTGCTAACTTAAAGTTACTAAAATGTTATTTTATGATTATACTGTAAGACAAATTCATCTCAAGCCCTTTTCTACTAAAGATAGAAGGTTATATAAGTTAAAAATAAAAGGTAGGAGGTTTAATTTATAGGGACTAATTTTTTCTCTCTATTTTATTTTATTTTATTCTTTAAATCATCATGTTTGGTAATCGATGGACTAAAATATAATCTCTACTAACTATTAAGCGCTCAATGTAGACTGCCCCCGCCTCCCACCTCCACCTCCCTGAATCTACGCCGCCAACAACTGCCCGCCCGGAATCCACGCCGCCAACAACCGCCCGCCAACCCCGCCGCCGGCTCCGTCCGCCAACCTCGCCCGTCCGCAAACGAACCCCGCTCGCCCCCCTCCAAATCATTCTGCGAATCACGCCACGACCAACAATCCCGCGCGAACCAACGCCGCAATCGGGCATGCGAATTCCTTGGAGGCGCGATCGACTCGTGCGAGAAGGTCCACGACGGGCTCGTCGGCGGGACAGAGTGGTCCCGCGCAGACGGCGCAGTCCACCTCCTCCACTCCTCCTTGTCACCACACCAGGCGGATGATCCTATGCTCTGCTCCATTCCCCTGCCCGTCGGGTGCCCCGTGGTCAGTGTGTCTGACTACCGCCACCGCCCACGTGCGTGGGAGATCAGCTCTGCTGCCTGTGTCGGAGTGGCCATGGCTTCCCTAGGAACGGACAAGCCCAGCTGGCAACTGCCCTCCACCAAGTACGACTTCTCTACGATGCTCACTGACGTGGCCCGCATCGGCGTCATGGTGACAGTTGCGAGCAAGCCTGCATCTACCTCGTTGGATGCTCACGTGGTGTTCGATGAAATGGCGCAAAGCTGGAACTTCACTTTCACGGAGTACGCTACAGCAGCTAGACATCATCATCGCTCACTTGTATGGCAAGTAGCGGAGGATTACTCCCATTACGATTTTCTGCTCCAACTCCCCATATACTGCCCCATGCCAACTTTCCGTGATGTCATTGATGTTCCTCTGGTGGTCAGAAGATGGCACAGGTTTAGATCGTCAGTGCGAAAGGAACTAGGAATTGCAGATGATGTTAAGGTGGTCATTTTCAACTTTGAAGGACAACCTATGAGATGGGAACAAAAGACAATATGGTTGCGTGACGGTTGGCTATGTTTGAGCCTCCAGGATACTGCTGGTGAGAGGCATTGCTTTTTGTTCAAGCAGCCTCCATGGCCACCACCCATGCAGTTTGTGAAACTGGCTGATGGCGTTCAAGTCAGACCAATTCCATGGCCACCCCCAGCTCGTAATTATTTCAGGACTATGCAATGCCAATCTGAAGAGGACTGTGCTAGAGTAGCACAATGCCTTACACCAGCTGAAGCAGCTTTGCTTGAAGAGGCCGTTAATATGAAGGGTGACTTCATCCAAGAGGAACAGCTAGCAAGCAGGTATGTGCCATCCTGGCCTCTGAACAAGTCTGGTGCACATTATCTTGCGGTCCTAGAGCCTGATCTAAAGGCAAAATTGAAGTACACTTTGTGGAGAAAATGTCAGTTTGTGTTGTGTTTGGCAGACGACCAAAGAGGCTTGGGTTTTGGTCATGTGGCTCAATTTGATGCGGCTGCATGCCTTCTGGCGATTGGCATGGCTTTCATAATGTTCTCATGGAGTGAAAACTACGGAGACCCATCTGAAAGTAAGCACTTGATGGCCCTGTTCAAAGTTGCAGCTAAGGAAATTGCTGCGGATGTGAGGATTGCATTACCGGGAGCTATACAATCGCTGTTTGAGTGCTTGTTGTACACATTTCTCTTCCTGTGGACTCCAGCATTGAGTTCAAATGCAGGGTACCAAAGTGAGATGCTGCAGATATTGTCAAGGATCACCCCTTCTATGTTTGCAATATGGCTCAGTTCAAATTCATATGATGCACATTATTCTCATATGAATTTAATGGCATGCATGACTCTGGTCTGTCTCAGTTGCTTCGGTAACATGCTAATTCCCGCGATGCAATCTGTCAGCTATATGGTGCTCGCACTCTACATATTCGGGTACCATACACATCTCCAGGTTGTTGTCCCTGTTCTCATAGTTCGCGTCGCTGCTTTGTACAAGGTAACTGGAGATTGCTTGCTGTTCAGTTATACCTGGATAATCCAACAGAAAAATCACCTGATCTGTCTTGATGCACTTCGTGGTAGCTACTTACTTAGTTTCAAGGAGGTGGTTCTGATTTGGGTTTGGGGCATCTGGATATCTATTTTCTTTGCACAAGTTGACTTGTTCAGTTGGTGTTCTGAAAATTCAGACTTGAGCAGATTAATAGCTCTCAATTGCCCTGCTGATAGTGACAACGCAATGGTGCTTCTGATGTACCATGGTGCACCCAGTACGTATCTTCCTTATGGTGCAATCGTCATGGTGCAGCCTTTATTAGCCCAAGTAGCTAATGGACAACGCTATATACCTATGAAGGTGTCTAAAACCAGTGACCCTCGACTTCAAAGCTGGTTGTCTCAATTCAAAGTCTTTACTGATCGGGCCAATATTATTTCTGATCGCGACAGTCTTCAAAAGCACTTTTTGGCAACAACTATTCAGTTTGTTGGGCGCTCAGCTAAGTCTGAGTTCAGCCTGGTCAGGCATGCACCCTCCATGTCAACTTGGGAAGAGGCTGAAGCATTGAAGACCCGATTTAAAAAAGCCCATGCTTGGGGACAAGCATGATTTGAAGGGGAGGAGAATGTCAGCACAGCTGCTCCAGGCAAACATGAGGTACAGGCTTTTAGAGGCAGCAACCATGGAGGAAGACGAGCAGCATCAGGAAACAGGACCAAATGTCGTGAGGCCACGCAGACGGAGGCGCGCGAGTGTTCCGTTTAACTGGGCTGGACTAGGCTTACTGGGGCTTTGCAAGCGTGTGCGTCGTAGGTTGGTCCAAGAGATGAATATATGGTGCCCAACGTGTAATAGGAAAGCTATCACATAAGAAGAACCTGAAATCGCTCACGCAAACACCCCTTCTCTGTTCTTCTTCTCCAATACATCTTGTTGCGTTCCATCTCTTCTGGTTTCCCCTATCTCGAGTGTTAACAAGGCCCATGGAGAGGATGGCGAGCAGCGTGGAGGCCAGTTCCCGCGTTCGGCGGCCAAAGCCGTGGGTGGCGGCGATGTAGTCGGGTGGGTACACGGGCCAGAGCGCGTGATCGGCGAGCCCGTCGGGGTGCACAAGGTGGAAGAGGTAGTCCTCCCACTCGCGCTGCCCGTAGGCGTTGGCGGCGAGGCGACTGCCGTAGCCCTGCAGGCGGCCGGCGGCGGGGTCGTTGGCGTAGGCCTCCTTGTCCTGGACGGGGAGGGCGAAGAAGGTGGTTCCTGCGACGCGCAGGCGGTCCATGAGCTCGACAGGGATGTCGTGGCCGGCGATGTGCATGACGCCCCAGTCGACGGCGGCGGCGCGCACGGTCTCCATGCACTCGTCCCGCTGCTGCTGCTGTCGAGGAAGGGGGAGATGTCGACGACGGGGATCCTCGGCGGGGATCCTCGGTGCGTTGTGGTCGTTGGCATGGGTGCATGCCAGATCGAAGGCGTCCCCGAGGCCGGCTCGCTTGTTGGCGGGGCAGACGTACTCGGGCGGGATGGCGGAGAGGCCGCTGAGGCTCAGAGCCTCCACGCGTGCCGCTGGCAGCTGCAGCAGCAGCGACGACGACTCCATATCTCTGCTTGCTTTGAGATGGATGGATCATCGTCGATGGATGCATCTCTGTAGGAGCTTCTCGAGATGCATATACAATACAAGCCTGTTGTTTTAGCTGCCTGCCATTCGTCTTGACTAGTGGTTGTGATTGCGAGTTCACGACGAGACAGTCATTGCATGGAGGAGCCAGCTACCACCCGAACACGTGCCACCCAATCCGACGGTCACCTGCTGGTCTATGTGGCCAGCGGCGGCGGGCGAGACCATTCCGTGGCACCTTAGGATTAGCTTGATGCTTGGCAGGATTATTGTTCATCACTGGAATCAGCCATGGGTCTCTGGAATCTACAGTTTAGTTTAGACAGGTATGTTTATTCCGACATTTGTATTCAGCTAATTAGATTGTGGAAGTGCCAGTTATGGTTAATTTTACCATTGGTCCCTAAACATCTCAAAACTTCACTGTCAAATGTCGACAGGTTTACCATTTGAACCCAAACATTACACCAGACATCTCAAATTTTTAGTTGGAGTTAGGTACTTAACTTTTATTTTAGTTTTCCCTTTTAAGTTTCAAGCTTATTTTTTAATTCAACACTACAAGAAACTCAAAACTTCAATTGTGAATAGGTTTACCTTTGGTCTCCAAACAACTGTTAGGCATCTCAAAACTTTAGTTAGAGTTGGGTTACTTAACTTTATTTAATTTTCCTTTTAACTCAAGCTTCCTTTTCAATCCAACATTATACAACAAAGGTATTGCTAAAAAATGTTGAATTTATCATTCCATGGTAGGAAGACCATATGGAAAAGTGTTGTATGTGATTGAGCTTAAGTAGAAAAAAATAATTTTAATTCTAATCTCTTACCATTTCTTTGTCAAATATTGATATTACTCTTGAAAGTTCCTCCAGATCATGATAGTAGAAGTAACTATGCCAAACTTTTTGTCCGATCTGTTCCGAGGACAGTGACTAAAGAAGACGTGAGCATTACTTCCATGCTACTATCTTGTCTTCTTGCATAGTGATTTTTATTTTTTCTAGCATCTTTTATTTGAACTTTATTCTGGATACGATTTTATTTGTACTTATGGTGTGTTATCATTGTTTATCACCGTGCACAAAACAAACTAGAAGCTTCTAACTAAGACCCTGTTTGGATCCTGTACGGTCCAAAGTTGGCTAAAGTTAAGGACTAACTACTCATGTTCATATTCTAGAATGGCAAGCAAATGGTGCACGGGGAGCATTGACAGCTCTAGCGTCAGTAGCAGATTCATCATAGGCGTTGTTCACTTGGGAGTTTTATGCATATTGAATCTCTGTTATTGTGCATCATGGTCTCATGGGGTTGTCGTATTGTTGTAGCGCTTTCTAACTTATTCATAATAACAACTTTATATATCATTTACATTGTTTTTTGTTGTCTAGCTTATCATAAGTTTGTAGCAATAATTTTTTTGTTTGTCCATTTACGTGGGGCAGCAGGCTGCTGCGCTCTTGGGAGAGCAGCCCGTCTACCACGCCATACAACGTACCATTGGCTGCGGGGCCGCTATGCCCCCAGTGGCGCTGCCCGACAAGGAGGCTGGGTATTTGGGGGAGTATCGGCGAAGCATCATAGCTCCCGACGAAGCAGGGGCTGCGACCAGCGCGCTGGACGTTGCTGGGGTCGCCTGATGCTAGCGGCGGCTGCTGCCTGGGGGCAGCGGCAGAGCTCATGATCATCGAGACCTTTGATACCAGATTGGTAGGAGCCATGTTCCCTATACTGACGATATGTTTCCATTGCAACGCACGGGCACCCACCTAGTAAAATAGAAGGACTAAAAACTAGTCCTTATAAACCAAACACCCCTAAGTAAGAAAGAAGTGTTATCATATAAAAGTTTAGGATTACACCCCTACATCTATATATACATAAGTACAGTCCTAAAAAAATATTATCTTGTGCTAATTTAACATGATACTAGAGACAAGATTTTTTTTCTAATTCCTAACAAAGCATCATTCTTCTTCCTCTTCGTTCTCCTTCAATGTCGAAAGCCATTACTTATAGGGATAGCAATTTAATCTATAAATCCAAAACCTGACGGGTAACCGACCCGATAGGTGCGGGAACAGATAAAGATTTTGATCTACTGGTGCAACCCACACCTGACTCAAAATTTCGCGGGTATGGTTGTGGTTTTCTATTTTAACCCGCGAGTGACTCGCACCCGACCCGAAATTCACTTTATTCTTTATTTTGCAAAAAATGGTTAATATACAATAGTAATTATTTTGAAATAACTTGGCTAATGATTAATGAAATGTTTTGTTGATGCTCAATATGAGAAGGCTTAATATCTATAAATATAACTCAATAATTGTTAGTACTTAGTTGCTTATAATTGAATTATTGTTTAAAAGTGTACACCGAGTAAGAACCTGTAGGTGATCCAAAATCGGTTGGGTTTAGGTGCGGGTTTGAAATTGCAACCACGAGTGCGATCATGCGTGGGTTTAGTTAGACTTCACGGGTGTGATCGTAGGCAGGTTTTTCTCCACCCGACCTATTACCATCCCTAATGCTTATACTACCATAGCATGGATCCTCATACACCAAGTCATCATATTCAACTGACTAGATCTAATTTCCACCTATAGTGTGCTCATCTTTTTTGGTATCTACAAACTTGAAGTTTCTCAGATACCTGGATGGATCTAATGTCGCCTCTAAGACGAAGATCGCCGCATTGATGGCCACGGGTGCCGCTAAAGTTCCCAATTCGACGTGTGCTACTAGTATGATCAAGATCAAGTGGATGATAACATGACTAAGTCTTTCGCTAATTCACCATTTGACAAGATTTATAACAATTTAAATTTAATTTCTTATCGTTTAGATTGAGGGTGTATTAAACATAGAATGTTATATTATTAAAGATAAAAGGTTATATATAGTAGGAAATAACCATATCCACAAATTTGACAGTGATATTAACAACCATATGAAGGCTTGAGGTTTTGTCCCCTAATCAAGACAATGTTATTACCTGTTATGTAAATAATTCTCATATGTACCAATATGAACATAAGTACCTCAAGAGGACATTGTCTTATGCTACACTAACACCTTCAACTACAGATAAGTTTGATTTTAGTTAGTTAGTAATATTTTACGTTTACCTTGAAGGGCTTATTTGGTTGATAACTTACAAGTTTTACTTAGAAAGTTAATGTTTTTGTCTCGTTGGGCAAGTTTGTAATATACCCGTTTGATTTTAGGTTTGTGCCTAAAAATTGTAACAACTAAAGATGATTATAATTAACCTATATTTATGTAAGTTGATTAATTATATTTTACACATTGATCTTTCATACCAATACACCTTGTAATGCATACCTATGATTAGTATATACCCTAACTCGCTAAATAAATCATATAGATTTGCCTATCCTTTTACTTATAATATTGACTAGAAATAAATCTCTTATGCATATTAAATTATGATAAACATCCCTTTTCATTGTTTCTTAAGCGATCAAAAAATATTTGATCGATAACTAAAAGGAAAATTGTATTCTGGATTTAGTCAATAATACCAACACGGCATGATTTTCTTGTGAGGATCTTTTTCACTTAGAGTTTGTGTATAGTGTGCCATTATTAAATAGTTGCAATAGATAATGTTAAATAATAAGATGACTAGGTTGGTGATTGAGGTAGCTCTAAGATTGAAGCCACTTTTTTATGCCTTTGTTAACTACTACTTCTACACAAATTCATGGAGTTACAATGCTTTCGGTTTACATAAATTTTATTCTATGATTTACTTATTCTTAGACTTGTATTAGAGGGAGTGATTTTTTTACCTTAAAACAAACTTTCTCTACTCGAATGGGTACTTAGTCAACCTCTCATTTTATAGATGGATGTGAAAATCTATTTGTCAACCCCTAAGAACAATATTATATGTAGAGTGACTTGCCCAAGTGGTATTTTTGCCTTTTGGGTACTATTTAGTAGATGGGCTCATCGGTTGGTGTGAGGAGGTTGGTAATGTTGAGGCTCATCTTCTTCAGCGTTTTAGCAAAGATGATGTTAAACCACATTTGACATCAATGAGGACCTTAGTGAGTTGAACTCATGTAACCATCGAATCCAAGATTGGAGGTACCATCCTAGTTTGGAGAATTTTGTATATTGAACTGCCTTGTAAATTGAATTGGGACCTTAGACCACTGCATGTATATTGGAGTTATGGGTTCAGCAACATTATCTTGTAGAGAGTAAGTTTCATCTTCCTTTTAGATGTGGAGGCAACTACTCATAAAATATAAGGTTGACCATTGTTGGGGCGAAGGCGAAGACGCTACCCTTCGCTCCAGGCCTTCATCAACTCGCTGCACCGACGGAGGCAAGATGACCGGCGTGGCCCACCCTTCGTCCTCTTCGCTGCAAGTCGAAGGCCTACGATGAAGTTTCTCCATCCCACGTGGCCCACCCTTCGTCCTCTTCGCTGCAAGGCGAAGGCCTACGACAAAGTCTCTCCATCCCGCGTCCTCGGTCCTACCTGGAGGCCCACGTGGGATTCGGCCCATCGTAATAGGCCCCGCACGGACAGGTGTGTTACGGACCCGATTTGTAATAGCTTTTCTATAATGACAGTTTGTAACCTCCTTTATGGGAATATTCTGGGGATAATCCAGGTGTCTGAGGGCAAAAGCGTCCTTACATCGGGACGTTGGGCGCTCGGGCACCTATAAATACCCCCGTACAGTGCCCTTGAGAGGCTAGATTAACAGAGCAATTGCCATCTCGAGTTAAACCGTACTTGCGTCTTTTTCACTCTCCCGTTGGATCAACTTGCTCAGGATGGCAAGTTCCAACATTTGGCGCCCACCGTTCGTGCTACGAACAAACAACCCGCGATGGCACCCAAAAGAGCTAGTTCCAAGGCAGCCCCCTCCGTCGACAAAGCAGCGAAGGCAGCACTGCTAGCTGAGAAAAAGGGCAAGGCCCTCGCAGACAACACCCATCAAGAAGCTGGCAAAGACGAAGCACACAGTAAGAGACAGCGCAACGATCAACACACTCCCGAAGGCACCCTCCGCACCTGCAGCTCCGGGGGGCAACCACAAGTACCATTCCCAGGCTTCACTCCGCTAGAGGGCGACGAAGCAACAGAGGACGGCAAAGTCATCGACATCTCAGCAGAAGAGCAGCTACAGCTACGGGCCCTGCGCCTCAAGAACCGCAACCTCCAGAAGCAGAAAGAGATCCTTGAGGCCAAGCACCAACGTGTCTTCACGCAAGCCAAGGTGCGCCAGATGATACGAGATGAGGAGCAGAGGGCTCGGGAACTCGAACAGGAGATTGCGCTTATGCAGCGCGAAGGCCAACACGATCTGCAGCACGAGCCGCCCCTCCAACAGCGTGCGCCGGTCGGAGACTTATTTGTTCCCCAGCGCAGACCCTTCGTCCCGCACGCAGCAACTTTCTAGGGCGTCAACTACCTCAATGAGCGAAGCCCTCTGGCACCGCAACTGCAAGTGTCACCATGGCCCGCCAACTTTAGGGCAGGGACCTACCCCAAGTACAACGGCAGCACTGACCTAGCACAATACATCATGAGCTATCAAGTCACCGTCACATCATCCGGAGGGGACGACGCCACGATGGCCAAGTCTTTCATCATCGCCCTCGAGGGTCCGGCCTTGACCTGGTACACCAGATTGCCCCCATTGTCCATCGACTCCTGGAGAAGTCTCCGGGACAAGTTTCTGCTAAACTTTCAAGGGTACCGCCCCGACATCGATGCCTTGGTCGAGCTGTCACTCTGCAAGCAGCAAGAGAAAGAAACCCTGCGGGAGTACTATCGCAAGTTCCTGACTCTCAAGTCATAACTGCCCTCGGTCGACGACCAAATTGCCATACACTACGCCATTAGTGGCCTTCGGCTGGCGTCCTGTACAGTCACTGCATCAGGGACCCACCCAGAAACCTCCAGGAGCTCTACCAGTTGTTTGAAAAGTACGCCAGATCCGAAGAGCTCCACCAGCGCAAGGTCGAGTCTCAAAGAAAGCCTAAGGACCCTCCGCAGTCCAGCCGAACATGGACAAGACCTTCGCAGCCAAACTCTGGTCGGGACAGCCGTAGTCAGCAGCAGGTGCATAACATTGCCAATCAGCACCCCGCCGGCGAAGCCCCTCACCGCCAAGATTATCCCCCCTAGGGCCGCGGCAATGGCACGTGTGGTCGAGGCCGGGGATAGGCGCAGCAGCCGCACAGATATTACTGCCTGTTTCACGACAAAGACTGCACACACCCAACCAAGGATTGCCCGAAAATGAAGGCCACCAGGGACAGGATGTCTCGGGCACAACCCGCCGACAACCCAAGAGTTGTTGCGCACACATATCAACACCACCACCCACCACCATACAACCATGGCCCCGCCCAGCATCTACCCAACCACGCATATCAACACCACCAGGAGGTACAAGTCCTACCACCCCCGCCCCCGCCTCCACATCAACCAAACATCCACCACCAAAATCACCCCCAAGCACCGAAATAGGAAGACTTCGCTGATCAGCCGTATCGCGAAGTCATTCACATGATAACCGGAGGGTCCAGCGTCGACTTCGACACGAAGAGACAAAAGAGGGACCACTACCGCAACATCAACCATGTCGCCATCACCGGTCCATTCGTGCAAACGAAGTGGTCGCATGTGCCGCTAACCTTCGACGCCAGAGATGTTGATCTGCGCAGCGCACCCCACTATGATGCCATGGTAATCAACTGCAGTGCGACAGGCTGGGACCTGCACAAAGTCTTAGTTGACAACGGCAGCCAAGCGGACATCTTCTTCCTCCACGCCTTCGACCGCATGGGCATCAGCCATAGCTTGCTCAAGCCTTCGGACAACCCCCTTTACGGCTTCGGCGGCAAGGGCACCTTCCCGGTGGGCAAGATAGAGCTACCCCTGTCCTTCGGTGTAGCACCCAATACGCGAAGCGAACAGGTCACCTTTGACATTATGGACATGGTCTACCCCTACAATGCCATAATGGGTCGGGACTCTATCAACAAATTTGAAGCGGCCATACATGGATTATACCTCTGTATGAAAATTCCTGGTCCGCAAGGCGTAATAGCAGTGTACGGGAACCAGCAGGCTGTGCGTAACATTGAGAGAGACTTTGTTCCTGGTCAACAGAACGTACACTGCCTCACGGCGCAGCGCGAAGTCCCCGAGGCTACCCGCCCAGCCGCCAACGAACATGAAAAGGCACAGCTGCAAAGCAACGACGGAACGAAAACGGTTCCCCTTGACTCAGCAACGCCAAAGCAAACAGTCATCATAAGCGAAGACCTGACTTCGCAGGAGGAGGAGAAACTCATCTCCTGTCTCTCCCGAAATAAGGACGTCTTCGCCTGGTCTGCCCTCGACCTAGTCAGAGTCAGTCATACCGTCATCGAGCATAGTCTGGGCATCGACCCTTCGGTGCGCCCAAAGAAGCAGCGGTTGTGCAAAATGTCCGATGAAAAAATAGAAGCTACCAAAGCCGAAGTACACCGCCTGCTGGAGGCCAATTTCATCGAGCCAGTCGCCTACCCTATGTGGCTGTCCAACGTAGTCATGGTGCAGAAGAAGAGCGGCAAGTGGCGGATGTGGATCAATTTCACCAGCCTCAACAAGGCCTGCCCCAAGGATAATTTCCCGTTGCCACGGATCGACAAGATAGTCGATAGTGCAGCCGGATGCGAAGTCATTTCACTCCTCGACTGCTTCTTCGGCTACAACCAAATATATATGAAAGAGGAAGACAAGGCTAGTACCAATTTCATCACACCCTTCGGCACATACTGCTTCATCAGAATGTCGGAGGGACTCAAGAACGTTGGGTCAACCTTCTCTCGCCTCACCAAGACGGTGCTCGAGAGCCAGGTAGGCCGGAACATTTTCACGTATGTGGACGACATCGTCGTCGCCAGCAAAAATAAGGAGGATCACCTGGCCGACCTCGTGGAGACATTCGCAAACATGAGGGACGCACGACTTCGCCTCAACCCCGAGAAGTGCGTCTTCGGGGTCTGCTAGGGGAAGATACTGGGCTATCTGGTGTCACACCGCGGGATCAAGGCCAACCCAACCAAGATCCAGGCAATAATCAACATGACACCCCCGCAGTCAACCAGGGATGTCCAACGTCTAACAGGCAGATTGGCCGCTATGAACAGATTCATCTCAAAGTCCGCTGAGCGGAGTCTACCTTTCCTCAAGACACTGCATGGTGCGAAGGACTTCGCGTGGGGACCAGAACAGGCGGCAGCCTTCGCGTCACTCAAGCAGCACCTGTCAAACTTGGCCATTCTCACCAGTCCAGACCCTTCGCTATCGCTTCTACTCTACATCGCCACCTCGCCATATGCAGTCAGCACAGCCCTAGTCCAAGAGCAGAACAGGGAGGGCATGACCCGGCAGTGTCTAGTCTACTACGTCTCCGAGGTCCTCACAGCCTCCAAGTGTAACATGACCGAGTTGGAAAAAAATCTCCTACGCAGTCGTCATGGCAACACGCAAGCTGCACCATTACTTCAAAGCATTCAAGGTGCGGGTCACCTTAGATAGGGGACTGGGAGAGCTGTTCTGCAACCCGGAGGCGTCTGTCCGGATTGCCAAATGGGCAGCCGAGCTCTCCGGCTACCATATCATCTTCGAACCCAGGACAGCAATCAAGTCGCAGGTCCTGGCAGACTTCATCGTTGACTGGACAGGGCCAGTGGCGCAGCAGGACGAACCTACAGATAAAGTGTGGACCATCCACTGCGACGGCGCATGGTGCCACGCGAGGGCAGGCGCGGCTGCAGTCATCACATCACCCACAGGGGTCAAACACAGATATGCAGCACGCCTCAGCTTTGCTTTGGAGTCCGACAGATGCACCAACAACGTAGCAGAATACGAAGCCGTCATCCTAGGCCTTCACAAGCTAAGAGCGCTTGGTGTCACCACCTGCATAATCAAGACAGATTCCAAAGTGGTTGCCGGTCAGGTCGAAAAAGAATATTCAGCAAAAGACCCCACACTCATGCAGTATCTCATGGCTGTTCGCAGTCTTGAGAGACAATTCAAGGGTTTCACCTTACAGCATGTGGACCGAGCCAAGAACGAGGAGGCCGACGCATTGGCCAAAGCAGCTGCCAGAGGCGAAGTCTTGCCCTCCGACGTGTTCTACCACGTCATCAGCACGCCAGCCGTTTGTACTCCAGAGGGTCTACAAATAACCAACGACACCGAGGGCCATCGCATAGTCAACCTCACCATGACTGAAGATTGGCGGGCCCCGATAACCCTGTTCCTGCAAGGATATTATCATCCAAGCAACATCAACGAGGCCAAGCGCCTCAAGCACCGAAGCCGGGACTTCACAACCATTGAGGGCCAGCTATACAAGAAGGGGGTCAGTCAACCTATGCTTAAATGCATCACCGAAACCGAGGGCATCCAGATGAGAGCACCTAGAGGGGGGGTGAATAGGTGATCCTGTGAAACTTGAAAACTTAAGCCACAAAACTTGGTTAATCGTTAGCACAATAATTGCCAAGTGGCTAAAGAGGAATCCTCAACAAAACACAATAACCAACAAGAATCAATCACAGAGATGGCACGGTGGTTATCCCGTGGTTCGGCCAAGACCAACGCTTGCCTACTCCACATTGTGGCGTCCCAACGGACGAGGGTTGCAATCAACCCCTCTCAAGCGGTCCAAAGACCCACTTGAATACCACGGTGTTTTGCTTGCTTTTTCTCAATCCCGTTTGCGAGGAATCTCCACAACTTGGAGCCTCTCGCCCTTACACTTGAAATTCACAAAGAACACGGAGCAAGGGAGGGATTAGCAACGCACACAAGACACAAGAATCAGAGTGTCAACACGCACACAAGTCGCAACAAGAGCTCGCAACACAACTTAATGAGTTCACAACTCCACTAGAGCTCTATATGCTATCACAATGAAAAGAATGTGCGAAATCGATGTCTTGGTGCTTAAGAATGTTGTAGGAATGCTTGGTGTGCTCCTCCATGCGCCTAGGGGTCCCTTTTATAGCCCCAAGGCAGCTAGGAGCCGTTGAGAGCAATCTTGGAAGGCTGATCTTGCCTTCTGTCGACTGGCGCACCGGACAGTCCGGTGCACACCGGACACTGTCTGGTGCCCGATTTCTTTCCATAAACAGCGCAGTCGACCGTTGGCAGCCTGAGAGCCGTTGGCGCACCTGACATGTCCGGTGCACACCGGACAGTCCGGTGCCTTCTTCTAGCCGTTGGCTCGACCACGTGTCCCGTGCAGATTGCGCGGCCGACCGTTGGCCCGGCCGACTGTTGGCTCATCGGACAGTCCGGTGCACACCGGACAGTCCGGTGAATTATAACCGTACGTCGCCGATGAATTCCCGAGAGCGACGACTTTGCCTGTGAACGACCCACCGGACAATCCGGTGCACACCGGACAGTCCGGTGAATTATAGCCATACACCGTCGTCGAAGTCCCGAGAGCAGCCTTTTCCTTCGAGCCAGCCTGGCGCACCGGACACTGTCCGGTGCACCACCGGACAGTCCGGTGCACCCAGACTGGGCAGACTTTGGCTGCACGAGCCATTTCTTCTCCAACTCGATTTCTTCTGTTTCCAGCACTTAGACACAATACATTAGTCCATAAAACAATGTACTAAGTCTGAGAAACATACCTTTATCCTTGATTTGTACTTTGTCCACCTTTTTACACTTAGGCACTTGTGTTGGACACTAAATCACCAAAATACTTAGAAATGGCCCAAGGGCACATTTCCCTTTCAATCTCCCCCTTTTTGGTGATTTATGCCAACACAACATAAAGCAAGTAGAACAAGTACAAAACCAATTCAACTAAGAACTCAAAGTTGTTTTGAATCATATTTGACATATATGGATCACTCTATGCCACCACTTGGTTTGTTTTTGCAAATCAAACTCAAATTCCTATCTCTAAGTTAAACACACATGTTAAGACATAAAGAGAGTCATTCCAAGAGAAATTGATTCAAGATTTCAAAAACTCCCCTTTTTCCCATAATCAATACTTCTCCCCACAAGAAGCCAACTTTTGACAAGAGAGACAATACAAGAGTTTTGACAAACAAAAAGCTCTATTCTACTATTTTCAAAATCTCTCAAGTGGTAGCTGATCCATTTATTGCTTTGGCCTTTATTTTCTCCCCCTTTGGCATCAAGCACCAAAACGGGATCAATCTTGGCCCTTTAACCCCATTGCCTCACCAAAATCTTCAAATAAGAGCAAATGGGCAATAAGAGTATAAATATGAACTTGGAAAAGTTACTCTTTTTCATCGGAGTGCAGTGGAAGTCTTGCATGGTCCAAGTCCACCTTTTCCCTTTCAATCCTCCTTTGAGACTAAAACAGCCAAACTCAAGTACATGGTTAGTCTCAAAGTGTCAAGTTGTAGCACAGCTCCCCCTAAATAAGTGCATCACTTGCAGAAAGGACTTGTGAGGTCCAGGGAGTGTTTGTACAACTTGAACACGACAATAAGCAACAAAATGCAGAATGAACATGATGAAAGGCATAAACACATGTATGCTACAATTCAATCCAAGTTTCACGAATCTAAGATATTGAGCTCACTACGCAGCCTGCAAAAGGTCTTCTCATCTAGAGGCTTGGTAAAGATATCGGCTAGCTGGTTCTCGGTGCTAACATGAAACACTTCGATATCCCCCTTTTGCTGGTGGTCTCTCAAAAAGTGATGTCGGATGTCAATGTGCTTTGTGCGGCTGTGCTCAACAGGATTTTCCGCTATTCGAATAGCACTCTCATTGTCACATAGGAGTGGGACTTTGCTCAGATTGTAGCCAAAGTCCCGGAGGGTTTGCCTCATCCAAAGTAGTTGCGCGCAACACTGTCCTGCGGCAACGTACTCGGCCTCAGCGGTGGATAGGGCAACGGAGGTTTGTTTCTTAGAATTCCATGACACCAGGGACCTTCCTAAGAATTGGCACGTCCCCGATGTACTCTTCCTATCGACCTTACATCCAGCATAGTCGGAATCTGAATATCCAATCAAGTCAAAGTTAGACCCCTTTGGATACCAGATCCCGAAGCAAGGCGTAGCGACTAAATATCGAAGAATTCGCTTCACAGCCACTAAGTGACACTCCTTAGGATCGGATTGAAATCTAGCACACATGCATACGCTAAGCATAATATCCGGTCTACTAGCACATAAATAAAGCAAAGAACCTATCATGGACCGGTATGCTTTTTGATCAACGGACTTACCACCTTTGTTGAGGTCGGTGTGTCCGTCGGTTCCCATCGGCGTCTTTGCGGGCTTGGCGTCCTTCATCCCAAACCGCTTGAGCAAATCTTGCGTGTACTTTGTTTGGGAGATGAAGGTGTCGTCCTTGAGTTGCTTCACTTGGAACCCAAGGAAGTAGTTCAACTCACCCATCATCGACATCTCAAATTTCTGCGTCATCACCCTGCTAAACTCTTCACAAGACTTTTGGTTAGTAGAACCAAATATTATGTCATTGACATAAATTTGGCACACAAAAAGATCACCATCGCAAGTCTTAGTAAAAAGAGTTGGATCGGCTTTCCCAACCTTGAAAGCATTAGCAATTAAAAAGTCTCTAAGGCATTCATACCATGCTCTTGGGGCTTGCTTAAGTCCATAGAGCGCCTTAGAGAGCTTACACACGTGGTCGGGGTACCGTTCATCCTCGAAGCCAAGGGGTTGCTCCACGTACACCTCCTCCTTGATCGGCCCGTTGAGGAAAGCGCTCTTCACATCCATTTGGTACAACCTGAAAGAATGGTGAGCGGCATATGCTAGCAAAATACGAATTGATTCTAGCCTAGCCACAGGAGCAAACGTCTCCTCAAAGTCCAAACCTGCGACTTGGGCATAACCTTTTGCCACAAGTCGAGCCTTGTTCCTTGTCACCACCCCGTGCTCGTCCTGTTTGTTGCGGAACACCCACTTGGTTCCCACAACATTTTGCTTGGGACGAGGCACTAGTGTCCAAACTTCATTGCGCTTGAAGTTGCTGAGTTCCTCCTGCATGGCCAACACCCAGTCCGGATCTAGCAAGGCCTCCTCTACCCTGAAAGGCTCAATAGAAGAGACAAAAGAGTAATGCTCACAAAAATTAACTAATCTTGAACGAGTAGTTACTCCCTTGCTAATATCACCCAATATCTGGTCGACGGGATGATCCCTTTGGATCGTCGCTCGAACTTGGGTTGGAGGTGCCTGAGGTGCTTCTTCCTCTTCAACTTGACCATCCTGTGCTCCCCCTTGATCATGCGCCTCCACTTGAGGTACCTGTTCGTCATCTTGGGTTGGGGGATGCACCATAGTTGAGGAAGACGGTTGATCTTGCTCCAATTGTTCCTGAGGCCGTACATCTCCAATCGCCATGGTGCGTATCGTGGCCGTTGGAACGTTTTCTTCATCTACATCATCAAGATCAACAACTTGCTCTCTTGGAGAGCCATTAGTCTCATCAAATACAACGTCGCTAGAGACTTCAACCAAACCCGATGATTTGTTGAAGACCCTATATGCCTTTTGAAAGGGAATTAGGCTTACACCTAGTTCCTAAATAATTTTGGTGGTTGAATTGCCCAACACAAATAATTGGACTAACTAGTTTGCTCTAGTGTATAAGTTATACAGGTGCCAAAGGTTCACACTCAGCCAATAAAAAGACCAAGTTTTGGGTTCGACAAAGGAGCAAGGGACAACCGAAGGCACCTCTGGTCTGGCGCACCGGACTGTCCGGTGTACCACCGGACATGTCCAGTGCACCAGAGGACTCTGACTTCAAACTCTTCACCTTCGGGAAATTCTAGAGGCGACTCCGCTATAATTCACCGGACTGTCCGGTGTACACCGGACATGTCCGGTGCTCCAAGGAAGAGCGGCCTACGGAACTCGCCAGCCTCGGGAATTCACTTCGGCCACTTCGCTATAATTCACCGGACTGTCCGGTGTACACCGGACTGTCCGGTGCAACAGCGAGGCAACGGATATTTCGGCGCCAACGGCTACCTGCGACGCATTTAATGCGCGCGCTGCATGCGCAGTGGTCAGGCACGCCCATGCTGGCGCACCGGACAATCTACAGTACATGTCCGGTGCGCCACCGGACATCCAGGCGGGCCCAGAAGTCAGAGCTCCAACGGTCGACCCCAACGGCTTTTGGTGACGTGGCTGTCGCACCGGACATGTCCGGTGTGCACCGGACTGTCCGGTGCGCCATCGAACAGACAGCCTCACCAAACGGCTAGTTTGGTGGTTGGGGCTATAAATACCCCCAACCACCCACCATTCATTGCATCCAAGTTTTCACACTTCCAACCCTTTACAAGAGCTAGGCATTCAATTCTAGACACACTCAAGAGATCAAATCCTCTCCCAAATTCCACACAAAGCTTTAGTGATTAGTGAGAGTGATTTGCTTGTGTTCTTTCGAGCTCTTGCGCTTGGATTGCTTTCTTCTCTCTTTGATTCTTCATTGCGATCATACTCACTTGTAATTGAGACAAGAGACACCAATCTTGTGGTGGTCCTTGTGGGAACTTTGTGTTCCAAGTGATTGAGAAGGAAAGCTCACTCGATCCGCGGGATCGTTTGAGAGAGGGAAGGGTTGAAAGAGACCTGGCCTTTGTGGCCTCCTCAACGGGGAGTAGGTTTGAGAGAACCGAACCTCGGTAAAACAAATCCGCGTGTCTCACTTCATTATTTGCTTGCGATTTGTTTTGCACCCTCTCTCGCGGACTCTATTATATTTCTAACGCTAACCCGGCTTGTAGTTGTTATTATTTTTGAGATTTTCAGTTTCACCCTATTCACCCCCCCTCTAGGCGACTTTCAATTGGTATCAGAGCCCGGTGCTTCATTAGAGCCTAACCGCTCGAAGTGATGTCGGGAGATCACACCAAGAGGGAGATGGAGACCGGCGACAAGCCCACTACGAGCCAAGGGAGCACTTCATCGGAAGAGTCCCGCACCAAGAGGAAGGAGAAGAAGAAGGACTCCTCCAAACGGAAGGAGAAAAGATCTTCCTCTTCTCACCACAAAGAGAAGAAGGAAAAATCTTCTTCTCACAAGTCGCATCGGAAAGGCGACAAGCACAAGAGGATGAGGAAGGTGGTCTACTACGAGACCGACACTTCATCAACATCGACCTTCGACTCCGATGCGCCGTCCGTAACTTCTAAGCGCCAAGAGCGCAAGAAGTTTAGTAAGATCCCCTTACACTATCCTCGTACATCTAGACATACTCCATTACTTTCCGTTCCATTAGGCAAACCGTCAACCTTTGATGGTGAAGATTATGCTAAGTGGAGTGATTTAATGAAATTTCATCTAACCTCACTCCACAAAAGTATATGGAATGTTGTTGAGTTTGGAGCACAGGTACCATCCGTAGGGGATGAGGATTATGATACGGACGAGGTGGCCCAAATCGAGCACTTCAACTCCCAAGCCACAACCATACTCCTTGCCTCTCTAAGCAAGGAGGAATACAACAAGGTGCAAGGGTTGAAGAATGCAAAGGAGATTTGGGACCTACTCAAGACCGCGCACAAGGGTGATGAACTCACCAAGATCACAAAGAGGGAAACGATCGAGGGGGAGCTCGGTCGTTTTCGTCTTCGCCAAGGGGAGGAGCCACAAGATATGTACAACTGGCTCAAAACCTTGGTGAACCAAGTGCGCAACCTCGGGAGCAAGAAATGGGATGACCACGAGGTGGTTAAGGTTATTCTAAGATCTCTCATTTTCCTTAACCCCACTCAAGTTCAATTAATTCGTGGTAATCCTAGATACCCACTAATGACCCCCGAGGAAGTTATCGGGAATTTTGTGAGCTTTGAATGTATGATCAAGGGCTCAAAGAAGATCAACGAGCTTGATGAACCCTCCACGTCCGAAGCACAACCGGTGGCATTCAAGGCGACGGAGGAGAAGAAGGAGGAGTCTACACCGAGTAGACAACCAATTGACGCCTCCAAGCCCGACAATGAGGAGATGGCTTTAATCATCAAAAGCTTTCGCCAAATCCTCAAGCAACGGAAAGGGAAGGATTACAAGTCCCGTTCCAAGAAGGTGTGCTACAAATGTGGTAAGCTCGGTCATTTCATTGCAAAATGTCCTATATCTAGTGACAGTGACAGGGGCGACGACAAGAAGGGCAAGAGGAGAGAAAAGAAGAGGTACCACAAGAAGAGAGGCGGCGATGCCCACGTGTGCCGCGAGTGGAACTCCGATGAGAGCTCCACCGACTCCTCCTCCGATGACGAGGACGCCGCCAACATCGCCTTCACCAAGGGACTCCTCTTCCCCAACGTCGGCCACAAATGCCTCATGGCAAAGGACGGCAAAAAGAAGAAGGTTAAATCCAAATCCTCCACTAAATATGAGTCTTCTAGTGATAATAATGCTAGTGATGAGGAGGATAACTTGCGTACCCTTTTTGCCAACCTTAACATGGAACAAAAAGAAAAGTTAAATGAATTGATTAGTGCTATTCATGAAAAAGATGACCTTTTGGATTCCCAAGAGGATTTTCTAATTAAAGAAAACAAGAAACATGTTAAGGTTAAGAATGCTTATGCTCTAGAGGTAGAAAAATGTGAGAAATTATCTAGTGAGCTAAGCACATGCCATGATACTATTGCCAACCTTAGAAATGAAAATGCTAAATTAATTGCTAAGGTTGATTCTCATGTTTGTGATGCTTCAATTCCCAATCTTAGAAATGATGATAATAATTTGCTTGCTAAGATTAAGGAATTGAATGATTCTCTTGCTAGCCTTAGAGTAGAAAATGAAAATTTGATTGCTAAGGCTAAAGATTTTGATGTTTGCAATACTATTATTTCCGACCTTAGAACTAAGAATGATATGTTGCATGCTAAGGTTGTAGAATTAAAATCTTGCAAACCCTCTACATCTACCATTGAGCACACTTCTATTTGTACTAGATGTAGAGATGTTGATATCAATGCTATTCATGATCACATGGCTTTAATTAAACAACAAAATGATCATATAGCATTATTAGATGCCAAAATTGCCGAGGATAACTTAGAGAATGAAAAGTTTAAATTTGCTAGAAGTATGCTCTACAATGGGAGACGCCCTGGCATCAAGGATGGCATTGGCTTCCAAAGGGGAGACAATGTCAAACTTAATGCCCCTCCAAAGAATTTATCTAACTTTGTTAAGGACAAGGCTCCCATGCCTCAGGATAACGAGGGTTACATTTTGTACCCTGCCGGTTATCCCGAGAGCAAAATTAGGAGAACTCATTCTAGGAAGTCTCACTCTGGGCCTAACTATGCTTTTATGTATAAGGGTGAGACATCTAGATCTAGGCAACCAACCCATGCCAAGTTGCCTAGAAAGAAAACTCCTAATGCATCAAATGATCATGCTATTTCATTTAAAACTTTTGATGCTTCTTATGTGCTTACTAACAAATCCGGCAAGGTAGTTGCCAAGATTATTGGGGGCAAACACAAGGGCTCCAAGACTAGTGTTTGGGTACCCAAAGTTCTTGTTTCTAATGCCAAAGGACCCAAAACCGTTTGGGTACCTAAAGTCAAGAACTAAAATTGTTTTGTAGGTTTATGCATCCGGGGGCTCAAGTTGGATACTCGACAGCGGGTGCACAAACCACATGATAGGGGAGAAGAAGATGTTCTCCTCATATGAGAAAAACCAAGATCCCCAACGAGCTATCACATTCGGGGATGGAAATCAAGGTTTGGTCAAAGGATTGGGTAAAATTGCTATATCACCTGACCATACTATTTCCAATGTTTTTCTTGTAGATTCTTTAGATTACAATTTGCTTTCCGTATCCCAATTATGTCAAATGGGCTACAACTGTCTATTTACTGATGTAGGTGTCACTGTCTTTAGAAGAAGTGATGATTCAATAGCATTTAAGGGAGTGTTAGAGGGTCAGCTATACTTGGTAGATTTTGATAGAGCTGAACTCGACACTTGCTTAATTGCTAAGACTAACTTGGGTTGGCTCTGGCACTGCCGACTAGCCCATGTTGGAATGAAAAATCTTCATAAGCTTCTAAAGGGAGAACATATTTTAGGACTAACCAATGTTCATTTTGAGAAAGACAGGATTTGTAGCGCATGCCAAGCCGGGAAGCAAGTTGGCACTCATCATCCACACAAGAACATCATGACAAGTGACAGGCCACTGGAGCTCCTACACATGGACCTATTCGGCCCGATCGCTTACATAAGCATCGGCGGGAGTAAGTACTGTCTAGTTATTATGGATGATTATTCTCGCTTCACTTGGGTGTTCTTTTTGCAGGAAAAATCTCATACCCAAGAGACCTTAAAGGGATTCTTGAGACGGGCTCAAAATGAGTTCGGCTTAAGGATCAAGAAAATTAGAAGCGACAATGGGACGGAGTTCAAGAACTCTCAAATTGAAGGCTTCCTTGAGGAGGAGGGCATCAAGCATGAGTTCTCTTCTCCCTACACTCCACAACAAAATGGTGTAGTGGAGAGGAAGAATCGAACTCTATTGGACATGGCAAGGACCATGCTTGATGAGTACAAGACACCGGATCGGTGTTGGGCCGAGGCGGTCAACACCGCCTGCTACGCCATCAACCGGTTATATCTTCACCGAATCCTCAAGAAGACATCCTATGAACTCCTAACCGGTAAAAAGCCAAATATTTCATATTTTAGAGTTTTTGGTAGCAAATGTTTTATTCTTGTCAAAAGAGGTAGAAAATCTAAATTTGCTCCTAAAACTGTAGAAGGCTTTTTACTAGGATATGACTCAAACACAAGGGCATATAGAGTCTTTAACAAGTCCTCAGGACTAGTTGAAGTTTCTTGTGACGTTGTGTTTGATGAGACTAACGGCTCTCAAGTAGAGCAAGTTGATCTTGATGAGATAGGTGAAGAACAGGCTCCGTGCATCGCGCTAAGGAACATGTCCATTGGGGATGTGTGTCCCAAGGAATCCGAAGAGCCTCCACATGCACAAGATCAACCATCCTCCTCCACGCAAGCATCTCCGCCAACCCAAAATGAGGACGAGGCTCAAGTTGATGAAGGAGAAGATCAAAGAGATGAGTCCCCTCAAGATGACGGCAACGATCAAGGGGGAGATGCAAATGATCAAGACAAGGAGGATGAACAACCAAGGCCGCCACACCCAATAGTCCACCAAGCAATACAACGAGATCACCCCGTCGACACCATCCTCGGCGACATTCATAAGGGGGTAACCACTCGATCTCGTGTTGCACATTTTTGTGAGCATTACTCTTTTGTTTCCTCTATTGAGCCACACAGGGTAGAGGAAGCACTCCAAGATTCGGATTGGGTGATGGCGATGCAAGAGGAGCTCAACAACTTCACGAGGAACGAGGTATGACATTTAGGGCCCGTTTGGCACAGCTCCAGCTCCTGATTCTATGCGAGGATCTAGAGGAGCCGTGCCAAACGGGTATTTTTTAAAACTGATTCTCGTGTGGAGCTGAAAGATCGGGAGTCGTTTTTGTGAAGAAAGGTGGGATCTAAAAAAACCTGCTCCACCCTCCCTTAAAACAGCTCCTCAACCAACCAAATATGGACATCCCCTTAAAGTTTGATCGAAATTACCCGCAATTGCCATTGGACAAAAAAATAACGAGCCAATTTATGGATTAAACATTTGAGACCATTTTATGCACTACTATGATGGAAATATTTTATATGTTATTGTTTCATATCTTTTTCCATATATGCATCCTACTTATTAGTTTGTAACAAAGTTGAACTGTAAAGGGTAAAACAGACAATCACCACAGACCACCAACTCTCAAAGACAAGAATCAGTTTACTTGCCAAACGGTTTTAAAAATGATTCTGATTTTCTAGGAGAATCAGGAGGATCAGCTCCTCATGAGGATCAGGATCTGGAGCTAAAGAAGCAGGAGCTGGAGCTTTGCCAAACAGGCCCTTAGTTCCACGTCCTAACCAAAATGTTGTAGGAACCAAGTGGGTATTCCGCAACAAACAAGACGAGCATGGTGTGGTGACAAGGAACAAAGCTCGACTCGTGGCCAAGGGATATTCACAAGTCGAAGGTTTGGATTTTGGTGAAACCTATGCACCCGTAGCTAGGCTTGAGTCCATTCACATATTATTAGCCTATGCTACTTACCATGGCTTCAAGCTTTACCAAATGGACGTGAAGAGTGCCTTCCTCAACGGACCAATCAAGGAAGAGGTCTATGTTGAGCAACCTCCCGGCTTTGAAGATAGTGAGTACCCTAACCATGTCTATAGGCTCTCTAAGGCGCTTTATGGGCTCAAGCAAGCCCCAAGAGCATGGTATGAATGCCTTAGAGATTTCCTTATTGCTAATGGCTTCAAAGTCAGCAAGGCCGATCCTACTTTGTTCACTAAAACTCTTGACAATGATTTGTTCGTATGCCAAATTTATGTTGATGATATCATATTTGGGTCTACTAACGAATCTACATGTGAAGAATTTAGTAGGATCATGACACAAAAATTCGAGATGTCGATGATGGGGGAGTTGAAGTATTTTCTAGGATTCCAAGTCAAGCAACTCCAAGAGGGCACCTTCATTTGCCAAACGAAGTACACTCAAGACATTCTAACCAAGTTTGGAATGAAGGATGCCAAGCCCATCAAGACACCCATGGGAACCAATGGGCATCTCGACCTCGACAGGTATACCGGTCGATGATTGGTTCATTGCTTTATTTATGTGCATCTCGACCGGACATTATGCTTTCCATTTGCATGTGTGCAAGATTCCAATCCGACCCTAAGGAATCCCACCTTACGGCCGTAAAACGAATCTTGAGATATTTGGCTTATACTCCTAAGTTTGGGCTTTGGTACCCTCGGGGATCCACATTTGATTTGATTGGTTATTCGGACGCCGATTCGGCAGGGTGTAAGATTAATAGGAAGAGCACATCGGGGACTTGCCAGTTCTTGGGAAGATCCTTGGTGTCTTGGGCTTCAAAGAAGCAAAATTCGGTTGCTCTTTCTACCGCCGAAGCCGAGTATATTGCCGCAGGCCATTGTTGCGCGCAATTGCTTTGGATGAGGCAAACCCTGCGGGACTATGGTTACAAATTAACCAAAGTTCCCCTTCTATGTGATAATGAGAGTGCAATCCGCATGGCGGATAATCCCGTTGAGCATAGTCGCACTAAACACATAGCCATTCGTTATCATTTTCTTAGGGATCACCAACAAAAGGGGGATATCGAGATTTCATACATTAACACTAAAGATCAATTAGCCGATATCTTTACCAAGCCACTTGATGAACAAACTTTTACCAAACTTAGGCATGAGCTCAATATTCTTGATTCTAGGAATTTCTTTTGCTAACTTGCACACATAGCTCTTAAGTATACCTTTGATCATGTCTCTTTGATATATGCTATGACTAATGTGTTTTCAAGTGTATTTCAAACCAAGTCATAGGTATATTGAAAGGGAATTGGAGTCTTCGGCAAAGACAAAGGCTTCCACTCCACTCTTCTACTCATCCTTCGCCGTCGCTCCGCCTCACTCTCCGTCTTTGGTATAATCTTCACTCATATGTTTTATTTGCCAAAGAGGAGAAAATAGTTAGGAAAGGGCTTATATCTCACTCAAAGTATCCGTTTTTGGCGATTCATGCCAAAGGGGGAGAAAGTATGAGCCCAAAGCAAAAGGACCGCACCACCACCCTAATTTTAAAATTAATGATTTTCAATTGGTATATTTCAAATTGGTATTTCATTGTGTTCTATAGGGGGAGAAAGTAGTACTTTCAAAATAGATATCTTAAAACCCTCTTGAACACTAAGAGGAGAATTTATTTGAGGGGGAGTTTTGTTTAGTCAAAGGAAAAGCATCTCAAACAAAAGGAGAAAATTTCAAATCTTGAAAATGCTTCTCAAAATCCTATTCATTCACCTTTGACTATCTTGCAAAAGGACTTTGAAAAGAATTTACAAAAGAATTTGCAAAAACAAAACATGTGGTGCAAATGTGGTCCAATATGTCAAAAATAAAGAAACAATCCATGCATATCTTGTAAGTATTTATATTGGCTCAATTCCAAGCAACCTTTGCACTTACATTATGCAAACTAGTTCAATTATGCACTTTTACATTTGCTTTGGTTTGTGTTGGCATCAATCACCAAAAAGGGGGAGATTGAAAGGGAATTAGGCTTACACCTAGTTCCTAAATAATTTTGGTGGTTGAATTGCCCAACACAAATAATTGGACTAACTAGTTTGCTCTAGTGTATAAGTTATACAGGTGCCAAAGGTTCACACTCAGCCAATAAAAAGACCAAGTTTTGGGTTCGACAAAGAAGCAAGGGACAACCGAAGGCACCTCTGGTCTGGCGCACCGGACATGTCCGGTGCACCAGAGGACTCTGACTTCAAACTCTTCACCTTCTGGAAATTCCAAAGGCGACTCCGCTATAATTCACCGGACTGTCCGGTGTACACCGGACATGTCCGGTGCTCCAAGGAAGAGCGGCCTACGGAACTCGCCAGCCTCGGGAATTCACTTCGGCCACTTCGCTATAATTCACCGGACTGTCCGGTGTACACCGGACTGTCCGGTGCAACAGCGAGGCAATGGCTATTTCGGCGCCAACGGCTACCTGCGACGCATTTAATGCGCGCGCTGCGCGCGCAGTGGTCAGGCACGCCCATGCTGGCGCACCGGACAATCTACAGTACATGTCCAGTGCGCCACCGGACATCCAGGCGGGCCCAGAAGTCAGAGCTCCAACGGTCGACCCCAACGGCTTTTGGTGACGTGGCTGTCGCAACGGACATGTCCGGTGTGCACCGGACTGTCCGGTGCGCCATCGAACAGACAGCCTCACCAAACGGCTAGTTTGGTGGTTGGGGCTATAAATACCCCCAACCACCCACCATTCATTGCATCCAAGTTTTCACACTTCCAACCCTTTACAAGAGCTAGGCATTCAATTCTAGACACACTCAAGAGATCAAATCCTCTCCCAAATTCCACACAAAGCTTTAGTGATTAGTGAGAGTGATTTGCTTGTGTTCTTTCGAGCTCTTGCGCTTGGATTGCTTTCTTCTCTCTTTGATTCTTCATTGCGATCATACTCACTTGTAATTGAGACAAGAGACACCAATCTTGTGGTGGTCCTTGTGGGAACTTTGTGTTCCAAGTGATTGAGAAGGAAAGCTCACTCGATCCGCGGGATCGTTTGAGAGAGGGAAGGGTTGAAAGAGACCCGGCCTTTGTGGCCTCCTCAACGGGGAGTAGGTTTGAGAGAACCGAACCTCGGTAAAACAAATCCGCGTGTCTCACTTCATTATTCGCTTGCGATTTGTTTTGCACCCTCTCTCGCGGACTCTATTATATTTCTAACGCTAACCCGGCTTGTAGTTGTTATTATTTTTGAGATTTTCAGTTTCGCCCTATTCACTCCCCCTCTAGGCGACTTTCACCTTTGTATTTGAATCATAACCTAATAAAAACCCTTCTACAGCTTTGGGAGCAAATTTGGAATTCCTACCCTTCTTCACTAGAATGTAGCATTTACTCCCAAATACACGAAAGTACGATACATTGGGTTTGTTACCAGTTAGCAGCTCATATGAAGTCTTCTTGAGGAGGCGGTGAAGGTAGACCCTGTTGATGGCGTGGCAAGCCGTGTTCACGGCTTCCGACCAAAAGCACTCGGGGGTCTTGAACTCTCCAAGCATAGTCCTCGCCATATCTATGAGTGTCCTGTTCTTCCTCTCTACTACACCATTTTGCTGAGGTGTGTAGGGAGCGGAGAACTCGTGCTTGATCCCCTCCTCCTCAAGGAACTCCTCCACTTGAAGATTCTTGAATTCGGACCCGTTGTCGCTCCTTATCTTCTTTACCTTGAGCTCAAACTCATTTTGAGCTCTCCTGAGGAAGCGCTTGAGGGTCCCTTGGATTTCAGACTTATCCTGCAAAAAGAACACCCAAGTGAAGCGAGAAAAGTCATCAACAATAACTAGACCATACTTACTTCCTCCTATGCTCAGATAGGCGACGGGTCCGAAGAGGTCCATATGCAGCAGCTCCAGAGGTCTTGACGTGGTCATCACATTTTTGCTGTGATGTGCTCCTCCCACTTGTTTACCTGCTTGACAAGCTGCACAAGGTCTATCTTTTTCGAAATGAACATTGGTTAGACCTATCACGTGTTCTCCCTTTAGAAGCTTGTGGAGGTTCTTCATCCCCACATGTGCTAAGCGGTGATGCCATAACCAGCCCATGCAAGTCTTAGCCATTAAGCATGCATCTAGACCGGCTTCTTCTTTTGCAAAATCAACTAAGTAAAGTTTGCCGTCTAGTACACCCTTAAAAGCTAGTGAACCATCACATCTTCTAAAGACAGACACATCTACATTTGTAAATAAACAGTTATATCCCATATTACACAATTGACTAACAGATAGTAAATTATATCCAAGACTCTCCACTAAAAACACATTAGAGATAGAATGCTCATTTGATATTGCAATCTTGCCTAAACCTTTCACCTTGCCTTGGTTCCCATCACCGAATATGATTGAATCTTGGGAATCCTTATTCTTGACGTAGGAGGTGAACATCTTCTTCTCCCCCGTCATATGGTTTGTGCATCCGCTGTCGATAATCCAGCTTGAGCCCCCGGATGCATAAACCTGCAAGGCAAATTTAGGCTTGGGTCTTAGGTACCCAACTCTTGTTGGGTCCTACAAGGTTAGTCACAATTTCCTTAGGGACCCAAATGCAAGTTTTATCACCCTTGCATTTTGCCCCTAATTTCCTAGCAACTATCTTCCTATCCTTTCTACAAATAGCAAAGGAAGCATTCAAAGCATGATAAATTGTAGAGGGACCATTCATAACTTTCCTAGAAGCATGAACAAAATTTTTTCTAGGCACATGATGAACATTTTTCCTAGGCATACCCCTACCATGCATATAGGAAGAACTAGGAGCAAACATAGCATACGAGTCATGTGAATCAAAAGCATTGCAATTCCTATAAGACTGTCTTCTATCGTTGTACATAAAAGCATGGTTCTTTTTAGTACTACTTGCCATAGGGGCCTTCCCTTTCTCCTTGGCGGAGATGGGAGCCTTATGGCTTGTTATGTCCTTGGCTTCCCTCTTGAAGCCAAGTCCATCCTTAATTGAGGGGTGTCTACCAATCGTGTAGGCATCCCTTGCAAATTTTAGCTTATCGAAATCACTTTTGCTAGTCTTAAGTTGGGCATTAAGACTAGCTACTTCATCATTTAATCTCGAAATTGAAACTAGATGTCCATTACAGGCATCAATATCAAAATCCTTACACCTAGTGCAAATCATAACATGTTCTATACAAGAATTAGATTTATTTGCTACTTCTAATTTAGCATTTAAATCATTGTTAACACTTTGTAAAGTAGAAATGGTTTCATGACACGTAGATATTTCATAAGAAAGCATTTCATTTCTCTTAACTTCTAAAGCATAGGATTTTTGTGCCTCTACAAATTTGTCATGTTCATCATACAACAAATCCTCTTGCTTTTCTAAAAGCCTATCCTTTTCATTCAAGGCATCAATCAATTCATTGATTTTATCAATTTTATTTCTATCCAATCCCTTGAACAAGCTAGAGTAATCTATTTCCTCATCACTAGATTTGTCTTCACTTGAAGAAGCATAAGTAGAGTCTCGAGTACATACCTTCTTCTTCCTTGCCATAAGGCATGTGTGACGCTCGTTGGGGAAGAGGGATGACTTGTTGAAGGCGGTGGCGGCGAGTCCTTCGTTGTCGGAGTTGGACGAGGAGCAGTCCGAATCCCACTCCTTGCCAAGATGAGCCTCGCCCTTTGCCTTCTTATAATTCTTCTTCTTCTCCCTCTTGTTCCCTTGGTCCTGATCACTATCATTGTCGGGACAGTTAGCAATAAAATGACCAAGCTTACCGCATTTGAAGCATGAGCGCTTCCCCTTGGCTTTGGTCTTGCTTGGCTGTCCCTTGCGACCTTTGAGCGCCGTCTTGAATCTTTTGATGATGAGGGCCATCTCTTCATCATTAAGTCCGGCTGCCTCAATTTGTGCCACCTTACTAGGTAGCGCCTCCTTGCTTCTTGTTGCCTTGAGAGCAAGGGGTTGCGGCTCGTTGATCGGACCATTCAAGGCGTCGTCCACGTACCTCGCCTCCTTGATAATCATTCGCCCGCTAACGAATTTTCCAAGGACTTCTTCGGGCGACATTTTGGTGTACCTGGGATTCTCACGAATATTATTCACCAAATGAGGATCAAGAACGGTAAAGGACCTTAGCATCAGTCGGATGACGTCGTGGTCCGTCCATCGCGTGCTTCCATAGCTCCTTATTTTGTTGATAAGGGTCTTGAGTCGGTTGTATGTTTGAGTTGGCTCCTCGCCCCTTATCATCGCGAACCGCCCAAGCTCGCCCTCCACCAACTCCATCTTGGTGAGCAAGGTGACGTCATTCCCCTCATGAGAAATCTTGAGGGTGTCCCAGATCTGCTTGGCGTTATCCAAGCCGCTCACTTTGTGGTATTCATCCCTGCACAATGAAGCTAGAAGAACAGTAGTAGCTTGTGCATTCTTATGAATTTGTTCATTAATGTGCATTCCACTCTCTACAATCTCCCATATACTAGGATGGAGAGAGAATAGGTGACTACGCATTTTGTGGCTCCAAAATCCGTAGTCCTCCCCATCAAAGTGTGGGGGCTCGCCGAGTGGAATGGAGAGCAAATGTGAATTTGAACTTTGCGGAATACGAGAGTAGTCAAAAGAAAAGTTCGAATTAACCGGTTTCCTTCTCTCGTAGTTGTTGTGGTCGTCGTCCTTTTGGGAAGAAGTAGACTCATCGCTGTCGTCGTAATAGACGATCTCCTTGATGCGCCTCGTCTTCTTCTTCTTCCCTTCCTTCCGTCTATGGCCCGAGCCGGAGTCGGTAGGCTTGTCGTCCTTCGGCTCGTTGACGAAGGATTCCTTCTCTTTGTCGTTGATCACGATTCCCTTCCCCTTAGGATCCATCTCTTCGGGCGGTTAGTCCCTTTGTGAAGAGAACGACTCTGATACCAATTGAGAGCACCTAGAGGGGGGGTGAATAGGTGATCCTGTGAAACTTGAAAACTTAAGCCACAAAACTTGGTTAATCGTTAGCACAATAATTGCCAAGTGGCTAAAGAGGAATCCTCAACAAAACACAATAACCAACAAGAATCAATCACAGAGATGGCACGGTGGTTATCCCGTGGTTCGGCCAAGACCAACGCTTGCCTACTCCACGTTGTGGCGTCCCAACGGACGAGGGTTGCAATCAACCCCTCTCAAGCGGTCCAAAGATCCACTTGAATACCACAGTGTTTTGCTTGCTTTTTCTCAATCCCGTTTGCGAGGAATCTCCACAACTTGGAGCCTCTCACCCTTACACTTGAAATTCACAAAGAACACGGAGCAAGGGAGGGATTAGCAACGCACACAAGACACAAGAATCAGAGTGTCAACACGCACACAAGTCGCAACAAGAGCTCGCAACACAACTTAATGAGTTCACAACTCCACTAGAGCTCTATATGCTATCACAATGAAAAGAATGCGCGAAATCGATGTCTTGGTGCTTAAGAATGTTGTAGGAATGCTTGGTGTGCTCCTTCATGCGCCTAGGGGTCCCTTTTATAGCCCCAAGGCAGCTAGGAGCCGTTGAGAGCAACCTTGGAAGGCTGATCTTGCCTTCTGTCGACTGGCGCACCGGACAGTCCGGTGCACACCGGACACTGTCCGGTGCCCGATTTCTTTCCATAAATAGCGCAGTCGACCGTTGGCAGCCTGAGAGCCGTTGGCGCACCTGACATGTCCGGTGCACACCGGACAGTCCGGTGCCTTTTTCTAGCCGTTGGCTCGGCCACGTGTCCCACGCAGATTGCGCGGCCGACCGTTGTCTCACCGGACAGTCCGGTGCACACCGGATGTCCGGTGAATTATAGCCGTACGTCGCCGATGAATTCCCGAGAGCGACGACTTCGCCTGTGAACGACCCACCGCACAGTCCGGTGCACACCGGACAGTCCGGTGCACACCGGACAGTCCGGTGAATTATAGCAGTACACCGCCGTCGAAGTCCCGAGAGCAGCCTTTTCCTTCGAGCCAGCCTGGCGCACCGGACACTGTCCGGTGCACCACCGGACAGTCCGGTGCACCCAGACTGGGCAGACTTTGGCTGCACGAGCCATTTCTTCTCCAACTCGATTTCTTTTGTTTCCAGCACTTAGACATAATACATTAGTCCATAAAACAATGTACTAAGTCTGAGAAACATACCTTTATCCTTGATTTGTACTTTGTCCACCTTTTTACACTTAGGCACTTGTGTTGGACACTAAATCACCAAAATACTTAGAAATGGCCCAAGGGCACATTTCCCTTTCACCAGATCCTGCGCGAAGTCCACAGCAAAACTTGTGGCTCTCACTCGGGGCCTAGGGCCCTCGCTGCCAAGGTGATCCGTTAAGGGTTCTATTGGCCCGCTATAATCTGTGCCGCAAACCGAGTCACAAGGTCGTGCGAAGCCTGCCAGAAGTTTTCTCCCCGTTCGGGCAGCCCTTCGCAATTCACAAAGCTAATTGCCCACACATGGCCACTTCAACGCTGGGGGTTGGATATTGTCGGGCCACTACCCATGGCTCAAGGGAACCTCAAGTTCGCCTTCGTCGCCGTCGAGTATTTTACCACGTGGATCGAGGCAAGGGTCGTATCCACCGTAACGTCGAAGACTGCCCAGAAATTCTGCTAGCAAAACATTGTTTGCCGGTTCGGAGTCCCATCCGAGCTCACAGTCAACAATGGCAAACAGTTTGATAGCCATGACTTCAGGGACTTCTGCTTCTCCATCGGCACCAAGCTTGCCTTCACCTCAGTATATCACCCGCAATCTAATGGCGTCGTCGAGCGCGCCAACGGTAAGATTTTCACAGCTATCAAGAAAAGGCTACTCGACGACAGCAAGCGTAAATGGGCCGACCTTCTACCTGAAGCAGTCTGGTCGCTAAACACGACCAAATGCTGGGCGACTGGATTCACCCCTTTTCGTCTACTGTACGAATCAGAGGCCATGACCCCACAGGAAATAAAGCACGGGTCACCTCGAACAAGTGCACCAGCCGTCCCCAACGTAGATGAGCCAATGTCCAAAGACCTCATCGACGAAGACCGCGTCTTCGCCCTGCAGGCCCTCAACAAATACCAAGCTCAAACGAAGGCCTGGCGTGACCACGCAGTAGTCCCAAGAGAATTCAGCAAAGGAGACCTCGTACTTGTCCGAACCACCCGGACAGAGTCACGGGGCAAGCTGGAACCAAAGTGGGAGGGTTCGTTCATCGTCAAGTCAAAGGCGTCCCCCAGCGCTTACAGGCTAACAACGCCATCCGGCGAGGACCTAGACCACTCTTGGAATATTGACAATCTCCGCAAATTTTTTGTGTAAATCCTCAGGGCCTACGCGCCCTTGTAATTCACCAAACAGTACTATTCTGGCCCGCACTCTTTTCCTCCTGAGGGGTGAGGTTTTTAACAAGGCGGAGCCATGTAATATACCTGCAAAAAATCCCCCGCAAAACTCAAATACAGCATGTCGAAAAAGACCGCATCGACGGTCTTCGGCATTTGACCATTCCGAAGTCACCGCGAGAGGCAGCGTAGACTACCCTCGCATGCGACACTCCGTGCAAAAGTCGCCCAAGGGTGCAGCCGGAATAGCACAATAAGTGCGCACAGTCAAAGTCTTTTCCAAAAGACACTCCACGCAAAAGTCGCCTACGGGTGCAGCCGGAACAGCGCAATAAGTGCACATAATCAAAGTCTTTTCCTAAAAAGACTCTCCGCGCAAAAGTCGCCTACGGGTGCAGCCGGAACAGCACAATAAGTGCACATAATCAAAGTCTTTTTCTAAAAAGACTCTCCACGTAAAAGTCGCCTAAGGGTGCAGCCGGAATAGCGATAAACGAAGTCTTTTCCAAACACTCTACGTGCAAAAGTCACCTGAGGGTGCAGCCGGAACAGCACAATAAGTGCGCAAATATCAAAGTCTTTTCCAAAAGACTCCATACAGAAGTCGCCTACAGGTGCAGCCGGATCAACGAAGGCGCGCAACCTCAGCATACAAATTATGGTTACATACACACAGCGAGGGCACCATACACTACATTGGCTCAACTTTCGGGATGATACCCATCTCCCTGTAATTGAACAGCATTATCCTCAGTTCCTCACCCTCAAAAAGATTTCACAGCTCCCCTTCACCTATGCTCGCCCCAATCGGCGAGGACAGCAATTCTTGCCTACCAGTCCGGTCCACGCGAAGACGACAACGCTCCATCCCAATATGATGACCACTTCGCGACGATTCACTAACTCTCCGTTTCGCCACCGCCTATGCCCAGTACTCGCACCCGGGAGCCCCCCGGAACCCTCCATGCGCGGCGAAGGCTCCGCTGCAGCCACATCTAACACCGCAGAATAATCCAAGCCTTCATCCGAAGACTCCTCCGTCCACACAATCGAACTCCTAGAATCATCAGACTCAAAACACTTAGGCACAGAACCACACGAATCACCATCGGCAGATACCACGGTTGAGGCCGCCACAAAAATAGTATTGTCAGTAGCGGTTGTATGCGCAGGCCCAAACGTCAGAACCTGCGCAGCAACCGAGGTTCAGTATCACACAGAAAATTTACACTTAAACTTCCCAACGCCTATTCAGCCACCTGTGAGGGCCCGGCCACGGCCGCGGGGTCTTCGGCAGCCGGTTCGACCACCTCCTTCGGGGCGTCCTCTCCCGTTGGCGTGGGGGCTGGCGCAGGGTCTTCGCCATCCCCAGTCGGCGCGAGGGTCGAAGAGGGGCCCTTGCTCGCATCAGACGGTGGTGCCAGCTCCACCCCGAGGCCTCCGGCAGCTAGGCCTCGGGCAGTGTGCTGTCCAGTTCACCGAGGTCTTTGACCTCTTCGGCATGTGCCATCTGCAGTAATAGCACATTCAGCAAAACCACCCATACACATATAGCCGCGCAAATGAGCCCTTACCTGATCAATCGCCCGATCAGACCTCTCCTGGACTACCTCTCGACCGTGTGGACCCCACATCCTGTCGAAGAGCGCCCCCGTCAACTGCTTAAGCACTGGGTCTTCGACCTGGAAGATTGCGCGTTCGAAGTTCTCGTCTGATTGGTCGAAGACCTCGAAATGCCCGCACCCCTCGCGGGACAAAGCATTCACGGCCCCCTCGCAGGTGACGAGGGAAGCAAAGGACATGAGGCCCATCACAATGGTCGGGAGCACCGCCAACTCCTCCTGTAACCACTCTAGGAAGCGGAGGCCCACCTCTTGGCCGGGCGCGTCGAAGGCGGCAGTCCGCGCACCCAGCTCTCGGTACGCGTCCACGAATTGCGAATGCGTCCGCTCGACCTCCACGCGTGTCGAGGCCTCAGCTTTATCCACGCGGTTGCGCAGGCTGTCGAGCCTTGCCTCCAAGTCCTCAGCGTGTTGGCAGGCGAGACTTTTTTCTGCCCACACAAGCTTGGCATCGGCCTGTGCAGCCTGCGCATCAGCAATGGCCTTGTTCGCCTCCCTCCTCTCCTCCACCAGCTGGCGCCGGAGCTCCCCCCTCTCGGCCTCCATTGCGGCCAACTTCTCCGTCAGCCTTCGGTTTTTGCTTTCGGCAGCCGACTTCTCCCGAACAGCATCCGCATGCTGTGCCCGGAGACGCTCGACTTCGGCAGCAAACTCCGCAGTTAGAGCACCCGACGTGACACGGTCGGTGAAGTCGGCCACCTGACACCAAAAACCATGAGACTCGCAACCTCAAAAAACAACGAACTAGCGAGGTCCAACACGACTTACATGTTGCAGCTGCTGCGACGCTCGCTTTAGCTGCTGGGACACGGAGCCCGCTACTTCCTTAGCAACGGCGGCCGAGGATATCTCGCCGCTCGCGCAGAAGGCGGACCACGGGTCCCGCAGAACACCCTTCGCCCCATCCGCCGCCGTCGATGAAGGGGCCGCCACTAGAGTCGGAACAAGAGGCAGTTGCCCCATTTTAGACCCTGCACCATGATATTAGTTAAAAAAACCCCACAACAAAAAAAACTTACCACCAAGATAATCTGACACACTGATGTCTGTGTCAAAGTCAGCAACACGCACCCCCTCCTCGCCAGCACGCGCCGGGGAGGGCACCTTTCGCCCCTTGGCGGGCTCGCCCGAGGGTGACTTGCCCGCACCAGAAGCAGCAGCCTTCGCACCCTCCAAAGACTTCCTCAGCCCAGAGGCAGCCGGCTTCGCAGCCAGCACTAGCTTGCTGCTGCCGGGGGCGACAGACTTCGCCCCCCCCCCCCCCGCGCGCCTTCTTCGCTTTGCGGAAAGGATCTCCGATTCTAACGACCGCTCGGCGTTTCTACGCAGCGTCTTGTCGATCCTTCTCCATCACTGCCAATACAATAGTAGCAATAGTCTGTCCGTAAGGAAAAATCTTCAAGTCACGAGCCATACGAGACGTAAACATGTCTTCGCCAGCTACGCGGGGGATCGGAACATTCTTTGGCCATCGACCCCCAGTAACCTTCAGCATTCGCGCCGAAGACTCCCGGAGCTCGGGCGAAGACATCCTTCCACCGAGGGCAGCGCAAGTCCCCATCAACTCCATGGCAAAACGTTCAGAGACCCCCACTCCACCCACTGCAGTACCTATTTTTCTCTTCTTAGTGGCTGGGGCAGCCTCCTGCGAAGGGCCTTCCTCAGTCACGGCCATTGGCTTCTTACCGTGGCGGTCGACGTTCGTGGCAGCGTCATCCCCGGGATAGCCACCGTATGGCAAGCAGTTTAATTCGAAGACCCGATTCAATCGAACATTGGACCCCCGGATATCCCAACTCCGCACACCCTCTGTCCTCGGCACATAGCGCCCCACAATCCTCGCCGCACCGTCCTCCACCTCACGCATGAACGCGGCCGGGTCTTGGCCGCGCAGATCCAAGGAGAAGGCTGGACTCCGTACCACCTGCTGACCCAAAGAAGGCATCTTGCAAGGGCATACTTCGCCCAGCGCCCAGCCATGCGCCAGGGGCCACACCCCATAACCAATGAACTCTTCAACCAAATCACACCCACTGCTCATACGGGCAGCGTACCTGAAAGGGAAATGTGCCCTTAGGCCATTTCTATAAGATATTGGTGATTAAGTGCTCCACACAAATGCTTTGAGTGATATTTGTGCCAAAGACTCATGAAGTGCAAATCAAGATTAAAGGTATGTTTCTAGACTTAGTACATTGTTTGAAGACTAATGTATTATGTCTAAGTGCTAGAAATAAGAGAAATCGTTTTGGAGAAAAGTTGGCTATGTACAGCCAAAAGGCTGCTCGGTCTAGGTGCACCGGACTGTCCGATGGTGCACCAGACAGTGTCCGGTGTGCCAGGACCAGTCCCGATGAACAGCCTTCTCTCGGGTCTCGACGGTGGCGTACGGCTATAAATCATCGGACTGTCTGGTGGTGCACCGGACTGTCCGGTGAGTCGTCTGCGGCGAAGTCACCGCTCTCGGGAAATAGTCAACAGCGTACGGCTAAAATTTACCGGACTGTCCGGTGAGCCAACGGTCGACTGCGCCAACGGTCGGTCACGCAATCCGCGTGTGATGCATGGCCGCGCCAACGGTCGGCAGGGGGCACCGGACTGTCCGGTGTGCACCCGACAGAAGGTAAAAATTGTCTTCCCAGATTGCTTCCAACGGCTCCTAGCTGCCTTGGAGCTATAAAAGGGACCCCTAGGCACATGGAGGAGAACACCAAGCATTCTTTGATCATCTCTAAGCACCAAGACTTCATTCTAGCGCATTTGATTCTTTGTGATAGTGACTTGAGCTCTATTTGGGTAGAGAACTTCTCGCATTGTGTTGTGAGCTCAAGTTGTGGCTAGTGTGCGTGTTTGTGCTCTTGCTTTGAGTCTTGTGTGTGTTGCTCTTCCCTCCCTTACATCCGTGCTTCTTTGTGATCATCAAATTGTAAGGGCGAGAGGCTCCAAGTTGTGGAGATTCCTCGCAAACGGGATATAGTGAAAGAAAGAAAAACACCGTGGTATTCAAGTTGATCATTGGATCACTTGAAAGGGGTTGAGTGCAACCCTCGTCCATTGGGATGCCACAATATGGAGGTAGACAAGTGTTGTACTTGTCGAACCACGGGATAACTCGTGTGTCTCTTGTGACTGCTTTTTGTGTGATTGTTGTGATTCGCAAGAGCTCGCCTTATAGTCACTTGGCATTATCTCTCTAACACTTAACCAAGTTTTGTGGCTATAAGTTTTAAGTGTTTTTATAGGATCACCTATTCACCCCCCCTCTAGGTGCTCTCAATTGGTATCGGAGTCGTTCTCTTCACGAAAGGGACTAATCGCCCGAAGAGATGGATCCTAAGGGAAAGGGGATGGTGGTCAACGATAAGGAGAAGGAATCCGTCTTCAACGAGCCAAGAGACGATAAGCCCACTGACTCTGGCTCGAGTCACAAGAAGAAGGACGGGAAGAAGAAGAGGCGCATCAAGAAGATAGTCTACTACGACAGTGATGAGTCCTCTTCTTCCCAAAGAGACGACGACTACGACGAGAAAAAGAAATCGGTCAACTCAAACTTTTCTTTTGATTATTCTCGTATTCCATCTAACTCCAATGCTCATTTACTTTCAATTCCACTTGGGAAACCTCCGCACTTTGATGGAGAGGACTACGGATTTTGGAGTCACAAAATGTGTAGCCATTTGTTATCTCTTCATCCAAGTATATGGGAGATAGTAGAAAATGGAATGCAATTTGACAGTACGGATAATCCCATGTTTATCAATGAACAAATTCACAAAAATGCACAAGCTACCACTGTTCTATTAGCATCCTTGTGCAGGGAAGAATACCATAAGGTGAGCGGCTTGGATAACGCCAAGCAGATTTGGGACACCCTCAAGATCTTGCATGAGGGGAACGACACCACCATGATCACCAAGATGGAGTTGGTGGAGGGCAAACTGGGAAGGTTCGCAATGATCAGGGGGGAGGAGCCAACTCAAATGTACAACAGGCTTAAGACCCTTGTCAACAAAATAAGAAGCTATGGAAGCACGAGATGGACGGACCACGACGTCGTCCGGCTATGCTAAGGTCCTTCACTGTCCTTGATCCTCATCTTGTAAACTCTATTCGTGAAAATCCTAGGTACACCAAGATGACGCCCGAGGAAATACTCGGAAAGTTTGTAAGCGGGCGAATGATGATCAAGGAGGCAAGATATGTTGATGAGGCATTGAATGGCCCAATGTCGATCCACGAGCCTCAAACCGTTGCTCTCAAAGCAACAAGTAGCAGGGAAGCGCTACCTAGCAAGGTGGCGCAAGTTGAGGCGGCTGGGCTTAACGAGGAAGAAATGGCCCTCATCATCAAGCGCTTCAAGACGGCGCTAAAAGGTCGCAAGGAGCATCCCAACAAGAGCAAGACGAAGGGAAAGCGCTCCTGCTTCAAGTGTGGTAAGACTGATCACTTTATTGCTAACTGTCCCGATAATAATAGTGACCAGGGACAAGAGAAAAGTGGGAAGAGGGAAAAGAAGAAGGCCTACAAGAAGGCGAAGGGCGAGGCGCACCTCGGCAAAGAATGGGACTCTGATTGTTCGTCGTCCGACTCCGACGACGAAGGACTCGCCGCCTCGGCCTTCAAAAAGTCGCCGCTCTTCCCCAACGAGCGCCATACTTGTCTAATGGCAAAGGAAAAGAAGGTAAACACTAGAGAAACTCCTAAGTACTCTACTTCTAGTGATGAGGACTCTAGTGATGATGAAATTGATTACACTAGCCTGTTTAAAGGATTAGATAGAGCAAAAGTAGAAAACGATCAATGAATTGATTGATGCTCTAAATGAAAAGAATAGACTTTTAGAAAATCAAGAGGATCTTTTATATGAAGAACATGATAAATTTGTAAGTGTGCAAAAGTCTCTTGCTTTAGAAGTTAAAAGGAATGAAATGCTTTCTTGTGAATTATCTACTTGTCATGAGACTGTGGCTAGCTTAAGAAGTATTAATGATGATTTAAATGCTAAGCTAGAAGTAGCAAATAAATCTAGTTCTTGTGTAGAGCATGTTGTGATTTGCAATAGGTGTAAGGATTTTAATGTTGATGCTTGTAGTGAACATTTAATTTCCATAGCTAGATTAAATGATGAAGTGGCTAGTCTTAATGCCCAACTTAAGACTAGCAAAAATGACCTTGATAAACTAAAATTTGCAAGGGATGCCTACACTGTTGGTAGACACCCCTCAATTAAGGATGGGCTTGGCTTTGAGAGGGGAGCCAAGAACTTAACAAGCCAAAGGGCTCCCATTTTCAACAAGGAAAAAGGGAAGGCTCCTATGGCTAGTAGTAGTCAAAAGAATCATGCATTTATTTATGATAGAAAATTTTCTAGGAATGCTCATCATAACAGGAGTTTTAATGCTTATGATTCACATGCCATGTTTGGTTCAAGTTCTTCCTTTGTGCATGGTAGAAATATGCCTAGGAACAATGTTGTTCATCATGTACCTAAGAAAATGCAAAATAAATCTGCTACTGTTTTTCATGCCTGCAACACTGATTTTGTACTTTCATGTAAAAATAAGAAAGTGGTTGCTAGGAAATTGGGGGCAAAATGCAAGGGAGATAAAACTTGTGTTTGGGTCCCTAAGGCTATTGTTACTAACCTTGTAGGACCTAACAAGAGTTGGGTACCTAAAACCCAAGCCTAATTTGCCTTGCAGGTTTATGCATCCAGGGGCTCAAGCTGGATTATCGATAGCGGATGCACAAACCACATGACGGGGGAGAAGAAGATGTTCACCTCCTACGTCAAGAACAAAGATTCCCAAGACAATCATATTCGGTGACGGGAATCAAGGCAAGGTTAAAGGACTAGGAAAGATAGCTATTTCATCCGAGCATTCCATATCTAATGTGTTTTTAGTTGAATCGCTCGGGTATAACTTGTTGTCCGTTAGTCAATTATGTAATATGGGTTACAATTGCTTATTTACCAATGTAGATGTGATGTCTTTAGAAGAAGTGATGGTTCATTAGCTTTTAAGGGTGTACTAGACGGCAAACTCTATTTAGTTGATTTTTCGAAGGAGGAGGTCGGTCTAGATGCATGCTTAATTGCTAAGACTAGCATGGGCTGGCTGTGGCATCGCCGTCAAGCACATGATGGGATGAAGAACCTTCACAAACTTCTGAAGGGGGAACATGTGTTAGGTCTAACAAATGTGTTTTTCGAAAAAGATAGACCTTGTGCAGCTTGTCAAGAATGTGATGACTACATTATGTGGCAGAACCACCCGAATTATTCCAGCTTAAGTGCCTAAGTCACGCCCCAGGGGCCGCAACACACTTAAATCGGAATAACCCGTCAGTCCCTCCGATCTAGTCTGATAGAGCCACTTAACCAGGATCAAATTCCACAATCTCACTCGAAGGTGAGTCACAGGAGAAATACAATAAAACAGGAAACCTCAAATTAAGTACTGAATTATTACATAGATCGGAGTTTTTCGAGTAGAAAATAAGAGTTCACGAAATAAAATGCAGCGGATAATCGATGTCGTCGGTATCGAGGAATTGGGCAAGGCCTAGCCCACTACTCCTCGTGCTCCTCTCCTGCCGGAGCAACATCCCACTCGACCGTCCAACCCGGTGGCAGGGTGGTAGGCCAAGTCACACCATCAACCATATCCTGAATCGTACCTGCAAAAATTATGCCACAAGCAAGGCTGAGTATACTAATACTCAGTTAGACTTACCCGGTGTGAGGAATCTACTCCTCTACCTCTAGACTATGCAGCTGTTTGGCTGAGGGGTTTGGTTTGCTAAGAGCACTAGCTGTTTCTAAAATCAATTCTTAGCTTTTCAAATTCTAGTATTGTTATTTTAGCTACGTTTGCTCCTTCTAAGCATACATGGTAACAAGCATTTAGTTCAATCAACAAATTGTCTCATGTAACCTCATTTCACTTCTTACTCGATGTAGTACAAGGGGTCAAGCAGTCTCATTAGCTGCGAGAAGCAGACGATTCAAATCGAGTTTTATCCTTGCAAGGTAAACCTAAACACACGACATGTCAAGGCACTCCGTCCCCACACATGTCAACCGTCCCCATCGATTCCCCGTTCGCGTCCAGGCCTCACCGCCTTGGCATACAATGCTCCACTGACCCCGGCTGCCGCCGTGCAGTGACCGCACTTGTACCCACCATAGCTAGCATAGGAGACCCAATCTCAGGTCGCGTGAGGGATAAAGTCCACGCCCGGCTTCACTCAGGTACTAGGTTTATCGGTTACCATATTTCCCGACATGTGTTTAGTACGTTCAAACGCTTGACTCAGGTATCCACACATTAATCCTTAATTCCTTTTTCTCGTCTCATGGACAAGGCATCCTCCCTGGATCCAAGTCCATAGACTAACATAGATCCCGTTATCAAGATTAATACAATCAATTCCTGACCTCGCACGAGTGCTAGAAAAATCACTCAACTTCTACCGAGATCCTGAATAGCAAAGCAGCTACTCGACCTAGCATACTAGTATTCATCTCAAAAAGGAATCCTAAGTTCATGCAACTAGAGGTTTCAAGCAACTCCTACACTTAAGTGCACATTACAACCCTACAAACATTAAGTGTAGTAAAGTAGCATATAATAATACGGTTATGCATATAAACTGGGGCTTGCCTTCAATAGCTGGGGCTGCGGGGAGATCCTCGATAGCAGCCTCGGGAGCTTGCTCCTGGTCCTCCTCTTGGACAGTTCCTTGCTCGGGGATGAGCACCTACTCTCCGTCGGCGAGATTACAATCTAATGAATGCAATGCATAAGATATATGCATGATATGATATGTGCTTTAGTAATTTAAACTTTTGATGGTGTATGATCTACTTGAGTTAGATAGAGCTAAATCTTGCTTATACGAGATTTTTGGTGGTATACTTGGTAATTTGGATCAAACTTAGCTAAGTTAAGTGGTAGGTTTATTTTTGGGGTTCCACTGAATTCTTTTTAAGGTCTTCAGTGAGAATTGCCAAGAATTCAAGTTGGACTTATGGAGTGAGGTTTATCATTCCTCTTTTTCCCTTGATCTTCTTTAGGTTTTAGGGTGGGTTTGAACTACAAGTCACCTTAATAAACTTCCAAAAATTCTTTAAAAATTACAGTGGCTTATTATTGGTGTATGATTCTCTGTCTCAAAATTTAAGGTTCTAGAAGTGAATAGTTTTCTCTGGACAAAATTGCCAAATTTTAAGGCAGAAGGGGTGATTTGAACTACAACTATCATTCAATAGTAGGTAATTCTCTAGGACTTACTTTTGATGGCATTTAGATGCTATAACATGACTTGGTACAAATTTCTAGCCATTAATACTTATTAGTTATTTTACTAGGATTTTCTAAAGTTTCTGGCCAAAGGGGTGCTCTCTACTACCACTATATTTGAAAAATATCAAACAACAAATTTCTGATTTTTCCTAGCTTCTTCTTTGCGCAAGAGCAATCATTCTGAAGTTTGGCATCTTTTTGCTTAAGGGAAGGGGTGGTATGCATTAATTGGATTAAATGGCTTTTTTTATAAAATATTGGCAATAGGTATTATTTTGCATCTTTTCAATAGGTTTGTATTTTTCTCTGGTGGCCTATCTCATTATTGGTCTAGCAAAATTTTATTTGCCCATTATTGCATTATTTTGGGTCACTCATGATTTATTTGGAATATGACTCATTATCATATTATTTTTATTTACCTTACTTAAAATGATGGGCTTGGGTGTTCATTATTTTAGTGGGGTTTTGGTGGTTACAAGTCCACTGGATTTTTATTATCAATTTTGGGTCTGGTTTTATAATTCTAATAATTGATTTCTAGTTGGAATAATGCTAAATAAAACATTTCACTTTGAATCTGATCTGGACTAGAGGTTCCTTTATTTTTCCTAGGTTCTTTGTTACTTAAGCAAACTAGGAAAAATAATTTCATCCACTGGTCATTAATTTCTAAGGCCTTTCTGATTTTCCTAAGGTTTGGGCAAAATGGCTTTTAATAGATGTCTCCACTAAATTTTTCAATACTAGGGTTCTCACTATTTTTAAACAGCGTTTCAATGGGGTTTGAACATCTACAAATTTTCTTAGGTTCAGCACAGAAGCATAACCAATTTTCCTTAATTAAATAGGGTTTGGTGAGTTTCTGTATTTAGTTTTAAACTCTAAAAATTAGAACAGAAAGCATAGGGTTCAGTATTTTTAATTGATAGTCCATAATATTTAGAATCCAGCAAAATTGGTTTGACAATTTTTGGTTAAGTATTTCTTAAGTTATGAATTTACTAAGTTCTCTGTTTATAAAAAAATTTAACAGAAATGATTAAATGGAAAACTACTTTGCAACTGGGTCCCTGGCGGGTGTTTTCAAGTTTCCTTACAGACTAGTCCCTGGGCTACTATTCAATTGAGTCACTGACATTTTAGAAAACCCCCTGGATTCTTCTAATCCTAACCCGAGGTCCTTCCCCCAATTTAAACAGTACCCGCGGCGGAAGATAGGGCGGAGGGGCTTACCGGCGGCGAGACTGCTCCGGTGATGTGGTCGAGGGTGTAGGGGAGGTCTTGAGGGTCATGGCGATGTGCAGGTCACCGTCAGGGATGGTCGGAGTCGGCCGGTCCGCATGCGCAGGCGGGGGAGCTCGTCGGCGGCGAGGAGTCCGGCCTATCCAGGGCACAATTGACCGATTGAACGGGTCAGAGAGCTTCACTGGGTGCTAGGAAAGACATGGTTGCAAGGAATTTGGCAATGGCTTACCGGAGAGCTCGGTCCACGCGCGGGGGCGGGCGACCGAAGTTCGGCGAGGGTGATCTCGGGCTTCCGGTGAAGTTCTGTCGGGTCCGAGGACTTGGAAAGCTTCACGGGCCAATGGCGAAGCTGACTGAAGCGCTGGCACGACTTGGACGCGACTGGAGAGAGCTGGCCACGGTGGCCGAGGCTCTGAAAGCTTGGCGGGCGGTGGCGCGGCGTGCTCGGGGCAATTTCCGGTGATCTCTGACTTCGGCAAGACTTGAGAGCACGCAGAGATGAATGGCCGAGGCTTGGGCGGCTTTATAGGCATGGCGCGGTGCACGGGCGGCCGTGGACCGGCGAGCGCGCGCGGGCGTGCAGTGGGAGGCGCGGGTGCGCGAACGGGCGTGAATCGGAGGTGTCAGCCACGGTCAAACACATGTGCCAGTTGCCTCTGCCCTAGTTCTAGCGCTGATTGGGTGCAAATCTTCACGAATTTGGGCAAGATCGCTGTGAAGGATTTGTTCACCTGACCTTGCTTTGTCTTTTGTGTATGGACGTCGCGCGGTTTTAGGCTAGGGACAGGGAGTTGTAGCGTCACCAAGGTGCCAGTGTCAGAATGTCTGGTCCCGAGGTCAAACTGCGCCAAAACCGTGTCAAATGAATTTGGTTTGAGTTCAAACTTTTCCAGGGCGTGTTCAAGGGAATTTGGCACAACTTTGATATTTGGATCTCCTGGTTTTGAGTTTCGAAAAACAGAGAACACAGTTGATCCTTGGAAAGAGGTCTGAAATTCAGAAATTCAGAAATCTGAATTTCTCCAAGGGTTCATGGTTCAAGGGCTGATTTGGGAATTTTAAAAAAAAACAAAAGGCCAAACTCTCTTACTATGATTTGTTAGTTATTTGATGAACTAAAACTTTGTAATTTGGTCATATCTAAAATTTGCATTTCCCCCCATGACTTCTCCCAATTACCCTTTATGCCTAACTTGGCTTACTTAGGATTTATTAGGGTTTGAGAGTCTTTCTCTCTCAAGGTTCATGACTGGATTAAGGAGAGTTTAAGAAGATTCATTATAAAACTTTGCTCTAAATTTTCTTTTGATGTTCAACCCTTTACTAAATTTACATGTGATAATAGGTTGGGGTTAGCTTAGGGAAGAACCCTAGGTGACACTGGGGTGTCACAGCCTTCCCCCCTTAAAGGAATCTCATCCCGAGATTCGGGTCAGAGTCCACCCGGGGTGAAGCGAAGGGTGAGACTTATAGGAAGTGGGTGCTCTTATTATTAGGGCAATTTGCTCTTCGAATGTCATTCTCTTTGCAACTTCAGAAGGAAGTCCTTTTTAAGTTTTGTTCCATGATTACTTCATTCTGATTTAAGATCATATTTCTGAATTTTAGATTTGAAGGGCAGGAGGAGGGGTTGGGTGTGATTACGTACCAATTTCCTTAGGTATGCAATCGAGGAAGTTGGATCGCAAGAATTCCTCAGTCTCCCAAGTAGTCTCTTCCTCTGAGTGATTACTCTATTGGACCTTATACATCTTGATCGATTTAGCCCGAGTTGATCTTTCTTTGCAATCCAGAATCTTGGAAGGGTACTCTTGGTACGATAGATCTGGCTCGATCTCCAATTCTGGCTCTGCTATGATCTCGGTCGGCAATCGAACACACTTCTTTAGCTGAGATACATGGAACACACTGTGAATGGCAGACATTTTTGAAGGTAACTTCAGTTTATATGCCACGGGTCCACAGGCTTCTATGATCTCATAAGGTCCAACATAACGAGGGGTTAGCTTGCCTTTGATTCCAAACCTCTGCACTCCCTTGGTGGGTGATACCTTGAGGTACACGAAATCTCCCACCTTGAGCTGGAGAGGTTTCCTTCTTTTATCATGGTAACTCTTCTGCCTGGCCTGAGCAGCTTCTAGATTTTTCCTGATTAGTTTGACCTTCCTTTCAGCTTCAGTCACTAAGTCAGGTCCGAAAACTTCTCTTTCTCTAGGCTGAGACCAATTGAGTGGTGTCCTACACCTTCTTCCATAGAGGGCTTCAAAAGGTGCCATCCTTACGCTGGATTGATAACTGTTGTTATAAGCAAACTCTGCCAAGGAGAGATGCTTATCCCAGTTCTTGCCACAATCGATTGCACAAGCTCTCAGCATATCCTCTAGAATTTGGTTTACCCTTTCAGTCTGACCATCAATCTGTGGGTGGTAAGCTGAAGTTCTGATTAGCTTGGTTCCCAAAGACTCCTGCAGTTGTTCCCAAAATCTGGCAACAAATTGGGCTCCTCGGTCAGAAACAATGGTCTGAGGTAATCCGTGCAAACACACGATCCAGTCAATGTACAACTCTGCATACTTTTGAGCCTTATCAGTGGTGTGCACAGGGAGAAAATGTGCCACTTTCGTCAGTCGGTCCACAATAACCCAAATCGAATCATGATGACGAGAGGTGTTGGGCAGACCCATGATGAAATCCATGTTGATGTCATCCCATTTCCACGAAGGTATAGATAGGGGTTGCAAAGCTCCAGCTGATTTCAAGTGGCTTGCCTTTATCCTCTGACAGGTGTCACATTCCGATACATACTGGGCTATCTCCCTCTTCATTCTGGTCCACCAATACAAAGGCTTTAGATCATGGTACATTTTGGTGCTTCCCGGATGCATAGAGAATTTGGAGAGATGAGCCTCGTCCAAGATTTTCTTCTTGAGGTCCTTGTTTTTAGGAATCACCAATCTGCTTTTGAACCATAATACACCATTTTCATCTTGGCGGAAACATTTATACTTCTCAACCTTCTGATGGAGACTCTCCTTGATAATCTGCACTCCCTTGTCACTGAGCTAGGCCATGATGATCTGGTCTTGCAAGGCGGCTCGACAGAAATGTGAGACAAAGCACCAGAAGGAATCACTTCAATTTGCATCTTGCTCAACTCATCACACAAGGTGTTGACGCGAGAATCCATCAGAATACAATTGCATTGCAACTTCCGACTCAAGGCATCTGCTACCACATTGGCTTTCCCTCGGTGATAATGTACCTCCAGATCATAATCCTTGATCAGCTCTAGCCATCTTCTCTGCCTCATGTTGAGATCAGCCTGAGTAAAGATGTACTTAAGGCTCTTATGATCAGTGAAGATGTTGTAGTGGGTTCCCATTAAATAGTGCCTCCACATTTTTAATGCATGAACCACTGCTGCCAACTCGAGGTCACGAGTGGGATAATTTTGCTCATGAGGCCTGAGTGCTCTTGAGGCGTAAGCAATGACTCGATTGTCTTGCATCAAGACACAACCTAGTCTAGTGTCAGAGGCATCACAATACACGTCAAAAGGCTTGCTGTTGTCGGGTTGCGCTAACACTGGTGTTGTGGTCAGATGTTGCCTCAATGCATGGAAGGCATCTTCACACTTCTGACTCCAAACAAACTTGGCTTCTTTCTTCAGCAGCTCAGTTATAGGCTTCGCAATTCGAGAGAAATCCAGAATAAATCTTCGGTAATAACCAGCTAATCCCAGAAAACTCTGAATCTGACGGACAGTCGTTGGTGGCTTCCAGTTCATCACCTCTTGCACCTTATCAGGATCAACAGTTATTCCTGCCTGTGAGATAGTGTGACCCAAGAATTTGATTTCCTTTAGCCAAAAATCACACTTTGACAACTTGGCATAAAGGTGGTGCTCTCGCAGACGTTGAAGCACTACATGCAAATGCCCAGCATGTTCTTCTTCGTTTTTAGAGTACACCAAGATATCATCGATGAACACCACTACGAATTTGTCCAATTCAGGCATGAAAACAGAATTCATCAGATACATGAAATATGCTGGTGCATTAGTCAGCCCGAAAGACATCACCAAGAATTCATATAGCCCATATCTGGTTGAGAATGCCGTCTTCGGAATATCGCTTGCTTGTATCTTGATATGATGGTAGCCGGAGCGAAGGTCTATTTTGGAAAACACCTTAGCCCCGACCAACTGGTCAAAAAGGACATCAATACGAGGCAAAGAATACATGTTCTTGATAGTTACCGCATTAAGAGGGCGGTAATCTATACACAGCCTCAAGCTTTCATCTTTCTTCTTCACAAACAGTGCTGGACATCCCCAAGGCGAAGTACTTGGGTGAATAAATCCCTTATCCAGCAACTCCTTCAATTGCTTCTTCAATTCTGCCAACTCAGTTGGTGGCATTCGGTAAGGCCTCTTGGAAATTGGTGTCGTTCCCGGTTGCAACTCGATGGCAAATTCAATATCCCGGTCGGGTGGCATTCCTAGCAATTCATCAGGAAAGACATCTGCATACTCACAGACCACTGGGATCTTCTTCAGAGGTAACTCCGTCATAGAGAAAGCACATGACTGAGTAGAACCCTGACTGGGCAGAATCAAGGTGAAGTTCCCACAGAACGGAGAATTGATTTCCACGATACGGCTGGCTACATCAAGCACAACTTGGTGCAGGGTCATCCAATTAGCTCCCAGAATAATGTCCACATTTTCCAAACCCAAAACAAGAAGGGTGGTTTTGACAATGTGGCTTCCCAGTTGAATAGGCACACTCTGGTTTAATTGATCAGTTGAAATTTTACCCCCAGGTGTGACTATCATAAATGACCCTTTTGAGTGAGAGAATGGCAGTTCACATTTAGCACTGAACTTTTGGCTAATGAAACTATGAGATGCACTAGAATCAAACAGAATTAAAGCAGGTTGATTATAAACTGAAAAGATACCGGTCATGATGGGAGCGCCCTCAGGTACTTCCTCTAGAGTAGTGAAGTTGAGCTTCCCTTGCCTGACTTGTACCTTCTGCTTTCTTCCCTTGTCTTGACTTGGTGCTGACATCTGCCTTTGCTGGTTCCTGGGGCAATTCTTGGCATAGTGGCCCACATTGCCACAAGTGAAACATTTGTTCCCATTGCTCTGGCGGAACTGCTGCTGCTGCGGAGGCTGATTGTTCCTTGGAGCGGGAGCTGGAAAGCGGTTGGGTGCCGGCTGCTGCTGCTGAGGTGGCCTGATCACCCATCTGCCTGCCTGCTGCTGGAAACCCCTGCTCTGATTGCGAGAAACAATCCTGAACCTCTAGGCCTGAGCGGATGGTGCTGCCATTGGTGCCTTTCTCTTCTTCTCTTCTCGGTGGGCTACAATACAGTCCTCCTGGGAGATGGCCAGGTTGACCAACTCATTGAAGCTATCAGCCCGGACAGTGTTGAGTCGTTCCCACAGCTTGGTGCTAAGACCCCTGCGGAAGCGGTCTCTCTTCTTCTCATCAGAATCAGCATGGTAACCTGCATACTGGCATAGGTCGTTGAAGGTCTGCGCGTACTACAATACCATGCGGGTTCCTTGGTTAAGTGCCAAAACTCATTCAGCTTGCAATCAAGAATGCCAGCTGGGATGTGGTGCCCTCTGAAAGCAGTCTTGAATTCCTCCCAAGACACTTCGCGATCAGCGGGGAGCATAGCACGGAAGTGGTCCCACCAAGTCCGAGCAGACCCGCGAAGCTGCTACGCGGCGAAGCGAGTCCTGGTAGCATCAGGGCAGTCTCCCGTGAGGAGGGGAAACTTGGACTCAACGACGCGGAGCCACACGTCGGCGTCCAATGGATCCTCTGCCTTGGTGAACAAGGGTGGCTGCGCGCTCAGGAATTCCTGGTAGGTTGCCGCTGCCGGAGGTCGCTGATGCTGGCCTCCACCATGCTGCTGAGGGTGGGGCTAGCGCTGCAAGAGCTGTCGCAGAATCTCATTCTGCTGGGCCATCAGCTCATGCACTGTGGGAGCTGGAGGAGGTGGCGGGGGAACCTGCTCGTTATGCCCGCGATGCTGCCTAGCTATCATCTGAAAATAGAGATTGTCGCCATTGTTATCCCAACTCACAATTTCGAACGACAAGATATTATCTCATATGGAAGGGAAAATGCCATAATCATAATATTAGGTTCGAAATGAAGATAATATGGTTACAAACATCCCACAGATTTCAAAAGTTCACAGGGTTACATCAATCAGGGGAAAGTACCCGTAAGCCTAGTCCAAAATCTGACATTAACTAAGCTCGCATAGGTTTCTATCCGCCTAAAAGCGTCAAAGTGACTGATCAACCCTGAGCGGTGGAAGCGACACTGGATACGGGTGAGGGAGGCATCGTGGAGGTAGTCCCATTGGCACCAGGGGCTGGTCCTAGCTCCTCGGGAGCCTATTCTCCCTCGCTTTCGGCTTCATTGGCCTCCATCTCCAAGTGGTGCATGTCCAGGTGGTCATTCGCTTCTTCGAGTTCCCTCTGCACATCATGGAGCTGGTTCTCCAAGACATCAATAGTGTTGTCTCAGATCCCCACCTGCTGCTCCAAGGTGGCAATGCGCTGGCTCAGCCTTTCCACCTGCAGATCCTTCTCCACCAACTCGGAGGATAAATCGACCACAAAATCTTCTTGACTGTCGAGAGTGAGCTTGGTGGTTTGAGCGATGTTAGCAAGGTGTGCCATAGCATCACTTTGCAGGGCCTGAAGGCGGTACAGCGCACTCATGCACTGCACGGTGACCCTCCCAACCAAGTCAGGAAACATTGCCCACACATCTTTCACATGGCTCACGCGGTTACACCACATGGGGTCATCTTTTTTCTCAGCAGGGAAGAGTCCCAAGGGGTGCATCACCATCTCCAGGGGATGGTAGCCATAGAAAGTCGTCAGAGTCTTCATGGCTGCCGCTTCAGTGGTGTCATCCGTCCTAAATCCAACCGTCTCGGAATTAAGAGAACGCCAACCCGGCTGAAAGGGATGAGCCTCCAAAGTCAGCCAGACCCGACAACGAGGTACCCGATGCTCCTCATACAGCTTCACCGTGTACAAAGGGGGCGTAGGGTAACCAGCAGAGTTAAGCACTTCCCACAAGATAGAAGGAAAGCCATCGTGAGAAAGGAAGTCAGAACTGAAACGAGTGTCTCCTCCGCTGGCGGGGGTGGGTGAATTCATCTGCGGAAGGGTATCAAAGGTAAAGATTATGGTGGAAGGAAAGAAAAAAAGAGCCCAGATGGTTTTTAAAGGAAGTGGGTTAGCTCAAGTTTTAATTCCCTTTTGTGTTTATAATGCATGCATGCTGGAAGTAATGTCTCCTCTCCAAATAATAGGGTGCTCTTAGGGCATACTTAAAAAGTCTAAGTACTGTCCCATGGGGCCTACTTAATTAGCCACCTATTTCTCCCTCTACGCCTAAGGCCTTTCATCCTAGGTCTAGCGGTCTAGTCCTGACGATTCGTAGCAGTTTCTAGGCAAGTTTTAGATTTGAAAATGGTATTCATGGTTTATTGTCCTTCTCTGTGGTGGAATTTGCTCTGATACCAGCTGTGGCGGAACCACCCGAATTATTCCAGCTTAAGTGCCTAAGTCATGCCCCAGGGGCCGCAACACACTTAAATCGGAATAACCCGTCAGTCCCTCAGATCTAGTCTGATAGAGCCACTTAACCAGGATCAAATTCCACAATCTCACTCGAAGGTGAGTCACAGGAGAAATACAATAAAACAGGAAACCTCAAATTAAGTACTGAATTATTACATAGATCGGAGTTTTTCGAGTAGCAAATAAGAGTTCACGAAATAAAATGCAGCGGATAATCGATGTCGTCGGTATCGAGGAATTGGGCAAGGCCTAGCCCACTACTCCTCGTGCTCCTCTCCTGCCGGAGCAACATCCCACTCGACCGTCCAACTCGGTGGCAGGGTGGTAGGCCAAGTCACACCATCAACCATATCCTGAATCGTACCTGCAAAAATTTTGCCACAAGCAAGGCTGAGTATACTAATACTCAGTTAGACTTACCCGGTGTGAGGAATCTACTCCTCTACCTATAGACTATGCAGTTGTTTGGCTGAGGGGTTTGGTTAGCCAAGAGCACTAGTTGTTTCTAAAATCAATTTTTAGCTATTCTAGTATTGTTATTTTAGCTACGTTTGCTCCTTCTAAGCATACATGGTAACAAGCATTTAGTTCAATCAACAAATTGTCTCATGTAACCTCATTTCACTTCTTACTCGATGTAGTACAAGGGGTCAAGCAGTCTCATTAGCTGCGAGAAGCAGACGATTCGAATCGAGTTTTATCCTTGCAAGGTAAACCTAAACACATGACATGTCAGGGCACTCCGTCCCCACACATGTCAACCGTCCCCATCGATTCCCCGTTCGCGTCAAGGTCTCACCGCCTTGGCATACAATGCTCCACTGACCCCGGTGCCGCCGTGCAGTGATCGCACGTGTACCCACCATAGCTAGCATGGGAGACCCAGTCTCAGGTCGCGTGAGGGATAAAGTCCGCGCCCGGCTTCACTCAGGTACTAGGTTTATCGGTTACCATATTTCCCGACATGTGTTTAGTACGTTCAAACGCTTGACTCAGGTATCCACACATTAATCCTTAATTCTTTTTTCTCGTCTCATGGACAAGGCATCCTCCCTGGATCCAAGTCCATAGACTAACATAGATCTCGTTATCAAGATGAATACAATCAATTCCTGACCTCGCGCGAGTGCTAGAAAAATCACTCGACTTCTACCGAGATTCTGATTAGCAAAGCAGCTACTCGACCTAGCATACTAGTATTCATCTCAAAAAGGAATCCTAAGTTCATGCAACTAGAGGTTTCAAGCAACTCCTACACTTAAGTGCACATTACAACCCAACAGACATTAAGTGTAGTAAAGTAGCATATAATAATACGGTTATGCATATAAATCGGGGCTTGCCTTCAATAGCTGGGGCTCCGGGGAGATCCTCGATAGCAGCCTCGGGAGCTTGCTCCTGGTCCTCCTCTTGGACAGTTCCTTGCTCGGGGATGAGCACGTACTCTCCATCGGCGAGATTACAATCTAATGAATGCAATGCGTAAGATATATGCATGATATGATATGTGCTTTAGTAATTTAAACTTTTGATGGTGTATGATCTACTTGAGTTAGATAGAGCTAAATCTTGCTTATACGAGATTTTTGGTGGTATACTTGGTAATTTGGATCAAACTTAGCTAAGTTAAGTGGTAGGTTTATTTTTGGAGTTCCACTGAATTCTTTTTAAGGTCTTCAGTGAGAATTGCCAAGAATTTTAGTTGGACCTATGGAGTGAGGTTTATCTTTCCTCTTTTTCCCATGATCTTCTTTAGGGTTTTAGGGTGGGTTTGAACTACAAGTCACCTTAATAAATTTCCAAAAATTTTGTAAAAATTACAGTGGCTTATTACTGGTGTATGATTCTCTGTCTCAAAATTTAAGGTTCTAGAAGTGAATAGTTTTTTCTAGACAAAATTGCCAAATTTTAGGGCAGAAGGGGTGATTTGAACTACAACTATCATTCAATAGTAGGTAATTCTCTAGCACTTATTTTTTATGGCATTTAGATGCTATAACATGACTTGGTACAAATTTCTAGCCATTAATTATTATTAGTTATTTTACTAGGATTTTCTAAAGTTTCTGGCAAAAGGAGTGCTTTCTACTACCACTATATTTGAAAAATATCAAACAACAGATTTCTGATTTTTCCTAGCTTCTTCTTTGCGCAAGAGCAATCATTCTGAAGTTTGGCATCTTTTTGCTTAAGGGAAGGGGTGGTATGCATTAATTGGATTAAATGGCCTTTTTTATAAAATATTGGCAATAGGTATTATTTTGCATCTTTTCAATGGGTTTGTATTTTTCTCTGGTGGCCTATCTCATTATTGGTCTAGCAAAATTTTATTTGCCCATTATTGCATTATTTTGGGTCACTCATGATTTATTTGGAATATGACTCATTATCATATTATTTTTATTTACCTTACTTAAAATGATGGGCTTGGGTGTTCATTATTTTTGCAGTGGGGTTTTGGTGGTTACAAGTCCACTGGATTTTTATTATCAATTTTGGGTCTGGTTTTATAATTCTAATAATTGATTTCTAGTTGGAATATTGCTAAATAAAATATTTCACTTTGAATCTGATCTGGACTAGAGGTTCCTTTATTTTTCCTTGGTTCTTTGTTACTTAAGCAAACTAGGAAAAATAATTTCATCCACTAGTCATTAATTTCTAAGGCCTTTCTGATTTTCCTAAGGTTTGGGCAAAAATGGCTTTTAATAGATGTCTCCACTAAATTTTTCAATATTGGGGTTCTCACTATTTTTAAACAGTGTTTAAATGGGGTTTGAACATCTACAAATTTTCTTAGGTTCAGCACAGAAGCATAACCAATTTTCCTTAATTAATTAGGGTTTGGTCAGCTTCTGTATTTAATTTTAAACTCTAAAAATTAGAACAGAAAGCATAGGGTTCAGTATTTTTAATTGATAGTCCGTAATATTTAGAATCCAGCAAAATTGGTTTGATAATTTTTGGTTAAGTATTTCTTAAGTTATGAATTTCCTAAGTTCTCTGTTTATTAAAAAGATTAAACAGAAATGATTAAATGGAAAACTACTTTGCAACTGGGTCCCTGGCGGGTGTTTTCAAGTTTCCTTACATACTAGTCCCTGGGTTACTATTCAATTGAGTCACTGACATCTTAGAAAACCCCCCTGGATTCTTCTAATCCTAACCCGAGGTCCTTCCCCCAATTTAAACAGTACCCGCGGCGGAAGAAAGGGCAGAGGGGCTTACCGGCGATGAGACTGCTCCGGTGAGGTGGTCGAGGGTGTAGGGGAGGTCCTGAGGGTCACGGCGATGTGCGGGTCACCGTCGGGGATGGTCGGAGTCGGCCGGTCCGCGTGCGCAGGCGGGGGAGCTCGTCGGCGGCGAGGAGTCCGGCCTATCCAGGGCACAATTGACCGATTGAACGGGTCAGAGAGCTTCACTCGGTGCTAGGGAATACATGGTTGCAAGGAATTTGACAATGGCTTACCGGAGAGCTCGGTCCACGCGCGGGGGCGGGCGACCGAAGTTCGGCGAGGGTGATCTCGGGCTTCCGGTGAAGTTCTGTCGGGTCCGAGGACTTGGAAAGCTTCACGGGCCAATGGCGAAGCTGACCGAAGCGCTGGCGCGACTTGGACGCGACTGGAGAGAGCTGGCCACGGTGGCCGAGGCTCTGAAAGCTTGGCGGGCGGTGGCGCGGCGTGCTCGGGGCAATTTCCGGTGATCTCTGACTTGGGCAAGACTTGAGAGCACGCGGGGATGAATGGCCGAGGCTTGGGGCGACTTTATAGGCACGGCGCGGTGCACGGTCGGCCGTGGACCGGCAAGCACACGCGGGCGTGCACTGGGAGGCGCGGGTGCGCGAACAGGCGTGAACCGGAGGTGTCAGCCACGGTCGAACACGTGTGCCAGTTGCCTCTGCCCAAGTTCTAGCGCTGATTGGGTGCAAATCTTCGCAAATTTGGGCAAGATCGCTGTGAAGGATTTGTTCACCTGACCTTGCTTTGTCTTTTGTGTATGGACGTTGCGCGGTTTTAGGCTAGGGACAGGGAGTTGTAGCGTCACCAAGGTGCCAGTGTCAGAATGTCTGGTCCCGAGGTCAAACTGTGCCAAAACCGTGTCAAATGAATTTGGTTTGAGTTCAAACTTTTCCAGGGCGTGTTCAAGGGAATTTGGCACAACTTTGATATTTGGATCTCCTGGTTTTGAGTTTCGAAAAACAGAGAACGCAGTTGATCCTTGGAAAGAGGTCTGAAATTCAGAAATTCAGAAATCTGAATTTCTCCAAGGGTTCTTGGTTCAAGGGCTGATTTGGGAATTTTAAAAAAACAAAAGGCCAAACTCTCTTACTATGATTTGTTAGTTATTTGATGAACTAAAACTTTGTAATTTGGTCATATCTAAAATTTGCATTTTCCCCCCATGACTTCTCCCAATTACCCTTTATGCCTAACTTGGCTTACTTAGGATTTATTAGGGTTTGAGAGTTTCTCTCTCAAGGTTCATGACAAGATTAAGGAGAGTTTAAGAAGATTCATAATAAACCTTTGCTCTAAATTTTCTTTTGATGTTCAACCCTTTACTAAATTTACATGTGATAATAGGTTGGGGTTAGCTTAGGGAAGAACCCTAGGTGACACTGGGGTGTCACGCATCAAGACCTCTGGAGCTACTGCATTTGGACCTCTTTGGACCCATCGCCTACCTCAGCATCGGGGGAAGTAAGTATGGTCTTGTTGTTGATGATTTTTCCCGCTTCACTTGGGTATTCTTTTTGCAGGATAAATCAGAAACCCATGGTACCCTCAAGCGCTTTCTAAGGCGAGCTCAAAACGAATTTGAGCTCAAGGTGAAAAAGATTAGAAGCGACAACGGGTCCGAGTTCAAGAACCTTCAAGTGGAGGAGTTTCTTGAGGAGGAAGGAATCAAGCACGAGTTCTCCGCTCCCTACACACCACAGCAAAACGGTGTGGTAGAGAGGAAGAACAGGACGCTTATAGACATGGCGAGGACGATGCTTGGAGAATTCAAGACACCCAAGCGGTTTTGGTCGGAAGCTGTGAACACAGCTTGCCATGCCATAAACCGGGTCTACCTTCATTGCCTCCTCAAGAAGACGTCGTATGAACTTCTAACCGGTAACAAACCCAACGTGTCTTATTTTCGTGTATTTGGGAGTAAATGCTACATTCTAGTGAAGAAAGGTAGGAATTCCAAATTTGCTCCCAAAGTTGTAGAAGGGTTTTTGTTAGGTTATGACTCAAATACAAAGGCGTATAGAGTCTTCAACAAATCATCGGGTTTAGTTGAAGTCTCTAGCGATGTTGTATTTGATGAAACTAATGGCTCTCCAAGAGAGCAAGTTGATCTTGATGATATAGATGAGGATGATGTTCCAACGGACGCAATACGCACCATGGCGATTGGAGATGTGCGACCACAGGAACACCAAGTGCAAGATCAACCTTCTTCCTCAACAATGGTGCACCCCCAACTCAAGTTGATGAATAGGTTCCTCAAGAGGAGGCGTGTGATCAAGGGGGAGCACAAGAAGACCAAGTTGAGGAGGAAGAAGCACCACGGGCTCCTCCAACTCAAGTTCGAGCGACGATTCAAAGGAATCATCCCGTCGACCAGATTTTGGGTGACATAAGCAAGGGAGTAACCACTCGCTCTAGATTAGCTAATTTTTGTGAGCATTACTCTTTTGTCTCCTCTATTGAGCCTTTCAGGGTAGAAGAGGCATTGCTAGATCCGGACTGGGTGTTGGCCATGCAGGAAGAGCTCAACAACTTCAAGCGAAATGAAGTTTGGACACTGGTGCCACGTCCCAAGCAAAACGTTGTGGGAACTAAGTGGGTGTTCCACAACAAATAGGACGAGCACGGGGTGGTGACAAGGAACAAGGCTCAACTTGTGGCAAAAGGTTATGCCCAAGTTGCAGGTTTGGACTTTGAGGAGACTTTTGCCCTGTGGCTAGGCTAGAATCGATTTGTATTTTGTTAGCCTATGCCGCTCACCATTCTTTCAGGTTGTTCCAAATGGACATGAAGAGCGCTTTCCTCAACGGGCCAATCAAGGAGGAGGTGTCGTGGAGCAACCCCTGGCTTTGAGGATGAACAGTACCCCAACCACGTGTGTAAGCTCTCTAAGGCGCTCTATGGACTTAAGCAAGCCCCAAGAGCATGGTATGAATGCCTTAGAGATTTTCTAATTGCTAATGCTTTCAAGGTTGGGAAAGTCGATCCAACTCTTTTTACTAAGACTTGTGAAGGTGATCTATTTGTATGCCAAATTTATATCGATGACATAATATTTGGTTCTACTAACCAAAAGTCTTGTGAAGAGTTTAGCAGGGTGATGACTCAGAAATTCGAGATGTCGATGATGGGCGAGTTGAACTACTTCCTTGGATTTCAAGTGAAGCAACTCAAGGACGGCACCTTCATCTCTCAAACAAAGTACACGCAAGACTTGCTCAAGCGGTTTGGGATGAAGGACGCCAAGCCCGCAAAGACTCCAATGGGAACCGACGGACATGTCGACCTCAACAAAGGAGGTAAGTCCATTGATCAAAAGGCATACCGGTCTATGATAGGGTCTTTACTTTATTTATGTGCTAGTAGACCGGATATTATGCTTAGCGTATGCATGTGTGCTAGATTTCAATCCGACCTAAGGGAGTGTCACCTTGTGGCCGTTAAGCGAATTCTTAGATATTTAGTCGCTACGCCTTGCTTTGGGATCTGGTATCCAAAAGGGTCTACCTTTGACTTCATTGGATACTCAGACTCCGACTATGCTGGATGTAAGGTCGATAGGAAGAGTACATCAGGGACGTGCCAATTCCTAGGAAGGTCCCTGGTGTCTTGGAGTTCTAAGAAACAAACTTCCATTGCCCTAACCACCGCTGAGGCCGAGTATGTTGCTGCAGGATAGTGTTGCGCGCAACTACTTTGGATGAGGCAAACCCTCCGGGACTTTGGCTACAATCTAAGCAAAGTCCCACTCCTATGTGACAATGAGAGTGCAATCCGCATGGCGGACAATCCTGTTGAACACAGCCGCACAAAGCACATAGACATCTGGCATCACTTTTTGAGAGACCACCAGCAAAAGGGAGATATCGAAGTGTTTTATGTTAGCACCGAGAACCAGCTAGCAGATATCTTTACCAAGCCTCTAGATGAGAAGACCTTTTGTAGGCTGCGTAGTGAGCTAAATGTCTTAGATTCACGGAACTTGGATTGATCTATAGCATACATGTGTTTTATGCCTTTGATCATGTTCCTTTATGCATTTTATTGCTTATTTACGGTGCTCAAGTTGTGCAAGGGATCCCCGGACCTCACCAGTCCATGTGTGAATGATGCACATATTTAGGGGGAGAAATGCTACAACTTGATCCCTTGAGACTAACCATGTGCTTGAGTGTTCTTAATTTAGTCTCAAAGGAGGATTGAAAGGGAAAAGGTGAACTTGGACCATGCAAGACTTCCACTGCACTCCAATGAGAGGGTAATTTACTCCAAGTTCATCTCCATGCCCTTATTGCCTTTTTACTCTTAATTGAAGAGTTTGGTGAGGCAATGGGGTTTTTGGGCCAATAATGATCCTGTTTTGGTGCTTAATGCCAAAGGGGGAGAAATTAAGGCCAAAGCAAATGGATCAGCTACCACTTGAGAATTTTGAAAATAGTAGAGTTAGAGCTTTTGTTTTGTCAAAATTCTCTTGTTGTCTCTTATTGTCAAAAGTTGGTCTCTTGTGGGGAGAATGTTTGATTATGGGAAAAAGGGGGAGTTTTTGAATCTTTGATCAATTTCTCTTGGAATACCTCTCTCTATGCCTCAACAAGTGAATTTGACTTAGAGATAGGAAATTGAGTTTGATTTGCAAAAACAAACCAAGTGGTGGCAAAGAATGATCCAAATATGCCAAATTTGAATCAAAAACAAATTTTTGTTCTCATTTGCATTGATGTTGCACTTCTTTTAGTTGCTTTTTGTTGTGTTGGCATAAATCACCAAAAAGGGGGAGATTAAAAGGGAAATGTGCCCTTGGGCCATTTCTATAAGTTTTTGGTGATTAAGTGCTCCACACAAATGCTTTGAGTGATATTTGTGCCAAAGACTCAAGAAGTGCAAATCAAGATTAAAGGTATGTTTCTAGACTTAGTACATTGTTTTGAAGACTAATGTATTATGTCTAAGTGCTAGAAACAGGAGAAATCGTTTTGCAGAAAAGTTGGCTATGTACAGCCAAAAGGTTGCTCGATCTAGGTGCACCGGACTGTCCGGTGGTGCACCGGACAGTGTCCGGTGTGCCAGGACCAGTCCCGATGAACAGCCTTATCTCGGGTCCCGACAACGGCGTACGGCTATAAATCACCGGACTGTCCGGTGGTGCACCGGACTGTCCGGTGAGTCATCTGCGGCGAAGTCGCCGCTCTCGGGAAACAGTCAACAGCGTACGACTAAAATTCACCGGACTGTCCGGTGGTGCACCGGACTGTCCGGTGAGCCAACGGTCGACTGCACCAACGGTCGGCCGCGTAATCCGCGCGTGATGCGTGGCCGCACCAACGGTCGGCAGGGGGCACTGGACTGTCCGGTGTGCACCAGACAGTGTCCGGTGCGCCAACGGCTCCAAATCTTCAACGGTCGGTTGTGCCAATTTAGGAAAGAAATCTGCACCGGACTGTCCGGTGCGCCACCCGACAGAAGGCAAGAATTGCCTTCCCAGATTGCTTCCAACGGCTCCTAGCTGCCTTGGGGCTATAAAAGGGACCGCTAGGCGCATGGAGGAGCACACCAAGCATTCTTTGATCATCTCTAAGCACCAAGACTTCATTCTAGCGCATTTGATTCTTTGTGATAGTGACTTGAGCTCTATTTGAGTAGAGAACTTCTCGCGTTGTGTTGTGAGCTCAAGTTGTGGCTAGTGTGCGTGTTTGTGCTCTTGCTTTGAGTCTTGTGTGTGTTGCTCTTCCCTCCCTTACATCTGTGCTTCTTTGTGATCATCAAATTGTAAGGGCAAGAGGCTCCAAGTTGTAGAGATTCCTCGCAAACGGGATATAGTGAAAGAAAGAAAAACACCGTGGTATTCAAGTTGATCATTGGATCACTTGAAAGGGGTTGAGTGCAACCCTCGTCCATTGGGACGCCACAACGTGGAGGTAGACAAGTGTTGTACTTATCGAACCACGGGATAACTCGCGTGTCTCTTATGATTGCTTTTTGTGTGATTGTTGTGATTCGCAAGAGCTCGCCTTATAGTCACTTAGCATTATCTCTCTAACACTTAACCAAGTTTTGTGGCTATAAGTTTTAAGTGTTTTTACAGGATCACCTATTCACCCCCCCCCCCCCTCTAGGTGCTCTCAGTACCGAAGGGCCCCCTCATCCTCATCATCCTCCACCACCTCGAATTGTGGATACGCCACATAATAGTGAGAGCACATCACGGCCACAGGAAGCCCTAGGAGGTCTTCGACTTCGCTCTCGGAAACATAAAACCAGAAATCTCACCAGTTGCCCCATTTATTACGAGCGCAGGGAACCAACTCCACGAATTCCATCGAAGTCTTTTCGGTCCTCGGCGTAAACATGCACGATCCAAACTGTGCAATTTTGTCTCCAATCTTTCTTTTCTGCCAATGCAGACAGTAATTCTTGGCAAGGACCTCTACAGAAGGCCAACCGCCATAAGAAGTTGTTGCCCAGACATACTTCGCCAGGGCCACCACGGCATTAGGTGTCAATTGGTGGACTTGGACCTCAAATCTCTGCAAGACCTCCGCCACAAAACGATGTGCAGGCAGGCGAAGGCCAGCGGTGAAAAACGCCTCAAACACAATCATCTCACCCTCTGGCTTAGGAATCTCTTCTGCCCTCGGCACACGTCCAACTCCATTCCCAAAATAACCCAACCGCTGCATATCTTGCACGCGAACCGAGGAGATCCTCGAAACGCCGAACTCCACCGTGTGGCCCGGGTGTAGCTCCACCGCCGCTAAATCACTGAAGGTACCCTCGAACGACGATTCGCCCAACGGCGTATTTGCAGCGGATGAAGAAGAAGACGGCATGGCTATGTACCGTCGGCGGCGACGCGCGGTTTGCTTGACGCGGGCCAGTTCTCCGGCAAACAGGAGCAAGGAGGGTAGGCGAGCGGGCGGCTAGTTTCAAAATGCTAGGGTTTTGCAGCGCACAAAAAGGTAACAAAGCCTGAGCTGTGCCGCCCCCCTTTTTATACACAGGGCGCGACGCTTCGGGAAGCCCACAGTCCAACAGTACCGTGTCCGTCAACGGTCACATCAAAAACCCCCGCGGAACCACTTCGAGCGAGGGCAGCGTCTCCACCATCTAGCGACATCTTCGGCACCAGATGACTCAGTCGAACTGGTCCCTCGGAGGGCAAATGTTGGGGCAAAGGCGAAGAAGCTACCCTTCGCTCCAGGCCTTCATCAACTCGCTGCACCAACGGAGGCAAGATGACCGGCATGGCCCACCCTTCGTCCTCTTCGTTGCAAGTCGAAGGCCTACGATGAAGTTTCTCCATCCCGCGTGGCCCACCCTTCGTCCTCTTCGCTGCAAGGCGAAGGCCTACGACGAAGTCTCTCCATCCCGCGTCCTCGGTCCTACCTGGAGGCCCACGTGGGATTCGACCCATCGTAACAGGCCCCGCACGGACAAGCGTGTTACGGACCCGATTTGTAATAGCTTTTCTGTAATGACAGTTTGTAACCCTCCTTTATGGGAATATTCTGGGGATAATCCAGGTGTCTGAGGGCAAAAGCGTCCTTACATCGGGACGTTGGGCGCTCGGGCACCTATAAATACCCCCGTACAGTGCCCTTAAGAGGCTAGATTAACAGAGCAATTGTCATCACGAGTTAAACCATACTTGCGTCTTTTTCATTCTCCCTTTGGATCAACTTGCTCAAGAGGGCAAGTTCCAACAACCATGTTCCTATCTCGCTAGACGTATCTTTTGTTCTGCTTGTCGTGGTCCTCTTCTCCATATGCCTTTACATTGGCTTTGTCATGCTTTGGAGTCAACACAAGATCATGGGTCTTAATTGGTTAATATTTCAAGGTAGAGTGCTTGTGATGAAGGGCATTGCTCTAGCAATAGTTCGTCAAAAGACGGTTTTCCCATCCTTTTTTACTTGTACATAGCCACAACAGTGTTTCACACCCTCCTATTTTTGCCCGATCAGCCACATGTGTCGTCCTTCTAATCGTCACCTCTGTCGCTATCTCAGCGGTTTTGACTGCCAAACTTTTCTTGTACTGTCTTCAACATTTGTCCAATTGCCGATCATGTTATGGAACTTGACTGTTGTATTTAGTTTGTTCACAATGAAGTCTTGATACTATAACTTCTCCATGAGGCCATCACTGAAATAATCGATAAGATCTCTATTAGAGACATTTGCCATGGTAGAGTAGATTTTAGCAAAACGTTTTGTAGTAGTTGTGCATGCTTTCACCATCCTTTTTCTTGCAATTTTAAATATCCATAACGATTGACTAGATGAGGCCATGTGATTTGAATGTTACCCATGAACCTCTTGGAAAGCTTGAGCTAGCTGTCGATGGATCATTTTAGGGGTTGCTCGAGCCAAGCCAGTGAAGTAGTTTCGAGTACCATCAAGAAGTAAATTGCTTTGATATATTTATTCCTTCATGCCACATCTATGCATTTTCACTAGCATGTGTAGTCAAGTAGAGTGATCGCCCAATCTTCATGCACAACAAGGTTCACCGAGCGCTGAACTCGTGTGATCAGGCATCCCTTGTCATCATGGATCTAGAGGACGACATGCTTGATGTGGATATTATGGCCACCTTCATCGAGCTCGTAGAGGTTAATGGTGTTGGTGGTGAAAGGAACACGGTCACCTAAGAGAAGAGTGAATTAGGACTTCTATTTTTAAACTCTAAACTAGGCTAATAATAATTCTCTTAAACAAAACCTATGCAAATAGCTAAATCTGAATGTGCACTAAGGTTTTGTCTCGTGTGTCACGTCTGTTACATTTTGTTAACAAATAACAATTGATTCCCCGCAGGCAGAGGATAGTTGTGGACATATTCTTGAGTGTAAGGTGAAGAATTATTTCGTTTGAGTTCATATATTTTAGACGCCTACACGAGACTTCTCTCTGCCTTCAAGAACTACCTTCAAGAACGTCAGAAGCTGAGTCGGTTCCGGGAGAAGCTGACTATGAGAAGTCGAAGACAAGAACGTCAGAACATCAACCTTAATAGCTCTGCTTCCCTTCCGATCGAGCGTCATACCAAAACGACGAATACTGCAAGTTCGGGATACTATGGTAGCGAGAAAGCGGATCGATATACCGCTCTTGTGAATCCTGTCGGCGGCGGTGTTATAATCCTAGATTTCTCTACTAATCTAGAGTTTAGGTTGTTCTCCATAAAAAATGGGGAGTTTCATTTTTGGAATCTTAAGGCTATGTTCGTTTCGTTGTAAATCCATGGGGAGGGTGCATAAATTCACAACTAGTCAAAATTCATCTCAATCCACTTTAATATCTTTTAATCTACATGCACTACAGGAATTCACTTAATTCCCGTCGGCCTGAAACCGACGGGAATAAGCCCTAAACCGACGGGAATAAGTAATTCCCGTCGGTTTAAGGCTTATTCCCGTCGGTTTCAGGCCGACAGGCGTCCCTTGTCGGGGATAAGGTTATCCCCGTCGGCGGCTGACGGGAATAATTAATTCCCGTCGGCTAGAAAGCGGCCGACGGGAATTAAGGCTAACTCTCGTCGGTTTTGCTGGCCGACGGGAGTTATTAATTAATTCCCGTCGGTTCCCCAGGCCGACGGGAGTTATTAATTAATTCCCGTCGGTTCCCCAGGCCGACGGGAGTTATTAATTAATTCCTGTCGGCCTTACGTGGCCGACGGGAATTAACTGGGCCAACGGGAGTTAGTAATTAATTCCCGTCGGTTCGACTATAGCCGACGGGAATTAACTGGGCCGACGGGAATTACCCTATACTGCTACAAAAACAGCACTAAATTATGTCACTATTTCTGCACACATAACATATATCAAACATAACATAAATCACATATAACAGCCACATTACAAACACATGTAGAGATACGACATCCACAAACACATGATAAACACTTGCATTTATAATTAAAACATCCACCAACGTGTACGACATAGTATTGAAACATAACATCCACCAACATCCAACAACGAGTACGACATAGTATTGAAACATAACATCCACATTTCAAACATAAGTTTAAGTATTTTACTATATATACTCCAAATTTTAGGCCTACCTACTGATAGTCGCCTAGAGGGGGGGGTGAATAGGGCGAAACTGAAAATCTCAAAATAAACACAACTACAAGCCGGGTTAGCGTTAGTAATAAAGAGACGAGTCCGCGAGAGAGGGCGCAAAACAAATCGCAAGCAAATAAGAGTGTGACACGCGGATTTGTTTTACCGAGGTTCGGTTCTCGCAAACCTACTCCCCGTTGAGGAGGCCACAAAGGCCGGGTCTCTTTCAACCCTTCCCTCTCTCAAACGATCCCTTGGATCGAGTGAGCTTTCTCTTCTTCTCAATCAAACGGGAACAAAACTTCCCCGCAAGGGCCACCACACAATTGGTGCCTCTTGCCTTGGTTACAATTGAGATTGATCACAAGAACAAGTGAGAAAGAAAAGAATGCGATCCAAGCGCAAGAGCTCGAAAGAACACAAGCAAATCACTCTCTCTAGTCACTATGGTGTTGTGTGGAATTTGGAGAGGATTTGATCTATTTGGTGTGTCTAGAATTGAATGCTAGAGCTCTTGTAGTAGTTGAGAAGTGGAAAACTTGGATGGCAATGAATGTGGGGTGGTTGGGGTATTTATAGCCCCAACCACCAAAAGTGACCGTTGCTGGAAGCTGTCTGTTCGATGGCGCACCGGACAGTCCGGTGCACACCGGACAGTCCGGTGCACACCGGACAGTCCGGTGCCCCTGCCACGTCACCATTGCCGTTGGATTCTGACCGTTGGAGCTTCTGACTTCTGGGCCCTCCTGGGTGTCCGGTGCACACCGGACATGGGCGATCCTGACGTCTGCGCGCGCTGCGCGCGCATTAAATGCTCCGCAGGGAGCCGTTGGCGCCGCAGAGAGCCGTTGCCCCGCTGGCACACCGGACAGTCCGGTGCACACCGGACAGTCCGGTGAATTTTAGCGGAGCGGCTCCGCGCGAACCCGAGGCTGGCGAGTTCCTGGAGACCGCGCTTCCTTGGAGCACCGGACATGTCCGGTGCACACCGGACAGTCCGGTGAATTATAGCGCGCCGGCTTCCGAGAATTCCCGAGGGCGAAGAGTTTGAATTGGAGTTCTCTGGGCGCACCGGACACTGTCCGGTGCACACCGGACAGTCCGGTGCCTTCAGCCAGAGATGCCTTCGGTTGCCTCGTTGCTCCTTTGTTGAATCCAACACTTGGTCTTTTTATTGGCTAAATGTGAACCTTTTGCACCTGTATAACTTATGCACTAGAGTAAACTAGTTAGTCCAATATTTGTGTTGGGCAATTCAACCACCAAAACTATTTAGGAACTAGGTGTAAGCCTAATTCCCTTTCAATCTCCCCCTTTTTGGTGATTGATGCCAACACAAACCAAAGCAAATATAGAAGTGCATAATTGAACTAGTCTATATAAAGTAAGTGCAAAGGTTGCTTGGAATTGAGCCAATATAAATACTTATATGAATGCGCATGGATTGTTTCTTTGTCTTTGACATATTGGACCACATTTGCACCATAAGTTTTGTTTTTGCAAATTCTTTTGTAAATTCTTTTCAAAGTCATTTTGCAAGATAGTCAAAGGTAAATGAATAAGATTTTGCAAGGCATTTTCAAGATTTGAAATTTTCTTCCTTTGTTCAAATGCTTTTCCTTTGACTAAACAAAACTCCCCCTCAAATAGGGTCTCCTCTTAGTGTTCAAGAGGGTTTTAAGACATCAATTTTGAAAATACTAGTTGCTCCCCCTTTAGAACACAAAGAGATACCAATTTTGAAATTTACCAATTGAAAATCATCAAATTTTAAAAAATAGGGTGGTGGTGCGGTCCTTTTGCTTTGGGCTCATATTTTCTCCCCCTTTGGCATGAATCGCCAAAAACGGAATCATTAGAGCCCAATGAAGTACTTTCTCCCCCTTTGGTCATGAAATGAATGAGTGAAGATTATACCAAAGTTGGAGAGATGATGCGGAGCGACGGCGAAGAATGAGTAGTAGAACGGAGTGGAAGCCTTTGTCTTCGCCGAAGACTCCTATTCCCTTTCAATATACCTATGACTTGGTTTGAAATTCACTTGAAAACACATTAGTCATAGCATATATAAAAGAGACATGATCAAAGGTATATTTATGAGCTATGTGTGCAAGACTAGCAAAAGAAATTCCTAGAATCAAGAATATTGAGCTCATGCATAAGTCGGGTAAAAGATTGTTCATCAAGTGGCTTGGTAAAGATATCGGCTAACTGATCTTTAGTGTTAATGTAAGAAATCTCGATATCCCCCTTTTGTTGGTGATCCCGAAGAAAATGATACCGAATGGCTATGTGCTTAGTGCGGCTATGCTCGACGGGATTGTCGGCCATTTTGATTGCACTCTCATTGTCACATAGCAAAGGGACTTTGGTTAATTTGTAACCGTAGTCCCGCAGGGTTTGCCTCATCCAAAGCAATTGCGCGCAACAGTGACCTGCGGCAATGTACTCGGCTTCGGCGGTAGAAAGAGCGACCGAATTTTGCTTCTTTGAAGCCCAAGACACCAAGGATCTTCCCAAGAACTGGCAAGTCCCCGATGTGCTCTTCCTATTAATCCTACACCCCGCCCAATCGGCATCCGAATATCCATTCAAATCAAAAGTGGATCCCCGAGGGTACCAAAGCCCAAACTTAGGAGTATAAGCCAAATATCTCAAGATTCGTTTTACGGCCGTAAGGTGTGATTCCTTAGGGTCGGCTTGGAATCTTGCACACATGCAAACGGAAAGCATAATGTCCGGTCGAGATGCACATAAGTAAAGCAATGAACCAATCATTGACCGGTATACCTTTTGATCCACGGACTTACCTCCCGTGTCGAGGTCGAGATGCCCATTTGTTCCCATGGGTGTCTTGATGGGCTTGGCGTCCTTCATTCCAAACTTGCTTAGGATATCTTGAGTATACTTCGTTTGGCTAATGAAGGTGCCCTCATGGAGTTGCTTGACTTGGAATCCTAGAAAATACTTCAACTCCCCCATCATCGACATCTCGAATTTTTGTGTCATGATCCTACTAAATTCTTCACATGTAGATTTGTTAGTAGACCCAAATATGATATCGTCAACATAAATTTGGCATACAAACAAATCATTATCAAGAATCTTAGTGAATAAAGTAGGATCGGCTTTGCCGACTTTGAAGCCATTTGCAATGAGGAAATCTCTAAGGCATTCATACCATGCTCTTGGGGCTTGCTTAAGCCCATAAAGCGCCTTAGAGAGCCTATAAACATGGTTAGGATACTCACTGTCTTCAAAGCCGGGAGGTTGCTCAACATAGACCTCCTCCTTGATTGGTCCATTGAGGAAGGCACTCTTCACGTCCATTTGATAAAGCTTGAAGCCATGGTAAGTAGCATAGGCTAATAATATGCGAATTGACTCAAGCCTAGCTACGGGTGCATAGGTTTCACCAAAATCCAAACCTTCGACTTGTGAATACCCTTTGGCCACGAGTCGAGCTTTGTTCCTTGTCACCACACCATGCTCGTCTTGCTTGTTGCGGAAGACCCACTTGGTTCCTACAACATTTTGATTAGGACGTGGAACTAAGTGCCATACCTCGTTCCTCGTGAAATTGTTGAGCTCCTCTTGCATCGCCATCACCCAATCCGAATCTTGAAGTGCTTCCTCTACCCTGTGTGGCTCAATAGAGGAAACAAACGAGTAATGTTCACAAAAATGCGCAACACGAGATCGAGTAGTTACCCCCTTATGAATGTCGCCGAGGATGGTGTCGACGGGGTGATCTCGTTGTATTGCTTGGTGGACTCTTGGGTGTGGCGGCCTTGGTTGTTCATCCTCCTTGTCTTCATTATGTGCATCTCCCCCTTGATCGTTGCCGTCATTATGAGGTGGCTCATCTTCTTGATCTTCTTGTTCAACATCTTGAGCCTCATCCTCAATTTGAGTTGGTGGAGATGCTTGCGTTGAGGAGGATGGTTGATCTTGTGCATTTGAAGGCTCTTCGGATTCCTTAGGACACACATCCCCAATGGACATGTTCCTTAGCGCTATGCATGGAGCCTGTTCTTCACCTGTTTCATCAAGATCAACTTGCTCTACTTGAGAGCCGTTAGTCTCATCAAACACAACGTCACAAGAAACTTCAACAAGTCCTGAGGACTTGTTAAAGACTCTATATGCCCTTGTGTTTGAGTCATATCCTAGTAAAAAGCCTTCTACAGTTTTAGGAGCAAATTTAGATTTTCTACTTCTTTTGACAAGAATAAAACACTTGCTACCAAAAACTCTAAAATATGAAATATTGGGCTTTTTACCGGTTAGGAGTTCATAGGATGTCTTCTTGAGGATTCGGTGAAGATATAACCGATTGATGGCGTAGCAGGCGATGTTGACCGCCTCGGCCCAAAACCGATCCGGTGTCTTGTACTCATCAAGCATGGTTCTTGCCATGTCCAATAGAGTTCGATTCTTCCTCTCCACTACACCATTTTGTTGTGGAGTGTAGGGAGAAGAGAACTCATGCTTGATGCCCTCCTCCTCAAGGAAGCCTTCTATTTGAGAGTTCTTGAACTCCGTCCCATTGTCGCTTCTGATTTTCTTGATCCTTAAGCCGAACTCATTTTGAGCCCGTCTCAAGAACCCTTTTAAGGTCTCTTGGGTATAAGATTTGTCCTGTAAAAAGAACACCCAAGTGAAGCGAGAATAATCATCCACAATTACAAGACAATACTTACTACCGCCGATGCTTATGTAAGCGATCGGGCCGAACAAATCCATGTGAAGGAGCTCCAGTGGCCTGTCGGTAGTCATGATGTTTTTGTGTGGATGATGGATGCCAACTTGCTTCCCGGCTTGGCATGCGCTACAAATCCTGTCTTTCTCAAAATGAACATTGGTTAGTCCTAAAACGTGTTCTCCCTTTAGAAGCTTGTGAAGATTCTTCATTCCAACATGGGCTAGTCGGCGGTGCCAGAGCCAACCCAAGTTAGTCTTAGCAATCAAGCAAGTGTCGAGTTCAGCTCTATCAAAATCAACCAAGTATAGCTGACCCTCTAACACTCCCTTAAATGCTATTGAATCATCACTTCTTCTAAAGACAGTAACACCAATATCAGTAAATAGACAGTTGTAGCCCATTTGACATAATTGGGATACGGAAAGCAAATTGTAATCTAAGGAATCTACAAGAAAAACATTGGAAATGGTATGGTCAGGTGATATAGCAATTTTACCCAAACCTTTGACTAAACCTTGATTTCCATCCCCGAATGTGATAGCTCGTTGGGGATCTTGGTTTTTCTCATATGAGGAGAACATCTTTTTCTCCCCTGTCATGTGGTTTGTGCACCCGCTGTCGAGTATCCAACTTGAGCCCCCGGATGCGTAAACCTACAAAACAAGTTTAGTTCTTTGTTTTAGGTACCCAAACGGTTTTGGGTCATTTGGCATTAGATACAAGAACTTTGGGTACCCAAACACAAGTCTTGGAGCCCTTGTGTTTGCCCCCAACAATTTTGGCAACTACCTTGCCGGATTTGTTAGTTAAAACATAAGATGCATCAAAAGTTTTAAATGAAATAGCATGATCATTTGATGCATTTGGAATTTTCTTTCTAGGCAACTTGGCATGGGTTGGTTGCCTAGATCTAGATGTCTCACCCTTATACATAAAAGCATGATTAAAGCCAGAGTGAGACTTCCTAGAATGAATTTTTCTAATCTTGCTCTCAGGATAGCCGGCAGGGTACAAAATGTAACCCTCGTTATCCTGAGGCATGGGAGCCTTGCCCTTAACAAAGTTAGATAAGTTCTTTGGAGGGGCATTAATTTTGACATTGTCTCCCTTTTGGAAGCCAATGCCGTCTTTAATGCCAGGGCGTCTCCCATTATAGAGCATGCTTCTAGCAAGTTTAAATTTTTCATTTTCTAAGTCATGCTCTCTAATCTTAGCATTAAGTTGTGCTATGTGATCATTTTGTTTCTTAATTAAGGCTAGGTGATCATGGATAGCATCAACATTAATATCTCTACATCTAGTACAAATGGAAACATGCTCAACATTAGATGTAGAGGGTTTGCAAGATTTAAGTTCAACAACCTTAGCATGCAACATATCATTTTTAGCTCTAAGGTCGGAAATGGTAGCATTGCAAACATCAAAATCCTTAGTCTTAGCAATTAATTTCTCATTTTCATTTCTAAGACTAGCAAGAGAAATGTTTAATTCTTCAATCCTAGCAAGCAAATTATCATTATCATTTCTAGAATTTGGAATTGAAACATTGCCAATATGAGAATCAACCTTAGCTAACAAATTAGCATTTTCATTTCTAAGGTTGTCTAAAGTCTCATGACAAGTGCTTAGCTCACTAGACAATTTTTCACATTTTTCTCTTTCTAGAGCATAAGCATTTTTAACCTTAACATGTTTCTTATTTTCCTTGATTAGGAAGTCCTCTTGAGAGTCCAAGAGATCATCCTTTTCATGGATGGCACTAATTAGCTCATTTAATTTTTCCTTTTGATCCATGTTGAGGTTAGCAAAAAGAATACGCAAGTTGTCCTCCTCATTTTTATCATTATCCTCATCACTAGATGTTTCATATTTAGTGGAGGACCTTGATTTTACCTTCTTTTTGCCGTCCTTGGCCATGAGACACTTGTGGCCGACGTTGGGGAAGAGAAGGCCCTTGGTGACGGCGATGTTGGCGGCGTCCTCGTCGTCGGAGGAGTCGCTTGAGCTTTCGTCGGAGTCCCACTCCCGACAAACATGGGCATCGCCGCCCTTCTTCTTGTAGTATCTCTTCTTCTCCTTCCTCTTGCCCTTCTTGTCGTCGCCCCTGTCACTATCACTAGACATAGGACATTTTGCAATAAAATGACCGGGCTTACCACACTTGTAGCAAACCTTCTTGGAACGGGATTTGTAATCCTTCCCCTTCCGTTGCTTGAGGATTTGCCGGAAGCTCTTGATGATTAGGGCCATCTCCTCGTTGTCGAGCTTGGAGGCGTCAATTGGTTGTCTACTTGGTGTAGACTCCTCCTTCTTCTCCTCCGTTGCCTTGAAGGCCACCGGTTGCGCCTCGGATGTGGAAGGCTCGTCAAGCTCGTTGATCTTCTTGGAGCCCTTAATCATGCATTCAAAACTCACAAAATTCCCGATAACTTCCTCGGGGTCATTAGTGGATATCTAGGATTGCCACGAATTAATTGTACTTGAGTAGGGTTAAGGAAAATAAGTGCTCTTAAAATAACCTTAACCACCTCATGGTCATCCCATTTTGCGCTCCCGAGGTTGCGCACTTGGTTCACCAAGGTCTTGAGCCGGTTGTACATGTCTTGTGGCTCCTCCCCTTGGCGAAGACGGAAGCGACCGAGCTCCCCCTCGATCGTTTCCCGCTTGGTGATCTTGGTGAGTTCATCACCTTCGTGCGCTGTCTTGAGTAGGTCCCAAATCTCTTTTGCATTTTTCAACCCTTGTACTTTGTTGTATTCCTCCTTGCTTAGAGAGGCAAGGAGGATGGTTGTGGCTTGGGAGTTGAAGTGCTCGATTTGGGCTACTTCGTCCGTGTCATAGTCCTCATCCCCTACGGATGGTACCTGTACACCATACTCAACAACATCCCATAATCTTTTGTGGAGAGAGGTTAGATGAAATCGCATCAAATTACTCCACATAGCATAATCTTCACCATTAAAAGTTGGTGGTTTGCCTAATGGGACGGAAAGTAAAGGTGTATGTCTAGGAATGCGAGGGTAGCGTAGGGGAATCTTACTATACTTCTTACGCTCTTGGCGTTTAGAAGTGACGGATGTCGCGTCGGAGCCGGAGGTAGATGTCGATGAAGTGTCGGTCTCGTAGTAGACCACCTTCCTCATCCTCTTGTGCTTGTCCCCACTCCGATGCGGCTTGTGAGAAGAAGATTTTTCCTTCTTCTCCTTGTGGTGAGAAGAGGAAGATCTTTTCTCCTTCCGCTTGGAGGAGTTCTTCTTCTTCTCCCTTCTCTTGGTGCGGGACTCTTCCGATGAAGTGCTCCCTTGGCTTGTAGTGGGCTTGTCGCCGGTTTCCATCTCCCTCTTGGTGTGATCTCCCGACATCACTTCGAGCGGTTAAGCTCTAATGAAGCACCGGGCTCTGATACCAATTGATAGTCGCCTAGAGGGGGGGGGGTGAATAGGGCGAAACTGAAAATCTCAAAATAAACACAACTACAAGCCGGGTTAGCGTTAGTAATAAAGAGACGAGTCCGCGAGAGAGGGCGCAAAACAAATCGCAAGCAAATAAGAGTGTGACACGCGGATTTGTTTTACCGAGGTTCGGTTCTCGCAAACCTACTCCCCGTTGAGGAGGCCACAAAGGCCGGGTCTCTTTCAACCCTTCCCTCTCTCAAACGATCCCTTGGATCGAGTGAGCTTTCTCTTCTTCTCAATCAAACGGGAACAAAACTTCCCCGCAAGGGCCACCACACAATTGGTGCCTCTTGCCTTGGTTACAATTGAGATTGATCACAAGAACAAGTGAGAAAGAAAAGAATGCGATCCAAGCGCAAGAGCTCGAAAGAACACAAGCAAATCACTCTCTCTAGTCACTATGGTGTTGTGTGGAATTTGGAGAGGATTTGATCTATTTGGTGTGTCTAGAATTGAATGCTAGAGCTCTTGTAGTAGTTGAGAAGTGGAAAACTTGGATGGCAATGAATGTGGGGTGGTTGGGGTATTTATAGCCCCAACCACCAAAAGTGACCGTTGCTGGAAGCTGTCTGTTCGATGGCGCACCGGACAGTCCGGTGCACACCGGACAGTCCGGTGCCCCTGCCACGTCACCATTGCCGTTGGATTCTGACCGTTGGAGCTTCTGACTTCTGGGCCCTCCTGGGTGTCCGGTGCACACCGGACATGGGCGATCCTGACGTCTGCGCGCGCTGCGCGCGCATTAAATGCTCCGCAGGGAGCCGTTGGCGCCGCAGAGAGCCGTTGCCCCGCTGGCACACCGGACAGTCCGGTGCACACCGGACAGTCCGGTGAATTTTAGCGGAGCGGCTCCGCGCGAACCCGAGGCTGGCGAGTTCCTGGAGACCGCGCTTCCTTGGAGCACCGGACATGTCCGGTGCACACCGGACAGTCCGGTGAATTATAGCGCGCCGGCTTCCGAGAATTCCCGAGGGCGAAGAGTTTGAATTGGAGTTCTCTGGGCGCACCGGACACTGTCCGGTGCGCACCGGACAGTCCGGTGCCTTCAGCCAGAGATGCCTTCGGTTGCCTCGTTGCTCATTTGTTGAATCCAACACTTGGTCTTTTTATTGGCTAAATGTGAACCTTTTGCACCTGTATAACTTATGCACTAGAGTAAACTAGTTAGTCCAATATTTGTGTTGGGCAATTCAACCACCAAAACTATTTAGGAACTAGGTGTAAGCCTAATTCCCTTTCACCTACAACACTAGGCCTAAGTCAACGTTTTTCTTATGGAATACGGTGACAGAAGCCGAAAGTGGGCTGTCAAGTCAGAGAGCCTTTTGGGCCTAAAACCCGGCCTGTCGCAGAAGCCTAGGCTGACAAGACGGACGCTGCAGTGCTGCTAAAAACAGTGCTAGCGAGCGATTTGCAGCTACGGACAAAAGTCGCCAGAGTTGAACTCTACAACCCCTTTCGCTGTAACAGCTTCACACCCTTCAGAATTGAGAAATCGACGAAAGGCAACAAACGAACAGGAACAAACACGCAGAGCAAAAGGCGCTTTTTTTTTTATCCGCCCCGCTATTATTCGAAAACAAAAGCTAAACAACAGTAGCACTTCTCCTACCTACGTATATATCGATATCTGACGAAAAGGTGGCAGGCAGTTCCAACGCCACCAAACAAACTCCTCCGACTCCGAAACCAGTGTTTCTTCTTCCTTTTTTAATATACACTTCTACAGTAGCACTTGTACAGTGTTGTCATGCACGAACACTGTATAACTCTATTATTGCAATTATATACACGCTTTTAAGTAGGATGCCTAACCTGTCCTATACACCCGTTGCCTTGTCCTTTTTCTTATTGGGAGCGAGTAGCCGTCCGGGAACCTCACGAGTGACAGGACAAGCCAGCATGTTTAGCTTAACTTTTTCCAGGATCATCAGGGCAGAGGCATCAGGCGGGCCTAAAATCTACGCACCCGTACAGTTATTACTCGATCGATCCCGCGCGGGCTGCGTTACGTTTCTTTCCTCTCCCCTCAGACATATATTATTCAGAGCGAGCTTTAATTAAAATATCCAGCAAAGTGTACGTACGTGAACAGTCTGAGAAAAATGGGCGAATCATTAAGGCCTGGCCAGAACGACGACGGAGCGCGTCCAGTGTGTGCAACTGCAATCTACTGCAAGCCTGCAAGGCCTGCTCTCAGATCTGAGTAGTGCCGTTGCCGTGCCTGCCCAGCCGCCCTTTTTTTCTCTCCAGATCCCCTGTGTGCTGCCGGCTCTGATACTTGTTCAGCACTTGCATCCCTTTTCCCTCAGGTCTCTGCGTTAGGTTTTGGTACCATCCAAAAGGACATGCAAGGACCGGCGGGCGCTCAGCAAGCGGACACAGTTTCGAAGCTCTCGCGTCAGGACCCCTCTTCCGATCCCCCACCATTCTGAAAGCAGGGATGGGATGATCTGTGGTAAACCACCCTTAAATAACATTAATGCAACCTGCGAAGGGGAACATAAGATACTACACTACACTACACGCCAGAGCACGCAATAAGATGACGTACGCAGGAGAGAATTTCTAGTTTACGCGCGCCGCCTGCCAGACCGATCAGTAACAAATATATACTTTCTCTGCTTCTTTTTAATTATCGCTGGATAGTTCAATTTTATACTATCCAGCGACAACTAAAACGAAATGGAAGGCGTTTGCAGGCAGCGGACTTGCGGCCGGTGAATCCAAAAATCCCCAGGACGAACTGCGGCCTTTTATACCCTCCACGCGCAAAGACAGCCATCCGCAGCCAAGAATAGTGTGGCGGTATTTACAATTCGGTTATTCAGATACAGGCTCGATCGATCGATCAAAGTGCTCTCACTACTACCCACTCGGTAACAACCTCTGATGAAAACGTTGGCGCGTGGCGATTGTACTGTCCGGCCGGCCGGCCTGCCTGCCTTCGATCGTGCCTTGTGTCTTGTCAGGAAGCCAAGAATTATAATTTGTACTCGATCGCTCGCACTCGCAGCGAACGGCCAATGATGGCTTGCCGCCCGCCCGCCCGCCCGGCGCAACTGATCAATACTGGTGGTGGATCGAATGGAGAAGAACCCATATGGCGCACGCGCGCGCGTGTGGTGGCAAGGGCATGCATGCATCCCGTGGGCTAGCTAGCTAGCCGTGTCTGGCTCCGACGAGCCGGCGGGCGGCCGGCGGCACGGCACGGCTTCAGCCCACGACGTGGAGGCGGATCTTCTTGGCGGCCCTAGGCGGCGACGGCGACGGCGACGGCGGCGAAGACCTGTCCGCGGGGCCGGGGGCGGCGCCGCGCGGGACGAACACCGTGGAGAGGTCGAGTGGCACTGGAAAGAAAAAGGCGCGCTGCAGGCGGCAGCAGCAGCGCTTCCTCCTCTTGCTGCCGGGCTCCACCGGCCTCGCCGGCTTCCGCGGCGCCGGAGGGCACACCGTGGCCGGCCGCAGCAGGCACGGCGACGCCGTCGGGGTCACGCACGCGGCGGCGGCGGCGGCGGAGTCGATGTCCAGTAGGCCGCCGCCCAGGCCCAGGCCCAGGCCCAGGCCCAGGCGCGGCAGCAGGGAGCTCGCGGCCGTCGGCGTGACGCAGCCCGTGTCGGCGGCGTCCGGGCCGTCGGCGCCGTCGCCGTCGCCGTCGCCCGCCGCCGCGGTCTGGACCGGCCGGAGCACGGCCAAGTCGGAGAGGTCGAGCTCCACGCCCATCGGGTGGGTAATCTCTAGCACTCCTCAGATGGAGAGGCCCCCCGAGACGCCTGCACAACTGGCTAGGCTAGGTCAAGGAAGATAAGATCTGCCCGCAGGGTCGTCTCGTCGATCGTGTACGTGAATTGTGACGAACAGGGCAGCAGCTAGCTCGCAGGCGGTGTGCTCTTTTGTAGCGGCGGTAGTGCAAAGGAGGAGGGAGGGAGGCAGGCAGGCGTGATGGCGAGGGGATATGGAGGTGATGATGGTGGCAATGGGGAGAGAGATGAGCAAGCAAGCAGCTAAAGGCAACAGAATTATATGCAGGCAGGCAGGCAGCTGCAACAGCAACACAAAAGGCCGCATGTCATTAGAGGAGAGAGGGGTGGTGCATATCATTGTGGTGGGGGGCGAATATGAGAGAGAGAGAGAGAGCCACCCAGCGGTGAAACTTTTAGGCCTTAATTAGGATCGAGTAGATCGCACCTCGTCCCATCCATCTCCATCACGCACTGCCTGCGCACCAGGAAAACATACAGGGTTTTCAATTTTATTAATATATACGGACGAGATGCCATGGATCAGCTGAGCAACAGGGTGGGCAGATGGGACGTATACGCCGCCGGCCGGGGCGCTGCCGGAGAGTTTAACTTTACAGCGCCGCGGCCGCGCTATGCTATATGCTGGTGACCGATCGTCGATCGAGCCACACAAATAAAAACAAGCCCGCACAACACGACGCGAGAATGTTCCTAAACCCTTGCGTGCTCTCACTCTCTGCATCGTCGTCCGTAGCGAAGTGTGTGAAATAATGCATGCCGCTTGCCGCTGTAGTATGTAGTACTTCGCTCATCTGTATGTCTGTGCATGCGTAGGCAGTGCTAAACCATGCACAGGCTCTGTGTCGTACAAGGCACACTGGTCATAATCACTGCTAGCTTCCAAGGGGGTTAGATGGATCTAATCAATTCCCCGCCTCTCTCTGGCTCTGGGTGGCGTGGTGGTGGTGGTGGTGCGCGTTTATGTGTCCTGGCCTCCAACTACTAACTGCTGCTCCTTTTTTTTTTTGAGAAATTCGGGGGGAGAGGTACCCCACCTTTTCATTGCCATTAGTAAGGGCCTATACATGGTCAAGTTACATGTCGGTTAAGATTGTTACAGAGGAGGAGAAGAGGAGAACACCATCACCCAGGCAAGGGACACATGACGATCCGAGTGAGGTAATCTACAAGACCACAACTCTGCGTCCTCACGGCAGCCAGCCATGAGACGCGTATAACACGGGGAAAGCGAGCGGAAGGCGACATCATGACGGTGTTTCCAGAGACGCCAACAACATAGGAGGAGGAAGGTATTGAAGTGTGCGGTGGGCATGTGAACAGGGGGCTGAACATGCCAAAGTTGTTGCGCATCCTCCTCAGAAATGTTCATCCCCAACCTTGCCCAGAAACCAGCTGCGAAAGGACAACCAGCGATCAGATGCGATGAACTTTCCACAGCCAACGAACAGACCTCGCATACACTGTCATCAACGCAATGTTTTCTGAGGAGGTTCTCCTTGGTCTGAATCCTGTTTTGCACCAACAGCCAGCCGAAGAATTTGACCTTAGGAGGGGCACAATTCTCCCAAATGAATTTATAGTACTCACAGCCTTCTCCATTGGAGACAACTGCACGATAGACAGATGAGGAGCTAAGCTTATGCAATCTGTCTTCCCAGGGACACACACGTACATCTGGGGTATTTGTTAACACCACACCATCAAGCAGCCCCATCAATTGCACCAGTTCAGCAGCAGCTACCGTTGAGAGCCGAGAGACGAAGGCGAGGCGCAGACCTTTTGAAAGAACGTCGCTGACTGAGGCATTTTTATGTCGTGCGTGTGTGTACAGCGACGGCATTGCCTCCACGAGGGGCCCTGAGGGCAGCCAGCAGTCATACCAGAAAGCCGTAGTACGCCCATCACCAACCTCCACCGTGGTCAGCAATCGATAGTCTGGGAGGAGCCGACGAAGGGCCGCCCAATGCGAACCCGCTGTGGCATTGTCTGGTGCAGATAAAGGCCCACCAAACTCCACTTGTAGCCAACAGGACCATGCTGAATCTGGAGAGTTGTGAGCACGGTGCAGAAGTTTTAGTAGCAAGCATGTGTTTTGCAAGCGGAGATCACGAACTGCTGCTCCTTTTAATTTGTGCGTCACTGTACATATCCATTAATGTGTATACCAATATGCTAGTAGAGTAGTAATAACCACATACGTCATTTCCTCCGGTGTGGCTAGTTAATAGTGGCCTGCTAATTCCGTGCCGCATTTGCAATTGATCACTGTAACTACAGGAACGGACCGCTAAGAGCTTTAACACTTGCCATTCGTCGGCTACGAGAAATTAAAACTGACGGAAACAAATCAAGTACGTGGCGATGGTGAAAGGGATGAGGCGCGCGGTGGTGTTAAAAAAAAAAAAAAACTGGTCCGGCCAAATAGGAGTTTGGAAGGAAGCTTTAACTGCCTCCTTGGGTGCTTCATGTGGCCTGTCATGGCTAGCAACAGGCGGTGCTTTTATTTTCTCTCTCTGTCATCGTTCCCTCCCTTAATTTTACCCCCTCTCTCTCTCTCTATGTATAGTACATACTATGAGGCCTTTTCAGTTTTCACTGGGACCCCTGCCGCTGCCAGGTGGGTCCCGAGCATATTATTGTTGCCGTATGCTCCGTGGGGCAGGACCCTGGTAATTTCCAGGCCTGCCTGCGCCAATTATGGGTCCATCCTGGCCGTCCAGTGCCATCCCATCCGTCCGCATCGCCTGACAGCGCGATTGTTCTGTTTGTTTTTTTTTCATGGCTACAGCTGCAGGTACTAGTACAGTAGTAGTAGTTGGGAAGGTTATTGCTACAACTACAAACTAGCGGGCTTGGGTTCCTCTGCTCGGGGATGTTTTTCACTCGGACCTATACATACGAGTATCGCACCGCAAACTTCTTAGCATGAGGGCTAGTTTGGAAACTCAAATCTTCTTCAGGAATGAAGGGGATTGGACAGAAAATTAGTTTATTTTCACCACAATCTCCTCTAATTCCAAAGGCGATTTGAGGTTCCCAAAAGATTTAATAACCAATTATAGTGTGTACTCCAACAGTTTCCTTAAATAAAGTCTAAAAAGATTAAAAAAATTAAAAAATCCTCTATCTAGCTCTGCATGGATGCATGCGGCAGAATAAAAAATACGGGAGCCAGTATGCACACAGATTGGGGACGTATAAATCACGCGGAAATATGAGCGATAAGAGCAAGTGGATGAGGGACGCGGATTTTTTTTGGAAAGGATGAGGGAGCTGTTGGAGCAAAGAAAATCATTTTTCTTCCCTAATATCTGTTTTAGGTCGGTTTACTTCTGTTGGAGTTGCTCTAAAGCCCCCACCACCCCCACCCCACCTCTATATTCTTCTCCTTCCTCCTCACTTCTCCTATATCATGGTCTCTAGTAAGAGAGTACTCGCCTCTAGCCACCGCAATTCGTGTTGGCTAGCTTACATTATTAAAAAAACCATAGCGATGCGCGTGGAACTAATTAGTATGCCATGAATTTCGCAATGCCATATACTGCAAAGAGGATAAAATACCAGCGCAACGGAATTCATATTTCGCTGAAGACGGAATAACCGAATAATAAAAGAGGCCGGATCGTAACAGGCTGCTACCAGCCTTGAATTGAATTATGGCATGTCAGAACTTAAACGCGCGGGTGGCGCGTACAGATACAGTATACATTACGGCCGGCCCCGAGCAACGCAGGATATGTCCCCGGACCAGGCAGGACGACCCCGCCCGGATCCCGTCCCGGCGGCCAGCCGATCGATCGAGAGATGCATGGCGATGGCAGCTAGCTAGCTAGCTAGCGTGGCCCGTCGCATTTGCATGCATGCATGCAGGCACGTAGGTTGCTGGACGCCGTACGGACCGGCCGGGCACCAAGCATCTGCTGCGTTATCGCGGACGACGGCCTTTCCTTCTCTGCTCTGCAAGAAATATTAATGGCGTAGATGCAACGCCACGACGACATGTTTGCTCGTCGTTGGCGAGACGACGAGCGGACCATGCATGCATGCATGCTGCATGCATAGCACGCCGCGCGCACGCGCACGTATCGTCACGGCGGGCCTTTTTAAATGCATATATATGTGTGAGGAATCGTTTCTGCAGCCGCAGGCACAAGCGAGCGATCTAGGGCTCCAGGCCCGGCCAGACGAATTACTTCTAGCTAGGTTTCAGTGCCGCTCCAGCTTCATTCACCTACTGACCTACCTACCTACCATGATGCATGGCATCATTCTTCCACCGCCTGCCCTGCCCTGCCCTGCCCTGCCCGCGGCCCCATGGTAACTTCGACGACGCCCTCGTCTCGGAGCATCACTGAGCATGCAGTGCAGGCCCCGTTTGCCGTGGTGTAACTTCGACGTCCTCTCGGATCATGCATCACTGAGCTAGGCCTGCTCCGTTAAGAATTTCTCTCTCTCTCTACTATTACTATTGGTGCCGGCATGCGTTATACTAACACAGACAGCGGACGAGTTTGACACGAGTGGTCGTTAGCTAGCTTTAACTACTATACTCTTCACGTAATTACTGCTGCTTCTGCTAACATGCACGATGCATGGCGCGCGGCATGGGACGGGCGGGGCAGCGCTGGTCTGTCCCCGGCTGGCTGGCTGGCTTCCCTGTAGCCAATAAAAAAAAACACCCGGGGACAGGAAAAGGACGGCAGGAACGACGACAGCGCGAGAGGACGGAGGGCCACATCAATCGCCAACAGCTTCAGTGCATGTAGGCTCCAGTGTGCCAGCTCGTACGCTCTGCTTCGTTGGGTTGGGTTCATTCACAAAGTACGTTCTTCCTCCGGTCGACCTCTCTTGACTCTGCCTTTGGATCCGTCGCGTCATCCATCTCTTGCCTTTGTTCAAGCAACGACGACAACGGCGCGCGCGGTCGATCAATCTAGGACGAAATTTCACAGAAACACTTGGAAATTTCTACGGCCGCGCGTATCCAATTTAGATTCAAATCTCTCTCTCTCTCTCTCTCTCTCTCTCTCTCTCTCTCTCTCTCTCTCTCTCTCTCTCTCTCTCCAAACGAAAGGGAGGCGAAAAAAGCGAGCAGAGAAGTTTAGACACGTCCGCCGGCCTGTGCTTGACTGTACAACCAGCTTGGCCAACTGTGTGCTATGAATGAATGGTACTGATTGCGATGCTTCTTCTGTGGGTCTAGCCCCCTCCATAAATTTCTCGTGGCCATCTTTGCTGGGAGGGACCAAATCAATTCGATCGCTGCCATGGACGTACAGTACAGCCGCAGCATGCTGCAGGGTTCGCCAACTAATCCGTCGACCCATGCATGCATCATCCATGCGTGAAGCTGAAGGACACACCCATGCTTGCATTTCATTTAATTGTTATATCGGGACCTGCAGAGCAGTGGACCTAGCTTGTTGCATGCATGCGATCGAGACTTGTCTGTTGCTCCAGATTTACGTATACACTACGTAGTACGTATATATATATATATATATATATATATATATACTTTATACCGGTATACTTTTACCGGCTGAGGGCGCCCCTCCACACACACGCGCACACCAAAAGAAATGGTGTCGTCTCTCAAGTTATTGTTGGTATTTTGAGCCAGTAGACCACGTATATCGTCGAGACCAGAGCTAGCTACTTGTTGAGCACCAAATTGAGCCTTGCGGACGGTCCGGCTCTGAGGCCGGACGGTCCGCGATCCGGACAGTCCGCGCCTGTGGGCCGGACGGTCCGCGCATGCGCAGAACAGTTTAGGGTTCCGAGTTTTGTGCTACGGTTATTAGCTATATTCGCGGGATTAGCTCGGAATCAGTTGTGTAAAGGGTCCAGCCCCCCTCCTCTATAAATAGAGAGGTCTACGGCCGATTTGGAATCAACAATCGAATCAATACAACTTCTATTTCGCATTTTATCTTAGGAGTAGTTCTAGTTTAGCCCTAGTTTAGCCTTTCAATCCCCAAATTCTCCGCCTCTCCTCGACTCTACGTCGATTAGAGGAGTCTAGGTCGGTCTACCCGAGCCTAGACACCACCTAGGATCTCTACTCCCCGACGGGGTCCCTCCCGGGAGCGAGATCCAGGCGCCGTCGGCGATCTTCCGCCGTCCCTGCGTACGCGCGGACAGTCCGGCCCCAGGGCACGGACCGTCCGGCCGTCAGGCAGGAGCCCTAGCCGCGCACCAGGTCGCGGACCGTCCGGCCCCAGGCCGCGGACAGTCCGCCCTTGCGCAGAGAGCACCACCGCGCCTCGCACCAGGCCGCGGACCGTCCGGCCCCTGCGCGCGGACCGTCCGCCCCTGTGCAGAGGGCACCGCCACGGTTCTTGTTGAGTGTTTGGCGCTCCGAAAAGGCGTCAACATACTTTTTGGCGACTCCGCTGGGGACAACACATCTAAGCTCATCAGATCGGCCCTCAATGGCCGGTTCAAAGGATAGCTCTGATATTTCTCTAAGCAACATCATAGAGCCGACTTGGGAAACCTTGCCGGCTGACGAGCAGCTCCAGTTTGAGGAGCACAAGGAGCGGATGATCCAGGAGGCGAAAGCAAAGTTCTTGGCCAACTTCAAAGTGGACAGGAACAACAAGGTCGTCCGACATCGGGCGACGGATCCGGCTTCGCTCCAACCCACGCCAGATATCCCCAATGTAAGTAATACCAACGATCTGCAATCTCTTAGAAATTATGTAGAAGATCAGCGTGAACAAATGCAGAACATCATAGGGGGTATGCAAAGCGATCTTAAGAGACTAGTACGTGCATTCGATAAATCTAGTACCGCAAATTTTCCTTCGCACGAGGTTGAGTTAGGAGATAACGCGCGTAACACATCGGCTACAGGTTGTCACGACCAGTCACAACCCCTTTATGGGATGTCGATGGACACATACCCTAAGCAATCGCAAATCGGCAGCAAACCAGCCGATCTGCACATGCCCGGACCGTCCGCACATGAGCGCGGACCGTCCGGGCCAACAGCAGTCGGGCCTATTTTTAATGAGTTACCTAGATATGCGCCCGAGCCACCACATATGACACAGAACCCAAACTACCCAGCCGGACGGTCCGCATACAATAACGGACGGTCCGCATATGACCACGGACGGTCCGGGTACGTATCCGGACAGTCCGCGCATGAGTCTTTTGAGGAGAATTATTACATGAATCCTCGCCCGTCCCAGCAACACTTCCCATCACACTATGCAATGCACCAGCCCACTAATTCAGGATCCAAAGCCCAGGAAAGCTTTCCGGCCCCACCTAGAAGGCCGGAAAGAAACGATCAAACATATGAGCCATATAGAGCAAATGGAAATGCACCACGTAACTCAAACCAATGGGGGGAAAGACAACATGCTAATATCCAGCCAACCCCACCTATGTTTGACCAGAGAGCCGGTGGTCTCGCACCGGCTGCCATTGATATAGTAAGGGAAGAAATAGCCGGGGCTGAAAGGGAAATGTGCCCTTGGGCCATTTCTAAGTATTTTGGTGATTGAGTGCCAACACATGTGCTTAATTGTGAATTTATGTACATGGATGAACAAGGTGCAAATCATGAAGTAAAGGTATGTTTCTAAGCCTTAGTACATTGGTTTTGTGTACTAATATATTTGTCTAAGTGTTAGAAACAGAAAGAAGAAGAAGAGAGAAGAGGAGAAAAGACTTGGCTGTGTGCTGCCAAGACCCAGCTCGGTATGGTGCACCGGACAGTGTCCGGTGTGCACCGGACAGTGTCCGGTGCGCCAGGCTGACTCGGCTCGAACTGGCCGCTCTCGGGAACACTAGTAGAAAAAGGCTCAAAGCCTGCGGGGACGATATATTTTTACAGGCGGATTCGGTTATCCACCGACTGTGTTATTTCTAGTGGCGGTTTCTTAAGAAAACCGCCACTAGAAATCGTATTTGTACTGGCGGTTCCTTAAGAAAACCGCCAGTAGAAATCCATGATTTGTAGTGGCGGTTTTCTTAAGGAACCGCCACTAGAAATACGATTTCTAGTGGCGGTTTTCTTAAGGAACCGCCACTAGAAATCATTTTTATCCTTAATTTTTCGAGTTTTTCAAACGGCCTCGTATGACAAAACCACCAAAATAAAAGTTGTAGATCTCTAAAAGTTATGAAACTTTGTAGTTGACAACTTTTTTATTTGAACTCATTTCGGTTCTCAAAAATTGAATCTAAGTATGTCAAATTTAAAATTCAAATTTTGCAAACTACCTCGGATGAAAAAAGTGTCAAAATAAAAGTTGTAGAACTTCAAAAGTTATTTATCTTTGTAGTTGACAACTTTTTTATTTGAATTCGTTTAGTGTCTCAAATAAGCAATTTACACTCAAATGGTTGTAATATGTGGAGAAAACAACTACAAACTAGACACAAGACATGTCATAGACGGAGTGGTAGGGGAGGGTACGCGCGAGGGTGAGGTCGGCGGTTCGAATACTAACAACCGCGTAGCGCGCGAATTTTGCGCGAAAAATGCCGCGACTTGCACTGGCGGGTGGGGTGGTCCTAATACAAATAAATTTTTTTACTATTTTTAAAATCTATTTTATGTTTCCTGGAAACGATTTGCACTGGCGGTTTTATTACGTCGACCGCCAGTGAAAATCGATTTTCACTGGCGGTTTTATTACGCCGACCGCCAGTGAAAATCGATTTTCACTGGCGGTCCTCAGTTACCCGCCTGTAAAAATGATGATTTCTACTGGCCCCTAGCACTGGCGGTTACGAAAAACGCCACTATAAATAGGTTTACAACCGCCACTATAGAACTTCTCTGTACTAGTGGAATTCGCCGACGGCGTACGGCTAAAATTCACCGGACTGTCCGGTGTGCACCGGACTGTCCGGTGAGCCAAACGTCAGCCAGGCCAACGGTCGGCCGCGCAATCTGCGCGGGACACGTGGCCGAGCCAACGGTCGGAAGACGGCACCGGACTGTCCGGTGTGCACCGGACATGTCCGGTGCGCCAACGGCTCCCAGATCTACAACGGTCGGCAACGGTCGGAAGCGCCAGTTATGGAAACAAATCGGGCACCGGACAGTGTCCGGTGTGCACCAGACTGTCCGGTGCCCCCGACGACAGAAGGCAAGGATGGCCTTCCGGATTTGCTCTCAACGGCTCCTAGCTGCCTTGGGGCTATAAAAAGGGCCCCTAGGCGCATGGAGGAGATACACAAGCAACCTTTGAGCATTCTTGATCATCCACACTCAGTCTTTGCGCATTCATTTGTCATTCTAAGTGATTCGAGCTCCGTTCTAGTGAGAACTTTGTGATACTCTTGTGAGCTCGATTCTTGGCCGTGTGTGTGCGCGTTTCGCTGTGGATTTGTGTGTGTTGCTTCCCTCCCTTACTCTGTGCTTCTTTGTGATCATATACTTGTAAGGGCAAGAGACTCCAATTTGTGGAGATTCCTTGCAAACGGGATAGTGAAAGGAAAAACAAAACACCGTGGTATTCAAGTGGGTCTTTGGACCGCTTGAGAGGGGTTGATTGCAACCCTCGTCCGTTGGGACGCCACAACGTGGAGTAGGCAAGCGTTGGTCTTGGCCGAACCACGGGATAAACCACTGTGTCACCTCTGTGCTTGATCTCTTGTGGTATTGTGTTTTGTTGAGACTTCTCTTTAGCCACTTGGCAACTTATTGTGCTAACACTTAACAACTTTTTGTGGCTTAAGTTTTAAGTTTCACAGGATCACCTATTCACCCCCCCCCTCTAGGTGCTCTCAATTGGTATCGGAGCCGTTCTCTTCACAAAGGGACTAACCGCCCGGAGAGATGGATCCTAAGGGGAAGGGTATTGTGATCAATGACAAAGAGAAGGAATCCTTCGTCAACGAGCCGAAGGACGATAAGCCTACCGATTCCGGCTCGGGCCAAAGACGGAAGGAAGGAAAGAAGAAGAAGACAAGGCGCATCAAGGAGATCGTTTACTACGACAGCGACGAGTCTACTTCTTCCCAAAAGGACGACGACCACAACGACTACGAGAGAAGGAAACCGGTTAATTCGAACTTTTCTTTTGATTACTCTCGTATTCCGCAAAGTTCACATTCACATTTGCTCTCCATTCCACTCGGCAAGCCCCCACACTTTGATGGAGAGGACTACGGATTTTGGAGCCACAAAATGTGTAGTCACCTATTCTCTCTCCATCCTAGTATATGGGAGATTGTAGAGAGTGGAATGCACTTTGATAGTTCGGATAGTCCCATGTTCATTAATGAACAAATTCATAAGAATGCACAAGCTACTACTGTTCTTCTAGCTTCTTTGTGCAGGGATGAATACCATAAAGTGAGCGGCTTGGATAACGCCAAGCAAATCTGGGACACCCTCAAGATTTCTCATGAGGGGAACGACGTCACCTTGCTCACCAAGATGGAGTTGGTGGAGGGAGAGCTTGGACGGTTCGCGGTGATAAGGGGCGAGGAGCCGATGCAAACATACAACCGGCTCAAGACTCTTATCAACAAGATAAGGAGCTACGGAAGCACACGATGGACGGACCACGACGTCGTCCGCCTAATGCTCAGGTCATTTACCGTTCTTGATCCTCATTTGGTGAACAATATACGTGAAAATCCCAGGTACACCAAGATGTCGCCCGAAGAAGTTCTTGGGAAATTCGTTAGCGGACGAATGATGATAAAGGAGGCGAGGTATGTGGACGACGCCTTGAATGGTCCGATCAATGAGCCGCAACCCCTTGCTCTCAAGGCAACACGAAGCAAGGAGGCGCTACCTAGCAAGGTGGCACAGATTGAGGCGGCCGGACTCAATGATGAAGAGATGGCTCTCATCATCAAGAGATTCAAGACGGCGCTAAATGGTCGCAAGGGGCAGCCAAGCAAGACCAAGACAAAGGGGAAGCGCTCATGCTTCAAATGCGGTAAGCTTGGTCATTTTATCGCTAACTGCCCCGATAATGAAAGTGACCAGGAAAAGGGGAACAAAAGAGAGAAGAAAAAGCAATACAAGAAGGCAAAAGGCGAGGCACATCTAGGAAAGGAGTGGGACTCGGATTGCTCCTCCTCCGACTCCGACAATGAAGGACTCGCTGCCACCGCCTTCAACAAGTCTTCCCTCTTCCCAAACGAGCGTCTCACATGCCTTATGGCAAGGGAGAAGAAGGTGAGTACTCAAGACTCCACTTATGCTTCTTCTAGTGATAGTGAGACTAGTGATGATGATGACATAGATTATTCATGCTTGTTCAAGGGCTTAGATAGATCTAAGATAGATAAAATTAATGAGTTGATTGATGCTTTGAATGATAAGAATAGATTACTAGAAAAACAAGAGGATCTTTTATATGAGGAGCATGATAAATTTGTTAGTGCACAAAATTCTCTTGCTCTAGAAATTAAAAGAAATGAAGTGCTTTCTAGTGAATTATCTTCCTGTCATGAAACCATTGATACCTTAAGAAGTGTTAATAATGATTTAAGTGCTAAACTAGAAGTAGCTAGTAAATCAAATTCCTGTGTTGAAAATGTTACAATTTGCACTAGGTGTAAGGATTTTGATGTTAATGCCTGTAGTGAACACTTAGTTTCAATTTCCAAACTAAGTGATGAATTGGCTAGTCTTAATGCACAACTTAAGACTAGCAAAAGTGAATTTGACAAGTTAAAATTTGCAAGGGATGCCTATACAATTGGAAGACATCCCTCAATTAAGGATGGGCTTGGCTTCAAGAGGGAAGCCAAGAACTTAACAAGCCATAAGGCTCCCATCTTCGTCAAGGAGAAGGGGAAGGCCCCTATGGCTAGTAGTGCGAAAAAGAACCATGCCTTTATGTATAATGATAGGAGAAATGCTAGAAATGCTTATAATGATTTTGATTCACATGTTTATGATTTTCATGCCATGTTTGCTTCTAGTTCTTCTTATAAGCATGATAGAGATATGCGTAGGAGAAATGTTGTACATATGCCTAGGAGAAATATTGCTCATGTGCCTAGAAAGAATGTTATTCATGCTCCTAGGAAAGTAGTGAATGAACCTTCTATAATTTATTGTGCTTTAAACACTTCCTTTGCTATTTGTAGAAAGGATAGGAAAATAGTTGCTAGGAAGTTAGGGGCAAAATGCAAGGGAGACAGGACTTGCATTTGGGTCCCTAAGGACATTTGTGCTAACCTTGCAGGACCCAACATGAGTTGGGTACCTAAGACCCAAGCCTAAATTTGCCTTGCAGGTTTATGCATCCGGGGGTTCAAGCTGGATTATCGACAGCGGATGCACAAACCATATGACGGGGGAGAAGAAGACGTTCACCTCCTACGTCAAAAATAAGGATTCCCAAGATTCAATTATATTCGGTGATGGGAATCAAGGCAAGGTAAAAGGGTTAGGTAAAATTGCAATTTCTAATGAGCACTCAATTTCAAATGTGTTTTTAGTTGAGTCTCTTGGTTACAATTTGCTATCTGTTAGTCAACTATGCAACATGGGATATAATTGCCTTTTTACTAATGTAGATGTGTCTGTCTTTAGAAGATGTGATGGTTCACTAGCTTTTAAGGGTGTACTAGACGGCAAGCTTTACTTAGTTGATTTTGCAAAAGAAGAGGCCGGTCTAGATGCATGCTTAATGGCTAAGACTTGCATGGGCTGGCTGTGGCATCGCCGCTTAGCACATGTGGGGATGAAGAACCTCCACAAGCTTCTAAAGGGAGAACACGTGATAGGTCTAACAAATGTTTATTTCGAAAAAGATAGACCTTGTGCAGCTTGTCAAGCAGGTAAACAAGTGGGAGGAGCACATCACAGCAAGAATGTGATGACCACATCAAGACCTCTGGAGCTGCTGCATATGGACCTCTTCGGACCCGTCGCCTATCTAAGCATAGGAGGAAGTAAGTATGGTTTAGTTATTGTTGATGACTTTTCTCGCTTCACTTGGGTGTTCTTTTTGCAGGATAAGTCTGAAACCCAAGGGACCCTCAAGCGCTTCCTTAGGAGAGCTCAAAATGAGTTTGAGCTCAAGGTGAAGAAGATTAGGAGCGACAACGGGTCCGAGTTCAAGAACCTTCAAGTGGAGGAGTTTCTTGAGGAGGAAGGGATCAAGCACGAGTTCTCCGCTCCCTACACACCACAGCAAAATGGTGTGGTAGAGAGGAAGAACAGGACGCTAATCGATATGGCGAGGACGATGCTTGGAGAGTTCAAGACCCCCGAGTGCTTTTGGTCGGAAGCTGTGAACACGGCTTGCCACGCCATCAACAGGGTCTATCTTCATCGACTCCTCAAGAAGACTTCGTATGAGCTACTAACCGGTAACAAACCCAATGTATCGTACTTTCGTGTATTTGGAAGCAAGTGCTACATTCTAGTGAAGAAGGGTAGAAATTCTAAGTTTGCTCCCAAAGCTGTAGAAGGGTTTTTATTAGGTTATGATTCAAATACAAAGGCGTATAGAGTCTTCAACAAATCATCGGGTTTGGTTGAAGTCTCTAGCGACGTTGTATTTGATGAGACTAATGGCTCTCCAAGAGAGCAAGTTGTTGATTGTGATGATGTAGATGAAGAAGATGTTCCAACGGCCGCTATACGAACCATGGCGACTGGAGACGTTCGGCCACAGGAACAAGATGAACAAGGTCAACCTTCTTCCTCAACAACGGTGCATCCCCCAACTCAAGACGATGAACAGGTTCATCAAAAGGAGGCGTGTGATCAAGGGGGAGCACAAGATGATCATGTGATGGAGGAAGAAGCGCAACCGGCACCTCCAACCCAAGTTCGAGCGATGATTCAAAGGGATCATCCCGTCGACCAAATTCTGGGTGACATTAGCAAGGGAGTAACTACTCGATCTCGATTAGTTAATTTTTGTGAGCATTACTCCTTTGTCTCTTCTATTGAGCCTTTCAGGGTAGAGGAGGCCTTGCTAGATCCGGATTGGGTATTGGCCATGCAGGAGGAACTCAACAACTTCAAGCGCAATGAAGTTTGGACGCTGGTGCCTCGTCCCAAGCAAAATGTTGTGGGAACCAAGTGGGTTTTCCGCAACAAACAGGACGAGCACGGGGTGGTGACGAGGAACAAGGCTCGACTTGTGGCAAAAGGTTATGCCCAAGTCGCAGGTTTGGACTTTGAGGAGACTTTTGCTCCTGTGGCTAGGCTAGAATCAATTCGTATCTTGCTAGCATATGCCGCTCACCATTCTTTCAGGTTGTACCAAATGGATGTGAAGAGCGCTTTCCTCAACGGACCAATAAAGGAGGAGGTGTGCGTGGAGCAACCCCCTGGCTTCGAGGATGAGCGGTACCCCGACCACGTGTGTAAGCTCTCTAAGGCGCTCTATGGACTTAAACAAGCCCCAAGAGCATGGTATGAATGCCTTAGAGATTTCTTAATTGCTAATGCTTTCAAGGTTGGGAAAGCCGATCCAACTCTTTTCACTAAGACTTGTGATGGTGATTTGTTTGTGTGCCAAATTTATGTCGATGACATAATATTTGGTTCTACTAATCAAAAGTCTTGTGAAGAGTTTAGTAGGGTGATGACGCAGAAATTCGAGATGTCGATGATGGGCGAGTTGAACTACTTCCTTGGGTTCCAAGTGAAGCAACTCAAGGACGGCACCTTCATCTCCCAAACGAAGTACACGCAAGATCTGCTAAAGCGGTTTGGGATGAAGGACGCCAAGCCCGCAAAGACTCCGATGGGAACCGACGGACACACCGATCTCAACAAAGGAGGTAAGTCCGTTGATCAAAAAGCATACCGGTCAATGATAGGGTCTTTACTTTATTTATGTGCTAGTAGACCGGATATTATGCTTAGCGTATGCATGTGTGCTAGATTTCAATCCGATCCTAAGGAGTGTCACTTGGTGGCGGTGAAGCGAATTCTTAGATATTTAGTCGCTACGCCTTGCTTCGGGATCTGGTATCCAAAGGGGTCTAACTTTGACTTAATTGGGTACTCAGATTCCGACTATGCTGGATGTAAGGTCGATAGGAAGAGTACATCAGGGACGTGCCAATTCTTAGGAAGGTCCCTGGTGTCATGGAACTCTAAGAAACAAACCTCCGTTGCCCTATCCACCGCTGAGGCCGAGTACGTTGCCGCAGGTCAGTGTTGCGCGCAACTACTTTGGATGAGGCAAACCCTCCGGGACTTTGGCTACAGTCTGAGCAAAGTCCCACTCCTATGTGACAATGAGAGTGCTATCCGAATAGCGGAAAATCCTGTTGAGCACAGCCGCACAAAGCACATTTACATCCGGCATCACTTTTTGAGAGACCACCAGCAAAAGGGAGATATCGAAGTGTTTTATGTTAGCACCGAGAACCAGCTAGCCGATATCTTCACCAAGCCACTAGATGAGAAGACCTTTTGCAGGTTGCGTAGTGAGCTAAATGTCTTAGATTCGCGGAACTTGGATTGAATTGTAGCATACATGTATTCATGCTTTTGATCATGTTCCTTTTTGCATCTTGTTGCTTATCATGGTGCTCAAGTTGTACAAACACTCCCTGGACCTCACAAGTCCGTTGCAAAGTGATGCACATATTTAGGGGGAGATGTGTTACAACTTTACCCTTTTTGACTAACCATATGCTTGAGTTTGTTTGATTTAGTCTCAAAGGAGAATTGAAAGGGAAAAGGTGGACTTGGATCATGCAAGACTTCCACTGCACTCCGATGAGAGGGTAACTTATTCCAAGTCCATCTCATGAACTCTTATTGCCATTTGCTCTTAATTGAAGATTTTGTGAGGCAATGGGGTTAAAGGGCCAAGATTTATCCCGTTTTGGTGCTTGATGCCAAAGGGGGAGAAAATAAAGGCCAAAGCGATAAATGGATCAGCTACCACTTGAGAGATTTTGAAAATAGTAGAGTAGAGCTTTTGGTTTGTCAAAACTCTTTGTGTTGTCTCTCTTATCAAAGTTGGCTTCTTTTGGGAGAAGTAGTAATTGAAAGGGAATTAGGCTTACACCTAGTTCCTAAATAATTTTGGTGGTTGAATTGTCCAACACAAATATTGGACTAACTAGTTTACTCTAGTGCATAAGTTATACAGGTGCAAAAGGTTCACATTCAGTCAATAAAAAGACCAAGTGTTGGATTCAACAAAGGAGCAAGGGGGCAACCGGGGGCACCTCTGGCTAGAGGCACCGGACTGTCCGGTGTGCACCGGACATGTCCGGTGCACCCAGAGGACTCCAACTCAAACTCTTCGCCCTCGGGAATTCTCAGAAGCCGGCGCGCTATAATTCACCGGACTGTCCGGTGTGCACCGGACATGTCCGGTGCTCCAAGGAAGCGCGGTCTCCAGAACTAGCCAGCCTCGGGTTCGCGCGGTAGCCGCTCCGCTAAAATTCACCGGACTGTCCGGTGTGCACCGGACTGTCCGGTGTGCCAGCGGAGCAACGGCTCCCTGCGGCGCCAACGGCTCCCTGCGGTGCATTTAATGCGCGCGCAGCGCGCGCAGACGTCAGGATCGCCCATACCGGTGCACCGGACATCAAACAGTACATGTCCGGTGTGCACCGGACACCCAGGCGGGCCCAGAAGTCAGAAGCTCCAACGGTCAGAATCCAACGGCAATGGTGACGTGGCAGGGGCACCGGACTGTCCGGTGTGCACCGGACTGTCCGGTGCGCCATCGAACAGACAGCTTCCAGCAACGGTCACTTTTGGTGGTTGGGGCTATAAATACCCCAACCACCCCACATTCTTTGCCATCCAAGTTTTCCACTTCTCAACTACTACAAGAGCTCTAGCATTCAATTCTAGACACACCAAATAGATCAAGTCCTCTCCAAATTCCACACAACTCCATAGTGACTAGAGAGAGTGATTTGCTTGTGTTCTTTCGAGCTCTTGCGCTTGGATCGCATTCTTTTCTTTCTCACTTGTTCTTGTGATCATCACTCAATTGTAACCAAGGCAAGAGGCACCAATTGTGTGGTGGTCCTTGCGGGGAAGTTTTGTTCCCGGTTGATTGAGAAGAAGAGAAAGCTCACTCGATCCGTGGGATCGTTTGAGAGAGGGAAGGGTTGAAAGAGACCCAGCCTTTGTGGCCTCCTCAACGGGGAGTAGGTTTGCGAGAACCGAACCTCGGTAAAACAAATTCTCGTGTCACACTCTTATTTGCTTGCGATTTGTTTTGCGCCCTCTCTCACGGACTCGTTTCTTTATTACTAACGCTAACCCGGCTTGTAGTTGTGATCATTTTTGTAAATTTCAGTTTCGCCCTATTCACCCCCCCCTCTAGGCGACTATCAATTGGTATCAGAGCCCGGTTCTTCATTAGAGCCTAACCGCTCGAAGTGATGTCGGGAGATCACACCAAGAGGGAGATGGAGACCGGCGATAACAAGCCCACTACAAGCCAAGGGAGCACTTCATCGGAAGAGTCCCGCACCAAGAGAAGGGAGAAGAAGAAGAACTCCTCCAAGCGGAAGGAGAAAAGATCTTCCTCTTCTCACCACAAGGAGAAGAAGGAAAAATCTTCTTCTCACAAGCCGCATCGGAGTGGGGATAAGCACAAGAGGATGAGGAAGGTGGTCTACTACGAGACCGACACTTCATCGACATCTACCTCCGGCTCCGACGCGGCATCCGTCACTTCTAAACGCCAAGAGCGTAAGAAGTATAGTAAGATTCCCCTACGCTACCCTCGCATTCCTAAACATACACCTTTACTATCTGTCCCATTAGGCAAACCACCAACTTTTAATGGTGAAGATTATGCTATGTGGAGTAATTTGATGCGATTTCATCTAACCTCTCTCCACAAAAGATTATGGGATGTTGTTGAGTATGGTGTACAGGTACCATCCGTAGGGGATGAGGACTATGACACGGATGAAGTGGCCCAAATCGAGCACTTCAACTCCCAAGCCGCAACCATCCTCCTTGCCTCTCTAAGCAAGGAGGAATACAACAAAGTACAAGGGTTGAAGAACGCCAAGGAGATTTGGGACCTACTCAAGACGGCGCACGAGGGTGATGAACTCACCAAGATCACCAAGCGGGAAACGATCGAGGGGGAGCTCGGTCGCTTCCGTCTTCGCCAAGGGGAGGAGCCACAAGACATGTACAACCAGCTCAAGACCTTGGTGAACCAAGTGCGCAACCTCGGAAGCGCAAAATGGGATGACCACGAAGTGGTTAAGGTTATTCTAAGAGCCCTTATTTTCCTTAACCCCACACAAGTTCAATTAATTCGTGGCAATCCTAGATATCCACAAATGACCCCCGAGGAAGTTATCGGGAATTTTGTGAGTTTTGAATGCATGATTAAGGGCTCCAAGAAGATCAACGAGCTTGACGAGCCTTCCACATCTGAGGCACAACCGGTGGCCTTCAAGGCAACGGAGGAGAAGAAGGAGGAGTCTACACCAAGTAGACAACCAATTGACGCCTCCAAGCTCGACAACGAGGAGATGGCCCTAATCATCAAGAGTTTTCGGCAAATCCTCAGGCAACGGAAGGGGAAGGATTACAAATCCCGTTCCAAGAAGGTTTGCTACAAGTGTGGTAAGCCCGGTCATTTTATTGCAAAATGTCCTATGTCTAGTGATAGTGACAGGGGCGACGACAAGAAGGGCAAGAGGAAGGAGAAGAAGAGATACTACAAGAAGAAGGGCGGCGATGCCCATGTTTGTCGGGAGTGGGACTCCGACGAAAGCTCAAGCGACTCCTCCGACGACGAGGACGCCGCCAACATCGCCGTCACCAAGGGCCTCCTCTTCCCCAACGTCGGCCACAAGTGTCTCATGGCCAAGGACGGCAAAAAGAAGGTAAAATCAAAGTCCTCCACTAAATATGAAACATCTAGTGATGAGGATGATGATAAAAATGAAGAGGATAATTTGCGCATTCTTTTTGCTAACCTCAACATGCAACAAAAGGAAAAATTAAATGAATTGATTAGTGCTATACATGAGAAGGATGATCTCTTGGATTCTCAAGAGGACTTCCTTATTAAAGAAAATAAGAAGCATGTTAAGGTTAAAAATGCTTATGCTCTAGAAAGAGAAAAATGTGAAAAATTGTCTAGTGAGCTAAGCACTTGTCATGAGACTTTAGACAACCTTAGAAATGAAAATGCAAATTTGTTAGCTAAGGTTAATTCTCATATTTGCAATGTTTCAATTCCTAGAAATGATAATGATGATTTGATTGCTAGGATTGAAAAATTGAACTGTTCTATTGCTAGCCTTAGAAATGAGAATGAGAAATTAATTGCTAAGGCTAAGGATTTTGATGTTTGCAATGCTACTATTTCCGACCTTAGAACTAAAAATGATTTATTGCATGCTAAGGTCATTGAATTAAAATCTTGCAAACCATCTACATCTACTGAGCATATTTCCATTTGTACTAGATGTAGAGATATTAATATTGATGCTATCCATGATCACCTAGCCTTAATTAAAAAACAAAATGATCACATAGCACAACTTAATGCTAAGATTAGAGAGCATGACTTAGAAAATGAAAAATTTAAACTTGCTAGAAGCATGCTCTATAATGGGAGACGCCCTGGCATTAAGGATGGCATTGGCTTCCAAAGGGAAGACAATGTCAAAATTAATGCCCCTCCAAAGAACTTGTCTAACTTTGTTAAGGGCAAGGCTCCCATGCCTCAGGATAACGAGGGTTACATTTTGTACCCTGCCGGCTATCCTGAGAGCAAAATTAGGAAAATTCATTCTAGGAAGTCTCACTCTGGCCCTAATCATGCTTTTATGTATAAGGGTGAGACATCTAGATCTAGGCAACCAACCCATGCCAAGTTGCCTAGAAAGAAAACTACTAATGCATCAAATGATCATGCCATTTCATTCAAAACTTTTGATGCATCATATGTTTTGACTAGCAAATCCGGCAAGATAGTTGCCAAGATTATTGGGGGCAGACACAAGGGCTCCAAGACTTGTGTTTGGGTACCCAAAGTTCTCGTATCTAATGCTAAAGGACCCAAAACCGTTTGGGTACCTAAAACAAAGAACTAAACTTGTTTTGTAGGTTTATGCATCCGGGGGCACAAGTTGGATACTCGACAGCGGGTGCACAAACCACATGACAGGGGAGAAAAGGATGTTCTCCTCATATGAGAAAAACCAAGATCCCCAACGAGCTATCACATTCGGGGATGGAAATCAAGGTTTGGTCAAAGGGTTGGGTAAAATTGCTATATCTCCTGACCATACTATTTCAAATGTTTTTCTTGTAGATTCCTTAGATTACAATTTGCTTTCCGTATCCCAATTATGTAAAATGGGCTACAACTGTCTATTTACTGATATTGGTGTTACTGTCTTTAGAAGAAGTGATGATTCAATAGCTTTTAAGGGAGTGTTAGAGGGTCAGCTATACTTAGTAGATTTTAATAGAGCTGAACTCGACACTTGCTTGATTGCTAAGACTAACTTGGGTTGGCTCTGGCACCGCCGACTAGCCCATGTTGGAATGAAGAATCTTCACAAGCTTCTAAAGGGAGAACACATTTTGGGACTAACCGATGTTCATTTTGAGAAAGACAGGATTTGTAGCGCATGCCAAGCCGGGAAGCAAGTTGGCATACATCATCCACACAAAAACATCATGACTACCGACAGGCCACTGGAGCTTCTACACATGGATTTATTCGGCCCGATCGCTTACATAAGCATCGGCGGTAGTAAGTATTGTCTTGTAATTGTGGATGACTATTCTCGCTTCACTTGGGTGTTCTTTTTGCAGGACAAATCTTATACCCAAGAGACCTTAAAGGGATTCTTGAGACGGGCTCAAAATGAGTTCGGCTTAAGGATCAAGAAAATTAGAAGCGACAATGGGACGGAGTTCAAGAACGCTCAAATTGAAGGTTTCCTTGAGGAGGAGGGCATCAAGCATGAGTTCTCTTCTCCCTACACTCCACAACAAAATGGTGTAGTGGAGAGGAAGAATCGAACGCTATTAGACATGGCAAGAACCATGCTTGATGAATACAAGACACCGGATCGGTTTTGGGCCGAGGCGGTCAACACCGCCTGCTACGCCATCAACCGGTTATATCTTCACCGAATCCTCAAGAAGACATCTTATGAACTCCTAACTGGTAAAAAGCCCAATATTTCATATTTTAGAGTTTTTGGTAGCAAATGTTTTATTCTTGTCAAAAGAGGTAGAAAATCTAAATTTGCTCCTAAAACTGTAGAAGGCTTTTTACTAGGATATGACTCAAACACAAGGGCATATAGAGTCTTTAACAAGTCCTCAGGACTTGTTGAAGTTTCTTGTGACGTTGTGTTTGATGAGACTAACGGCTCTCAAGTAGAGCAAGTTGATCTTGATGAAACAGGTGAAGAACAGGCTCCATGCATAGCGCTAAGGAACATGTCCATTGGGGATGTGTGTCCTAAGGAATCCGAAGAGCCTTCAAATGCACAAGATCAACCATCCTCCTCCACGCAAGTATCTCCACCAACTCAAGTTGAGGATGAGGCTCAAGATGTTGAACAAGAAGATCAAGAAGATGAGCCACCTCAAAATGACGGCAACGATCAAGGGGGAGATGCACATAATGAAGACAAGGAGGATGAACAACCAAGGCCGCCACACCCAAGAGTCCACCAAGCAATACAACGAGATCACCCCGTCGACACCATCCTCGGCGACATTCATAAGGGGGTAACTACTCGATCTCGTGTTGCGCATTTTTGTGAACATTACTCGTTTGTTTCCTCTATTGAGCCACACAGGGTAGAGGAAGCACTTCAAGATTCGGATTGGGTGATGGCGATGCAAGAGGAGCTCAACAATTTCACGAGGAACGAGGTATGGCACTTAGTTCCACGTCCTAATCAAAATGTTGTAGGAACCAAGTGGGTCTTCTGCAACAAGCAAGACGAGCATGGTGTGGTGACAAGGAACAAAGCTCGACTCGTGGCCAAGGGGTATTCACAAGTCGAAGGTTTGGATTTTGGTGAAACCTATGCACCCGTAGCTAGGCTTGAGTCAATTCGCATATTATTAGCCTATGCTACTTACCATGGCTTCAAGCTTTATCAAATGGACGTGAAGAGTGCCTTCCTCAATGGACCAATCAAGGAGGAGGTCTACGTTGAGCAACCTCCCGGCTTTGAAGATAGTGAGTACCCTAACCATGTTTATAGGCTCTCTAAGGCGCTTTATGGGCTCAAGCAAGCCCCAAGAGCATGGTATGAATGCCTTAGAGATTTCCTTATTGCTAATGGCTTCAAAGTCGGCAAAGCCGATCCTACTTTATTCACTAAGACTCTTGATAATGATTTGTTTGTATGCCAAATTTATGTTGATGATATCATATTTGGGTCTACTAACAAATCTGCATGTGAAGAATTTAGTAGGATCATGACACAAAAATTCGAGATGTCAATGATGGGGGAGTTGAAGTATTTTCTAGGATTTCAAGTCAAGCAACTCCAAGAGGGCACCTTCATTAGCCAAACGAAGTATACTCAAGATATCCTAAGCAAGTTTGGAATGAAGGATGCCAAGCCCATCAAGACACCCATGGGAACCAATGGGCATCTCGACCTCGACACGGGAGGTAAGTCCGTGGATCAAAAGGTATACCGGTCGATGATTGGTTCATTGCTTTATTTATGTGCATCTCGACCGGACATTATGCTTTCCGTTTGCATGTGTGCAAGATTCCAAGCCGACCCTAAGGAATCACACCTTACGGCCGTGAAACGAATCTTGAGATATTTAGCTTATACTCCTAAGTTTGGGCTTTGGTACCCTCGGGGATCCACTTTTGATTTGATTGGTTATTCGGATGCTGATTGGGCGGGGTGTAAGATTAATAGGAAGAGCACATCGGGGACTTGCCAGTTCTTGGGAAGATCCTTGGTGTCATGGGCTTCAAAGAAGCAAAATTCGGTCGCTCTTTCTACCGCCGAAGCCGAGTATATTGCCGCAGGCCATTGTTGCGCGCAATTGCTTTGGATGAGGCAAACCCTGCGGGACTACGGTTACAAATTAACCAAAGTCCCCTTGCTATGTGATAATGAGAGTGCAATCAAAATGGCCGACAATCCCGTCGAGCATAGCCGCACTAAACACATAGCCATTCGGTATCATTTTCTTCGGGATCACCAACAAAAGGGGGATATCGAGATTTCTTACATTAACACTAAAGATCAATTAGCCGATATCTTTACCAAACCACTTGATGAGCAATCTTTTACCAGACTTAGGCATGAGCTCAATATTCTTGATTCTAGGAATTTCTTTTGCTAGTCTTGCACACATAGCTCATAAATATACCTTTGATCATGTCTCTTTTATATATGCTATGACTAATGTGTTTTCAAGTGTATTTCAAACCAAGTCATAGGTATATTGAAAGGGAATTGGAGTCTTCGGCGAAGACAAGGCTTCCACTCCGCTCCACTACTCATCCTTCGCCGTCGCTTCACTTTACTCTCCATCTTTGGTATAATCTTCGCTCATTTATTTCATGACCAAAGGAGGAGAAAGTACTTCATTGGGCTCTAATGATTCCGTTTTTGGCGATTCATGCCAAAGGGGGAGAAAATATGAGCCCAAAGCAAAAGGACCGCGCCACCACCTAATTTTATAAATTTGATGATTTTAATTGGTAAATTTCAAAATTGGTATCTCTTTGTGTTCTAAAGGGGGAGCAACTAGTATTTTCAAAATTGATGTCTTAAAACCCTCTTGAACACTAAGAGGAGACCTTATTTGAGGGGGAGTTTTGTTTAGTCAAAGGAAAAGCATTTGAACAAAGGAAGAAAATTTCAAAACTTGAAAATGCCTTGCAAAATCTTATTCATTTACCTTTGACTATCTTGCAAAATGACTTTGAAAAGAATTTACAAAAGAATTTGCAAAAACAAAACTTATGGTGCAAATGTGGTCCAATATGTCAAAAACAAAGAAAACAATCCATGCGCATTCATATAAGTATTTATATTGGCTCAATTCCAAGCAACCTTTGCACTTACATTATGTAAACTAGTTCAATTATGCACTTCTATATTTGCTTTGGTTTGTGTTGGCATCAATCACCAAAAAGGGGGAGATTGAAAGGGAATTAGGCTTACACCTAGTTCCTAATTAATTTTGGTGGTTGAATTGTCCAACACAAATATTGGACTAACTAGTTTACTCTAGTGCATAAGTTATACAGGTGCAAAAGGTTCACATTCAGTCAATAAAAAGACCAAGTGTTGGATTCAACAAAGGAGCAAGGGGGCAACCGGGGGCACCTCTGGCTGGAGGCACCGGACTGTCCGGTGTGCACCGGACATGTCTGGTGCGCCCAGAGGACTCCAACTCAAACTCTTCGCCCTCGGGAATTCTCAGAAGCCGGCGCGCTATAATTCACCGGACTGTCCGGTGTGCACCGGACATGTCCGGTGCTCCAAGGAAGCGCGGTCTCCAGAACTAGCCAGCCTCGGGTTCGCGCGGTAGCCGCTCCGCTAAAATTCACCGGACTGTCCGGTGTGCACCGGACTGTCCGGTGTGCCAGCGGAGCAACGGCTCCCTACGGTGCATTTAATGCGCGCGCAGCGCGCGCAGACGTCAGGATCGCCCATACCGGTGCACCGGACATCAAACAGTACATGTCCGGTGTGCACCGGACACCCAGGCGGGCCCAGAAGTCAGAAGCTCCAACGGTCAGAATCCAACGGCAATGGTGACGTGGCAGGGGCACCGGACTGTCCGGTGTGCACCGGACTGTCCGGTGCGCCATCGAACAGACAGCTTCCAGCAACGGTCACTTTTGGTGGTTGGGGCTATAAATACCCCAACCACCCCACATTCATTGCCATCCAAGTTTTCCACTTCTCAACTACTACAAGAGCTCTAGCATTCAATTCTAGACACACCAAATAGATCAAGTCCTCTCCAAATTCCACACAACTCCATAGTGACTAGAGAGAGTGATTTGCTTGTGTTCTTTCGAGCTCTTGCGCTTGGATCGCATTCTTTTCTTTCTCACTTGTTCTTGTGATCATCACTCAATTGTAACCAAGGCAAGAGGCACCAATTGTGTGGTGGTCCTTGCGGGGAAGTTTTGTTCCCGGTTGATTGAGAAGAAGAGAAAGCTCACTCGATCCGTGGGATCGTTTGAGAGAGGGAAGGGTTGAAAGAGACCCGGCCTTTGTGGCCTCCTCAACGGGGAGTAGGTTTGCGAGAACCGAACCTCGGTAAAACAAATTCTCGTGTCACACTCTTATTTGCTTGCGATTTGTTTTGCGCCCTCTCTCACGGACTCGTTTCTTTATTACTAACGCTAACCCGGCTTGTAGTTGTGATCATTTTTGTAAATTTCAGTTTCGCCCTATTCACCCCCCTTAGGCGACTATCAGTAATTATGGGAAAAAGGGGGAGTTTTTGAAATCTTTGATCAATCTCTTTTGGAATGACTCTCTTTATGCTTCAACATGTGTGTTTAACTTAGAGATAGAGATTTGAGTTTGATTTGCAAAAAAACAAACCAAGTGGTGGCAAAGGATGATCCATATATGCCAAAATTGATTCAAAATAAATTTAAGTTTTATTTGAAGTGAGTTTGCACTTGTTCTAGTTGCTTTATGTTGTTGGCATAAATCACCAAAAAGGGGGAGATTGAAAGGGAAATGTGCCCTTGGGCCATTTCTAAGTATTTTGGTGATTGAGTGCCAACACATGTGCTTAATTGTGAATTTATGTACATGGATGAACAAGGTGCAAATCATGAAGTAAAGGTATGTTTCTAAGCCTTAGTGCATTGGTTTTGTGTACTAATATATTTGTCTAAGTGTTAGAAACAGAAAGAAGAAGAAGAGAGAAGAGGAGAAAAGACTTGGCTGTGTGCTGCCAAGACCCAGCTCGGTATGGAGCACCGGACTGTCCGGTGTGCACCGGACAGTGTCCGGTGCGCCAGGCTGACTCGGCTCGAACTGGCCGCTCTCGGGAATTCGCCGACGGCGTACGGCTAAAATTCACCGGACTGTCCGGTGAGCCAAACGTCAGCCAGGCCAACGGTCGGCCGCGCAATCTGCGCGGGACACGTGGCCGAGCCAACGGTCGGAAGACGGCACCGGACTGTCCGGTGTGCACCGGACATGTCCGGTGCGCCAACGGCTCCCAGATCTACAATGGTCGGCAACGGTCGGAAGCGCCAGTTATGGAAACAAATCGGGCACCGGACAGTGTCCGGTGTGCACCGGACTGTCCGGTGCCCCCGACGACAGAAGGCAAGGATGGCCTTCCGGATTTGCTCTCAACGGCTCCTAGCTGCCTTGGGGCTATAAAAAGGGCCCCTAGGCGCATGGAGGAGATACACAAGCGACCTTTGAGCATTCTTGATCATCCACACTCAGTCTTTGCGCATTCATTTGTCATTCTAAGTGATTCGAGCTCCGTTCTAGTGAGAACTTTGTGATACTCTTGTGAGCTCGATTCTTGGCCGTGTGTGTGCGCGTTTCGCTGTGGATTTGTGTGTGTTGCTTCCCTCCCTTACTCTGTGCTTCTTTGTGATCATATACTTGTAAGGGCAAGAGACTCCAATTTGTGGAGATTCCTTGCAAACGGGATAGTGAAAGGAAAAACAAAACACCGTGGTATTCAAGTGGGTCTTTGGACCGCTTGAGAGGGGTTGATTGCAACCCTCGTCCGTTGGGACGCCACAACGTGGAGTAGGCAAGCGTTGGTCTTGGCCGAACCACGGGATAAACCACTGTGTCACCTCTGTGCTTGATCTCTTGTGGTATTGTGTTTTGTTGAGACTTCTCTTTAGCCACTTGGCAACTTATTGTGCTAACACTTAACAACTTTTTGTGGCTTAAGTTTTAAGTTTCACAGGATCACCTATTCACCCCCCCCCCTCTAGGTGCTCTCAGGGGCGTTCCGAGATAAGCTCGGAGTAAGCATGGTCCCTGGGGGGCAATCATATCGGAAACCTTATGACAGCCGATTTGATCACCACCCATACCCACAGGGAACCAGGATACCCGAATTCACAAAATTTTCGGGTGATCAAGGAAAGAACACACGTGAACACATAGGCCAATTTTTAGCACAATTAGGAGAGTTGGCCGACACAGAGGCATTTCGCGTACGTTTGTTTTCATTATCTTTAACAGGAACTGCGTTTGCATGGTACGCCACTTTACCTCCTAATTCCATTTCATCATGGGGGGATTTAGAACAAAAATTTCATGATCATTTTTTCTCCGGTGACTATGAATTGGATTTGGTAGATTTAGTGTCGTTGCGACAGACAAAAGATGAATCGGTTAATGATTACATTCGGAGATTCCGAGATACAAGAAACCGATGCTTTCAAATTCATTTAGCAGAAAAACAGCTAGTAGGATTAGCCTTTAACGGTCTACGATATTATTTAAAAGAGAGATTAGAAGGCATCCAATTTTTTACACTAGCACAGTTACACCAGAGGGCTTTGGCTTGCGAAAGCCGGAGCAAAGAAACTGCTAAGACAATGCGTCACAATGTACATATAGTAGAATACGACCAAAGTAGCTCAGATGACGAATCAACAGAAGTGTATGCTGCTGAAATGGTTTGGCCAAAACAGGCCAAATCTTCGGCTTGTTCCTCCTTGCAGCCGGTTCAAAAGAAACGACAAGAGGAGGTTAAGTTTACGTTTAATGTTGGTAAATGTGATAAAATATTTGACGAACTACTCAAAAATGGCAATATTAAAATAAATCACACTGTTCCATCCGCCGACGAGCTAAAACGTCGTGCATACTGCAAGTGGCATAACTCATTTTCTCATGCCACTAATGATTGTAATGTATTCCGACGACAGATTCAATCGGCCATTAATGAGGGACGATTGAAATTTCAGGAAATGCAGGTGGATACAGAGCCATTTCCAATGAACGTGATCGACTTCGAGGGCAAGAAAGTCCTGGTTCGACCAAACACGGCCGATAAAGGCAAAGGCAAAGAGGCAATCATCGGCAATTCTAAAAAGGCCGATGAGGATCATAAAGTTTCTTGCAGGAAAGTGGTAGCCGAGAAGACTCCCGATGGAGGGGAGACCCTAAAGGTGACCATCACAACCTCCAGTACTGGGGGGCAAGCGCAGACAGGGAGACAGATACAGGAACCCGTGCTGCGTATCCCGGACGGTCCGGCACGTAGGCGCGGACGGTCCGGGACCCCACCGGACGGTCCGGAGAGCTCTGGCGGACGGTCCGGCCATGCTCAGGGCTCGCAGCGACCACGTACCTTCAAACCACGACGACCAGAGATAGGTACGTGGAAAACAAATACATTTAAAGCAGCTGGTCGGCTGATCAAGCCTGGCCTGACTTTCGATCAATTGTTGTCTAAATATGTGAAAAAGAAGGCTGGCCCCAGTGACCGGCCACCGAAGCGACCCCGCTCACCCATTCATGAGCAACGTCAAGTCAGGCCGATTGGACCACATCACCAATCGGAAGAAATGAAAGGTCCTATTGTACAATTGAGACCTAACATGCCGACATGGACCCCTCCACCTCCTTATCCATCTATGCCATATCCATACACATACTTACCTCCACCATATGTCCCAAATCAAATGTGGGGCATGCCACCATATCCATTCGGGATGCCACAGTACCCCGCCTGGGGGGGCACCCCAAACATCCGTTTTTGATAGGTTGGCACCGCCAGTGCAAGACCGATTGAGCACTGCTGAATCCGGTCACCAGGCACAGGCCCAACAAGGTTGCCGGACTACTCGGCCTCCTAGGCCGACCAATCCGGCAGGGGGGCATATGCCTGTAGCAACTCAAAGAACAAAAAAGGACATCATCAAAATAGGCACTGCGGATGTTGTCATACAGGGAGATAATAAAGGGCCGATGATTTTCGGCGAATCGGCCAACACAACCGAAAAGGATACGGCTACCATCAAAACAGCCGATCCAAAATACTCCATGCCTCGATGGTGCCCAGCGGGATTGACACGATCCCAAAAGAGAAAATTACAGCGCCTAAGAGCAAAGGAGAGCCAGGAGAAGGAGGCAGAAAAGACATTTAATGACACACATCCGCTATACCCGCCACCACAAAAGAAATGGAGACCGAAGGCCGTTGAGAAAAAACAAACGGCCACAGAAACAGAAAGTCAACCTGCACCAGGCGCGGACTGTCCGGCCCCCGCGTGCGGACCGTCCGCCGTTCATCAGGAAGCCTCCAACAACACGACAACATCAATGGAAGAGGACGACCTGCTAGGAGAAGACCTGGTCGACTACGAGGCTTCTCCAGAACGCCCAGGTATGGATGTAAATATTATTACATTTTCTTCCGATTGCACTATCATTGGTGACGATGAACCTGTTGCTGCCCAGTTTGATTTTGGTCCTAAAGAAGCCGCCTTTACTAAACCAAAGAAATCGGTAAATCATTTAAAGCCGCTCTTCGTGCGCGGTCACATTGATGGAATACCGATTGCTAAGATGTTGGTGGATGGAGGGGCGGCTGTAAATCTAATGCCTTATTCATTATACAGAAAATTAGGTAAACAAGATGACGAACTTGTCAAAACCAACATGACCCTCAGCGGTGTTGGGGATAGTTCGATTAAAGCCAGGGGAGTCACGTCCGTTGAATTAACCATCGGGACTAAGACCCTTGCTGCTGCATTCTTCGTCGCTGATGTAGAAGGGAATTACAGTTTAATTCTAGGCAGAGATTGGATTCATGCCAATCAATGTATACCTTCTACATTACATCAAATGCTAATACAATGGGTAGGCGATGAGGTAGAACAAGTACATGCTGATGTATCGGCCTGCATCGCTGTGACCGATGCCCCTGTACTCTGGACTTATGAGACTGCTACATGTCTCACAGGGGTAGATTTTTCTGATTATCAGTTCATAAGTATAGATAAGAAAGGTTTCATTCCTGTAATGCTAGAGCCGATGGAGAATCGGCTGAATCCTAAATAGAGTTTAAACGATGAATACACACAAAGTTCATGAGTCTTTGATCACAGACAATTCGGCCCTCAAAGCCGGATGGTCTGGTCTATCACAGAACAGTTCGGACTTTAAGACCAAACATCTACCACAGCGAAAAGATAGTATTACGGATGATCCGGTCCCCGAGACCGGAAAGTCCGCCATCACACAAAGATCATCTGATTCCTCTGTGGGAGACATGATAGAGGAATTCAGAGATCTTGATAAACTAGGACAGGGGTTTACATCGGCTGATCCTTTGGAGGAGATTGACATAGGAAATGGTAAAACTCCAAGGCCGACTTTTGTAAATAAGACCCTGGAGACCGATTCTAGAAATGAGATGATCGGTCTATTGAAGGAATATTTAGATTGTTTTGCTTGGAATTACAATGAAATGCCTGGACTAAGCCGAGAGATTGTCGAACATCGGCTGCCCATTAAGTCTGGTTTCAGACCTTTCAAGCAGAAAGCTAGAACGTTTCGTCCAGATCTTCTCCCACGGATCAAGGACGAAATCCACCGGCTGCTAGAAGCTAATTTTATTAGACCTTGCAGATACGCAGAGTGGGTCTCCAATATTGTGCCGGTGGAGAAAAAGGAGTCAGGTAAAATAAGAGTATGCATTGATTTTCGTAATTTAAATAAAGCAACTCCTAAAGATGAATATCCCATGCCCATAGCCGACACATTAATCAATAATGCATCAGGAAATAGAATTATTAGCTTCCTTGATGGTAATGCCGGATATAATCAGATTTTCATGGCCGAAGAAGATGCGTCTAAAACGGCCTTTATATGTCCAGCTTCATTGGTTTATTTGAATGGGTTGTCATGACATTCGGTCTTAAAAATGCTGGTGCTACTTATCAGAGGGCTATGAATCTGATCTTCCATGAGTTGTTAGGAAACACTGTGGAAGTCTACATTGATGATATTGTAGTCAAATCGGCTAAGTTTAGTTCTCATATAGCTGATTTGTGCAAAGCCTTTGATAAAATGCGTCGGTATGGTTTAAAAATGAACCCACGTAAATGTGCTTTTGGAGTGTCGGCTGGTAAGTTTTTAGGATTTGTCATCCATGAACATGGTATAGAAATAGACCCTGACCGAATCAAGTCTATTCGGAATGTGGGGCCTCCGACTTGTAAGGTCGAAGTGCAGAGGTTTCTCGGCAAGGTGAATTATTTACGAAGGTTTATTTCTAACCTAGCCGGGAAGATTGATGCCTTCACCCCTATCCTTCGGCTTAAGAATGATGCTGAATTCACTTGGGGGGCAGAGCAGCAGGAAGCATTTGATCTCATTAAAAAATATTTGTCTTCGGCTCCCGTGTTAAAAGCACCACAAGTAGGAGCACCATTCAGATTATACATTGCAGCTGAAGACAAGGTTATTGGGGCTGTTCTGACACAAGAAACTGAGGGGAAGGAGCATGTGATGACATATCTAAGCCGAAGGTTGGTGGATGCTGAAACAAGGTACACTTTTATTGAAAAGTTATGCTTATGCTTGTTTTATGCATGCACCAAATGTAGATGTTATTTACTGTCTAGTCATTGCACTGTTTCTGGTCAAGCCGATGTAATCAAATACATGTTGCATAACCCAATTATGAGTGGTAGAATTGGTAAGTGGGCTTATGCACTCATAGAATATGACTTGGCCTATGAGCCATTGAAATCTATGAAAGGCCAAGTCGTAGCAGATTTTATTGTAGAACATCGGGTTAATGATATTCATGAACTAGACATGTCATACCTCACTATTACTCCTTGGACTCTATATTTTGATGGATCGGTTTGCAATGAAGGGCAAGGAATTGGCATTGTGCTTGTTTCACCAAGTAATGTCTCCTTTGACTTCTCTAGCCGATTGAAAACTTATTGCACTAATAATCAAGCTGAATATGAGGCCCTCCTATTCGGTTTAGAACTTTTAAGTAGTATGGGAGTAAAACATGTGAAGGTATTTGGTGATTCTCAGCTGGTTGTCCAACAAGTGTTAGAAGAATATCAATGTCTTGATGGTACTCTAAATAGTTATCTTGAGAAATGTTGGAGCATAATCCATTCTTTTGACGAATTCAGTATTCGGCATGTCTCTAGAGTTGAGAATCATAGAGCTAACGATTTGGCACAAGATGCATCAGGTTATCGGATAAAGAGAGGGAAATTTCACAAAACTGAAAATCTGATAACCAGTGCAGAGCCAAATTCCCAGGTCGCGGACCGTCCGCGTGACGACGCCGGACCGTCCGAGGTTACCAGAAATGTTCTCTTAATTGATTCGGCTGACAATGAAGCCGATGCAAGTGATTGGAGGACACCTATACTTAATTATTTGCAAAATCCCAATATCAGGACAGATAAGAACATTCGGCGAACAGCTTTCAAGTATGTTTTGATGAGAGATGAACTTTACCGCCGAACGGTTAATGATGTCCTGCTTAAGTGCTTGGGCCCAGATGATGCTATATTAGCCATGGCCGAAGTACATGAAGGAATTTGTGGTACCCATCAATCAGCTCCAAAGATGAAGTGGTTGTTGCGAAGGTCTGGTTTTTATTGGCCTAGTATGATAGCTGATTGTTTCAAGTACTACAAGGGTTGCCAAGTGTGTCAAAAATTCGGCGACCTACAGTTGGTCCCTGCAGCCGAATTACATCCTATCATCAAGCCTTGGCCGTTTAGAGGATGGGGATTAGACTTTATTGGAAAAATTCATCCTTCATCATCAAAGGGGCATCGGTTTGTGTTAGTTGCCACTGACTACTTCACCAAATGGACTGAAGCCGTTGCTCTAAAGAACATGACACACAAGGAGGTAATTGAGTTTATAACTGAGCATATCATTCATAGATTCGGCATTCCCCAGACCGTAACTACAGATCAAGGTACTTCTTTTATGTCAAAGGAGGTACGTGAATTTGCTGAATTATACAGAATTAAGCTGCTTAATTCATCTCCATATTATGCTCAGGCCAATGGTCAGGCCGAGTCTAGCAATAGGACATTGATTAATTTGATAAAAAAGAAAATATCTGATAATCCTAAACATTGGCATAAGATTTTGTCTGAGGCTTTATGGGCTCATAGAATATCTAAACATAGGGCTACTAAAGTATCTCCTTTTGAGCTTGTCTATGGGCAGGAAGCAGTGTTGCCTGTGGAAATAAGTTTGAATGCTATCAGGTTCGCTAGACAAAATGATCTAACTGTTACCGATTATTATGATTCAATGATGGATAATATTGATGAGGTGACTGACAAAAGGATGATAGCTTTGGGAGCAATAGAAAAGGACAAAATCATGGTAGCTAGGGCCTACAACAAGAAGGTCAAAGCAAAATCATTTCAAGTAGGGGACCTGGTGTGGAAGACCATTCTGCCTCTAAGGAATAAAGATCGGAAGTTCGGGAAATGGTCACCAAGTTGGGAAGGTCCTTATAAAGTAAAACAGGTGATGTCTGGCAACGCCTATTTGCTACAAACATTACAAGGCAAGGATTTGCCTAAGGCTTTGAATGGGTGTTTCCTCAAGCAGTACCATCCTAGTATGTGGCAAGATGCCTAAGAAAACCGATGTGCTCACATCGAGTTAGTTGCTTTTGGTTTGCTCAGCTCCACCAAAAGGCAGGGGGGCATATGTTGAGCACCAAATTGAGCCTTGCGGACGGTCCGGCCCTGAGGCCGGACGGTCCGCGATCCGGACAGTCCGCGCCTGTGGGCCGGACGGTCCGCGCATGCGCAGAACAGTTTAGGGTTCCGAGTTTTGTGCTACGGTTATTAGCTATATTCGCGGGATTAGCTCGGAATCAGTTGTGTAAAGGGTCCAGCTCCCCTCCTCTATAAATAGAGAGGTCTACGGCCGATTTGGAATCAACAATCGAATCAATACAACTTCTATTTCGCATTTTATCTTAGGAGTAGTTCTAGTTTAGCCCTAGTTTAGCCTTTCAATCCCCAAATTCTCCGCCTCTCCTCGACTCTACGCCGATTAGAGGAGTCTAGGTCGGTCTACCCGAGCCTAGACACCACCTAGGATCTCTACTCCCCGACGGGGTCCCTCCCGGGAGCGAGATCCAGGCGCCGTCGGCGATCTTCCGCCGTCCCTGCGTACGCGCGGACAGTCCGGCCCCAGGGCACGGACCGTCCGGCCGTCAGGCAGGAGCCCTAGCCGCGCACCAGGTCGCGGACCGTCCGGCCCCAGGCCGCGGACAGTCCGCCCTTGCGCAGAGAGCACCACCGCGCCTCGCACCAGGCCGCGGACCGTCCGGCCCCTACGCGCGGACCGTCCGCTCCTGTGCAGAGGGCACCGCCACGGTTCTTGTTGAGTGTTTGGCGCTCCGAAAAGGCGTCAACACTACGAGTTATTAGAAATATAAGTTGCTGCACACCACGGTTATAGAGATACATTTTGTTTTGTAAGGATTCTAGTTGTATCGTAGTAGATTATACAGCGGGCCAGCAGTAATGCATGGGCAGCGAGTAGCGACGGTACCTTTAGATCGGCAATTCGAAGGCTCCAGAGTTTGGAGCTATGAATGTGCATAACCAGAGAGCCAGCCATTCACTCACTCGTCAGCACGGAGTACCATATCCCCCTACTTGGAGTCAGAGAGCCATGGACACTTCTGAAATTGACAATGATACAAATTGATGAAGTTTGTTTCAGTTGCGGTAGCATGTTCGCTTGACTTTAATCCGTACCAGTTTCTACTGTTGTTTTGTGAATTGCAGTTGCAGCAGTACGAAAAGCTGACTTTAATCTGAAACGAACATGTTGTTTGACTTTGTGTGTCATCATGGGTTTTGATATGTCTCTTACGTGTCGACATCTATCTTAATCTTAATTATGCTCCATTTTTTAATTCTATTTACTCATCGTTCGCAGCAGTTCAATATATGTACATAATTACTGAACCTAATATTCGTCCACACAGATTCATATACCATTTGTATACTATTATTGGAATCAAATTCAAATGCTTATTCAAACACATTGCATTCATTTGAGATGAATGCACACTTTATTTTAATGCAACTGCATATTTTGTTCAATCCTCTGGAGCTAGCAATGCACCATTCATTTTGAAGCGCTACCAAAGAGGTCTCTCTATATATACTCACTCTCGACTCTCGAGCCTTCAGATGTTTGACGCCGTCGGTGGAATCCACCTATTTAGACTAGTGTTTGCTTCGCACAGAGCGAAGACATCATCGTAATGTTCGTAGCCTTTGATGGACGGGTGGCAGCCGAGGCTTGGTGTGCCATATTGAAGGGTCTAAACCACACAAGACGAAGTCTCCTTGATAATCCTCACGACCCTCGATAAACGCTGCCGTACATAATGCCATGTACAGTCCACAGACAACATTGTCTATACTCTCTCCGTTTTATTTTAGTTGTCGCTAGATAGTACAAAATTGAACTATCCAGCGATAACTAAAAAGAAACGGTAGAAGTATGTATATTGGAAAACACGTGCAGATAATATAAATAATAAGTCACACAGTGACATGTATGGTTATATTATCTATAATTTTTTTTAATTCATATGTGGAACAAAGACCAAAACAGTCATACAGTAGTTATTTTACCGTCTCTTGCATTAGAACACGGACCGAAGACGTCTCTTCATGAAAAGCCGACCTATATACCTCTCTCCTCATTAGGTCTAGTTTGGGTATTTTAATATTGAAGTGGTTTGGAGGGATTGAAGAGTGTATAAATCCTCAATAGATCAAAAACTCCCATAATACATATCAATCCACTCCAATCCCTTTCATTACTAGATTACCTAAACTAGGCCTTAGGTAGTGTTCGAACCAAAAATGAGTGCGCGGACGGTCCGGCCCTGAGGCCGGACGGTCCGCGGTCCGGACAGTCCGCGCCTGTGGTCCGGACGGTCCGCGCGTGCGCAGAACAGATTAGGGTTCCGAGTTTTGTGCTACAGTTGTTAGCTAAAATCAGGGGATAAGCTCGGAAATTAGTTTGTAAAGGGTCCAGCCCCCCTCCTCTATAAATAGAGAGGTCTACGGCCGATTTGTAATAATCAATCGAATCAATACAACTTCTATTTCGCATTTATCTTAGGAGTAGTTCTAGTCTAGTTTAGGTTTAGCCTCTCGATCCCCAAATTCTTCGTCTCTCTTCGACTCTACGTCGATTAGAGGAGTCTAGGTCGGCCGGCCCGAGCCTAGACACAACCTAGGATCTCTACTCCCCGACGGGGTCCCTCCCGGGAGCGAGATCCAGGCGCCGTCGGCGATCTTCCGTCGTCCCTGCGTACGCGCGGACCGTCCGGCCCCAGGGCGCGGACCGTCCGGCCGTCAGGCAGGAGCCCTAGCCGCGCATCAGGCCGCGGACCGTCCGGCCCCAGGCCGCGGACAGTCCGCCCTTGCGCAGAGAGCACCACCGCGCCTCGCACCAGGCCGCGGACCGTCCGGCCCCTGCGCGCGGACCGTCCGCCCCTGTGCAGAAGGCACCGCCACGGTTCCTGTTGAGTGTTTGGCGCTCCAAAAAGGCGTCAACATACTTTTTGGCGACTCCGCTGGGGAAGACACATCCAAGCTCATCAGATCGGCCCTCAATGGCCGGTTCAAAGGATAGCTCTGATATTTCTCTAAGCAACATCATAGAGCCGACTTGGGAAACCTTGCCGGCTGACGAGCAGCTCCAGTTTGAGGAGCACAAGGAGCGGATGATCCAGGAGGCGAAAGCAAAGTTCTTGGCCAACTTCAAAGTGGACAGGAACAACAAGGTCGTCCGACATCGGGCGACGGATCCGGCTTCGCTCCAACCCACGCCAGATATCCCCAATGTAAGTAATACCAACGATCTGCAATCTCTTAGAAATTATGTAGAAGATCAGCGTGAACAAATGCAGAACATCATAGGGGGTATGCAAAGCGATCTTAAGAGACTAGTACGTGCATTCGATAAATCTAGTACCGCAAATTTTCCTTCGCACGAGGTTGAGTTAGGAGATAACGCGCGTAACACATCGGCTACAGGTTATCACGACCAGTCACAACCCCTTTATGGGATGCCGATGGACACATACCCTAAGCAACCGCAAATCGGCAGCAAACCAGCTGATCTGCACATGCCCGGACCGTCCGCACGTGAGCGCGGACCGTCCGGGCCAACAACAGTCGGGCCTATTTTTAATGAGTTACCTAGATATGCGCCCGAGCCACCACATATGACACAGAACCCAAACTACCCAGCCGGACGGTCCGCATACAATGACGGACGGTCCGCATATGACCACGGACGGTCCGGGTACGTACCCGGACAGTCCGCGCATAAGTCTTTTGAGGAGGATTATTACATGAATCCTCGCCCGTCCCAGCAACACTTCCCATCACACTATGCAATGCACCAGCCCACTAATTCAGGAACCAAAGCCCAGGAAAGCTTTCCGGCCACACCTGGAAGGCCGGAAAGAAACGATCAAACATATGAGCCATATAGAGCAAATGGAAATGCACCACGTAACTCAAACCAATGGGGGGAAAGACAACATGCTAATATCCAGCCAACCCCACCTATGTTTGACCAGAGAGCCGGTGGTCTCGCACCGGCTGCCATTGATATAGTAAGGGAAGAAATAGCCGGGGCGTTCCGAGATAAGCTCGGAGTAAGCATGGTCCCTGGGGGGCAATCATATCGGAAACCTTATGACAGCCGATTTGATCACCACCCATACCCACAGGGAACCAGGATACCCGAATTCACAAAATTTTTGGGTGATCAAGGAAAGAACACACGTGAACACATAGGCCAATTTTTAGCACAATTAGGAGAGTTGGCCGACATAGAGGCATTTCGCATACGTTTGTTTTCATTATCTTTAACAGGAACTGCGTTTGCATGGTACGCCACTTTACCTCCTAATTCCATTTCATCATGGGGAGATTTAGAACAAAAATTTCATGATCATTTTTTCTCCGGTGACTATGAATTGGATTTGGTAGATTTAGCGTCGTTGCGACAGACAAAAGATGAATCGGTTAATGATTACATCCGGAGATTCCGAGATACAAGAAACCGATGCTTTCAAATTCATTTAGCAGAGAAACAGCTAGTAGGATTAGCTTTTAATGGTCTGCGATATTATTTAAAAGAAAGATTAGAAGGCATCCAATTCTTTACACTAGCACAATTACACCAGAGAGCTTCGGCTTGCGAAAGCCGGAGCAAAGAAACTGCTAAAACAATGCGTCACAACGTACATATAGTAGAATACGACCAAAGTAGCTCAGATGACGAATCAGCAGAAGTGTATGCTGCTGAAATGGTTTGGCCAAAGCAGGCCAAATCTTCGGCTTGTGCCTCCTTACAGCCGGTTCAAAAGAAACGGCAAGAGGAGGTTAAGTTTACATTTAATGTTGGTAAATGTGATAAAATATTTGACGAACTACTCAAAAATGGCAATATTAAAATAAATCACACTGTTCCATCCGCCGACGAGCTAAAACGTCGTGCATATTGCAAGTGGCATAACTCATTTTCTCATGCCACTAATGATTGTAATGTATTCCGTCGACAGATTCAATCGGCCATTAACGAAGGACGATTGAAATTTCAGGAAATGCAGGTGGACACGGAGCCCTTTCCAATGAACATGATCGACTTTGAGGGCAAGAAAGTCCTGACTCGGCCAAACACAGCTGATGAAGGCAAAGGCAAAGAAATAGTCATCGGCAATGCAAAAAAGGCCGATGAGGGTCATAAAGTTTCTTGCAGGAAAGTGGTAGCGGAGAAGACTCCCGATGGAGGGGAGACTCTAAAGGTGACCATCACAGCCTCCAGTACTGGGGGGCAAGCGCAGACAGGGAGACAGATACAGGAACCCGTGCTGCGTATCCCGGACGATCCGGCAAATAGGCGAGGACGGTCCGGGACCCCACCGGACGGTCCGGAGAGCTCCGGCGGACGGTCCGGCCATGCTCAGGACTCGCAGCGACCACGCACCTTCAAACCACGACGACCAGAGATAGGTACGTGGAAAACAAATACGTTTAAAGCAGCTGGTCGGCTGATCAAGCCTGGCCCGACTTTCGATCAATTGTTGTCTAAATATGTGAAAAAGAAGGCTGGCCCCAGTGACCGGCCACCGAAGCGACCCCGCTCACCCATTCATGAGAACCGTCAGGTCAGGCCGATTGGACCACCTCACCAATCGGAAGAAATGAAGGGTCCTATTGTACAATTGAGACCCAACATGCCGACATGGACCCCTCCACCTCCTTATCCACCCATGCCATATCCATACACATACTTACCTCCACCATATGTCCCAAATCAAATGTGGGGCATGCCACCATATCCATTTGGGATGCCACCATACCCCGCCTGGGGGGCACCCCAAACATCCGTTTTTGATAGGTTGGCACCGCCAGTGCAAGACCGATTGAGCACCGCTGAATCCGGTCGCCAGGCACAGACCCAACAAGGTTGCCGGACTACTCGGCCTCCTAGGCCGACCAATCCGGCAGGGGGGCATATGTCTGTGGCAGTTCAAAGAACAACAAAAAAGGACACCATCAAAATAGGCACCGCAGATGTTGTCATACAGGGAGACAATAAAGGGCCGATGATTTTCGGCGAATCGGCCAACACAACTGAAAAGGATACGGCTACCATCAAAATAGCCGATCCAAAATACTCCATGCCTCGATGGTGCCCAGCGGGATTGACACGATCTCAAAAGAGAAAATTACAGCGCCTAAGAGCAAAGGAGAGCCAGGAGAAGGAGGCGGAAAAGACATTTAATGACACACATCCGCTATACCCGCCACCACAAAAGAAATGGAGACCGAAGGCCGTTGAGAAAAAACAAACGGCCACAGAAATAGAAAGTCAACCTGCACCAGGCGCGGACCATCCGGCCCCCGCGTGCGGACTGTCCGCCGTTCACCAGGAAGGCTCTGGACAACCTGCACCAGGCGCGGACCGTCCGGCCCCTGCGCGCGGACCGTCCGCCGTTCATCAGGAAGCCTCCAACAACACGACAACATCCATGGAAGAGGACGACCTGCTAGGAGAAGACCTGGTCGACTACGAGGCTTCTCCAGAACGCCCAGGTATGGATGTAAATATTATTACATTTTCTTCCGATTGCACTATCATTAGCGACGATGAACCCGTTGCTGCCCAGTTTGATTTTGGTCCTAAAGAAGCCGCCTTTACTAAACCAAAGGAATCGGTAAATCATTTAAAGCCGCTCTTCGTGCGCGGTCACATTGATGGAATACCGATTGCTAAGATGTTGGTGGATGGAGGGGCGGCTGTAAATCTAATGCCTTATTCATTATACAGAAAACTAGGTAAACAAGATGACGAACTTGTCAAAACCAACATGACCCTCAGCGGTTTTGGGGATAGTTCGATTAAAGCCAGGGGAGTCACGTCCGTTGAATTAACCATCGGGACTAAGACCCTTGCTGCTGCATTCTTCGTCGCTGATGTAGAAGGGAATTACAGTTTAATTCTAGGCAGAGATTGGATTCATGCCAATCAATGTGTACCTTCTACATTACATCAAATGCTAATACAATGGGTAGGCGATGAAGTAGAACAAGTACATGCTGATGTATCGGCCTGCATCGCTGTGGCCGATGCCCCTGTACTCTGGACTTATGAGACTGCTACATGTCTCACAGGGGTAGATTTTTCTGATTATCAGTTCATAAGTATAGATAAGAAAGGTTTCATTCCTGTAATGCTAGAGCCGATGGAGAATCGGCTGAATCCTAAATAAAGTTTAAATGATGAATACACACAAAATTCATGAGTCTTTGATCACGGACAATTCGGCCCTCAAAGCCGGATGGTCTGATCTATCACAGAACAGTTCGGACTCTAAGACCGAACATCTACCACAGCTAAAAGATAGTATTACGGATGATCCGGTCCCCGAGACCGGAAAGTCCGCCATCACACAAAGATCATCTGATTCCTCTGTGGGGGACATGATAGAAGAATTCAGAGATCTTGATAAACTAGGACAGGGGTTTACATCGGCCGATCCTTTGGAAGAGATTGACATAGGAGATGGCAAAACTCCAAGGCCGACTTTTGTAAACAAGACCCTGGAGACCGATTCTAGAAATGAGATGATCGGTCTATTGAAGGAATATTCAGATTGTTTTGCTTGGAATTACACTGAAATGCCTAGACTAAGCCGAGAGATTGTCGAACATCGGCTGCCCATTAAGTCTGGTTTCAGACCTTTCAAGCAGAAAGCTAGAACGTTTCGTCCAGATCTTCTCCCACGAATCAAGGACGAAATCCACCGGCTGCTAGAAGCTAATTTTATTAGACCTTGCAGATACGCAGAGTGGGTCTCCAATATTGTGCCGGTGGAGAAGAAGGAGTCAGGTAAACTTAGGGTATGCATTGATTTTCGTAATTTAAATAAAGCAACTCCTAAAGATGAATATCCCATGCCCATAGCCGACACATTAATCAATAATGCATCAGGAAATAGAATTATTAGCTTTCTTGATGGTAATGCCGGATATAATCAGATTTTCATGGCCGAAGAAGATGCGTCTAAAACGGCCTTTATATGTCCAGGCTTTATTGGTTTATTTGAATGGGTTGTCATGACATTCGGTCTTAAAAATGCTGGTGCTACTTATCAGAGGGCTATGAATCTGATTTTCCATGAGTTGTTAGGAAACACTGTGGAAGTCTACATTGATGATATTGTAGTCAAATCGGCTAAGTTTAGTTCTCATATAGCCGATTTGCGCAAAGCCTTTGATAAAATGCGTCGGTATGGTTTAAAAATGAACCCACGTAAATGTGCTTTTGGAGTGTCGGCTGGTAAGTTTTTAGGATTTGTCATCCATGAACATGGTATAGAAATAGACCCTGACCGAATCAAGTCTATTCGGAATGTGGGGCCTCCGACTTGTAAGGTCGAAGTGCAGAGGTTTCTCGGCAAGGTGAATTATTTACGAAGGTTTATTTCTAACCTAGCCGGGAAGATTGATGCCTTCACCCCTATCCTTCGGCTTAAGAATGATGCTGAATTCACTTGGGGGGCAGAGCAGCAGGAAGCATTTGATCTCATTAAAAAAATACTTGTCTTCGGCTCCCGTGATAAAAGCACCGCAAGTAGGAGCACCATTCAGATTATACATTGCAGCTGAAGACAAGGTTATTGGGGCTGTTCTGACACAAGACACTGAGGGGAAGGAGCATGTGGTGACATACCTAAGTCGAAGGTTGGCGGATGCTGAAACAAGGTACACTTTTATTGAAAAATTATGCTTATGCTTGTTTTATGCATGCACCAAATGTAGATGTTATTTACTGTCTAGTCATTGCACTGTTTCTGGTCAAGCCGATGTAATCAAATACATGTTGCATAACCCAATTATGAGTGGTAGAATTGGTAAGTGGGCTTATGCACTCATAGAATATGACTTGGCCTATGAACTATTGAAATCTATGAAAGGCCAAGTCGTAGCGGATTTTATTGTAGAACATCGGGTTAATGATATTCATGAACTAGACATGTCATACCTCACTATTACTCCTTGGACTTTATATTTTGATGGATCGGTTTGCAATGAAGGGCAAGGAATTGGCATTGTGCTTGTTTCACCAAGAAATGTCTCCTTTGACTTCTCTAGCCGATTGGAAACTTATTGCACTAATAATCAAGCTGAATATGAGGCTCTCTTATTCGGCTTAGAACTTTTAAATGGTATGGGAGTAAAACATGTGAAGGTATTTGGTGATTCTCAGCTGGTTGTCCAACAAGTGTTAGAAGAATATCAATGTCTTGATGGTACTCTAAATAGTTATCTTGAGAAATGTTGGAGCATAATTCATTCTTTTAACGAATTCAGTATTCGGCATATCTCTAGAGTTGAGAATCATAGAGCTAATGGTTTGGCACAAGATGCATCAGGTTATCGGATAAAGAGAGGGAAGTTTCACAAAACTGAAAATCTGATAACCAGTGCAAAGCCAAATTCCCAGGTCGCGGACCGTCCGCGTGATGACGCCGGACCGTCCGGGGTTACCAGAAGTGTTCTTTTCATTAATTCGGCTGACAATGAAGCCGATGCAAGTGATTGGAGGACACCTATACTTAATTATTTACAGAATCCCAATATCAGGACAGATAAGAACATTCGGTGAACAGCTTTCAAGTATGTTTTGATGAGTGATGAACTTTACCGCCGAACAGTCAATGACGTCCTACTTAAGTGCTTGGGCCCAGATGATGCTATATTAGCTATGGCCGAAGTACATGAAGGAATTTGTGGTACCCATCAATCAGCTCCAAAGATGAAGTGGTTGTTGCGAAGGTCTGGTTTTTATTGGCCTAATATGATAGCTGATTGTTTTAAGTACTACAAGGGTTGCCAAGTGTGCCAAAAATTCGGCGACCTACAGTTGGTCCCTGCAGCCGAATTACATCCTATTATCAAGCCTTGGCCGTTCAGAGGATGGGGATTAGACTTTATTGGAGAAATTCATCCTTCATCATCAAAGGGGCATCGGTTCGTGTTAGTTGCCACTGATTACTTTACCAAATGGACTGAAGCCGTTGCTCTGAAGAACATGACACACAAGGAGGTAATTGAGTTCATAACTGAGCATATTATTCATAGATTCGGCATTCCCCAGACCTTGACTACTGATCAAGGGACTTCTTTTATGTCAAAGGAGGTACGTGAATTTGCTGAATTATATAGAATTAAGTTGCTCAATTCATCTCCATACTACGCTCAGGCCAATGGGCAGGCCGAGTCTAGTAATAGGACATTGATCAACTTGATAAAAAAGAAGATATCTGATAATCCTAAACATTGGCATAAGATTTTGTCCGAAGCTTTATGGGCTCATAGGATATCTAAACATAGTGCTACTAAAGTATCTCCTTTTGAGCTTGTCTATGGGCAGGAAGCAGTGTTACCTGTGGAGATAAGTTTGAATGCTGTCAGGTTTGCCAGACAAAATGACTTAACTGCTACTGATTATTATAATTCAATGATGGATAATATTGATGAGGTGACCGACAAGAGGATGATAGCTTTGGGAGCAATAGAAAAGGACAAGATCATGGTAGCCAGGGCCTACAACAAGAAGGTCAAAGCAAAATCATTCCAAGTAGGAGACTTGGTGTGGAAGACCATTCTACCTCTAAGGAATAAAGACCGAAAGTTCGGGAAATGGTCGCCAAGCTGGGAGGGTCCTTATAAGGTGAAGCAGGTGATGTCTGGTAACGCTTATTTACTACAAACATTAAAAGGCAAGGATTTACCTAAGGCGTTGAATGGGCGTTTCCTCAAACAGTACCATCCTAGTATGTGGCAAGATGCCTAAGAAAACCGATGTGATCACATCGAGTTAGTTGCTTTTGGTTCGCCCAGCTCCACCAAAAGACAGGGGGGCATATGTTCGAACCAAAAATGAGTGCGCGGACGGTCCGGCCCTGAGGCCGGACGGTCCGCGGTCCGGACAGTCCGCGCCTGTGGGCCGGACGGTCCGCGCGTGCGCAGAACAGATTAGGGTTCCGAGTTTTGTGCTACGGTTGTTAGCTAAAATCAGGGGATAAGCTCGGAAATTAGTTTGTAAAGGGTCCAGCCCCCCTCCTCTATAAATAGAGAGGTCTACGGCCGATTTGTAATAATCAATCGAATCAATACAACTTCTATTTCGCATTTATCTTAGGAGTAGTTCTAGTCTAGTTTAGGTTTAGCCTCTCGATCCCCAAATTCTTCGTCTCTCTTCGACTCTACGTCGATTAGAGGAGTCTAGGTCGGCCGGCCCGAGCCTAGACACAACCTAGGATCTCTACTCCCCGACGGGGTCCCTCCCGGGAGCGAGATCCAGGCGCCGTCGGCGATCTTCCGCCGTCCCTGCGTACGCGCGGACCGTCCGGCCCCAGGGCGCGGACCGTCCGGCCGTCAGGCAGGAGCCCTAGCCGCGCATCAGGCCGCGGACCGTCCGGCCCCAGGCCGCGGACAGTCCGCCCTTGCGCAGAGAGCACCACCGCGCCTCGCACCAGGCCGCGGACCGTCCGGCCCCTGCGCGCGGACCGTCCGGCCCTGTGCAGAAGGCACCGCCACGGTTCCTGTTGAGTGTTTGGCGCTCCAAAAAGGCGTCAACAGGTAGTGTCCATGTTAGATTTTTTATTAAATTGCTGCTTATGTAACTATTTAGAGACGGCGTATTTAACGCCCGATGTACGTTGCCTAAGAGCGAAGTCCAACGCTTGATTACGCGGAGCTGGCCGGACCGATGATCAAGATCCTGTTCGACCTTCTCCCCCAAGGCCACAATAGGGCTCCTGCTTTTGTTCAGGCAAACAAGTTAACAACCTTCCGCAAGATCAACTTCAATTAGGGTCTGTTCGGTTGTTCTAGATTAGGTTTCGGATTTATTCCACCTGATAAGATTTTATATAAATTTAGATAATTAATTCGAACGGGAATAGTTTTAATCCTCCGTTCCGAACTACTCCCTCCGGTATTGAAACACTAGTCATTTTGGACATGAATACGCATACCAAGGAGTGTTTAGGTAGAAGTCATATTTCCGATCGTACCCTTATTAAATACATTTCGTTGTCTCCTGCTTTGAATTCTCTTTGGTGTTCTAATTGGTTAGCAACGCTACTCTCTATCTTGCCTACATGAGTTCGATTCTTGTGGCCTCCTATTTTTTGCATGGACGCTGCACTATCTTTTTCATTTTTGCATTGGCGATGCACTTGTTTCTGCATGTAGGTAGGCTAGTATATATGAATAGACGCATGCGAGGTGAGAGGAGTACTAGTCTGCATGCGCAGCCATGCAAGAAGGTGGGTGTGTACTGACGTGCTGGATTGATGTAGCCTCCGGCCGCGTCTTTAGTTTCGAATTCCAGATGTATTAATTAGGGATAAATTTGACCAAAACTTACCTAGAAAACATAAATAACTAGTTTTGCTGGACTACAAGTATAAGGCCAAAATGACTAGTATTTCAATAGAGTAACCAAATAGACCCTTAAGTGGATGGTTATTGGTTGCCAAACGAACGTAATTGGTTCCGCCTGACAATACAGTATTGATCCAAGAGCCTGCCGACAATACATCAAATGGTCTGTTTCAAGTTTCCACCAGATCTCACATCCAGGGTACGGTGTACTAAAATAAGAGGGACATATATATACAATGGATCACTGAATCACACACCAAAAGAAGTATATATAAAGTAATAATGGCACCTTTAAGGCGTGTCCAATATATAACATCAAGGCAGGTCTTTATAAACAAAGGCCCCGTTTGGTTACCCCAAACTAAAGTTTAGCCCCTGTCCAATCGAATGTTTGAACCTCCGTTTCGGGTATTAAATGTAGTCGGATTATAAAACAAATTTGTCAGCCGAAGATTAAAAGACGAGACGAATCTAGTCCAGTTGGTTGGGTCTATATTTCATACTCCTATTTGAAAGTCAAACGCTTGATGTGACCCGGGCTAAACTTTAGCAGGGGCAACCAAACACCCCCAAAGTATCGTGTGTGTATATATATTAATCTGGGTGACGAGCTACACAGTATATCGTTGTTTGTCCTCAAGCACACCCGCGTCGGTGGCATCGCACTACCGGAATCCGAGCCTTTGCCGAGTGCCGGCCGCTTTGCCGAGTGCCTTCTCTCGGGCACTCGGCAAAGCTCGGCTCTCGGTAACGAGCGTCTTTATCGAGCGTAGGACACTCGGTACAGGTCCACACTCGGCAAATCCATGTTTGCCGAGTGTCAAACACTCGGCAAATGGGGCTCTCGGCAAAGGGCCGTCAGCGACCGTCCCAAAGCTGACGGCCGTCAGTCTTTGCCGAGCGCCAACGGTTGGCACTCGGCAAAGAGTCTTCTTTGCCGAGTGTCGCCAAGTTGACGCTCGGCAAAGAACTCTTTGCCGAGTGCCATCCCTAGACACTCGGCAAAGTATATTTTTATTTCTTTTATTTTGTCTCCCAAACTTTTTGTGGTATGTTCCTACACTATGTAGACCTACATGTATCATTTGTGGACAATTTTAACAGAGTTTCAATCGTTAGTAGATTTAGTTCGTTTATTTGAATTTCTTCGGAAAATTTAGATTTGAACTGCAGGTCACTCGAAACTTGGAAAACCGTGCATGAAAAAATGATATTCATGTTACTTAGCATAAGTTACGACCGATTCCAGGAGCGGACCAAAAACTTCGAGCAACATGCTCACTAAACATGGTCGTAAACTTGTCATCAACATGTTTAAAACTTGTATAAAACACAAACAAAGTCAGAAAATCTTGAAACTTGTCCACGTGTCATGATATCATATGTACAGGCTGCGATAAAAAATTGAAAAAATTTCGAGAAAACTATGACGCGCTATGTGTACAAACCTAAGAGATCCACATTGAAACTCTATGATTTCATGTGTAGTTCTCTTAGGTTTCTACACATAGTGTCTCACAACTTTGTCCAAACATTCTCAATTTTTTATCACAACCTGTACATATGATATCATGACACGTGGACAAGTTTCATGATTTTCTGACTTTGTTTGTGTTTTATACAATTTTAAACATGTGGATGGCAAGTTCACGGCCATGTTTAGTGAGCATGTTGCTCGAAGTTTTCGGTCCGCTCATGGAATCGGTCGTAACTTATGCTAAGTAACATGAATATCATTTTTTTCATGCACGGTTTTCCAAGTTTCGAGTGACCTGCAGTTCAAATTTGAATTTTCCGAAGAAATTCAAATAAACAAACTAAATCTACTAGCTATTTCAAACTCTGTTAAAATTGTCCACAAATGATACATGTAGATCTACATAGTGTAGGAACATACCACAAAAAGTTTGGGAGACAAAATAAAAAAAATACAAATGCACTTTGCCGAGTGTCTAGGGATGACACTCGGCAAAGACTTCTTTGCCGAGTGCTAGATGTGTGGCACTCGGCAAAGAGGTAGTAAAGAACCTTTGCCGAGTGCCGCAACGGGGGACACTCGGCAAAGAACTCTTTGCCGAGTGCCGCTGATCTGGCACTCGGCAAAGAATATTTTAAAATTTTAAAAAAATCTTTGCCGAGTGCCGGATCACGGGCACTCGGCAAAGAAACTAACTTTAACCGGCCGCGCGGCCGGCTTTCTTCTTCCTTCTGCTTTGCTTCTTCTTTCTTAACTTCTTCTTTCCCGCGCCTCACCGCCGCCCGTCTTCCCACGCCTCACCGCCGGCCGCCTCACCGCCGCCGGCCTCCCCACGCCTCACCGCCGACCGCGCCCGGCCGCCCGCGCCCCACCGCCGCCGTTCGCCCGCCTCACCGCCGCCCGCGCCCCACCGTCCGCCCGCCCACGCGCCGTCGTCCGCCCGCTCGCCGTCGTCCGCCCGCTCGCCTCCGGTACGTAAGTTTATCACATGTTTATTAGACTTGTAATGCCACACATTACATGTTTCCTAAGTCATTGTGACAGTGCATTTGTTAGACTTGTAATGCCACACATCACATGTTTAATGTGTTGTACCTAAGTTTATCCAATACGCTATCGCTACAAACCCACTCATGAACTCTAGACATGGAGTCCCTGATTTAGGGTACTTAGGTTATGAGTGGATCGAAGTGGCTCGACGCATGAGGGGCCTCGAGGGCATGATGCGAGGGACTTATGCTAGTAGGGAAGAACCTATGGCATTAAGGGTCTCGTGCCTGAATCTATTCTTGCGAACTACACCATAGATGTGAGGGTGCCCCAAGCCAGAAGTGCCTTAGATTTCAATGTGCTTTTTAATGAAATTTGGTGGTGTAGCTATCATCCCTTAGGGGTGCCTTGATATCAAGTTCCCTAGAAGGTCAAGCATCTTCTAAGGATGGGGCAAGGGGATGTCCCAGGGCATGGGTCCCATGGAGCGATGGTCCAAGTAGTTCGGACCCACAATAGAATCCTATGCCAAGATCCTTGAATGTGTGTTGGTAGTATCTAGGATTATGGCCTTCCCTGAGTGCTAATAGAAAGCTCTGAGTTGGTTACTCGATAGGTCCTATAGGTGGGGACATCTTATTTGCTAAGCATTGAATGAAACAGATTCTAAGCATTCATGATTGGAACTATAAATCTCACTGTCAGGGTGCCAGCATGAATTGAGCGGAAGGGAAGGTTTGAAATAGGCTATAAAGAAGCAACCTGCCATGGCAGAGTAGATTCATACAATGCGTTAGCTATTCCTTGGGTTCCATCTCTTGACAATCAACTATGCCATGCATTGGGCCTGTTATCTTTAGCTCAGAAGACGAAGCACCAATATCTATCATGTTTCATGTCTCCACCCCTTCTACCATGATGTGTAAAACCTTGGGCCTAGAATTCAAATTAGTAATTACTCAAAAGAAAATGTATTTTTAGTGGGCAGATTTTTTAGTAATCCTACATGGATTTTGAGAGAGTGCTCAAGTCTTGAGCACACATGATGGATCTATCTCGTTAGGGATGTTTGGTGTAATGTCTGGATAGGTTTTACATCTAGGAAGTAGGCAAGCTCCTAGATGTATAATTTGACATGGAGGTTTTACATCTAGACTAGTTAGACAATCAAGTCCTTATACCTGAAAACATAATAAATGGAGAATGTGTGTTGAATATACAACCTTAAAAAGGCACGTGCTAAGGATCCTTGTCCTTTACCTCATATAGTCAAGTCATTAACTCCACTATAGCTTATGAGCTACTCTATTCCCTTGATGTTTGCTCTAGATACCACTGGATCTGGATGGAGTCTAACTAGCTAGCTACTTTGATCATTGCCCCAATTGGCTCATCAGTTCTTCTGCACCACACTGCGCGCAAGGGAAAGAGAACGTATGTTGCTTCAGAATCAACACGAGCTAGGGATGGGGCAAGTAAACAGCTCATGGTTCGGCCCTAGCCCCACGACCCACCACCTGCAGAAGGCGCCGTTGACAGTCGTAGATCCGCCGATGACCAACGCCCCTGACCCAGGAAAACCACGCCGCCGCCGTAGCGAGCCAGCCCCGCTGGCCAGCCACAGCCACGCGAGCGCGGGCATCGCCGCCACGAGTCAGTCGTGCGAGCCACCACGCCACCCGCCCATGCTAGCAGGGAGGAGCAGTAGACAACGACCAGCCTCCTAGATTAGGCTAGCCAGCTCGCTAATCCGGCCTTCCCAACGGCGGTCCAGGTCGTCGTCCACCTCCAGGTCCGATCCTGCCCCTTCTGCAGCCACCCGGGCAGCGTCCAGTGCGACATCTTTCTCAAGGAACGCCGGCCGTTCGCCGTGGCTGCGGTTGGCACGACCGGCACCACAACGACTGTGGCTGGCGTGGTGACGACGACGGCCGTGGCTGGGCGCCATCGACTCTGGCTATTCTAGGTTGTGGCGGCCTAGAGAGGTTGGAGCGTGTGAGTGACAGTTGTGAAGATGATGCTCTCATTTCAGTGGCAACGAGTGTGGCGCACAGGCAAGGTGTTACTGGTTCCGTGTGCCCATCTACTGGGTAGTGGTGGTGGTGCGCGTGCGCCGCCCACGGCGCGTAGGGGACGACGGCGGAGGGGAGAGGGAGGCGGTGGTGGTACTGGTGGTGCACGACGGGCGGGTCGGGTCGGCACCGCCAGTCGATGAAAAGCCTACCGCGCGCCGCCTCGCTGATGCCGCGGCCGAAGGAGACTGTGTCCCCGGCGTCGAGGCGCTTCTCCTTGACGAAGCGGCTCCAGCCCTTGGTCATCACGTAGCTCTGGCTACTGTTCCAGTAGGAGTAGCGGAAGCGCCAGGGCTTCCCCGTGCGGTCCTCGAAGCTGAGCAGGAGGCCCTTCTCGTTCGCCGCCGCGTCCAGCGGGAAGTACTTCTCCGCGTGCTGCTTCGGGATCACCAGTCGGTTCAGCTTCCCGACGTCGCTCGGCGTCACCACCTTGTCGAACATGTGCTCCTTCTCCACCGTCGCATGCTGCTGCTGGTGGTGCTGGTTGTGCTCAGCAGCCGCCCTCTCCTCTCCGCCGCCCGACCGGGTCGCGGGCGGGGGAGTGGTGAACTCCATCGATCTCCGATCGACGACCGGCGATCGGTCGAGATCGAGCCGGCCGTCCGTCGAGGCAGCAAGTCGAACGTAGGCCGTAGACGCCGGCCGATCGATCGACGCTGCTGCCGCTACCGCCTCCGTGTTGAGACTTTACTTTGTTTTGGAGGTCGGGTAAAAACCAGAGGTGGGTGTTGGATCAAGATCGCTGGCGAAAAATTGGAGCTGCCTCGAGTCTGGGTGTGTTGAGGCCCGGGAACGATAGCTCTTTTGGCCGTGTGCGGCCCGTCTGTCAAAGTCGGAGCTGCTTTTACCTTGTGTTGAGCTCGGCAACGATGACTCTGAGCATGTCTGGCTAGCGCTTGCAGAGTTGAGCTATTTCTTTCGCCAGCTTTGTGCAAAAGAGTTAGCTCGGACCATGATTGCAGACTTGGAAAGGATGGCACCCGTGTTACTGTGTAAGCTGGAGAAGATCTTTCCACCCGGCTTCTTCAATCCGATGCAGCATTTGATTATTCATCTCCCATATGAGGCACGAATGGGGGGGCCCGTGCAGGGACGTTGGTGCTATCCAATCGAGAGATGTCTAAAGAGTATCCGAAAGAAATGTAGAAATAAATGCAAAATCGAGGCTTCCATTGCAGAGGCATACATACTGGAGGAGGTGTCAAACTTCACAACAACTTACTATGGTGACAAACTGCCGAGCGTGCATAATCCACCCCCTCGTTACAATGATGGCGGCAATGAATCGAACCTCAGCATTTTTCGAGGGCAACTCGGAAGCGCGAGTGGTTCGACCACCAAGACCCTGAGACATGAAGAGTGGCGCCATATCATGCTATATGTATTGACCAACCTTGAAGAGGTGACGCCATACATGGAGCAATTTCTTCATGAATTCTGGCGTCGATCAAGGGACCCAACTCCACAGGAATATGATACCCTTCTTAGAAAGGGTGCGGGAAATGGATTGCCCGATTTCATTTCCTGGTTTAAACATAAGGTACGTGCTTAGTTTGTTATTCCAAGTTGCTCTTACGTGCGAATAATATAACAATCTAGCGTGTTTGAACTTGCAGGGCCAAAGAGAGCCGTCTATGAGTGCCGAGTTGAGACAAGTAGCCAATGGCTTTGCCTATAGGGTCAGGAAATTTTCTGGGTATGACATCAATGGATACCGTTTTCGCACAACAAGCTACGACCAAAGTCGGCCCAATCGAAAAACCACGTGTTCTGGAGTCTTTACGCCCGGGCTTGACGAGGTCGAGTATTATGGAAGAATTGAAGAAATATATGAACTCAATTTTTATGGTTCCAAATCTCTTACTCCAGTGATATTCAAATGTCATTGGTTTGACCCTGAAGTTACGAGACGGACACATTCTAATCTTGGGATAGTCGAAATTCGACAGGATTCCACCTTAACAGGAGACGATGTCTACATTGTGGCCCAACAGGCCACACAAGTGTATTATCTTCCATATGCGTGCCAAACGAAACAACATCTTAAGGGTTGGGATGTTGTGTATAAGGTATCACCGCACGCTAAATTACCTGTTCCAAACGATGAAGATTATAACTTAGACCCGGACACATATGACGGAGAGTTCTTCCAAGAAGATGGGCTCGAAGGGCAATTTGAGATAGACTTAACCGAAGCGATCGGAATGGAAGTAGATATTGAAATGGTTGTTGATGACGAGGATGATGAGGTGCAAAATGAGAATGACTTAGAAATACTTGAAGGCAATGCCAATGACGAAGTTGCGCCTTCAGATGATGTTGACTATGAAATGGTTGATAGTGATGATGACACTTATGATCCGGCTAACCCGGACACATATGAAGATTATTTTTAATCGATGTAATGCTATATTTCATTTATTTTGCATATGTTTCTAAATACATATTTTTTTATCTGTGCTTAATTGTTTACTCTTAATTGCAGGTTGTTGGACAAAGATGGTGGGCGGTGGGACGAGGACGAGGAGGGGGAGGGGGAGGGGGAGGAGGAGCACCCGTAGGACGGAGGAGGAGGCGCAGCAGGACGACGCCGTACAGCAGCAGGTGGAGCAGCAAGCCGCTGTCGATGCGGCACAGCAGGACGACGACGATGCGGCGCAGCAGGACGACGACGACGACGCCGCCGCTCAGCAGGACGTCTCAGGTTCTGGCTCCTCAGGTTCGAGGAGTATCTACCTGCGAGGTCCCGCGAGCCTACCTAAGCGACCCATACTTCGTGACAGACGTCCGCTCATACGACCCGATGGAGAGAGGTAGGTAACTTTAGATGTTGTTGCTGCTTTTTCATATTATATGTTCAAATTAATAATAGAAACTAATACTTCATCTTAATCACTTCGACAGGTCTTGGATGGTTTTGGAGACTGCAGGGGGTCACGGCCGCAACCCCAATGGCATCCTCGGCCTTCTATGCCGGGAACACTTCCCTGGGCTTGTCGAGTACGCCGGAGTGACGAGCCCAGCGTACACCTTCGACCACTACGCCGTCGCCCCCGATGCAGTAGATCGGGACGGCAGACAATTCAACAACAAGGCGGAGCGGGTTAAGCAAGAGCTGTGGGTAAGTCTTCCTCGCACTATATTGTTTAATAAGTCGCATTTGTTGCATATTCTTTAAATAATGTATGGATACATCGTCTTTGTATGTAGGATTTCTTCAGGTGCGATGCTGGATACGAGGCCAGGGCGGATGTGGTGTCTACGACGTGCTGTAAGAAGCTCGTCGTGGACATGCACTACAAGGCGCGCATCCAGGCCATCGTCACTTACCATGGCTCCATCCTTGGGGAGAAGGTGAACAAGAAGGACGCCCGAACCATGTCATTGACTGCGGACCAGTACTTGCAGGTAAATACAAAACTTTATTATTGGTACTAAATATGCTTATTCTTATCTTCTGATATGCGGTGTACTTATATTTTTTTAGATGATTCCTCATTGGTGCGCCGCGCATCCTGAGTGCTGGGAGAAGATGGTGCAGAGGTGGTGCTCGGCTGAGTGGGACGAGGCGCACAACGCTAGCCGGGAACGGCGTTTGCTGATGCAAGGTCCCTCCCACCATCAAGGCAGCCGCAGCCTGGGCAAATACGCGGAAGCATGGGTACGCGCTCTTTTTTATTTAGGTATATAACTTTCGATTAGACATGATTTCTAACCATATCGTTGGTTTTCTCGCAGTCGGCGGCACATGGTGGCGCGCCTTGCTCCACGTTCTCGGCATATGCCATGGCCCACAAGGGGAAGGCGACGTCCGACGTCACCTACAACCCGGATGACAGGCCCGAGGCGTACACCAACCCCGCCATCCACAGCCGACTCAGTGAGTACACCGCAATGGCCAAGGAGGTCCATGGGCCAGATTACGATCCGAGGACCGAGGACATCGACGGAGATGTCCTCATGAGGGTCGGAGGAGGCAAGAGGCATGGGCGGTACTGGATTGCCGACGGGGCAATCGACTCATCCTCCACTCCCACTCTCTCTCAGGTGCGAGCAAGGAGCACGAGCGCGAGCCCAGCCATACGACCTCGGCAGGACACCTCACAGCATCGTATCCAGCAACTCCAGGTTATTCCTTATCTATTCATCGTTCATTAATTTTTATATATCTTCTCTTTGCATTATCGTAACATTAGAGCGAAATATTACAGACTCAGTTAGATGATGAGAGGAGGCAACGTGAGGAGCTGGAGAAGAGGATGGCGGAGATGTTCGCGTACGTGCAGAGCCTTGGCGCCGCACAGGGTCATGCTCCACCACCTCCGTTGTTCCCTGCAACTGACCCTGCTGAGTTCACTACTCCTGTGAGTATCAAAATTTTAGTACTGCATGATATATATTCATATGTTCTCACACATACAATCTATTCTCTATGCAAGGTCAATCGGCGGCGTCGAACAACCCTCATGCTTCGTCCAGCCCTTCGCCGAACCAGTCCAGATGCCCACCTCGTTGATGATCCAGACTTGGTCTTGTGAGTGTTGGTGATGTTTGGCTAGTGACACTTTGTGATATATATGTGACGGTTGGTGATGTTTGGCTAGTGATCTAGACTTGGTAAATACACATACTTATATTTGTGAGACTTATATTAGTGACACTTTGTGATATATATGGTGTTGATGATAAATGTGTTCATTCTGTGATGCGATTGATATATAATGTGATGTGAATGATATATATCTTTTGTTTGTTTGGATGGAACAGCAAAAACAAATAAAAAGGGACATCCTGGTCACTTTGCCGAGTGTAACACTCGGCAAAGGGTTCTTTGCCGAGTGCTATGACCATGGCACTCGGCAAAGAAGGCAACCTGGGAACCGGTAAAGCCATCTTTGCCGAGTGCTGACCATGGCACTCGGCAAAGAAGGCAACCTGGGAACCGGTAAAGCCGTCTTTGCCGAGTGCTGAAAATGGCACTCGGCAAAGAAGGCAACCTGGGAACCGGCAAAGACATCTTTGCCGAGTGCTGAAAATGGCACTCGGCAAAGAAGGAAACCTGGGAACCGGCAAAGATGTCTTTGCCGAGTGCCACTGCCAAGGCACTCGGCAAAGGGGCCCACTGGAGGGTTCTTTGCCGAGTGCCAGTCCACCAGACACTCGGCAAATAAACCTCCTTTGCCGAGTGTCGCCGTGGGCACTCGGCGAAGGATCCGTCACCGTCACTTGGCGCCGTGACGGTGACTTTTCTTTGCCGAGTGCCAAATGGCACTCGGCAAAGTCTTTGCCGAGTGCCCGACAAAAAGTACTCGGCAAAGAGGCCGTTGCCGATGTACAGTTCGCCGAGCGTTCTTTGCCGAGTGTTACACTCGGCAAAGCATTTGCCGAGTGTAAAATTGCCTTTGCCGTGTGTCTCAGACACACGGCAAAGAAGCTGATTCCGGTAGTGTCGAATGTGTACCATTAACCTTATGAATTCAAATAAAAGGTTAACTGAAACATATACTAAGCTAGTACATGAGTATGTTTGCATACGTGTACATCTACCTTGTAATATGCTCGCTCCATTGTAAATGGCCGTTTGGTTGCATGAAATGTTTCTTGAGAGTCAAGAGGAGAGAAACGGCACCAAAGACTAACAAAGGCCTTGTAATATGCTCGCTCGATCCCTAGGGAAATGTTTCAGCCAAATTAATAAACGTTTCACGTTCTTTTGCCTACGCTCTTGAATCGACCGGCCGGAGGGGTGGTAGGTAGGTTTCGAAGCAATTTCTGTTAGAAAGTTAGGCATTTTCAGTATTAATTTAATCCAGAAAAACAGTGCGATATATGTGATGACATGTATGTGCATGTGTGTATAACTACTCGCATAAGCAGTAAACAGCAATAAAACATGCACAAATACGAAGAGTAGAGTGTACCCAGCGGAGGGACCGATGCTCAAGGCATCAGTGGCTCCATTCACACGAGTCATCTCGTGTGTTTGTTCGATGTAGCCGTACGAAGTCGGTGCAGGAAGATGTACGCTGTGCAGTCCCTCGAACGGTCGCCGGGAAGAAGACGAAGCAGATCACGCGAGCAGTCGCGAAGACGCTCCCCAAAAATCTGATCGCCCGCACACCCGTGCAAGTGTATCTCTGCGGTCGGTGATTTCGGAGGCCTGCTCTCCCACTCTCTCTGTGCTCGCAGAAGATGGGACGGGAATGTGTTGTTTGCAATTCGCGTGAGATGATTCGCGTACCTGGAAGAGCCCTCCCTCTCCATTCTTATAGGCGGTCAGAAGGAGGGAGAAGACCAACGGACAGAAACGGTCGCGCATTAGAACTGGAAACTGACGACAGTAATGACGTCCGTTACTAGCCATAATGACGTCCGTTACTAGCCATTAAACGGACGGTTATTATGACGTCCGTTACTAGCCATAATGACGTCCGTTACTAGCCATTAAACGGACGGTTATTATGACGTCCGTTACTAGCCATAATGACGTCCGTTACTAGCCATTAAACGGACGGTTATTATGACGGTCATCGCTCCAGGCAAAATGCGCAACCGTTTGAAAGGAATATTCGGACCAAGGTCCGATCTACCACGAGCCACGGCCACGGCCACGGCCACGGCCCGGCCCGGCCGGCGGCGGCGGCGCGCGCGCGCGTGTGGCAGTCCTTCATCCTTTTCTCAACTTCTCAATAGATGCACCAATGGTCCACCTATTTAAGTTGATTGATTTGTCTTTTGAACTTCCAATATGGTACTAAATAATTAGTACACCATAGCATTAAAGTGGGCCATTAGCATTGACTATTATTGAATATTAATTTGGGCCAAGCCCACATTAATCCAACAATCCCCACCAAATGCTAAGTCACACTAAAAAGCTCTCATCACCTCAAACGTTTGATATACTGGTGTTTCGATGGAGACTGTTAAGTTGAACATCCACCTAGAACTTAGACTACACTTGACCACAACTGCACAATGGACTAGGCCTTGAATTGGCAGTTTTGCGTGGAATGAGTTTCATCTAAACTCTTTACCAGTACTAGATTGCTGAACGCATCCCCTCTGGTTGGAGCATATAAGTCAAACTCCATAGCCTTTCATGGGTATCTAGAAACCACCCAGATCTCATAAACTGTGACTAGCAGTTAACCCATATAGGTATGTTCCTCTAAAGATGTTCTGTAGGACAACATCTTTGCTTCACAAAGCCACTTGGAACATATTAAGGTGTAAACACCAACCTACCTTACAGTAAGGAAAGATATGCATCTGAAATGAGCCTTATTAAGGGTCTTTCCTCTCAGTCTACCACTAGCTTGTTTCACCATTCTAATTCACGGGATCTCCGATCACATAGAACAGGTTACCACTATGATAAACTTTAGGTGGGTCTCATGCCCATCTCACTTGATGCACTATCTATCACACTACGTGATAGCCCCTTAGTAAATTGATCTGCCAGATTTTTAGACGTATGGACATAATCCAACGCTATTACTCCGGAGTTTCTCAATTTCCTGACAGATTTCAAACGCCTCTTTATGTGCCTTGTCGACTTCATATTATCCTTAGAACTGTTTATCTTAATTATCACAGTCTGATTATCACAGTTCATGGAAATAGCCGGCACAGGTTTTTCAACCACCGGTAAATCCATAAGGAGTTCACGAAGCCACTCAGCCTCAACTGAAGCGGTATCTAATGCTGTGAGTTCTGCTTCCATAGTCGACCTCGTTAAGATGGTCTGCTTGCAAGACTTCCATGAAACAGCACCACCTCCAAGTGAAAACACATATCCACTTGTGGCATATATCTCATCAGCATCAGATATCCAGTTTGCATCACAATAACCCTCCAGTACTGTTGGGTACCCGGTATAATGGATGCCTAAACTCATAGTACCCTTTAGATAGCGCAAAACTCTCTCAAGAGCACGCCAGTGATCATCTCCTGGATTTGAAACAAATCGACTAAGTTTGCTCACAGCAAATGAGATGTCAGGCCTCGTAGCGCTAGCTAAATACATGAGTGAACCAATTATTTGGGAATATCTCAATTGATCCCTAGCTATCCTTCGATTTTTCTTTAATAGCTTACTAGGATCATAAGGCGTTGGAGCAGGTTCACATTCGCTAAAACCAAAGCGACTCAAAACCTTTTCCACATAATGGGATTGCACAAGTGTGATCCCACCAATGCCTTCTCTCAGTAGCTTAATGTTAAGAATAACATCAGCTTCTCCCAAATCTTTCATTTCAAAATTATTAGACAGAAAGTCTTTTGTCTCTTTAATCACATCAAGACTCGTCCCCAAGATTAGAATGTCATCAACATATAGGCATAAAATTACTCCCTCGCCCCCACCATACCGATAGTATACACACTTGTCTGCTTCGTTCACAACAAAACCGGCAGATGTCAAAGTTCTATCGAACTTTTCATGCCATTGCTTAGGTGCTTGTTTTAGGCCATATAAAGATTTCAATAATTTACACACCATGCCTTCTTGACCGTTTGCTACAAACCCAGCTGGCTGCTCCATGTAAATTTCCTCATCTAGCTCTCCATTTAGGAATGCTGTCTTAACATCCATTTGATGGACGAGTAGACCATGAGAGGCAGCCAAGGAAAGTAGCACACGAATTGTGGTCAATCGAGCCACAAGTGAATAAGTATCAAAGAAATCCTCACCTTCCTTCTGTGAATAGCCTTTAATTACAAGCCTCGCCTTGTACCTTTCAATAGTACCATCAGGCCTAAGTTTTTTCTTGAACACCCATTTACTTCCAATGGGCTTACACCCATATGGACGCTCAACTACCTCCCAAGTTGCATTAGACATAATAGAATCCATCTCACTCCTTATTGCTTCCTTCCAAAAGTCAGCATCAGGAGAGGAATATGCCTCTTCAATGGTACTTGGTGTGTCATCCACAAGATATACAATGTAATCATCACCAAAGGACTTTGCAATCCTTGGTCTCTTACTCTTTCGAGTTGATACATTGTCATTTTCCACATGATTATGTATATGGGATTCCTCAGTGTGTTCTACCGGAATAAAATGCTCATGGGGTATCGTTGGTTCATCATTAGACGTATCATGTGTAGCTTTCATGGGAAACTCGTCCTCAAAAAACGTAGCATCTCTGGACTCCATAATTGTACCAACCAACATGTCCGGTACTCCAGAGTTTATAATTAAAAACCTATATCCAATGCTGTGGAAAGCATACCCAAGGAAAACACAATCAACAGTTTTCGGTCCTAATTTGCGCTTCTTGTTAATTGGCACATTCACTTTAGCCAAACAACCCCAGGTGCGCAAATAGGAGATATTTAATTTTTTCTTTTCCCATTCCTCGAATGGTGTGATTTCTTTGTTCTTTGTGGGAACTTTATTCAGGACATGACACGCCGTCAAGATCGCCTCACCCCACCATTCCTTAGATAGCCCTGAAGTCTCTAACATGGCGTTAACCAAATCAGTTAGAGTACGGTTCTTTCTTTCAGCAACCCCATTGGATTGTGGTGAGTATGGCGGTGTCCTCTCATGAATAATACCATGTTCCACACAAAAATCAGAAAAATCACCCGAAAAATATTCTCCACCACGATCAGACCTTAACCGTTTAATTTTCCTCTCGAGTTGATTTTCAACTTCAGCTTTGTAGGTCTTAAAATAATGCAAAGCTTCATCTTTTGATTTTAAGAGATACACATAACAAAATCTAGTAGAGTCATCGATAAAAGTAATAAAATATCGCTTGCCTCCTTTAGTCAATATTCCGTTCATCTCACATAAATCGGAATGTATTAAGTCTAGTGGTGCCAAATTCCTCGCCTCCGCAGCCTTGTGAGGCTTGCGAGGTTGCTTAGATTGCACGCACACCTGGCACTTAGAACCTTTGACTAAATCAAATTTCGGGATTAAATTTAAATCTGCTAACCGCGAGACACAACCAAAATTGATATGACAAAGTCGTGAATGCCAAATATACGACTCATTCGAAATAACATTGTTCACAGACTTATTACACGCATCATGCAAAGATAAGCGGAACAAGCCTCCGCTGTCATAGCCTTTTCCAACAAAAGTTCCATACTTAGACAGTATACATTTATTAGACTCAAAGACAATTTTGTAGCCATCTCGGCACAATTGAGAGCCACTAACTAGATTCTTTTTGATGGAGGGGACATGCTGCACGTTCTTCAATAGCACCGTCTTTCCCGAAGTAAACTTCAGAATGACTGTACCAACACCAAGAACACGCGCATGTGATCCGTTCCCCATCAGCAAGGCTCCAGTCCCTTTGCACTGATAAGAAGAAAATAAAGAAATATCAGCACACACATGAATATTAGCACCGGTATCAGCCCACCACTCAGGGGATTGACACACTGAAAGAACAGTAGGTAAAAGATTACCATACCCCGATGTTCCTTCTGCAGTCTCGCTAACAACCATGTTTACTGTTTTCTTCTCTTGAGCTGGTTTTTTCTCTTGCTTAAATTTGCGGTCTGGACAAGCGCTTGCCCAATGATCAGTACTCCCGCAAACAAAGCAACCAGCTCCTTTGTTCTTCTTTTTGAACGAGGCTGCCTGTTTGGGCTTCGTGGCATTCTGTTGCTTGTTTTTCTTTTTATTATTATGTGATGCATTGGAGTTCTTCTTTTGTACCATATTGGCACTAGAAGTCTCAACTCCTTTTCCACGAGTGTCTTTTGCTCTCGCCCTCTCCTCAACATCAAGAGAACCAATAAGCTCAGCCACGCTAAACTCTTGTCTCTTATGTTTTTAGAGTGGTAGCAAAATCCGTCCAAGAAGGTGGCAGTTTAGCGATAATACCGCCGGCCACGAACTTGTCAGGCAAGACACATGGGAATTGTTCGAGTTCTTTAGCCAGTGCCTGTATTTCATGAGCCTGTTCAACTACAGGACGGTTTTCCACCATCTTATAGTCAAACAGCTGCTCCATGATGTACAGCTCGCTACCAGCATCAGAAACACCAAACTTCTCATCTAATGCATCCCATAACTCTTTTGCAGATGTGCACGTTAGATAAGAATCAACATACTTGTTGGCAAGAGCGCCAATCACGGCGCCTCGAAACAGGTTATCGGCAACGTCGAACATTCTCTCCTCTTCAGGAGTGAACTGTTCGGGTTTCCCCTGTGCGGCGTGATAGCAGTTCATTGCGGTCAACCACAGTATCATCTTACTACGCCATCTCTTGTAAAACGTCCCATCAAAAGGTTCACTTGGTTTTAACGCAGCAGCAAAACCACTAACAGAAAAATGCCTAATATCAGATTTTTGGATTGTTAGAAAGTTAGGCATTTTCAGTATTAATTTAATCCAGAAAAACAGTGCGATATATGTGATGACATGTATGTGCATGTGTGTATAACTACTCGCATAAGCAGTAAACAGCAATAAAACATGCACAAATACGAAGAGTAGAGTGTACCCAGCGGAGGGACCGATGCTCAAGGCATCAGTGGCTCCATTCACACGAGTCATCTCGTGTGTTTGTTCGATGTAGCCGTACGAAGTCGGTGCAGGAAGATGTACGCTGTGCAGTCCCTCGAACGGTCGCCGGGAAGAAGACGAAGCAGATCACGCGAGCAGTCGCGAAGACGCTCCCCAAAAATCTGATCGCCCGCACACCCGTGCAAGTGTATCTCTGCGGTCGGTGATTTCGGAGGCCTGCTCTCCCACTCTCTCTGTGCTCGCAGAAGATGGGACGGGAATGTGTTGTTTGCAATTCGCGTGAGATGATTCGCGTACCTGGAAGAGCCCTCCCTCTCCATTCTTATAGGCGGTCAGAAGGAGGGAGAAGACCAACGGACAGAAACGGTCGCGCATTAGAACTGGAAACTGACGACAGTAATGACGTCCGTTACTAGCCATTAAACGGACGGTTATTATGACGTCCGTTACTAGCCATAATGACGTCCGTTACTAGCCATTAAACGGACGGTTATTATGACGTCCGTTACTAGCCATAATGACGTCCGTTACTAGCCATTAAACGGACGGTTATTATGACGGTCATCGCTCCAGGCAAAATGCGCAACCGTTTGAAAGGAATATTCGGACCAAGGTCCGATCTACCACGAGCCACGGCCCGGCCGGCGGCGGCGGCGCGCGCGCGCGTGTGGCAGTCCTTAATCCTTTTCTCAACTTCTCAATAGATGCACCAATGGTCCACCTATTTAAGTTGATTGATTTGTCTTTTGAACTTCCAATATGGTACTAAATAATTAGTACACCATAGCATTAAAGTGGGCCATTAGCATTGACTATTATTGAATATTAATTTGGGCCAAGCCCACATTAATCCAACAATTTCTCCATCTAAAATGGTTTGTGTTTATGTTAAAATGGGTCGTGTTTGTTCGTCACCTAAACATAGTTTTTTTTTCAAACATAATTTTATTTATATAAACATTTCCTGTTATGAATTAGAATCTGCTAGGCTGCTAACCATAAATGGTCTTATAAATTTATTCTAATTTCATCTTCTAAAACATTTCTTGAGAGTCGGCGCGGCTACTACCAAACACGCCCTAAGTTACCGTTCCCTTTGTTGTTGTTTTTCTAAGCCAAACTTTTTTAATTTGATCAAGTTTACGTAAAAAATACAAAAAAAAAACCTACAGCATCTAATAGAGTAATAGTTTCATTGAACTCTCCATCATGTTTTGACAGTGCGTTTATTTGAACTTGTATACATCAATATTTTTATTTTAAAATATAACTAGAGCTAGAGAGAAAAGAACGACTTAAAATAAATCCAAAGTGTAACGTGCTAGTATCTTTTTAACGGATTTGTTCTCTACATGCACTAACAGCATCCTGTAACATGTTGTGCAATAACGGCAAGCTGTGCAGTCACTCCTCTCTCTCTAGGACCACTCGGCAATATTAATATGACAGCAATAGAGGAGCACATCTCTACATTCCCGCCGTAAAATAAGCACGAGGCCCCTGCAAAGTGCAAGCTTTAAGAGTAAAAATGGTTGTGCCTCGTGTACTACAATTTAGGGCTTATTTGGTTTCATTAGAATCTATATGGATTGGAGGTAATTAGAGCATCTTGAAGAGCCAACTCGTCAAGCTATCTGACGCTTTAAATTGGTCCCTTTTCTCTAGCAAAATTTGGCTAGCCGCTGATTAGCCAGACTAAATAGAAAGTTTGTTGCGGTGAGATGCGACATATAGAATATAATCATTATGGAGAGGTAAATAGAGTGTTATATAGAGAGTCGAAAATGGAGTATCTCTTAGAGATACTCTTAAGTGGATTTTAATCTATAGCAAGTTAAAACATTTTATAATTTTTTTTAATCTCTTTCAATCCATAACCGAGCAAGGACTTATTAGGTGTGACCGACTGACCGGGATCTGCCATTGCCACCCAACACACGCTAGCTTTTGTTCCACGAGGGGGGCTCCACCTCCACGTACGCGCGTACTAGCTACTTGAAAAATATACGCGGCACGTGGAACGTACGTACGGTGCTGCTCGGCTAATTATACTCGTCCACTTGCCATCATCACATTCACTGCTGCGTGCTTCGCATGGTTGCATCTGCATGCACGCACGTCGTCGTCAGCAGGCACAGGGATCCGGATCTTCATCCGGTTTCAGAAATGTATAGGATAATACACTAGTAGAAAAGAGCTCATAGCCTGCGGCACCCATAAATTATCACTGGCGGTTTCAGTTATCACGCGCCAGTAAAAAAAACAAGGTGGACCCGACTTAGGAACCGCCAGTGGAAATCCATTTTCACTGGCGGTTATCTTAACACAACCGCCAGTGGAAATAGGTATTTACACTGGCGGTTCTGTTACACCAACCGCCAGTAGAAACCAATTTCCACTGGCGGTTGGTGTAACAGAACCGTCAGTGTAAATACCCTATTTCCACTGGCGGTTGTGTTAAGATAACCGCCAGTGAAAATGGGTTTCCACTGGCGGTTTTTCAAGCCAACCGCCAGTGAACTGTCTGTTATAAATACCCCTCTTCTTCCCCGCGACAGTGAACTGTATGCTCGCAGCCAGCTTCCATTGGAGGCGATTTTGGAGGTCCAGATTTCACAAAAATATAAGGGGGGAGGTTTTGGTCTTCATTTCTTGGAAGAAAGTGGATAAGAAAGGTTGGTTTATGTTTCTTTGTCAATTTTTGTTCATTCTTGCTCAATTTTAGCCACATTTTGGATCTAGGGTTTTACATGTGAGAGAGAAGAGTATAGCTAGGTAAAATTTTCTCTATTTCCTCAAATGAGGTTGCATAAGATGGTTAGTTTTTGTCTATTCCCTCTCCTTTTTCATGTTTAGTTCTCAAATAAGTTTATCTATAACACATATTTAGTTGCTTAATGAATGGTGAATGTGTTGTATGGAAGGTTGGTTTAATTATGTTTCAATTGTCAGTTATTGTTTATTTTTGCTCAATTTTAACTACATTTTGAAACTAGGCTTTCACCATGTGTTAAAGATAGGTTTGGGTATTAATTTTTTTTGTTTATTAGTTGCTAGGAAAGTTTGGCTTATGTTTCTTTTGCCAAATTTTGTTCATTTTTCCTCCATTTTAGCCACATTTTGGATATAGGGTTTCACCATGTGTTAGAGATAAAGTAGTCTAACTACTTTTATTGGAAGAGATAAAGTAGTCTAACTACATTTTGTTAGCGACAAACTGAAGCATGTAATTTTACACGACTTTCTAGAGAGGAGAGGGAGAGGGAGAGAGAGCTATTGTTGCCAATGCGCTCGGAGCAGGTGCAGCACTTACCGTCCGTGCGGATGCAGCACTTTGCACATCCAGAATGCCCGTTCTTGCACTGATTTTACACAGAGCAGAGCATCATGCTGGAGTCTACCGATCAATATGTACTGTATATATACATGCATGGTAATCTGACTTGCCATGAAAACTTCGGACTGGAAGGGTAGGCAGCAGATGTCGCACTCCAACGCGTCCTTCTCCATGGATAGTGTCACAGTCGCCTCTTCCTCATCCTCCAACCCCGACTCTTCCTCATCCTCCATGTGCAGCATGTAATTTTACACGACTTTCTAGAGAGGAGAGGGAGAGGGAGAGAGAGCTATTGTTGCCAATGCGCTCGGAGCAGGTGCAGCACTTACCGTCCGTGCGGATGCAGCACTTTGCACATCCAGAATGCCCGTTCTTGCACTGATTTTACACAGAGCAGAGCATCATGCTGGAGTCTACTGATCAATATGTACTGTATATATACATGCATGGTAATCTGACTTGCCATGAAAACTTCGGACTGGAAGGGTAGGCAGCAGATGTCGCACTCCAACGCGTCCTTCTCCATGGATAGTGTCACAGTCGCCTCTTCCTCATCCTCCAACCCCGCCTCTTCCTCATCCTCCATAGAGAGAGAGAGATAGAGGAGAGAGAGAGATAGAGGAGAGAGAGAGGAGAGAGAGAGAGGATAGAGAGAGAGAGAGGAGAGAGAGAGGGTTTCACATTTTAGCCACATTTTTGGATATAGGGTTTCACCATGTGTTTTATGTTACTTTTTTACAGGTGGTGATGGAGAGGACATCCTGGATGTATAACTTATCAAGGCTAGATCCATCATACATATCCGAGGTCCATAGGTTTATTGATGTCGCTACGAACCATGCTTGGAGAACAAAGACAAAACACATATATTGTCCATGCATGGACTGCAAAAATGCTGCTGTATTTAATGACACAGAACAAATCATATCTCATCTGGTATGCCGAGGATTTATGAAGGATTACACAATTTGGACAAAGCATGGAGAGGGTAGCTCTTCGCCTTATACGACTGGAAACCCTGAGAACATCGACGACAGATTTCAGTTCGTTCACGAGACACACCAACCTCTTCCACAGAGCGAACATGTAGTGCAAAATGTTACTGATCATGGTTACGCTGGAGGAAATGAACATGATAGACCTCATGTTTTGCCAAGTGTTATGGATGAGGAAGATGCAGAGTTGCTAGAGGCAATGTTGCGTCGTCATACAGATCAATCGATGTTCTTAATGAAAGGTATGGAGTCCCTGAAGAAGGCAGCAGAAGAGCCTTTGTACGACGAGTCTAAGGGTTGTACCAAAGAGTTCACGACGCTCCGGTCTGTGCTAAAGCTGTTGATGTTAAAAGCTAAATATGGTGTGTCTGATGCTGGCTTGAAAGGGAATTAGGCTTAGACCTAGTTCCTAAATAATTTTGGTGGTTGAATTGCCCAACACAAACATTGGACTAACTAGTTTACTCTAGTGCATAAGTTATACAGGTGCAAAAGGTTCACAATCAGCCAATAAAAAGACCAAGTGTTGGATTCAATAAAGGAGCAGCAAGGCAACCGAGGGATCCTCTGGCCGGAGGCACCGGACTGTCCGGTGTGCACCGGACTGTCCGGTGCGGCCAGAGGACTTCGACTTCAAACTCTTCGCCCTCGGGATTTCTCGGAAGCCGGCGCGCTATAATTCACCGGACTGTCCGGTGTGCACCGGACATGTCCGGTGCTCCAAGGAGACGCGGCCTCCGGAACTCGTCAGCCTCGGGTTCGCTCGGCAGCCACTCCGCTAAAATTCACCGGACTGTCCGGTGTGCACCGGACTGTCCGGTGTACCAGCGGAGCAACGGCTCTCTGCGGCGCCAACGGCTCCCTGCGGTGCATTAAATGCGCGCGCAGCGCGCGCAGTCGTCAGGCACGCCCATGCCGGTGCACCGGACATCAAACAGTACATGTCCGGTGTGCACCGGACACCCAGGGGGGCCCACAAGTCAGAAGCTCCAACGGTCAGAATCCAACGGCAACCGTGACGTGGCAGGGGCACCGGACTGTCCGGTGTGCACCGGACTGTCCGGTGCGCCATCGAACAGAGGACTCCAGCCAACGGTCACTTGTGGTGGTTGGGGCTATAAATACCCCAACCACCCCACATTCATTGCCATCCAAGTTTTCAACTTCTCAACTACTACAAGAGCTCTAGCATTCAATTCTAGACACACCAAATAGATCAAGTCCTCTCCAAATTCCACACAACTCCATAGTGACTAGAGAGAGTGATTTGCTTGTGTTCTTTCGAGCTCTTGCGCTTGGATCGCATTCTTTTCTTTCTCACTTGTTCTTGAGATCATCACTCAATTGTAACCAAGGCAAGAGGCACCAATTGTGTGGTGGCCCTTGCGGGGAAGTTTTGTTCCCGGTTGATTGAGAAGAAGAGAAAGCTCACTCGATCCGTGGGATCGTTTGAGAGAGGGAAGGGTTGAAAGAGACCCGGCCTTCGTGGCCTCCTCAACGGGGAGTAGGTTTGCGAGAACCGAACCTCGGTAAAACAAATCCTCGTGTCACACTCTTATTTGCTTGCGATTTGTTTTCCACCCTCTCTTGCGGACTCGTTTCTTTATTACTAACGCTAACCCGGCTTGTAGTTGTGATTATTTTTGTAAATTTCAGTTTCGCCCTATTCACCCCCCCTCTAGGCGACTATCAATTGGTATCAAAGCCCGGTACTTCATTAGAGCCTAACCGCTCGAAGTGATGTCGGGAGATCCCGCCAAGAAGGAGATGGAGACCGGCGATAACAAGCCCACTACAAGCCAAGGGAGCACCTCATCTTCATCGGAAGAGTCACGCACCAAGAGAAGGGAGAAGAAGAAGAGATCCTCCAAGCGGAAGGAGAAAAGATCTTCCTCTCCTCACCACAAGGAGAAGAAGGAAAAATCTTCTTCTCACAAGCCGCATCGGAGTGGGGACAAGCACAAAAGGATGAGGAAGGTGGTTTTCTACGAGACCGACACTTCATCGACCTCCACCTCCGGCTCCGACGCGGCGTCCGTCACTTCTAAACGCCAAGAGCGTAAGAAGTATAGTAAGATTCCCCTACGCTACCCTCGCGTTTCTAAACATACACCTTTACTTTCCGTCCCATTAGGCAAACCACCAACTTTTAATGGTGAAGATTATGCTATGTGGAGTAATTTGATGCGATTTCATCTAACCTCTCTCCACAAAAGTATATGGGATGTTGTTGAGTTTGGTGTACAGGTACCATCCGTAGGGGATGAAGACTACGACACGGACGAAGTGGCCCAAATCGAGCACTTCAACTCCCAAGCCGCAACCATCCTTCTTGCCTCTCTAAGCAAGGAGGAATACAACAAAGTTCAAGGGTTGAAGAACGCCAAGGAGATTTGGGACCTACTCAAGACGGCGCACGAGGGTGATGAACTCACCAAGATCACCAAGCGGGAAACGATCGAGGGGGAGCTCGGTCGCTTCCGTCTTCGCCAAGGGGAGGAGCCACAAGACATGTACAACCGGCTCAAGACCTTGGTGAACCAAGTGCGCAACCTCGGGAGCGCAAAATGGGATGACCACGAAGTGGTTAAGGTTATTCTAAGAGCTCTTATTTTCCTTAACCCCACACAAGTTCAATTAATTCGTGGCAATCCTAGATATACACAAATGACCCCCGAGGAAGTTATCGGGAATTTTGTGAGTTTTGAATGCATGATTAAGGGCTCCAAGAAGATCAACGAGCTTGATGAACCCTCCACATCCGAGGCGCAACCCGTGGCCTTCAAGGCAATGGAGGAGAAGAAGGAGGAGTCTACACCAAGTAGACAACCAATTGACGCCTCCAAGCTCGACAACGAGGAGATGGCCCTAATCATCAAAAGCTTCCGGCAAATCCTCAAGCAACGGAAAGGGAAAGATTACAAATCCCGTTCCAAGAAGGTTTGCTACAAGTGTGGTAAGCCCGGTCATTTTATTGCAAAATGTCCTATGTCTAGTGATAGTGACAGGGGCGACGACAAGAAGGGCAAGAGGAAGGAGAAGAAGAAATACTACAAGAAGAAGGGCGGCGATGCCCATGTTTGTCGGGAGTGGGACTCCGACGAAAGCTCAAGCGACTCCTCCGACGACGAGGACGCCGCCAACATCGCCGTCACCAAGGGCCTTCTCTTCCCCAACGTCGGCCACAAGTGTCTTATGGCCAAGGACGGCAAAAAGAAGGTAAAATCAAGGTCCTCCACTAAATATGAAACATCTAGTGATGAGGATAATGATAAAAATGAGGAAGATAATTTGCGTATTCTTTTTGCCAACCTTAACATGGAACAAAAAGAAAAATTAAATGAGCTAATTAGTGCCATCCATGAAAAGGATGATCTCTTGGACTCCCAAGAGGACTTCCTAATCAAGGAAAACAAGAAACATGTTAAGGTTAAAAATGCTTATGCTCTAGAAAGAGAAAAATGTGAAAAATTGTCTAGTGAGCTAAGTATTTGCCATGAGACTTTAGACAACCTTAGAAATGAAAATGCCAATTTAATTGCTAAGGTTGATTCTCATGTTTGCATTGATCCTAGAAATGATAATGTTGATTTGCTTGCTAGGATTGATGAATTGAATGTTTCCATTGCTAGCCTTAGAAATGAGAATGAGAAATTAATTGCTAAGGCTAAGGATTTTGATGTTTGCAATGCTACTATTTCCGACCTTAGAACTAAAAATGATATGTTGCATGCTAAGGTTGTTGAACTTAAAACTTGCAAACCCTCTACATCTAATATTGAGCATATTTCCATTTGCACTAGATGTAGAGATATTAATGTTGATGCTATCCATGATCACCTAGCTTTAATTAAGAAACAAAATGATCACATAGCACAACTTAATGCTAAGATTAGAGAGCATGACTTAGAAAACGAAAATTTTAAACTTGCTAGAAGCATGCTCTATAATGGGAGACGCCCGGGCATTAAGGACGGCGTTGGCTTCCAAAGGGGAGACAATGTCAAAATTAATGCCCTTCCTAAGAACTTATCTAACTTTGTTAAGGGCAAGGCTCCCATGCCTCAGGATAACGAGGGTTACATTTTGTACCCTGCCGGGTATCCTGAGAGTAAAATTAAGAAAGTTCATTCTAGGAAGTCTCACTCTGGCCCTAATTATGCTTTTATGTATAAGGGTGAGACATCTAGATCTAGGCAACCAACCCATGCCAAGTTGCCTAGAAAGAAAATTCCAAATGCATCAAATGATCATGCTATTTCATTTAAGACTTTTGATGCATCTTATGTTTTGACTAACAAATCCGGCAAGGTAGTTGCCAAAATTGTTGGGGGCAAACACAAGGGCTCCAAGACTTGTGTTTGGGTACCCAAAGTTCTTGTATCTAATGCAAAAGGACCCAAAACCGTTTGGGTACCTAAAACAAAGAACTAAACTTGTTTTGTAGGTTTATGCATCCGGGGGCACAAGTTGGATACTCGACAGCGGGTGCACAAACCACATGACCGGGGAGAAAAGGATGTTCTCCTCATATGAGAAAAACCAAGATCCCCAACGAGCTATCACATTCGGGGATGGAAATCAAGGTTTGGTCAAAGGTTTGGGTAAAATTGCTATATCTCCTGACCATACTATTTCCAATGTTTTTCTTGTAGATTCCTTAGACTACAATTTGCTTTCCGTATCCCAATTATGTCGAATGGGCTACAACTGTCTTTTTACTGATACAGGTGTTACTGTCTTTAGAAGGAGTGATGATTCAATAGCATTTAAGGGTGTGTTAGAGGGTCAGCTATACTTAGTAGATTTTAAAAGGGCTGAACTCGACACATGCTTAATTGCTAAGACTAACTTGGGTTGGCTATGGCACCGTCGACTAGCCCATGTTGGAATGAAGAATCTTCACAAACTTCTAAAGGGAGAACACATTTTGGGACTAACCGATGTTCATTTTGAGAAAGACAGGATTTGTAGCGCTTGCCAAGCCGGGAAGCAAGTTGGTGTCAATCATCCACACAAAAACATCATGACTACCGACAGGCCACTGGAGCTCCTTCACATGGATTTGTTCGGCCCGATCGCTTACATAAGCATCGGCGGTAGTAAGTATTGCCTTGTAATTGTGGATGACTATTCTCGCTTCACTTGGGTATTCTTTTTGCAGGAAAAATCACAAACCCAAGAAACCTTAAAGGGATTCTTGAGACGAGCTCAAAATGAGTTCGGCTTAAGGATCAAGAAAATTAGAAGCGACAATGGAACGGAGTTCAAAAACGCTCAAATTGAAGGTTTTCTTGAGGAGGAGGGCATCAAGCATGAGTTCTCTTCTCCCTACACTCCACAACAAAATGGTGTAGTGGAGAGGAAGAATCGAACTCTATTGGACATGGCAAGAACCATGCTTGATGAGTACAAGACACCGGATCGGTTTTGGGCCGAGGCGGTCAACACCGCCTGCTACGCCATCAACCGGTTATATCTTCACCGAATCCTCAAGAAAACATCTTATGAACTCCTAACCGGTAAAAAGCCCAATATTTCATATTTTAGAGTTTTTGGTAGCAAATGTTTTATACTTGTTAAAAGAGGTAGAAAATCTAAATTTGCTCCTAAAACTGTAGAAGGCTTTTTACTAGGATATGACTCAAACACAAGGGCATATAGAGTCTTTAACAAGTCCTCAGGACTTGTTGAAGTTTCTTGTGACGTTGTGTTTGATGAGACTAACGGCTCTCAAGTAGAGCAAGTTGATCTTGATGATGTAGGTGAAGAACAGGCTCCATGCATAGCGCTAAGGAACATGTCCATCGGGGATGTGTGTCCTAAGGAATCCGAAGAGCCTCCAAATGCACAAGATCAACCTTCCTCTTCCTCCATGCAAGCATCTCCACCAACTCAAGTTGAGGATGAGGCTCAAGATGTTGAACAAGAAAATCAAGAAGATGAGCCACCTCAAAATGACGGCAACGATCAAGGGGGAGATTCAAATGATGAAGACAAGGAGGATGAACAACCAAGGCCGCCACACCCAAGAGTCCACCAAGCAATACAACGAGATCACCCCGTCGATACTATCCTCGGCGACATTCATAAGGGGGTAACTACTCGATCTCGTGTTGCTCATTTTTGTGAACATTACTCGTTTGTTTCCTCTATTGAGCCAACCAGGGTAGAGGAAGCACTACAAGATTCGGATTGGGTGATGGCGATGCAAGAGGAGCTCAACAATTTCACGAGGAATGAGGTATGGCACTTAGTTCCACGTCCTAACCAAAATGTTGTAGGAACCAAGTGGGTCTTCCGCAACAAGCAAGACGAGCATGGTGTGGTGACTAGGAACAAAGCTCGACTCGTGGCCAAGGGGTATTCACAAGTCGAAGGTTTGGATTTTGATGAAACCTATGCACCCGTAGCTAGGCTTGAGTCAATTCGCATATTATTAGCCTATGCTACTTACCATGGCTTCAAGCTCTACCAAATGGACGTGAAGAGTGCTTTCCTCAATGGACCAATCAAGGAGGAGGTCTATGTTGAGCAACCTCCCGGCTTTGAAGACAGTGAGTACCCTAACCATGTTTATAGGCTCTCTAAGGCGCTTTATGGGCTCAAGCAAGCCCCAAGAGCATGGTATGAATGCCTTAGAGATTTCCTTATTGCTAATGGCTTCAAAGTCGGCAAGGCCGATCCTACTTTGTTCACTAAAACTCTTGACAATGATTTGTTTGTATGCCAAATTTATGTTGATGATATTATATTTGGGTCTACTAACAAATCCACTTGTGAAGAATTTAGTAGGATCATGACACAAAAATTCGAGATGTCAATGATGGGGGAGTTGAAGTATTTTTTAGGATTCCAAGTCAAGCAACTCCAAGAAGGCACCTTCATCAGCCAAACCAAGTATACTCAAGATATCTTAAGCAAGTTTGGAATGAAGGATGCCAAGCCCATCAAGACACCCATGGGAACTAATGGGCATCTCGACCTCGACACGGGAGGTAAGTCCGTGGATCAAAAGGTATACCGGTCGATGATTGGTTCATTACTTTATTTATGTGCATCTCGACCGGACATTATGCTTTCCGTTTGCATGTGTGCAAGATTCCAAGCCGACCCTAAGGAATCACACCTTACGGCCGTAAAACGAATCTTGAGATATTTAGCTTTTACTCCTAAGTTTGGGCTTTGGTACCCTCGGGGATCCACCTTTGATTTGATTGGATATTCGGATGCCGATTGGGCGGGGTGTAGGATTAATAGAAAGAGCACATCGGGGACTTGCCAGTTCTTGGGAAGATCCTTGGTGTCATGGGCTTCAAAGAAGCAAAATTCGGTCGCTCTTTCTACCGCCGAAGCCGAGTATATTGCCGCAGGCCATTGTTGCGCGCAATTACTTTGGATGAGGCAAACCCTGCGAGACTATGGTTACAAATTAACCAAAGTTCCTTTGCTATGTGACAATGAGAGTGCAATCAAAATGGCCGACAATCCCGTCGAGCACAGCCGCACTAAGCACATAGCCATTCGGTATCATTTTCTTCGGGATCACCAACAAAAGGGGGATATCGAGATTTCTTATATTAATACTAAAGATCAATTAGCCGATATCTTTACCAAACCACTTGATGAACAATCTTTTACCCGACTTAGGCATGAGCTTAATATTCTTGATTCCAGGAATTTCTTTTGCTAGTCTTGCACGCATAGCACATGAATATACCTTCGATCGTGTCTCTTTTATATATGCTATGACTAATGTGTTTTCAAGTGTATTTCAACCAAGTCATAGGTGTATTGAAAGGGAATTGGAGTCTTCGGCGAAGACAAAGGCTTCCACTCCGTTCTACTACTCATCCTTCGCCGTCGCTCCGCATCATCTCTCCAACGATGGTATAACCTTCACTCATTTATTTCATGACCAAAGGGGGAGAATGTACTTCATTGGGCTCTAATGATTCCGTTTTTGGCGATTCATGCCAAAGGGGGAGAAAATATGAGCCCAAAGCAAAAGGACCGCACCACCACCTAATTTCATAAATTAGATAATTGGTAAATTTCAAAATTGGTATCTCTTTGTGTTCTAAAGGGGGAGCAAGTAGTGTTTTCAAAATTAATGGAAAACCCTCTTGAACACTAAGAGGAGACATTATTTTAGGGGGAGTTTTGTTTAGTCAAAGGAAAAGCATTGGAAATAGGGGGAGAAAATTCCATATCTTGAAAATGCTTTGCAAAATCTTCTTCATTTACCTTTGACTATCTTGCAAAATGACTTTGAAAAGAATTTACAAAAGAGTTTGCAAAAACAAAACTTGTGGTGCAAATATGGTCCAATATGTCAAAAACAAAGAAATCATCCATGCGCATCATATAAATTTATATTGGCTCAATTCCAAGCAACCTTTGCACTTACATTATGTAAACTAGTTCAATTATGCACTTCTATATTTGCTTTGGTTTGTGTTGGCATCAATCACCAAAAAGGGGGAGATTGAAAGGGAATTAGGCTTAGACCTAGTTCCTAAATAATTTTGGTGGTTGAATTGCCCAACACAAACATTGGACTAACTAGTTTACTCTAGTGCATAAGTTATACAGGTGCAAAAGGTTCACAATCAGCCAATAAAAAGACCAAGTGTTGGATTCAATAAAGGAGCAGCAAGGCAACCGAGGGATCCTCTGGCCGGAGGCACCGGACTGTCCGGTGTGCACCGGACTGTCCGGTGCGGCCAGAGGACTTCGACTTCAAACTCTTCGCCCTCGGGATTTCTCGGAAGCCGGCGCGCTATAATTCACCGGACTGTCCGGTGTGCACCGGACATGTCCGGTGCTCCAAGGAGACGCGGCCTCCGGAACTCGTCAGCCTCGGGTTCGCTCGGCAGCCACTCCGCTAAAATTCACCGGACTGTCCGGTGTGCACCGGACTGTCCGGTGTACCAGCGGAGCAACGGCTCTCTGCGGCGCCAACGGCTCCCTGCGGTGCATTAAATGCGCGCGCAGCGCGCGCAGTCGTCAGGCACGCCCATGCCGGTGCACCGGACATCAAACAGTACATGTCCGGTGTGCACCGGACACCCAGGGGGGCCCACAAGTCAGAAGCTCCAACGGTCAGAATCCAACGGCAACCGTGACGTGGCAGGGGCACCGGACTGTCCGGTGTGCACCGGACTGTCCGGTGCGCCATCGAACAGAGGACTCCAGCCAACGGTCACTTGTGGTGGTTGGGGCTATAAATACCCCAACCACCCCACATTCATTGCCATCCAAGTTTTCAACTTCTCAACTACTACAAGAGCTCTAGCATTCAATTCTAGACACACCAAATAGATCAAGTCCTCTCCAAATTCCACACAACTCCATAGTGACTAGAGAGAGTGATTTGCTTGTGTTCTTTCGAGCTCTTGCGCTTGGATCGCATTCTTTTCTTTCTCACTTGTTCTTGAGATCATCACTCAATTGTAACCAAGGCAAGAGGCACCAATTGTGTGGTGGCCCTTGCGGGGAAGTTTTGTTCCCGGTTGATTGAGAAGAAGAGAAAGCTCACTCGATCCGTGGGATCGTTTGAGAGAGGGAAGGGTTGAAAGAGACCCGGCCTTCGTGGCCTCCTCAACGGGGAGTAGGTTTGCGAGAACCGAACCTCGGTAAAACAAATCCTCGTGTCACACTCTTATTTGCTTGCGATTTGTTTTCCACCCTCTCTTGCGGACTCGTTTCTTTATTACTAACGCTAACCCGGCTTGTAGTTGTGATTATTTTTGTAAATTTCAGTTTCGCCCTATTCACCCCCCCTCTAGGCGACTATCATGGCTTCGATGCGTTCTTGAGTATTATCGCAGACATGCTTCCAAAGGAGAACAATGTGCCTGCTAACACGTACTATGCAAAGAAACTAATCAGTCCGCTCACTATGGGTGTGGAGAAGATCCACGCGTGTAGAAATCACTGTATCCTTTATCGAGGTGATGATTATAAAGACTTGGAGAGCTGCCCAAAGTGCGGTGCAAGTAGGTACAAGACGAATAAAGACTATCGAGAGGACGAAGAGTGTGTTGCATCCGTGTCTAAAGGGAAGAAGCGAAAGAAAGCCCAAAAAAAGACTTCAAAATCCACGAGCAAAGAAAAAGAAGAAGTAGACTATTATGCGCTCAAAAAGATTCCTGCTTTGGTGGTGTGGTACCTCCCCGTCGTCGATCGATTGAGGTGTTTGTTCGCTAATCCTGAGGATGCCAGACTTATGAGCTGGCATGCTTCTGATGAGCACAAAAACGATGGGAAGCTTCGACATCCAGCCGATGGGAAGCAGTGGCAAGATTTCAATGACAACCACCGAGACTTTGCCGATGAACCGAGAAATGTTAGGTTCGCACTGAGTACTGATGGAATGAACCCATTTGCTGAGAGGAGCAGCAAGCATAGCACATGGCCGGTGATCCTCACCATATACAACCTTCCTCCATGGTTGATGCAGAAACGGAAGTACATTTTGCTAACCATCCTTATTTCTGGACCTACACAACCTGGAGTTGACATGGATGTATTTTTGGAGCCCTTAATGGAGGATATGAAAATATTGTGGGAAACGGGTGTTCAAATGTTGGATGAGTATCGTAAAGGTTCATTCACGCTGAGAGCAATTCTTTTTGTTACGATCAACGATTACCCTGCTCTCTTCACATTATCAGGCCAGTTTAAGGGAAAGGTTGGTTGCACAGTATGCATTGATGGAACTGCTTACGTATCCCTTGCTGCATCTAGGAAGATAGTTTACATGAGGCACAGACGCTTTTTATTGGAAGGACACAGGTACCGCATGCGAAAGATGGATAAGTACTTCGACAATAATGGTGAACTACATTCTACTGCTCCATCGGGTAATAATAGAGGTCATAGAGTTTTTGAAATAGTCAGGAATATCAAGTTTGTTTTCGGGAAGAAGACGAAAGACGGAAAAACAAGGAAGGATGTCAAACCAGCTTCGGGGGCTATATTCAAGAAGAAGTCTATTTTCTTCGAGTACTTGCCTTACTGGAAAGAGTTAGATGTGCGGCATGCGATCGATGGTATGCACGTTCAGAAGAACGTGTTTGAAAGCATAATGAGCACCTTGCTAGACATAAAGGGCAAAACAAAAGAAGGGCTCAATTCACGCATGGACTTGGTAGATTTAGGCATAAAAAAGGAACTACATCCTGTTCTTCAAGAAAATGGGAAGTACCATCTCCCAGCAGCAAGCTACAATCTCAATGTAGATGAGAAACATGCGATGTGTGTTTGGCTCAAGAATTTGAAAGTCCCATCCGGATTCTGCTCTAGCATACGGAGTATTGTGTCAATGAAAGACCTGACAATCACCAACTACAACTCACATGATTGCCATGTCATGCTGACTACATTCCTACCTATTGCCATCAGGGCTATAAATCCTTTGTTTTTAAAGATGGCAATCACACGGTTGTGCTACTTTTTCAACAGGATTTCACAAAAGGTAATTGGCCGTGATGAGTTGGCATCTCTTCAGGAATTCGCAGTGGAGACAATATCACAGTTTGAGATGTGTTTCCCTCCATCGTTCTTTGATATTATGGTGCACCTTGTGGTGCACTTGGTGCCACAAATAGAGGCATTGGGTCCTATGTACTTGCATGAAATGTGGACGTATGAGCGTTTCATGTCAATACTGAATGGCTATGTATCAACCCGTGCTCGTCCCGAGGCATCCATGATAGAGGGGTACTGTACCGAAGAGGCCATTGAGTCCGGAGGTCCATTCTGCAATAGTATCCTAAAAGACCAGGTTGCAATAGGTCTGCCTCCGTCACGACACGAGGGTAGACTGTATGGAAGCGGGAGGATGGGACGGAAATCTTTCATCCCACCGGATTACGATATAGTACTTGAGGCACATCAGAGCATCCTACATCAGCTAACGATAATGGAGCCATTTATCCAACAACACATCAATGAGCTTCGCGAGCAAAATCCTGGGCATACGGATGATTGGGTAATGAAGCAACATAAGCAGCGGTTCAACACATGGCTAATGGTGAAGGACATTCCACGTGGAGAAACAATAGAAGAACAAACCATCAAGGGCTTGGCATCTGGACCATCACGCCAGGTCACAACATGGCAAACCTATGACATTAGTGGATTCACATTTTGTACCAAGTCCAAGGACAAAAAGAGCATGTCACAAAACAGTGGTGTTCGATGCGAAGCCATAGATGATGAAACTGGTGAGATTATTACATATTTTGGCTTTATTGAGGACATATGGGAACTAGACTATGGTACATTTCAGATCTCGGTTTTCCGATGTCAATGGGTTGAAGACAAACATGTCACGGTAGACAACTATGGGGTCAGAGTTCTTGATCTAAGTAAGGTAGGTTACAAAGATGACCCATGGATCCTTGCTAATCGTGCTGCACAGGTCTTCTATGCTGAACAGATCATTTCTAACAATGAGAAGAAAAGCACTGACAAACCGAAGCATGTAGTTTTTCCTGGAAAACAACAAGCTATAGGAGTTGATGGTGTATCTGATTTAGAGAATTTTAACCAGTTCAATGACATGTCTCTTTTCATAGACCATCCAACCAAGATAAGGAACGTTGAGCGAAGCATCCCACGCAATTCGTTGCCCTGGGTACGCCACGATGGACAAGGCAGAACAATAGCTTCCTAGATTATATACTTGTCATGTAATTGATTATTGTTAGGACTTGTCATGTAATTGATTATTGTTAGCGACAAACCGAAGCATGTAATTGTCTTCATTCAATTTTCGTGGCTACCATTTACAATTTTACATGACTTTCTATTGACTTTATAGAGAGAGAGGAGAGGGGGAGAGAGAGGAGAGAGAGGAGAGGGAGAGGAGAGAGAGAGGATGGAGAGAGAGGAGAGAGAGAGGATGGAGAGAGAGGAGAGAGATAGGATGGAGAGAGAGGAGAGAGAGAGGAGAGAGAGAGGGGATGGAGAGAGAGGATGGAGAGGGAGAGGGGAGAGAGAGTGGAGAGGAGAGAGAGGATGGAGAGGGAGAGGGGAGAGAGAGTGGAGAGGAGAGAGAGGATGGAGAGGGAGAGGGGAGAGAGAGTGGAGAGGAAAGAGAGGAGAGGTAGAGGGAGAGAGAGGAGAGAGAGAGGGGATGGAGAGAGGTAAAAGTATACTAAACAATATATAAAAGTATACTTAATATAATATATAAAAAGTGAAGTAAAACAATATATAAAAAACTATGTTAATAATAATAAAATACTATTTCTACTGGCGGTTGTCATAGAGAACCGCCAGTAGAAATGGCTTCCACAAACTGTAGAATCCATTTCTACTGGCGGTTCTCTATGACAACCGCCAGTAGAAATCGTTTCTACTGGCGGTTCTCGTTGTCAACCGCCAGTAGAAATGGCGCCTATATAAAGGGTGGCGCGCGGGAGCCGAAAAATTTACAAGTCCCTGGCGCCAGTTCACTTCAAGACGACGCCGTCAGGCTGCTGGATTTCGACCCCGAGGTTTCGCCGGCGATTGTCCCCGCGCCCGTCCCCACGCCGCCATTCCCGCCCCCGCACCGCCGTCTCCAGGTTTCTTTCTCTTTCCCCTAATTTGTCGTACCGCCGCCGTCTACCGCGCCGGCAGCCGCCGCCGCCGCGTTTAGTAAACCCTAGGGCACGCGCCACCGCCGAGAGGGAGGAAGAGAGAGGAAGGAGAGGGAGAGGGAAGAGAGAGGAGGGAGAGGGAGAGGGAAGAGAGAGGAGGGCGCACGCGCCGCCGCCGCCGAGAGGGAGGAAGAGAGAGGAAGGAGAGGGAGAGGGAAGAGAGAGGAGGGAGAGGGAGAGAGCAGATAGAGGGAGAGAGAGGAGGGTGAGAGAGAGAGAGGAGGGAGAGGAGAGAGATAGAGAGAGGGAGAGAGATAGAGGGAGAGGAGATAGATAGAGGGAGGGAGAGGAGGGTGAGAGAGAGAGGAGGGAGAGGAGAGAGATAGAGAGAGGAGGGAGAGGGAGAGAGAGGAGAGGAGATGAGAGTATTCATACAATACTTATTTTTATTCATATGTGTGTTCATATGTGTTCAAATGTATGTGTTCAATATATATATGTGTTCATATGTGTTCAAATGTATGTGTTCAATATATATATGTGTGTTCATATGTGTTCAAATGTATGTTGAATATATACATTGTAATTTTATCCGTCACAACTCGATAATATACGTATCCGATCCGATCCGAATTCGATCTGAACTCGATAATTTCCGTACGACTCTCCCTCTCTCCCTCTCTATACGTCCTATGCGACTCTCCCTCTCTCCCTCTCCTCGTCCTATACGACTCTCCCTCTCTCCCTCTCTATACGTAACTCGATAATATCCATACGATTCTCCCTCTCTCCCTCTTTATACATCCTATGCGACTCTCTCCCCGTCCTACACGATACTATACGACTATACGATACTATATGGTTAGGGTTTAGGGTTAGGGTTAGGGTTATGGTTAAGGGTTAGGGTTAGAGTTAAGGGTTATAGTTAGGGTTAGGGTTTAGGGTTAGGGTTAGGGTTAAGGGTTCGGGTTTTGGGTTAAGGGTTCGGGTTTTGGGTTAGGGTTAGGGTTAGGGTTAAGGGTTATAGTTAGGGTTAGGGTTAGGGTTTAGGGTTAAGGGTTCGGGTTTTGGGTTAAGGGTTCGGGTTTTGGGTTAGGGTTAGGGTTAAGGGTTAGGGTTAAGGGTTATAGTTAGGGTTAGGGTTAGGGTTTAGGGTTAAGGGTTCGGGTTTTGGGTTAAGGGTTCGGGTTTTGGGTTAGGGTTAGGGTTAAGGGTTTAGGGTTAGGGTTAAGGGTTATAGTTAGGGTTAGGGTTAGGGTTAAGGGTTAGGGTTTAGGGTTAGGGTTAGGGTTAGGGTTAAGGGTTCGGGTTTTGGGTTAAGGGTTCGGGTTTTTGGTTAGGGTTAGGGTTAGGGTTAAGGGTTATAGTTAGGGTTAGGGTTAGGGTTTAGGGTTAAGGGTTCGGGTTTTGGGTTAAGGGTTCGGGTTTTGGGTTAGGGTTAGGGTTAAGGGTTTAGGGTTAGGGTTAAGGGTTTAGTGCCCGAGGATGTATTTAATTATACTATTTGTTAATATGAATTTAATTATTGCTTATGTTAATATGTGTTAATATGTATTTAATTATTGCTTATTGAAAGGGAAATGTGCCCTTGGGCCATTTCTAAGTATTTTGGTGATTGAGTGCCAACACATGTGCTTAATTGTGAATTTATGTACATGGATGAACAAGGTGCAAATCATGAGATAAAGGTATGTTTCTAAGCCTTAGTACATTGGTTTTATGGACTAACATATTTGTCTAAGTGTTAGAAACAGAAAGAAGAAAAAGAGAAAAGGGGAGAGAAAGACTTGGCTGTGTGCAGCCAAGGCTCAGCTCGGTCTGGAGCACCGGACTGTCCGGTGTGCACCGGACAGTGTCCGGTGCGCCAGACTGACTCGACTCGAACTGGCCGCTCTCGGGATTTTGGCCGGCGGCGTACGGCTAAAATTCACCGGACTGTCCGGTGTGCACCGGACTGTCCGGTGAGCCAACGGTCGGCCAGGGCCAACGGTCGGCCGCGCAATCGGCGCGGGACACGTGGCGGAGCCAACGGTCGGAAGACGGCACCGGACTGTCCGGTGTGCACCGGACTGTCCGGTGCGCCAACGGCTCTCAGATCTCCGCCGGTCTGCAACGGTCGGGAAGCGCTGGATAAGGAAAGAAATCGGTCACCGGACATGTCCGGTGTGCACCGGACTGTCCGGTGCCCCCGACGACAGAAGGCCAGGATAGCCTTCCAGAATTGCTCTCAACGGCTCCTAGCTGCCTTGGGGCTATAAAAGGAGCCCCTAGGCGCATGAAGGAGACACACAAGCAACTCTTGAGCATTCTTGATCATCCACACAAGTTCTTTGCGCATTCGTTTGTGACTCTAAGTGATTCGAGCTCTGTTCTAGTGTGAACTCTGAGATAGTCATTCGAGCTCGAGTCTTGGCCGTGTGTGTGCGCTTTTGTTGTGGATTTGTGTGTGTTGCTTCCCTCCCTTACTCTGTGCTTTCTTTGTGATCATATACTTGTAAGGGCAAGAGACTCCAATTTGTGGAGATTCCTTGCAAACGGGATAGTGAAAGGAACAACAAAACAACGTGGTATTCAAGTGGGTCTTTGGACCGCTTGAGAGGGGTTGATTGCAACCCTCGTCCGTTGGGACGCCACAACGTGGAAGTAGGCAAGCATTGGCTTGGCCGAACCACGGGATAAACCACTGTGTCCCTCTGTGCTTGATTCTTGTGGTATTGTGTTTTGTTGAGACTTCACCTTAGCCACTTGGCAATAATCGTGCTAACACATAACAAGTTTTTGTGGCTTAAGTTTGAAGTTTTTACAGGATCACCTATTCACCCCCCCCCCCCCTCTAGGTGCTCTCAATTGGTATCAGAGCCGTTCTATTCACAAAGGGACTAACCGCCCGAATAGATGGATCCTAAGGGGAAGGGTATAGTGATCAACGATAAAGAGAAGGAGACCTTCGTCAACGAGCCGAAGGATGACAGGCCTACCGACTCCGGCTCGGGCCAAAGACGGAAGGAAGGGAAGAAGAAGAAGACCAGGCGCATCAAGGAGATTGTCTACTACGACAGCGACGAGTCTACTTCTTCCCAAAAGGACGAGGACCACAACGACTACAAACAAAAGACGGTTAACTCAAACTTTTCTTTTGATTATTCGCGTATTCCGCATAGCTCAAATACTCATTTGCTTCCCATTCCACTTGGCAAACCTCCTCACTTTGATGGAGAGGATTACGGATTTTGGAGCCACAAAATGCGTACTCACCTGTTTTCTCTCCATCCAAGCATTTGGGAGATTGTGGAAAGTGGAATGAAATTTGATAGCTCGGATAGCCCTATGTTTATTAATGAACAGATTCATAAAAATGCACAAGCTACTACTGTTCTTCTAGCTTCCTTGTGCAGGGATGAATACCATAAGGTGAGCGGCTTGGATAACGCCAAGCAAATCTGGGACACCCTCAAGATTTCTCATGAGGGGAACGACGTCACCTTACTCACCAAGATGGAGTTGGTGGAGGGCGAGCTTGGACGGTTCGCAATGATAAGGGGCGAGGAGCCGACGCAAACATACAACCGGCTCAAGACCCTTATCAACAAGATAAGGAGCTACGGGAGCACGCGATGGACGGACCACGACGTCGTCCGCCTAATGCTCAGGTCCTTTACCGTACTTGATCCTCATCTCGTGAACAATATTCGTGAGAATCCCAGGTACACGATGATGACGCCCGAGGAAGTGCTTGGAAAATTCGTAAGCGGGCGGATGATGATCAAGGAGGCAAGATACGTCGACGAGGCGTTGAACGGTCCGATCAACGAGCCGCAACCCCTTGCTCTCAAGGCAACACGAAGCAAGGAGGCGCTACCTAGCAAGGTGGCACAGATTGAGGCGGCTGGCCTTAATGATGAAGAGATGGCTCTCATCATTAAAAGATTCAAGACGGTGCTTAAAGGTCACAAGGGACAACCAAACAAGACCAAAGCCAAGGGGAAGCGCTCATGCTTCAAATGCGGTAAGCTTGGTCATTTCATTGCTAACTGTCCCGATAATGAAAGTGACCAGGAAAAGGGGAACAAAAGAGAGAAGAAGAAGCAATACAAGAAGGCAAAAGGCGAGGCGCATCTAGGAAAGGAGTGGGACTCGGATTGCTCCTCCTCCGACTCCGACAACGAAGGACTCGCCGCCACTGCCTTCAACAAATCGGCTCTCTTCCCCAACGAGCGTCTCACTTGCCTTATGGCAAGGGAGAAGAAGGTGAGTATTCAAGACTCCACTTATGCTTCTTCTAGTGATAGTGAGTCTAGTGATGATGACATAGATTATTCTTGCTTGTTCAAGGGCTTAGATAGATCTAAGATAGATAAAATCAATGAATTGATTGATGCATTGAATGAAAAGGATAGGCTTTTAGAAAAGCAAGAAGATTTATTGTATGATGAACATGATAAATTTGTAGAGGCACAAAAATCATATGCTTTAGAAGTGAAAAGAAATGAAATGCTTTCTAGTGAAATATCTTCCTGTCATGAAACCATTTCTACCTTAAGAAGTGTTAATATTGATTTAAGTGCTAAACTAGAAGTAGCTAGTAAATCAAATTCTTGTGTTGAACATGTTGAAATTTGTACTAGGTGTAAGGATTTTGATGTTAATGCTTGTAGTGAACACCTAGTTCTAATTTCCAAATTAAATGATGAAGTGGCTAGTCTTAATACCCAACTTAAGACTAGCAAGAATGAAGTTGATAAAATAAAATTTGCAAGGGATGCCTACACGGTTGGTAGACACCCCTCAATTAAGGATGGGCTTGGCTTCAAGAGAGAAGCCAAGAACTTAACAAGCCATAAGGCTCCCGTCTTCGTCAAGGAGAAAGGGAAGGCCCCTATGGCTAATAGTGCTAAAAAGAACCATGCTTTCTTATACCATGATAGGAGACATGCTAGAAATATTTATAATGATTTTGATTCACATGTTTATAATTCTCATGCCATGTTTGCCTCTAGTTCCTCTCATAAGCATGATAGAAATATGAGTAGGAGAAATGTTGCGCATATGCCTAGAAAGAATGTTATTCATGCTCCTAGGAAAGTAGTGAATGAACCTTCTACCATTTATTATGCTTGTAATGCTCCTTTTGCTATTTGTAGAAAGGGTAAGAAGGTTGTTGCTAGGAAATTAGGGGCTAGATGCAAGGGAGATAAATCTTGCATTTGGGTCCCTAAAGATATTTGTGCTAACCTTGCAGGACCCAACATGAGTTGGGTACCTAAGACCCAAGCCTAAATTTGCCTTGCAGGTTTATGCATCCGGGGGTTCAAGCTGGATTATCGACAGCGGATGCACAAACCATATGACGGGGGAGAAGAAGATGTTCACCTCCTACGTCAAGAATAAGGATTCTCAAGATTCAATTATATTCGGTGATGGGAATCAAGGCAAGGTAAAAGGGTTAGGTAAAATTGCAATTTCTAATGAGCATTCTATCTCAAATGTATTCTTAGTGGAGAGTCTTGGATATAATTTGCTATCTGTTAGTCAATTATGTCAAATGGGATATAATTGTTTATTTACAAATGTAGATGTGTCTGTCTTTAGAAGATGTGATGGTTCACTAGCTTTTAAGGGTGTACTAGACGGCAAGCTTTATTTAGTTGATTTTGCAAAAGAAGAGGCCGGTCTAGATGCATGCTTAATGGCTAAGACTTGCATGGGCTGGCTGTGGCATCGCCGCTTAGCACATGTGGGGATGAAGAACCTCCACAAGCTTCTAAAGGGAGAACACGTGATAGGTCTAACCAATGTTTATTTCGAAAAAGATAGACCTTGTGCAGCTTGTCAGGCAGGTAAACAAGTTGGAGGAGCACATCACAGCAAGAATGTGATGACCACGTCAAGACCTCTGGAGCTGCTGCATATGGACCTCTTCGGACCCGTCGCCTATCTAAGCATAGGAGGAAGTAAGTATGGTTTAGTTATTGTTGATGATTTTTCCCGCTTCACTTGGGTGTTCTTTTTGCAGGATAAGTCTGAAACCCAAGGGGCCCTCAAGCGCTTCCTCAGGAGAGCTCAAAATGAGTTTGAGCTCAAGGTGAAGAAGATAAGGAGCGACAACGGGTCCGAGTTCAAGAACCTTCAAGTGGAGGAGTTTCTTGAGGAGGAAGGGATCAAGCACGAGTTCTCCGCTCCCTACACACCACAGCAAAATGGTGTGGTAGAGAGGAAGAACAGGACGCTAATCGATATGGCGAGGACGATGCTTGGAGAGTTCAAGACCCCCGAGTGCTTTTGGTCGGAAGCCGTGAACACGGCTTGCCACGCCATCAACAGGGTCTACCTTCATCGACTCCTCAAGAAGACTTCGTATGAGCTACTAACCGGTAACAAACCCAATGTATCGTACTTTCGTGTATTTGGGAGCAAGTGCTACATTCTAGTGAAGAAGGGTAGAAATTCTAAGTTTGCTCCCAAAGCTGTAGAAGGGTTTTTATTAGGTTATGATTCAAATACAAAGGCGTATAGAGTCTTCAACAAATCATCGGGTTTGGTTGAAGTCTCTAGCGACGTTGTATTTGATGAGACTAATGGCTCTCCAAGAGAGCAAGTTGTTGATTGTGATGATGTAGATGAAGAAGATGTTCCGACGGCCGCGATACGAACCATGGCGATTGGAGACGTTCGGCCACAGGAACAGGATGAACGTGATCAACCTTCTTCCTCATCGAGGGTGCATCCCCCAACTCAAGACGATGAACAGGTTCATCAAAAGGAGGCGTGTGATCAAGGGGGAGCACAAGACGATCAAGTGATGGAGGAAGAAGCGCAACCGGCACCTCCAACCCAAGTTCGAGCGATGATTCAAAGGGATCATCCCGTCGACCAAATTTTGGGTGACATTAGCAAGGGAGTAACTACTCGATCTCGATTAGTTAATTTTTGTGAGCATTACTCTTTTGTCTCCTCTATTGAGCCTTTCAGGGTAGAGGAGGCCTTGCTAGATCCGGATTGGGTGTTGGCCATGCAGGAGGAACTCAATAACTTCAAGCGCAACGAAGTTTGGACGCTGGTGCCTCGTCCCAAGCAAAATGTTGTGGGAACCAAGTGGGTGTTCCGCAACAAACAGGACGAGCACGGGGTGGTGACGAGGAACAAGGCTCGACTTGTGGCAAAAGGTTATGCCCAAGTCGCAGGTTTGGACTTTGAGGAGACTTTTGCTCCTGTGGCTAGGCTAGAGTCCATTCGTATCTTGCTAGCATATGCCGCTCACCATTCTTTCAGGTTGTACCAAATGGATGTGAAGAGCGCGTTCCTCAACGGGCCAATAAAGGAGGAGGTGTACGTGGAGCAACCCCCTGGCTTCGAGGATGAGCGGTACCCCGACCACGTGTGTAAGCTCTCTAAGGCGCTCTATGGACTTAAACAAGCCCCAAGAGCATGGTATGAATGCCTTAGAGATTTCTTACTTGCTAATGCTTTCAAGGTTGGGAAAGCCGATCCAACTCTTTTTACAAAGACATGTGATGGTGATTTGTTTGTATGCCAAATTTATGTCGATGACATAATATTTGGTTCTACTAATCAAAAGTCTTGTGAAGAGTTTAGCAGGGTGATGACGCAGAAATTCGAGATGTCGATGATGGGCGAGTTGAACTACTTCCTTGGGTTCCAAGTGAAGCAACTCAAGGACGGCACCTTCATCTCCCAAACGAAGTACACGCAAGATCTGCTGAAGCGGTTTGGGATGAAGGACGCCAAGCCCGCAAAGACTCCGATGGGAACCGACGGACACACCGACCTCAACAAAGGAGGTAAGTCCGTTGATCAAAAAGCATACCGGTCAATGATAGGATCTCTACTTTATTTATGTGCTAGTAGACCGGATATTATGCTTAGCGTATGCATGTGTGCTAGATTTCAATCCGATCCTAAGGAGTGTCACTTGGTGGCGGTGAAGCGAATTCTTAGATATTTAGTCGCTACGCCTTGCTTCGGGATCTGGTATCCAAAGGGGTCTAACTTTGACTTGATTGGGTACTCAGATTCCGACTATGCTGGATGTAAGGTCGATAGGAAGAGTACATCGGGGACGTGCCAATTCTTAGGAAGGTCCCTGGTGTCATAGAACTCTAAGAAACAAACCTCTGTTGCCCTATCCACCGCTGAGGCCGAGTACGTTGCCGCAGGTCAGTGTTGCGCGCAACTACTTTGGATGAGGCAAACCCTCAGGGACTTTGGCTACAATCTGAGCAAAGTCCCACTCCTATGTGACAATGAGAGTGCTATCCGAATAGCGGAAAATCCTGTTGAGCACAGCCGCACAAAGCACATTGACATCCGGCATCACTTTTTGAGAGACCACCAGCAAAAGGGAGATATCGAAGTGTTTTATGTTAGCACCGAGAACCAGCTAGCCGATATCTTTACCAAGCCTTTAGATGAGAAGACCTTTTGCAGGCTGCGTAGTGAGCTAAATGTCTTAGATTCGCGGAACTTGGATTGAATTGTAGCATACATGTATTTATGCCTTTGATCATGTTCATTCTGCACTTTGTTGCTTATTATGATGCTCAAGTTGTACAAACACTCCCTGGACCTCACAAGTCCGTTGCAATGTGATGCACATGTTTAGGGGGAGATGAGTTACAACTTGACCTTTTGAGACTAACCATATGTTTGAGTTTGCTTGTGTTAGTCACAAAGGAGAATTGAAAGGGAAAAGGTGGACTTGGATCATGCAAGACTTCCACTGCACTCCGATGAGAGGGTAACTTATTCCAAGTCCATCTCTGAACTCTTATTGCCATTTGCTCTTAATTGAAGATTTTGGTGAGGCAATGGGGTTAAAGGGCCAAAATTGATCCCGTTTTGGTGCTTGATGCCAAAGGGGGAGAAAATAAAGGCCAAAGCAATAAATGGATCAGCTACCACTTGAGAGATTTTGAAAATAGTAGAATAGAGTTTTGGTTTGTCAAAATTCTTAAGTTGTCTCTCTTGTCAAAAGTTGGCTTCTTGTGGGGAGAAGTATTGATTATGGGAAAAAGGGGGAGTTTTTGAAATCCTTGATCAATCTCTTTTTGAATGACTCTCTTTATGCTTAAACATGTGTGTTTAACTTAGAGATAGAGATTTGAGTTTGATTTGCAAAAACAAACCAAGTGGTGGCAAAGGATGATCCATATATGCCAAAATTGATTCAAAATAAATTTAAGTGTTATTTGAATTGAGTTTGCACTTGTTCTAGTGGCTTTATGTTGTGTTGGCATAAATCACCAAAAAGGGGGAGATTGAAAGGGAAATGTGCCCTTGGGCCATTTCTAAGTATTTTGGTGATTGAGTGCCAACACATGTGCTTAATTGTGAATTTATGTACATGGATGAACAAGGTGCAAATCATGAGATAAAGGTATGTTTCTAAGCCTTAGTACATTGGTTTTATGGACTAACATATTTGTCTAAGTGTTAGAAACAGAAAGAAGAAAAAGAGAAAAGGGGAGAGAAAGACTTGGCTGTGTGCAGCCAAGGCTCAGCTCGGTCTGGAGCACCGGACTGTCCGGTGTGCACCGGACAGTGTCCGGTGCGCCAGACTGACTCGACTCGAACTGGCCGCTCTCGGGATTTTGGCCGGCGGCGTACGGCTAAAATTCACCGGACTGTCCGGTGTGCACCGGACTGTCCGGTGAGCCAACGGTCGGCCAGGGCCAACGGTCGGCCGCGCAATCGGCGCGGGACACGTGGCGGAGCCAACGGTCGGAAGACGGCACCGGACTGTCCGGTGTGCACCGGACTGTCCGGTGCGCCAACGGCTCTCAGATCTCCGCCGGTCTGCAACGGTCGGGAAGCGCTGGATAAGGAAAGAAATCGGTCACCGGACATGTCCGGTGTGCACCGGACTGTCCGGTGCCCCCGACGACAGAAGGCCAGGATAGCCTTCCAGAATTGCTCTCAACGGCTCCTAGCTGCCTTGGGGCTATAAAAGGAGCCCCTAGGCGCATGAAGGAGACACACAAGCAACTCTTGAGCATTCTTGATCATCCACACAAGTTCTTTGCGCATTCGTTTGTGACTCTAAGTGATTCGAGCTCTGTTCTAGTGTGAACTCTGAGATAGTCATTCGAGCTCGAGTCTTGGCCGTGTGTGTGCGCTTTTGTTGTGGATTTGTGTGTGTTGCTTCCCTCCCTTACTCTGTGCTTTCTTTGTGATCATATACTTGTAAGGGCAAGAGACTCCAATTTGTGGAGATTCCTTGCAAACGGGATAGTGAAAGGAACAACAAAACAACGTGGTATTCAAGTGGGTCTTTGGACCGCTTGAGAGGGGTTGATTGCAACCCTCGTCCGTTGGGACGCCACAACGTGGAAGTAGGCAAGCATTGGCTTGGCCGAACCACGGGATAAACCACTGTGTCCCTCTGTGCTTGATTCTTGTGGTATTGTGTTTTGTTGAGACTTCACCTTAGCCACTTGGCAATAATCGTGCTAACACATAACAAGTTTTTGTGGCTTAAGTTTGAAGTTTTTACAGGATCACCTATTCACCCCCCCCCTCTAGGTGCTCTCACTTATGTATTTGTATATATAGCTCAATGAGTTCTCCGATCAAGGACCAAGGATTAGTGCCCGAGCACATGGACAAGAGTGTTGCTCAAGAACAATCCAGCAGTGAAGGATATGAAACGCCTAGCGACCCTTTTCCTACCACTAGCATAGATAGGGCCGCTCTCCGTGAGTTGCAACGTGACCCTACTTATGATCCACGAGAGGCTGAGGTAAAAGTACGCATCTTTAGCTTCGTATGTGTACCCTACTGATTTCACATGCATGATCTCTTGTGCATTTTATTACATGAATAGGAGGTCGTGTCTGAATTTCGTGCGATACTCGAAGAAGCCGTGGCATGAAACGAAGACGTACCGGAGCCGACCCAAGACGCACCGGAACAGACCAAGACAACAACCGAGACGTCAAGGAAAAGGAAGCAGAGCGATCGAAAAAGAGGTGACAGGGGGCTGAACAAGTTTCCCGACAAAACATACAAAATCTCAGACGTGAGCCCGAAAGGTCAGCCCCTAGCTCCAGAAGAGGCACTACCTAAGTTCCGGAATGCACTTGGGTTTTTAGTTAGAGATAATCTTGACATAACAATACGACAGTGGAGAGATGTGTCAGATGATGTCAAGAATCAAATATGGAATAAGCTATTAATGAGGTTCGTTCTGCCTCGGGGTTCAGAAGAACTCGTGAAGGAATACACGATGAAGCAGCTTGCAATCAATTTCTGAAACTGGAGGTCTGAGATGAACACAAAGTTTGCAAAGAAAGGTCTGGACCCGACCAAAAAATATAAAATCTCAGCAGGTCAGTGGGCAGTATTTCTAGAGCAGAGGAGCAGCCCTGATTTCATATCTCTAAGTGAGGCAAATTCGGAACTATCAAAGAAGAACAAGTACCGCCACCACCTAGGCACAGGTGGTTACAAGCGTCAGGTTCCTAAATGGAGACAAGAAGACGCCGAGAAGGCCGCAGGGTTGCCGACGCTGTCCGAGCAACTTGGTGAAAGGGCGGCAAATTGACTCCGTGCTAGAAAACCAAGGGAAACCGAGACCGGTGTATCTTTTGATGATCCCATTGTCGAAGAAGCGGCAAAAAACATATATACAATGGCAGCTAAGCAGAGCCAAGGAACTTTTAAGCCACAAAGGGAAAGAGACATCCTAACGGCTGGTCTCGGTAACCCTGAGCATCCTGGCCGTGTACGAGGAATCTCGTCTAAGGAAGGATGGAAGGAAGGATTCGGACCACAGTGGGAAGGTCTGTACAGGAAACGTGATCGATACAAGGAAGAGATGGCGGATTATTTTAAGGAGGAGGCCAAGAAAGAGTTCAAAGCCATGATGTCTCAAATGCTATCGAATCCTCCTCCAGAATTGATGCAATAGTTGGCGAGTGCGATGTCTGTTCAACAGATGACCACTCCACATATACAAATAATTCCAGCAGCTCAACCGCCGGCTTCCACAGATTGTACGACATTACCAAGCTCTGTTGCTTCAACGGGAAATAAGGACCGTTATCCAGTTGATGACATCACAAGGCCTGTGGCGTGCACACTGGTTATAAGATATGGTATTAACAATAAACGTACAAAGAAAGTAGCCACAGGCCTTGCGATCCCAGGACGCAAGTTTCATGGAAACGATATTCCAGATGATTATTGCAAAGTAGAAGTGACGACGGTCGTCTAAGGATCCGAGGACGACATGCTAGACATCCCTGGGCCCGAAGGTATCGAGAAACTTGGACAAGCTATCAAGAATTTTATCCTTTGGCCTCGAAGGGATGTCGAATTGCTTGATTGGTCGAATTCGTCGCAGGCGTCGCAGGCCCAACCGTCTCCGCCTTCTCAAATTGTTGTTCCTATTGTACATCCATCATCACCTCCTCAAACTTCACATGCTGCTCCTCATCCTTTTTCTGACCCACCGTCTCCGCCACAAGCATCACCATTCAGGGCTCCACCACCTTCTCCTCCCCATCCTCTTGGTGACCCACTGTCTACGCCACCATCAAGGGATCCACCTTCTCCACAACCATCAAAGGATCCAAGGCCATCAAAGAAATCTAAACTTCCTATTCCAAAATTGGTGTCCCCGTATCAGAAAAAGAAGAGTAAAGCTACTACTGCTGGCACAGCTCGGTTTTTGAAAGGGATTGGACGGAGCCTCACGTCACAAACTGTTGATTTGGCCAAGCACGAGGAGTCTGCAAAAAAGGCTGAGGCAATGGCCGCAAAGATAAAGAAGCCAACTAAGGCAGATTACAAAAACGTGCCTAAAAAATATGTGCCGGGCAGACCTCTGCTACCTCTTGAGAAACTAAGAAAGGTCCCGGCTGGTGTTAAAAGGTTGCATGACTGGTACATGCGGGCATCATCGGTTGGCATCGACACCATCAGTGTGCATATACCAGACCATGCTTTTATTGGTTCGGACCAAAAGGCCGTTGTTACATTCGAGGACATGTGGTTAATGATGAACCTTCAGAGACTCGACGTGCAACTTGTAACGATGTTTGCATTGTAAGTGTCGCTCATACTTCCACATATGTGTGTTATTATTAGTGAGCTGTATAAAATTTCAATATCTGACATGCACGTGTGACTTGCAGAATGCAACATGATCAGCAGGAGATCCTTTACGGTACCAAGCCCAATGCTAGTGCCAGTAAAAGGGTTGGGTATCTCAACCCAATACTTATATCCGAGGAAAGCCACACTTTTAGAATCGGGAAAGACAACGATGAATTACGGGGAAAGACGGACGAAGAAGTTGAGAAGCGTATAAAGGATATGAAGAAGGATTTTGAAGCTCGATACGCCACCTACATAGGACATGCAATGCTTCAATTTCAAGACAGGGAAGCCATAATGGCCCCGTACAACTTTAAGTAAGTGTGATTTTGCATAAATAAAATTAATAATTTCAATACACATGCATCACAAATTTGATTCGTATAGGGACCACTGGATATGCTTCCTCATTTATCCTAAGGTTGGAAAGGTCCTGGTGCTCGACTCCTTGAACTTCGACCCTTCGACATATGCAGAATTCCTCAGCATCTTAGAGCTGTAAGCCTTTTCTATGCATGCATACTTTTATCGATTAAAATTTGAGAATAACATGGTGATTCTATTTGAGATCACAGGGCTTATAGATTCTATAAGATGAGAGGTGGAAAGTACGACCTGTCGAAAAAAATGCGTGCCACTAGACATCCATCATCACTGGCCGGTAAGCATGTGATTTTATGAATACATATCATACACAATGTTGCAACTAAATAACCAATCTCCCGTTATGTAGTGCCACAAGCAACCACAAGGATCGGTCCTATGTGGATTCTATGCGTGCGAGTTCATGAGAGTGAACGGACGATACATCACGAACCCTGACAAGGTATTATTAGTAATAGTCAAGTATGTATTTATGTCATTAAAGATGCAAATGTGTTATTATTGAGTATAAATAGATGATGTTTATAAAATTCCTTTACAGCAATTTCAACGAGGAAACCCGGAGAACTTGACCGAAGCTGCATTGTATGGCATAGTCGAGGACCTCTGCACATTCATATTGAAAGAGGTCATTCCCGCAGAAGGAAAATATCACGATGCTTCCGGGACATTAGCTTTGCCAGAGTTTAGAATACTAACAGAAATTAGTAGATTATCTCTTAGCCGAGATAGTTATTAGAGCTTAGGTGAAAACTTATGATGTATAGAATGCATGAAGCATATATGGTTGTAAACAGAATACTTTGATGTATATAAATGTATATATGTTGCTTTCAATATCAATATAGATCTATATATATATATGTTTGTGTGTGTGTAAATAAATATATATATAATTCAGTATTGTTTGAAATTTTGAAAAAAGGCGGGAAAACTTCCACTGGCGGCTAAATAAAGAAAACCGGCAGTGAAAAGTGCATTTCCACTGGCGGTTTGCTTTATAAAACCGCCAGTGGAAATGCATTTTCACTGGCGGTTTTCTTTATTCAGCCGCCAGTGGAAATGCACTTTTCACTGGCGGTTCCTTAAGAAAACCGCCAGTGAAAATGCACTTTTCACTGGCGGTTCCAAAATAACCGCCATTGGAAATGCTGATTTCCACTGACCCCTAGCACTGGCGGTACTGAAAAACGCCTGTGTAAATAGGTTTAAAACCGCCACTATAGAGCTTCTGTGTACTAGTGATACTACTACAGCCTGTTCCTAAAATGTATAAGATGTCTAAACAATTCTAAGATAACACTACGTCTGTTCTTAAATGCTTATCATTCACTAGTTTATTTTTAAATTAAGACATGATAAATAAAAAAGAACGAGGAAATATGTGGCAAAAGAAATAACACATACATATGCTGGTGCCCACTGATTACCAAATTTTGAATTGATGATAGACGTCAATAGTAGGTAGTATATATGCAGGTAGCTTCACCTAACTTAAACATAAAAATAAAAACTACATAATTCATAAATAAAATCTAATTTATATACCAGATTCTAGTTTTTTTTGAATTATTTGGACTTCAAATGGTTAAAAACAATTAGTTGGCGATGCACACACGTGAGCCAACCGAGATACATGACGTCACTAAAAACAGTCACCATCGATCATTTCAGGTCGACACCAGCCAGTTCGAATCAATATGGACCGATTTATCTGATACAGTGACCGATACCGATCGGTTCGACTCTAACGCAATCGGTATCGTCCAAACCAACCGACCAGTCTGTAGACCTATATATCCAACGTCGGACTCGTTCGTGAGGGTGGGTCAGAGGGACGGCCGCCTCGGGGTCCCAAGTATGTAGAGGACCACATCCTAGATATATATTAAGTAGTCAATATATATGAGTAGCAGCGAGTATTGAACAAATAGTAACCATGACGTGTTCACAAATCGGTTACATTTATATATGTTAGAATAAAATTTTAAGGTGATACATCAACAATATGTATCTTTTTTATGTAATTGCTGTACTGTATTGGATACAACCTAACTGACACGTGGACCGGCTAGCTAGTCAGAGGGAGACCCCAGTTCAGCTTCGCGTCGCACCGTACCGGCTAAATAGACGCGTATAAAGTACACGTGGAGCAGGAGTCGGAGGCCCGGAGCTAAGCTAGCAGGGTTAACCCCCCTGTCGTCGTTAGGGTTAACGACGCGTATCTCTCTGCGCGCAGTACGTATGCTATGCTCCAAAGCGGTAGCAGCATCCCAAATTAACATCGGATACCTCATCTATCATGTAGGCTGCCGATGCAAGGGCGATGGACAGGCCGCCGCAACCAGACAACGACCCACTCCTGTCCTGTCGATCCTGCCGCTTCCATGTGTTGTCTTCTGCCTGCGAACTGCATGCGCTGCTGTGACTGGTAACAACCACCAGCTACCGCCTACCGGACGACGACTGTTGCAAAACCTGGCAAATGGAGAAAGACAAAAGGAAAAGAGACAAATGGCAGGGAATAGAATCTTTATTGCAGAGATAGATGTATATATAGTGTAGTACACTGGGTCCCCAAAGGGTGCGACCCTTAGGCAATAACTGCCACCAGTTGGGATTGATCACATGTACAAATATTTTGTAACACTCCCCCTTGATCAATCCTAATCCATTTGATCATCTGCAATCTGTCATAAAATTCTTGATCTCCTCAAAAACCCTGTGGGAAAAATAAGGAGTACACAATGTCTTTTGGATAATGAGAATAATCTCACAGAGTCTCCAAAAGAAAATATGCTTGTAATCATCATGTATAAAAACCCCTGTGGGGAAAATCAATGATGAAGCATATAGCTTTGTTGATATTACCTCGTTAAAAACTTTGAATGAGAAAACCTTAGCAAGGCAAAACTCATACAAAGAAAAGAGTGTAATATGATGGTTCAATACAGGTTATATATCATGGGGAATTACTCCCCCTGAACCTTGCAAGCACTTAAGTCTTCTCATACCAATCCCCTCAACACATTTCTGAAATGTAGAGTATGGTAGAGATTTTGTGAATAGATCTGCAAGATTATCACAAGATTTTGTTTGCAAGATGTTTATATCCCCCTTTTCCTGAAGTTCATGGGGATAAAACAGTTTAGGAGAAATATGCTTATTGATATTACTCTTGATATAACCTGTATCCATCTGAACAACACAAGCTGAATTATCTTCATAGATAATTGTTGGTGAGTCAAGAGAACCAATACCACAAGTCGTAAGTATATGATTCACCATTCTACGAAGCCATACACATTCACGTGATGCTTCAAATAATGCAATTATTTCAGAATGGTTGGTGGACGTGGTCACCAAAGTCTGCTTAGACGATCTCCACGAGATGGCAGTTCCACCTTGTAAGAACACGAATCCTGTTTGCGATCGGCCATTGTGGGGATCAGATAAATAGCCAGCATCTGTATACCCAATTAAACTAGGATCATTACTTCTCTTGTAAAAGAGTCCTAGATCCTTTGTGCCATTTAGGTATCGGAAAATATTCTTAATGCCAACCCAGTGTCTTTTTGTTGGGGCAGAACTGTGCCTTGCTAACAAATTTACTGCAAAAGCAATATCCGGCCGGGTATTATTAGCAAGATACATCAATGCACCAATAGCACTGAGATATGGGAACTCCGGTCCCAATATCTGTTCTTCATCATCCCGTGGTCTGAATGGATCTTTCTTTAAATCCAAAGATCTGACCACCATAGGAGTCTTTGAAGGATAAGACATATGCATATTGAATTTTTCCAATACCTTTTGGGTATATGTACTTTGATGTACAAGGATTCCAGAAGGTAAATGCTCAAGTTGTAGACCTAAGCAAAATTTGGTTTTACCCAAATCCTTCATCTCAAATTCCGTCGTTAAATGATGACGTGCTTCATCAATATCAAGTTTATTTCCTATGATGTTAAGGTCATCAACATAAACTGATATGATACAAAATCCCACTTTGGATCTTTTGATGAAGACGCACGGGCAATCATCATTTTTCGTGTATCCCTTACTCAAAAGGAATTCACTCAATCGATTGTACCACATTCTGCCCGATTGTTTTAATCCATATAATGACTTCTGCAACTTCACGCAATACATGTTGCGCTTTGCCTTTGGATTTGGTACATCTATTCCATCAGGAACTTTCATGTATATATCAGAATCCAGTGACCCATAAAGATATGCGGTCACTACGTCCATTAACTGCATAGATAGACGATTTTGTACTGCCAATGATATTAAATATCGGAATGTTATTGCACTCATGACTGGTGAATAGGTTTCGTTGAAATCAACGCCGGGTCTTTGCGTAAACCCTTGTGCTACTAGCCTTGCTTTGTATCTCACTACCTCATCATTTTCATTTCGTTTCCGAATGAAAACCCACTTATATCCCACAGGGAAGATATCACGTGGTGTAGGTATTACAGCCGAGAAAACTTCTCTTTTGTAAAGCGAGGCTAACTCCGCTTCAATTGCTGCCTTCCATTTGATCCAATCCGAGCGCTTACTGCACTCTGCCATGGTCTTAGGATCTAGATCATTTTGAAGGTCCTCAGCAATCTGCTCGGAGAAATATATGTCGACATTTGTAGCTTTTCTGTCATATGTTTCACCAGTCTCAACATAGTTGATGGCAATTTCATCAATCCTTAGAGACTCATCAGAATTTCCTAAATTGATGTGTCTAGGATTTTCCGATGTCCCCGCCTCGGTTATGTGCACATCCGAGCTGGGTCGTGGATCATCACAATCCACATGATACATTGTATCATCTTGGTGTCCTTTTGCATTCACTATTGTTCTTTGCTTCTTAGCAATAGAACAGCGCTTATTCACCATACTTCTCCTCTCTAGGAGTTGAGTGGTCTTATTCGGTACTTCCACTCTTTCTGGTGCATTTCTAGCAGGAATGAATGATTTAGTGACACCTTTGTAATTAGTGAATGCATCTGGCAGTTCATTTGCAAGTCTTTGCAAATGTATAATTTTCTGAACTTGCAGTTCAGTTTCTGAAGTACGTGGATCAGAACCTGGAACACATTGAGTATTCCAATTTATTTCCTGGCATTCTTTTTGGTACTTAAATTCTCCCCCTAATGCCGGGAAATGTTCCTCATCAAAAATAGAGTCAGCAAAACGGGCTGTAAATAGATCCCCTGTTAAGGGTTCTAAATACTTAATGATCGACGGAGATTGAAATCCCACATAGATCCCCACTTTCCTGTGTGGGCCCATAGCTGTTCTCTGAGGTGGTGAGATTGGAATGTATACACAACATCCAAATTTACGCAAATGGGAAATACTTGGAGGATTTCCACGTACCATTTGTATTGGGGATGTTGTATGGTATGCAGTTGGTCGTAATTGTATAAGGTCAGCAGCGTGCAGAACTGCATGACCCCAACACGACGAAGGCAATTTGCAATTCATCAATAATGGCCTTGCTATGAGTTTAATCCTCTTGATTAGTGACTCAGCCAAACCATTCTGGGTGTGGACATACGGTACCGAGTGCTGTACCTGAATCCCCAGCGCCATACAGTAATCATTGAATGCCTGAGATTTGAATTCCGCAGCATTGTCCATTCGGATTGAACTAATCCGATGTTCAGGAAAATTTGCCTTTAACTTGATAATTTGAGACATTATCTTGGCAAATGCATGGTTGCGTGTTGATAGTAAACACACATGTGACCATCTTGTAGATGCGTCAATCAGTACCATGAAATACCTGAACGGCCCAGAAGTTGGCATAATTGGCCCACAAATATCTCCTTGAATCCTTTCAAGGAATTTAAGCGGTTCAGCTTTAATTTTGAGATATGATGGTCTCAAAATAAGTTTCCCAGTTGCACATGCGGTGCAAACAAAATCCTTAGATTTGGGAAAACTTGTTGTAGGCAAATTATGACCAATTGAATTGCCTGTAATTTTCCTCATCATCCCTATGCCAGGATGACCAAGTCGATCATGCCAAATCTGGAATGCATCAACATCTTGGAAAATTACCTTATATGCAACATGTGCATTGCTCTTAATATATGTATAGTACAACCCTGACGTGAGTGATGGAATTTTCTCGCATATGCGTTTGCCATATTTATTCGGCTTTGTCAAGAAGAGAAACTCTTCTTGATTTTCATCGTGGGTTTCAATATGAAATCCATTTTGCCGGATATCTCTAAAACTCAGGAGGGTACGTGTGGAATCAGGATACAATAATGCATCCTCGATCACAATTTTAGTACCCATAGGGAGGGTAATAGTGGCTCGACCAGAGCCAACTATCACTGCATCGCGTCCGGCGATGGTCAAAACTTTCCCATCTCTTTTCTTAAGAGTCTGAAAGTATTTGATCTCCCTAAGTATAGAGTTTGTGGTACAACTGTCCACAAGGCATAATTCCTCATTCGTCGAGTTGTCATCATTATGCATCTATACATAAAGAAAATTCTGAATAAGAATTTTATGATGCAACTTAGTACTATACAGAACATGATATTAAATATCACAATGTCGAAACCATATTACAATAATGGTATGGCGACTCAACCAATGAGTTCGCACTACTCACAGGACCCATCACTGGTCTGTAGAGTATGTTACATCTCAGAACATGAGATTGTATACCTCTACTTATTACAACAACATTATAAAGACAGTATAGAACATCCACACAAGCCACAGTGATCATGATCAAGTCTCCAAGCATGAGAGATTTATGCCAAATCTCCAAAAGGATCCTTTGACATATACTCAATGATCATATCATCAGATTCATCTTCTTGCAGAAGTGGAGGCTTGTTGTCAACCACATTGAGGTGCTCTTTAGCAAGAGTGTTCTTCAGATCACCAGAAGCCAGTGAAGAACTTCCAACCTCAATTGGTGCTTCAGTAGAATTGAAATGAGCCTCAAAAGCAGGCTTATCGGACTTTGGCTTCTTTAGGGATTGTTGATACAAAAGAACAAGGTGCTTAGGGCAAGTGCAATCCCTAGCAAAATGGCCCTCAGTACCACATTTAAGGCAAGCTCTGTTGCCCTTAGATGGTAGAGGCTTGCCATTTCCTTTTCCTTTTCCTTTACCTTTCTTGTGGAATTTGTTCTTATTGAATTTGCGAGGTCTAGAAGGATTCTTGAAGTTTTTCTTGACTCCTTTCTTATTCCCAGTCTTATGCACATTGAAATGTACCTCAGGCAGAGGGGCAGACCCAGGAGGGCGCTGCTGAGCATTCTTTAGAAGAAGCTCATGATGCTTTTCTGCTTGGGTCAATGTGTGCATAAGTTGAGAATATTTCTGGAAATTGCTAGAGCGATACTGCTGATGCAATATCCTGTCCTCTGGAAGCATGGTAGATAGAGTCTTCTCTATTTTGTCTACTTCAGTGGGCTCTTTCTCGCAAAACTTCAATTTAGAACAAATGCTATGAAGAGCATGGTTATATTCTGCAACAGATTTAAAATCTTGCAGTCGAAGGTGGTTCCACTCATGGTTGGCTGACGGCCATATGAGCTCCTTCTGCTGTTCATAGCGCTCTTTGAGAGCTTTCCACAAGTTGTGAGGGCATCTCTCCATAAGGTACTCTTGCTTAAGGTCCTTATGGATATAAAGCCTCAAAAGGAAAAGTGCTGTGTTCTTTTTAACCTCATTCACTGGATCAGTACCAGTGATGGGTGCTGCAATTGCATCAATGATCCCACGAGAAGCAAAAGTTATTTCAATATCTGAAGCCCAAGTTGGGTAGTTATGCCCATCAAGGGCGAGTTCCTCGAACTCTTTGGTTGACATGTTCCTACAGTCATTACCATGGACATCCATTAATTTACGCATAAATTAATAGTCACAATGGTGATGTTGTAAGCTCAATATGCAAAAATCTTAAAATTACATATGTAACGAGTTCCTTGAAGGTTCCAAACCTTCCCATTGAATAAGTACTTTGAATTTTAGTAAGCATAGTGTAGATAATCCTCAAATTAATGAGGTAGATCTAGTAGTGGGCAAGAAACTTGCTGCCTAAAAGCACGGTCTCTGGGCTGATAAGTTCTTGGATGAACAAATCGCAGCCAATGCTTAGGTCTCCACTATCCATGCTCTACTAATTATCAAAGTAAAATTCACTAACTCTTACATGTGATATGAGTTTCCTGGAGGTTCCAAACCTTCTAATTGAATAAATACTTTGGATTTTAGTAGGCATAGTATAGATAATCCTCAAATTAATGAGGTAGATCTAGTAGTGGGCAAGAAACTTGCTGCCTAAAAGCACGGTCTCTGAGCTGATAAGTTCTTGGATGAACAAATCGCAGCCAATGCTTAGGTCTCCACTATCCATGCTCTACTAATTATCAAAGTAAAATTCAATAACTCCATATCAAGATATTTTGGATAGCACGTATAGGTAGTCATCCCGAGAGATGTAGACCTCATAGAGATAGGCATTCCAAATGCTGCCATAAGCATGGTCTCTGGGCTACTAAATTATAAAAGAATTTAGTGCAGCCAATGCTTAGGACTCTATCTCCCTATGCTCTTGATCCAAAATAATGTAATTTCATTTTGCATGAGTTTTATTAAGTCTGAACTTAATAAATGCTATATTTATATGCAAACATAAATGAATGCGTAAATAATAGCAAGTAGAGATATGTGAATTATTAATGTAAAACAGACAATAATTCACGAACTAAAATCTGCTATATGTACAATAAAACAGATATGTCTTTACAATATATGCAGTCTAAATCACGAATTTAGACGCCTAAGATAACTTTGAACTGAAAATGCATATAAAACAGAGTCTTATACAGAAATTCAGAAATTAAAATTGTAAAATAGGTCATTTTTGCCCCTGAAAACCAGCCCAGGCGGCCTGCCAGGCGGGCCTGGCAGCGGCCTGGTGGCCAGCACGCCGGCCCAGCCTGGCTGACCGGCCCAGGTGGCCCAACAGGGGCCCAAAAGCCTATATTATATTTGGGCGGCTAGGGTTTCTAACCCTAACCGCCCCCAGCCGCCGTCAGCCACCAGAGGCCAAGCCTCAATCGCCTGCGCGCGCCAGGAAGAAGTTTTTGGCCGCCGCCGATGGCCTCCAGGCCGCCGACACCTGGGCCACGCGCCTGGCCATGGGGCCGCGCGCGCGCTTGGGTCCAGCCACCGTCGAGGGGCTCGACCGCCCCTGCCTGGTGCTCGCCGTCGCCCGGTTTGGGGCCGCGTCCGGGCCACGGAGCCGCGCGCGCCTTGCCGAGGCGTTCCGCCTGGCCGGCCGGTCCGCCTGCGCTCGGTGGGAGCCGGGCCGCGCTCCTGGTGCGCGCCGTCGCCGAGCCTCGGGGCCTCTGCGCACGCCTTGCCAGGCCTCGGAGCCGTGCGCGCCATTGGCCAGAGTCGCCAGACGTCCGCGCGCACGGGCTCCAGGCGCCTCGGTTCTGCTCGTGGGGGCCGAGCGCCGGCCGTGGCCGAGCAGCACGGGGGCCGCCGTGCCCGTGTTGGGCTCTCTGGCCGCCTACCTCGCGCGCGCGAGGTCGCGCGCCCTGGCCCAGATCCGCGCCCGCGGTCGAGTCGCGCAGCCGCGCCTGTAGTCGCCGAGGCGCGCCCACCCGAGCCTCCGTGTGCAGCGCGCGCGCCGGGGTCTTTCCTCGCCCGCGCCGAGCGCTGGTTCGCGCCCGCGCCGGTGCCATCCCCGTGCCCGCGCCGGGGCCTTCCCTGCGCCCGCGCTGAGGCATGCCACGCCAAGCCACTGGCCTATGTTGGAGCCGAGCGAGCCGTCCTGGGGCCCAAGCCGCTCCCCAACCCCCTCCCCCAACCGGCCGTCGTGGCGGCAACCACCACCGGCCGGACAAAGGGCCATTAGGCCCTCCCATTGGAGGAGGAAGATGGAGCCACCCCATTTGGACGGTGGCCAGTGAGGATGACACGTCCGTGTGGAGCATTGACGGCGCGAGGGGGCTGCCCACGACGGGCAGCGATGGTTCCGACGACCACGGGCGTCGGCGGAGATGGCGAACGACGAGCAACAACCGCTGCAGTGGGTGGAGGCGGTGGTGGTGCTGCCAAATCGACGTCCATGGGAGCGGATGCAGACGATCCCGCGTCAAACACCGGCGCCGGTGGCGACGGAGATGCAGTGGGGAGTCCACACTCCACCACCGGCAGCGGAACCACCGCTGTCCATCCATGGAGAACGCAGTAGTGCACATTTTGCACTTGCACACGGCGTTCAGGGATCGCATGCGCCGGTGGAAGCGCTGCGGCTTGACCAGCGGTGAACGCCTCCAACATCGCATCATCAACAATATGAAGAACTTCGCGCATACGGCGTATGCGCATGGAAACGGTATGTTCCATACCTTGCTGTTGATGTGCAGATCGATCTTGCTGTTCTTGTCAAGAACAGCGTGTTCTTCTTCTTCTCTGATTTTCCCTTGAGACAGTGCTGATAACGTGTTGCAAAACCTTTGCAGTGCTCAGTGGCAAATGGAGAAAGACAAAAGGAAAAGAGACAAATGGCAGGGAATAGAATCTTTATTGCAGAGATAGATGTATATATAGTGTAGTACACTGGGTCCCCAAAGGGTGCGACCCTTAGGCAATAACTGCCACCAGTTGGGATTGATCACATGTACAAATATTTTGTAACAACGACGACGCAAGTTGGCCTGCCTGCATCACCCTCTACGCTACGCTAGCTCTCTAGTACAGAGGTGTGCATGACTGCTAGATCCATCCATCCATGCATATCCAAATCCCAACACACAGTAGTTAACCTAATTCATCTAGCAGGAGCAGGCTAGCTAGCCAGACAAGCAGACAGCAGTGTTTATTTGAGTCATTACCTTTCCTCTAAAACTTTGCCCGGCCCGCTTATCCGATTAATTAGCGCACCGTACCGTACCTAACCTAACTGATTAATAACGAACCGGGCACGATGAGCAGTACTAGCTAGCAGTAGGGTTAACTGATTAATGCGCCATCGTCTCCAATGCAAGCTAGGGCCCAATTATTGACGCTGTTAAATCCAGCGTGAGTTACAGAGAGAATTGAGCTGCGCGCGCCTGACGCTCGGTCGATCGAGCTAGCTAGCTGCTGCTAATGCACACGAATTGAAGCAGCTGATTAGCTCAAGTAGATCTAGAACAGTAGTGCGAGGCTATCATTGGGCTCACGAAGCCTTATAGGAGTGCATGCATGCTGCATCTTTTAACCCAAAAAAAAGAGAACGACATCCCATTAAGATCTCTGCAGAACGGTTCTCTCTGGTCTCTGGTAACTAATTAAATTAAAATAAAAAAATCCGTGACCGTATTGGCGCCGTGTCTCAGCGCTAGGAGTCACTCACATGCGAGATTGGAGGGCGCGAGATCCGAGGCACGCAGGCAGGCACACCGTACCGTACGCCTACTAGTTATGCAAAACCAGTAGTCTTATCCAAGCTCTCTCTAGAAGTAGTAGTAACGTGTAAAATTGAACTCCATGACATGGGGTGGGGCCGGCCGGCCGGCATGCATGTGCACCACACTGATTTGCGTGGCAACGGCAACGTGCCGCCTGTGTCCCTATATATGTTGAGCTTGAGCTGGTTTATTTTGTCGAATGGCATTGGCTCTCGTGATATTTAGTTTTTTTTTACTTGTAGCTTTTGACTCTTTTACTTACCAAAGATGCATGGTACAGTCAGCGTCAAAAAAAAAAGATATTGCCTCGAATACTCGCAAAATATCATTTGAATACTTCGTTGATAAAAAAACGGACGACCCACAGAATACATAGTTCAACGTTAGCATGCCATTCATCGGGTCCAACGCTTTGGCGGACCAAGCCCGGCCCGTGTGTGTTTCTAATTCGTTTTTTGCTCTGTTTCTCTCAGCTTCAAAATGGCCCCTGGAATAACACAATTGTTCCACTATGTTCTAAAATTCGAACTTAACCAAATGATGAAAATGTCCCAAAGTCCATTTCCTACTCAATACGTGCCTTTTTGTCTAAGTCTGGGATGTTTCTATGCATTTTGGTCTTCCAAATCCAACCTTTCGGTGCATGCCCGAGCCCAGTGGATGTGCAGCCTGTTCAAGGAAATAGGGCCTCCACTTCTAGCACATTAGGCTAATAAATCAACTAATATCTAAGCAAATCTTCTTCTCATGAGTCAAATCAGTTGTCTGTATGGTGTCTTTGTCTTTGATCACGACTACATCTCCATTTTAATATGAATGTCATTCAAGATTTCATTTTAAAGAGTAACACTAACAAAATAATACTATCCAATTAAAATTATACAATACAAAATTGAATAGACAGTTAGACATAACTCTTAATATAATCTTTTTATCGTATTATTATAGCCTATATTAGTATAATTCTACTTTATATATTCCGAAATTTTGTAAAAGGCTTTAGATTTTGCTGGCCCGTCCCTGTTTCGGTGTTGTCTCCGCAACTCTCTAGTCTGGCAACCCCTCAGTGGGGGACACGTGACGTTGCCGCCATTGGCCCCACTCCTATTTTTTTTATTCTTTTAGCATGTAAAACGCCTAGTAGTTATGATGTTTTTCATCGGAAGTCGTATGAGAAATTTATGAAGTTTTTCGTGTACTCTATCACAATTGCGTCATGTTCCATCCCCTCTACTGTTTGAAGCCACAGACTAGTAGTGATGATTTAATATAACGATCTGTTCGTGGTCAGAATGAGCACTAATGATAGTATCGCTATTGGTTCTATCCATGAATCAACAACGATGGATTGATAGTGATGGATCTTAAGCAACCGACCATAACGCGTTGATATGGAAGGTTGATCATGTAGTAGTACTCGATGGATAACATTTGTTGGTAGGTTAAATTTAGAGTCAATTAGAAATACGTCACCTAGATTTTGCAAAATTAGATATCTAGTTAGTTTATTTCAAATGAACTAGATATCTAATTTTGCAAAAGTTGAGTGACATGCTGTTGGGTTTTATTACAATAGGTTTTTTTTTTCCAGTTTTGTCCTTTAGCGCTTACTAGTGTCAAAAAGAAGAATAATGATGTCTTGACTAGAAGGCGCTCGATCTGAATTGGCAAACACGAGGCAGAAAAGAAAATCGCATTCTTTTCATATTGTCATGTTTTGTCCTAGTGTGGCAGAGGGTCTCGTATGTGCGCATAATTCATGGAAAAAAGCTGTTTGAATAATAATAATTAACCTTTGTGATATGACATATGCCTGGAAAAGCATGCTATCAAGAAAAAAAAAGGAGCCAGAGATCTAGATAAGCAGATACGGCCAGGAGGTAGATGGTGTGTGATTTGTGATGGATGGAAAATCCGCCAATTCTATATTGAGCAGATATGCCCCCACCCACTGCGTCGGGCCGGCCACTGACATTACATTACTAATAATCCCAGCAGCATAATAAAGCAAACTTCCTCACCTCAAATTAGTGTCGACGAGACGATGATGGCGCGCGGCTGATAAAGCGGGCTTCGAGTCAATGGGAAAAGAGCCATCTTTTCATGAATGAAATTTAGGCCATATGGCCCATGGCCGACTGGCCGTACCTGTACCTCTCTCTCTCCTGCATGATTGGAAAACGACAGCGGCGACCTGGACTGGCTGGCGATCGATCCATCTGGCTCATCCACCATTCCATTTCATACGCCGACGGCACAGGACGAGCAGGAGTACAGCATGATGCCGGCCGGACGAATGGGCATGCCCGCTGCGCCTGCGCCTGCGGCCGGCCGCCGTCCTTCGTTCTCGGGCCCCGGCCGGCCGATCCGCGCCTCTGTCTGGGGTCTGGACTCTAGACAGCAGGGACAGATTCCTCCGGGCTCCGGCCGGCCTCCGGGCTGGCGGCTGGCGCAGGGGGGCGGGCAACGGTCTTCCGGACTTTTTGCCTGCGCCGGACGGCTAGTCGGCTACACGCCGGGTCGCCGGCGCGCGGCCAGCGCCCAAAGGACGCGCGCGTCGGTCCAAAGCTCGATCTCCGACGCTTCTGGATCGCCTGCCTGTCGTCCCGGCCGACACCGTGTTGCACGCTGAAAATTAAGCCAGGCGCGTACATACAGCGTACGAGCCAAAAGCGTAGCTTAGAGATCACAGATCGATTAGGCCGGGTAGCTGGGCAAAGGAGCTAGCTAGCGGCGGTGAAAGCGAGCGAGCTAGTCAGCCAGCCAGCCAGCGTCGCCCCGTGCCGCGGGGAGGGAGGGACCCAACCCATGCATGGATTGGAAATGTGTCATGGAGTCATGGAGATGGAGGGCCAGGGCCGGTGTCCCCGGCCGGACGCTGTCGCAGTCACACGGCCGGGCCGGCAGGGTAGCTGCAAGCGACGCAGCAGGCTAGTGCGTCCTAGCAGCGGCACTGCGCACATGGCTAGGCTAGGCATATGCTGTTCGGGTGCGTGGCGTAGCAGGGCTAGGTCACGCGCGGCTTCGATCTGCCTGCCCGGCTTGGCAACGAACGGACACATGCATGTCCTGTTTGCCAGAATCTGCTGCTTCACTTTCCTTATTCACTGCGTTTCCAGTTCCTTGGACAGTTATTACTACGGACTTGAGAGTTCCGCTTCCACAGTTCACTTCAAGTCACTTCGGAGCAAGATTCCATGACTCAGCAAACTTTTTTCTGCTAGCTGTAAGAAATTCGGTTGTCAGAAAACACATTCGGTTTATTTTTTACCGATTTAGAGAACATATCTAATGCACATGGAAGATTGGTGCACATGGTGCACATATTAAATCATCACCACTCATTTTAGATCTAACGTCTATAGTTGTTTGGTATATTTTGCTAAGAACACCCTCCAACGTGGTGATGTATAGTGGTGGAAGGTGTTATTTGTAAATTGAATGATCAAATAGAGACGTTAAATTTAAAATGAATGGTGGTGATTTAATATGTGCACCATGTGCATCAATCCCTCCATGTGCACTAGATACGTCCTCATTTAGAAGATATGAAAACAGTCCTGCTTTTCTTTATCAACATAGGTTCTTGTTAAAGCGGACATAGGTTTGGGTCCAGAAAGCAAGATTTGGCAACGGGGTGAAATGGGAAGAAAAAAAAAACTATAAAAGGCAATCGCTCGTCCCGAATTTTTTGTATTTTGATCCTTTCTCGAAAAAAAATTCACATTTAGACCTTAGAAAAATTTAATGTCATTTTTGGACCCTTTGCTCGGCGCCATAGCCTATGGCGCCGAGATAACACAGCTCGGCGCCATAGGCTATGGCGCCGAGGTGCGTGCTGCGTGCATTATTGCGCCGTGATTTAATATGTACTCGAACCCACAACCTCAAGATTGCGTGCATTATTGCGCCCGTGATCGCGATGCACCATAGCTAAACCGGTGGCCGCTAACCAATGCAAGTACGTTTCCTTAAGCTTAATAAACGAACAAAGCGTACTTGACGATGAGCACGCACATGCACGCACCATGCACCAATATACTGTTTAGTTAGTAGTATGTAAATTAAATATAAAAGTGAGGGATTGTACCCCTACACAGAGACACAAGCTCACAAAGTATTTTGTCCACTTGAATATGTTATTATGTTTTTAGAATTTATGTTCAAAAGAACTCAATGAAAATATACTATTTTTATGTAGACGGACAAATCAGCAACATAAACAAAAAATCTGGACAACAAAAAAAAATCAGTGACAAAGACAAAAAAAAGTATTAAAACATGTCCACCATGGGGCTTGAACCCAGGACCCCAAGGTTAAAAAACTTGTGCTCTACCAACTGAGCTAGACAAGGTTAAAAAGTATTAAAAGATCTATGGCGCCGAGCTCGGTACCACGTCAGAGCCACGACGTCCGTTTGTGCCAGCGCAGCACGCACCTCGGCGCCATAGCCTATGGCGCCGAGCTGTGTTACCTCGGCGCCATTGGCTATGGCGCCGAGCAAAGGGTCCAAAAATGACATTAAAATTTTCTAAGGTCCAAATGTGAATTTTTTTTCGAGGAAGGGCCAAAATATAAAAAATTCGGTCGCTCGTCGTCCAAAGTATCCTTCCTATTCGACGACTGATGGGCCTAAAACTGATGTAGGCGCAGTCCGCAGATGGAAATGAGCGTCTCCCGTTCTCTCCTTGGGAATTCCCTTCCCATCTCGTTTTCTAATTTGCCGGCAACGGCAACGTTAAGTTGGGCTTCAACAGATATTTCGGCCCAGTATTTCCATCCTCGCGTGAGAACAACAAAGTAACACTGGTCCAGCTAGCCCACTCAAATACTTGTTGCGTTGTTGTGTTCCAGACTATTTTCTCGTTTCGGGAACTCACCCACCGAAAGTGCATCCGTTACCAGTGTTTTCTTCAAGCTACTGCATGCTTCGTGGCTTAACTTATCCAGCCAATATGTGTCTCCATCAGTGGAAGAGGGAAGGGGGCCTACAAGGGCCAGGGCTCCTCCCAAGGTTCGTGGCTATTCTTTTGCTTTTCTTGGCTTTTGTTTTCTAAGAAGCCAGTAGGAAACCATGATATGGTGTATTTACAGTAAAAGACTATTTTGAAGAAGGTTAAAAGTGGGGATAAGTTTGCCTTCAAAATTCAGTGGCTCAATTCATCGGTACTCTGTTAAATGGTATGGCGATTCTAGGTTATGCGATATTGAACCAATAATTGAAAAAGCAAGCAAGTGAAGACGTTAAGGCAAATAGATTGTGGCTTATAATAACATCAATTGGTGCAGTCCACTCATTAGCATTTCAAGCTTGTCCATTTCATGGTCATCTATTGAATCTTATAGCTTGTAATGTGCAAATGACAAGGTGATTCCAAATTTTGCCATATCACTTCTCATCCCCTCTCCTATTATGAATTGCCATATCATATCATGTTAGTGATTTATTTAGCAAATTATCATGCCAACGCGCAAGAAAAAAAACAATTTAATATAATAGATAATTATAGGATATACAAATATGAATCGGCGGAGACTCAGAAATCAGAACTCGGGTAGGGTAGCAAGTAGTACCAAGAACCAATGTATGATCCATCATCCATGAGTTTGACCTTTGCGAGATTACTGAAGTCAACCGGTACTCACGTAGATCGGTACAGCGGAGCAACAGATAGATCGGTACGTTGCATTTTTTTTTTGAAATTTTGAAGTCCACATGCATGCAAATATGCAATGCAGCTCCGGTCAATCCATGAATCCCAACGTTATGCTTATGCGCCCCACGCATGACGCATTCAACACCAGCGGCACAGCACCCGCACGTAACGTACGCAGTGAGGTCAGTTGGTCGACCAGTCGACCTGCACTGCATGCCCACCGCTCGACCCGCTGCACGCATGCACCGCCGGATTCGTCGGCGGCGGTGGCTGCGGGGTGGGGTGTCTGCCGCGGCATGGACAGCAGGTACGCCCTGCCTGCCTGCCTGCCTCTCTGGTCTCTGCCTCTGCCTGCCCCGAGACGAGGCCGTGGGCGGCCGGGCGCGGCCCCCAAGCCCCGCGACGGCCCCGGCCGGCAACCCAACCTGCCGCGCGAGTGTATTTTATTGATCCAGGCTTGGCGGGCGGTTAAGCTTTGTGGCGTAGCGTAGTACAGGGACGGACGGCGCCACGGCGGGTCGTCCTCGGCGGCGACCCGCCGGTGTCGACGACGACCAGACGGAGAGCACGCATCGCATCGCCATCGACCCGGTCTCGGCGCTGTCGCCTGTCGGAACACTCGATCCGACGGCCCAGAACCCCGCGTGAGGTCAGTGAAAGCTAGCAAGATGCTGCTACTAGTAATAATCTACTAGAAGGAAGGTAGCAAGCGTTGTGTCATTATGTTTCGTTTGCGAAGTCAACCACGGTGATTAAACTAAGAGCCTCCCCGTTCCGGCCGTGAGGAAGATCGATGTGAATGCGTGTGCTAGCTCCTCGGCCAGCTAGTAGTTCGAGTTCCTCCCACTTTGAAGTGTCCTTCCTGCCCAAAAAAAAGGTTCTTCTCAGTATATATCCAGCCGTTGGCCCATGGCATGTGTTGACATTGCTCTCGCAGGAGAAGAAGCTGCTACTCTCGCACCTCGTGAACAGCGCAGACTGTCGGGGGTCCTGTGTGAATGTAAAAACATATACATATTCCCTGTACCGGCATTCCATCTCGCTCACTAGTATACTACTATACTATGCGCGCACGCAGATACAGAGAGCATCAGAATAGGAGAGCAGTGCAAATGCGCTGTATTGTTCTGTACTCACTGTCGCTGTATCAGAAACTAACGGCTATTGTCACTCCGTTTTGATTTTTGTTTGTATGGGGGCGCACAACAGCCAACAGGCCAGTTGACTACTACTATTTTTTCCTTCTATTTTCTTGTCCATTGTTAGTTCAATTAAAGAGCGGAACTTCCGCACCGATGAGCCACCATTGTCTTATGTTACCTCTCACCGACATAAGTAGTGAAAACCACTAAACCCTGCACTTATAAGAGCATGAACAATTGCTATCATAGTTAGGTTTTTATGCTCAAATAAATCAATTTGGATGTCGAGAAGGCAGAGGAGATTTCCTGCAACAAGAATAATATCATCATAGAGGCATATGTCGGTGTTTAGAGTCTGACCGCACACCCAGGGATACTCTTGCGGTGCTTTTGTGTAGGACAGTGTTGTTGATTGTAGTTCGATGGTTCGTGCTAGGAGCACGAGAAAGAGATGATTTTCTGCAGGTTCAGACCGCTCTAAGAGGCGTAATACCCTACTTTCTGAGGCGGGTCTGAATGTGTGGTGTGTTATAAGTGGCGTCTCCTGAATGGAGAAGAGCTAATAAGACAAAAATGATAGGGGTTCCCCATGGACCTTATATACACGACCGTGGGATAGTCCCTACGTACATGATGATCACGTTTCTTCAGTATATCTCCTAACTAATAGCGAACCGGTTTAGCTTATCTTAAGAAAAACCTGCCGACTTCATCCTGGTCTATCCTGATGTTCAAGGACGCCGGGCGCGGGAAAGCCAGACGGTTTCTTGAGATTACCTGTAACCCTCGGACAATTTGGGTACGGGCCCATTGCTTTTTTGGGTCGGTCCATTTCACTTGTAGTCTTTGCCCGGCCCACTACGAGACGGCCTTGCGGGGTAACTGTCCTATGACCCCTATACAAGAGTCTTTCGTCTTCTAGCGTACCCGGGGATATCTGTCCCCCAAAAAATACACCCAGAAAGCTAGCCAACAATGCAAGAACATGCAATGGGGTAACAACGTATCTATGCCCGACTTCACCATGAAGTATGTGATTAACACGACACCGAGGAGTAGTGGCGCAATGAGAATGGTGAAAACATGATGGGAAAATCATGTATCAATCGATGTCATTTATCGTATTACCATGAAAAAACAAAAAAATAGAAAATATATAGGAAAACTAAACAGATATAGGAACGGAAAGTAGTTAGGGATGTTTCCTGACTGTATTCATGGTTACCGTGTTTATACAGAAAAATACCAACGGTATTCTCAGATTTACAGGCTAACCATTTATTACTCGTGCTAGATGACACTTATTTTTCTAAGCATGTCGGTTCACTCATCTCTTGTGGACACGGAAGGTCATGCTAAACTGACACATGCACTACAACTTGAAGGTCACAACGTGCAGGCTTGCTGCCATGATGTTGGGCCATCACATGAAATGGCTAGCCATCAAAGAACATGTAAACAAGCAACATGCCAACACTATGCATGTAAGACTATTTTATATTTCCTTATCCCTCTTTTTTTCTTTTAATGTTTGATGGGTTGTGTTTTCTATAAAGCGATTACATGAATTTGTTAAGTTTTAAGTATGTACTTAAGATTTTTGTAGAGTCACCATTTTATAGTACCACGGTAATATTTGTATTTTGTCTAATACTATGTATGCATGGTTCTATTCATCACATTTTGAGTGGAATGTTTGAAGTAGATATATGTAAGTCATTTCCAGTTTGGATTATCCATTCCTAATTGTTATTGATGTGTTACTGAGTGAATTGTTTCGTTCCATGATTCTCGACATATTCGGTTCTGTTTTCCCTATCGGTGCCCCCGATTAATTTTGTTTTCGTTTCTGGACAGAAAATATGAGATAAAAAACTGTTAGAGGTTTTCTTGACTGTTCTGGAGCAGTTTCATCCCTGGCTGGATCACCACCATCACATACACAATGTGGGTAGCTCTACAACACACAATAATCTCGAATCCAACTTCACACCATCAGTATCCGCGCAAACACACATGGTTTTAACTTGTATGAACACAGATTGTGAGTCCAAGTCAAATATATAGATTACGAGAGACGGGAGGACACTTTCTGAAAGTAAACAAGATGGACAGAAGAATCACTTCCCTAGATGTATATAGATTCCTCTAGGGTGGTTGATTTATTAGGGCTGTAACGGAAGATCCATCCCAAGGTGGCAAGGATTTTTGTTTCAACCTTGAGCAAGTCTAAATGTCTCTTTATAATTCGGTATTGTTAGAAAAGAGATTTTGGTAAAAAAGAAAACATTCAACAACTTTAGTAAGATCTTTAAATATTGGCGTCGTTTATTTCTGGTTTGATAGTTTCTTACCTAGCTAAAAGATGAAGAATGTGGCTATTATGGATCAATGTTGGGTGGGTTTTGAACCCACGACCTCATGATTGAAGGAAGTGGTTATTACCACTACAACACATGAGTGTTTGTGATAGATTGCAGGTAGATATTATTAATATATATGTATACTGATAAGTGGAAAATAAAACATTACAATTGTGTTAGAATAAACATCCCATTAATCATATTTTGCCTATATATATATATAAATAATAAAAGGATCGAATCATGGTCGTCTGAATATAGGCTCCCCTCATCTAACCACACTAGATCTCTTGTTTGATTGTGTTTGTAGGAAGTGTTGGTTTGGAGTTGAGCGCGGACCTTAAATACATCGAAAGTCGATCGACGACTATATAGATGTATATAGTTAGAAGGCAGTGAGTGGTTGCTGTACCTAGCGTGTGGACTGTGGGCATGCTGGATTGACGAATGCTTCTTGTTCAAACGACGCTAGATGCCTTTGCTCTATATAAAGTACTACTCATGTAATCTAGAAACCATAGCAATACATGGACTCATGACTAGTTCATATTTAAATGGCACTCCAAATAAGACCGAGATAACGAAGATGGTCACTATCTAAACAATGGCGCATCTAACAGCCTAACCACACTTTTGGGTATTACTATTTGTGTTGTTTCCTCTTTATTTGGGATGCTGCTTGAGATGGAGGATCATCTCTATTCACCGTTTTTCGATCCTAGCTATCCAGTCAAAACCTTCCCACACGCGAGCACACGGTGACCGATCGAGCCTAAAGATCCAACGGTAAGTCGGTAACTACTGCCTTGTATGTCCAACACTTTACCACGGATGCGACCATATCGCCTTGTCGGTGTGGCGTCGTGCAATTTGCAACGACACTGCAGCAGCCCAACAGGAGCCTACTGCGTGCAATTCTTTGACCAGTTGCGGACGGACCCGAGTTAGCGATGGATTCGGATCGGATACGCATGGAAACGGATTCGAATGTCACTATTTACCATATTTTAATCCGAATACGGATACGAATACGAATAATATCGGATACGAATACAAAACGGATAGTTCGAATTCGGATTTACATTCGGATACTTGCTTGATTTAGAACATAGCATCATAACAAGTATGAATTTGTTTTATCGATGGATTTATAATTAATAAAAATCACATTACAAGCAAATTATGAACAATAGTACATATACATTATTTAGTTGAAACTTAGTTGAATATCATATTTTTAAATAAATTATTTATACATGGTATATTTATATTTTGGACTCTAATTATAATCTTTTTGTGTATTAAGTATATTTATATTTTGGACTCTAAAACTCTAATAATATAATGTATTTAAAATTAGACTTTTTAATATTATTAAATTTTATCATTGTATATCACTAGTTTGTAAGATTAACACAGTCATTTGTTTTTGATATAAATATTTTTAACATTTTAAATGGTGTACTTCAGTTTTTAGTATATTATTTAATGTTTAAAATCACTTGTAATTAGTAATTAGTAATAAAAGTAAGTTTAAATTGATTTTATTGAATACTTTTTTCTTTCGGATACGAATAGTATCAGATATTTCACGGTTTTGTCGAATGTTGCCGAATACGAATCTTAAACCGGATAGAGAAGAAACGGATTCGGATATATCTATTTAACATCCATATTAAAATCGAATACGAATACGGATATCCATATTAGCACTTTATCCGAATACGAATACGGATAATTCGGATCTCCAGACATCCGTATCCATCCCTAACCCGAGTCTCTTTATCCATGTCAAGGCCATCCTTGATCAGCGTGCATGCATTTGCGCCATGGCCCATGGCTACCTCGAGCTTGCACGCATTTATCTGGTCTAGAAGCTAGCTAGGGCTCAGGTTGTACTACCTACAGTACGTTGCCTGCCGTAGCCACACAAGGATACGACAGTGTTTGCACGTCGCGGCCTGCAGCTAGCTACCTGCAACTGTGTACGCCGCCCCTCGGATTCTCTACGTCCATCGTCGTACTACCATGCTCTAGCTGATTAACAGCTAAGTTAAGTGGCGAGTCGTCTGTCATTATCTTAATAAGGACCTCCTATATATATAACTATCTCTTCTGCTTCTGTTCTCGCACTTCGTTTCTGAGAGTTTGCGTCAGCTACCAGCAGATCTTTGTAGAAAACCAAAGGAACAGAACAGGCTAGCGTGGCCTAAGCTGCAGCTGTCGCCGCCGCCGCCGCGATGATCACCGGGCGGGACATCTACGACGTCCTGGCGGCGATCGTGCCGCTGTACGTGGCCATGTTCCTGGCGTACGGGTCGGTGCGGTGGTGGGCCATCTTCACCCCGGACCAGTGCTCCGGCATCAACCGCTTCGTGGCCGTCTTCGCCGTGCCGCTGCTCTCCTTCCACTTCATCTCCAGCTGCGACCCCTACGCGATGCAGTACCGGTTCCTGGCGGCCGACTCGCTCCAGAAGCTGGTCATCCTGGCGGCGCTGGCCGTGTGGCACAACGTGCTCTCCCGCTACCGCAGGGGCGCGGCGGCGTCGTCGCTGGACTGGACCATCACGCTCTTCTCGCTGTCCACGCTGCCCAACACGCTGGTGATGGGCATCCCGCTGCTCCGCGCCATGTACGGCGACTTCTCGGGCAACCTCATGGTGCAGATCGTGGTGCTGCAGAGCGTCATCTGGTACACGCTCATGCTCTTCCTCTTCGAGTACCGCGGCGCCAAGGCGCTCATCTCCGAGCAGTTCCCGCCCGACGTCGGCGCCAGCATCGCCTCCTTCAGGGTCGACTCCGACGTCGTCTCCCTCAACGGCCGCGAGGCGCTGCAGGCGGACGCCGAGGTCGGCAGCGACGGCCGCGTCCACGTCGTCATCCGCCGCTCCGCCTCCGCGTCCACCACGGGCGGCGGCCACGGCGCCGCGCGCTCCGGCGCCGGGTACCGCCCCTACGGCCCGTCCTCGGCCATGACCCCGCGCGCCTCCAACCTCACCGGCGTCGAGATCTACTCGCTGCAGACCTCGCGGGAGCCCACGCCCCGAGGCTCCAGCTTCAACCAGTCCGACTTCTACGCCATGTTCAACGGGAGCAAGATGGCCAGCCCGCTGGCGCAGCCCGGCGCCGCACGCGCGCCGGGGCTCGACGAGCAGGTGGCCAACAAGTTCGCGTCTGGGAAGGCTGGCGACGCCGCGGCGTACCCCGCGCCCAACCCCGGCATGATGCCACCGCCACGGTACGTCGGTCCACTGTCCCCAAGTTTTTTCGTTTTTTTTTGTTCGCAGTGTAGTGCTGGCTTGCTTGAAATTTGTCTTATATATATGCTAATAATGATGATAAACTTGGCTCTCTTTACATTTGGCAACGGTATTTACTCCAGGAAGAAGGAGCTGGGCGGCTCCAACTCCAACTCCAACAAGGAGCTGCACATGTTCGTATGGAGCTCCAGCGCGTCGCCCGTGTCGGAGGCCAACCTCCGCAACGCCGTCAACCACGCCGCCTCCACCGACTTCGCCGCCGCGCCACCACCGTCGATGCCGGTCGACGGCGCCACCCCAAAAGGTGACAGACCATACCAACATTTTCTTCCTCTGTCACCACAACATGCGGTGATGGTGGTGGCAGCACACTCAAAGTCGATCGTTAGTTAGCACTGAAACTGATATCCAAGTTGTCTGCCCCTGCGTGTCATGCATCAGGCGTGAGTGGGACTGTCACGCCGGCCAAGAAGCCGGACCCCGCGGCCAACGGCGGGGACCTGGAGATCGAGGACGGCCTCAAGAGCCCCGCGACGGGGCTGGCCGCCAAGTTCCCCGTGTCAGGCTCGCCGTACGTGGCCCCGCGCAAGAAGGGCGCCGACGCGCCGGGGCTGGAGGAGGCCGCGCACCCGATGCCGCCGGCGAGCGTCATGACGCGCCTCATCCTCATCATGGTGTGGAGGAAGCTGATCAGGAACCCCAACACCTACTCCAGCCTCATCGGCCTCGTCTGGTCCCTCGTCTCGTTCAGGTATACATACATACATGCATGCATGAATTCCAAAAGCACTGCCGCGGTTCAATGTCACAACAGCAATTAAGATTCAGCGAATCCAAACGGAGAGCCTTGTCAATTGACTGGGTCCGAAATTACAAGCTAAAATCTAGATTACTATAGTACAGGTTGCTTGCAACCCTCTCCAGGATTTAGCATTTGCATGTGAGTGCACATGAGAGGGTACGTTCGTCTCGGATCTGGCACATGCAGGGACGATGCAGGTCGTATGCGTGAGGCGCTGGAGCTTTGCCAGCCGACCATATCAGCCGCGGCTGCCGTGTTTGTCTCCACCATCCATGCATATGCATCCATGGACCAAAATGCACGATGCGTCGTGTCCTGAGACAGTACAATCATATGCGCTCGTGAGATCGTCGTCGTTGATCGTTGATCGTTGTACTATTTTACTACTCGAGATGCTTGACAAAGGCATGGCATGGCACATCTAGCTAGAGGGGAGCTGAAAAACAGCAGGCATTTCTAGGAGAGAGGGTGTCACATACTATATAAATATACACCAGCATGCATCTGCAATGCGTTGATTCTTTTATCATGCTAATTGCTAACTATACTACTGCTGGTTAACATGGATGGATTAACAATTTTTTTTTTCTTTTATGAAATCTCAGGTTTAACATCCAGATGCCCTCGATTATAAAGGGGTCGATATCTATATTATCCGACGCAGGACTAGGCATGGCCATGTTCAGCTTAGGTACGCCGTTGGCATTTTGATGCTTGTTTAGAGACGTACGTTCTTTACTTGAGCCGAGAAATTCTGACGGGTGCAACGTTTGACCCAGGTCTGTTCATGGCTCTGCAACCGAAGCTCATCTCCTGCGGTAAGAGGGTGGCCACGTTCGCCATGGCCGTGAGGTTTTTGACCGGCCCGGCGGTGATCGCCGCCACCTCCATCGCCATTGGGCTCCGGGGAGTGCTCCTGCACGTCGCCATCGTTCAGGTTGGCATCGACACCGTACACGTCGTGCTCTATAATTTTCAAGCCTTTCTAATGGGGGGCGAAGTGAGACTGTGAGAGCCGTACTGATTACTGTAAATATTGGAACGTATGTGTGTGTCATTGATCAACAGGCTGCACTTCCACAAGGCATCGTCCCCTTCGTGTTTGCCAAGGAGTACAACTGCCATCCTCAAATACTTAGCACAGCGTAAGCGATTCTATGCTCAAACTCTGCAGGATATCCATCTCATGCTTATAGCTGCTGGTGTATGAATTTAGCTGCAGAAAGTTAACATCTTGCGTGCTTGCGACGTGAATTTTTCAGGGTTATATTCGGGATGCTGATCGCGCTTCCGATCACGATACTCTACTACGTGCTTCTTGGAATTTAGATTTCTGGGTAGGCAGAGCCGCTAGGATTCTAGGAATGTAGCAGTGAACGCATGCAAAGTGAAGCAAATTGGATATCCTGAAGACCTGAACACCATCGGATCGGAGCAGAGAAATAGGGGAAGCTAATAGGACCCTAGACAGAAATGCAGATGAGGATGAAAAAAAAATCCTTGATTCTATTTTTTTTTTGCATTTTCTGTTACCGTTTTAGATTCAAAGCAAAGTTTAGAGCTTTGAGCATGGAGGATTGAACCGTTAACCGGGCAACTTGGTACTAAAGATTCCTACCAGTTGATTCCTTTGCCCAGAGAGACATGTTCTGCAAATTTCTGCCTGATCTGATCTCATACAAATTGGGATAAAGTAATAGAAGTGGTTCTCGAATCGCATGGCAAGATCGTCAGACCGATCCAGCCTGACAGCTTTGGGGAGCGATCGAGTTGGAGCCTGTACCTTGCTTCGATTCACTCCCTGCCGCCATGCCTGCGTGCACCTTTCCAGATACACTAGTAGTAACTCTGGACCTAAACTCTGAATCTATATCTGCCGTGGATTATGCGTAGCAAGCTATTCATAATTTTAGTAGTATCTAGTTACAGCATTGTTATTAATCTATTCATGTGTGGAGGCATTATGCAGCTTGCATTGAAGAGTCCAAGGCGATGCAGGCATGCACGCACTGGCTCCTAGGGATCCAGCAGTGGACCACATGAGGAAGCATCTTCTTGTGATTGTTAATATTGTTGACATTTTTTTATCTTGTCTGCCCAACTCAATTAGTGGTGGTTAACTATGAGGGCACCTAAGTTGCTAGCTCTAAGTCAATCTCTCTAAGGCTATCTCCATCTTATTCATCCTCATCTTATATTTTAAAATTTACTTTCAAAGTAGTACAGTCTATAGTGCAAAACTGTGTTTTACACAGTCATATGCACAATCTGCTGATCATATCCTAATAACACTAACTTTTATCATATGACATTCTCATAGAATCTTGAAATGTGCATATAGGACTAGCTCTTGATCAAGAACTTGCTTTTCTCTCCCTTTTATTAAAACATAAAATAATATGGTTTAAGCTAACTCATAAGTACCTTGAGTGAGTCAAATGTCAGCTTGCAGATGGTCTACTCAAAGACATGTGAAACCTCTGTTTTGTTTTTGCTGCTACCTGCTAGTGGTCTGTCATTTGTTGCATGCAGCATGCATCATCATTACTATATTGTCTAGATCAACCAAGCTATGAGCTTATTTTAATGAGTACGTACTGGTTATTCTAAGGGTGATCCTTGATTGCCTCATGAAGGCCGCCTTCAGAGCCTGGACCAGAGGTGAGGGAGGCTGCCGAAAGTTGGTCATGGGTCTGAATATCTGATGTGAAATTCATACAAAAGTAAATCGTGGAATAAAAAAGAAGGTTAGGAAGACTTGATCTATATTCACGAGATATCGGAGTGTCAGTACTCTTTACTAGTCCTCTTTTGGTCACCTGGAACATTTTTTAAGTAAGCTCATATACTTTTAAATTGAGCAGAACAATATGGTTCACGAGACCCGTTGTTCCATGTTTAGCACAAAAGTATATCATGTTCCCTCGGAAATTCTCACAAAGAGAATAATGTTTCTAGTTTACAAGGGAAGTGTTGAGCACAAGAAAAGAGGCCCAACGGTTCACCGTGGTAGATCGCACGGTCCGCGCGTGCGAAGAGTCAGTTAGGTTCCGAGTTTCTCGCGGGATTTGTTAGCTAAAACTGCGGGATTAGCTCGGGAAACAACTTGTAACATGTCCAGACCTCCTCTTTATATAGATGAAGGGCTACGACCGATTGAACCCCCACAATCGATCAAATCAAGTCTATTTCTTGTTTTTACCTTATGCATTAGAAGTAGTTCTAGTTTAGCCCTAGTTTAGCCTCCTACCTCAAATCTTCACCTCTCTTTAGCTCTACGTTGACTAAAGGCGTCTTGGATGGCCTGTCGACACAAAGACACACCCTACAATCTCCTCTCCGACGAGGTCCTTCCCGGGAGGTGAAATTTAGGTCTGCTGTGAATAAGACCCTCTGCGCCATCACGGACGAGCCCTAGGCGTGGACCGTCCGGACGTATGCAGAGGAGGAGTCGCTTCTGCGCCAGGTCACGAACCGTCCGGCCCTTTGCCGCAGACTGTCCGCACCTCCGCAGAGAGCACCGCCAGGCGGTCCTTCCAAGTGTTTGGGCCCTAGATCGGCGCCAACACACTTTTTGGCGACTCCACTAGGGACAGGTGTCTAGATCTACTAAAAATCAGGTCGTCAAATGGCTGGTTCTAAAGATCACACCGATATATCCCCGGACAATATCCTGAAGCTGGCTATTGAAAGTCTGACGGCCGATGAGCAACAGCAATACGAGGACTACATACGTCAAGCGAAGGAGAAATTCTTGTCACAATACACGGTGGATAGCCACCAAAAAGTTATCAAACATGGAGAGACCGAAGTCGCATCTCTTCTATCTTCGCTTCAAGCCCCTAACATAAGTAAACCCGACGACATCCAATTTATTAAATAGTATGTAGATCATCAGTAGAATCACATGAAACAATAGATTGGAGGGTTAGAAGAATCGATTAGAAAATTAACGCGTACGTTGGAGAAGTCTGTTGCTCCTAGTTTTCCATCATATGAAACTAGTAACAAGATATCTATGTCTAATACATCGGTGACAAATGGGGATTCGCAGCCCCAGCCATTATATGGTATGCCGATGAACTCATATCTAGGACAAATACCACCATCGTCGTCCCTGCTTGGCAGATCGGCCTCTGGACATGGTCAAATCGTCTAAGCTTTTGCCCAAACAGTCGGGCACTTACACAGACCGTTCGACTTTCCCTGCCGGACAGTCCGGGACCGCACCAGGGCTATCGCGTGGAGCCCCAATAATAGCGAACACAACCGGCCAGTTCGGATGTACCACCAAACAGACCGGATACGCATACGCAGAACCTATTATCGCACACTATGCACCAAATTATTACACACCACATCAGCAGTACGTTCTGCCCCTACATATTTAAACCACAACACACCATATGATCACAGGCCGATCAACATTATCGATCGATCACGACAAGAAGGTCGGCATAACAATGCCCGACCGAATGAGCCCCACAGCTAGGGTCCGATGGTCTGCCACCGGGCGAAATGGAGAAAATTAGGGAAGAGATGGCTAAACTATTTCGAGATAGGTTCGGGGTTAGTGTAGCTAGAGTGGGGCAATCATATCAAAAGTCATATGATCACCGGTTTGACACTGTCCCATATCCACAAGGGGCAAGGACACCAGAGTTTTCTAAGTTTTCTAGTGAAAATGGGAGAAGCACACATGAACATATATGCTAGTTCCTAGCACACCTAGGCGAATTGGCAGATGGGGAAGCATTTCGTGTTCGTTTATTTTCTTTATCCCTTACTAGTACCACTTTTGCATGGTACGCCGTCCTGCCTCCTAATTCCATTAATTCCTGGAATGATTTAGAGAGTAAATTTCATGAACATTTCTTTTCCGAGGAATATGAATTAGGCCCAGCTGATTTGAGAGCACCTAGAGGGGGGGGTGAATAGGTGATCTTGTAAAACTTGAAACTTAAGCCACAAAACTTGGTTAAGCGTTAGCACAATGATCGCCAAGTGGCTAGAGAGGAGTCTCAACAAAACACAATAACCACAAGAGATCAATCACAGAGATGGCACAATGGTTTATCCCGTGGTTCGGCCAAGACCAACGCTTGCCTACTCCACGTTGTGGCATCCCAACGGACGAGGGTTGCAATCAACCCCTCTCAAGCGGTCCAAAGACCCACTTGAATACCATGATGTTTTGCTTGCTTTACTATATCTCGTTTGCGAGGAATCTCCACAACTTGGAGCCTCTCGCCCTTACACTTGAAGTTCACAAAGAAGCACGGAGTAAGGGAGGGATGAGCAACGCACACAAGACACAAAATCAGAATGTCAACACGCACACAAGTCGCAACAAGAGCTCGCAACACAACCCGACGAGTTCACAACTCAACTAGAGCTCTAGATGCTATCACGAAGAAACAAATGCATGGAATCGAAGTCTTGGTGCTTAGGAATGCTTTGAGTATGCTTGGTGTATTCCTCCATGCGCCTAGGGGTCCCTTTTATAGCCCCAAGGCAGCTAGGAGCCGTTGAGAGCATTCCAGGAAGGCTGATCTTGCCTTCTGTCGCCTGGCGCACCGGACAGTCCGGTGCACCACCAGACACTGTCCGGTGCGGATATCCTTCCTTATTTGGCGAAGCTGACCGTTGGGGTTTGAGAGCCATTGGCGCACCGAACAGTGTCCGGTGCACACCGGACAGTCCGGTGCCTCCTTCTAGCTGTTGGCTCGGCCACGTGTCCCGTGCAGATCGCGCGGCCGACCGTTGGCCCGGTCGACCATTGGCTCACCGGACAGTCCGGTGCACCACCGGACAGTCCGGTGAATTTTAGCCGTACGCCGTTAATCATCTCCCGAGAGCGACGAGTTCGCCTGTGAACGGCTCACCGGACAGTCTGGTGCACCACTGGACAGTCCGGTGAATTATAGCCATACACCGCCGTCGAACTCCCGAGAGCAGTAAGTTTGCCAGAGCCAGCTTGGCGCACCGGACACTGTCCGGTGCACCACCGGACTGTCCGTTGCACCCAGACTGAGCAGACTTTAGCTGAACAAAGCCATCTCTTCTCTAACTTGATTTTTCCTGTTTCCAGCACTTAGACACAATACATTAGTCCATAAAACAATGTGCTAAGTCTAGAAACATACCTTTTGACATGATTTGCACTTTGTCCACCACTTTGCATAGATTAACACAAAAGCACTTGTGTTGGCAATCAATCACCAAAATACTTAGAAATGGCCCAAGGGCACATTTCCCTTTCAATCTCCCCCTTTTTGGTGATTTATGCCAACACAACATAAAGCAACTAGAACAAGTGCAATATCAATGCAAATGAAAACTCAAAATTGTTTTGATTCAATTTTGGCATATATGGATCACTCTTTGCCACCACTTGGTTTGTTTTTGCAAATCAAACTCAATTTCCTATCTCTAAGTCAAATTCACTTGTAGAGACATAAAGAGAGGTATTCCAAAAGAAATTGATCAAGGATTTCAAAAACTCCCCCTTTTTCCCATAATCAACACTTCTCCCCACAAGAGGCCAACTTTTGACAAAAGAGACAATAAAAGAGTTTTGACAAACCAAAAGTTCTATTCTACTATTTTCAAAATTTCTCAAGTGGTAGCTGATCCATTTATTGCTTTGGCCTTATTTTCTCCCCCTTTGGCATCAAGCACCAAAACGGGATCAATCTTGGCCCTTTAACCCCATTGCCTCACCAAAATCTTCACATAAGAATACAAAGGCAATAGGAGTACATGATATGAACTTGGAATAAGTTACCCTCTTATCGGAGTGTAGTGGAAGTCATTCATGGTCCAAGTCCACCTTTTCCCTTTCAAACCTCCTTTGAGACTAAATTAAGCAAACTCAAGCACACGGTTAGTCTCAAAGGGTCAAGTTGTAGCACAACTCCCCCTAAAGATGTGCATCACTTGCAAAAGGACTTGTGAGGTCCGGGGAGTGATTATACAACTTGAGCACCACAGTAAGCAACAAAATGCATAAGGAACATGATCAAAGGCATAAATACATGTATGCTATAAATCAATCCAAGTTCCGTGAATCTAGGATATTTAGCTCACTACGTAGCCTGCAAAAGGTCTTCTCATCTAAAGGCTTGGTAAAGATATCGGCTAGCTGGTTCTCGATGCTAACATGAAACACTTCGATATCTCCCTTTTGCTGGTGGTCTCTCAAAAAGTGATGCCGAATGTCAATGTGCTTTGTGCGGCTGTGCTCAACAGGATTTTCCGCTATTCGGATAGCACTCTCATTATCATATAGGAGTGGGACTTTGCTCAGATTGTAGCCAAAGTCCCGGAGGGTTTGCCTCATCCAAAGTAGTTGCGCGCAACACTGTCATGCGGCAACATACTCGGCCTCAGCGGTGGATAGGGCAACAAAAGTTTGTTTCTTAGAGTTCCATGACACCAGGGACCTTCCTAAGAATTGGCACGTCCCCGATGTACTCTTCCTATCGACCTTACATCCAGCATAGTCGGAATCTGAATATCCAATCAAGTCAAAGGTAGACCCCTTTGGATACCAGATCCCGAAGCAAGGCGTAGCGACTAAATATCTAAGAATTCGCTTCACGGCCACCAAGTGACATTCCCTTGGATCGGATTGAAATCTAGCACACATGCATACGCTAAGCATAATATCCGGTCTACTAGCACATAAATAAAGCAAAGAACCTATCATTGACCAGTATGCCTTTTGATCAACGGACTTACCTCCTTTATTGAGGTCGGTGTGTCCGTCGGTTCCCATCGGTGTCTTTGCGGGCTTGGCGTCCTTCATCCCAAACCGCTTTAGCAAGTCTTGCGTGTACTTCGTTTGGGAGATGAAGGTGCCGTCCTTGAGTTGCTTCACTTGGAACCCAAGGAAGTAGTTCAACTCGCCCATCATCGACATCTCGAATTTCTGCGTCATCACCCTGCTAAACTCTTCACAAGACTTTAGTAGAACCAAATATTATGTCATCGACATAAATTTGGCACACAAAAAGATCACCATCGCAAGTCTTAGTGAAAAGAGTTGGATCGGCTTTCCCAACCTTGAAAGCATCAGCAATTAAAAAGTCTCTAAGGCATTCAAACGATGCTCTTGGGGCTTGCTTAAGTCCATAGAGCGCCTTAGAGAGCTTACACACGTGGTCGAGGTACCGTTCATCCTCGAAGCTGGGGGTTGCTCCATGTACACCTCCTCCTTGATTGGCCCGTTGAGGAAAGCGCTCTTCACATCCATTTGGAACAACCTGAAAGAATGGTGAGTGGCATATGCTAGCAAAGTACGAATTGATTCTAGCCTAGCCACATGAGCGAAAGTCTCCTCAAAGTCCAAACCTGCGACTTGGGCATAACCTTTTGCCACAAGTCGAGCCTTGTTCCTCGTCACCACCCCGTGCTCGTCCTGTTTGTTGCGGAACACCCACTTGGTTCCCACAACGTTTTGCTTGGGACGAGGCACCAGTGTCCAAACTTCATTATGCTTGAAGTTGTTGAGTTCTTCCTGCATGGCCAACACCCAGTCTGGATCTAGCAAGGCCTCTTCTACCCTGAAAGGCTCAATAGAAGAGACAAAGGAGTAATGCTCACAAAAATTAACTAATCTAGAACGAGTAGTTACTCCCTTGCTAATATCCCCCAATATTTGGTCGACGGGATGATCCCTTTGAATCGTCGCTCGAACTTGGGTTGGAGGTGCCTGAGGTGCTTCTTCCTCTTCAACTTGAACATCCTGTGCTCCCCCTTGATCATGCGCCTCCACTTGAGGTACCTGTTTGTCATCTTGGGTTGGGGTATGCACCATTGTTGAGGAAGACGATTGATCTTGCTCCAATTGTTCCTGAGGCCGCACATCTCCAATCGCCATGGTGCGTATTGTGGCCGTTGGAACGTCTTCTTCTTCTACATCATCAAGATCAACAACTTGCTCTCTTGGAGAGCCATTAGTCTCATCAAATACAACGTCGCTAGAGACTTCAACCAAACCTGATGATTTGTTGAAGACCCTATACGCCTTTGTATTTGAATCATAACCTAATAAAAACCCTTCTACTGCTTTGGGAGCAAATTTAGAAGTTCTACCTTTCTTCACAAGAATATAACACTTGCTCCCAAATACACGAAAATAAGACACATTGGGTTTGTTACCAGTTAGCAGCTCATACGAAGTCTTCTTGAGGAGGCGGTGAAGGTAGACCCTCAGGGCTCCTAAATCTCAGCTGGTAACCCCCATCAGCACAAAGCTGCAAAGGCCTGATGGGTGCGATTAAGTCAAGGATCGGTCCATTCGAGGGACGCGATCACTCCTCGCCCGAGCCCAGCCTCGGGCAAGGGCAGCCGACCCCGGAGGATCTACGTCTCGCCCGAGGACCCCCTCCAGCAACGGACACACCTTCGGCTCGCCCGAGGCCCAGTCTTCACCAAGAAGCAACCTTGGCCAAATCGCCACGCCAACCGACCAAATCGCAGGGGCATTTAATGCAAAGGTGGCCTGACACCTTTATCCTGACGCACGCCCTCCAGTCGACAGAGCCGAAGTGACCGCAGTCACTTCGCCGCTCCACTAACCGGTCTGACAAGAGGACAGCGCCGCCTGCGCCGCTCCGACTGCTGAGCCACTCGACAGAGTGAGGCTGACAGCAGCCAAGTCTGGCCTCAGGCGTCATAGGAAACTCCGCTCCACCCGACCCTAGGGCTCGGACTCGGGCTCAGCCCCGGAAGACGGTGAACTCCGCTTCGCCTGACACCAGGGCTCGGACTCGGGCTCAGCCCCAGAAGACGGTGAACTGCGCTCCGCCCGACCCCAGGGCTCGGACTCGGGCTCAGCCCCGGAAGACGGCGAACTCCGCTCCGCCCGACCCCAGGGCTCGGACTCGGGCTCAGCCCCCGCCCGACCCTAGGGCTCGGACTCGGGCTCAGCCCCGGAAGACGGCGAACTCCGCTCCGCCCGACCCCAGGGCTCGGACTCGGGCTCAGCCCAAGAAAACGACGAACTCCGCCTCACCCGACCCCAGGGCTCGGACTCGGGCTCAGCCCCGGAAGACGACGAACTCTGCTTCACTCGACCCCAGGGCTCGGACTCGGGCTCAGCCCTAGAAGACGACGAACTCTGCTCCGCCCGACCCTAGGGCTCAGACTCGGGCTCGGCCCCAGAAGACGACGAAGTCCGCCTCGCCCGACCCCAGGGCTCGGACTCAGCCCTGGCCTCAGCCGACGGTCTCCGCCTTGTCCGACCCGGGGGCTCGGACTCGACCTCGACCTCGGAGGAGCCTCCACCTCGCCCAACCTAGGGCACGGACCAACCACGTCAACAGGAAGCGCCATCATTACCCTACCCCAAGCTGACTCAGGCTACAGGGAACAAGACCGGCGTCCCATCTGGCTCACTCCACTATACAAGTAATGATGGACCCGCATGCCCTATGACGATGGCGGCTCTCAGCCCCCTTACGGAAGCAAGAGGACGTCAACAAGGACTTGACAGCCCCGACAGCTGTCCTTCCGCCAGGCTCCAGCGCTCCTCCGACGGCCACGACACCACGCGAACTGGGTGCCAAAACCTCTCCGGCTGCCACGATGGCATGTACTTAGGGCGCTAGCTCTCTCCCGCTAGACACGTTAGCACACTGCTACACCCCCATTGTACACCTGGATCCTCTCCTTACGCCTATAAAAGGGAAGTCCAGGGCCCTCTTACAGAGGGTTGGCCGCGCGGGAAGGACGGGACGGCGCTCGCGCAAGGCCGCTCGCTCCCTCCCGCATGGACGCTTGTAACCCCCTACTGCAAGCGCACCCGACCTGGGCGCGGGGCTAACACGAAGGCCGCGGGTTCCACCTCCCACGCCTGTCTCCCTCCGGCTGCTCTCTCCCCCCTTCGCGTTCCGCCTCGCGCTGACCCATCTGGGCTGGGGCACGCGGCGACGATTTACTCGTCGGTCCAGGGATCCCCCGGGTTTCGAAACACCGACAGTTGGCGCGCCAGGTAGGGGCCTGCTGCGTGTTGACTAACAGCTTCCCGTCAAGCTCCAGATGGGCAGTCTCCAGCAACCTCTCCAACCCGGGACGGTGCTCCATTTCGGGAGACTTGAGTTCATGTCCCTCGACGGCAGCTACGACATGGTACTCCTTCCCCCGCCGCGCAATAGCGACAATGGCGGTCGACAACCTGCCCGCCGGCGGGCGAATCGACGATGCCTTCCCCACGTGGTGGAAGGATGACATTCGGGCTTGTCCCGTCCCCTCCCCCACCGACGGAGGAGGAGGCGGGGCAACCAAGGCCAAGCAGGAGGCGGCACCTCGTTGGCTGTCGAGCGAGTCGACGGCGCCGGCGCCCCAACGGGGAGCGCGTCGGGCATTGGCCTCGCGTCTGAGACGAAGACGAGCGCCGTCTCCCCGCAACACACCAACCTCAAGTAAACGGACGACGCCAGCACGCTCGCGAAGGACTTGCTGGGCGTCACCCTCGTACCTGAGACGACGGTGCAGTCAGTCCCTGACGTGACTTCGTCACCGCCCGTCGACCAATAGGTACCGACCGATTCCCATCTCGCGCCTTTTGGATTCGGCCTCGACCCACCAAGCAACTCCGCTTCGGTGGACACTCTCATAGAGGCGAGTCCAAACCCTCTGGGGTATCGTGTGCGGTCACCCTGGGACCGGCTGACGACCGTCTCGACCTACGGGCCCTCGGGGTCCGAGGAAGATGGCGAGCCCGACCTCTGTTGGGATTTCTCCGGACTTGGTAACCCCAGTGCCGTGTGGGACTTCATGACCGCATGCAACTACTGCCTTTCCGACTGTTCCGACGGTAGCCGCAGCCTCGACGACGAGGACTGCGGCCCAAGTCGCGAATGTTTCCACGTCGATCTAGGGGGTCCCGGCGTAGGCAACCCTCTTGGTATGCCGGAGAACGGTGATCCCCCTAGGCCCGTGCCTCGCGTCGACATCCTTCGGGAGCTAGCTATGGTCCCCGTCCCGGCGGGGGGGGGGGGGTCCTGACCCACAGCTCGAGCAAATCCGCGAGATGCAGGCCAGGCTCGACGAGGGAGTAGGAACGCTTGTGCCGATCCGCCGGGACATCGGGCAGGAATGGGTGGGCCAACCTCCGGCCGGAGAAGCACATCATCTCCCCCAGGGCATCCAGCACCGCATCGCCGACGATGTCAGGGTAAGGCCGCCACCGGTTTCCAGTGGAGTCGGCCAGATCCTGGCTGCAGCGGCAATACTTCTCCGCGCGATGCCAGAGCCATCAACCACCGAGGGGCGGCGTATCCAGGGAGAGCTCAAGAATCTCTTGGAGGACGTCGCGGTCCGACGGGCCGAGAGCTCTGCCTCCCGAAGGTAGGGGTACCCCTCGGAACATCGCGCCGCGACTTCCCGATTCGTGCGGGAAGCCTCGGTCCACACCGGGCGCACGCGCAACACAGCGCCTGCGGCCCCGGGTCGCCTCGGCAACGAGCGCCATCACCACAGCCGTCGGGCCCACCTCGATGAGAGGGTGCGCCGAGGCTACCACCCCAGGCGTGGGGGACGCTACGACAGCAGGGAGGATCGGAGTCCTTCGCCCGAACCACCCGGTCCGCAGGCTTTCAGCCTCACCATACGACGGGCGCCGTTCCCGACCCGGTTCCGAACCCCGACTACTATCACAAAGTACTCAGGGGAGACGAGACCGGAACTGTGGCTCGCGGACTATCGGCTGGCCTGCCAACTGGGTGGAACATACGATGATAATCTCATCATCCGCAACCTCCCCCTGTTCCTCTCCGACACCACTCGAACCTGGCTGGAGCACCTGCCTCCGGGGCAGATCTCCAACTGGGACGACCTGGTCCAAGCCTTCGCCGGTAATTTCCAAGGCACGTACGTGTGCCCTGGAAACTCCTGGGATCTCCGAAGCTGCCGCCAGCAGCCGGGAGAGTCTCTCCGGGACTACATCCGACGATTCTTGAAGCAGCGCACCAAGCTGCCCAACGTCACCGATTCGGATGTCATCGGCGCGTTCCTCGCCGGCACCACCTGCTGCGACCTGGTGAGCAAGCTGGGTCGCAAGACCCCCACCAGGGCGAGCGAGCTGATGGACATCGCCACCAAGTTCGCCTCTGGTCAGGAGGCGGTTGAGGCCATCTTCCGGAAGGACAAACAGCCCCAGGGCCGCCCATCGGAATATGTTCTCGAGGCGTCAACTCAGCGCGGCACCAAGAAGAAGGGCAAGAAGAAGTCGCAAGCGAAACGCGACGCCGCCGACGCGGACCTTGTCGCCGCCGCCGAGTACAAGAACCCTCGGAAACCTCTCGGAGGTGCCAACCTCTTCGACAAGATGCTCAAGGAGCCGTGCCCCTATCATCAGGGGCCCGTCAAGCACACCCTTGAGGAGTGTGCCATGCTTCGATGCCACTTTCACAAAGCCGGGCCACCCGCAGAGGGTGGCCAGGCTCTCGACGACGCTAAGAAGAAAGATCACAAGGCAGGAGAGTTCCTCGAGGTCCGCGACTGCTTCATTATCTACGGTGGGCAAGTGGCAAACGCCTCGGCTCGGCACCGCAAGCAAGAGCGTCGGGAGGTCTACTCGGTAAAGGTGGCGGCGCCAGTCTACCTAGACTGGTCCGACAAGCCCATCACCTTCGACCAGGCCGACCATCCCGACCACGTGCCGAGCCCGGGGAAATACCCGCTCGTTGTCGACCCCATCATCGGCAACGTCAGGCTCACTAAGGTCCTCATGGATGGAGGCAGTAGCCTCAACATCATCTACGCCGAGACCCTCGGGCTCCTGCGGATCGATCTGTCCTCGGTCCGGACGGGCGCTGCGCCTTTCCACGGGATCATCCCCGGGAAGCGCGTCCAACCCCTCAGACAACTCGATCTACCCGTCTGCTTCGGGATGCCCTCCAACTTTCGAAGGGAGACCCTCACGTTCGAAGTGGTCGGGTTTCGAGGAACCTACCACGCAGTGTTGGGGAGGCCATGCTACGCCAAGTTCATGGCCGTCCCCAACTACACCTACATCAAGCTCAAGATGTCGGGCCCCAACGGGGTCATCACCGTCGGGCCCATGTACCGACACGCGTACAAATGCGACGTGGAGTGCGTGGAGTACGCCGAGGCCCTCGCCGAGTCCGAGGCCCTCATCGCCGACCTGGAGAGCCTCTCTAGGGAGGCGCCAGACGTGAAGCGCCATGCCGGCAACTTCGAGCCAGCGGAGACGGTTAAGTCCGTCCCTCTCGACCCCTGCAACGACGCCTCCAAGCAGATCCGGATCGGCTCCGAGATCGACCCCAAATAGGAAGCAGTGCTCGTAGACTTTCTCCGTGCAAATGCTGACGTTTTCGTGTGGAGTCCCTCGGACATGCCCGGCATACCGAGGGAAGTCGCCGAGCACTCGCTGGATATCCGAACTGGAGCCCGACCCGTGAAGCAGCCTCTGCGCCGATTCGACGAAGAAAAGCGCAGAGCCATAGGCGAGGAGATCCACAAGCTAGTGGCGGCAGGGTTCATCAAAGAGGTATTCCATCCCGAATGGCTTGCCAACCCTGTGCTTGTGAGAAAGAAAGGGGGGAAATGGCGGATGTGTGTAGACTACACTGGTCTAAACAAAGCATGTCCGAAAGTTCCCTACCCTCTGCCTCGCATCGATCAAATCATGGATTCCACTGCTGGGTGCGAAACCCTGTCTTTCCTCGATGCCTACTCAGGGTATCACCAGATCAGGATGAAAGAGTCCGACCAGCTCGCGACTTCTTTCATCACACCCTTCGGCATGTACTGCTATGTTACCATGCCGTTCGGCTTGAGGAATGCGGGTGCAACGTACCAGCGATGCATGAACCATGTGTTCGGCGAACACATCGGCCGAACGGTCGAGGCCTACGTCGATGACATCGTAGTCAAGACGAGGAAAGCCTCCGACCTCCTTTCTGACCTTGAAGTGACATTCCGATGTCTCAAGGCAAAAGGCGTGAAGCTCAATCCTAAAAAGTGTGTCTTTGGGGTCCCCCGAGGCATGCTCTTGGGGTTCATCGTCTCCGAGCGGGGCATCGAGGCCAACCCAGAGAAGATCGCAGCCATCACCAGCATGGGGCCCATCAAGGACTTGAAAGACGTACAAAGGGTCATGGGATGCCTCACGGCTCTGAGCCGTTTCATCTCGCGCCTCAGCGAAAGAGGCCTGCCTCTGTACCACCTCTTAAGGAAGGCCGAGTGCTTCGTTTGGACCCCTGAGGCCGAGGAAGCCCTCGGGAACCTGAAGGCGCTCCTCACGAACGCGCCCATCTTGGTGCCCCCCGCTGCCGGAGAAGCCCTCTTGATCTACGTCACCGCGACCACTCAGGTGGTTAGCGCCGCGATTGTGGTTGAGAGACGAGAAGAGGGGCATGCATTGCCCGTCCATAGGCTAGTCTACTTCATCAGTGAGGTACTGTCCGAGACCAAGATCCGCTACCCACAAATCCAGAAGCTGCTGTACGCGGTGATCCTGACACGGAGGAAGTTGCGACACTACTTCGAGTCTCATCCAGTAACTATGGTGTCATCCTTCCCCCTGGGGGAGATCATCCAGTCCCGAGAGGCCTCGGGTAGGATTGCAAAGTGGGCAGTGGAGATCATGGGCGAGACGATCTCGTTCGCCCCCCGGAAGGCCATCAAGTCCCAGGTCTTGGCGGACTTCGTGGCTGAATGGGTCGACACCCAGCTCCCGACAGCTCCGATCCAACCGGAGCTCTGAACCATATTTTTCGACGGGTCGCTAATGAAGACGGGGGCCGGCGTGGGCCTGCTCTTCATCTCGCCCCTCAGGAAGCACCTACGCTACGTGCTACGCCTCCACTTCCCGGCGTCCAACAACGTGGCTGAGTACGAGGCTCTGGTAAACGGGCTGCGAATCGCCATCGAGCTAGGGGTCCGACGCCTCGACGCTCGCGGTGACTCGTAGCTCGTCATCGACCAAGTCATGAAGAACTCCCACTGCCGCGACCCAAAGATGGAAGCCTACTGCGATGAGGTTCGACGCCTGGAAGACAAGTTCTACGGGCTCGAGCTCAACCACATCGCCCGACGCTACAACGAGACTGCGAACAAGCTGGCTAAAATAGCCTCAGGGCGAACAACTGTTCCCCCAGACGTATTCTCACGAGACCTGCATCAACCCTCCGTCAAGACCGACGACACGCCCGAGCCTGAGAAGGCCTCGACCCAGCCCGAGGCACCCTCGGCTCGGCCCGAGGCACCCTCGGCTCGGTCCGAGGTACCCTCGGCTCGGCCCGAGGTACCCTCGGCCCCCGAGGGTGAGGCACTGCGCGTCAAGGGGGAGCAGAGCGAGGTCACGCCTAATCAAAACTAGCAGACCCCGTACCTGCGATATCTCCACCGAGGAGAGCTACCCCTCGACCAAGCCGAAGCTCGGCGGTTGGCGCGGCGCGCCAAGTCGTTCGTCTTGCTGGGAGATGAGAAGGAGCTCTACCACCACAGCCCCTCGGGCATCCTCCAGCGATGCATTTCCATCGCCGAAGGCCAGAAGCTCTTACAAGAGATACACTGGGGGGCTTGCGGCCATCACACAACACCTCGAACCCTCGTTGGAAACGCCTTCCGACAAGGTTTCTACTAGCCGACGGCGGTGGCCGACGCCACTAGAATTGTCCGCACCTGCGAAGGGTGTCAGTTCTACGCAAAGCAGACCCACCTGCCCGCTCAGGCTCTGCAGACCATACCCATCACCTGGCCGTTTGCTGTGTGGGGTCTGGACCTCGTCGGCCCCTTGTAGAAGGCACCCGGGGGCTACACGCACCTGTTGGTCGCCATCAACAAATTCTCCAAGTGGATCGAGGTTCGACCCCTAAACAGCATCAGGTCCGAACAGGCGGTGACGTTCTTCACCAACATCATCCATCGCTTTGGGGTCCCGAACTCCATCATCACCGACAACGGCACCCAGTTCACTGGCAGAAAGTTCCTGGACTTCTGCGAGGATCACCACATCCGGGTGGACTGGGCCGCTGTGGCTCACCCCATGACGAATGGGCAGGTAGAACGTGCCAACGACATGATTCTGCAAGGACTCAAGCCTCGGATCTACAACGACCTCAAAAAGTTCGGCAAGCGGTGGATGAAGGAACTCCCCTCGGTGGTCTGGAGTTTGAGGACAACACCGAGCCGAGCCACGGGCTTCACACTGTTCTTTCTAGTCTATGGGGCCGAGGCCATCTTGCCCATAGACTTAGAATACGGTTCCCCGAGGACGAGGGCCTACGCCGACCAAAGCAACCGAGCCAATCGAGAAGACTCACTGGACCAGCTGGAGGAGGCTCGGGACATGGCCTTACTACACTCGGCGCGGTACCAGCAGTCCTTGCGACGCTACCACGCCCGAGGGGTTCGGTCCCGAGACCTTCAGGTGGGCGACCTGGTGCTTCGGCTAAGACAAGATGCCCGAGGGTGGCATAAGCTCACGCCTCCCTGGGAAGGGCCGTTCGTCATCGCCAAGGTTCTGAAGCCCGGAACATACAAGCTGGCCAACAGTCAAGGCGAGGTCTAAAGCAACGCTTGGAACATCCAATAGCTACGTCGCTTCTACCCTTAAGATGCTTTCAAGTTGTTCGTAAACCCCGTTCACACACAAAGTCTGGTCGTCAAGGAAGGGTCAGCCTTGCCTCGGCAAAGCCCGACCCTCCCTCGGGGCTAGAAGGGGGCAACCCCCTCTGCGTTGAAATTTTCCTCGAAAAAAGAAAAAAAATCTTTTCTGCCAGAATGCCTTTCGTGCTTTTCAACTACTTCAAAAGTGGATCCTGAAAACGACGGAGTACACGTAAGCAGCCAAGGCTGACCGAGCCGAGGGACTCCTACGCCTCCGGGATACGGATACCTCACTCATCACCTTCTGCGATAAGTAACTCGCGCTCGGATAAGTGATTCCGCGGACCGAACAAGTCTTCACGCTCGAAAGCTCCTCTGCCGGAACGGTTTTTCGGGCCTTCTCGGCTGCGTCGGTGACAGAACCCTATGGACGAGTAAGAGTGCGCGTAAGCGGCAAGGCCGACCGAGCCGAGGGATTCCTACGCCTCCGGGATACGGATACCTCACTCATAACCTTCCGTGAAAAGCAACTCTCGCCCGCACAAACAATTCTGTTACCGACAAATAAGTCTGTATACTCAAAACAAGAGGAAAAGGGACACAGCTTCACAACACAACGACAGTGTGTTTGGGCCTCGGCGGCCGCAGAAAACATACACACACTACAAAACAACCCGATCCTGCAGGCTCGGACATCGACAGTTGAAGGGGGCAGCAGCACCCTCGGCGTCAACTACACCTTCGGCGGGGTCTGACCTAGCCTCGGACGGCGACGCGGTCGGAGGATCCCCACTCTGAAGGACGACATCAGCACCACGCCCGGGCCATCGCCGCTAGGGTCTTCTCCAGGAATCTGGCTCGAGCAGACGGCTCAGCCGGCCACCCCGAGGCCTCGACCAGCTGTCCCCCGAAGACATCAGCCTGGCTTGTGGCCTCGGCAACTCAACTCCGGCGTCGATTCCGCCAGTGGACGACCCGGCCAGGCTCCGGCCGACCCAATCTTCTTTTCGAGCCGACTCTGCCTCTGTCCGTGCTGACACCGCTACCTCCAGCTTCGGCTCATCGAAGAGCGGCCGAGGGGTTCCTTTAACTAAGCAAAGAAGCCTCGGACAGCATGGCCGACCGAGCCGAGGGACTCCTACGCCTCCGGGATACGGATACCTCACTCGTCACCTTTGCACGAGATGACTCATGCTCGATGAAGCGGTTCAGATAGCCGACAGGCGAGTTTTAGTGCTCGAAATGAAGGAAAAACACGGCTCCATGCCAAAGATACCCACATGTTTAGGCCCCGACAGCCACAATGAACAAGACACCGGCACTCAAAGTGCCATTACAAACGGAACTCCGGTTCTGTCCTCATAGCAGCAGCTATGGTCCCAGGACGGACGCGACCACCGGAAGGCTCTCGTTCGCATCCCCACTCAAGGGACGCAAACCAGACATTAAAGCCAAAGAGCCGAGGGCCAGTCCGTCGGCGGCGCCGACGGCCTTAACGGGGGGAAGCTTCCTCTAGCTGCCACCACGTCAGCACGGACGGTGGCGTCCGCCTCTCCACCAACGCCGACAGTCGGCAAGGCGCACCAGCAGGTCCTCACTCCCGTCCTCACCACGAAAGCGAGGAGAAGGACAGAATGTTGCATCCTAGCTGGACAACAACAGTTCGCCTTCCCCGGCATGGCTGGAGGACGCCTCCTCCGCAGGGCCGGAGGATGGTTTCCACCACCAGAAGCTGGAATAGGAAGTGACCAGCCGGCCCGCACGGGGGGAAGAGCTCCGGCTCAGCCCGGCCTCCGCCCCAGCAAGGATGATGAACATCCTTGAAGCTGAGGGCGGGACCAAGATCGCAGCCTGGCTTGCTTCTCCCCACCCAGGGGCTGGTGGCCACCGTCTTGGGTGACCATCGGCGAGGGGATGCAGCCGGGCTGCCTGATGAAAATTCTTGAAGCCGAACGATGGCTGAAAGGTACCAACTTCCTCGAAGTTGCGTCCCTCCGACGACAAGACGGAAGGATTGCGGGCGTCCCCCATCCGAGGGCTCGGAAGGTGGAAAGACACGATGCATAAGGGGAGCGCGAAGACATGGTTGCCCTCTAAGGGGGTCGCCCTCCTTTTAAAGGCAACTCTCCCCACTTGCGTCCTCAGCCGTTGTGGGCTGAGTCTTCTCCAACACGCTCCAAGGTCCTCCCCCTATGGCGCGGGGGCTGGGTCCCACGCATCATGCAAGCCAGTCCAGGGCAGAAGAAGCCAAACCGCCGCGCGCAGGGCATGCAACTGCCCAGCGGTTACAAGCATTCCTCCACTTTCGCCCAGACCAGCGGGTGAAAGGGCGGACAGCCATGCAGGCGGCATGCAACCGTGCCAAGTGGGCGCGCCCCTCCGACTCCAATGCGCCCAGCATGGAGGCTCAGGCCCACACGTCACGCAACCGGCGCGCCGGTTGCTACGTGCGAGCAACTGCACCGCCACTCGTGCCACTGCCGCGCCTCCTCGACTGCAGAACCAATACCGCGACTCGAGGCAACCCTGCGTATGATCCAGCAGTGCCAGCCAGGCGCGACGGTCAAATACGGTCAAAAATGGGCCGGCAGTAATGGCGGTGGCAGGCGGGCAGGAGCAGCGGTCACGTCGTCAGCCAAGCTTACGTCCCATCCAGGGGCAGCGAGAGAACCCTCTCTCACGGCGTGAAGACAGCGCGCCCGTGTTCCGTTCCTCGAACGGCCCATGCACGCGCAACGACCGCCTCGCGAACCACTCGCCCCGTCGCATTAACTCCGTGGCGGGGCAGGCGGCGCCTCAGGCGGGAGAAGCAAGCGACGCTTCGCCTTCGCCATAATGACCGCGTCGAAAAAGGTACGCCACGTCATTCAATTTCGTATCCTTTTCCTTTTCCTCTTTCTCTCTCTTACAACAGGGACCGGGAAAGGGGGATACCCCGAAAAGGATCCTTCTCCGTGAAGGAAACAGGCCCCGAGCCTCCCTACTGATCAGAGGTTCAAAGGCTGGCCCCTCGGAGGGGTTCAACGGCCATCTCAGAGCGATTGGGTTCTGCGCCCACTACTGGTCAGAGGTTCGATGGCCGGCCCCTCGGAAGGGTTCAACGGCCGCCTCAGACCACTCGGGCTCCGCGCCCACTACTGATCAGGGGTTCGTAGGCTGGCCCTCGAAGGGTTCACAGTCGCCTCAGACACAGAGCGAGGGATGACCCTGGGTACGTTCGATACATAACCAAGGCTCGGGCTACGCTCCCGAGGTACCCTAGGACATTTCCGAGACCAGTAGGAACGATCTTGTAACGGAATCCCACCAGAGGGAGGCATCGAGCCCTCGGACCCCATCAAAAGGGGACCGGGTCCGGCAGATCACCCGCAGGTACTTTTGAGCGCGCCTCCGGGCCTCTAGCCGACCCCTAACAAATGGGGCACGGGCGTCCACTCGGATTACCCGCCAGTAGCTCACCGGAGACACCATGTTCGGCGCCCTCCGAGGGCAACATGGCGCTTTCCCCCCTCCTCCTTGCGGAAAGGCGACGCAGGGGCGTATGTAAAAAAAGTCGAGTCTGTCCTTGACCGTCCTCTTGCCCTGGGCAGAGGCTCGGGGGCTGCTCTCGCAAACCCGGCTCCGGCCAAACCGTTGACAGCGTCAACATACCAGCCCGAGAACTTGGGACCCGACCGTGCACCCGGGCTACGACCAGCTCGCATGAGGGAACAACCAGACCAACCGAAGTGTTGCGAAACGCACTAAGACCTCGAAGGAGTCAAACTACTCCTCCGAGGCCTCGGGGGCTACATCCGGCGGGTGCGCTCGCGCGCACCCACCGGAACAAAATGCAACCAAAAAAGGCTGGTCCCCTTGCAAAAAAGTGCGGCAAAAGCCTCCAAGCGAGTATTAACACTCCCTTCGAGGCTCGGGGGCTACTGTCGGGGACCATAATTAGGGGTACCCTCAGGGCTCCTAAATCTCAGCTGGTAACCCCATCAGCACAAAGCTGCAAAGGCCTGATGGGTGCGATTAAGTCAAGGATCGGTCCATTCGAGGGACGCGATCACGCCTCGCCCGAGCCCAGCCTCGGGCAAGGGCAGCCAACCCAGGAGGATCTACGTCTCGCCCGAGGACCCCCTCCAGCAACGGACACACCTTCGGCTCACCCGAGGCCCAGTCTTCACCAAGAAGCAACCTTGGCCAAATCGCCACGCCAACCGACCAAATCGCAGGGGCATTTAATGCAAAGGTGGCCTGACACATTTATCCTGACGCACGCCCTCCAATCGACAGAGCCGAAGTGACCGCACTCACTTTGCCGCTCCACTGACCGGTCTGACAAGAGGACAGCGCCGCCTGCGCCACTCCGACTGCTGAGCCACTCGACAGAGTGAGGCTGACAGCAGCCAAGTCCGGCCTCATGCGTCATAGGAAACTCCGCTCTGCCCGACCCCAGGGCTCGGACTCGGGCTCAGCCCCGGAAGACGGCGAACTCCGCTTCGCCCGACCCCAGGGCTCGGACTCGGGCTCAGCCCCGGAAGACGGCGAACTCCGCTCTGCCCGACCCCAGGGCTCGGACTCGGGCTCAGCCCCGGAAGACGGCGAACTCCGCTCCGCCCGACCCCAGGGCTCGGACTCGGGCTCAGCCCCGGGAGACGACGAACTCCACCTCGCCCGACCCCAGGGCTCGGACTCGGGCTCAGCCCCGGAAGACGACGAACTCCGCTTCACCCGACCCCAGGGCTCGGACTCGGGCTCAGCCCCGGAAGACGATGAACTCCGCTCCGCCCGACCCCAGGGCTCGGACTCGGGCTCGGCCCCGGAAGACGACGAAGTCCGCCTCGCCCGACCCCAGGGCTCGGACTCAGCCCTGGCCTCAGCCGACGGTCTCCGCCTCGTCCGACCCGGTGGCTCGGACTCGACCTCGACCTCGGAGGAGCCTCCACCTCGCCCAACCTAGGGCACGGACCAACCACGTCAACAGGAAGCGCCATCATTACCCTACCCCAAGCTGACTCAGGCTACGGGGAACAAGACCGGCGTCCCATCTGGCTCGCTCCACTATACGAGTAATGATGGCACCCCGCATGCCCTGTGACGACGGCAGCTCTCAGCCCCCTTACGGAAGCAAGAGGACGTCAGCAAGGACTCGACAGCCCGAATAACTGTCCTTCCGCCAGGCTCCAGCGCTCCTCCGACGGCCACGACACCACGCGAACTGGGTGCCAAAACCTCTCCGGCTGCCACGATGGCATGTACTTAGGGCGCTAGCTCTCTCCCGCTAGACACGTTAGCACACTGCTACACCCCCATTGTACACCTGGATCCTCTCCTTACGCCTATAAAAGGGAGGTCCAGGGCCCTCTTACAGAGGGTTGGCCGCGCGGGGAAGGACGGGACGGCGCTCACGCAAGGCCGCTCGCTCCCTCCCGCGTGGACGCTTGTAACCCCCTACTGCAAGCGCACCCGACCTGGGCGCGGGGCTAACACGAAGGCCGCGGGTTCCACCTCCCACGCCTGTCTCCCTCCGGCTGCTCTCTCCCCCCTTCGCGTTCCGCCTCGCGCCGACCCATCTGGGCTGGGGCACGCGGCGACGATTTACTCGTCGGTCCAGGGACCCCCCGGGTTTCGAAACACCGACAACCATGCATATAGGAAGAACTAGAAGCAAACATGGCATGGGAATCAAAAGCATCATAAGCATTACAACTCCTATAAGCATTTCTAGATTGTCTCCTATCATGGTACATAAAAGCATGGTTCTTTTTAGCACTACTAGCCATAGGGGCCTTCCCTTTCTCCTTGGCGGAGATGGGAACCTTATGGCTTGTCAAGTTCTTGGCTTCCCTCTTGAAGCCAAGTCCATCCTTAATTGAGGGGTGTCTACCAATCGTGTAGGCATCCCTTGCAAATTTTAACTTATCAAATTCACTTTTGCTAGTCTTAAGTTGGGCATTAAGACTAGCCAATTCATCATTCAATTTGGAAATTGAAACTAGGTGTTCACTACAAGCATCAATGTCAAAATCTTTACACCTATTGCAAATCATAACATGTTCTACACAAGAGTTAGATTTACTTGCTACTTCTAATTTAGCATTTAAATTATCATTAACACCTTTTAAAGTAGAAATGGTTTCATGACAAGTAGATAGTTCACAAGAAAGCATTTCATTTCTTTTAACTTCTAGAGCAAGTGAATTTTGTGCACTAACAAATTTATCATGCTCTTCGTATAAAAGGTCCTCTTGTTTCTCTAAAAGTCTATCCTTTTCATTCAAGGCATCAATCAATTCATTAATCTTATCTATTTTAGTTCTATCCAATCCCTTGAACAAACTAGAGTAATCTATTTCTTCATCACTAGACTCATCATCACTAGAAGAATCATAAGTAGTACTGTCTCGAGTACATACCTTCTTCTCCTTCGCCATGAGGCATGTGTGACGCTCGTTGGGGAAGAGAGATGACTTGTTGAAGGCGGTGGCGGCGAGTCCTTCATTGTCAGAGTCGGAAGAGGAGCAATCCGAATCCCACTCCTTTCCGATATGTGCCTCGCCCTTGGCCTTCTTGTAATTCTTCTTCTTCTCCCTTTTGTTCCCTTTTTCCTAGTCACTTTCATTATCGGGACAGTTAGCAATAAAATGACCAATCTTACCATATTTGAAGCATGAGCGCTTCCCCTTTGTCTTGGTCTTGCTTGGCTGTCCCTTGCGACCCTTTAGCGCCGTCTTGAAGCGCTTGATGATGAGGGCCATCTCTTCATCATTGAGCCCAGCCGCCTCAACTTGTGCCACCTTGCTAGGTAGCACCTCCTTGCTCCTCGTTGCCTTGAGAGCAATGGGTTGAGGCTCATGGATTGGACCGTTCAACGCGTCGTCCACGTATCTCGCCTCCTTGATCATCATTCGCCCGCTTACGAACTTCCCAAGGACTTCTTCGGGCGACATCTTGGTGTACCTAGGATTTTCACGAATATTGTTCACCTGGATCAAGTACAGTAAAGGACCTTAGCATTAGGCGGACGACGTCGTGGTCCGTCCATCGCGTGCTTCCGTAGCTCCTTATTTTGTTGATAAGGGTCTTGAGCCAGTTGTATGTTTGGGTTGGCTCCTCTCCCTTTATCATTGCGAATCTTCCAAGCTCGCCCTCCACCAACTCCATTTTGGTGAGCAAGGTGACATCGTTCCCCTCATGAGAGATCTTGAGGGTGTCCCAGATCTGCTTGGCATTGTCCAAGCCGCTCACCTTATGGTACTCGTCCCTGCACAAAGAGGCTAACAACACAGTAGTAGCTTGTGCATTTTTATGAATCTGTTCATTAATAAATATAGGACTATCCGAGCTATCAAATTTCATTCCATTCTCAACAATCTCCCATATGCTTGGATGGAGAGAGAACAAGTGACTACGCATTTTGTGACTCCAAAATCCATAGTCCTCCCCATCAAAGTGTGGAGGTTTGCCAAGAGGGATGGAAAGCAAATGTGCATTTGAACTCTGAGGAATACGAGAGTAATGGAAAGAAAAATTTGAATTGACCGTTTTCCGTTTCTCGTAGTCGTAGTCGTCCTTTTGGGAAGAAGTGGATTCCTCGCTGTCGTCGTAGTAGACAATCTCCTTGATGCGCCTTGTCTTCTTCTTCCCATCTTTCCGTTTATGGCCCGAGCCCGAGTCGGTAGACTTGTCATCCTTCGGCTCGTTGACGAAGGACTCCTTCTCCTTATCGTTGATCACGATTCCCTTCCCCTTAGGATCCATCTCTTCGGGCGATTAGTCCCTTCGTGAAGAGAACGGCTCTGATACCAATTGAGAGCACCTAGAGGGGGGGTGGGGTGAATAGGTGATCCTGTAAAACTTGAAACTTAAGCCACAAAAACTTGGTTAAGCGTTAGCACAATGATCGCCAAGTGGCTAGAGAGGAGTCTCAACAAAACACAATAACCACAAGAGATCAATCACAGAGATGGCACAGTGGTTTATCCCGTGGTTCGGCCAAGACCAACGCTTGCCTACTCCATGTTGTGGCGTCCCAACGGACGAGGGTTGCAATCAACCCCTCTCAAGCGGTCCAAAGACCCACTTGAATACCACGGTGTTTTGCTTGCTTTACTATATCCCGTTTGCGAGGAATCTCCACAACTTGGAGCCTCTCGCCCTTACACTTGAAGTTCACAAAGAAGCACAGAGTAAGGGAGGGATGAGCAACGCACACAAGACACAAAATCAGAATGTCAACACGCACACAAGTCGCAACAAGAGCTCGCAACACAACCCGACGAGTTCACAACTCAACTAGAGCTCTAGATGCTATCACGAAGAAACAAATGCGTGGAATCGAAGTCTTGGTGCTTAGGAATGCTTTGAGTATGTTTGGTGTATTCCTCCATGCGCCTAGGGGTCCCTTTTATGGCCCCAAGGCAGCTAGGAGCCGTTGAGAGCATTCCAGGAAGGCTGATCTTGCCTTCTGTCGCCTGGCGCACCGGACAGTCCGGTGCACCACCAGACACTATCCGGTGCGGATATCCTTCCTTATTTGGCGAAGCCGACCGTTGGGGTTTGAGAGCCGTTGGCGCACCGGACAGTCCGGTGCCTCCTTCTAGCCGTTGGCTCGGTCACGTGTCCCGCGCAGATCGTGCGGCCGACCGTTGGCCCGGTCGACCATTGGCTCACCGGACAGTCCGGTGCATGACCGGACAGTCCGGTGAATTTTAGCCGTACGCCGTTAATCGTCTCCCGAGAGCGACGAGTTCGCCTGTGAACGGCTCACCGGACAGTCCGGTGCACCACCGGACAGTCCGGTGAATTATAGCCGTACACCGCCGTCGAACTCCCGAGAGCAGTAAGTTTGCCAGAGCCAGCTTGGCGCACCGGACACTGTCCGGTGCACCACCGGACACTGTCCGGTGCACCCAGACTGAGCAGACTTTGGCTGAACAAAGCCATCTCTTCTCTAACTTGATTTTTCTTGTTTTCAGCACTTAGACACAATACATTAGTCCATAAAACAATGTGCTAAGTCTAGAAACATACCTTTTGACATGATTTGCACTTTGTCCACCACTTTGCATAGATTAACACAAAAGCACTTGTGTTGGCAATCAATCACCAAAATACTTAGAAATGGCCCAAGGGCACATTTCCCTTTCATGATTTAGCTTCAGTCCGATAGGGACGCGAAGAATTGGTTAATGATTATATCTGGAGGTTCCAGGACACTAGAAACCGATGCTTTCGGATCCATGTCACAGACAAAGAGCTAGCAGGGCTGGCTTTTAATGGGTTGCTGTCCTACTTAAGAGACAAATTAGATGGGACCTAGTTCTTTTCAATAGCTCAGTTACATCAACGGGCTTTAGCCTATGAAAGCCGATTTAAAGAGACATCAAAATCACTCGCCCGTACTATACATCTAGTACAGCGTGATAGTTCAGATGATGAATCCGCAGATGTATATACCTTTAAGTTTGTTTGGCCAACAAAGGACAAATCTTCTGCATGTTCCTCCTTACAGCCGGTTCAAAAGAAACGGTAAGAAGAGATTAAATTTACCTTTAATGTTGCCAAATGCGATAGGATATTTGACGAACTACTAAAAATGGCAACATTAAATTAACTCATACTATTCCTCCTATGGATTAATTAAAGAGACATGCTTATTGCAAGTGGCATATTTCTTTTTCCCATGCCACCAATGATTGTAATGTTTTTCGTCGATAGATACAATCGGCCATAAATGAGGGCTGGTTGGCTTTTCAGGAGATGCAAGTGGACACACAACCATTTCCCGTCAATACAATAGAATCCACATGCAAAGAGTCTTGGTTCGACCCAAAGTGGCCGATAAAGGCAAAGGAGAAAACATCGTCATTAGCGATCCTCGCACGTCAAATGTATCACAAGAAGAGATTGCTCGAAAGGCATCGAACAAGAAGATTAACAAGTCCGGAGGCGCCAGGGGGCAGATTCAATTGAGGAGCCAAGCATGACAACCTGACCCAAGCATTACGGACGGTCCGACACCTACGTGCGAACGGTCCGGTGCTCAGACAAACGGTCTGGCTGACTCAGCCAGACAGTCCACCCATGGCTAGAGGCATCAACGTCCACACAAAACAAGGAAAGAGACGCAATAGCAAAGCCAACATGACGCACATGGTCGGCTGGTAAAAGTCGTCCCTACTTTCGATCAATTGCTAGCCAAATATGCTATGAAGAAGGTCGTTCTACGCGACCAGCCAACAAAGAAACCCCGGTCACCAACTAAAACAAAACGGCCGAGTAAAATGGCCCGAAAGATGACGCAACAAGCATCGCCTGTTCATCCTGTCATGCCAAGATGCTTTCCACTCACCTGCTCATCGTCGATGTATTGTCCTGTTCAAATATGGAATGGTACGACGATGAACCCATGGTACATGCGTACTCCCTTTGTCTATTCAGGCTGGGGCACCTCCATTCTATTCCTTTTGATCCATTGATCAAATGGTCATGACCGAGAAAGATGCAATCCTAAACGGCCTTTATGCATTGGGACTCTATTGAATGATCACCATATTGGATTGAAAAAGCTGGTGGCTTGCATCAGGCTTAGTTCATATGCTTTTGGTTCGTCAACCTCGACCAAAAGGCAGGGGGCATATGTTGAGCACAAGAAACGTCCTCGCGGACGGTCCAGGCTTGAGAAAGATATTTCTATTGAGGCTAAACTTATCTGCCTTTCCTGGTACTTCAAAGTCGAATGCCACTGCTACATACAGGAGAAGATAGATGCTAGAGGATGGATACAAGGACGGGTCATCGCAAAGAAAAAAGAGCTAGAGGTGAGTGAGCCTATGACCACCAATTACTTATCCCCTATTACCAATTGCAGCAGACTTGGACTAATGGAATTGCTTGAAGTGAAGACCAGTGAACAAAATGACAAAAAAGAATTGTTTACCTCTTTCGGGATAAGGCCTGGAAGAAGCAGGGATTGAACCAGGGCTTGTTGACAGAGCAGATATCAAAAGCCTATGTTATCTCATTTTCAGGGACCGAGCAAGGGATGAGCGCCCTCTGATCTAACGACCAAACAAGCAAGCAACGGCCCTTGTTACTAGAAATATGAAGCGTGCTAGCGCGCACTTCCTATTAACCAATTCACCAATTTGAAGATTGGACCGGACGGTTTGCGGTCCGGACGATCCGCGGTGGTGGCGTGAACGGTCCACGCGTGCGTAGAGTCAGTTAGGGTTCTGAGTTTCTTGTGGGATTTGTTAGTTAAAACCGCAGGATTAGCTCGGGAAACAACTTGTAACGGGTCCAGACCTCCCCCTTTCTATAGATGAAGGGCTACGGCCGATTGAACCCCCCACAATCAATCAAATCAAGTCTATTTCTCATATTTACCTTATGCATTAGGAGTAGTTGTAGTTTGGCCTCCTTCTACCTTAGATCTTCATCTCTCTTTGGCTCTACGTCGACTAGAGGTGTCTTGGGTGGCCTGCCGACGCCAAGACACACCCTACAATCTCTCCTCCCCGACAGGGTCCCTCCCGGGTGGCGAGATCTAGGTCTGCTGTGAGGAAGACCCTCTATGCCATCGTGGACCGTCCGAGCCCCAGGCGCGGACCGTCCAAACGTATGCAGAGGAGGAGTCGCTCCTACGCCAAGTCATGGATCGTCTGACCCTGTGCCGCAGACCGTTCGCGCCTCCGCAGAGAGCACCGCCAGACGGTCCTTCCAAGTGTTTGGCGCCCGGATCGGCGCCAACAGGAAGTGTTATAGGTTTATGAGAAAAGCGTTCTAAAATTGTGAAATTGGTTTAGGTTCAAGTCATAAGGGTTTCTAGCTTAGCTTTAATCTTTAATAAACTATAAAAATACCACATATACCCGATTTGCTCATTTGAAGTGTACCAATAAATATTATTATTTCTCTTATTTGAACCACGGTTTCACTAGCCATTGGCAGTGAGGTTAAATACAAAGTCATGAACAATAAAAAGACAGAAAATGATGAAATAAGGGAAAATGTGTGAAAATTAAAAAGAGCGGACTAAGGACCTATTTGTTTGTGATTATATTGTGTCAAGATTATATAATCTAACTTATTTGGAACTAAGTGTTAGTTCAAAATAAGTTGGGTTATATAATCTATGTAGTGTTAAAGAATTTAGGCTTGGCCCAAATAATAAGTTTATAACTTCCAAATGCTCACACACACATGCATGATATGGTGGGAGCTTTAGTACCACATTGTTATTTTAGGTGGAGTGGGGCTAAATTAAATAGTTGAGTTATCTTCACCTAACTAAAGCTATTGATGAGAGGAAAGGGAAGAACACACACAGTCGCCTCGCCTTGATATTTTTGCATGCATGGAGAAAATTACGCTAGCCTGTTTTGGTAAGCAATTATTCTCGCATTAATTGTGATTGATAGTCCTCAGGACAAATTTTTCATCTCCTCGTTCCATCGCACTGCACTGTCCTTGTCTTCCCCATGCCACCGCCGATGTGCCATAGGGGTTGGTAGCTAGAGCAGGATACGAAGCATATGTCCCCTCGTGTCCCTAGACGGGGTGGGGGTCGTATCAGGTATTTGGGAAGTGCTGCCATGACTAGCTAGAGCAGGATCCGAAGCATATGTCCCCATTGTCCCTACACGAGGTGGGGGCTGTATTAGGTATTTGGGAAGGGGTGCCGTGACTGGACGTTGTTCGTATGCTTCCTTTACACCGATGCCGTGGTTCTCGTCGATCTGCTTCTTATACTCTTTCGCTGTTGTAGCGCCGAGAACCCCACTGTGAGAATGTCTATACCTTCTTTATCGTTTATTTTCGTATTCCTTCAATCACTAGCACTAAGTCAACTAATAGTGAGTTATTCGAAACTTGTTGTTCCTGTTATTATTATCGGAATCAATTTGTTCATCACTAAATTGCTTTTTATTTTGCAACGGGTAGATTATAATTCTAAACACATAGACCCTAAGACCAGGATGATCCAACTTTTGCTTCTAAACTTATAGAGTTTATTTTGAGTATTCGAAAAAAAGAGCGGTCTTCTGGGCTAAACAACTCCAGACTGAGCTATTGTATCCGTCACATGCTCGTGTGTTGTCTCTCTCAACAGATGTGTTCATCGGATCGGGGCTGAGCCCTCACATAGATTCCAGCCATCCCCCTCTTAAATCACCCATATTCGTACTTTCTATTCATATTTCAATACATTTTTCTTTTACTATTTCACCTCCTCTTCAACCATTTCCCCTATTATGTTTCCCTAAACTCTTTAACTGAGCTATTTGACTTTTATACATCATTTTTTGGATTTTTAAAAAACTATATAATATTTCTAGTACCATAATACACATTGTCATCAGTTAATTAAACTTAAAAAGATTAATTTCATAGTTAAAACACTTATTAGAGAAAAGGGACGATTAGAGCTCTCCCTTAAAGGGGGATTTGCATCTCTCTCCCCCACGAGAGGGAGCTAAAGGGGATGCAGTTGGAGCAGATGTGGGATCTACCGTACTGAGAACCAAGAGGGGAGGAGACGGGGGAGTCATTGGATGCTACCTTAGACCAGCTCCAACGGAGCACCCCTATGTGGGACGCTGTGGCGGGGGAGTCCCGCATATGGGGAGGGAGAGAAAACTCCCCCATATACGTGGAAAGCACTATTCATTTGTATGCGTTAAGTACACCATTTCTTTGCGTTATTAACCATGTTTAAGCTCCTTAATATGATAACAATGTGTATTATGATAGTACAAATGCTCTATGATTTTGTGAACTTTAAAAACTGATAAAAATATGTTAAATAACAGGAGAGCTAGATAGGGAGAAATGGTTAAAGACATTTTGTATGTAGAGGGGATATCTTTTAAGGGGGATACACTAAAATATAATAGAAAGTACACCTAGGAAGAAATATGGAGATAATGGTTAGAGTTGGTCTCATCTCTCTTTTGGCTCTTCTTGGGACGTCCCAGCAGGCTATCCTCTCCCTTCGTAAGTGCCTAGCCCTTTGTCGATATCTTCGCCAGCGATGAGCACGCACTAGCCCGTTCGCTTCCTTTTCTATTTAATGTTAGAAATTTATGTATTTTTTTATAATTTTACTTAAACTTAACATAATATTACTTATAATTTAGAACATAGAGAGTACATTTTATTTTTCTTTAAAATATCATGTGTATGTGTAGATACATGACCCTTTACACCACTGTCTCGAGTAGACAAGGTAGAACTTTGAAAGTTAAGTACCTCGTTGATTGGACATCGACTCCAATAAGTAACCGGTGGTAGAGGGCCAGCCAACGGAATCTAATCGAAAGTCAGGTTGTCTGGGCAATGATAATTGATGTCTTGGAATCTCAAGAAAGATATGCATATCGGAAACCTTGACCTCATCGCCTGAGCAGCAAGCTTCTCTACCGGTCTGCGATCTACGTATACTCTCGTGGTCCCATCAGTTTACATTGATGACAGATCATATAGCATCATGATAAGCAATTGTGTAAGACTATTGGAGGTGTTTGCTTCCGACTAAGTTTAGTTCATGCACACTAAATACTTAATATCAATATGTATATTAAATATAAATTTAAATAGATTTAATAAATTCGTCTAGTCTTTTAGTCTTCTTCTATGTAATTAGTTTTATAATTAGACTATATTTAATACTAATAATTATCATTTAAATATTCGATGCGACAGAGAGTAAACTTTAGGACATCCGCAATACTGTAGATAACACACTCTCTATAGCAACGTACATGTCATCTATATACCATACTATAGTACATCTTTGTAATGATGTATCTATATAGATATCTATAGTTCTTTTTAATACTTACATACACTCTCTGTACCACCTCGGTTTTTACGTATAGGCTTACTCTATATTCATGGATAGCAACACTCTCTTCATTTAATTTCTTGCCACATAGAATAGATGATGACATAGACTCCTTATAGAGTGCTGACCTGGTACCATTGGGACTGCCTTAGTTGTGTGCAACAAAACACCTTCTGTTATTTGTCATATAGAATAGATAGCTAATGTGGCATGTAAGTCAAAGAAGAGAGAGAATAAATTGGTGATATTGCTTTGGCTACTGGCTCTATGTCCGATATGTCTTAGACTGTCTCCAGTGGTTCATCCATATAATCACCTAAAATACTGTTTTGCACTATAGACTGCACTATTTACAAAGTGCAATTTAAATATGGGAATGATGATGAGTAGTTGTTAGAGATAGGCTCACTCACACGTTTTTAATAGATACACCATATATTTAATTATAGCACATAGAATAATTTAATAGTCACATACTGCTTTGAATGCTGCGACATGATACATGGTCTAATGTTTCATATGACTAAAGTTTAGTTACACTGTATATTTAATTACGGATATTTGACAAATTCATTAGACAAAATCATTAAGTCCCGTTTGGATCATTGGAATTGAATTCCATTCTAATAATAGTAACTTATGCATATATCAATTAAGCTAATTCGGTTTTATGCAAAATATATTTATATATTATTATTAGCAAGATGTTGGGGATATTTATGTGCTACATTTTTACTATAGATAAGTGAGAAGAAGAGTGCCATGTAAGTTACAGAGTAGAAACAAATTCTACTAATGCATAAAATTATTTCCCACCCTCCACCCTATGAATTTGAGATAGGCTTATATCTGAACTTTGGAAAGTGGTGGAATGTCAAATTCTAAACTAAATAAGTTACTTTATTGAGTGAATTTCAATTCCTCTAAAATGAAGGGATCCAAACGCCCCGATTAAGTCTATATTTAATACCCATGAACTAAACTTTAATTAGTTAGGGAACGAAACACCTTATAATAGTATACATTGTCTATCTTATGTGACAATCCTGAATTTTGAAGTACGGCGTTGTACACTCGAAATAGCCTAGACATCAGTGTTTGGTTGGCAGATTGATGAATGTGTTAGTTCGGAAATGGATCGTGCGGTCAGTACTTGCATCCCGATTCTTGTTTAAACCGGATGGTTCAGATGACCAAGGCCTTAGGTGGGCTTGGCAGCGGGAGCAGCCTTGCCTTCATTGTGTAGCTTTTTCATTTTTAGATTTAAAAATATTCAAAATTACTCCTATTCCCGTGTCCTAACAGAGGAACTAAAATTTTCCCATTTCAATCCAGTGGGGACTAAATTACCCCCATTCCCGTCTCCTAATAGAGGAACCTCACAGGAAATCGAGGATTAGATCCCCTTTACCATCTCTACTCCAAACAACCCTAGTCTTGGTCACAATTAATTTGTCAACTATGGTCTCAATTCAAGTTTGCTCATAGAAGTCTAGAAACATAATATCTTTTTTATTCTTAAAACCATTTCAATTACATCTGCATACCTTGCTATCAGAGTGGTTTGCGATGTGGTTGTGTCCTTTTTGTTTAAAATCAAATCAAACGAACACATTATGAGGTTTCTAAACTAAGAAAATATCTTCAAGCTTACAAATATTGTGAAAAACTAGAGATAGATTGGTATACAAGAAATCTAAATAAAATATTTAAGCCTCATGGAAACATCTTTAAAAGTTTCCAAAGTTGGATTTATCTCTAAAAACCATGAATAAATATCCAAAAATGAGATCCTAAAACTTTTTAACCGATGTCTAATTACATTTGGAGAAGTTTTATAACCAAGACATGATATGATATTGCTACATTGATGCTAGTTGTGTCTCGTATTTTATTGTAGAAAACTTTAAAATGTTCTTAACACTAATTAGAATGTTTTAGGAATTATCCAAATATTTGTGAACATATTTTTATATTTCCCTTGAGATAAATCCAACCTTTGGAAGCTTGACGAGAATATTTTTATAGCCCTCAAACATATATTTATATTTATTATGTCCCAATTTGCATCTTGAATTTCTCCTCGAATTCTTAGAAGCTTGAAGACATTTTTTGGATTACAAATCTTAGCAGATGCTTACTAGATTTGTTTCCAAGCTAAAAAGGACAAATTCACCTTAAAATCCACTCCTAATAGGGGTGCAAAGGTAACTTAATTAGTTTTGAGAGCTGAGGGAGGCAATTTATTCGATTTAGAGTTTAAAAGGAAACCTAGATAGAGTCCATCATTGGTAGTAGAAAACAAAAATACTTTTTAGACAAAATAATGACCTACCACTCGTCATCCATCTAGTTCTTCTTCTTGATTTTTGCTTACATCGATCCAATTTGATCCCTATGCACCATATCTCGCCTAGGCGCCAATGTTTCCACAAAGCCTCATACTCATGACTAGGTGTTGTCACCACTTTTGTCACATAGGACTGACAACAACGATATGTTGCCATTTTATTGCTCGTCCTGTGTCACACCCACCTCTCACTCAGTCATACCTAGAAGAAGAATACATCTTGCACCCCAAACAATGGTGTCCCAGTGTCCCGTACGACAACATCAAGACATCCTTTTACCCATAGCTACAAAGTTATCGGCCATTGAACTATAAACATGACAACCTAAAGTCTTAAACCCTTCACTCCTAGCCCCTGACCTAATGGGAAACCAATGGCATGGGAAGTGAAATGAGAAAATAGGTGAAGAAGGAGCCATACATGACACGTGAGATCTACATACATTGCAGCAAAGCTAAGCTAGAAGGGTTATGTGGCATAGGATATTCCTGTGGCATAGGGATGGTAACATGGTAGGGTGGGATAGACTGAAGGATATACAACCCACACAAGGCCCAAAAGTGAAACTCAAACCTGCCTTGAACTTAGTTTCACGTGGAGATTTGTCATCGTCCCCTGAACTCATCTGGTCCACCCAAAACATAAAAACTAGATGGAGTATAGACACCTAGCTATAGTCGCCACCTTTTTAAAATGAATATGGGGGAAGCAATACTCTAATAAGTTTGATAGGAGATAGAGGTGAGCAGGGGCCAGTAGTCAACCAGCCAAGATTAGAGGAATGACAATTGCGAGTGCCCCGATGTTGTGCTCGTGCGACGCCCCGTATCGAGCATATCGACTTGTGTGGCCCTCATGATGAGCATGTGTGCCATCTAATGAGTGTGTGGTCCCTACAACAAGCAAATGTCACACCCCATAACGGATGGGGTCATCCCTCATCCTTAGTCAAAGCTCAAGCGATGGTGGTGCATCTGGATGAGAGTTTGAGAGATGATGAGTAGAGGATTAGGAAGGATGGTTTGCTTATATACTCAGGGTTTTAGTTGGGTTAGGCCATAATACTCATGGGATCATGATATTATTGTTGAAAAATTTGATTTCTAGGTTACCATGGTTCAAAAATCCACTCATGCCCCAATCCCTGATTTGATTCAGGGCCCTCAACATGACACCCATGTGGGTTAATTAATTTTGCCCTAGACCCATCAGATCCAAAACCCGTGTGGACTCAACATGGCTTGCCCATGCTACCATTCCTACTATGGTGTCCTTTTTAACACTACACAAATGATGAGAGGAAGGATCCACCATCACCTAAAGGCTATAGGCATTATGAATGGATCGATAGTGACACCTTTGTACACTATATAGTTCGCTCGCAAATCTAGTGAAAATCTAAGGTCACACACTTGGACTCACTTTGTAGATGACTACATGTAGGAGGGATAGTGGTTGCGCCAAAGGTATTCTCGTGTATTTCATGGAATACCCACGTTTTATGAAATAAAAACCAATATATGTATAACAATATAATATGTATACTTGCTAGATATTGCACATATGGCCCAAAGTCCAACAAAAACATGTGACTACCAACCCAACAAAGAAAAAAAATCTCCCATCACTTCTTGGCTACCTCGTTCAATAACATGTATAGTACCACAGCGGAAGGAAGTGAAATGAACTGGTTGTAGTGGGACGTGATGACAAAACACGAGTACGCTCCCCCCGGTGACATCGCACCTTGAGAGCATGGTGCATTGGAAAAAAGCATACTAACCCCAATATATGGTGGCGATGTCGCGAGCCCGACACTCCAACATCCCATGACAAACATAGTTCGGCTCTGGCTTGCTCCATTGAAGCAAGGTAAGCACAACAATGTTAGATCCATTCTTCTTTAGAGTAAATTTAAGATTTTATTTTCTATTTTTTTGCATTGGATTCTTGTAACATTAACATATATGAATAAGAAGATGCTAGCATATTTATATTATGGGAGAAAGTTATAAAGGCACAAACAACTTCCACATCCACACTAAATCCTCCTCTTGAGATTGAGAGCAATTTACAACTAGCATTTGTGGAAGCACATGATGATGGTGAATCGAATGATGAAGCTCAAGCTCCCCAACTGGACAGATAAATAGGGTGAGGTTGGAGCATATTTGGAAGCCCTTGAGCATGATCCTAGGAAGTAGATACCCATCTATCACACCCGGTTTTGGAAGGCAAACCGAATGCGAACCATGTACGTGCCAGGATGAGAAATTCACGTACACAACGATTACATAATGACTCATCATAGCACAATGCTTCGAATAACAATAAAGAATAAGTAATAATATTAAAGACTAGAGTCATTTACATAATATGAATCAAAGTGCACATAATAGAAACGTAGCCAACGTAAATAAGCCCACCACAGGCAGTTGACTGGGGGAGGTCGCTAGCCTAATCCTCGAACTCGCTGAAGTCCTGGAACTCCTGGAGATCTGCCTCGATGCCTTCTTCTTTACCTGAGCATAGATTGCACCAAAGGCAACATTGTGTTTTGTGAAAGCAAGGGTGAGTACACATCAACGTACTCAACAAATATCATGTTTGGCTGAGGTGGACTAGCTTTATGTGGAGTTAAGCTCAAGCAGTTGCTTTTAGTTGGTCAGGTATTTATTATTAGTGGAAGCCAAGTTTTATCATATAACCAACCCGTGAACCATTTCCTCATCGAGGAAAAACATTATCATCATCGAGCCAAAACCATAAATAAAACCATTGTATATCGAACCATCTGTATCTCTAATCAAAGAGGACCCCAAGGCCGCTCATAACCATGAGCACGACTGATATATCAGTTTCTAACCCTCTACAGAGGTCGCACACTTTACCCACAAGTCATGATTCCCTTTCTGCCCGAGGAGGGCTAATCCCCATTGACCACTACCTAGGTGGCCTGGCAGGGTATCACTACATAGCCTTTACAAAGACTCCCCTGGTACATAGCTGCTTGTTAGGTTTCGCCAGTCATACAAATGCAGTACACCTCCCCAAGGTGGGTGACTAACAAAACCAAATCGAATGAACCTCTGCACTGAAAGGGAAATGTGCCCTTGGGCCATTTCTAGTATATTTTTGGTGATTAAGTGCCCAACACATATTGAGTGAGTAATTATGTGCCAAAGGATGGATGAAGTGCAAATCAACAAGAAGGTATGATTCTAGACTTAGTACATTAGTTTTTGTGTACTAATATATTTGTCTAAGTGCTAGAATCAGAGAAAAGAGAAAAAGCAAAAGACTTGGCTGGAGCAGCCAAGACTCAGCGCAGTCTGGCACACCGGACTGTCCAGTGGTGCACCAGACAGTGTCCGGTGCGCCAGGCTGGCTTCTGGCGAACTGGCCACTCTCGGGAATTCGTCGGCGGTGTACGGCTATAATTCACCGGACTGTCCGGTGGTGCACCGGACTGTCCGGTGAGCCAACGGCCGCTAGCGCAACGGTCAGCCGCCAAATCCGCGGGCGATGCGTGGCCCGCTCCAACGGTCGGTAGGAGCCACCGGACTGTCCGGTGTGCACCGGATAGTGTCCGGTGCACCAACGACTACAATTCTGCAATGGTCGGCTATGCCATTTCAGGAAGGCGATCTGCACCGGACCATGAACAGTGCTTGTCCGATGGTGCACCGGACTGTCCGGTGCGCTACCCGACAGAAGGCAAGAATTGCCTTCCTAGATAGCCTCCAACGGCTCCTAGCTGCCTTGGGGCTATAAAAGGGACCTCTAGGCACATGGAGGAGCAACCCAAGCATTCTTTGATCATCTCTAAGCACCAAGACTCCATTCTCGCGCATTTGATTCTTTGTGATAGTGACTTGAGCTCTATTTGAGCAGAGAACTCCTCGCGTTGTGTTGTGAGCTCAAGTTGTGGCTTGTGTGCGTGTTTGTGATCGTGCTTTGAGTCTTGTGTGTGTTGCTCTCCCCTCCCTTACTTCCGTGCTTCTTTGTGATCATCAATTGTAAGGGCGAGAGGCTCCAAGTTGTGGAGATTCCTCGCGAACGGGAGATAGTAAAAGAAAGGAAAACACCGTGGTATTCAAGTTGATCAGTGGATCACTTGAAAGGGGTTGAGTGCGACCCTCGTTCAGCGGGACGCCACAACGTGGAGTAGGCAAGTGTTATACTTGGCCGAACCACGAGATAAATCATCGTGTCTCTTGTGCTTGTTTTCTTCGTGACCATTGTGTTTCACAAGAGCTTGGTCCTTAGCCACTTGATTCTATTGAGCTAACACTTAACCAAGTTTTGTGGCTACAAGTTTTTGATTTTTACAGGATCACCTATTCATCCCCCTTCTAGGTGCTCTCAATTGGTATCAGAGTTGTTCTCTTCACGAAAGGGACTAATCGCCCGAAGAGATGGATCCTAAGGGAAAGTGGATGGTGGTCAACGATAAGGAGAAGGGGTCCATCTTCAACGAGCCAAGGGACGACAAGCCCACTGACTCTAGCTCGAGTCATAGGAAGAAGGACGGGAAGAAGAAGAGGCGCATCAAGAAGATCGTCTACTACGACAACGACGAGTCTTCTTCTTCCCTAAGAGACGACGACTACGACGAGAAAAAGAAACTGGTTAACTCAAATTTTTCATTTGATTATTCTCGTATTCCGTTTAACTCCAATGCTCATTTACTTTCAATTCCACTTGGGAAACCTCCGCACTTTGATGGAGAAGACTACTCATTTTGGAGTCACAAAATGCGTAGTCACCTATTCTCTCTCCATCCAAGTATTTGGGAGATTGTTGAAAACAGAATGCTTTTTGATAGTACTGACAACCCCGTTTTCATTAATGAGCAAATCCATAAAAATGCACAAGCTACCACTGTTTTGCTAGCATCCTTGCACAGGGACGAGTACAACAAGGTGAGCGGCTTGGATAACGCCAAGCGAATTTGGGACACCCTCAAGATTTCTCATGAGGGGAACGACGCCACCATGATCACCAAGATGGAGTTGGTGGAAGGCGAACTGGGAAGGTTCGCAATGATCAGGGGAGAGGAGCCAACGCAAACATACAACAGGCTCAAAACCCTGGTCAACAAGATCAGGAGCTATGGAAGCACGAGATGGACGGACCACAGCGTCGTCCGACTTATACTCAGGTCCTTCACTGTTCTTGATCCTCATCTTGTGAACTCAATCCGTGAGAATCCTAGGTTCACAAAGATGACGCCCGAGGAAATACTCGGAAAGTTTGTAAGCGGGCGTATGATGATCAAGGAAGCAAGATACGTTGATGAGGCATTGAATGGCCCAATGCCCATCTACGAGCCTCAAACCGTTGCTCTCAAAGCAACAAGCAGCAGGGAGGCACTACCTAGCAAGGTGGCGCAAGTTGAGGCGGCCGGGCTAAACGAGGATGAAATGGCCCTCATTATCAAGCGCTTCAAGACGGCGCTAAAAGGACGCAAGGAGCATCCCAACAAGAGCAAGACAAAGGGAAAGCGCTACTGCTTCAAGTGTGGTAAGACTGGTCACTTTATTGCTAACTGTCTTGATAATGATAGTGACCAGGGACAAGAAAAGAGCGGGAAGAGGGAGAAAAAGAAGTCCTACAAGAAGGCGAAGGGCGAGGCGCACCTTGGCAAAGAGTGGGATTCAGATTGCTCTTCGTCCAACTCCGACGACGAAGGACTCGCCGCCTCGGCCTTCAACAAGTCGTCTCTCTTCCCCAACGAGCGCCACACCTGCCTCATGGCAAAAGAGAAAAAGGTAAGCGCTCGAGATACCCCTAAGTATGCTTCTTCAAGTAATGATGAATCTAGTGATGATGAAGTAGACTACACAAGTTTATTCAAAGGTTAGATAGAACTAAAGTTGATAAGATCAATGAATTGATTGATGATTTAAATGAAAATAATAGATTGTTAGAGAAGCAAGAAGATATTTTATATGAAGAGCATGACAAGTTTATTAGTGTACAAAAATCTCTTGCTTTAGAAACTAAAAGGAATGAGATTTTATCTTCTGAAATTTCTGCTTGCCATGAGTCTATTTCTAGTTTGAAGAGTGTTAATGATGAGTTAAATGCTAAGTTAGAAGTAGCTAATAAGTCTAGTTCATGTGTGGAACATGTCATAATTTGTAATAGGTGCAAGGATTTTGATGTTAATGCTTGTAATGAACATCTGGCACCCATTACTAAATTAAATAATGAAGTTACAAGTCTTAATGCTCAACTTAAGACTTGCAAGGTGGATTTTGATAAACTAAAATTTGCAAGGGATGCCTACACTGTTGGTAGACACCCCTCTATTAAGGATGGGCTTGGTTTTCAAAAGGAAGCCAAGAACTTAACAAGTCAAAGGGCTCCCATTTCCGCCAAGGAGAAAGGGAAGGCCCCTATGGCTAATAGTGCTCAAAGGAATCATGCTTTCATCTATAGTGATAGAAAATTTTCTAGAAATGCTCATAGGAGTTATGCTTATGATTCACATGCTATGATTGCTTCAAGTTCTTCTTTTGTGCATAGTAGAAATATGCCTAGGAAAAATGTTGCTCATGTGCCTAGAAAAGCATGTAATGAACCTTCTACAATTTACCATGCTTGCAATACTTCTTTTGCAATTTTTTTTAAGAATAAGAAAGTGATTGCTAGGAAGTTGGGGGCCAAGTGCAAGGGAGACAAGACTTGCATTTGGGTCCCAAAGACTATTATAACTAACCTTGTAGGACCCAACAAGAGTTGGGTACCTAAAACCCAAGCCTAATTTGCCTTGCAGGTTTATGCATCCGGGGGCTCAGGCTGGATTATCGACAGCGGATGCACAAACCACATGACGGGGGAGAAGAAAAGATGTTCACCTCCTACGTCAAGAACAAGGATTCCCAAGATACAATCATATTTGGAGATGGGAATCAAGGGAAGGTCAAAGGCTTAGGCAAGATAGCCATCACAAATGAGCACTCTATTTCTAATGTATTTTTAGTAGAGTTGCTGGGCTATAATCTGCTGTCTGTTAGTCAATTGTGCCACATGGGCTACAATTGTTTATTTACAAATGTTGATGTGTCTGTATTTAGAAGGAGTGATGGTTCATTAGCATTTAAGGGTGTACTAGATGGCAAACTCTACTTAGTTGATTTTTCGAAAGAGGAGGCCGATCTAGAGACATGCTTAATAGCTAAGACTAGCATGGGCTGGTTGTGGCATCGCCGTCTAGCACATGTTGGGATGAAGAACCTCCATAAACTTCTAAAGGGAGAACATGTGTTAGGATTGACAAATGTGTATTTCGAAAAAGATAGACCTTGTGCAGCATGTCAAGCAGGTAAACAGGTGGGAAGCTCTCATCACAGCAAGAATGTGATGACCATATCAAGACCTCTGGAGCTACTTCATATGGACCTCTTCGGACCCGTCGCCTACCTCAGCATAGGGGGAAGTAAGTATGGTCTTGTTGTTGTTGATGATTTTTCCCGCTTCACTTGGGTATTCTTTTTGCAGGATAAATCAGAAACCCAAGGGACCCTCAAGCGCTTTCTAAGGCGAGCTCAAAACGAATTTGAACTCAAAGTGAAAAAGATTAGAAGTGACAACGGGTCCGAGTTCAAGAACCTTCAAGTGGAGGAGTTCCTTAAGGAGGAAGGAATCAAGCACGAGTTCTCCGCTTCCTACACACCACAGCAAAACGGTGTGGTAGAGAGGAAGAACAGGACGCTCATAGACATGGCGAGGACGATGCTTGGAGAATTCAAGACGCCCGAGCGGTTTTGGTCGGAAGCTGTGAACACAGCTTGCCATGCTATAAACTGGGTCTACCTTCATCGCCTCCTCAAGAATACGTCGTACGAACTTCTAACCGGTAACAAACCCAACGTTTCATATTTTCGTGTATTTGGGAGTAAATGTTACATTCTAGTGAAGAAAGGTAGGAATTCCAAATTTGCTCCCAAAGCTGTAGAAGGGTTTTTGCTAGGTTATGACTCAAATACAAAGGCGTATAGAGTCTTCAACAAATCATCGGGTTTGGTTGAAGTCTCTAGCGACGTTGTATTTGATGAAACTAATGGCTCTCCAAGAGAGCAAGTTGATCTTGATGATGTAGATGAAGATGATGTTCCAACGGACGCAATTCGCACCATGGCAATTGGAGATGTGCGACCACAGGAACACAAAGAGCAAGATCAACCTTCTTCCTCAACGATGGCGCATCCCTCGACTCAAGATGAAGAACAGGTTCCTCAAGAGGAGGCGTGTGATCAAGGGGGAGCACAAGAAGAACAAGTTGTGGAGGAAGAAGCACCACGGGCCCCTCCAACTCAAGTTCGAGCGACGATTCAAAGGAATCATCCCATCGACCAGATTTTGGGTGATATAAGCAAGGGAGTAACTACTCGCTCACATCTAGCTAATTTTTGTGAGCATTACTCATTTGTCTCTTCTATTGAGCCTTTCAGGGTAGAAGAGGCCTTGCTAGATCCGGACTGGGTGTTGGCCATGCAGGAAGAGCTCAACAACTTCAAGCGAAATGAAGTTTGGACACTGGTGCCATGTCCCAAGCAAAACGTTGTGGGAACCAAGTGGGTGTTCCGCAACAAGCAAGACGAGCACGGGGTGGTGACACGAAACAAAGCTCGACTTGTGGCAAAAGGTTATGCCCAAGTCGCAGGTTTGGATTTCGAGGAGACTTTTGCTCCTGTGGCTAGGCTAGAGTCTATTCACATTCTATTAGCCTATGCCGCTCACCACTCTTTCAGGTTGTTCCAAATGGATGTGAAGAGCGCTTTCCTCAACGGGCCAATCAAGGAGGAGGTGTACGTGGAGCAACCCCCTGGCTTTGAGGATGAACGGTACCCCAACCACGTGTGTAAGCTCTCTAAGGCGCTCTATGGACTTAAGCAAGCCCCAAGAGCATGGTATGAATGCCTTAGAGATTTTCTAATTGCTAATGCTTTCAAGGTTGGGAAAGCCGATCCAACTCTTTTCACTAAGACTTGTGATGGTGACTTATTTGTGTGCCAAATTTATTTCGATGACATAATATTTGGTTCTACTAACCAAAAGTCTTGTGAGGAGTTTAGCAGGGTGATGACACAGAAATTTGAGATGTCGATGATGGGCGAGTTGAACTACTTCCTTGGGTTCCAAGTGAAGCAACTCAAGGACGGCACCTTCATCTCTCAAACGAAGTACACGCAAGACTTGCTCAAGCAGTTTGGGATGAAGGACGCCAAGCCCGCAAAGACTTCAATGGGAACCGACGGACATGTCGACCTCAACAAAGGAGGTAAGTCCGTTGATCAAAAGGCATACCAGTCCATGATAGGTTCCTTGCTTTACTTATGTGCTAGTAGACCGGATATTATGCTTAACGTTTGCATGTGTGCTAGATATCAATCCGACCCAAGGGAATGTCACCTTGTGGCCGTTAAGCGGATTCTTAGATATTTAGTTGCTACGCCTTGCTTCGGGATCTGGTATCCAAAGGGGTCTACCTTTGACTTGATTGGATATTCAGACTCCGATTATGCCGGGTGTAAGGTTGATAGGAAGAGTACATCAGGGACGTGCCAATTCCTAGGAAGGTCTCTAGTGTCTTGGAGTTCAAAGAAACAAACTTCTGTTGCCCTATCCACCGCTGAGGCCGAGTATGTTGCCGCAGGACAGTGCTGCGCGCAACTACTTTGGATGAGGCAAACCCTCCGGGACTTTGGCTACAATCTGAGCAAAGTCCCACTCCTATGTGATAATGAGAGTGCAATCTGCATGGTGGACAATCCTGTTGAACACAGCCGCACAAAGCACATAGACATCCGACATCACTTTTTGAGAGACCACCAGCAAAAGGGAGATATCGAAGTGTTTTATGTTAGCACCGAGAACCAGCTAGCCGATATCTTTACCAAGCCTTTAGATGAGAAGACCTTTTGCAGGCTGCGTAGTGAGCTAAATACCTTAGATTCGCGTAACTTGGATTGATCTATAACATACATGTGTTTTATGTCCTTGATCATGTTCCTTTATGCATATTCTTGCTTATTTATGGTGCTCAAGTTGTGCAAGGGATCCACGGACCTCACAAGTCCATGTGTGAATGATGCACATATTTAGGGGGAGAAATGCTACAACTTGGCCCTTTGAGACTAACCGTGTGCTTGAGTTTACTTAATTTAGTCTCAAAGGTGGATTGAAAGGGAAAGGTGAACTTGGACCATGCAAGACTTCCACTACACTCCCATGAGAGGGTAATTTACTCCAAGTTCATCTCCATGCTCTTATTGCCTTTTTACTCTTAATTGACGATTTTGGTGAGACAATGGGGTTTAAGGGCCAATAATGATCCCGTTTTGGTGCTTAATGCTAAAGGGGGAGAAATTAAGGCCAAAGCAAATGGATCAGCTACCACTTGAGAACTTTGAAAATAGTAGAGTTAGAACTTTTGATTTGTCAAAATACTCTTATTGTCAAAATTTGGTCTCTTATGGGGAGAATTTATGATTATGGGATAAAGGGGGAGTTTTTGGATCTTGATCATTTTCTCTCTTGGATTATCTCTCTTTATGCCCAAACAAGTGAGTTTGACTTAGAGATAGGAAAATGAATTTGATTTGCAAAAACAAACCAAGTGGTGGCAAAGAACGATCCAAATATGTCAAATCTTGTAAAAGACAATTTTTGTTCTCAATTACATTGATGTTGCACTTCTATTTGTTGCTTTTTGATGTGTTGGCATAAAACACCAAAAAGGGGGTGATTGAATGGGAAATGTGCCCTTGGGCCATTTTTAGTATATTTTTGGTGATTAAGTGCCCAACACATATTGAGTGAGTAATTATGTGCCAAATGATGGATGAAGTGCAAATCAACAAGAAGGTATGATTCTAGACTTAGTACATTAGTTTTTGTGTACTAATATATTTGTCTAAGTGCTAGAATCAGAGAAAAGAGAAAAAGGAAAAGACTTGGCTGGAGCAGCCAAGACTCAGCGCAGTCTGGCACACCGGACTGTCCGGTGGTGCACCGGACAGTGTTTGATGCGCTAGGCTGGCTTCTGGCGAACTGGCCACTCTCGGGAATTCATCGGCGGCGTACGACTATAATTCACTGGACTGTCCGGTGGTGCACCGGACTGTCCGGTGAGCCAACGGCCGCCAGCGCAATGGTCGGCCGCCAAATCCGCGGGCGACGCGTGGCCCGCTCCAACGGTAGGCAGGAGCCACCGGACCGTCCGGTGTGCACCGGACAGTGTCTGGTGCGCCAACGGCTACAATTCTGCAACGGTCGGCTTTGTCATTTCAGGAAGGCGATCTGCACCGGACCATGAACAGTGCCTGTCCAGTGGTGCACCGGACTGTCCGGTGCGCCACCCGACAGAAGGCAAGAATTGCCTTCCCAGATTGCCTCCAACGGCTCCTAGCTGCCTTGGGGCTATAAAATGGACCTCTAGGCGCATGGAGGAGCAACCCAAGCATTCTTTGATCATCTCTAAGCACCAAGACTCCATTCTCGTGCATTTGATTCTTTGTGATAGTGACTTGAGCTCTATTTGAGTAGAGAACTCCTCACGTTGTGTTGTGAGCTCAAGTTGTGGCTTGTGTGCGTGTTTGTGCTCGTGCTTTGAGTCTTGTGTGTGTTGCTCTCCCCTCCCTTACTTCCGTGCTTCTTTGTGATCATCAATTGTAAGGGCAAGAGGCTCCAAGTTGTGGAGATTCCTCGCGAACGGGAGATAGTAAAAGAAAAGAAAACACCGTGGTATTCAAGTTGATCAGTGGATCACTTGAAAGGGGTTGAGTGCGACCCTCGTCCAGCGGGATGCCACAACGTGGAGTAGGCAAGTGTTATACTTGGCCGAACCACGGGATAAATCACCGTTTCTCTTGTGCTTGTTTTCTTTGTGACCATTGTGTTTCACAAGATCTTGGTCCTTAGCCACTTGATTCTATTGAGCTAACACTTAACCAAGTTTTTTGGCTACAAGTTTTTGATTTTTACAGGATCACCTATTCACCCCCCCTCTAGGTGCTCTCATGCACCCCCCTTGGTAGAGCGAGCACTATGCCCCGACCCCCATTGATGACCCTCCGGCAAAGCCAACTATACCCCCAGGTTCATCTAATTAATCAGCTAAAGGCGTCCCATTCCACCCTCATGGTTGCACTATTATCCCGGGTGATCACTCCACGAACAGGTCCTTATGTAGAGGTACTCAGGGAAAATGGCCCGAGCCCCCTAAAATATCACAAGATCATCATCGGGATAACATCATCGTATCATAAATAATCACATCATGTTCATTGATTAAGTTGAAGCAATAGCATAAAGCTAACCATGATAACCCAAAAGGTAAACAAGAATAAGGTAAATACAGACTAGTCAATCCTTAGATTTAAATAATGTAATGCGGGACAGTGAATTATAAATAAATGGGATATGATGGGTCAGAGGACACTTGCCTTCACCAAACAGATGCTTAGGGTCTTCAACTTTGTAGAACTCGAAGAACTAACCACTTGGACACCAACGCTTGACCGTCGATTTCCTCGAATCTCGGAAACGAATCGCGATTTACTCGCAACGCGAAGCGAAGACGAACAGACACAAGCAAGCAAACAAAAATATATATATATATATATATATATATATATATATATATAAGAACATTACACCATACTAGATAAAATGTGATAAAAATACGTAGTATAAAATAGAGAGCGCTTCTACGGTTACGCGGGGATAAGAAACACGACGGTAGAAGCTACGGTCGAGAAGTCGTAACATTTACGCTACATAAGTAATAATCAGGACATTTAATTCGACAAGACCAAATATAAATTATAACTGCTATTTAGTTTTGATTAGACCTGCTACACCATCAGCTGCCAAATAAATAACTAATATAATTAGCACGAGAGATTCTAAGCGAGGTGAATTTACGACGCGCAAAACAATACGACAACGTGCAGACGACGCGCGGACACGCGTGACATAGCACGCTGACGACACACGAACAGTGCACGCGACCAGCGCGAATGATGCACGAATCAACACGTGACCACGAGCACATCATGCACGAACAACGCACAGACAACACGTGAACGACGCGCAAAGCATCACGCCACCGTGTGCTGAACAGCATGCGCGACAAACGAGAAAAACTAAATCGGTGACGTGTTTATACTAAACAAGTGTTAACTAAATAGAAAGTAAGTAAATTAATAGTAGCCATGTTAATATTTATTATAAAAGCCCAAGTTGAACGCTACATATTTAATCTAATTAGAATATTAATCTAATAAATATTAGTCGAGCGAACGTTAAGTATCTAAAATATATGACCCGACGAATTAACATTATTAACATGAGTCTTTATAAGTAAAAACAATTTATTATCACGCACAGACGTCGCGCGACACATGTGAATCGCGTGCGACAACATGCGCGAAACAGCACTGCGGCACACGAAACAATACACACGACAGCGCGCGACACGCGTGAGTCAACGCGACTACGCGCGCGAACAACACGATGACGCGCAAACGATGTCGTGCGCGAACAACAACCAACAAATAATTAGTTAAAAGTATTTAAGCGGGTAGTATTCGAGTTAATTAACTTTTATATTTATAAAAGCATGAGTTAAAACTATAGACTCATTCTAATTAAATTGTTATTTTAAATAACCGACAACTAAACAAGAAAAGACTAATTAGTGTGAGCGACTGAAAAGGAAATAGGGTCAAACCTTTTCCTATAAATGATTTTAGTGGTTGAATGCCCAACACAAATATTGGACTAACTAGTTTGCTCTAAATTATATATTCTACAGGTGCATAAAGGTTCAACACAAATAAAAAGATCAAGTTAGGGTTCAAAAAGAAAGGAGCAAAGAAACCGAAGAGAACCCTCGTCTGACGCACCGGACTGTCCGATGCGCCACCGGACAGTGTCCGGTGCGCCAGGGGCCGTACAGTATGAACTCTTCACCTTCGGGTTTCTCAGGTGCCGCTCCGCTATAATTCACCAGACTATCCGGTGTGCCACCGGACTGTCCGGTGCACCAAGCGGAGCAACGGCTAACAGCGCAATAGTCGTCTGCAAAAGCGTGAACAGTGAGTGAACATTACGCGCAGAAGTCAGAGCAGGCGTCAGAGGCGCACCGGACAGTGAACAGTGCCTGTCCGGCGCAGCACTGGACTGTCCGATGCGACATAAAGTCAGCGCTCCAGCGGTCCGAATCTTCAGAACCCTAACGGTTGGGTGACGTGGCTGGCGCACCGGACTGTCTGGTGCACCCTTCGACAGACAGCCTCCCCAACGGCTATGTGGTGGTTGAGGGCTATAAATACCCCCAACTACCACCACTCCAAGCATCCAAGTTTTTCAGACATCTCATTCAATACAAGAGCTAGTGCAATCAATACAAGACACAATTCAAAAGAATCAAAGCATCTCCAAGTCCCAAATCAATTCCAAACAACTAGTGACTAGAGAGAGTGTTTTGCTCGTGTTTTTTGAGCTCTTGTTCTTGGATCACTTTCTTCTTCCTCATTCTTGTTCTCAAGCAACTTGTAATCAAAGCAAGAGACACCAATTGTGTGGTGGTCCTTGTGAGGTCTAAGTGACCCGTTTAATTAAGGAGAAAGCTCACTCGGTCTAGGTGACCGTTTGAGAGAGGGAAATGGTTGAAAGAGACCGGTCTTTGTGACCACCTCAACGGGGACTAGGTTCTCAAGAACCGAACCTCGGTAAAACAAATCACCATGTCATCCGCTTTATTTCTTGGTTGATTTGTTTTCGCCCTCTCTTTCGGACTCGGTTTTTATTCTAACGCTAACCCCGACTTGTAGATTGTGCTTTAAGTTTATAAATTTCAGATTCTGCCTATTCACCCCCCTCTAGGCGACTTTCAATTGGTATCAAAGCCCGGTACTTCATTAAGAGTTTAACCACTCGAAGTGATGTCGGGAGATCTGAAAGGAAAATGTGCCCTTGGGCCATTTCTAAGTATTTTGGTGATTGAGTGCCAACACATGTGCTTAATTGTGAATTTATGTACATGGATGAACAAGGTGCAAATCATGAGATAAAGGTATGTTTCTAAGCCTTAGTACATTGGTTTTATGGACTAACATATTTGTCTAAGTGTTAGAAACAGAAAGAAGAAAAAGAGAAAAGGGGAGAGAAAGACTTGGCTGTGTGCAGCCAAGTCCCTGCTCGGTCTGGAGCACCGGACTGTCCGGTGTGCACCGGACAGTGTCCAGTGCGCCAGGCCTCCTCGGCGCGAACTGGCCGCTCTCGGGAATTCGCCGACGGCGTACGGCTATAATTCACCGGACTGTCCGGTGTGCACCGGACTGTCCGGTGAGCCAACGGTCGGCCAGGGCCAACGGTCGGCCGCGCAATCCGCGCGAGACACGTGGCCGAGCCAACGGTCGGGAAGGAACACCAGACTGTCCGGTGTGCACCGGACATGTCCGGTGCGCCAACTAAGCGCAGATCTGAAGCAGTCAGCAACGGTCAGAAGTGCTGTTTTTGGAAACAAATCGGGCACCGGACAGTGTCCGGTGTGCACCGGACTGTCCGGTGCGCCACGAGACAGAAGGCAAAGATGGCCTTCCAGATTTGTTCCCAACGGCTCCTAGCTGCCTTGGGGCTATAAAAGGGACCCCTTGGCGCATGGAGGAAGTACAAAAGCATTCCTTGAGCACTCTTGATCACTCACACATCAATCTTGCGCACTTGTTTGACATTCTAGTGATTTGAGCTCCGTTCTAGTGTGTTAGCCTCTTGAGCTCAAGTCTGGGCTTTGTGTGTGCGTATTCGCTGTGATCTTTGTGTTGTGTGTGAGTTGCTAATCCCTCCCTTACTCCGTGATTCTTTGTGAACATCATTTGTAAGGGCGAGAGGCTCCAAGTTGTGGAGATTCCTCGCAAACGGGATTGAGATAAGAACAACAAAACACCGTGGTATTCAAGTGAGTCTTTGGACCGCTTGAGAGGGGTTGATTGCAACCCTCGTCCGTTGGGACGCCACAACGTGGAAGTAGGCAAGCATTGGCTTGGCCGAACCACGGGATAAACCACTGTGTCTCTCTGTGTTTGATTCTTGTGGTATTGTGTTTTGTTGAAGACTTCACCTTAGCCACTTGGCATTAACTGTGCTAACGCTTAACAAGTTTTTGTGGCTTAAGTTTGAAGTTTTTACAGGATCACCTATTCACCCCCCCCCTCTAGGTGCTCTCAATTGGTATCGGAGCCGTTCTATTCACAAAGGGACTAACCGCCCGAATAGATGGATCCTAAGGGGAAGGGTATAGTGATCAACGACAAAAGAGAGAAGAAGAAGCAATACAAGAAGGCAAAAGGCGAGGCGCATCTAGGAAAGGAGTGGGACTCGGATTGCTCCTCCTCCGACTCCGACAACGAAGGACTCGCCGCCACTGCCTTCAACAAATCAGCTCTCTTCCCCAACGAGCATCTCACTTGCCTTATGGCAAGGGAGAAGAAGGTGAGTATTCAAGACTCCACTTATGCTTCATCTAGTGATAGTGAGTCTAGTGATGATGACATAGATTATTCTTGCTTGTTCAAGGGCTTAGATAGATCTAAGATAGAGAAAATCAATGAATTGATTAATGCATTGAATGAAAAGGATAGGCTTTTAGAAAAGCAAGAAGATTTATTGTATGATGAACATGATAAATTTGTAGAGGCACAAAAATCATATGCTTTAGAAGTGAAAAGAAATGAAATGCTTTCTAGTGAAATATCTTCCTGTCATGAAACCATTTCTACCTTAAGAAGTGTTAATATTGATTTAAGTGCTAAACTAGAAGTAGCTAGTAAATCAAATTCTTTTGTTGAACATGTTGAAATTTGTACTAGGTGTAAGGATTTTGATGTTAATGCTTGTAGTGAACACCTAGTTCTAATTTCCAAATTAAATGATGAAGTGGCTAGTCTTAATGCCCAACTTAAGACTAGCAAGAATGAAGTTGATAAAATAAAATTTGCAAGGGATGCCTACACGGTTGGTAGACACCCCTCAATTAAGGATGGGCTTGGCTTCAAGAGAGAAGCCAAGAACTTAACAAGCCATAAGGCTCCTGTCTTCGTCAAGGAGAAAGGGAAGGCCCCTATGGCAAATAGTGCTAAAAAGAACCATGCTTTCTTATACCATGATAGGAGACATGCTAGAAATGTTCATAATGATTTTGATTCACATGTTTATGATTCTCATGCCATGTTTGCCTCTAGTTCCTCTCATAAACATGATAGAAATATGAGTAGGAGAAATGTTGCGCATATGCCTAGGAGAAATATTGCTCATGTACCTAGAAAGAATGTTAGTCATGCTCCTAGAAAATTAATGAATGAACCTTCTACCATTTATTATGTTTGTAATGCTCCCTTTGCTATTTGTAGAAAGGGAAAGAAGGTTGTTGCTAGGAAATTAGGGGCTAGATGCAAGGGAGATAAAACTTGCATCTGGGTCCCTAAGAATATTTGTGCTAACCTTGCAGGACCCAACATGAGTTGGGTACCTAAGACCCAAGCCTAAATTTGCCTTGCAGGTTTATGCATCCGGGGGTTCAAGCTGGATTATCGACAGCGGATGCACAAACCATATGACGGGGGAGAAGAAGATGTTCACCTCCTACGTCAAAAGTAAAGATTCTCAAGATTCAATTATATTCGGTGACGGGAATCAAGGCAAGGTAAAAGGGCTAGGTAAAATTGCAATTTCTAATGAGCATTCTATATCAAATGTATTCTTAGTGGAGAGTCTTGGATATAACTTGCTATCTGTTAGTCAATTATGTCAAATGGGATATAATTGCTTATTTACGAATGTAGATGTGTCTGTCTTTAGAAGATGTGATGGTTCACTAGCCTTTAAGGGTGTACTAGACGGCAAGCTTTATTTAGTTGATTTTGCAAAAGAAGAGGCCGGTCTAGATGCATGCTTAATGGCTAAGACTTGCATGGGCTGGCTGTGGCATCGCCGCTTAGCACATGTGGGGATGAAGAACCTCCACAAGCTTCTAAAGGGGGAACACGTGATAGGTCTAACAAATGTTTATTTCGAAAAAGATAGACCTTGTGCAGCTTGTCAGGCAGGTAAACAAGTAGGAGGAACACATCACAGCAAGAACGTGATGACCACGTCAAGACCCCTGGAGCTGCTACACATGGATCTCTTCGGACCCGTCGCCTATCTAAGCATAGGAGGGAGTAAGTATGGTTTAGTTATTGTTGATGACTTTTCCCGCTTCACTTGGGTATTCTTTTTGCAGGATAAGTCTGAAACCCAAGGAACCCTCAAGCGCTTCCTCAGGAGAGCTCAAAATGAGTTTGAGCTCAAGGTGAAGAAGATAAGGAGCGACAACGGGTCCGAGTTCAAGAACCTTCAAGTGGAGGAGTTTCTTGAGGAGGAAGGAATCAAGCACGAGTTCTCCGCTCCCTACACACCACAACAAAATGGTGTGGTAGAGAGGAAGAACAGGACGCTAATCGATATGGCGAGGACAATGCTTGGAGAGTTCAAGACCCCCGAGTGTTTTTGGTCGGAAGCCGTGAACACGGCTTGCCACGCCATCAACAGGGTCTACCTTCACCGCCTCCTCAAGAAGACGTCATATGAGCTACTAACCGGTAACAAACCCAATGTATCGTACTTTCGTGTATTTGGGAGCAAGTGCTACATTCTAGTGAAGAAGGGTAGAAATTCTAAGTTTGCTCCCAAAGCTGTAGAAGGGTTTTTATTAGGTTATGATTCAAATACAAAGGCGTATAGGGTCTTCAACAAATCATCGGGTTTGGTTGAAGTCTCTAGCGACGTTGTATTTGATGAGACTAATGGCTCTCCAAGAGAGCAAGTTGTTGATTGTGATGATGTAGATGAAGAAGATGTTCCGGCGGCCGCTATACGAACCATGGCGATTGGAGACGTTCGGCCACAGGAACAGGATGAACGTGATCAACCTTCTTCCTCATCGACGGTGCATCCCTCACCTCAAGACGATGAACAGGTTCATCAAAAGGAGGCTTGTGATCAAGGGGGAGCACAAGATGATCAAGTGATGGAGGAAGAAGCGCAACCGGCACCTCCAACCCAAGTTCGAGCGATGATTCAAAGGGATCATCCCGTCGACCAAATTCTGGGTGACATCAGCAAGGGAGTAACTACTCGGTCTCGATTAGTTAATTTTTGTGAACACTACTCCTTTGTCTCCTCTATTGAGCCTTTCAGGGTAGAGGAGGCCTTGCTGGATCCGGATTGGGTGTTGGCCATGCAGGAGGAACTTAATAACTTCAAGCGCAACGAAGTTTGGACGCTGGTGCCTCGTCCCAAGCAAAATGTTGTGGGAACCAAGTGGGTGTTCCGCAACAAACAGGACGAGCACGGGGTGGTGACAAGGAACAAGGCTCGACTTGTGGCAAAAGGTTATGCCCAAGTCGCAGGTTTGGACTTTGAGGAGACTTTTGCTCCTGTGGCTAGGCTAGAGTCCATTCGTATCTTGCTAGCATATGCTGCTCACCACTCTTTCAGGTTGTACCAAATGGATGTGAAGAGCGCGTTCCTCAACGGGCCAATAAAGGAGGAGGTGTACGTGGAGCAACCCCCTGGCTTCGAGGATGAGCGGTACCCCGACCACGTGTGTAAGCTCTCTAAGGCGCTCTATGGACTTAAACAAGCCCCAAGAGCATGGTATGAATGCCTTAGAGATTTCTTAATTGCTAATGCTTTCAAGGTTGGGAAAGCCGATCCAACTCTTTTCACTAAGACTTGTAATGGTGATTTGTTTGTGTGCCAAATTTATGTCGATGACATAATATTTGGTTCTACTAATCAAAAGTCTTGTGAAGAGTTTAGCAGGGTGATGACGCAGAAATTCGAGATGTCGATGATGGGCGAGTTGAACTACTTCCTTGGGTTCCAAGTGAAGCAACTCAAGGACGGCACCTTCATATCCCAAACGAAGTACACGCAAGATCTGCTGAAGCGGTTTGGGATGAAGGACGCCAAGCCCGCAAAGACTCCGATGGGAACCGACGGACACACCGACCTCAACAAAGGAGGTAAGTCCGTTGATCAAAAAGCATACCGGTCAATGATAGGGTCTTTACTTTATTTATGTGCTAGTAGACCGGATATTATGCTTAGCGTATGCATGTGTGCTAGATTTCAATCCGATCCTAAGGAGTGTCACTTAGTGGCTGTGAAGCGAATCCTTAGATATTTAGTTGCTACGCCTTGCTTCGGGATCTGGTATCCAAAGGGGTCTAACTTTGACTTGATTGGGTACTCAGATTCCGACTATGCTGGATGTAAGGTCGATAGGAAGAGTACATCGGGGACGTGCCAATTCTTAGGAAGGTCCCTGGTGTCATGGAACTCTAAGAAACAAACCTCCGTTGCCCTATCCACCGCTGAGGCCGAGTACGTTGCCGCAGGACAGTGTTGTGCGCAACTACTTTGGATGAGGCAAACCCTCAGGGACTTTGGCTACAATCTGAGCAAAGTCCCACTCCTATGTGATAATGAGAGTGCTATCCGAATAGCGGAAAATCCTGTTGAGCACAGCCGCACAAAGCACATAGACATCCGGCATCACTTTTTGAGAGACCACCAGCAAAAGGGAGATATCGAAGTGTTTTATGTAAGCACCGAGAACCAGCTAGCCGATATCTTTACCAAGCCTTTAGATGAGAAGACCTTTTGCAGGCTGCGTAGTGAGCTAAATGTCTTAGATTCGCGGAACTTGGATTGAATTGTAGCATACATGTATTTATGCCTTTGATCATGTTCCTTCTGCATTTTGTTGCTTAATTATGGTGCTCAAGTTGTACAAACACTCCCTGGACCTCACAAGTCCGTTGCAAAGTGATGCACATGTTTAGGGGGAGATGTGTTACAACTTGACCCTTTGAGACTAACCATATGTTTGAGTTTGCTTGTGTTAGTCACAAAGGAGAATTGAAAGGGAAAAGGTGGACTTGGACCATGAAAGACTTCCACTGCACTCCGATGAGGGGTAACTTATTCCAAGTTCATCTCATGAACTCTTATTGCCATTTGCTCTTAATTGAAGATTTTGGTGAGGCAATGGGGTTCAAGTGCCACAATTGATCCCGTTTTGGTGCTTGATGCCAAAGGGGGAGAAAATAAAGGCCAAAGCAATAAATGGATCAGCTACCACTTGAGGCCAAAGCAATAAATGGATCAGCTACCACTTGAGAGATTTTGAAAATAGTAGAATAGAGTTTTTGGTTTGTCAAAATTCTTAAGTTGTCTCTCTTGTCAAAGTTGGCTTCTTGTGGGGAGAAGTAGTAATTATGGGAAAAAGGGGGAGTTTTTGAAATCCTTGATCAATCTCTTTTTGTAAGACTCTCTTTATGCTTAAACATGTGTGTTTAACTTAGAGATAGAGATTTGAGTTTGATTTGCAAAAACAAACCAAGTGGTGGCAAAGGATGATCCATATATGCCAAAATTGATTCAAAATAAATTTAAGTGTTATTTGAATTGAGTTTGCACTTGTTCTAGTGGCTTTATGTTGTGTTGGCATAAATCACCAAAAAGGGGGAGATTGAAAGGAAAATGTGCCCTTGGGCCATTTCTAAGTATTTTGGTGATTGAGTGCCAACACATGTGCTTAATTGTGAATTTATGTACATGGATGAACAAGGTGCAAATCATGAGATAAAGGTATGTTTCTAAGCCTTAGTACATTGGTTTTATGGACTAACATATTTGTCTAAGTGTTAGAAACAGAAAGAAGAAAAAGAGAAAAGGGGAGAGAAAGACTTGGCTGTGTGCAGCCAAGTCCCTGCTCGGTCTGGAGCACCGGACTGTCCGGTGTGCACCGGACAGTGTCCGGTGCGCCAGGCCTCCTCGGCGCGAACTGGCCGCTCTCGGGAATTCGCCGACGGCGTACGGCTATAATTCACCGGACTGTCCGGTGTGCACCGGACTGTCCGGTGAGCCAACGGTCGGCCAGGGCCAACGGTCGGCCGCGCAATCCGCGCGAGACACGTGGCCGAGCCAACGGTCGGGAAGGAACACCGGACTGTCCGGTGTGCACCGGACATGTCCGGTGCGCCAACTAAGCGCAGATCTGAAGCAGTCAGCAACGGTCAGAAGTGCTGTTTTTGGAAACAAATCGGGCACCGGACAGTGTCCGGTGTGCACCGGACTGTCCGGTGCGCCACGAGACAGAAGGCAAAGATGGCCTTCCAGATTTGTTCCCAACGGCTCCTAGCTGCCTTGGGGCTATAAAAGGGACCCCTTGGCGCATGGAGGAAGTACAAAAGCATTCCTTGAGCACTCTTGATCACTCACACATCAATCTTGCGCACTTGTTTGACATTCTAGTGATTTGAGCTCCGTTCTAGTGTGTTAGCCTCTTGAGCTCAAGTCTGGGCTTTGTGTGTGCGTATTCGCTGTGATCTTTGTGTTGTGTGTGAGTTGCTAATCCCTCCCTTACTCCGTGATTCTTTGTGAACATCATTTGTAAGGGCGAGAGGCTCCAAGTTGTGGAGATTCCTCGCAAACGGGATTGAGATAAGAACAACAAAACACCGTGGTATTCAAGTGAGTCTTTGGACCGCTTGAGAGGGGTTGATTGCAACCCTCGTCCGTTGGGACGCCACAACGTGGAAGTAGGCAAGCATTGGCTTGGCCGAACCACGGGATAAACCACTGTGTCTCTCTGTGTTTGATTCTTGTGGTATTGTGTTTTGTTGAAGACTTCACCTTAGCCACTTGGCATTAACTGTGCTAACGCTTAACAAGTTTTTGTGGCTTAAGTTTGAAGTTTTTACAGGATCACCTATTCACCCCCCCCCTCTAGGTGCTCTCAAGATCATGACCGGCGAGAAGGCCACAAGCCACGGGAAGGCTCCATCGAGGGAGTCCGGCAACAAGCTAAAGGAGGTATCACCTCCTCACAAGTCGCATCGGAGTCGTGACAAGAAAAAGAAGATGAAGAAAGTGGTCTACTACGAGACCGACTCTTCGTCGCCATCCACCTCCGGCTCCGACGCACCGTCCGTCACTTCTAAGCGCCATGAGCGCAAGAAGTATAGTAAGATGCCACTTCGTTATTCCCGTATTTCTAGACACACTCCTTTACTTTCCGTCTCACTAGGCAAACCACCGGTTTTTGATGGTGAAGATTATAATATGTGGAGTGATAAAATGAGGCATCACCTAACCTCACTCCACGCTAGCATATGGGACATTGTTTAGTTTGGAGCGGAGGTACCATCGGTGGGGGATGAAGGCTATGATTCAGACGAGGTCGCCCAAATCAAGCACTTTGATTCCCAAGCAACTACTATACTCCTCGCCTCTCTATGTCGAGAGGAGTATATAAGGTGCAAGGATTGAAAAGTGCCAAGGAGATTTGGAACGTGCTCAAGACCGTGCACGAAGGAGATGAGGTGACCAAGATCACCAAGCGGGAGACGATCGAGGGGGAGCTCGGTCGATTCGTCCTCAACCAAGGAGAGGAGCCACAAGCGATGTACAACCGGCTCAAGACCTTGGTGAACCAAGTGCGCAACCTCGGGAGCACCAAGTGGGATGACCATGAAATGGTCAAGGTTATTCTAAGATACCTTGTTTTTCGCAATCCTACTCAAGTGCAATTAATTCGTGGGGATCCTAGGTACAAATTAATGTCTCCCGAGTAAGTTATAGGAAAGTTCGTGAGCTTTGAATTGATGATCAAAGGCTCCAAACTAATTATCAACTTGGAGCAAGGCAGCACCTCCACACCCGAGGTGCAACCCGTCGCATTCAAAGCGACGGAGGAGAAGAAAGAAGAGTCTACATCAAGTAGGCTCCCCATTGATGCCTCTAAGCTTGACAATGAGGAGATGGCGCTCATCATCAAGAGCTTCCGTCAAATCCTCAAACAAAGGAAGGGGAAGGATTACAAGCCCCGTTCCAAAAGGGTGTGCTACAAATGTGCTAAGCCCGGTCATTTTATCACTAAATGTCCTATGTCTAGTGATAGTGACAGGGGCAATGACAAGAAGGGAATGAGGAAGGAAAATAAAAGGTACTACAAGAAGAAGGGTGGTGATGCCCACGTGTGTCGGGAATGGGACTCCGATGAGAGCTCCACCGACTCCTCCTCCGACGAGGATGCTGCCAACATTGCCGTCAACAAGGGCCTTCTCTTCCCCAACATCGGCCACAAATGTTTCATGGCAAAAGACGACAAAAAGAAGAAGGTAAAATCTATAGCCTCCACAAAATATACAACATCTAGTGATGAGGCTAGCTCTAGTGATGATGAAGAGAATTTGCTTACCCTTTTTGCCAACCTTAACATGCAACAAAAAGAAAAATTAAATGAATTGATAGGTGCTATTCATGAGAAGGATGAACTCTTGGATAGCCAAGAGGAATTCCTTATTAAGGAGAATAGAAAGCATGTTAAGGTGAAGAACGCTTATGCTCAGGAAGTAGAGAAAAATGAACATTTGACTAAGGAGCTTAGCATTTTCCATGACACTATTTCCAACCTTAGAACTGAAAACACTAATTTATTTGCTAAGGTTGAGAAGTTAGATGATTGTAATAATTCAATTATCAGTCTTAGGAATGAAAATGCTAATTTAATTGCAAAGATTGATAAGTTGAATGAATCTCTTTCTAGCCTTAAAATTGAGAATGATAAATTAATTTCTAAGGCTAAAGATTTAAGTGTTTGCAATGATTCTATTTCCTGTCTTAGAAATGAGAATGCCATATTACATGCTAAGATAGAAGAATTAAATGCTTGCAAACCCTCTACATCTACTGTTGATCATGTCACTATTTGTACTAGATGTAGATACATTAATGTTGATGCTATTCATGATCACATTGCTATGATTAAACAACAAAATGATCATATAGCTAAACTAGATGCTAAAATTGTCGAGCATGAACTAGAGAATGAAAAATTTAAATTTGCTCGTAGCATGCTTTATAATGGGAGACGCCCTGGCATTAAGGATGGCATTGGTTTCCAACAGGGAGGCAATGTCAAGCTTAATGCCCCCAAGAAATTATCTAATTTTGTTAAGGGTAAGGCTCCCATGGTTCAGGATAACGAGGGTTACATTTTATATCCTGCTGGTTATAGTGAGCATAAGATTAGGAGAATTTATGCTAGGAAGTCTCATTCTGTTTCTCACCATGCTTATATGTATAAGAATGAGGCATCTAGCTCTAGGCAATCAACCCATGTTAAATTGCCTAAAAAGAAATCTCCTACTGCATCAAATGAGCCTATTATTTCTTTTAAGACTTTTGATGCATCATATGTTTGAACTAACAAATCAGGCAAAGTAGTTGCCAAATATGTTGGGGCCAAACACAAAGGCTCAAAGACTTGTGTTTGGATGCCCAAGGTGCTTGTTTCTAACGTCAAAGGACCCAAGACTGTTTGGGTACCTAAGAACAAGACCTAAATTGTTTTGCAGGTTTATGCATCCGGGGGCTCAAGTTGGATCATTGATAGCGGATGCACAAACCACATGACTGGGGAGAAAAGGATGTTCTCCTATGAGAAAAACCAAGATCCCTAAAGAGCTATCACATTCGGGGATGGAAATCAAGGTTTGGTCAAAGGACTTGGTAAAATTGCTATATCTCCTGACCATTCCATTTCCAATGTTTTTCTTGTAGATTCATTAGATTATAACTTGCTTTCTGTTTCTCAATTATGCAATATGGGTTACAACTATCTTTTTACAGATGTAGGTGTTACTGTCTTTAGAAGGAGTGATGATTCAGTAGCATTTAAGGGAGTGTTAGAGGGTCAGCTATACTTAGTTGATTTTAATAGTGCTAAACTCAACACTTGTTTAATTGCTAAGACTAATATGAGTTGGCTCTGGCATCGCCGACTAGCCCATGTTGGGATGAAGAATCTCCACAAACTTCTAAAGAGAGAGCACATTTTGAGACTAACAAATGTTCATTTTGAGAAAGATAGGGTTTGTAGTGTATGTCAAGCAGGAAAGCAAGTTGGTGCCCATCATCCACACAAGAGCATCATGACAACAGATAGGCCACTGGAGCTACTCCACATGGATCTATTTGGGCTGATAGCTTACATAGGCATCAGCGAGAGTAAGTACTGTCTAGTAATTGTGGATGACTATTCTCGCTTCACTTGGGTGTTCTTTTTGTAGGAAAAATCTCAAACCCAAGAGACCTTAAAGGGATTCTTGAGACGGGCTCAAAATGAGTTCAGATTAAGGATCATAAAATAAGAAGCGATAATGGGACGGAGTTCAAGAATCCACAAATAGAAGGCTTTCTTGAGGAGGAGGGCATCAAGCATGAGTTCTCTTCTCCCTACACACCTCAACAAAATGGTGTAGTGGAGAGGAAGAATATAACTTTACTTGACATGGTGAGGACCATGCTTGATGAGTACAAGACTCCGGACCGGTTTTGGGCAAAAGCAATCAACACTGCTTGCTACTCCATCAACCGACTCTACCTTACGAATCCTCAAGAAGACATCTTATGAACTCCTAACCGGTAAAAAGCCCAATGTTTCATATTTTAGAGTCTTTGGTAGCAAATGTTTTATTCTTGTTTAAAGAGGTAGAAAATCTAAATTTGCTCCTAAGGTTGTAGAAGGCTTTTTACTAGGATATGATTCAAACACAAGGGCATATAGAGTCTTTAACAAGTCCACTGGACTAGTTGAAGTTTCTTGTGATATTGTGTTTGATGAGACTAATGGCTCCCAAGTGGAGCAAGTTGATCTTGATGAATTAGATGATGAAGAGGCTCCATGCGTCACGCTAAGGAACATGTCCATTGGGGATGTGTGTCCTAAGGAATCCAAAGAGCCTCCACAAGCACAAGATCAACCATCATCTTCCATTCAAGCATCTCCACCAACCCAAGATGAGGATCAAGCTCAAGAAAATGAAGTAGAAGATGAGCCACCTCAAGAAGAGGGCAATGATCAAGGGGAGATGAAGAAAATCAATACAAGGAAGATGATCAAGAGATTCAGGATCAAAGACCGCCACACCCAAGAGTCCACCAGGTGATTCAAAGAGATCACCCCGTGAACTCCATTCTTGGTGACATCCATAAGGGGGTAACTACTCGTCTCGAGTCGCACATTTCTGTGAACATTACTCTTTTGTGTCCTCTATTGAGCCATACATGGTGGAGGATGCACTAAGAGATTCGGATTGGGTGCTGGCAATGCAAGAGGAGCTCAACAACTTCACAAGGAATGAGGTATGGCATTTGGTTCCACGTCCTAACCAAAATGTTGTAGGTACCAAATGGGTATTCTGCAACAAGCAAGACGAGCATGGTGTGGTCATAAGGAACAAAGCCCGACTTGTGGCCAAGGGTTATTCACAAGTTGAAGGTTTGGATTTTGATGAAACTTATGCACCCATAGCTAGGCTTGAGTCAATTCGCATATTACTTGTCTATGCTACTTACCATGGCTTCAAGCTTTATCAAATGGACGTGAAGAGTGCCTTCCTTAATGGGCCTATCAAGGAAGAGGTCTATGTTGAGCAACCTCCCTGCTTTGAGGATAGTGAGTATCCTAACCATGTGTATAAACTCTCAAGGGCGCTTTATGGGATCAAGAAAGCCCCAAGAGCATGGTATGACTGTCTGTGAGATTTTCTCGTCACTAATGGCTTCAAAGTCGGAAAAGTCGATCCTACTCTCTTTACTAAAACTGTTGCAAATGATTTGTTTGTATGCCAAATTTATGTTGATGATATCATATTTGGGTCTACTAACAAATCTACTTGTGAAGAGTTTAGTAGGATCATGGTACAAAAATTCGAGATGTCAATGATGGGGGAGTTGAGATATTTCTTAGGATTCCAAATCAAGCAACTCCAAAACGGCACCTTCATCAGCCAAACCAAATACATTTAAGACATTCTTAAGAAGTTTGGAATGAAGGATGCCAAGCCCATCAAGACACCCATGGGAACAAATGGGCATCTCGACCTCGACACGGGAGGTATATCTGTAGATCAAAAGGATTACCGGTCGATGATAGGATCTTTACTCTATTTATGTGCATCTCGACCAGATATTATGCTTTCCGTATGCATGTGTGCAAGGTTCCAAGCCGATCCTAAGGAAATTCACCTTAGGGTCGTGAAGAGAATCATGAGGTACTTAGTTTACACTCCTAAGTTTAGGCTTTGGTACCCCAGGGGATCAACCTTTGATTTGATAAGATATTCCGATGCTAATTGGGCAGGGTGTAAAATTGATAGGAAGAGCACATCAGGGACTTGTCAGTTTCTGGGGAGATCCCTGGTGTCTTGGGCTTCAAAGAAACAAAATTCAGTAGCCCTATCAACCGCCGAAGCCGAGTATATTGCCGCGGGCCATTGTTGTGCGCAATTGCTTTGGATGAGCCAAACCCTCAGAGACTATGGCTACAAATTGAGCAAAGTCCCTCTCCTATGTGACAATGAGAGTGCTATCCGCATGGCGGAGAATCCCATTGAGCACAACCGCACTAAGCACATAGACATTCGGTGTCACTTTTTGAGGGATCACCAACAAAGGGGGGATATCGAGATAGCCTATATAAACACCAAGGATCAATTAGCTGATATCTTCATCAAGCCTTTAGATGAGAAAACCTTTAGCAAACTTAGGAATGAGATAAATATTCTTGATTCTCGGAATTTTGATTGATACATTGCACACATTGTTCGTTTATATACCTTTGATCATATCTCTTTCATTTGCTACGACTAATGTGTTTTCAAGTGTATATTTATGCTAAGTCATAGATTGAAAGGGAAATAGAGTACTCGACGAAGACAAGGCTTCCACTCCACTCAACTGGTATCATTTACATTTCGTCGTTACTCCACATCACTCTCACATTGGTATAATCTTTCACTCATATCTTGTTTACCAAAGGGGGAGAAAACATTTAAAGGGCTCTCAAAGTCTCTGTTTTTGGCGATTAATGCCAAAGGGGGAGAAAGGATCTAGCCCAAAGCAAAAGGACCGCACCACCACCAAATTTTAAAATAAAGTTTTCAAATTGGTATCTTAAAGTGTTTTCAAAAGGGGAGAAAGTCTTTAGTATTTTCAAAAATTGGAAAAACCCTCTTGAACACTAAGGGGAGAATTTCATTCAGGGGGAGTTTTGCTTAGTCAAAGGAAAAGCATTTGAAAAAGGGGGAGAAATTTCAAATCTTGAAAATGCTTCTTGCAATCTTATTCATATACCTTTGACTATTTGCAAAAGGATTATGAAAAGACGTTTCCAAAGAATTTGCAAAAACAAAACAAGTGGTGCAAGCGTGGTCCAAAATGTTAAATAAAAGAAAGCAATCCATGCATATCTAGTAAAATCACAAATTGGTTTAATTCTAAGCAACCTATGCACTTACAATATGCAAACTAGTTCAATTCTGCACTTATACATTTGCTTTGGTTTGTGTTGGCATCAATTACCAAAAAAGGGGAGATTGAAAGGGAAATAGGGTCAAACCTTTTCCTATAATTGATTTTGGTGGTTGAATGCCCAACACAAATATTGGACTAACTAGTTTGCTCTAGATTATATATTCTATAGGTGCATAAAGGTTCAACACAAACCAATAAAAAGATCAAGTTAGGGTTCAAAAAGAAAGGAGCAAAGAAACCGAAGAGAACCCTGGTCTGGTGCACCGGACTATCCGGTGTGACAACGAATAGTGTCCGGTGCACCAGGAGCCGTACAGTCTGAACTCTTCACCTTCGGGTTTCTCAAGCGCCACTCCGCTATAATTCACCAGACTGTCCGGTGTGCCACCGGACTATCCGGTGCACCAAGCGGAGCAACGGCTAACAACGCAACGGTCATCTGTAAAAGCGTGGACAGTGCGCGTAGAAGTCAGAGCAGGCGTCAGAGGCGCACCGGACAGTGAACAGTGCCTGTCCGGTGCAGCACTGGACTGTCCGGTGCGACATAAAGTCAGCGCTCCAAAGGTCAGAATCTTCAGAACCCTAACGGTTGGTTGATGTGGCTAGCGCACCAGACAGTGTCCGATGGCGCACCGGACTGTCCGGTGCGCCCTTCGACAGATAGCCTCCCCAACGGCTATGTGGTGGTTGAGGGCTATAAATACCCCCGAACCACCACCACTCCAAGCATCCAAGTTTTTCAGACATCTCATTCAATACAAGAGCTAGTGCAATCAATACAAGACACAATTCAAAAGAATCAAAGCCTCTCCAAGTCCCAAATCCACTCCAAACAACTAGTGACTAGAGAGAGTGTTTTGCTCGTGTTCTTTGAGCTCTTGTTCTTGGATCGATTTCTTCTTCCTCATTCTTGTTCTCAAGAAACTTGTAATCAAAGCAAGAGACACCAATTGTGTGGCGGTCCTTGTGAGGTCTAAGTGACCCGTTTGATTAAGGAGAAAGCTCACTCAGTCTAGGTGATCGTTTGAGAGAGGGAAAGGGTTGAAAGAGACCCGGTATTTGTGACCACCTCAATGGGGACTAGGTTCTCAAGAACCAAACCTCGGTAAAACAAATCACCATGCCATCTGCTTTATTTCTTGGTTGATTTATTTTCGCCCTCTCTTTCGGACTCGGTTTTTATTCTAACGCTAACCCCGACTTGTAGATTGTGCTTTAAGTTTATAAATTTCAGATTCCGCCTATTCACCCCCTCTAGGCGACTTTCAGTGAACCTAACAAAAATATTAAATAACACGCGGACAATACGAAACAGCGCACAAGGGCGATGGCTACAACGGCGCACGACAGCTCGCTCGACCGAGCGAGGGCACCCGACAAGCACAGCACGACGACATAGCGCGTATAGAGCGGGCAACGGCGAGGCGAGTGGCGCGCATGCGTGCACGCACGGGGGGGGGGGGGGGGTAGACAAACGAGTTCTAGGGGGTAGATGGAGGGGTAGAAGGACGCCGTCAGAGTCCCGACGACGTGCTGTGCATATACGAAAGCGAGTGCGCGCTAGCTACGAGGATGTGTTTGGGGCTGCAGTGTGAGTGGTTCGACGAATCGTGCCGTGCGGGGGCCGTGTGTAGGGTAGACGCGTGCTGCCCAACTCGACGAGCTAGGGTACGCATATGGCTAGACGACGAACAACGAATGACACGCACAAGGGTTGGATCGAAGGCACGCAGGTTGCGCAACGACCACTCCGAACCGGTGACGTCGAGGCTTAGAGCAGGGACGGCTTCGCTGGCTGTTCGCCGAAGCCGACTAGGACACTGGCTGAGAGACGGTGAGGGTAACGATGAGCAGGAGAGCTGGGGCCTGGCGTTGAGCTCCCAGGGGCTGTGCCACGGTCGGCTGAGCCGCAGACTCGTGCACGAAGGGGAGGGTAGGGGCTGTTGGTCGCTGTGCGTGGGGACACGACCTCGGACTCGCCTAGCGAGGGCGCTAGCTATCGGTGGATCCGAGGCGCAGCGACAGTTGCCCGCACGCACGTGCGCGACCATGGGTGAGGCAGCGACGACTGGACGGATGGCGGCGTGTAGGGGGCTCGACTGTGGAGCCTTGCCACCGCAACGGGCTCGGTCAAGGCCGCCCATGGCGAGCGTAGAGAAGGGCATGGGAGAGAGAGGGGTAAGCGAGGGATGCACCTCACAACGATGAACACCAGTGGGAGCACGGACGACGACACATGGAGCTTCGGCAGTCGACGCGACGTGAGCTCCGGACGGGTCGGCGAGGGCCGACCACGACGCCGCTGCGCTGGGCAACGAGCCGCGCCAGGCTGCCACGCGCAAGGGCTAGGGCCGGCCAAGCAAGGCCATAGCCGCGCCAGCTGCGGGCTGGCAGCCATGGCTGCACACCGCAGAGGGGCACCGGCTCGTCGTATGCCCTGTGCCTAGGGAGAAAGAGGGAGGGAGCGCTGGTTGGGGGAGGGGAAGGAGTAGAGGCGCTGGGCGAGGTGGCTGGCATCATGGGCGGGGTGAGTGGGGAGAGGTGGTTGGGAGAAGACTATCAGAAGATGGGGTGGCCTGGTGGGTGGGGCCCACACGCAGGCGGCGGCGGCTGGTCATCCACGCATGCGTGCGGCGCTAGGGCACGCGAGGCAGGAATGGGCCAAGGCCACCGCGCGAGGCATGTTCACGCTAGGCTGAACGTGGGGTGGGCCAGGGAAAGGAAGGGCACGTGGCCGTGTGGGAGAGACAGGCCGTGAGGAGGGACGCTGGCCGGGTGGGCCGCGCGAGCGCGGGCCCAGGGGGAAGGGGAGAAGGAGAGTTGGGCCTGCTGGGATCTTGGGCTTCTTTCTCTCTTCTCCTTTTTCTATATTATGCTCATCAAATTTATATAAAAAAGAACCACATATTAAATGGATACACTCCAAAACAAAACATAAGACCAAAACAAATATATTCCTATATGATGAACCAATCATTATTTCCCATAGGGTTTTATTAATAACTATATTTTGAAGTAAAATTCTCTATTGTTTGGAAGGAAAAGAATAAAGAAGCGAAAAGAAAGAGGAACAAGAAGGTAACACCTAAATTTGATGGATATTAGAAAAGAATTTTTTATACCCTCAAATTCAGGGTGTTACAAATCTAACCCCCTTAACAAGAATCTCGCCCTCGAGATTCAAGAAGAAGTTAGCAAGAAAATGAGATTGGTTCATCGGTTTTTTTCATAGCTGCTTCTGACTCAACTTTGACTCTAGAAACTTTAACTTGCGGACTGGTTTGCTTTGACTTTCAGATGCTTGAGACCGATCGATGCAATTCTTAAGGATCTCTTGGACCTGTGGGTTATGGGCCCACACACGCTTCCGCTGCGCCACTCTGATCTTGTTGGTTGATGTTGATCGCATTGTCTTCATTGGGGTTAGCGGCTAACCCCCTTAATAGGAGCGTTGATATGCATTTGTTGAAGATGCTACCGACTCTGACCTTGACTGATTAAGAGAGGTTGGAGGTTGCCAACCGGATAGGTGAAAGAAGGAAGGGTATAAATAGAAAAGGTAAGCATTGATGGATTAAAGAGAGAAAAGGGATAGCACCCATCTACCAAACTCTATGGCACTCAGCTAGTAAACTGATGTCATTGCGGACCAAGGGCCACGACACATCAACACTCATCACAAAGAAGCAAATCAGTCATCACACAAGGACAAGCGTCACAAGCATTCGGCAACAAACATCTCATTGCTACACGTTAATGTTAACTAGATGGTGGTCTTTCCTTACAAAGGGGAAACTACTCTAAGGCTATCGAAAGGCAAGGGAATAATAAGACATGCAGGATAGGGGCATGAGCATAATAAATGATGGAGCTAAAGCAAGAATTGTAACCGATAGGGAGAGAATGCAACCAAGGTTAGGGTAGGTAAATTACCATTCTCAAATCGAGATGGGAAATATGATAATTTAAAAGGTAGGCATAAGATAAGCATCATGGAAAGTTCTAGTGGTTACAAAGGTACAGGAGGTAACAGGCAAAAGCACACCAAAAGATCGAGTTAAGACAAGACTTGCAACACGACAGAGGAATAGGGAACAAACAAGAGCGGGGAGGGGTAAGACAACACTCTTGAACTGAAATGGGGGAGGACGCTTTAAAATATGGGTACATAATAAGCATCAAGGTAAAGATCGAGGGATGACAAGGGTTACGGTGATAACGGACAAACACACAACAAAGGATGCATTTTAGACAAAACTTGCAAGGTGTCAAAGAAGGGGGGAGCAGTCAATGATGAAATAGATGAGGCATTATCCCCGAACAAGGATGGAAAAGAGGAGGCTTCAAAGGGTATCTTCAAGGTAAGCAGGAAGGCAAGGGTATAGATATCACGAGGGTTTTAAAGGTGATAACGGACAAAGATGTAGGAGAGGAGGTAAATAGGCATAAGACAAAGGATATAAGTACCATAAAGGATAGAGTTAAGATAGAACCCGCAAGTGGAAAAGAAGAGGGTACGTCCAAGGGCCAGATAGGTAAATTGTCACTCTTAAATTGAGGTGGAAGGGAGGGGATTTGTAAAGAGTAGGAATAAAGATGAGTATCAAGGCAAGATCGATGGACGACAAGGTGAGGGTGATAGCAAATAGAAACACCTCAAGGGATGGAATTAACACAAAACTTGTAAGGCGACAAGAAGTAAAAAGAAATCAAGGGGGAGGTAGGTACCTCGCAACTCTCAAACTAGGTTGAAAGAAAGGGAAGGCTTTTAAAGGACAAGTTCAAGGTAAGCATTTATGTAGAAGACATAAATATTGCAAGGGTCAAACGCAATAACAGACAAGGATATGAGAGAACAGATGAAGGCATAGAAGAGCTAGTGGTATGAGTATAACAAAGAACGGAGTGGCACCCAAGCTTACATGCGGTAAAGAAGAGGATATTGCCAAGGGTGAGATAAGCAAAACACCGCTCTCAAATTGGGATAAGAGATTGGAGATATTAGAGAACAGACATAGTGTAACTACCAAGGTAAGATCGAGATATGAGAAAGGTAAAGGTAATACCCAATCAGAGCATAACAAAAGGATGGAGTTAAAAACTCGCAAGCGACAAAGATGAGGGTACGACCAAGGGAAAAATAGGTGAAGTACAACGCTCAGATTAAGATGAAAAGAGGAGATTTTAAAGGGCAGGTATAAGATAAACATCAAGGTAAGATATAGAGTTGATAAGGGTAAAGATGATAATCGTGAAAAGCATAACCAAGGTTAGAGTTAAGGCAAGCCTCACGAGGTGGCGAAGTGAAGAAAACAATCAAGGGTAAGATATGTATGGTTCCAACAGAAGGGTTGAAGTAAAATTTCTTTACTGAGGGAAGTTAAAAGGAATTAACGAGATCACCAAGGATGTGCAAAATAAAATGACCGCTCATGGATCATTAAGAAACAAGGGTGGTCAAGGGCATGTTAACTGAAATGTCTTAAACAAACGTTGGGGTATGAAGATAAGCATACATGAAAATATAAGAGTATGCAAGACTAAGGATATGAGCATACTAAGACCAGGGGAATATAAATTGTTGAAAGATAACGACTTAACAATGGAATAGGAAGGGATCTCAAAAGATAGGAATGCATGGACACATAAACTGAACTATTTAAATAGGTAGTAGAGGTACAAGGGTAAGTACTTTGAATCAAGGGATAAGGGTATTAAAATGCAAGGATACGAGCATGTCAATACCAATGGAATAGATATGGTCACATGGTAGCAATTTAATAATGGAAGAGAAAAGAATCCTAAAAGACAAGAAGGTTATGGTCAGGGGGCATCTACAAAGGTGTCGCAAGCACAAGAGTGAGATCAGATCTAATAGATTGAGAGAAGTATAGATCATACTAGAATAAAATACTTTTCGCAAGGGGGCATATAGGAGCACAACATAGAATTAGTCGAGGTGATTAATATTTTGAAGCAGAATCAAGGATGAGGTGATGTAATAATCAATAAGTCCTTGAACGACCAATGGTACTCTAGGTCAACGGTCCTACAGTCAGCAAGGCTTTGATACCACTTATGTCACACCCAGTTTTGGAAGGCAAACTGAATGCGAACCATGTACGTGCCAGGATCAGAAATTCATGTACACAACGATTACATAAATGACTCATCATATCACAATGCTTCGAATAACAATAAAGAATAAGTAATAATATTAAAGACTAGAGTCATTTACATAATATGAATCAAAGTGCACATAATAGAAACATAGCCAATGTAAATAAACCCACCATAGGCAGCCGACTGGGGGAGGTCGCTAGCCTAATCCTTGAACTCGCCAAAGTCGTGGAACTCCTGGAGATCCGCCTCGACACCTTCTTCTTTACCTGAGCATAGATTGCACCAAAGCCAACCTGGTGTTTTGTGAAAGCAAGGGTGAGTACACATCAACGTACTCAGCAAATTTCCTGTTTGGCTGAGGTGGACTAGCTTTATGTGGAGTTAAGCTCAAGCAGTTGCTTTTAGTTGGTCAGATATTTATTATTAGTGGAAGCCAAGTTTTATCATATAACCAACCCGTGAACCATTTCCTCATCGAGGAAAAATATTATCATCATCGAGCCAAAACCATAAATAAAACCATTGTATCTCTAATCAAAGAGGATCCCAAGGCCTCTCATAACCGTAAGCACGACTGATATATCAGTTTCTAACCCTCTGTAGAGGTCGCATACTTTACCCACGAGTCACGATTCCCTTTCTGTCCAGGGAGAGCTAATCCCCATTGACCACTACCTAGGTGGCCTGACAGGGTATCACTACGTAGCCTTTACAAAGACTCCCCTGGTACATAGCTGCTCGTAAGGTTTTGCCAGTCGTACAAACGCAGTACATCTCCCCAAGGTGGGTGACTAACAAAACCAAATCGAATGAACCTTTGCACCCCCTTGGCAGAGCGAGCACTATGCCTAGGCCCCCATTGACGGCCCTCCGGCAAAGCCAACTATACCCCCAGGTTCATCTAATTAATCAGCTAAGGGCGTCCCATTCCACACTCATGGCTGCACTGTTATCCCGGGTGGTCACTCCACGAACAGGTCCTTACGGAGATGTACTCAGGGAAAATGGCCCGAGCCCCCTAAAATATCACAAGATCATCATCGGGATAATATCATCGTATCATAAATAATCACATCATGTTCATTGATTAATTAAAAGCAATAGCATAAAACTAACCATGATAACCCAAAAGGTAAACAAGGATAAGGTAAATACAGACTAGTCAATTCTTAGGTTTAAATAATGTAATGCGGGACAGTGAATTACAAATGAATAGGACATAATGGGTCAGAGGACACTTGCCTTCACCAAACAAATGCTTAGGGTCTTCAACTTTGTAAAACTTGAAGAACCTAACCACTTGGACACCAACGCTTGACCGTCGATTTCCTCGAAGCTCGGAAACGAATCATGATCTACTCGCAACGCGAAGCGAAGACGGACAGGCACAAGCAAACAAACGCACACACACACACAGAGACACACACATATATATAAGAACATTACACCATACAAGATAAAATATGATAAAAACATGTAGTATAAAATAGAGAGCACTTCTACGGTTACGCGGGGATAAGAAACGCGACGACCGAAGCTACGGTCGAGAAGTCGTAACGTTTACTCTACGCAAGTAATAATCAGGACATTTAATTCGACATGACCAAATATAAATTATAACTGCTATTTAGTTTTGATTAAACCTATTACACCATCAGCTGTCAAATAAATAACTAATATAATTTGTCGGCGTTTCAACGCCTGGGGGGTCCCTGGACCGACGAGTGAATTGTCGCTGGGTGTCCCTGCCCAGATGGGTTGGCGCGGGATGGAACACAAGATGTGGGACAAGCCTTGTATTATCCTGCACCAGGGGTGCCGCTTGCAGTAGGGGTTACAAGCGCGTCGCGTGAGAGAGAGAGAGAGGGACACAGAGCTCGTCCGCCGCTTCCCTCACGCGAACCCCCCTCAGGGTGGCCCTGGACCTCCCTTTTATAGAGGCAAGGAGAGAGTCCAGACGTACAACGGGGGGCGTAGCTATGCGCTAACGTGTCCGACAGTGGAGTGCCTAAGCCCTGTGTACATGCCAACGTGGCCGTTGGGGGAGAGCTTGGGCCCTGTACATGTGATGGCATGGCCATCGGAGGAGCGCCTGAGTCTTGTAGGAGCACAGCTGGCAGCGCGGCGAGGATCCTGCTGACGTCTCCTTGCTGTCGTAAGGGGCTGAAAGCCACTGGCGTCATGGCGCACGTGGGGCACCATCATTACCCGTCGCCGGGGTAAGCTAGATGGGACGCCGGTCTTGTTCTTCCTAGCCTGAGCAGGCTAGGAATAGGGAAATGATGTATCCCCTTTAGCGCGGTCGGTCCGAGCCCAGGGTCGGTCGAGGCGGAGACTTCTCTTGAGGCCGAGGCCGGGGTCGGGCGAGGACGCGATCCCTCCTGAGACCGGGGTCGAGGCCGAGTCCGGGGGTCGGGCGAGGCGGAGATCTCCTCCTAAGGCCGGAGTGTGAGGTCGGGCGAGGCGGAAACCTCCTCCCGAGGCCAGAGCGTGAGGTCGGGCGAGGCGGAGCTTCCTGTTGTGCCCGAGGCTTGAACTCAATGGTTGATCGTGACTTGTTGTCAGTCGTTGCCGGGCTGGCTTACACGGCAGTCGGAGCGGAGCGAGCGTCGCTGTTTTCCTGTCATATCGGACAGTAAAGAAGAGGGGCGAAGTGACTGTGGTCACTTCGGCCTGGCCGACTGAGGCGCGTGTGTCAGGATACGGCGTCAGGCATCCCCAGCATTTAATGCGCCTGCGAAGCGGTCGGTTGGTGAGGCGGTATGGCTAAGGTTGCTTCACAACGAAGCCTGCCCGAGCCGGGCCTCGGGAGAGCCGAGGGGGCGCATGCTATTTGAGGAGGCCCTCGGGCAAGGCGTGAACTTGTCTGGGACTACTGTTCCAACCCGAGGCTGGGCTCGGGTGAGATCGCGTCCCTCGGGTAGACAAAGTCTTGGCTTGAACTGCACCCGTCAGTTGGTCTCAGGGTGTTTACCAGCCATGATTAGGAGCGTTGGGGGTACCCCTAATTATGGTACCCGACAGTAGCCCCCGAGCCTCGAAGGGAGTGATGGTACTCGCTTGGAGGCTTTTGCCGCGTTTTCGATGAGGGGACCGGCCTTTCTCGGTTTTTGCCTTGTTTTGGTGGGTGCGCACAAGCGCACCCGCCGGGTGCAGCCCCCGAGGCCTTGGAGGAGTGGTTTGACTCCTTTGAGGTCTGAATGCTTTTCGTGGTGCTTCGGCCGGTCTGATCGTTCCCTCATGCGGCCCGGCCGTAGCCCGGGTGCGTGGTCGGGTTCCAAGTTATCAAGCTGGTTTGTTGACGCTGTCAACAGTTTTGGCCGTAGCTGGGTGCGAGAGCAGCCCCCGAGCCTCTGCACGGAGCGAGAGGACGATCAAGGACTTTCCCGACTTTTATTATACGCCCCTGCGTCGCCTTTCCGCAAGGAGGAGGGGGGAAAGCACCATGTTGCCCTTGGAGGGCACCTAACATGGTGTTTCTAGTGAGCTGCTAGCGGGTGATCCGAGTGGATGCCCGTGCCCCGTTCGTTAGGGGTCGGCTGGTGGCCCAGAGGCGCGCTCCAAAAGTACCTGCGGGTGATTCGTTGGACCCAGACCCCTTCGATAGGGTCCGAGGGCTCGATGTCTCCCTCCGGTGGGATTCCGTTACAAATCGTTCCAGCCAGTCTCGGAAATGTCCTAGGGTACCTCAGGAGCATAGCCCGAGCCTCAGCTATGTATATATCGAACATACCCAAAGTCGTCCCTCACTTTGCGTGCTCTGGGGCGACTGTCGAACCCTTCCGAGGGGCCAGCCTACGAACCCCTGATCAGTAGTGGGCACGGAGCCCAAGCGCTCTGGGGCGGCTGTCGAACCCTTCAGAGGGGCCAGCCTTCGAACCCCTGATCAGTAACGGGCTTGAAGTTCGAGTGCTCTGGGGCGGCTGTCGAAACCCTTCCGAGGGGCCAGCCTTCGAACCCCTGATCAGTTGGAGAGCTCGGGGCCCGCTTCCTCCGCCAAGAAGGATCCTTTCCACAATGTCCCCTTTCCCGGTGCCTATAGCAAGAGAGAGAGAGAGGAGGAGGGGAAGGATATGAATTTAAATAAGGGTGCGCACCTTTTTTGACATGGTCATTATGGCGAAGGCGAAGCGACGCCCGCCTTGCCTGCCAGAGGTGTCGCCTGCTCCGTCAGGGAGTTAATGCGACGGGACGAGCAATTCGCGTGGCGCCCGTTGCGCGTGCGAGCCATTCGAGGAACGGGGCACGGGCGCGTCGTCTTCACGCCGTGGGAGAGGGCTCTCCCGTCGCTTCAGGAAGGGACGCGAGCCTGCAGGCGACTTGACCGCTGCCTCCGCTCGTCTGCCGCTGCAGTTACCGCCGGCCCACTTTTGACCATGCCAACCGTCGTGCCTACCCTGCGGCTGACTGACCCTTGGCCGTCACTTTTAATTAGCACTGTTGGGTCATGCGCAGGGCTACCTCGAGTCGCGGTACTGGTTCCGCAGTCGAGGAGGCGCAGCATTGGCGTGAGTGGCGGTGTAGCTTCTTGCACGTCGTAACCGGCGCGCCGGTTACATGACATGCGGGCCCACTTCCTTTGCGCTGGTCCACAGGATGTGGATGGAGCCGAAGGGGCGCACAGTTGCGGTGCAGTTGGATGCCCGTCGCGTGGTAGTCCACCCTTTCGACCACTGGTTTCTGCGAAGATGGGAGAGCGCCTGTAACCGCGGGACGGTTACATGCCTGGCGTGCGGCGATTCACCTTCTTCGTGCTTCAGATCAGCTCGTATGACGTGTGGGTCCTAGCCCCCGTGTCGTGGGGGGAGAACCCTGGAGGATGTCTGTGGGGATTTCGCCCGTGACGCTAAGGGGTGCAAGCGAGGTCTGCCTATAAAAGGGGGATCGATTCCCCGGGCAGTGGCCATGCCTTTGTCCTCCCCTTATGCCTTGCGCCCTTCCACCTTTTGAGCCCCCGGATGGGGTGCTCCAACGCCGCCTTGCTCTTGCTGTCGTTGGAGGAGCGTGGCCTCGTGGAGATCGGCACCTTTCAGCCATTGCTCGGCTTCAAGGATTTTCGTCGTGCAGCCCGGCTGCATTTCCTCACCAATGGGGAGTTTGGTGGGGAGAAGCAAGCCGGGCTGCAGCCTCCGCCCTGCCCTCAGCTTCAAGGATTTTTGTCATCCGGGCTGAGGCGGAAGAGCGCACCGAGTGGGGGGTTGCCTCCGCGTGGGCCGGTAACCCTTTTCTTCCCCCAGCGTTTGGGGGGAGAAAGGATCCTCCAGCCCTGCGGAGGCTTCCTCCAGCCATGCGGGGGAAGGCAAACCGCTGCTTCCTGGATAGGGTGCAGCTTTCCGGTGTGGAAGTTGTTCGTGCCTGCGGGAATGGAACCGGAGTCCCATTTGTAACGAGATATACCGGGTTTTTGCTGGAGCAAAATGTAACTGCTTCAAGTACTTAGACATTTGTCGTAGGTCGGGAGAACCGCCGAGGGTTCTGCCGACGTCTAAGTCTATGTAGCATAGTTACCCCAGGTATATATGTTTGTTCTTTGTGGCTGTCGAGGCCTGAACATTTAGGTATTCGAGAATGAAGCTGTGTGTCTTCCTCATTTCGAGCGCTGGGACTTGTCTGTTGGCTAGCCGAACCACTTAACCGAGCGTCGGTTGCCTTTCGCGGAAGGTGACGAGTGAGGTGTCCATATCCCGGAGGCGTAGGAGTCCCTCGGCTCTGTTGGCCTTGCCGCTCTAGGCTTCCCTTGCTCAGTTTTCGGAACCCTCGGCTGCTCTGCGATGAGCCAGAGCCGGAGGCAGCGGTGTTAGCGCGGACAGACACGGAGTCGGCTCGGAAAGAGACTTCGTCGGCCCGGGAGATGGCGGCTTCCCAGGCCGAGGAAGATGTGGTAGCAGCCGCTGGAGCTTGGCCAAGACATCTGCTGGCGCGGTGCTGGCGTCCTCCCTTAGGTGGAGGTCCTTTTGCCCAGGTCGCCGTCCGAGGCCGGGCCTAGTTCCGCCGAGGGTGGAATCAATGCCGAGGGTGCTGCTGCTCCCCCTGCCGATGCCCGAACCTGCAGGAACAGTTTGTCTATAGCATGCGCATGCTTTTTCACGGTCGCCAAGGCCTAAACACTTTATCGTCGTGTTTAAAAAGCTGCGTCTTCTCTCCTCTTGTTTCGAGCATCATGACTTGTCTGTCAATAGCAGAATCGTTTATCCCAACGAGAGTTACTTTTCGCGAAAGGTGATGAGTGAGGTATCCGTATCCCGGAGGCGTAGGAGTCCCTCGGCTCGGTCGGCCTTGCCGCTTACGTGCGCTCTCATTTGGTCAAAGGATTCCATTATTGGAATAGTCGAGAAGGCGCGAAAGTCGTTTTCTACCCAAGTGTTAGGACTTGTTCGATAGCAGGATCGCTTATCCGAGCGTGAGTTACTTCTCGCGGAAGGTGATGAGTGAGGTATCCGTATCCCGGAGGCGTAGGAGTTCCTCGGCCCGGTCGGCCTTGCCGCTTACGTGTACTCTCGTCATTCTCAGGATCCCGCTATCGATACAGAAGTCGAAAGCATGAAGGTTGTTTTGGTAGAAAATTTTTCCGAGGAAAATTTTGACACAGAGGGGGTTCCCCCCTTCTAGCCCCGGAGGGAGGGTCGGGCTTTGCTGAGGCAAGGCCGACCCTTCCTTGACGGTTAGACTTTGTAAACGAGGTACATCGACGACTTAAAACATCTTAAGGGTAGAAGCGACGTAGCTGTTGGATGTTCCAAGCGTTGCTATAGACCTTGCCTTGGTCGTTGGCCAGCTTGTATGTTCCGGGCTTCAAGATCTTGGCGATGATGAAGGGCCCTTCCCAGGGAGGAGTGAGCTTGTGGTGCCCTCGGGCGTCCTGTCGCAGGCGAAGCACCAAGTCTCCCACTTGGAAGCCTCGGGACCGAATGCTTCGGGCGTGGTAGCGCCGCAGCGACTGCTGGTACCATGCCGAATGTAGTAGGGCGACATCTCGAGCCTCCTCGAGTTGGTCCAGCGAGTCTTCTCGGATGGTCTGGTTGCTTCGGTCGTCGTACGCCTTGGTCCTTGGGGAGCCATATTCTAAGTCCGTGGGGAGGACGGCCTCAGCCCCATAGACTAGAAAGAACGGCGTAAAACCCGTGGCGTGGCTCAGCGTCGTCCTCAGACTCTAGACTACCGAGGGTAGCTCTTTCATCCACCGCTTGCCGAACTTGTTGAGGTCGTTGTAGATCCTCGGTTTGAGCCCCTGCAAAATCATACCGTTGGCATGCTCCACCTGCCCATTCGTCATGGAATGAGCTACGGCGGCCCAGGCCACACGGATGTGGTGGTCGTCGCAGAAGTCCAGGAACTTTTTTCTGGTGAACTGCGTGCCATTGTTGGTGATGATTGAGTTTGGGACCCTGAACCGATGGATGATGTTGGTGAAGAATGCCACCGCCTGCTCGGACCTGATGCTGTTTAGGGGTCAGACCTCGATCCACTTGGAGAATTTGTCGATAGCGACCAGCAAGTGCGTGAAGCCCCCGGGTGCCTTCTGCAAGGGACCGACGAGGTCTAGACCCCACACAGCAAATGGCCAGGTGATGGGTATTGTCTGCAAGGCCTGAGCGGGCAGATGCGTCTGCTTTGCGTAGAATTGACACCCCCGGCAGGAGCGCACAATCCTAGTGGCGTCGGCCACCACGGTTGGCCAGTAGAAACCTTGTCGGAAGGCATTCCCCACGAGGGCTCGAGGCGTTGCATGGTGGCCTCAAGCCCCCCGAGTGTATTTCTTGCAACAGCTCTTGTCCTTGGGCGATAGATATGCATCGTTGAAGGATGCCCGAGGGGCTGCGGTGATAGAGCTCTTTTTCATCACCCAGCAAGACAAACGACTTGGCGCGCCGAGCCAGCCGCCGAGCTTTGGTCTTGTCGATGGGAAGCTCTCCTTGGAGGAGATATTACAGGTACGGGGTTTGCCAGTTCGGATCTAGAGTGACCCCATTCTGTTCCTCTTCGACGGGCAAGGCCTCTTCCTCGATGGCCGAGGGTGCCTCGGGTGCGGTTGAGGGTACCTCGGGCTGGGCCGAGGCTTCCTCAGGCTCGGGCGTGTCGTCGATCTTGACGGATGGTTGACGTAGGTCTCTGGAGAAGACGTCCGCGGGAACCGTCGTTCGCCCCGAGGCTATTTTCGCCAGCTCGTCCGAAGTCTCGTTGTGCCGTCGGGCGATGTGGTTGAGCTGCAGCCCGTGGAACTTGTTTTCCAGGCGCCGGACATCGTCGCAGTAGGCTTCCATCCTCCGGTCACGGCAGTGGGAGTTCTTCATGACTTGGTCAATGACAAGCTGCGAGTCGCCTCGAGCTTTGAGGCATCGGACCCCTAGCTTGACGGCGATGCGTAGCCCGTTAACCAGTGCTTCGTACTCGGCCACGTTGTTTGATGCCGGAAAATGGAGGCGAACGACATAGCGGAGATGCTTTCCGAGGGGTGAAACGAAGAGCAGGCCAGCGCCTGCCCCTGTTTTCATGAGTGACCCATCGAAGTACATGGTCCAGAGCTCGGGCTGGATTGGAGTTGTCGGTAACTGGGTGTCAGTCCACTCAGCCAGGAAGTCTGCCAAGACCTAGGATTTTATGGCCTTCCGAGGAGCGAATGATAGCGTTTCGCCCATAAGCTCCACCGCCCACTTTGCTATCCTACCCGAGGCCTCGCGGCACTGGATGATCTCCCCCAGGGGGAAGGATGACACCACAGTCACCGGATGAGACTCGAAGTAGTGTCACAACTTTTGCCGTGTCAGAATCACTGCGTAGAGCAGCTTCTGGATCTGTGGGTAGCGGACTTTGGTCTCGGAAAGCACTTCACTGATGAAGTAGACTGGCCTCTGGACGGGCAGTGCATGCCCTTCTTCTCGTCTCTCGACTACGATCGCAGCGCTGACCACCTGAGTAGTCGCGGCTACGTAGATCAAGAGGGCTTCTCCTGTAGCGGGGGGCACCCGGATGGGTGTGTTCGTAAGGAGCGCCTTAAGGTTTCCAAGGGCTTCCTCGGCCTCGAGGGTCCAAGTGAAGCACTCGGCCTTCCTGAAGAGGCGGTACAGAGGCAAGCCTTTCTCGCCAAGGCGTGAGATGAAGCGGCTTAGAGCCGCAAGGCATCCCATGACCCTCTATACTCCTTTCAAATCTTTGATCGGTCCCATGTTGGTGATGGCCAAGATTTTCTCCGGGTTGGCCTCGATGCCCCATTCGGAGACAATGAATCCAAGGAGCATGCCTCGGGGGACTCCGAAGACACACTTCTCGGGATTGAGTTTCACGCCTTTCGCTCTCAGACACTTGAATGTCGTTTCAAGGTCAGAGAGGAGGTTAGAGGCTCTCTTTGTCTTGACAACGATGTCATCGACGTAAGCCTCGACCGTTCTGCCGATGTGTTCTCCGAACACGTGGTTCATGCAGCTCTGGTAAGTGGCGCCTGCATTCCTCAACCCAAATGGCATTGTGGTGTAACAGTACATGCCAAAAGGTGTGATGAAAGAAGTCGCGAGCTGGTCGGACTCTTTCATCTTGATTTGGTGATAGCCTGAGTAGGCATCGAGGAATGACAGGGTTTCGCACCCAGCAGTGGAGTCCACGATTTGATCGATGCGAGGTAGAGGGTAGGGAACTTTCGGACATGCTTTGTTTAGACCAGTGTAGTCTACACACATCCTCCATTTCCCATCCTTCTTCCATACAAGAACAGGGTTAGCTAACCATTCAGGATGGAATACCTCTTTGATAAACCCTACCGCGTGTAGCTTGTGGATCTCCTCGCCTATGGCCCTGCGCTTTTCTTCATCGAAATGGCGCAGGGTTTGCTTCACGGGTCGGGCTCCAGCTCTGATGTCCAGTGAGTGCTCGGCGACATCCCTCGGTATGCCGGGCATGTCTGAGGGACTCCACGCAAAGACTTCGGCGTTCGCACGGAGAAAGTCGACGAGCACTGCTTCCTGTTTGGGGTCGAGCTCGGATCCGATCCAAACTTGCTTGCTGGCGTCGTTGCTGGGGTCGAGAGAGACGGACTTGACCGCCTCAACTGGTTCGAAGTTGCCAGCATGCCGCTTCGCATTGGGCGCCTCCTTGGAGAGGCGTTCCAGGTCGGCGATGAGGGCCTCGGACTCGGCGAGAGCCTCGGCGTACTCCACACACTCCACGTCGCATTCGTACGTGTGGCGGTACGTGGATCCGACGGTGATGATCCCATTCGGGCCCGGCATCTTGAGCTTGAGGTAGGTGTAGTTGGGGACGGCCATGAACTTGGAGTAGCATGGTCTTCCCAACACCGCATGGTAGGTTCCTCGGAACCCGATGACCTCAAAGGTGAGAGCTTCCTTTCGGAAGTTAGAGGGAGTTCCGAAGCAGACGGGTAAGTCGATCCGTCCGAGGGGTAGGATTCGCTTCCCGGGCGCGATCCTGTGGAAGGGTGCCGCACCGGCCCGGACTTCGGACCGATCAACCCCTAAGAGTTACAGGGTCTCGGCGTAGATGATGTTAAGGCTGCTGCCTCCGTCCATGAGGACCTTGGAGAGCCTAACATTGTCGATGGTCGGATTGACGACGAGCGGGTACCTTCCCGGGCTTGGCACGAAGTCGGGGTGGTCGTCTTGGTCGAAGGTGATAGGCTTGTCAGACCAGTCTAGGTAGACTGGCGCCGCCACCTTCACCAAGCAGACTTCCCCGCGCTCCTGCTTGCGGTGCCGAGCCAAGGCGTTCGCTGCCTGCCTGCCATAGATCATGAAGCAGTTATGGACTTCCGGGAATCCCTCTTCCCTGCCGCCCTCCTTCTTGTCGTTGTCATGGCCCTTGCCATCCTCCACCGGGGGCCCGGTCTTATGGAAGTAGCGCCGGAGCATGACACATTCTTCGAGGGTGTGCTTGATGGGCCCCTGGTGATAGGGGCACGGCTCTTTGAGCATCTTGTCGAACGCGCCGGCCCCTCTAGGAGGTTTTCGAGGGTTCCTGTGCTTAGCCTCAGCGACGAGATTCACGTTTGCGGCGTCGCGCTTCGCTCGCGACTTGCTTTTAGCCTTCTTCTTCGTGCCCCGCTGGGCGGACGCCTCAGGGGCGTCAGTCTTCGGCTCCCCCTGAGGCTGCTTGTCCTTCCGGAAGATGGCTTCGACCGCCTCTTGACCCGAGGCGAACTTGGTGGCGACGTCCATCAGTTCGCTCGCACGGGTGGGAGTCTTGTGCCCCAGTTTGCTCACCAGGTCTCGGCAAGTGGTGCCGGCAAGGAAAGCCCCGATGACATCCGAGTCGGTAACGTTGGGCAGCTCAGTGCGCTGCTGTCACACCCGGTTTTTAGAAGGCAAACCGAATGCGAACCATGTACGTGCCAGGATCAGTTATTCACGTACACAGCAGTTACATAACATGGACATCATCACACAGTGCTCAAATAGTATTAAAAGGGGAAATAATAGTCGATTACATCATACGTCTGAGACGTCCATATAGTTCTTACAATAAATCAAAGTGCGGAAAAGAAACGTAGATAACACGGCCTTCACAGGCAGCCGACTGGGGGTTGCCGCTAACCCACACCTAGAACTCGTCGTAGTCTTGGAACTCCTGGAAGTCTCCTTCCACAGCTTCATCTTCTCCTGAGAAGTGGTTGCAATGCTGACAACCTGGGGGGGGGGGGTTTGGTGTGTAGAGCAAGGGTGAGTACACATCAACATACTCAGCAAGTATCCTGTTTGGTTGTAGTGGACTAGCTTTATGTGGGGATAAGTCAAGCGGTTGCTTTTAGTTGGTCAGGTTATTACTTACTAGTAGAGAGCCAGGTTTTAACATTAACCCAAGTTATTAGCCCAATGTATCCTTTCCAAACGGAAAGAATACCACTTACCAGCACCATAATCATAATCAGAACCATCAATCTCATTGCCACCTGTACCAAAGTATCTCTGATCAAGTATCACTAATCTCTGGAGCTCCCTTGGCCGCTCATAACCGCGAGCACGGCTGATATATCAGTTTCATAACACTCTGCAGAGGTTGCGCACTTTACCCACAAGCCGTGATTCCCTCTTGCCTCGGGCTGATCAAACCCTTAAACACTACCAAGGTGAATAGGCAGGGTCTCACTACGTAGCCTTTACAAAGATTCCCCGGGGCTGTAGCCACCCGTTAGGTTTCCTAAATGTACCGCACTCCTCCCCAAGGGACAAATCAACCTTGGCAGAGCGAGCCGCATACACCGAGCCCCATTGACGGCACAACGGCTAAGCGAACTACACCCCGGTTCCTCTAATTATTCAGCTAAGGGCGTCCCATTCCACCCTCATGGTTGCACTGTTTTCCCGGGCGGTCATCCATTGAACAGGTCCTTACGGAGAGGCACTCGAGAAACCGCTCGAGTCCCCTTAAATGCCACAAGTATGATCATAAATAAGAAGGGAAAACAGCGTATCATAGATAATCACATCATGTTCATTGATTAGAGTTGAGCAATAGCATCAGACTAAGCAGTAATAATCCGACCCAAATAGGTAAACAAGGACATGGATAACAAAAGCTAGTCAATCCTTAGGTATAAATGTGTAATGCGGGAGGTGAATTAAAGAATGAATAGGACTGAGATTGGGTCAAAGGACACTTGCCTCCACCAACCGACTGCTGCTCAGGGGCTTCTCCTGCGAATTCCTCGGGCTCTTCGACCGGATCGTTCTCTATGCGAGCGCAAACATACATACATCCACATATTTAATACAAAAGAACAGTACACCATACAAGGGAACAAGTAAAGCGAATATGCATCAAGTATGACATTCGATATCGCATTCATTAAGGTTAGAAAGAAACGGGAAGGGTCTCGCAGGGGGTTAAAGCTTATGCACTAATGATTAATTACAATTGGTTCTTTAACAAAAGAATTCTGTTATATATATACTAATGGAAACCTAACCATTTTAAGTTGATCAACATTGAACGAGATAAACAATTAACTAAATGAATCAACTAGCGCAACAGAATTCCAAATTAAACTTCCTATTTCAATAGCATGAACAATGATTAGTCTACCTAAAATAAAATAGCTACAATAACAGAGAGTAAATAAAATAAAATAAATAAAAATAATAATAAAAAAAACAGAGGGGGGGGGGGCGGTTGAACCGGCCCTAGGGCGGTTGAACCGGCCCTAGGCAGGGCGGCTGGGCTGGGGCGGCCGAGCGCGGGGGAGGGCGGCTGAGCCGGCCCGGGCGGTTGAACCGGTGGCCTGGGCGGCTGAACCGGCCCTGCGCAGGGGGCGCGGCCAGGGGCCAGGCGGGCGGCCGGGCGCGGGCTGGGGCGGCCAGCGGCCGGCTGGGCGCGGCCAGCGGCCGGCTGGGGCCGAGCAGGGGGCGGGCTGGGGCTGGCCGGGGCTGGCCGGGGCCAGGGCGGCGCGGCAGCGGCCGGCTGGGGGCGCGGCCAAGGCGGCCAGGCCAGGGCGGCCAGGCGGCCGGGCTGCCGAGGGGATAGGAGGGGGAGGGGAGAGGGAGAGAGGAGAGAGAGAGAGGGGGGAGGGGGGGGGGCTCACCGGCGGGGGCGGCCGACGGCGAGGGGCGGCGGCTGAGCAAGGGGCGGCGGCGGCAGCTTAGGGCAGGGGGTAGGGCGGCGGTGGGGAGAGAGAGAGGGAGAGAATGAGGGAGAGGGAGAGGGAGAGGGGGTTTTGGGAAAAAAAGGGGGGGCGGCTGGGCCTTTTTGGGCCCAAGAGGGGGGCGCGCAGGGGCGGCTGGGCCGGGCAAGGGGCCCATGGCGCGGGAGGGAGAGAGAAAGGGGAAGAGGGAGAGAGAAAGAAAGAGAAAGAAAAAGAAAAGATTATTTCCCTGTTTTCGAAATCCGATCTTCCTAGATGAATGCATTTGCACTTTCAAACAATCAAAGAATGCATAGTTCGGCATGGTGCATCAAACAACATAAAGTATTTAGGGTTTTTCTTTACACGGGAATTCCAAACCGAGTCCCGCTAAAACTTTGGAAAAGGTCAAGGTTTAGCGAGGGGAAAAGAAAAAGAAAAGGTAACGCCCGAATTTTGGCGAGTAAAGAAAAGAAAAAATTCAACTGCAAAATTCGGGGCGTTACAAACCTATCCCCCTTAAAAGAATCTCGCCCTCGAGATTCAGGGCTGGCTAGCAAAGAGCTCTGGGTACTTGGCCATCAAATCATCTTCACGCTCCCAGGTTGCTTCTTCCTCAGAGTGGTGACTCCATCTAACTTTGCACATTCTGATGGTCTTCCTTCGAGTGACTCTATCTGCAATCTCAAGGATCTGAGCTGGCTTCTCAACATAGGTCAAGTCCTCCTGGACTTCTAGACCTTCCACTGGCAACTCTTTGGCCAACTCATAAGGCATCGGACGAGCGACCATCGGATTGACTTGACTCTTTCTGCTCAAAGCATCTGCCACTACGTTCGCTTTGCCTGGATGGTAATGGATCTCCAACTCATAGTCTTTGATCAACTCTAACCATCTTCGCTGTCTCATGTTCAATTCTGACTGAGTGAATATGTACTTCAGACTCTTGTGATCTGTGTAAACATTGCATTTCTGTCCATACAGATAGTGCCTCCATGTCTTCAGTGCGTGAACCACTGCTGCCAACTCTAGATCATGGATTGGGTAATTCTTCTCATGAACCTTCAGCTGTCGGGACGAGTAAGCCACAACTCTTCCCTCTTGCATCAACACGCATCCCAAACCTGTGTAACAAGCATCACAGTACACAGAGAAGGGCTTGTGCACATCAGGCAAGACTAGGACAGGCGCTGTTGTCAACTTCTCTTTCAGCGCTTCAAAGGCCTCTTGACATTTCTGGGTCCACTTGAACTCAACCTTGTTGCCTAGCAACGCTGTCATTGGTTTCGCAATCTTCGAAAACCCTTCAATGAATCGCCGATAATATCCGGCCATTCCAATGAAGCTCTTGATTCCTCGAGCATCCGTTGGCGCTTTCCAGTTCAAAATGTCTGCCACTTTCTTCGGATCCACAGCCAATCCTTCTTTGTTGATTATGTGACCCAAGAACAGGACTTCACTGATCCAGAACTCACACTTGCTCAACTTTGCATACAACTGGTGCTCTCGCAATCTCTGCAATACCATCCTCAAATGATCTGCATGCTCTTCTTCACTTTGAGAATAAATCAGAATGTCATCAATGAATACCACCACAAACTTATCGAGATAATCCATGAATACACTGTTCATTAGATTCATAAAGAACGCTGGTGCATTGGTCAAACCAAAAGACATCACTGTGAACTCATACAAACCATACTTGGTAATGAATGCCGTCTTCGGAATGTCTGAAGGTCGGATCCTGAGCTGATGATAACCTGACCTCAGATCGATCTTGGAGAACACACTGGCTCCTCTCAACTGGTCGAACAGATCTTCTATTCTGGGCAAGGGGTACTTGTTCTTGATCATGACTTCATTCAAAGCTCGATAATCGATGCACATCCTCTTGGTGCCATCTTTCTTCTCCACAAACAAGACAGGGGCGGCCCAAGGCGAGGTGCTAGGCCGGATGTAACCTTTCTCTGATAGCTCATCAATCTGCTTCTTAAGCTCAACCAACTCTGGTCCAGATATTCTGTAAGCTCTCTTAAAGATAGGGGCGGTTCTAGGAAGAAGCTCTATGGCAAACTCAACTTTCCGCTCTGGTGGCATACCCGGTAAATCCTTTGGAAACACATCTGGGAATTCAGACACAACCTTGATACTCTCAATTGGGTCTGCTTCACTGCTATTGACAGCCATCTGATAACAACTTCCTTTCTTCGGCTCAGGCGGGACTAACTCGGTCACCACTTCCTCTCCTAGTGGGGACACCAACTTGATTGTCCTTTTATCACAACTGATAACTGCCTGATACTTATCTAGCCAATTCATCCCTAGGATGACATCTATTCCCTGAGTACCCATTACTATAAGGTTAGCGGGAAACGCTATCCCCCTTACTTCCACACTTACATTCAAACATATGCTATCAGCTCGAATTCTACCACCAGCTGAGTCAATTTGAATGGGGGTTGACATGGTAGTAATTGAAAGATTATGCGCTTCTACCCATGATGCAGTAATGAAAGAATGCGTTGCTCCAGTATCAAATAACACTTCTGCAACATGGGAGTCGACTGGGAACGTACCTACTGTCATGCCGGGAGTCTCCTGAACTGCTTCAGCCTCCAAGTGGTTCAGTCTCCCATGATTATAGCGCTGCTGAGGGCGGTTGCCTGCTCCAGACTGAGACGCATTCTGCTTCGCTGGGGCATTGGGGCCTGACTGCTGCTGGGCTGCCTTCTTCGGACATTGCATTACCCAATGGCCTTGCTCTCCGCAGTGGAAACATGCTCTGTTTCCAACCTGAGCTGGTGCTGCCTGATTGTTCTGCTGGTTTGCTGGGGCAGGAAGACGAGGTGTCTGCTGATTCTGCCTCTGAAACTGACCTCCTGATTGATTGCTCTGACGGTTCTGGTACTGATGCTGAGGATACTGCCTTTGGAACTGCTGATACTGCTGACGCTGCTGATGCTGCTGAGGTGGACGCTGGTTCTGCCTGAACTGCTGAGGTTGATTACCTGAGAAACGAGGACGGCTGCTGCTTCCAGGCTGGGGTCCACTGATCTTGCGCTTACGATCCTCCATCTCCTTACGCTTCCTTTCTGTCATGATTGCTCTGTCGATCAGGTGCTGGAATGTCGGGAAGGTGTGATTCATCAACTGATACTGCAGGGGGTCAACCAAGCCTCTCAGAAAACGGTACTGTCGCTTGGCATCAGTGTTGACATCCTCAGGAGCATAGCGAGACAATTGCAGAAACCTGTCTCGATACTCACTGACAGATGATGACCCTTGCTTAAGGGCCAGGAACTCCTCCTTCTTCACTGTCATCAGACCTGCAGGCACATGGTACTGACGAAAGCTACCTCTGAATTCTTCCCAGGTGATGGTGTCGGGGTTAGCATGGGTGGCGAGGTAAGACTCCCACCATGATTGGGCTGCTCCTCTCAACAGACGGGGACCATACAAGACTTTCTCCCTGTCATCACACTGAGCGGTATGCAACTCCCGCTCCACAGTGCGCAGCCAATCTTCAGCATCCATGGGGTCAGAAGAGTGAGCGAACGTTGGTGGATGACCTCTCATGAATTCAGCACGCTTGTCTCTGGGCATCTGAGGCATCTGAGGCTGGGGTGGAGCTTGCTGCTGCTGCTGCTGAATGGCGGCCAGAGTCTGACCGATGGCCTGAACTGCCTGAGTCTGCATCAGAAACATCTGCTCGATCAACATCGGGGGCGGGGGCGGCAGCTGCTGCTGCTGGGGCGCCTCATCTTGCTGACCGGCTTGCTCCTGCTGAGCACGCCTTCCTCCTCTACGCCTGTTCTCTGACATCTGCAGAATGCAACCACACATCAGAACTGATCTGGCAAATCTTGCAGCATAAGAAAAGAGTATAGAATTCTCCAACAGCACTGAACAGATGAGCATCTTCACTGATCTCCAACACAGACCACACAGCTTCTCAGATAAAGAGGAAAGTAGAATAAAGGGTTTCCCAACTATATAACTAATTCCATTAACATAATAGGTAAACCAAAATGCAGGGGATACCCACACTCTGGTGACAGTCATTACAAAGATCCAAACCAAACATAGTTCATCATGACAAACATAAATGCACAGGATATAGCAAACTACCCTGTCTAACTAAGACTAACTAAGACCGAGACTAACGCTAAGACTGAAGCTTCTATGTATATATATTTCGTATTAATTACAAGATCCAACTCTAACGATCTATGGTTCTAGATTTATCTTGGTCTTGCAGTCGGGATTGCCATAAGACTGGAGTCCACGCCGAGGTGAGCGATACGGGTGCTGAGTCCCAACGGGGGCGGGGGAACCATCATCCAAGTGACGACGTTCCGCGCGCTCAGCCCGCAGCAGGGCGATCTCAGCACGAGCCCTACTCAGCTCGTCTAATGCATGGTCCAGCTCCGTGTTTAGCACGGCGGCTAGGTTGACTGTGCTGCTCAACCTAGGATTGTCCTCACCAGCAGGTGAAACAATCACGCCTCCTGTGCTGCCAGATGGACGGCGGGGGTAATACTTCAGGTCGAGACCATCAGCTACCCCACCGAGAACCGAGCAGTAGTGCGAAAGCGCACGCCGTGCAGCATCCTGCATGGCTGCCTCAGCTGAGTCCCGCTCAGAGATAGAATAGTGCTCTGAGCAAGCCTCCGCGCCCTGGAGACTGTTCTCCGGACGGCGCACCAAGCAGGTCGCCTCCCAGCGGTCCGGGTAGACCCCGCGACTATGCTGGTAGACCACACAGCGATACTCGATGGACCAGGTACGCCGGTCAAGTGCCCGACGTAGCAGGGTGTCGAGCGCATCGTGGAAGTGACACCCGCGAGCAGCGTCGCGAGTGATGGGTCGAGCAACCCATCCTTCCGGCTCATGGTTAGAGAGGTCGAGGTCGTGGCTCGAGCTATCGTCGCCACCTCCGTCGTCTGGGTCTCCTCCAGCAGCTACTCCAGAAGCTGGGGCGCCCAGTGGTGGTGCAGGGGGCGCCTCCAGGGGAAGCACAGGGGAGCAGCTCCTCACAGACTCTATCTCCTGCTGGAGCGAGAAAGAAGAGCCCTGCTGCTCCTGTCGTCGACGTTCCTGCTCCTCATGCAGGCGGTGGTGCAGTCTCTCCAAGTGGCTAGACTGTCCGGCCACGGGACGGCGAAGCGGACGCTCAGCAAGGCGGGAGGGTAAGAATGGGATGACGGACTTTCGTGCAGTGTGTCTAAGACGAGCCATCTACAAAAGACATCGCAAGCAAAAGGGTGAGAACAGAATTAATATGACCAGCAAATAATGAATCATAAATAAATGAAGGATCAGAATAAAACAAAATTTTCAGCAAGGTATAATATATAGTAGAACATAGGTTTGGTCAGTAGGACCAACTTTTGAAGGGATATCAAAGTCAAGGCAGGGACAGAGGTCTATAATCCTTAGAACGACCATTCTACTCTAGGTTAGCGGTCCTACAGTCAGCACGGCTTTGATACCACTTATGTCACACCCGGTTTTTAGAAGGCAAACCGAATGCGAACCATGTGCGTGCCAGGATCAGTTATTCACGTACACAACAGTTACATAACATGGACATCATCACACAGTGCTCAAATAGTATTAAAAGGGGAAATAATAGTCGATTACATCATACGTCTGAGACGTCCATATAGTTCTTACAATAAATCAAAGTGCGGAAAAGAAACGTAGATAACACGGCCTTCACAGGCAGCCGACTGGGGGTTGCCGCTAACCCACACCTAGAACTCGTCGTAGTCTTGGAACTCCTGGAAGTCTCCTTCCACAGCTTCATCTTCTCCTGAGAAGTGGTTGCAATGCTGACAACCTGGGGGGGGGGGGGTTTGGTGTGTAGAGCAAGGGTGAGTACACATCAACATACTCAGCAAGTATCCTGTTTGGTTGTAGTGGACTAGCTTTATGTGGGGATAAGTCAAGCGGTTGCTTTTAGTTGGTCAGGTTATTACTTACTAGTAGAGAGCCAGGTTTTAACATTAACCCAAGTTATTAGCCCAATGTATCCTTTCCAAACGGAAAGAATACCACTTACCAGCACCATAATCATAATCAGAACCATCAATCTCATTGCCACCTGTACCAAAGTATCTCTGATCAAGTATCACTAATCTCTGGAGCTCCCTTGGCCGCTCATAACCGCAAGCACGGCTGATATATCAGTTTCATAACACTCTGCAGAGGTTGCGCACTTTACCCACAAGCCGTGATTCCCTCTTGCCTCGGGCTGATCAAACCCTTAAACACTACCAAGGTGAATAGGCAGGGTCTCACTACGTAGCCTTTACAAAGATTCCCCAGGGCTGTAGCCACCCGTTAGGTTTTCTAAATGTACCGCACTCCTCCCCAAGGGACAAATCAACCTTGGCAGAGCGAGCCGCATACACCGAGCCCCATTGACGGCACAACGGCTAAGCGAACTACACCCCGGTTCCTCTAATTATTCAGCTAAGGGCGTCCCATTCCACCCTCATGGTTGCACTGTTTTCCCGGGCGGTCATCCATTGAACAAGTCCTTACGGAGAGGCACTCGAGAAACCGCTCGAGTCCCCTTAAATGCCACAAGTATGATCATAAATAAGAAGGGAAAACAGCGTATCATAGATAATCACATCATGTTCATTGATTAGAGTTGAGCAATAGCATCAGACTAAGCAGTAATAATCCGACCCAAATAGGTAAACAAGGACATGGATAACAAAAGCTAGTCAATCCTTAGGTATAAATGTGTAATGCGGGAGGTGAATTAAAGAATGAATAGGACTGAGATTGGGTCAAAGGACACTTGCCTCCACCAACCGACTGCTGCTCAGGGGCTTCTCCTGCGAATTCCTCGGGCTCTTCGACCAGATCGTTCTCTATGCGAGCGCAAACATACATACATCCACATATTTAATACAAAAGAACAGTACACCATACAAGGGAACAAGTAAAGCGAATATGCATCAAGTATGACATTCGATATCGCATTCATTAAGGTTAGAAAGAAACAGGAAGGGTCTCGCAGGGGGTTAAAGCTTATGCACTAATGATTAATTACAATTGGTTCTTTAACAAAAGAATTCTGTTATATATATACTAATGGAAACCTAATCATTTTAAGTTGATCAACATTGAACGAGATAAACAATTAACTAAATGAATCAACTAGCGCAACAGAATTCCAAATTAAACTTCCTATTTCAATAGCATGAACAATGATTAGTCTACCTAAAATAAAATAGCTATGATAACAGAGAGTAAATAAAATAAAATAAAAAAAAACAGAGGGGGGGGGGCGGTTGAACCGGCCCTAGGGCGGTTGAACTGGCCCTAGGTAGGGCGGCTGGGCTGGGGCGGCCGAGCGCGGGGGAGGGCGGCTGAGCCGGCCCGGGCGGTTGAACCGGTGGCCTGGGCGGCTGAACCGGCCCTGCGCAGGGGGCGCGGCCAGGGGCCAGGCGGGCGGCCGGGCGCGGGCTGGGGCGGCCAGCGGCCGGCTGGGCGCGGCCAGCGGCCGGCTGGGGCCGAGCAGGGGGCGGGCTGGGGCTGGCCGGGGCCAGGGCGGCGCGGCAGCGGCCGGCTGGGGGCGCGGCCAAGGCGGCCAGGCCAGGGCGGCCAGGCGGCCGGGCTGCCGAGGGGATAGGAGGGGGAGGGGAGAGGGAGAGAGGAGAGAGAGAGGGGGGAGGGGGGGCTCACCGGCGGGGGCGGCCGACGGCGAGGGGCGGCGGCCGAGCAAGGGGCGGCGGCGGCGGCTTAGGGCAGGGGGTAGGGCGGCGGTGGGGAGAGAGAGAGGGAGAGAATGAGGGAGAGGGAGAGGGAGAGGGGGTTTTGGGAAAAAAAAGGGGGGGCGGCTGGGCCTTTTTGGGCCCAAGAGGGGGGGCGCGCAGGGGCGGCTGGGCCGGGCAAGGGGCCCATGGCGCGGGAGGGAGAGAGAAAGGGGAAGAGGGAGAGAGAAAGAAAGAGAAAGAAAAAGAAAAGATTATTTCCCTGTTTTCGAAATCCGATCTTCCTAGATGAATGCATTTGCACTTTCAAACAATCAAAGAATGCATAGTTCGGCATGGTGCATCAAACAACATAAAGTATTTAGGGTTTTTCTTTACACGGGAATTCCAAACCGAGTCCCGCTAAAACTTTGGAAAAGGTCAAGGTTTAGCGAGGGGAAAAGAAAAAGAAAAGGTAACGCCCGAATTTTGGCGAGTAAAGAAAAGAAAAAATTCAACTGCAAAATTCGGGGCGTTACAGCTGCTTTGAGAACCGCCGGATGTACTCTCGGAGGGACTCCCCTGGCTGCTGGCGGCAGCTTCGGAGGTCCCATGAGTTCCCAGGGCGCACGTACGTGCCTTGGAAGTTCCCCACGAAAGCTTTGACTAGATCGTCCCAGTCGGAGATCTGCACAGGAGGCAGATGCTCTAGCCAGGCTCGAGCGGCGTCGGAGAGGAAAAGGGGTAGATTACGGATGATGAGGTTGTCATCATCCGCCCCTCCCAACTGGCATGCCAATCGGTAGTCTACGAGCCACAGCTCCGGCCTCGTCTCCCCCGAGTACTTGGTGATAGTAGTCGGGGCTCGGAAACGGGCAGGGAACGGCGCTCGTCGTATGGCCCGGCTGAAGACTCGCGGACCGGGTGGTTCAGGCGAAGGACTGCGATCCTCCTCGCTGTTGTAGCGTCCCCTGCACCTAGGATGGTAGCCTCAGCGCACCTTCTCGCTGAGGCGGGCTCGATGGTCGAGATGGTGGTGCTCATTGCCGAGGCGTTCCTGGGTGGCGGGCGTCTCGTCCCGTGTACGCTCAGGATGGACCGAGGCTTCCTGAATGCGCCGGGAGGACACCGCGTGGTTCTCCGAGGGGTCAGCTCGCCTGCGGGAGGCGGTGCTCTCGGCTCGTCGGACCGCGGCGCCTTCTAGGAGATTCTTGAGTTCGCCTTGGATACGCCGTCCCTCGGTGGTGGATGGCTCCGGCATGGCCCGAAGCAGCATCACCGCTGTAGCTAGGTCCTGGCCGAACCCGCTGACGGCCGGAGGCAGCGCTGCCCTAGCATTGTCGACGATGTGGCGCCGGATGTCTTGGGCCCGATGACAGGCTTCTCCAGCGAGTGATTGGCCTGCCCACTCCTGTTCGATGTTCTATCGAAGCTGTAAAGCCGGTCTGCTTCCCCGTCGACCCGGGCCTGCATCTCATGAATTTGCTCGAGCTATATGTCCTGACCCCCTGCAGGGACTGGGACCACAGCTAGCTCCCGCGGGATGTCAACACGAGATGCGGGCCCAGGGGATCGTCAACCTCTAGCATACCGAGGTGGTTGCCTTTGTTGTGATCTCCTAGATCGACGTGGAAACATTCACGACTTGGGCCGTAACCCTCATCGTCAAGGTCATGGCCATCGTCAGAACAACCGGAGAGGCAGTGGTCACATGCGGACATGAAGCCCCGCATGGCACCAGGGTCATTGAGGGTAGAGAAATACCAACCGGAGTCGGGGTCGTCCTCTTCCTCAGAACCCGCCGGTCCGAAGGTTGAGACGGCTGTCAGTCGGTCCCAGGTCGACCACATGTGGTAGCCTGGAAGGTTTGGATACACCTTTACAAAGGAGCTCACCATAGCGGGGTCACTAGGTGGATCGAAGCTAAATCGAAAAGGTATGGGATGGAAAACGGACGGTACCTCTTGGTCGTTGGACGGTGGTGAAGTCGCGTCGGGGGCAGAGCACACCGTCATCTCAGGTACAAGGGTAACGCCTAGCAGGTCCTTTGTGAGGGTGCTGGCGTCATCAGTCCGCTTGGGGCTGACACGTCGTGGGAAAGTGACACCCGCCGTCGCCTTAGGTGCGAGGGCAATGTCCGACATGTCCCCCGGGGGAGTGCCGGCGTCGTCGACTCGCTCTGGTGCGACAACCGACAAGGTGCCGCCTCCTGCGTGGCCATGGTTTCCTCGTCTCTGCCTCCTCCGACGAGGAGGGTGGCGGGGACGATCGGAGTGCTCCTCTTCTACCACGGGGAGATGCTATCGTAGAGCTCGCCGCCGCCGGGCGAGTCGGAGACCGTCGTTGTCGTCACGCCACGGGGGGAGGAGTACCATGTCGTAGCTACCGTCGAGGGACATGAACTCGAGACTCCCGAAGCGGAGCACTATCCTAGGCTAGAGAGGTTGCTGAAGACTCCCCATCTGGAACTCAACGGGAAGCTGTTCGTTAACACGCAGCAGGCCCCTACGAGGCGCGCCAACTGTCGGCGTTTTGACCCCGGGGGTCCCTGGACCGACGAGTGAATTGTCGCTGCATGTCCCTGCCCAGATGGGTTGGCGCGGGATGGAACACAAGATGTGGGACAAGCCTTGTATTATCCTGCACCAGGGGTGCCACTCGCAGTAGGGGTTACAAGCGCGTCGAGGATCCTGCTGACGTCTCCTTGCTGTCGTAAGGGGCTGAGAGCCACCGGCGTCATGGCGCACGTGAGGCACCATCATTACCCGTCGCCGGGGTAAGCCAGATGGGACACCGGTCTTGTTCTTCCTAGCCTGAGCAGGCTAGGAATAGGGAAATGATGTATCCCCTGTTAGCGCGGTGGGTCCGAGCCCAGGGTCGGTCGAGGCGGAGACTTCTCTTGAGGCCGAGGCTGGGGTCGAGCGAGGACACGATCCCTCTCGAGACCGGGGTCAAGGCCGAGTCTGGGGGTCAGGCGAGGTGGAGGTCTCCTCCCGAGGCCGGAGCGTGAGGTCGGGCGAGGCAGAAACCTCCTCCCGAGGCCGGAGCGTGAGGTCGGGCGAGGCGAAGCTTCCTGTTGCGCCCGAGGCTTGAACTCGGTGGTTGATCATGACTTGTTGTCAGTCGTTGCCGGGGTGGCTGATACGGCAGTCGGAGCAGAGCGAGCGACGCTGTTTTCCTGTCATATCGGACAGTAAAGAAGAGGGGCGAAGTGACTGCGGTCACTTCGGCCTGGCCGACTGAGGCGCGTGTGTCAGGATACGGCGTCAGGCATCCCCTGCATTTAATGCGCCTGCGAAGCGGTCGGTTGGTGAGGCGGTATGGCCAAGGTTGCTTCACAACGAAGCCTACCCGAGCCGGGCCTCGGGAGAGCCAAGGGGGCGCCTGCTGTCTGAGGAGGCCCTCGGGCGAGGCGTGAACTTGTCTGGGACTATTGTTCCAACCCGAGGCTGGGCTCGGGTGAGATCGCGTCCCTCGGGTAGACGAAGTCTTGGCTTGAACCGCACCCGTAAGTTGGTCTGAGGGTGTTTACCAGCTATGATTTGGAGCGTTGGGGGTACCCCTAATTATGGTACCCGACATAATTAGCACGAGAGATTTTAAGCGAGGTGAATTTACGATGCGCAAAACAATACGACAACGTGCAGATGACGCGCGGACACGTGCAACATATATAGCACGCTGACGACACACGAACAGTGCGTGCGACCAGCGCGAATGACGCACGAATCAGCACGCGACCACGAGCACATCATGCACGAACAACACGCAGATAGCACGTGAACGACGCGCGAAGCAGCACGCCACAGCGTACTGAACAGCACGCGCGACAGGCGAGAATAACTAAATCGGTGACGTGTTTATACTAAACAAGTGTTAACTAAATAGAAAGTAGTTAAATTAATATTAGCCATGTTAATATTTATTATAAAAGTCCAAGTTAAACACTGCATATTTAATCTAATTAGAATATTAATCTAATAAATATTAGTCGAGTGAACCTTAAGTTAAATATCTAAAATATATGACCTGACGAATTAACTTTATTAACATGAGTCTTTATAAGTGAAAAATAATTTATTATCACGCACAGACGTCGCGCGACACATGTGAATCGCTTGCGACGAGATGCGCGAAACAGCACTGCAGCACACGAAACAATACACACGACAACGCGCGACACGCGAGAGTCAACACGACTACGCGCGCGAACAACACGATGACGCGCAAACGATGTCGTGCACGAACAACAACCAACAAATAATTAGTTAAAAGTATTTAAGCTGGTAGTATTCGAGTTAATTAACTTTTATATTTATAAAAGCATGAGTTAAAACTATATACTCATTCTTATTAAATTGTTATTTTAAATAACCGACAACTAAACAAGAAAAGACTAATTGGTGTGAGCGACCCTAACGAAAATATTAAATAACACGTGAAACAGCGCACAAGGGCGATGGCTACAACGGCGCACGACAGCTCGCTCGACCGAGCGAGGGCACCCGGCCAGCACAGCACGACGACATAGCGCGCACAGAGCGGGCAACAGCGAGGCGAGCGACACGAATGCGCGCACGGGGGGGTTGACAAACGAGTTCTAGGGGGTAGATGGAGGGGTAGACGGATGCCATTAGAGTCCCGACGATGTGCCGCGCATATGCGAAAGCGAGTGCGCGCTAGCTGCGAGGATGTGTTTGGGGCTGCAGCGCTCGCGGTTCGGCGAATCGTGCCGTGCGGGGGCCGTGCGTAGGGTAGACGAGCGAGGGTACGCGTATGACTAGATGACGAACAACGAACGACACACACAAGGGTTGGATCGAGGGCGCGCAGGTTGCGCAATGACCACTTCGAACCGACGACATCGAGGCTTAGCGCAGGGACGGCTTCGCTGGCTGTTCGCCGAAGCCGACCAGGACGCTGGTCGAGGGACGGGGAGGGTAATGATGAGCAGGAGAGTAGGGGCTTGGCGTCGAGCTCCCAGGGACCGTGCCTCGGCCGGCTGAGCCACGGACTCGTGCATGAAGAGGAGGGCAGGGGCTACTGGTCGCTGCGTGTAACGCCCTGAATTTAGGGGTAGAATTTTTTCTTCTTTAATACTCACCAAATTCAGGCGTTACTCTCTTTTCTCTTCCTGTTTCGTTCCTTCTTCCCAATTTCAAAGCAGTATAGCGACTGGTGTCCGTATCGTGTGTAAAGAAAAACCTAAGTTGTCATGGGTGTTGCATCATGCCGAAGCATATTTCTTTTGTCTGATGCCGTGTTTAATCGCGTGTTTGCCTAGTCTCATTTCGGTTTTCGTCTCGCGATTTGATTCTGATAAGTGGTTGTGTGTGTCGTTTGATTTTGTCCCGCGACGCGACCCAGCCCAGTCCAGCTTAGCCTGGCCCTGGCCCACGTGCCCCTGGCGCCCCTGCCCCTCCCTATGCGCCCCCCTGTGTGTGTCTCTCTCTCCCCCCCCCATTCAATTTTTCCTGCGCACAACTCCCTCTCTCCCACCTCTCTCTCTTCCCCGTTGTGCCCAAGGATTTGGTGACGGTTATCGCCGGATTTGGATCCCCGAGGTGAGCCCCCTCCTCTCTCTCTCTCTCTCTCTCTCTCTCTCTCTCTCTCTCTCTCTCTCTCCCTCCCCCTCCCCTTCCTTCTTCCCCTGCTCACGCCCCCCCGCGCGACCCCTCGTGCGTGCCCCTCCCCAGCTCCCTGGCGGCGCCCCTGCGCGGCCCCTACGCGCCCCCCCGCGTGCGCCCCTGCGCGGCACCCGGCGGCGCCCCTGCTCGGCCCCTTGCGGCGGCCCCTGCGCCCCCCCCCCCGCACGCCCCTACTCGCCCGCCCCGGCGCGCCCCTGCGCGGCCCCCCGCGTGCCCCTGCTTGGCCCCCCCGGCGGCGCCCGCCCTGCCCTGGCGCAGCCTCGCGCGCCCCTGGCACGTGCAACGCATTCCCACGCGTAGCCCCACGCGCGTGGTGATTGGTTTTTGGTTTTAATTGATTTTAAACTTAGTTTAATTAACGTGATGCGTCGCGCGCTTCATCGCGCGGCGAACTAGTTTGATTTCAGATTCTATTAACGTGCTGCGCCGCGCACTTCGTCGCGCGATGATCCATTTACTTTTAGATTATTTAATGTGTGGCGTCGCGCGTCCAGACGCGTGGCATTTCGTTTTAAATTCAGTTTAGATGACATATGCCATCGTGCGCTTTGTCGCACGACGCTTGACGTTATTTTCATAATTAGTTCAAGTGTCTCGTGGCGCGCTCCGTCGCGCGACGAGTCATTTTATTCTTAATTCAGTCTAAGTGTTGTGTCGCGCGTTTCGCCGCGCGACAATCCTTTTTAAATTTACTTTGGTCTATTTATAATGATTTAACATGGAACATGATTTTATCCTATGTATAGCGCGATGGCCAAATTAATACCATTTTGTTTAAACGACTACTTTGATTTATAATCGTGTAACGTGATCGCTCTTCGACTGTAGCCTCGACCGTTACTCTCTCTTTCTCGCTTAGTCGTAGGTGTGAGCCCTGCACCGAGCGTCTGTTTATTTATGATATTTTATTTCATGGTGTACTGTTCTTTTGTATTAAATTTGTGGAATGTATGTTTAAACTCGTATAGATAACAGTCAGTTGGTGGAGTCTGAAGGAGTTGCAGGTGAATACCCTGAGCAGTAGTTGGTTGGTGAAGGCAAGTGTCCCTTGACCCATCTAAGTCATACTCATGCTTATAATTCACTTCCCGCATTCACATAGTTTATACCTAAGGATTGACTAGCTTTTGTTCATCTTGTCCTTGTTTACCTATTTTGGTTGGGTTATTCTGGTTTAGCTATATGCTAGTGCTTCACATTAATCAATGAACATGACGAGATTATCTATGATACGCTATTTAAGGGGACTCGAGCTGTTTCTCGAGTGCCTCCCCGTAAGGACTGGTTCGTTGGATGACCGCCCGAGAAAACAGTGCAACCATGAGGGTAGAATGGGATGCCCTTAGCCGAATAATTAGTGGAACTGAGGTGCAGTTCGCTTCACCGTCGTACCATCAATGGGGCTCGGTGTATGTGGCTCCCTCTGCCAAGGGTGGTTTGCCCCTTGGGGAGGAGTGCGGTACATTTAGGAAACCTAACAGGCGACTACATCCTCAAGAAATCTTTGTAAAGGCTACATAGTGAAACCCTGCCTATTCACCTTGGTAGTGTTTAAGGGTTTGATCAGCCTGAGGCAAGAGGGAATCACGGCTTGTGGGTAAAGTGTGTAACCTATGCAGAGTGTTATGAAACTGATATATCAGCCGTGCTCACGGTTATGAGCGGCTAAGGGTGATCCATTGATTAGAGATACTTTGATCAGAGATGTTTGGTTTACAGGTGGTGATGAGGATGATGGTTTTGGCTATGACTATGGTAATGGTAAGTGATATTCTTTCCGTTTGGAAAGGATACTTTGGGTTAACAACTTGGGTTAATGCTAAAACCTGGCTTTCTACTAGTAATAATAACCTAACCAACTAAAAGCAACTGCTTGACTTGACCCCACATAAAGCTAGTCCACTACAGCCAAACGAGACATATTGCTGAGTATGTTGATGTGTACTCACCCTTGCTTTACACACCGAACCCCCCTAGGTTGTCCACGTTGCAACCACTGCTCAGGAGAAGATGAAATCGTAGAGGAGGACTTCCAAGAGTTCCAAGAGTACGATGAGTTCTAGGCGTGGGTTAGCGGCAAACCCCCAGTCGGCTGCTTGTGAAGGCCGTGTGTATCTACGTTTCTTTTCCGCACTTTGATAATTGTTAAAGGCTATGTGGATGTCTCGGACATCATGATGTAATCGACTATTATACCTTCTTTTATGTTATTATTTGAGCACTATGTGATGATGACCAGTTATGTAACTGTTGTGTACGTGAATTGCTGATCCTGGCACGTATATGGTTCGCATTTGGTTTGCCTTCTAAAACCGGGTGTGACACCGCACGCGGGGACACGACCTCGGACTCGCCCAGCGAGGGCGCTGGCCATCGGTGGATTCGAGGCGCAGCGGCAGTTGCGCACACGCGCATGCTTGACCATGGGTGAGGCAGCGACGACTGAACAGATGGTGGCATGCAAGGGGCTCGACCACAGGGCCTCGCCACCGCAACAGGCTCGGTCAAGGCCGCCCATGGTGAGCGCAGAGAAGGGCATGGGAGAGATGGGGGGGTAAGTAACGGGCTACACCTCACAACGATGAACACCAGTGGGAGCACGGACGACGACACATGGAGCTTCGGTAGTCGACGCGACGCGAGCTCCGGATGGGTCGGCGAGGGCCGACCGCGACGCCGCTGCGCTGGGCAGCGAGCCGAGCCAGGCCGCCGCACGCAAGGGCTAGGGCCAGCCGAGCAGGGCCACGAGCCGCGCTGGCTGTGGGCTGGCTGCCATGGCTGCACGCCGCGGAGGGCACCGGCTCACCGTATGCCCTCCGCGGCGTTGGGCGAGGTGGCTGGCATCGTGGGCGAGGTGAGTGGGGAGAGGCGGTTGGGAGAAGACGATCAGGAGATGGGGCGGCCTGGTGGGTGGGGCCCACACGCAGGCGGCGGTGGCTAGTCAGCCACGCACGCACGCGGCGCTAGGGCACGCGAGGCGGGAACGGGCTGAGGCCACCGTGCGAGGTGCTTTCGTGCTGGGCCGGGACGTGGGGTGAGCCAGGGAAAGGAAGGGCGTGTGGGCCACGTGGGAGAGACAGTCCGCGAGGAGGGGCGCTGGTCGGGTGGACCGCGCGAGCGCGGGCCTAGGGGGAAAGGGAGAAGGAGACTTGGGCCAGCTGGGATCTTGGGCTTCTTTCTCTCTTCTCCTTTTTCAATATTATACTCATCAAATTTATATAAAAAAAGAACCACATATTAAATGGATACACTCTAAAGCAAAACATAAGACCAAAACAAATATATTCCAATATGATGCACCAATCATTATTTCCCACAGGGTTTTATTAATAACTATATTTTGAATTAAAATTCTCTATTGTTTGGAAGGAAAAGATTAAAGAAGTGAAAAGAAAGAGGAACAAGAAGGTAACACCTGAATTTGATGGATATTAGAAAAGAAATTTTTTTATACCCCCAAATTTAGGGTGTTACGCCATCTCAAGGTTTGATGTTAATGACCAGGATAGAGTTAGAAGGGGTACATTAAGTTTGGGCCATGTCAACCTAAGAATCATGATTTTCCAACTAGAGATATAAGTGGCCATCCATGTTTCTTTTGTTATGTTTGATTTAAGGGGTACCAGTGGCTAGAGGATATTGTATACAAAGGTGTTGCTTTTTTGATTCATATGCTATTTTCTCAAGGATAGAACAAAATGCTCTAGTGGAGATACATTTGTGAAAGGTGGGTGGCGTAATTGGAACCTAAAATCAGGATTGAAAAAACACATGGGAGCTATCACTAGTGCTCATACTAAAGCTCAAGAAAAATATGATAGATTCACTACATGTACAACATCAATTTGAGAGTCTATTGCTTCAAACACCACACAATACAAATCACCATATAAGCTTCATTTGACATGAACACTCAAGTGCTTGAGTCAATTTAGAGGGCATGGTGAAAGTGAGGAGTCACTAAACATGCAAAATTTCCTTGAGCTTTTAAACTAGCAAGCAGTAAGTTTTAAGGAAGTTGACAAGGTGGTTCTAAAGAAGGCTCCACAAATCTGCAAGATGACATGCCATGAAATACAACATGAGCTCATAAAATCTTGTGCCCAACAAACTAGTAAGCTAGTCATTGAAGAACATTGATGGTGAACAATTTGCAATACTTGCTGATGTGTACTAGAATGAATGACTAGTTGTTTGATTGCATTATGTTGATAAGAAACAATGATGGTTGCTAGATTTTTTGCAATTTCCCATGTCAAAAATACTACTTCTATGACACTTAAAGTTGTAGTGGAGCTTATGCTTATGATGCACAATTTGACCTTAGCAATGGTTTGTGTGCAAGGATAAGATGGAGCTACCAATATGAGAGGTAATGGTAATGGGATAAAGAAATTGTTGGGGGTCTGCTTTGTCGCCGAAGGTCCTGTGAGAAGAAACACATTCGGAAGGCCAGAACAGGAACAATGTCGAAGCTTCCAATCAGGGAGCTTCATAGTGTATCTCTAGATGCACCGACTTAAAGATGAAATGACCAATCGGCCCATGATAACCTGTATTACAATTGTAATCATTTGTAGAGGACATGAATGTAAATTCACACAGGCTGCGCCCTGTGCCTATAAATAGGTGAACAGTACCCCCGTACTGTTCACGCTTTCGCATCTCACTTTTACCTTTGCCCTCTGCCGAGTTCAAGGTACAAATGTAATTTGATATTGCTTTCATGTGCTCATGATTATTTAATATAGATGTTTATATTATGTTTTCATATAATTGTTTATGTTGTTTCCTATGTTTCATAAGCTTCATCCTCTGTTTATACATGTCATATTTATGAAGGTATGTCCTTCATAACCTTCGTCTGAAGATCATTATGTCCTAAGGGAAATAATGCTTCGGAGGACGAAGGACATTAACATTTAACATTTTGTGTTGCCTTGTTCTTAATTCATAGCATTTGAGAACAAGTTCCCAACATTGGTGCCCACCTCCGGTGAACTCACTTCCACTGTTGAGCTGATGGCTTCGTTCAACAATCAAGCTGAAGTTGCTTCGGCTATGAAGCTGGTGCTCCCGATAATAGGCGGTTCATGCTCAGAACCAGCCAACAAGAAGTAGAAGAAGGAGGCTCAGACAAGGGTACAACATGTTGGGGTGCAGGGGCCCTTCATCAAATCAAAATGGTCTCACATCCCAATCACCTTCTCTCAGGAGGATCTTCAGCTCAAAGATTATCCTCACAATGATGCTATGGTCATATCTTGTGTCATCAAGGGATTTCTGGTTCATAATGTTCTGGTTGATACAGGCAGTGCAGCGGATATCATATTTGCTAAGGCCTTCAGACAGATGCAAGAGCCAGAAGACAAGATTCACGATGCTACACATCCTCTATGTGGCTTCGGAGGAAGACAGATTGTGGCACTCGGTAAAATCACAATGCCAGTAACCTTCGGCTTTGTTCATAACACAAGGACCGAACAGGTTGTCTTTGACATTGTCGACATGGAATACCCCTACAATGCAATAATTGGCCAAGGAACACTCAATGCTTTTGAAGCAATACTTCACCCAGTATATCTATGCATGAAGATACCTTCAGAACAAGGGCACATTGCTATTCATGGAAGTCAAGAAGCTGCCAGAAAGGCCGAAGGAAATTGGACAGACTCAAAAGCGATCCACAATATAGATGGAGCCGAAGCTTGTGAACAGTACAAGTATAGAAGAGAGAAGGCTGCTTCGGCTGATCAGCCGATGCCCATGCTTCTATGTGAAGACATAGTAGAGCAGAAGGTACTGCTGGGGTCTCAACTATCTGAAGAGTAGGAGAAAACTTTGATAAGGTTTTTATTCAACAACAAAGATGTTTTTGCTTGGTCGGCCAATGATCTCTGTGGTGTCAACAGAGACGTCATTGAACATTCACTCAATGTCGACCCATCCTTCATGCCAAGAAAGCAAAGGCTTCGGAAAATGTCTGATGATAAAGCCGAAGGTGCTCGGAATGAAGTAAAAAGGCTTCTCAGTGCTAGTGTCATCAGAGAGGTAAAATATCCAGAGTGGCTAGCCAATACTGTTAAGGTGAAGAAGGCCAACGACAAATGGAGAATGTGTATTGACTTCACAGATCTTAACAAGGCCTGTCCAAAGGACGAATTTCCATTACCAAGAATAGACTCTCTTGTAGATGTAGCAGCTTCTTCAGAGCTTATGAGTCTGCTGGATTGCTACTCAGGATATCATCAAATATGGATGAAGAAAGAGGATGAGCCGAAGACTAGCTTCATAACTCCCAGTGGCACCTATTGCTATCTTCGAATGCCTGAGGGGCTCAAGAATGCTGGAGGAAGCTTCAGTAGAATGACAGCCAAGGTCCTTCATTCCTAGATAGGCAGAAATGTGCTAACATATGTTGATGACATCATAGTAAAAAGCACGAAGCAAGAAAATCATATTACTGATCTGCAAGAAACATTTGCTAATTTCAGGCAAGCTGGCCTGAGATTAAATCTAGAAAAATGTGTCTTTGGAGTGAAGAAGGGTAAGTTCCTTGGTTGTCTAGTTTCAACGAAGGGGATTGAAGCTAACCCAAGCAAGATCGAAGCTATCCTTCGGATGGAGCCACCAACACAAAGAAGGGGGCCCAACGGCTGACAGGAAGACTGACATCATTGAATAGATTCATATCTAGATCAGCAGAAAGAAACTTGACATTCTTTAAAATACTAAAGTCAGCCGAAGTTTTTCAATGGGGCCCAGCTCAACAGAAAGCCTTCGAAGAGCTGAAGCAATACTTGATTGATTAACAACATTAACTCCACCTGCGCCAGGGGCTCCATTACTATTGTATGTGGCAGCTTCGCACTCTGCAGTGAGTGCGGCACTTGTACAGGAGAAGCTTGAAGGACAAATTAAAAAGCAAGCCCTAGTATACTTTGTCTCTGAAGTTCTAAGTTTATCAAAGAAAAACTATACAAAATTGGAGAAGGTGTTGTATGCTGTGTTAATGGCCTCCAGGAAGCTTCCGCATTATTTTCAAGCATACCACATATTTGTTCCTTCATCGCAGCCTCTGAAGGATATTATGAGGAACAGAGAAGCTACTGGAAGGATTGGAAAGTGGGCTGCAGAGCTTAATGAATTTAGTATTGACTATGTGCATAGATCCTCAATTTAGTCCCAGGCGTTAGCAGACTTCATTGCTGATTGGATGCCAGGGGCTCAGGAAGAAGAAGCAAATAAAGATGCCGAAGCTTGGACAGTGTTCTGTGACGATTCCTGGGGAACCTTGTGAAAGGGAAATGTGCCCTTGGGCCATTTCCAAGTATTTTGGTGATTGAGTGCCAACACAAGTGCTTTTGTGTTAATCTATGCAAAGTGGTGGACAAAGTGCAAATCATGTCAAAAGGTATGTTTCTAGACTTAGTACATTGTTTTATGGACTAATGTACTGTGTCTAAGTGCTGGAAACAGGAAAAATTGAATTGGAAATGAGATGGCTCTGTTCAGCCAAAGTCAGCTCGGTCTGGGTGCACCGGACTGTCCGGTGGTGCACCGGACAGTGTCTGGTGCGCCAGGCTGACTCTGGCGAACTTGCTGCTCTCGGGACTTCGACGGTGGTGTACGACTATAATTCACCGGACTGTCCGGTGGTGCACCGGACTGTCCGGTGAGCAGTTCACAGGCGAAGTCGTCGGTCTCGGGAGATGATTAACGGTGTATGGCTATAATTCACCGGACTGTCCGGTGGTGCACCGGACTGTCCGGTGAACCAACGGTCAGCCGGAGCAACGGTCGGCCGAGGATTCCGCGCGTGACGCGTGGCCGAGCCAACGGTCACATTGGGGCACCGGACTGTACGGTGTGCACCGGACAGTGTCCGGTGCGCCAACGGCTCTCAATCAGCAACGGTCGGCTTCACCAAATAAGGAAACAAATCCGCACCGGACAGTGTCCGGTGGTGCACCGGACTGTCCGGTGCGCCAGGCGACAGAAGGCAAGATCTGCCTTCCTAGAATGCTCTCAACGGCTCCTAGCTGCCTTGGGGCTATAAAAGGGACCCCTAGGCGCATGGAGGAGGACACCAAGCATACTCAAAGCATTCCTAAGCACCAAGACTTCGATTCCACGCATTTGTTTCTTTGTGATAGCATCTAGAGCTCTAGTTGAGTTGTGAACTCGTCGGGTTGTGTTGCGAGCTCTTGTTGCGACTTGTGTGCGTGTTGACATTCTGATTTTGAGTCTTGTGTGCGTTGCTCATCCCTCCCTTACTCCGTGCTTCTTTGTGAACTTCAAGTATAAGGGCGAGAGGCTCCAAGTTGTGGAGATTCCTCGCAAACGGGATATAGTAAAGCAAGCAAAACACCGTGGTATTCAAGTGGGTCTTTAGACTGCTTGAGGGGTTGATTGCAACCCTCGTCCGTTGGGACGCCACAACGTGGAGTAGGCAAGCGTTGGTCTTGGTCGAACCACAGGATAAACCACTGTGCCATCTCTGTGATTGATCTCTTGTGGTTATTGTGTTTTGTTGAGACTCCTCTCTAGCCACTTGGCATTATTGTGCTAACGCCTAGCCAAATTTTGTGGCATTAAGTTTTCAAGTTTCACAGGATCACATATTCACCCCCCTCTAGGTGCTCTCAATTGGTATCGGAGCCGTTCTCTTCACGAAGGGACTAATCGCCCGAAGAGATGGATCCTAAGGGCAAGGGAATTGTGATCAACGATAAGGAGAAGGAGTCCTTCGTCAACGAGCCGAAGGATGACAAGCCTACCGACTCAGGCTCGGGCCACAAACGCAAAGATGGGAAGAAGAAGAAGACGAGACGCATCAAGGAGATCGTCTACTACGACGACAGCGATGAGTCCACTTCTTCCCAAAAGGACAACGACGACAACGACTACGACAAAAGAAAGACGGTTAACTCAAACTTTTCTTTCGATTATTCGAGTATTCCGCATAGCTCAAATTCACATTTGCTCTCCATTCCTCTCGGCAAGCCTCCACACTTTGATGGGGAGGACTACGGATTTTGGAGCCACAAAATGCGTAGTCACTTGTTCTCTCTCCATCCAAGCATATGGGAGATTGTTGAGAATGGAATGAAATTTGATAGCTTGAATAGTCCTATATTTATTAATGAACAGATTCATAAAAATGCACAAGCTACTACTGTGTTGTTAGCCTCTTTGTGCAGGGACGAGTACCATAAGGTGAGCGGCTTGGACAATGCTAAGCAGATCTGGGACACCCTCAAGATCTCTCATGAGGGGAACGACGTCACCTTGCTCACCAAGATGGAATTGGTGGAGGGCGAGCTTGGAAGATTCGCGATGATAAGGGGAGAGGAGCCAACCCAAACATACAACCGGCTCAAGACCCTTATCAACAAAATAAGGAGCTACGGAAGCACGCGATGGATGGACCATGACGTCGTCCGCCTAATGCTAAGGTCCTTTACTGTACTTGATCCACATCTGGTGAACAATATTCGTGAAAATCCTAGGTACACCAAGATGTCGCCCGAAGAAGTTCTTGGGAAGTTCGTAAGCGGGCGAATGATGATCAAGGAGGCGAGATACGTGGACGACGCGTTGAATGGTCCAATCAATGAGCCTCAACTCGTTGCTCTCAAGGCAACGAGAAGCAAGGTGGCGCAAGTTGAGGCGGCAGGGCTCAATGATGAAGAGATGGCCCTCATCATCAAGCGCTTCAAGACGGCGCTTAATGGTCGCAAGGGACAGCCAAGCAAGACCAAGACAAAGGGGAAGCGATCATGCTTCAAATGTGGTAAGATTGGTCATTTTATTGCTAACTGTCCCGATAATGATAGCGACCAGGAAAAAGGGAACAAAAGGGAAAAGAAGAAGAATTACAAGAAGGCCAAGGGCGAGGCACATCTCGGAAAGGAGTGGGATTCGGATTGCTCCTCTTCCGACTCTGACAATGAAGGACTCACCGCCATCGCCTTCAACAAGTCATCCCTCTTCCCCAACGAGCATCACTCATGCCTCATGGCGAAGGAGAAGAAGGTATGTACTCAAAACAATGCCACTTATGATTCTTCTAGTGAGGATGAGTCTAGTGATGAAGAAATAGATTACTCTAGTTTGTTCAAGGGATTGGATAGAAATAAAATTGATAAAATCAATGAATTGATTGATGCCTTGAATAAAAAGGATAGACTTTTAGAGAAACAAGAGGACCTTTTATATGAAGAGCATGATAAATTTGTTAGTGCTCAAAATTCACTTGCTCTAGAAGTTAAAAGGAATGAAATGCTTTCTTGTGAACTATCTACTTGTCATGAAACCATTTCTACTTTAAAAGGTGTTAATGATGATTTAAATGCTAAATTAGAAGTAGCTAGTAAATGTAACTCTTGTGTAGAACATGTTACAATCTGTAAGAGGTGTAAAGATTTCGATGTTGATGCTTGTAGTGATCACTTAGTTTCAATTTCCAAATTGAATGATGAATTGGCTAGTCTTAATGCCCAACTTAAGACTAGCAAGAATGAATTTGACAAGCTAAAATTTGCAAGGGATGCCTACACGATTGGTAGACACCCCTCAATTAAGGATGGACTTGGCTTCAAAAGGGAAGCCAAGGACTTAACAAGCCATAAGGCTCCTATCTCCGCCAAGGAGAAAGGGAAGGCCCCTATGGCTAGTAGTGCTAAAAAGAACCATGCTTTTATGTACCATGATAGGAGACAGTCTAGAAATGCTTATAGGAGTTGTAATGCTTATGATGCTTTTGATTCTCATGCCATGTTTGCTTCTAGTTCTTCCTATATGCATGGTAGAGATATGTCTAGGAGAAATGTTGTTCATCATATGCCTAGGAGAAATGTTGTTAATGTTCCTAGGAAAGTTAATGAACCTTCTACAATATATCATGCTTGCAATGCTTCATTTGCCATTTGTAGAAAGAATAAGAAGGTGATTGCTAGAAAGTTAGGGGCAAGATGCAAGGGAGATAAAACATGCATTTGGGTCCCTAAGACAATTGTGACTAACCTTGTAGGACCCAACAAGAGTTGGGTACCTAAGACCCAAGCCTAAATTTGCCTTGCAGGTTTATGCATCTGGGGGTTCAAACTGGATTATCGACAGCGGATGCACAAACCATATGACGGGGGAGAAGAAGATGTTCACCTCCTACGTCAAAAACAAGGATTCCCAAGATTCAATAATATTCGGTGATGGGAACCAAGGCAAGGTAAAAGGGTTAGGTAAAATTGCTATTTCATCCGAGCACTCTATATCTAATGTGTTTTTAGTTGAGTCTCTTGGATATAATTTGTTATCTGTTAGTCAATTATGCAATATGGGATATAATTGTCTATTCACAAATGTAGATGTGTCTGTCTTTAGAAGGTGTGATGGTTCACTAGCTTTTAAGGGTGTACTTGTCAGGGACCATAATTAGGGGTACCCTCAAGACGCCTAATTCTCAGCTGGTAACCCCCATCAGCATAAAGCTGTAGAGGCCTGATGGGTTTGATTAAGTCAGGGATCAGTCCATACGAGCGACTCGATCACGCCACGCCCGAGCCTAGCCTCAGGCAAGGGCAGCCGACCCTGAGGTGTTTCCGTCTCGCCCGAGGCCCCCTTTTTACGGCAGACGCATCTCCGGCTCGCCCGAGGCCTTGCCTTCGTTGAGAAGCAACCCTGACTGAATCACCGCGCCGACCGACCAAGTCACTGGGGCATTTGACGCAAAGAGTGGGACTGCCGGGCGACCAGGCTTGGCCAAAAGCGCCATAGGAAGCTCCGCCCGACCCAGGGCTCGGACTCGGGCTGAGGCCCCAGAAGACGGCGAACTCCGCTCCGCCCGACCCAGGGCTCGGACTCGGGCTGAGGCCCCGGAAGACGGCGAACTCCGCTCCGCCCGACCCAGGGCTCGGACTCGGGCTAAGGCCCCGGAAGACGGCGAACTCCGCTCCGCCCGACCTAGGGCTCGGACTCAGGCTAAGGCCCCGGAAGACGGCGAACTCCGCTCCGCCCGACCCAGGGCTCGGACTCGGGCTGAGGCCCCAGAAGACGGCGAACTCCGCTCCGCCCGACCCAGGGCTCGGACTCGGGCTGAGGCCCCGGAAGACGGCGAACTCCGCTCCGCCCGACCCAGGGCTCGGACTCGGGCTAAGGCCCCGGAAGATGGCGAACTCCGCTCCGCCCGACCCAGGGCTCGGACTCGGGCTAAGGCCCCGAAAGACGACGAACTCCGCCTCGCCCGACCCAGGGCTCGGACTCCGCCCTGGCCTCTGCCGAACGACCTCCGCCTCGCCCGACCCAGGAGCTCGGGCTCGGCCTCGGCCATGCAGGACAGACTCGACCTCGGCTTCGGAGGAGCCTCCACGTCGCCCGACCTAGGGCACGAGCCCGCCACGTCAACAGGAAGCGCCATCATCACCCTACCCCGAGCCGACTCGGGCCGCAGGGAACAGGACCGGCGTCCCATCTGGCTAGCTCCGCCAGATAGGCAATGATGGCACCCCGCTGGACCCATGACGACGGCGGCTCTCAGCTCTCTTACGAAAGCAGGGGGACGTCAGCAAGGGCCCAACCACTCCGACAGCTGTCCCTCCGCCAAGCTCCATTGCTTCTCCGACAGCCACGACGCCACACTAGCCGGGTGCCAAGATCTCTCCGGCTGCCACCTTGGCATGTACTTAGGGCACTAGCTCTCCCCCGCTAGACACGTAGCACCTTGCTACACCCCCATTTGTACACCTGGATCCTCTCCTTACGACTATAAAAGGAAGGACCAGGGCCTTCTTAGAGAAGGTTGGCCTCGCGGGAACGAAGGGCAGGGGCAGGCGCTCTCTCGGGGCCGCTCGCTCCCCTCACCCGCGCGGACGCTTGTAACCCCCTACTACAAGCGCACCCGACCTGGGCGCGGGACGAACACGAAGGCCGCGGGATCTCCGACTCCCTCACGACCCGGCTCCGGCCACCTCGCTCTCGCTCTCTCCCCCCTTCGCGCTTGCCCACGCGCTCGACCCATCTGGGCTGGGGCACGCGGCACACTCACTCGTCGGCTCGGGGACCCCCCGGTCCCGGAACGCCGACAGTACTAGACGGCAAACTTTATTTGGTTGATTTTGCAAAAGAAGAGGCCGGTCTAGATGCATGCTTGATTGCTAAGACTTGCATGGGCTGGCTATGGCATCGCCGCTTAGCACATGTGGGGATGAAGAACCTCCACAAGCTTCTAAAGGGAGAACACGTGATAGGTCTAACTAATGTGCATTTCGAAAAAGATAGACCTTGTGCAGCTTGTCAAGCAGGGAAACAGGTGGGAAGCTCTCATCACACCAAAAATGTGATGACCACATCAAGACCCTTGGAGATGCTTCATATGGACCTCTTCGGACCCGTCGCTTATCTAAGCATAGGAGGAAGTAAGTATGGTCTTGTTATAGTTGATGATTTTTCCCGCTTCACTTGGGTATTCTTTTTGCAGGATAAATCTGAAACCCAAGGGACCCTCAAGCGCTTCCTCAGGAGAGCTCAAAATGAGTTTAAGCTCAAGGTGAAGAAGATAAGGAGCGACAACGGGTCCGAGTTCAAGAACCTTCAAGTGGAGGAGTTCCTTGAGGAGGAGGGGATCAAGCACGAGTTCTCCGCTCCCTAAACACCACAACAAAATGGTGTGGTAGAGAGGAAGAACAGGACGCTCATAGACATGGCGAGGACGATGCTTGGAGAATTCAAGACCCCCGAGCGATTTTGGTCGGAAGCCGTGAACACGGCTTGCCACGCCATCAACCGGGTCTACCTTCACCGCCTCCTCAAGAAGACTTCGTATGAGCTACTAACCGGTAACAAACCCAATGTGTCTTATTTTCGTGTATTTGGGAGCAAGTGTTATATTCTTGTGAAGAAAGGTAGAACTTCTAAATTTGCTCCCAAAGCTGTAGAAGGGTTTTTATTAGGTTATGACTCAAATACAAAGGCGTATAGGGTCTTCAACAAATCATCGGGTTTGGTTGAAGTCTCTAGCGACGTTGTATTTGATGAGACTAATGGCTCTCCAAGAGAGCAAGTTGTTGATCTTGATGATGTAGATGAAGAAGACGTTCCAACGGCCGCAATGCGCACCATGGCGATTGGCGATGTGCGACCACAGGAACAATTGGAGCAAGATCAACCTTCTTCCTCAACAATGGTGCATCCCCCAGCTCAAGACGATGAACAGGTTCATCAGGAGGAGGTGTGTGATCAAGGGGGAGCACAAGATGATCATATGAGGGAGGAAGAAGCACAACCGGCACCTCCAACCCAAGTTCGAGCGACGATTCAAAGGAATCATCCCGTCGACCAAATATTGGGTGATATTAGCAAGGGAGTAACTACTCATTCTAGATTAGTTAATTTTTGTGAGCATTACTCCTTTGTCTCTTCTATTGAGCCTTTCAGGGTAGAAGAGGCCTTGCTAGATCCGGACTGGGTGTTGGCCATGCAGGACGAGCTAAACAACTTCAAGCGTAATGAAGTTTGGACACTTGTGCCTCGTCCCAAGCAAAACGTTGTGGGAACCAAGTGGGTGTTCCGCAACAAACAGGACGAGCACGGGGTGGTGACGAGGAACAAGGCTCGACTTGTGGCAAAAGGTTATGCCCAAGTCGCAGGTTTGGACTTTGAGGAGACTTTTGCTCCTGTGGCTAGGCTAGAATCAATTCGTATTTTGCTAGCATATGCCGCTCACCATTCTTTCAGGTTGTTCCAAATGGATGTGAAGAGCGCTTTCCTCAACGGGCCGATCAAGGAGGAGGTGTACGTGGAGCAACCCCCTGGCTTCGAGGATGAACGGTACCCCGACCACGTGTGTAAGCTCTCTAAGGCGCTCTATGGACTTAAGCAAGCCCCAAGAGCATGGTATATTGGTATGAATGCCTTAGAGACTTTTTAATTGCTAATGCTTTCAAGGTTGGGAAAGCCGATCCAACTCTTTTCACTAAGACTTGCGATGGTGATCTTTTTGTGTGCCAAATTTATGTCGATGACATAATATTTGGTTCTACTAATCAAAAGTCTTATGAAGAGTTTAGCAGGGTGATGACGCAGAAATTCGAGATGTCGATGATGGGCGAGTTGAAGTACTTCCTTGGGTTCCAAGTGAAGCAACTCAAGGACGGCACTTTCATCTCCCAAACGAAGTACACGCAAGACTCGCTAAAGCGGTTTGGGATGAAGGACGCTAAGCCCACAAAGACTCCGATGGGAACCGACGGACACACCGACCTCAACAAAGGAGGTAAGTCCGTTGATCAAAAGGCATACCAGTCTATGATAGGGTCTTTACTTTATTTGTGTGCTAGTAGACCGGATATTATGCTTAGCATATGCATGTGTGCTAGATTTCAATCCGATCCAAGGGAGTGTCACTTAGTGGCTGTGAAGCGAATTCTTAGATATTTAGTCGCTACGCCTTGCTTTAGGATCTGGTATCCAAAGGGGTCTAACTTTGACTTGATTGAATACTCAGATTTCGACTATGCTGGATGTAAGGTCGATAGGAAAAGTACATCGGGGACGTGCCAATTCTTAGGAAGGTCCCTGGTGTCGTGGAACTCTAAGAAACAAACTTCCGTTGCCCTATCCACTGCTGAGGCCGAGTACGTTGCTGCAGGACACTGTTGCGCGCAACTACTTTGGATGAGGCAAACCCTCCAGGACTTTGGCTACAATCTGAGCAAAGTCCCACTCCTATGTGACAATGAGAGTGCTATCTGCATAGCGGAAAATCCTGTTGAGCACAGCCGCACAAAGCACATTGACATCCGGCATCACTTTTTGAGAGACCACCAGCAAAAGGGAGATATCAAAGTGTTTTATGTTAGCACCGAGAACCAGCTAGCCGATATCTTTACCAAGCCTCTAGATGAGAAGACCTTTTGCAGGCTGCGTAGTGAGCTAAATGTCTTGGATTCACGGAACTTGGATTGATTGATAGCATACATATGTTTATGCCTTTGATCATGTTCCTTATGCATTTTGTTGCTTACTGTGGTGCTCAAGTTGTACAATCACTTCCCAGACCTCACAAGTCCATTTGCAAGTGATGCACATATTTAGGGGGAGATGTGCTACAACTTGACCCTTTGAGACTAACCGTGTGCTTGAGTTTGCTTAATTTAGTCTCAAAGGAAGTTTGAAAGGGAAAAGGTGGACTTGGACCATGAAAGACTTCCACTGCACTCTGATGAGAGGGTAACTTATTCCAAGTTCATCTCATGTACTCTTATTGCCTTTGTGTTCTTATTTGAAGATTTTGGTGAGGCAATGGGGTTTAAGGGCCAAGATTGATCCCATTTTGGTGCTTGATGCCAAAGGGGGAGAAAATAAAGGCCAAAGAAATAAATGGATCAGCTACCACTTGAGAACTTGAGAAATTTTGAAAATAGTAGAATAGAGCTTTTGGTTTGTCAAAACTCTCTTGTTGTCTCTTTTGTCAAAAGTTGGCCTCTTGTGGGGAGAATAGTCGATTATGGGAAATAGGGGGAGTTTTTGACACTGTGATCAATTTCTACTGGAACAACTCTCTTTATGTCTCTTCAAGTGTGTTTGACTTAGAGATAGGAAATTGAGGTTGATTTGCAAAAACAAACCAAGTGATGGCAAAGAGTGATCCATATATGCCAAATTTGAATCAAAACTATATTGAGTTTTCATTTGCATTGATATTGCACTTGTTCTAGTTGCTTTATGTTGTGTTGGCATAAATCACCAAAAAGGGGGAGATTGAAAGGGAAATGTGCCCTTGGGCCATTTCCAAGTATTTCGGTGATTGAGTGCCAACACAAGTGCTTTTGTGTTAATCTATGCAAAGTGGTGGACAAAGTGTAAATCATGTCAAAAGGTATGTTTCTAGACTTATTACATTGTTTTATGGACTAATGTATTGTGTCTAAGTGCTGGAAACAGGAAAAATTGAATTGGAAATGAGATGGCTCTGTTCAGCCAAAGTCAGCTCGGTCTGGGTGCACCGGACAGTGTCCGGTGCGCCAGGCTGACTCTGGCGAACTTGCTGCTCTCGGGACTTCGACGACGGTGTACGGCTATAATTCACTGGACTGTCCGGTGGTGCACCGGACTGTCCAGTGAGCAGTTCATAGGTGAAGTCGTCGGTCTCGAGAGATGATTAACGGCGTATGGCTATAATTCACCGGACTGTCCGGTGGTGCACCGGACTGTCCGGTGAACCAACGGTCAGCCGGAGCAACGGTCGGCCGAGGATTCCGCGCGTGACGCATGGCCGAGCCAACGATCACATTGGGGCATCGGACTATCCGGTGTGCACCGGACAGTGTCTGGTGCGCCAACGGCTCTCAATCAGCAACGGTCGGCTTCGCCAAATAAGAAAACAAATCCGCACCGGACTGTCCGGTGCGCCAGGCGACAGAAGGCAAGATCTGCCTTCCTGGAATGCTCTCAATGGCTCCTAGCTGCCTTGGGGCTATAAAAGGGACCCCTAGGCGCATGGAGGAGGACACCAAGCATACTCAAAGCATTCCTAAGCACCAAGACTTCGATTCCACGCATTTGTTTCTTCGTGATAGCATCTAGAGCTCTAGTTGAGTTGTGAACTCATCGTGTTGTGTTGCGAGCTCTTGTTGCGACTTGTGTGCGTGTTTACATTCTGATTTTGAGTCTTGTGTGCGTTGCTCATCCCTCCCTTACTCCGTGCTTCTTTGTGAACTTCAAGTGTAAGGGCGAGAGGCTCCAAGTTGTGGAGATTCCTCGCAAACAGGATATAGTAAAGCAAGCAAAACACCGTGGTATTCAAGTGGGTCTTTGGACCGCTTGAGAGGGGTTGATTGCAACCCTCGTCCGTTGGGACGCCACAACGTGGAGTAGGCAAGCGTTGGTCTTGGCCGAACCACGGGATAAACCACTGTGCCATCTCTGTGATTGATCTCTTGGGGTTATTCTGTTTTGTTGAGACTCCTCTCTAGCCACTTGGCATTATTGTGCTAACACCTAACCAAATTTTGTGGCATTAAGTTTTCAAGTTTCACAGGATCACCTATTCACCCCCCCTCTAGGTGCTCTCACCTTCGGTGCAGGTGCGGCTGTTGTCCTAGTTGCACCTTCCAAAGTCAGAACATGCGATGCAGCAAGGCTTGACTTCAACTGTACAAATAATACTGTTGAATACGAAGCTTTGCTTTTGGGGCTTCAAAAGTTAAAGGCAATGGGAATAAGAAGGGCAGTCCTTAAAACAGACTCTCAAGTTATTTCTGGTCATATTGACAAGAGTTGCAAGGCAAGAGATTCGAAGCTTGAGAAATATCTAGACACAGTTCGAAGGATTGAAGCTTCTTTCGAAGGATTTTCTGTTAAGAATATTCCAAGAGGGGAAAATGAGCATGCTGATCTGCTAGCCAAGTCAGCGGCACAGGGGCTTCCTCTACCTTCGGAAGTATTTTTTGAGACAATAAGAGCACCTTCGGTTGAACTCCTCGAAAGAGCAGTGCTCACAATATCTCCTGTCCATAGTGAAGATTGGAGGACTGAGATTATATCTTTCCTCCAGGGTAACTATCTCTCAGATGATGATGTTTATAACAAAAGAATGGAAGCAAGAACAAGACCATATGTCATAATACAAGGGGAATTATATAAACATGGAGTTTGTTCCCCACTTCTCAAATGCTTATGCAGAGCCGAAGGTATAGAACTGATGAAGGAGATACATGCAGGATTGTGTGGATCCCACATTGGGTCCAGACCTCTTCTGGGAAAGGTTTTTCGACAAGGATTCTATTGGCCAAAGGCAGCTTCGGACGCCGCAGATTTGGTTCAAAAGTGCGAAAATTGCCAAAAATATGCAAGAGATCAGAAGCAACCCTCATCATTGACTCAGCTAATACATCTGTCGGGGACCATAATTAGGGGTACCCTCAAGGCTCCTAATTCTCAGCTGGTAACCCCCATCAGCACAAAGCTGCAAAGGCCTGATGGGTGCGATTAAGTCAGGGATCAGTCCATTCAAGGGACTCGATCACGCCTCGCCCGAGCCTAGCCTCGGACAAGGGCAGCCGACCCCGGAGGATTTCCGTGTCGCCCGAGGCCCCCCTTCAGCGGCGAACATATTCCCGGCTCGCCCGAGGCCCTGCCTTCGCCAAGAAGCAACCCTGACCAAATCGCCGCACTGACCGACCAAGTCGCAGGAGCATTTAATGCAAAGGTGGCCTGACACCTTTATCCTGACGCATGCCCCCCAGCCGGCAGAGCCGAAGTGACCGCCGTCACTTCGCCGCTCCACTGAGCGGCCTGACAGAAGGACAGCGCCGCCTGCGCCACTCCGACTGCGGTGCCACCTGACAGAGTGAGACTGACAGGCAGTCAGGCCCGGCCAAAGGCACCATAGGAAGCTCCGCTCCGCCTAACCCAGGGCTCGGACTCGGGCTAAGTCCCGGAAGATGGCGAACTCCGCCCGACCCAGGGCTCGGACTCGAGCTAAGTCCCGGAAGACGGCGAACTCCGCCCGACCCAGGGCTCGGACTCGGGCTAAGTCCCGGAAGACGGCGAACTCCACCCGACCCAGGGCTCGGACTTGGGCTAAGTCTCGGAAGACGGCGAACTCCGCCCGACCCAGGGCTCGGACTCGGGCTAAGTCCCGGAAGACGGCGAACTCCGCCCGACCCAGGGCTCGGACTCGGGCTAAGTCCCAGAAGATGACGATCTCTGCCTCACTCGACCCAGGGCTCGGACTTGGGCTCGGCCCCAGAAGACGACGAACTCCGCTTCGCCCGACCCCAGGGCTCGGACTCCGCCCCGGCACCAGCCGGCGATCTCCGCCTCGCCCAAACCTGGGGCTCGGACCCGACCTCGGCCACGGAAGACAGACTCGACCTCGGCTTCGGAGGAGCTTCCACATCGCCCAACCTAGGGCATAGACCAGCCACGTCAATAGGAGGCACCATCATCACCCTACCCCGAGCTGACTCAGGCCGCAGGGAACAAGACCAGCGTCCCATCTGGCTCGCCCCGCCAGATAGGCAATGATGGCGCCCTGCATACTCTGTGACGACGACGGCTCTCAGCCCCCTTACGGAAGCAAGAGGACGTCAGCAAGGATTTAACCGCTCCGACAGCTGTCCCTCCGCCAGGCTCCATCGCTCCTCCGACGGCCACGACATCACACCAGCTGGGTGCCAAAATCTCTCCGGCTGCCACAACGGCATGTACTTAGGGCGCTAGCTCTCCTCCGCTAGACACGTAGCACTCTGCTACACCCCCCATTGTACACCTGGATCCTCTCCTTACGCCTATAAAAGGAAGGACCAGGCCCTCTTAGAGAAGGTTGGCCGCGCGGGGACGAGGACGAGACACGCGCTCGCTTGAAGCCGCTCGCTCCCTCTCCCGCGTGGACGCTTGTAACCCCCTACTGCAAGCGCACCCGACCTGGGCGCGGGACGAACATGAAGGCCGCAGGATTCCCACCTCTCTCACGCCGGACTCCGGCCGCCTCGCTCTCCCCCCTTCGCGCTCGCCCTCGCGCTCGACCCATCTGGGCTGGGGCACGCGGCGACATTCACTCGTTGGCTCAGGGATCCCCCAGTCTCGGAACGCCGACAGTTGGCGCGCCAGGTAGGGGCCTGCTGCGTGTTGACGAACAGCTTCTCGTCAAGCTCCAGATGGGCAGTCTCCAGCAACCTCTCCAACAGGGGACGGTGCTCCATTTCGGGAGTCTTGAGTTCATGTCCCTCGACGGCAGCTACGACATGATACTCCTTCCACCACCATGCGACAACGACAGTGGCGGCCGACAACCCGCCCGCCGGTGGCGGAATCGGCGACGTCTTCCTCGCATGGTGGAAGAACAACCTTCGAGCTCACCCCGTCCTCTCCCCCGCCGACGGAGGAGGAGGCGGGGCAACCAAGGCCAAGCAGGAGACAGCGCCTCGTTGGCTGTCGAGCGAGTCGACGGCCCCAGCACCCCAACGGGGGGCGCACCGGGCGTCCACCTCGCGTTTGAGACGAAGGCGAGCGCCGTCTCCCCGCGACACGCCAATCCCGAGCAAGCGGACGATGCCAGCACGCTCACGAAAAGCTTGCTGGACGTCACCCTCATACCTGAGACAACGGCGCAGTCAGTCCCCGACGTGACCTCATCGCCGCCCGTCGACCAAAAGGTACCGACCGATCCCCATCCCATGTCTTTCGGATTCAGCCTCAACCCGCCTAGCGACTTCGCTTTGGCGGGCGCTCTCATAGAGGCAAGTCCAAACCCTCTGGGGTTTCGTATGCGGTCACCTTGGGACCGGCTGACGGACATCTCGACCTACGGGCCCTCTGGGTCCGAGGAAGACGACGAGCCCAACATCTGTTGGGATTTCTCTGGACTTGGCAACCCCAGTGCCATGCGGCACTTCATGACCGCATGCGACTACTGCCTTTCCGACTGTTCCGACGGTAGCCGTAGCCTCGGCGACGAGGACTGCGGCCCAAGTCGCGAATGCTTCCACGTCGATCTAGGGGTCCCCCCGAAGGCAACCATCTCGGCATGCCGGAGGACGGTGACCTCCGTAGGCCGGTGCCTCGCGTTGACATCCCACGGGAGCTAGCTGTGGTCCCCGTTCAGGCGGGGGGTCATGACCCACAGCTCGAGCAAATCCGCGGGGTGCAGGCCAGGCTCGATGAGGGAGCAGGAGCGCTTGAGCCGATCCGTCGGGACGTCGGGCAGGCATGGGCGGGCCAACCTCCGCCCGGAGAAATACATCATCTACCCCAGGGCTTCCAGCACCGCATCACCGACGACGTCAGGGTCAGGCCACCACCCGCATCTAGTGGGGTCGGCCAGAACCTGGCGGCAGCAGCAATGCTTCTTCGCGCGATGCCGGAGCCATCAACCACCGAGGGGCGGCGAATCCAGGGAGAGCTCAAGAATCTCCTGGAAGGCGCCGCGGCCCAACATGCCGAGAGCTCTGCCTCCCGAAGGCAGGGGTACCCCTCGGAACCTCATGCCGTGACTTCCCGATTCATGCGGGAAGCCTCGGTCTACACCGGGCGCACGCGCAACACCGCGCCTGCGGCCCCGGGTCGCCTCGGCAACGAGCACCATCACCACGACCGTCGGGCCCACCTCGATGAGAGGGTGCGCCGAGGCTACCACCCCAGGCGTGGGGGACGCTACGACAGCGGGGAGGATCGGAGTCCCTCGCCCGAACCACCCGGCCCGCAAGCCTTCAGCCGAGCCATCCGACGGGCGCCGTTCCCAACCCGGTTCCGACCCCCGACTACTATCACAAAGTACTCGGGGGAGACGAGACCAGAACTGTGGCTCGCGGACTACCGTCTGGCCTGCCAACTGGGTGGAACGGACGATGACAACCTCATCATCCGCAACCTCCCCCTGTTCCTCTCCGACACCGCTCGCGCCTGGTTGGAGCACCTGCCTCCGGGGCAGATCTCCAACTGGGACGACCTAGTCCAAGCTTTCGCCGGCAATTTCCAGGGCACGTACGTGTGCCCCGAGAATTCCTGGGACCTTCGAAGCTGCCGACAGCAGCCGGGAGAGTCTCCGAGACTACATCCAGCGATTCTCGAAGCAGCGCACCGAGCTGCCCAACATCACCGACTCGGATGTCATCGGCGCGTTCCTCGCTGGCACCACCTGCCGCGACCTGGTGAGCAAGCTGGGTCGCAAGACCCCCACCAGGGCGAGCGAGCTGATGGACATCGCCACCAAGTTCGCCTTCGGCCAGGAGGCGGTCGAGGCTATCTTCTGAAAGGACAAGCAGCCCCAGGGCCGCCCATCGGAAGATACTCCCGAGGCGTCAACTCAGCGCGGCGCCAAGAAGAAGGGCAAGAAGAAGTCGCAAGCGAAACGCGACGCCGCCGACGCGGACCTTGTCGCCGCCGCCGAGTACAAGAACCCTCGGAAGCCCCCCGGAGGTGCCAACCTCTTCGACAAGATGCTCAAGGAGCCGTGCCCCTATCACCAGGGACCCGTCAGGCACACCCTTGAGGAGTGCGTCATGCTTCGGCGCCACTTCCACAGGGCCGGGCCACCCGCGGAGGGTGGCAAGGCCCGTGACGACGACAAGAAGGAAGATCACTAGGCAGGAGAGTTCCCCGAGGTCCGTGACTGCTTCATGATCTATGGTGGGCAAGCGGCGAACGTCTCGGCTCGACACCGCAAGCAAGAGCGCCGGGAGGTCTGCTCGGTGAAGGTGGCGGCGCCAGTCTATCTGGACTGGTCCGACAAGCCCATCACCTTCGACCGAGACGATCACCCCGACCATGTGCCGAGCCCGGGGAAATACCCGCTCGTCGTCGACCCCATCATCGGCGACGTCAGGCTCACCAAGGTCCTCATGGACGGAGGCAGCAGCCTCAACATCATCTACGCCGAGACCCTCGGGCTCCTGCGTGTCGATCTGTCCTCTGTCCGGGCAGGCGCTGCGCCCTTCCATGGGATCATTCCCGGGAAGCGTGTCCAACCCCTCGGACAGCTCGACCTTCCCGTCTGCATCGGAACACCCTCCAACTTCCGAAGGGAGACCCTGACGTTCGAGGTGGTCAGGTTCCGAGGAACCTACCACGCGGTACTGGGGAGGCCATGCTACGCGAAGTTCATGGCCGTCCCCAACTACACCTACCTGAAGCTCAAGATGCTGGGCCCCAACGGGGTCATCACCATCGGCCCCATGTACAAACACGCGTTCGAATGCGATGTGGAGTGTGTGGAGTACGCCGAGGCCCTCGCCGAGTCCGAGGCCCTCATCGCCGACCTGGAGAGCCTCTCTAAGGAGGTGTCAGACGTGAAGCGTCATGCCGGCAACTTCGAGCCGGCGGAGACGGTTAAGTCCGTCCCCTTCGACCCCAGCAGCGACGCCTCCAAGCAAGTCCGGATCGGCTCCGGGCTCGATCCCAAATAGGAAGCAGTGCTCGTCGACTTTCTCCGCGCGAACGCCGACGTCTTCGCGTGGAGTCCCTCGGACATGCCCGGCATATCGAGGGATGTCGCCGAGCACTCGCTGGACATCCGAGCCGGAGCCCGACCCGTCAAGCAGCCACTGCGCCGATTCGACGAGGAGAAGCGCAGAGCCATAGGCGAGGAGATCCACAAGCTAATGGCGGAAGGGTTCATCAAAGAGGTATTCCATCCCGAATGGCTTGCCAACCCTGTGCTTGTGAGAAAGAAAGGGGGGAAATGGCGGATGTGTGTAGACTACACTGGTCTCAACAAAGCATGTCCGAAGGTTCCCTACCCTCTGCCTCGCATCGACCAAATCGTGGATTCCACTGCTGGGTGCGAAACCCTGTCTTTCCTCGATGCCTACTCAGGGTATCATCAAATCAGGATGAAAGAGTCCGACCAGCTCGCGACTTCTTTCATCACACCCTTCGGCATGTACTGCTATGTCACCATGCCGTTCGGCTTGAGGAATGCGGGCGCGACGTACCAGCGGTGCATGAACCATGTGTTCGGCGAACACATTGGCCGCACGGTCGAGGCCTACGTCGATGACATCGTAGTCAAGACGAGGAAAGCCTCCGACCTCCTCTCCGACCTTGAAGCAACATTCCGATGTCTCAAGGCAAAAGGCGTCAAGCTCAATCCCGAAAAGTGTGTTTTCGGAGTACCCCGAGGCATGCTCTTGGGGTTCATCGTCTCCGAGCGGGGCATCGAAGCCAACCCGGAGAAGATCGCAGCTATCACCAGCATGGGGCCCATCAAGGACTTGAAAGGCGTACAGAGGGTCATGGGATGCCTCGCGGCTCTGAGCCGCTTCATCTCACGCCTCGGCGAAAGAGGTCTACCTCTGTACCGCCTCTTAAGGAAGGCCGAGTGCTTCACTTGGACCCCTGAGGCCGAGGAAGCCCTCGGGAACCTGAAGGTGCTCCTCACAAAAGTGCCTATCTTGGTGCCCCCAGCTGCCGGAGAAGCCCTCCTGGTCTACGTCGCCGCGACCACTCAGGTGGTTAGCGCCGCGATTGTGGTCGAGAGGCAAGAAGAGGGGCATGTGTTGCCCGTTCAGAGGCCAGTCTACTTCGTCAGTGAGGTGCCGTCCGAAACCAAGATCCGCTACCCACAAGTTCAGAAGCTGCTGTACGCGGTGATCCTGACACGGCGGAAGCTGCGACACTACTTCGAGTCTCATCTGGTAACTGTGGTGTCATCCTTCCCCCTGGGGGAGATCATCAAGTGCCGAGAGGCCTCGGGTAGGATCGCAAAGTGGGCGGTGGAAATCATGGGCGAGACGATCTCGTTCGCTCCTCGGAAGGCCATCAAGTCCCAGGTCTTGGCGGACTTCGTAGCTGAATGGGTCGACACCCAGCTACCGACGGCTCCGATCCAACCGGAGCTCTGGACCATGTTCTCCGATGGGTCGCTGATGAAGACAGGAGCCGGTGCAGGCCTGCTCTTCATCTCGCCCCTCGGGAAGCACCTACGCTATGTGCTACGCCTCCATTTCCCGGCATCCAACAATGTGGTTGAGTACGAAGCTCTGGTCAACGGGTTGCGGATCGCCATCGAGCTAGGGGTCCGATGCCTCGACGCTCGCGGTGACTCGTAGCTCGTCATCGACCAAGTCATGAAGAACTCCCACTGCCGCGACCCGAAGATGGAGGCCTACTGCGATGGGGTTCGGCGCCTGGAAGACAAGTTCTACGGGCTCGAGCTCAACCACATCGCTCGGCGCTACAATGAGACTGCGGACGAGCTGGCTAAAATATCCTCGGGGCGAACGACGGTTCCCCCGGACGTCTTCTCCCGGGATCTGCATCAACCCTCCGTCAAGATCGACGACGCGCCCGAGCCCGAGGCACCCTCGGCCCTGCCCGAGGCACCCTCGGCCCAGCCCGAGGCACCCTCGGCCTAGCCCAAGGTATCCTCGGACCATCCCGAGGCACCCTCGGCTCGGCCTGAGGCATCCTCGACTCAACCCGAGGTACCCTCGGCCCCCGAGGGCGAGGCGCTGCACGTCGAGAGGGAGCAAAGCGGGGTCACGCCTGATCAAAACTGGCAGACCCCGTACCTGCAATATCTCCATCGAGGAGAGCTACCCTCCGACCGAGCCGAAGCTCGGCGGGTGGCGCGGCATGCCAAGTCGTTCGTCTTGCTGGGAGATGAGAAGGAGCTCTACCACCGCAGCCCCTCCGGCATCCTCCAGCGGTGCATCTCCATCGCCGAAGGTCAGGAACTCCTGCGAGAGATACACTCGGGGGCTTGCGGCCATTACGCAGCGCCTCGAGCCCTTGTCGGGAATGCTTTCCGGCAAGGCTTCTACTGGCCGACGGCAGTGGCCGACGCCACTAGAATTGTTCGCACCTGCGAAGGGTGTCAGTTCTACGCAAGGTAGACCCACCTGCCCGCTTAGGCTCTGCAGACGATACCCATCACCTGGCATTTTGCTGTGTGGGGTCTGGACCTCGTCGGCCCCTTGCAGAAGGCACCCGGGGGCTTGGAAGGTGGAAAGACACGATGCATAAGGGAGCATGAAGACATGGTCGCCTTCCAAGGGGGTCACCCTCCTTTTAAAGGCGGTTCTCCCTACTCGCGTCCCCAGCCGTCACGGGCTGAGTCTTCTCCAACACACTCCAAGGTCCTCCCCTACGGCGCGGGGGCTGGGTCCCACACGTCATGCAAGCCGGCTCAGAGCAGAAGAGGCCAAACTGCCGTGCACGGTGCGTACAACCACCCAGCGGTTACAAGCGACTCTCCACTTTTGCCCAGACCAACGGGCGAAAGGGCGGGCAGCCGTGCAGGCGGCATGCAACCGCGCCAAGTGGGCGCACTTCTCCGACTCCCAACACGCCCAGCATGGAGGCCCAGGCCCACGCGTCATGCAACCGGTGCGCCGGTTGCTACGTGTGAGTAACTGCATCGCCACCTGCGCCACCACCGCGCCTCCTCGACTGCGGAACCAATACCGCGACTCGAGGCCACCCAGCGCACGACCCAGCGGCTCCAGCCTGGCGCGGCGGTCAATACGGCCGAAGACGGGCCGGCAGTAATGGCGGTGGCAGGCGGGCAGGTGCAGCGGTCACGTCGTCAGCCAAGCTTACGTCCCATCCGGGGGCAGCGAGAGAACCCTCTCTCACGGTGTGAAGACAACGCGCCCGTGGCCTGTTCCTCGAACGGCTCACGCACGCGCAACGGCTACCCCGCCAACCACTCGCCCCGTCGCATTAACTCCACGGCGGGACAGGAGGCGCCTCTGGCAGGAGAAGCGAGCGACGCTTCGCCTTCGCCGTAATGACCGCGTCAAAAAAGGTACGCCGCATCGTTCGATTTCGTATCCTTTTCCGTTTTTCCTCTTTCTCTCTCTTGCAACAGGGACCGGAAAAGGGGGATACCCTGAAAAGGATCCTTCCCCGAGAAGGAACCAGGCTCCGAGCCCCCCTACTGATCAGAGGTTCGAAGGCTGGCCCCCCGGAAGGGTTCGACAGCCGCCTCAGATCGCGTGGGCCCTACACCCACTACTGGTCAGGGGTTCGAAGGCCGGCCCCTCGAAAGGGTTCCACGGCCGCCTCAGGCTACTCGGGCTCCGCGCCCATTACTGATCAGGGGTTCGAAGGCTGGCCCCCAAAGGGTTCACAGCCGCCTCAGACGCCGAGCGAGGGATGACCAGGGGTACGTTCGATACATAACCAAGGCTCGGGCTGCGCTCCCGAGGTACCCTAGGACATTTCTGAGACCAGCGGGAGCGATCTTGTAACGGAATCCCATCAGAGGGAGGCATCGAGCCCTCGGACCCCGTCGCCAGGGGACCGGGTCCAGCAGATCACCCGCAGGTACTTTTGGGCGTGCCTCTGGGCCCCTAGCCGACCCCTAACGAACGGGGCACGGACGTCCACTCGGATTACCCGCTTGCAGCTCATCGGAGACACCATGTTCGGCGCCCATCGAGGGCAACATGGCGCTTCCCCCCCCCTCCTCCTTGCGGAAAGGCGACGCAGGGGCGTATGTAAAAAAGCCGAGTCTGCCCATGACCGCCCTCTCGCTCTGTGCAGAGGCTCGGGGGCTGCTCTCGCAAACCCGGCTCCGGCCGAACCGTTGACAGCGTCAACATACCAGCCCGAGAACTTGGGACCCGACCGTACACCTGGGCTACGGCCAGCTCGCATGAGGGAACGACCAGACCAGCCGAAGCACCACGTGAGGCATTAAGACCTCGAAGGAGTGAAACCACTCCTCCGAGGCCTCGGGGGCTACACCCGGCGGGTGCGCTCGCGCGCACCCACCGGAACAAAGCACAACCGAGAAAGGCTGGTCCCCTTGCAAAAAAGTGCGACGAAAGCCTCCTAGCGAGTGCAAACACTCCCTTCGAGGCTCGGGGGCTACTGTTGGGGACCATAATTAGGGGTACCCTCAAGGCTCCTAATTCTCAGCTGGTAACCCCCATCAGCACAAAGCTGCAAAGGTCTGATGGGTGCGATTAAGTCAGGGATCAGTCCATTCAAGGGACTCGATCACGCCTCGCCCGAGCCTAGCCTCGGACAAGGGCTGCCGACCCCGGAGGATTTCCGTCTCGCCCGAGGCCCCCCTTCAGCGGCGAACGTATTCCCGGCTCACCCGAGGCCCTGCCTTCGCCAAGAAGCAACCCTGACCAAATCGCCGCACCGACCGACCAAGTCGCAGGAGCATTTAATGCAAAGGTGGCCTGACACCTTTATCCTGACGCGTGCCCCCCAGCCGGCAGAGCCGAAGTGACCGCCGTCACTTTGCCGCTCCACTGACCGGCCTGACAGAAGGACAGCGCCGCCTGCGCCACTCCGACTGCGGTGCCACCTGACAGAGTGAGACTGACAGGCAGTCAGGCCCAGCCAAAGGCACCATAGGAAGCTCCGCTCCGCCCGACCCAGGGCTTGGACTCGGGCTAAGTCCCGGAAGATGGCGAACTCCGCCCGACCCAGGGCTCGGACTCGGGCTAAGTCCCGGAAGACGGCGAACTCCGCCCGACCCAGGGCTCGGACTCGGGCTAAGTCCCGGAAGACGGCGAACTCCACCCGACCCAGGGCTCGGACTCGGGCTAAGTCCCGGAAGACGGCGAACTCCGCCCGACCCAGGGCTCGGACTCGGGCTAAGTCCCGGAAGACGGCGAACTCCGCCCGACCCAGGGCTCGGACTCGGGCTAAGTCTCAGAAGATGACGATCTCCGCCTCGCTCGACCCAGGGCTCGGACATGGGCTCGGCCCCAGAAGACGACGAACTCCGCTTCGCCCGACCCTAGGGCTCGGACTCCGCCCCGGCACCAGCCGGCGATCTCCGCCTCGCCCGAACCTGGGGCTCGGACCCGACCTCGGCCACGGAAGACAGACTCGACCTCGGCTTCGGAGGAGCTTCCACATCGCCCAACCTAGGGCGTAGACCAGCCACGTCAATAGGAGGCGCCATCATCACCCTACCCCGAGCTGACTCGGGCCGCAGGGAACAAGACCGGCGTCCCATCTGGCTCGCCCCGCCAGATAGGCAATGATGGCGCCCTGCATACTCTGTGACGACGGCGGCTCTCAGCCCCCTTAAGGAAGCAAGAGGACGTCAGCAAGGATTCAACCGCTCCGACAGCTGTCCCTCCGCCAGGCTCCATCGCTCCTCCGACGGCCACGACATCACACCAGCTGGGTGCCAAAATCTCTCCGGCTGCCACAACGGCATGTACTTAGGGCGCTAGCTCTCCTCCGCTAGACACGTAGCACTCTGCTACACCCCCATTGTACACCTGGATCCTCTCCTTACGCCTATAAAAGGAAGGACTAGGGCCCTCTTAGAGAAGGTTGGTCGCGCGGGGACGAGGACGAGACACGCGCTCGCTTGAAGCCGCTCGCTCCCTCTCCCGCGTGGACGCTTGTAACCCCCTACTGCAAGCGCACCCGACCTGGGCGTGGGACGAACACGAAGGCCGCGGGATTCCCACCTCTCTCACGCCGGACTCCGGCCGCCTCGCTCTCCCCCCTTCGCGCTCGCCCTCGCGCTCGACCCATCTGGGCTGGGGCACGCGACGACATTCACTCGTCGGCTCAGGGACCCCCTGGTCTCGGAACGCCGACAACATCCAACCTGGCCGTTGCAAAGATGGGGCCTGGATCTGCTAGGTCCACTTCCACCAGCGTAGGGCAACTTGAGATATGTCGTTGTGGCGGTAGAATATTTTTCTAAGTGGATCAAAGCGAAGCCTTTGGGTACAATAACTTTGGCTACAGTCCAAAAATTCTTCTGGCAGAATATAGTTTGTCGCTTCGGTGTGCCGAAGGCTATAACTGTGGACAATGGAACACAGTTTGATGCTGAAACTTTCGAAGATTTCTGTGATCAGATCGGCACGAAAATTCATTTTGCATCAGTCAGGCACCCAGAATCAAACGGACTAGTTGAAAGGGCAAAGGGTATTATAATGACGGGAATAATGAAGTTAATAGGTTTTACATAAGAGGAAAGTGGCCAGATGAGTTGGTTAAAGTGGTGTGGAGCCGCAATACAACTATATCAAGGTCAATAGGTTTTACACCATTCAAGTTATTGTTCGGTGACGAAGCTATAACCCTCGAAGAGGCTAAAGCGGGGTCAATAAGAACAGTAGCTTCGGTAGAAGATGAAGCTAATTATTCTGTGGCAAAAGATACTATAGAAGGGACTAGACTTCAGACTGTGGAAAATATCAACAAATATCAAGCCAAAACAATAAAATGGCGTGATAGAAAAGTTCGGTTGAAAAACATTAAGCCAGGACATCTGGTGCTTTGGAGAGTAGCCAACCCTGACACAGTAGGCAAGCTTCAGCTGAAGTGGGAAGGACCCATTCTGGTAGTATCTTCGTCAAAACCCGGTTCTTACAGATTAAAGGATATGGACGGCAACGACATTTTTAGATCTTGGAATGCGGATGAGCTTCGACGATACTATGTGTGACTTGATGTAAACTTTTTTATTTTTTCCTATGGCACCCTTTTCCTTTCTAAAGGGGGAGAAAGGTTTTTAATGGGGCCATAGCATGTAATTTTCCTTCTCTTATTCAGCTCTACGAGAGTAAGATCCCCAAAACCATGTAAAATGTAAAATCTGAGCATGCACCATCGAGTGCAGAGAAAGAAAAGAAACAGGGAGAAGCTCGAAAGTCGTCCCTAAGGGGATGCAGAGCATGACGAAGCTACAAAAAAGTCAATCCCAAGGGAGCGCAGCGTAAGTTTTCTGCTCAAAAGTCGTTCCTAAGGGAATACAGAGCCAAATACCGTCGAAATATATGGCGAAGCGCGAAAAGTCAACGCGATAAATACCGCCGAAATATAAGGCGAAGCGCGAAAAGTCAACGCGAAAAATACCGCTGAAATAGAAGGCGAAGAAGTTCAAAAGTCGTTCCTAAGGGGATGCAGAACTTACACCGAAACATAAGCGGTGAAGCCAAAAAATAAGGGGCAAAGAGATTTCAGTCATTCCTAAGGGAATGAAGGTTATGGATGTGGCTTCGTATGTGTGTGTTTGGGCATTCATTTGCACGATACATTACATCATACATTGCATTCATAAACATTCATTTAGACATACATAGGATCATCATCATATCATACAAATACAGACAGTTGCTTTGGCTCTAAAGATACGGCTTCGGCGAAAGGAAAGGAAGCAAATTTATGCTTCGTTGTGTACGAAAAGAAGGGAAGGTGTTTTTTGCCTTCGGCTCAAAAAATACAAGTTTCGTCCACATCAAAGCAGTTCATACATGGACGGAAAGGTAAAAATATATTACAAGGTATGAACAAATTTACAGAATAGTACCCGATTCTTAAATTACAATATTCTTTACAAGGATAATGCAAGAGTTTTTCTAGAGTATTTTTTCACAGCAAGGTTTTCGGCTTCATCATCATTCGTTAAGCTTCGGATCATCTGCCAAACTTCGGCTCATTGCTCCTCGGCTTTGTCATCCTGTACATATCAAAGCTTTATAAGGAAAGTGCAAATTTCAAGAAGAAGGTAAAGCAGCAGGCACAAGTTTATTACCGGCTTGAGGTGGCTTTGAGCTTTGTCACCAGCCAAGTTTCGCCCGCCCTTTGCCCAGATTTGAGTAACAAATCTGTTTCCGATGCTTCGGGCAAGGCCGAGTATGTCATCCAAGTCTGCTGGTGACAAGCTAAAGTTTGGTCTGTTTACAATGTTTCCATGTGTACAGCCAGCCTTCATGAAAGCAACAGCTATGCCTCGAGAAGCTAGCAGAGCACAAAAGTCACCATGTCCAGCTATAACTTCGTCGAGAGCACCAACTTCACCTTCAATATGATCAAATGTGCTCGGCAGGTCTTCAACCGAAGGTTTAAACTTTTTGGAACTGGCTCCAACTGAGTTGAAGACCTGCTTCAGCCGTTGAATGCACCGGGTGCCGAAGCCTAAGCATTTTTCCTGAAGACCTTTGAGTGATTTCTGCAGATTTGAACTTTTTTCAACTTTAGCTTCGAGTTTTGTTTCGAAATCTTTCTTCTCTTGCTCAAAGCTTTTTGACTTCATGGAAAGTTCACTGTTCAATTTGGCAATCTCGACTTGAGCTTCTACCAGTGAACCTTCCATCGTTTGAAGCACGAAGTCTTTCTTTTCTAGGGCAGCTTCATGATCTTTAATCTTGTTCTCTAAGCCCTCAATTATAACTTCATTTTTCTTGTCCTCAAGGTCTTGTTGCATCCTCAAGGCTTTGCTTAGTAGTAGGCTCTGACAAAATATCCTTCATTAGAAAACATCATATCAAAATAATAAAAAAAGTTAAGGGAAGAATTTTACCTTAAAGTTAGAATAAAACAAGCTACCGGCGATATGCTGCCGTCGGTATGTGCTGAGATCGGCTTCGAGCTTCGGGAAGCCAACACTTTTCGATAAAGTGCTGATAACCTTTGCCCCAGTTCGGTCTTGAAGGCAACCTAAGCTCTCTTCGTCTATACCGCCGAAGAGCAGCGCCCTTGGCTGGTACCCGCAAGATATAGCATAGTCCCTCAGCTCTTCTTTTTCAGCCTTAGACAACTCTTGCCCAATTATGTTTTGAAAGTTGAAATTTCTTTCTTCCGAAGCATCTTTGGCAAGCTCCTTCTCTTTTTCAGGCACTGCAGCTGGGGTTTCCTCAGCAGCTACAGCAGTTTCTTCCTCAGCCGTATTTAAAATCATTTCATCAATGTCAGTAAGTGTGTTTTCCAAATTTGTGGCTTTGGCTGCTGCAGCTTCGGAAGTAGAAGCTTCGGCAGGAGCAGCTTCGGTTGCTGCTGTTTTCGACGCTGAGGCCAACGACGGTGTTTCTTCAATAGCCTCAATGACAGTAATAATCCTTCGCTTTTTTGGTTCAGCGAGCTTCTCGGCAACCGAAGGCTCCTTCTTCTTCTATAAAAGCTTCATCAGTTTCGGTCCCAGCGGACTTAGCTTATTAGGTAGAGATTCAGTGATTACCTTTAAAATCTCTTCTGCGTCAGTGGCAGAAGGTGTTGAGGGAATTTCTTCTTCTAAATCAGCTTTTGGCTTCGGAGCTGTAGCTTTTCTTTTCTTCGAAACGGCCACCTTCGGCTCAGGACTGGATTTTTTCTTTTTCGCTAAATTTTCATCTTCTTTTATCATTCTGGCAGCTTGTCTTTGCATAACACTGACAACTCTTTTTCGTTTTGGCCCTTCGGCACCTTTGTTTAACCGTTCATAGTCTGGGTATTCAAATTTCAGAGCGTCCATTACTCGGTTCAGCCTTCGTTTCGGTCGGGTGTCGAAGGCTGCCGTCATCAATTGATCTTCTTTCTTCGTATAATTGCCTAAGATTTTATTGCACATAACTTCAATCGTATCCAACCATTCTTGGCAGGGTTCTTTGAAGTGTTTCTTGAACTTAAAATGATAGGGAAGTCGAACAAGTTCATTCTTTTTCTTCTCTCCTTTAAGCTTCGGCATACTCCATTCCTTTAACATCGGAAATACTCTATTGGCCAAGTATTCCTGAACCAAATCCCTAGTACCGATATGCTTAGACACAACTCTAAATTCGCTCATAGCTTCTGGGCATGATGACCCCGGCGTCATGCGGCACTGGGGCCTAGTTAACCCGAAGGTTAGCTCCAGTGGGCTCTGAACTAGCTTCTCCTTTTTCTCATCAACCTTAACATAAAACCATTCAGTTTTCCAACCAGTTGGCCATTTGGTGCGGTAGCTAACCACCGGTGTCTTCATGTCTTTGCGGTAGGCAAAATTATAGCAGCCGAAATTCTCGTGCAGACCATCTTCTCTAGCCTTTGTCTGATAGTGAAGTTCGTGCACCCAGCAGAAGGCTTCGGCAAGAGGCTCCACTCCTTGGCTTCAAAGAGCCCAGATAAAGACGTTGAGCCTAACGATAGCGTTAGGAGTCAGCTGATGAAGATAAATTTTGAAATTTTCCAAAACATCCGCAATCATTCCATGCAGAGGAAACCTCAGTCCTACTTTAAAGAAACTTCTAAAAACTACCACCTCATCATTTTTTGGCTTCGGAGTGATTTCTTCTCCGCCAAAACGAATCAGCTTCTTCTCGGCTTCCCCGAAGTAGCCTAGCTTTGTCATCATGGGCATATCGGCCTCGGAGACAGTAGACTTTCCAAATTCCAGGTGGCTGGGTTTAGATGGCATGACGGAATAATCTATCTCTTCTTCATCAGCCTCACCTTCTTCAATGTCAGCCTGCTCGGTTTCGACAGCAGGTGCACCTTCGTCAGAAGCACCCTCTGGCACAACTAGGCCTGATTGTCTCATTACTTCGGAGATTGGGGCAGTCTCGGCAGCTTCGGCTTCTTCCCCATCGCGTGTGACTCTAGCAGTTGAGCGCACCCTGGCCATTTGATGCTAAATTCCTTGCGGTTTTGACGAAGTTGATTACTTTTTGATTTTGCCAAAGCTCCCTCTTATGATGAAGCTAAAAAAAAATAAGACGATGCTTTAATTGAGAATACGAAGAATAAGCTTCGGCTATGGTCAAATTTTTCAGCAGCACAACAGTACGATAGTAATGAATGTTGTGGTAACTTCACACCTACCCGTCTGTTTATATAGTGCTGCAGGTGGGAAGGTGAATCGTCAAGCCACCTGCACCCGCCGAACAGTCGCTCGCATTCACTGAACGATGGACCGCAGGGCGCGAGAAGGAGAATCACCAGATCATGTGTACCCGTCCTATGGTGGGACCACCTCGCACTTGGAATATTTAAATCGTTTCTCAACAACGAGCTCAGGGAAGGTGTTCTTCGGACCTTCGGCATTCCGAAGCCTAAAAGAATTTTTCACGGGTCGAGCTCGTTACGAAAAACGATCTGGCACCGTGAAGGGGCTACTGTTGGGGGTCTGCTTCGTCGCCGAAGGTCCTGTGAGAAGAAACACCTTCGGAAGGCCAGGATAGGAACAATGTCGAAGCTTCCAATCAGGGAGCTTCGTAGCGTATCTCTAGATGCACCGACTTAAAGATGAAATGACCAATCGGCCCATGATAACCTGTATTACGATTGTAATCATTTGTAGAGGACATGAATGTAAATTCACATAGGCTGCGCCCTGTGCCTATAAATAGGTGAACAGTACCCCCGTACTGTTCACGCTTTCGCATCTCACTTTTACCTTTGCCCTCTGCTGAGTTCAAGGTACAAATGTAATTTGATATTGCTTTCATGTGCTCATGATTATTTAATAATAGATGTTTATATTATGTTTTCATATAATTGTTTATGTTGTTTCCTATGTTTCATAAGCTTCATCCTCTGTTTATACATGTCATATTTATGAAGGTATGTCCTTCATAACCTTTGTCTGAAGATCATTATGTCCTAAGGGAAATAATGCTTCGGAGGACGAAGGACATTAACATTTAACATTTTGTGTTGCCTTGTTCTTAATTCATAGCATTTGAGAACAAGTTCCCAACAGAAACTAATTATGCATGAGTCTCCTTATGCTTATTATATTCATTGCTTTGCTCGTCAGCTACAATTACCTCTTGTTGTCATGCTAAGGAAGGTGGGGATTGTATTTGGTTCTTTCAATAGCTTGTAGCCTTGTCAAATGTTCTTGACAATTCTTGTAAAAAGTTGAGAATGCTTCGGATAGCTCAAGCTAAGGAACCAACTGATGCATAAGACTTGGAGGAAGTAGAAATTTGGAGGGTTTGAATCAATAAATGAGTTTGGGAGGCCATGTAATATTCATTAGGGCTCTCACTAGAAAATTGTGTTTCATGCTATCTCCATGGATCCTGCAATAAGCATGTTCTGGTCAAGATTGAAAAGAGTATACTACAATGGAGGCCCAAGTAGTTATGACTATGTTGACATCATTTTAGTCATTTAAGTTTGTATTCATGGCACGATTGATGCAAAAAAATATTTGGTTATATTGAGAATTTTAGTAGAGCTTGCCGAAAGAAAGATCAAGATATTATAAATGTTATGAAGTTTGTTGATCTTACAATATATCATTTGCAGTGCTTGCGAGATGATAATAGGTGGACGGATTTTCTCAAAAGAGTCACTTCTATTTGTATAAAGCACAAGATCAATTTTGCTTACATGGAGGTTCCTTATTCTTCTGTTGGGAGACCTAGAGTAGTGTTCTATAATGGTGCAATGAATTATCATGCTATATGTTTGTGAGTATCATTGATAGGCAACTTTGAGAGCTAAATGACATTTTTGATGATGTAAACATAAAACTAATTTCTTGCATAGCACCTTTCAGCCTACTTATTTTTTTGCTGCTTATGATCAAGAGAAGCTGATTAGACTTGCTATAGAGTTTTATCCTAAGTATTTCACAATTGGTGAATTGTCAAAACTTCCATATCAGTTCACTATGTATATTTCTCATGCGTTTGGACATGGAAGGTTTAAAAATTTGAAGAATCTATGTGAGCTTCTAGTTATGCTTGTTGACATAAAAAACATGTGCAATAATTGTGTTGTCTAAAAGCTTCTTTAAGTTGGTGCTAATTCTTCCCAGCAACTGCAAGTGTTAAAAGACTGTATTGTACGGTGAATTAGGTGAACAACAAGTAAAGGAATAAAATTGGTAATGAATGTTTAAATGGTTGCTTGGTCATATTTATTGAGTGGGAATTATTGGGTCAAGTGAGTGATGATGATATCATTAAGGCCTTGTTCGGTTGCTGAGGATTGGAGAGGATTGAGGGGGATTAAATCCCGTTTTATTCAATTTCGACTAGCAAGAGATTTAATCCTCTTCAATCCACTTATAACAGAACAAGGCCTAATCGATTTCCAAAAGGGTGTCATAAGTTACTTTGTACTCCCTTCGTCCACATGAGTTTGGTTCAGCTTTTTGTGACCAGCTTTTTAGAGAATCTGGCTATGGGGAGAATCTGGCTGTGGGAAGAATCTGAGTATCATGGTTGTTACGTGTGGAGGAAGATGAATATGTGCATAGGGTTCAAGATTTAGAAAGTGACATACTTCTACTATTGCCACAACTCGACCGATTTTGTGTTCATGTTGATTTTGGATGATTTTTACCAAATCTATTTTTATAGAAGCGGGACGAAAAGCTGAGTGTTTGGTAGTCCGGAACAACTTCTGGTGACCGGAAGCTGAAAAAAGCTGAAACAAACAGGGTATTGTCTTTCTAGGTTTATACTAAGTTAAACTATTTAAAATTTAACCAACAGTATATATAAGATTAAATTATTTTAAATTAAAAGAGTTACATATTATGATAGTTCAATTCATGATAAATCTAGTAATTTTACTCCTATATTGTAAAATCTTATAAAACTTTTGATATAATCGGTCAAAGTTAATAATGATTGACTTAGGATAAACTAAAAAGATGAGCTTACGTGGACAGAGGGAGTACTACTTTTAATGTTTGTAATCTTTCTTATTAGTTATTAGAGACAATACTCAAAAGTTGTGCTTTGCTTGTTACTATTGCACATTTGATAAAAAAAAATTATGCAGGTGGAATACCCAGTTGTGAAATCCTGGATCGGCCCGCTGTGAACTCTGGTTACCGTGCGATCTGGCTGATGGAGAGTCGGCCGGCGTACCTAGACGTATGTAGGTGACGGTAAAGAAAAACCGCTTCTTTGTGTGGTTTTCCCCCGCTGATCGAGAGTCGGCGTCAGGCGACACGGACCAAGCACCGTACCTCTAGACGTATGTAGGTGACGCAAAAAAAAAAAACCCCGCATTTTTTGTGTTTTTTTTCCTGAACAAGTATTCCATCTGTCGGCAGCGAATGAGTGAAAATAAAAGAACATCCTCGGATAGCTTAACCACGGGCCTTCGATCTCATATACTAGCAAATACGCCAAGAGCATGTCCGCACTGGAAATCGGTCGAGTAGGCTAAAGTTGGCACTTTGGCAACAGGTTCAGGTTCGAGTTCAACTTCTTACCAAAACCACCTCTCTTCTCGATGACTGGGTCGATCTGGAGACCGGATCGAGTAGTGCCGGAGGTGAAGACGCGAATGAAGACAGTAGAAGGAAAACCGCCCGGCCGTCGATGGTGTACGTCGTCGACCTTCTTCTTCTATTCTAGTCATGCAGGATAGCCGGGTAGGTGACGAGGCGCCTGGCGCAGGCGGTGCAGGCGAACCTCCGCTTGGTCCTGCGGCAGAGCGGCAGGCAGCAGAGCGCCCACTCGGCCTCCACGTCCGTGGCCGCCACCACGCCGCCGCAGTAGGGGCAGCTCCCGGGCGCCTTCTGCACGCCCAGCACCTTCTCCGCCTTGCCGCACAGCAGCATAATAACCGCCGCGCCGGACGACGACGACGCCGACGCCGACGCCGACCCTGCTGCCGCGGCCATCCCCGCCATCGTATCTATATCGCGATATCGATCCCGGCCGGCCTCTCTCTTTCTATGTGACTGTGAGGGACGTACGATACGAGTAGGACACACCAGCTAGCTAGCTGAGCTCTCCTCTCGCAGGTGCTTGACCGCAGGCAGGACGACGTGTGTGTTAGCTCGGTGCTTCTTTGGGCTAGCTAGCTAGCTAGCTAGCTGCTAAGGACAGACATCACGTCACGGGTGCTGTGCCGGGGTACCGTACGTGCAGTGCAGCAAGCGCGCGCTGGCCGGCGAGCGAGCTGTGCGCCGGTGGGGCTCGCGTGTTAACGCCGGGTGGGGTTATCGCAATCAATTCTCTCCTGCCTCTGTGGTTGGTGCGGTTGCCGTGGCTGTCTTACGGCGGCGTGCGCGTGAGCTCTCGCTGGGATTTACCGTCGTGTGTGGGCACTGCACTGCGTGCCCAGTGCGGCTCTCGTCAGCCGACTCTGTCGTCGTCGTCGTTGCGGGCGTGGAGAGCCGATCGGACGAGGGGGCGAAACACGCGCGCGCGTGGTGGCGTCGTCGTCGAGTGCGGGTTGACGTGAGGGCCGCAAGGGGCGGCAAAGCAACGTTTGCAATTTTGCATGGCTCGGCGCGCGGTGGACGGGGACAGCTGGACAAGAGGACGCCGCGGAGATGCGCGCGCCGGCCGGGCCGCTTTTGCTTGGGCTTATTTGGACCGGTCACATGTACTGCTTGGCGCTGTGAGGGCCTGTGGGGGTGCGCGGCGTAGTGGCTAGCCTGGGCACTGGGCAGGGTAGTATCCCACGTCCTTCATTTCAATTGGTGCGCGTCGTTGCATGACCTGGGTCTCCACTCTCCAACCTCATCATCATGCCTGTGTGGCTGTGTCCCACACACCGTGCCCGTACATGTATACTGTCCCCGCAGGATGTCTATCTTTTACATTGGGAACTTAAGGACTGTTCGCTTCGAATTAAAGATAGTTGTACACTGCTGCAACTGTAATCTATAGAAACAAAAGCATTATAGAATCAGTAGAAACATGTACAGATTAAATTCAAGCGAACAACTGTCCCTATATCTATACTTTATAGATTTTTATAAAAGTTTCTTTTCTCTCTATCTATTTTTTCTCTCTAATAACATTATCTATATTTTGTCCTCTCTACATTAAAAGCACATAATAGTGACGTATTTTGCTTCAATATATTTTTTGAATGTACATATTTATCGTGCCCTTAAATATCTTATACATATTTTAATTTTGTTTAATTTGTGGTCTAAAATATAAAAATGATTAGAGGTGTCGGGTACCGTAATTAGGGGTACCACCAACACTCCTAAACGCGGCTGATAAACACCTTCAGAACAGACCATAAAGACTGACAGTTCGGGTCAAAGTCAAAGCTTCGTCTGCCAAGGGACGCGATCTCGTCTCGTCCGAGCCCGGCCTCGAGCGGGAACAGTGGTCCCGGATGAATTCACGTCTCGCCCGAGGGTCTCCTCAGGCGGTGAGCACACCCTCGGCTCAGCCAAAGGCAAGCCTTGTCGTGCAAGCGACCTTGGCCAAATCGCCTTACCAGCCGACCGTATTGCATGCGCATTTAATGCTGGGATCGCCTGACACCTTATCCTGACACGCGTGCCTCAGTCGACAAGGTCGAAGTGACCGCAGTCACTTCGCCCTTTCACTGACCGATCTGACAGGAAAACAGCCGCCCGCCCCGCTCCGGTTGCTGTGCCAACCACCCAGGTGAAACCGACAACAGCCAAGTTCAGCCTCGGCCGCAACAGAAAGCTCCACCTCACCCGACCTTAGGCCTCGGCCTCGGCCTCGGGAGGAGATCTCCGCCTCGCCCGACCCCAGGGCTCAGCCTCAGCCTCGGGAAGAGTCACGTCCTCGCCCGACCTTGGGCCTCGGCCTCAGCCTCGGCCTCGGAGGAGCCGCCGCCTCGCCCGACCTCAGGCTTAGATCGACCGCGCCACAAGGGATACATCATTACCCTACTCCTAGCTAGCTCAGGCTACGAAGGAACAAGACCGACGTCCCATCTAGCTTACCCCGGTAACAGGCAATGATGGTTTCCCACGTGCGTCCATGACATTGGTGGTTATCAAGCCCCCTACGGAAGCAAGGAGACGTCAGCAAGATCCATGCAGCACCGATAGCTGTGTTTCTACAGGGTTCATGCACTTCTCCAACGGACACATTAACACGAGCATAGCGACCAAGCACTTCCCCACTGGCCACGTAGCACATAGCTACACCCTCATTGTACAGCTGGGCCATCTCCCTATGTCTATAAAAGGGGATGTCCAGGAGCACGAAAAAGGAAAGGAGGGGGACGAGAGGGAAAAGGCACGGGAAGAGGACGAGTAAACGCACGGCAAAGGGACGGGAGAAGACGAGCAGGGCCGGACCCTCTCTCTCTCTCTCTCGTGCTCGCTCTCTCGCCCTCGCTCTCTCGCAACGCTTGTAACCCCTACTACGAGCACCCTGGTGCAGGATAATACAAGTCTCATTGCCCCTTGTGTTCCATCTCGCACCAACCCATCTGGGCAAGGACACGCAGCGACAAATTTACTGGTAGGTCCAGGGACCCCCCGGGTCCGAAACACCGACAGTGGCACTCCAGATAGGGGCCTGCTGCGTGTTAACGAACACTTTCCCATTGAGTTCCAGATGGGTAGACTTCAGCAACCTCTTCAGCCCGGGACGGTGCTCCGCTTCGGGAGTCTCGAGTTCATGTCCCTCGACGGCAGCTGCGACATGGTACTCCTCCCCTCGCAGCACGACAACAACGACAGTCGGCTCGCCCGGCGGCGGCGAACTCGACGACGGCATCCCTCCGCGGCAGAGGAGGAACACCCGGGTCGTCCCCACCACCCTGCTCACCTGAGGAGACGGAGACGGGGCAACCGTGACCACGCAGGAAGCGGCACCTTATCGGCTGTCGAACCGAAGTGAGTCGACGACGCCGGCACTCCTCCAGGGGACATGTCGGGTGTTGTCCTCGCGCCTAAGACAACGACGAGTGTCGCTTCCCCGCAACATGCCAGCCCCAAGCGGACTGATGACGCCAGCACCCTCGTAAAGGACCTACTGGGCGTTAGCCTCGTACCTGAGATGACGGTGCGTTCCGTCCCCGACGCGACTTCACCACCATCCATCGACCAAGAGGTACTGTCCGTATTCCACCCTGTTCCCTTTCGATTCAACTTCGATCCACCTAGCGACCACGCTTTGGTGAGCGCTTTCGCAAGGGCGTATCCAGACCTTCCGGGGTACCATATGTGGTCAACCTGGGACCGACTGACAGCCGTCTCGACCTCCGGACCGGCGGGTTCCGAGGAAGAGGACGACCCCGACTTCGGTTGGGACTTCTCTAGCCTCGGTGATCCCGGTGCCATGCGGGACTTCATGTCCGCATGTGACCACTGCCTCTCCGGTTGCTCTGACGATGGCCACGGCCTTGACGACGAGGGTTATGGCCCAAGTCGCGAATGTTTCCACGTTGATCAGGGAGATAACGACGAAGGCAACCATCTCGGCATGCCGGAGGTTGGTGATCCCCCTGGGCCCGCATCTCGCGTTGACATCCCGCGGGAGCTAGCTGTGGTCCCAGTCCCTGCGGGGGGTCAGGACACACAGCTCGAGCAAATCTGCGAGATGCAGGCTAAGGTCGACGAGGAAGCAGGGCGACTTGTGCAGCTCTGACAGAACATTGAGCAGGAGTGGGCAGGCCAAACACTCGCCGGAGGAGCCCGTCATCGGGCCCGGGACATCCAGCGCCGTATCGTTGACAATGCCAGGGCAGCGCTGCCCTCGGCCGTCAGCGGGTCCGGCCAGGACCTGGCTGCAGCGGCGATGCTACTTCGAACCATGCCGGAGCCATCCACCACTAAAGGACGGTGTATCCAGGGCGAACTCAAGGATCTCCTGGAAGGTGCTGCAGTTCGACGAGCCAAGAGCTCAGCCTCCCGAAGGCGAGCCGACCCCTCGGTGCATCACGCGGTGCCTCCCGATGCATGCGGGAGGCCTCGGTCCATCCCGAGCGCACGCGGGATGAGACACCTGCCACCCGGGATCGCCTCGGCAACGAGTAACACCGTCGCAACCGTCGAGCCTGCCTCGAGGAGAAGGTGCGCCGAGGCTACCACCCCAGGCGCGGGGGACGCTGCGACAGTGAGGAGGATCGGAGTCCCTCGCTCGAGCCACCTGGTCCGCGAGTCTTCAGCCGGGCCATACGACGAGCGCCGTTCCCTGCCCGGTTCCGAGCCCTGACTACCATCACCAAGTACTCGGAGAGACGAGGCCGGAGTTGTGGCTCGCGGATTACCGGCTGGCATGCTAGTTGGGAGGGGCAGACGACGACAACCTCATCATCCGCAATCTTCCCCTTTTCCTCTTCGACGCTGCCCGGGCCTGGCTGGAGCATCTGCCTCCTGCGCAGATCTCCGACTGGGACGACCTGGTCAAGGCTTTCGCGGGAAATTTCCAAGGCACGTACGTGCGCCCTGGGAACTCATGGGATCTCCGAAGCTGCCGCCAGCAGCCAGGGGAATCCCTCCGAGAGTACATCCGGTGGTTTTCGAAGCAGCGCACCGAGCTGCCCAACATTACTGACTCGGATGTCATCGGGGCTTTCCTCGCCGGCACCACTTGTCGAGACCTGGTGAGCAAACTAGGGCGCAAGACTCCCACCAAGGCGAGCGAATTGATGGACGTCACCACCAAGTTCGCCTCGGGTCAGGAGGCGGTCGAAGCCATCTTCCGGAAAGACAAGCAGCCTCAGGGAGAGCCGAAGGAAGACGCCCTCGAGGCGTCCGCCCAGCGTGGCGCGAAGAAGAAGACCAGGAAGAAGGCGCAAGCAAAGCGCGACGCTGCTGACGCGAATCTCGTCGCTGCTGTCGAGCACAGGAACCCTCGGAAGCCTCCTAGAGGGGCCGGCGCGTTCGACAAGATGCTCAAGGAGCCGTGCCCCTATCACCAGGGTCCCGTCAAGCACACCCTTGAAGAATGTGTCATGCTCCGGCGCTACTTCCATAAGGCCGGGCCCCCGACGGAAGATGGCAAGGGCCAAGGCAACAACAAGAAGGAGGGCGACAAAGAAGAGGAGTTCCTAGAGGTCCACAACTGCTTAATGATCTACGGCGGGCAGGTGGCGAACGCCTCAGCTCGGCACCGCAAGCAAGAGCGCTGGGAGGTCTGCTCGGTAAAGGTGGCAGCGCCAGTCTACCTAGACTGGTCCGATAAGCCTATCACCTTCGACCGAGGTGACCACCCCGACTTTGTGCCGAGCCCAGGAAGGTACCCGCTCGTCGTCGATCCGATCATCGGCAATGCTAGGCTCTCCAAGGTTCTCATGGATGGAGGCAGAAGCCTCAACATCATCTACGCCTAGAACTCTTGGGGGTTGATCGGTCCGAGGTCTGGGCCGGTGCGGCACCCTTCCACGGGGTCGCACTCGGAAAGCGTATCCTGCCCCTCGAGCAGATTGACCTACCCGTCTGCTTCGGAACTCCCTCCAACTTCCTAAAGGAAACCCTCACCTTTGAGGTAGTTGGGTTCCAAGGGACCTACCACGCGGTGTTGGGGAGACCGTGCTACGCCAAGTTCATGGTCATCCACAACTACACCTACCTCAGGCTCAAGATGCCAGGCCCCAACGGGATCATCACCGTCGGATCCACGTACCGCCACGCGTACGAATGCGACGTGGAATGCGTGGAGTACGCTGAGGCACTCGCCGAGTCCGAGGCCCTCATCGCTGACCTAGAATGCCTCTCCAATGAGGCGCCCGACGCGAAGCGGCATGCCGGCAACTTTGAATCAGCTGAGGCGGTTAAGTCCATCCCTCTCGACCCCAGCAACGACGCCAGCAAGAAAGTCTGGATCGGCTCCAAGCTCGACCCCAAATAGGAAGCAGTTCTCATCGACTTTCTCCGCGCAAACGCCGAAGTTTTTGCGTGGAGCCCCTCGGACATGCCAGGCATACCAAGGGAGGTCGCCGAGCACTCACTGGACATCAGAGTTGGAGCCCGACCCGTGAAGCAGTCCCTGCGCTGTTTTGATGAAGAAAAGCGTAGGGCCATAGGCGAGGAGGTCCACAAGCTACTGGCTGCAGGGTTCATCAAAGAGGTATTCCATCCCGAATGGTTAGCTAACCCTGTTCTTGTAAATAAAAATGGTGGGAAATGGAGGATGTGTGTAGACTACACTGGTCTAAACAAAGCATGTCCGAAGGTTTCCTACCCACTGCCTCGCATCGATTAAATTGTGGACTCCACTACTGGGTGCGAAACCCTGTCATTCCTCGATGCCTACTCAGGCTATCACCAAATCAAGATGAAAGAGTCCGACCAGCTCGCGACTTCTTTTATCACACCTTTTGGCATGTATTGTTATACTACAATGCCATTTGGCTTGAGGAATGCAGGTGCCACCTACCAGAGGTGCATGAACCATGTGTTCGGAGAACACATTGGCAGTACGGTCGAGGCTTACGTCGATGACATCGTTGTCAAGACAAAGAAAGCCTTCGACCTCCTCTGTGACCTTGAGACGACATTCAAGTGTCTGAGTGCGAAAGGCGTGAATCTCAATCCCGAGAAGTGCACCTTCAGAGTCCCCCAAGGCATGCTCCTAGGATTCATCGTCTCCGAGCGGGGCATAGAGGCCAACCCAGAGAAAATCGCGACCATCACCAACATGGGACCAATCAAAGATTTAAAAGGAGTACAGAGGGTCATGGGATGCCTTGCGGCTTTGAGCCGCTTCATCTCACGCCTTGGCGAAAAAGGGTTGCCCCTGTACTACCTCTTAAGGAAGGTCGAGCGCTTCACTTAGACCCCCGAGGCCGAGGAAGCCCTCGGAAACTTAAAGGCACTCCTTACCAATGCGCCCATCTTGGTGCCCCCCCGCTGCAGGAGAAGCCCTCTTGATTTACGTCGCCGCAACCACTCAGGTGGTCAGCGCCGCGGTCGTAGTCGAGAGACGAGAAGAAGGGCACGCACTGCTCGTCCAAAGGCCAGTCTACTTCATCAGCGAAGTGCTATCCGAGACCAAAGTCCGCTACCCGCAGATCCAGAAGCTGCTCTACGTAGTGACTCTGACACGGCGAAAGTTGCGACACTACTTCGAGTCCCATCCGGTGATTATGGTGTCATCCTTCCCCCTGGGAGAGATCATCCAGTCCTGAGAGGCCTCGGGTAGGATATCAAAATGGGCAGTGGAACTCATGGGCGAAACACTCTCATTTGCCCCTCGGAAGGCCATAAAATCCCAAGTCCTGGCCGACTTTCTAGCTGAATGGACTGACACCCAGTTACCGACGGCCCCAATACAGCCCGAACTTTGGACCATGTACTTCGACGAGTCGCTGATGAAAACCGGAGCAAGCACGAGTTTGCTCTTCATCTCACCCCTCGGAGAACATGTCTGTTACGTGCTGCGCCTTCATTTCCCGGCGTCAAACAACGTGGCCGAGTATGAATCCTTGGTTAATGGCCTGCGCATCGCCGTCGAGCTAGGGGTTCGGCGCCTCGACGCTCGTGGCGACTCGCAGCTCGTCATTGACCAGGTCATGAAGAACTCCCACTGCTGCGATCGAAAAATGGAGGCCTACTGTGATGAAGTCCGGCGCTTGGAAGATAAGTTCTACGGGCTGGAACTCAACCATGTTGCTCGACGGTACAACGAAACCGCAGATGAGCTGGCAAAAATAGCCTCGGGGCGAATGACAGTTTCCTCGGACGTCTTCTCCAAGGATATATATCAGCCATCCGTCAAAGTCGACGACGCGCCCGAGCCCGAGGAGGCCTCGGCCCAGCCCGAGGTACCCTCGGCTGCCGAGGGTGAGGCCCTACGCGTCAAGGGGGAGCGGAATGAGGTCACACCGGTCCCGAACTGGCAGGCCCCGTACCTGGAATATCTCCTTCGAGGAGAGCTGCCCCTCGACAAGGCCGAAGCTCGGCGACTGGCTCGACACGCCAAGTCGTTCGTTTTGCTGGGTGATGAAAAGGAGCTGTACCACCGCAGCCCCTCAGGCATTCTCCAACTATGCATATCCATCGCCCAAGGACAAGAGCTGTTACAAGAAATACACTCGGGGGCTTGCGGTCACCATGCAGCACCTCGAGCCCTCATGGGAAATGATTTCTGACAAGGTTTCTACTGGCCAACCGCGGTGGCCGACTCCACTAGGATTGTACGCTCCTGCCGGGGGTGTCAGTTCTACACGAGGCAGACGCACATGCCCGCTCAGGCACTGCAGACAATACCTATCATTTGGACGTTTGCCATGTGGGGTCTGGACCTCGTCAGTCCCTTGCAGAAGGCACCCGGGGGCTTCTCGCACCTGCTGGTTGCCATCGACAAATTCTCTAAGTGGATCGAGGTCCGACCCTTAACCAGCATCAGGTCCGAGCAGGCGGTGGCATTCTTCACAAATATCATCCATCGCTTTGGAGTACCAAATTCCATCATCACCGACAATGGCACGTAGTTCACCGGGAAAAAGTTCCTGGACTTCTACGAGGACCACCACATCCATGTGGACTGGGCCGTCATAGCCCACCCGATGACAAATGGGCAGGTGGAACGTGCCAACGGTATGATTTTACAAGGACTAAAGCCGAGGATCTACAATGACCTCAACAACTTTGGCAAGCGATGGATGAAAGAGCTACCCTCGGTGGTTTGGAGTCTGAGGACGACGCCGAGCCCGGCCACAGGCTTCACGCCGTTTTTCCTAGTCTATGGGGCCGAGGCCATCTTACCCACGGACTTAGAATACGGTTCCCCGAGGACAAAGGCGTACGACGACCGAGGCAACCAGACCAGCCGAGAAGATTCCTTGGACCAGCTGGAAGAGGTTCGGGACGTGGCCTTACTACACTCAGCGCGGTATCAGCAGTCTCTGCGACGCTACCACGCCCGAAGGGTTTGGCCCCAAGACTTCCAAGTGGGGGACTTGGTACTTCGGCTGCAAGAAGACGCCCAAGGACACCACAAGCTTACTCCTCCCTGGGAGGGGCCGTTCATCATCGCCAAAGTTCTGAAGCCTGGGACATACAAGCTGGCCAACGATCAAGGCGAGGTCTACAGCAATGCTTGGAACATCGAACAACTACGTCGCTTTTACCCTTAAAATGTTTCAAGTCGTTCATGTATCTCGCTTTTCTTTACATACACGAATAAAGTCTAACCATCAAGGAAGGATCGGCCTTGCCTCGGCAAAGCCCGACCCTCCCTCGGGGGCTAGAAGGGGACCCCCCCTCTGCGTCAAAATTTTCTTCGGAAAAGTTTTCTACCAAGAAAAGTTTTCTACCAAAACAACTCTCGTGCTTTCCGACTATATCGATAATGGAACCCTGACAACAAGCGGGAGAGACCTTGAACAGCAAGGCCGACCGAGCCGAGGGACTCCTACGCCTCCGGGATACGGATACCTCACTCGTCACCTTCCGCGAAAAGTAACTCGCGCTCGGATAAGCGGTTCTGCTGTCGAACAAGTCCTAATGCTCGGGTAGAAAACGACTTTCGTGCTTTCGACTATATGGATAGCAGGATCCTACAAACGAGTGAGAGAACACGTAAACGGCAAGGCCGACCGAGCTGAGGGACTCCTACGCCTCCGAGATACGGATACCTCACTCATCACCTTCTGCGAAAAGTAACTCACGCTCGGATAAGCGATCCTGCTACCGAACAAGTCCTAACACTCGGGTAGAAAATGACTTTCGTGCATTTTCGACTATATCGATAACAGGATCCTAAAAACGAGCGAGAGAGCATGTAAACGGCAAGGCCGACCGAGCCGAGGGACACCTACGCCTCTGGGATACGGATACCTCACTCATCACCTTCCGCGAAAAGTAACTCTCGCTCGGATAAAGCGATTCTGCTACCGACGAACAAGTCCTAATGCTCGAAACGAGAAGAAAGAAAACGCAGCTTGATAACCCAAACGCTAAATATGTTTAGGCCTCAGCGGCCGCAAAAACATACGCATACTTCAGACGAACTGTTCATGCAGGCTCAAACATCGGTAGAGGGAGGAGCAGCACCCTCGGCGTCGTTTCCACCATCGGCAGAATCTGGCCCAGCCTCAGACGGCAACACGAGCAGACGCCTCGGCTAGCCACTCCATAGCCTCAGCCAGCTGTCCCCCGAGGATCTCAGCCCGGCTCACGGCTTTGGCAGCCTGGCTCCGGGACTAGTCCTGCTCGTGGATGATCTGGCCAAACTCCAGCTGCCGCTGCTGCATCTCCTCGGCCTGGGAAGCCACCTGCTCCCGCGCCAAGAAAGCCTCTTTCCGAGCCGACACCGCCTTTGTCCGCGCCATCGCTGCCTCCAGCTTCAACTCATCGCAGAGCGGCCGAAGGTTCTAAAACCGGGCAAGAGGGACCTTGAATGGCAAGGCCGACCGAGCCGAGGGAACCCTATGCCTTCGGGATACGGATACCTCACTCGTCACCTTCCGCGAAAAGTAACTCGCGCTCAGTTAAGTGGTTCGGCTATCGATAGGCAAGTCTTAATGCTCGAGACGAGGAAGAAGCACGACTTTATGCTCAAATACCCAAATGTTCAGGCCTCGACAACCACGAAGAACAAACACACGTTCTTGGGGGAACAATGGTACCTAGACTTAGACGTCGGCAGCGCCCTCGGCGGCTGTCCCGACCTACGGCAGATGTCTTAGTACTCAAAGCTACTACATCTCGCTCTCAAGAGGGTACATTACAAACAGGACTCTGGGTCCATTCCCGCAGGAATGAACAACCTCCACGCCAGAAAGCCTGCGGGATAACGAGCCCCGAGCAGCTCGCCGGCAACCGCTGCGCCAGCAGCGCGACAACGACCTCCGCCTCGGGCGGCTAAACAGCAGCAGCGATGACCTCAAGGCAAACGCTGCTGCTAAGAGGCCCTCGTCCACGTCCCCTCACGAGGGACGAGAACCAGACATTAAAGCCAAAGAGCCGGAGGTCCGGAGCGCAGCTGGCACCGACGGTCTCGTCGACAGAGGCAACCGCTGTGGTGGGGAGCCTCACCAGCGGCAGTCCCCACTCCAGCGCCGGTGACAGCGGCCACCTGCGCGCGGCACGACCATCGCCCGGGTAGAGGACAGACAGCTGCACCCTGGCCAGGCAGCAGCAGTTCGCCTTCCCCCGCATGGCTAGAGGACGCCTCCGCAGGGCTGGAGGATGCCCTCCTCCCCCGAATGCTGGAGGAGGAAGCGGGTCACCGGCCCATGCAGGAGGCAGGACCCCCCTCGACGCGCCCCCCTCCTCAGCCCCGATGATGAACATCCTTGAAGCTGAGGGCGGGGCAGAGGCCGCAGCCCGGCTTGCTTCTCCCCACCACCAGGCTGGTGATCATCCCTACGGGTGACCATTGGTGAGGGAATGCAGCCGGGCTGAAAGGGAAATAGGGTCAAACCTTTTCTAATAAGGATTTTGGTGGTTGAATTGCCCAACACAAATTATTGGACTAACTAGTTTGCTCTAGAAAATATGTCTACAGGTGCCAAAGGTTCATAACAAACCAATACAAGTCAAAAGAAAGGGTTCAAACAAAGGGAGCAAAGTTAAACCGAAGGCAGCCGTGGTCTGGCACACCGGACTGTCCGGTGTGCCACCGGATAGTGTCCGGTGCACCAGGGAATCCAACTCCAAACTCGCCAGTCTTGGGAATTCTGAGAGCCGCTCCGCTATAATTCACCGGACTGCCCGGTGTAACACCAGACTGTCCGGTGTGCCAGCGGAGCAATGGCTACTTCGCGCCAACGGTCGTCTGCAGAACGCATTCAATGCGCTACAGTGCGCGCTAGAGTCAGAGCAGCGTCAGAAGGCGCATCGGACAGTGTACAGTGACTGTCCGGTGTAACACCGGACTGTCCGGTGACCCAGAAGACAGAAGCTCCAATGGTCGAACCCTAATGGTCGGGTGACGTGGCTGGCGCACCGGATAGTGTCCAGTGGCGCACCGGACTGTCCGGTGCGCCATGCGACAAACAGCCTCCCAACGGCCACTTTTGGTGGGTGGGGCTATAAATACCCCAACCACCCCACCATTCATTGCATCCAAGTTTTCAGACTTCCTACACCTTACAAGAGCTATAGCATTCAATACAAGGCACATCAAAGAGATCAAATCCTCTCCCAAGTCCAAAGATCATTCCAATCAAATAGTGACTAGTGAGAGAGTGACTTGTGTTCATTTGAGCTCTTGTGCTTGGATTGCTTCTTTTCTTTCTCATTCTTTCTTGTGATCAACTCAATTGTAACCGAGGCAAGAGACACCAATTGTGTGGTGGTCCTTGCGGGGACTTAGTGTCCCGTTTGATTGAGAAGAGAAGCTCACTCGGTCTAAGTGACCGTTTGAGAGAGGGAAAGGGTTGAAAGAGACCCGGTCTTTGTGACCACCTCAACGGGGAGTAGGTTTGGAAGAACCGAACCTCGGTAAAACAAATCATCGTGTCTCACTTCCTATTTGCTTACGATTTGTTTATAGCCCTCTCTCTCGGACTCGTTCATATTTCTAATGCTAACCCGACTTGTAGTTGTGCTTAAGTTTATAAATTTCAGATTGGCCCTATTCACCCCCCCTCTAGGTGACTTTCAATTGGTATCGGAGCCCGATGCTTCATTAGAGCCTAACCGCTCGAAGTGATATTGGGAGATCACGCCAAGAAGGAGATGGTGACCGGTGACAAGCCCACTACAAGCCACGGGAAGGCTCCATCGGGAGAGTCCCGCAACAAAGGGAAGGAGAAGGAATCCTCTTCTCACAAGTCGCATCGGAGTGGCGAAAAGAAAAAGAAGATGAGGAAGGTGGTCTACTACGAGACCGACTCTTCATCGCCATCGACCTCCGGCTCCGACTCGCCGTCTGTAACTTCTAAGCGCCATGAGCGCAAGAAGTTTAGTAAGATTCCCCTACACTATCCTCGCATTTCTAAACGTACTCCATTACTTTCCATTCCATTAGGCAAACCACCGGTTTTTGACGGTGAAGATTATAACATGTGGAGTGACAAAATGAGGCATCACCTAACCTCACTCCACACTAGTATTTGGAACGTCGTTGAGTTTGGTGTACAGGTACCATCCGTAGGGGATGAGGACTACGATTCGGACGAAGTTGCCCAAATCTGGCACTTCAACTCCCAAGCCACCACTATACTCCTCGCCTCTCTAAGTCGAGAGGAGTATAACAAGGTGCAAGGGTTGAAGAGCGCCAAAGAGATTTGGGATGTACTCAAAACGGCGCACGAAGGAGATGAGGTGACCAAGATCACCAAAAGGGAGACGATCGAGGGGGAGCTCGATCGATTCATGCTTCACCAAGGGGAGGAGCCACAAGCGATGTACAACTGGCTCAAGACCTTGGTGAACCAAGTGCGCAACCTCGGGAGCACCAAATGGGATGACCATGAGATGGTCAAGGTTATTCTAAGATCACTAGTTTTTCTTAATCCTACTCAAGTACAATTAATTCGTGATGATCCTAGATACAAAATAATGTCTCCCGAGGAAGTGATAGGTAAGTTTGTGAGCTTTGAGCTAATGATCAAAGGCTCCAAAAAGATCATCGAGCAAGGCGCATCCTCCTCCGTACCCGAGGCACAACCCGTTGCATTCAAAGCAACGGAGGAGAAGAAAGAAGATTCTACTCCAAGTAGAATCCCCATCGATGCCTCCAAGCTCGACAATGAGGAGATGGCGCTTATTATCAAAAGCTTCCGTCAAATCCTCAAACAAAGGAAGGGGAAGGATTACAAGCCCCGTTCCAAGAAAGTGTGCTACAAGTGTGGTAAGCCCGGTCATTTCATTGCTAAATGTCCATTATCTAGTGATAGTGACAGGGGCAACGACAAGAAGGGAAAGAGGAGAGAAAAGAAGAGATACTACAAGAAGAAGGGCGGCGATGCCCATGTTTGCCGGGAGTGGGACTCCGACGAGAGTTCCACCGACTCGTCCTTCGACGAGGACACCGCCAACATCACCGTCAACAAAGGGCTCCTCTTCCCCAACGTCGGCCACAAGTGCCTCATGGCAAAGGACGGCAAAAAGAAGAAGGTGAAATCCAAATCCTCCACTAAATATGCAACATCTAGTGATGAGGCTAATTCTTGTGATGATGAGGATGATTTATTTACTCTCTTTGCCAACTTGAACATGCAACAAAAGGAAAAATTAAATGAATTGATTAGCACTATTCATGATAAGGATGAACTCTTGGATAGCCAAGAGGACTTCCTAATTAAAGAAAACAAAAAGCATGTTAAAGTTAAAAATGCTTATGCTCTAGAAGTAGAAAAATGTGAAAAATTAACTAATGAGCTAAGCACTTGCCATGATATTATTTCCAACCTTAGAAATGAGAATGCCAATCTAGTTGCTAAGGTTGGGAAGCTTGATGTTTGTGATGATTCAATTGTTAGTCTTAGAAATGATAATGCCAACTTAATTGTTAAAATTGACAAATTAAATGCTTCTCTTTCTAGCCTTAAAATTGAAAATGAAAAATTAATTGCTAAGGCTAAGGATTTAGATGTTTGCAATGCTTCTATTTCCAATCTTAGAGATGAGAATGATATATTGCATGCTAAGATTGTTGAATTAAATACTTGCAAACCCTCTACATCTTCCATTGAGCATGTTACTCTTTGTACTAGATGTAGAGATGTTAATGTAGATGCTATTCATGATCACCTTGCTTTAATTAAACAACAAAATGATCACATAGCCACATTAACTGCTAAAATTAATGAGCATGACTTAGAAAATGAAAATTTTAAATTTGCTAGAAGCATGCTCTATAGTGGGAGACGCCCTGGCATTAAGGATGGCATTGGCTTCCAACAGGGAGACAATGTCAAGCTTAATGCCTCGCCCAAAAGATTGTCTAATTTTGTTAAGGGCAAGGCTTCCATGGTTCAGGATAACGAGGGTTACATTTTATACCCTGCCGGTTATCCCGAACACAAAATTAGGAGAATTCACTCTAGGAAGTCTCACTCTAGCCCTAATCATGCTTTTATGTATAAGAGTGAGGCATCTAGTTCTAGGCAATCAACCCATGCTAAATTGCCTAAGAAGAAAACTCCTAAGGCATCAAATGATCATAATGTTTCATTCAAAACTTTTGATGCTTCCTATGTGCTTACTAACAAATCCGGCAAGGTAGTTGCCAAATATGTTGGGGGCAAACACAAGGGATCAAAGACTTGTGTTTGGGTACCCAAAGTTCTTGTATCTAATGTCAAAGGACCCAAAACCGTTTGGGTACCTAAAATCAAGAACTAAACTTGTTTTGTAGGTTTATGCATCCGGGGGCTCAAGTTGGATCATTGACAGTGGGTGCACAAACCATATGACTGGGGAGAAAAAGATGTTCTCCTTCTATGAGAAAAACCAAGATCTTCAACAAGCTATCACATTCGGGGATGGAAATCAAGGTTTGGTCAAAGGATTGGGTACAATTGCTATATCACCTGACCATTCTATTTCCAATGTTTTTCTTGTAGATTCTTTAGATTACAACTTGCTTTCTGTTTCCCAATTATGTAAAATGGGCTACAACTGTCTTTTTACGGATACAGGTGTTACTGTCTTTAGAAGAAGTGATGATTCAGTAGCTTTTAAGGGAGTATTAGAGGGTCAGCTATACTTAGTTGATTTCAATAGAGTTGAACTCGATACTTGCTTAATCGCTAAGACTAACAATGGTTGGCTCTGGCACCGCTGACTAGCCCATGTTGGAATGAAGAATCTTCACAAGCTTCTAAAGGGAGAGCACATTTTGGGACTAACAAACGTGCATTTTGAGAAAGACAGGATTTGTAGCGCATGCCAAGCAGGGAAGCAAGTTGGTGCTCATCATTCACATAAGAACATCATGACGACTGACAGGCCACTGGAATTACTCCACATGGATTTATTTGGCCTGATAGCTTACATAAGCATCGGCAGGAGTAAGTATTGTCTAGTTATTGTGGATGACTATTCTCGCTTCACTTGGGTATTCTTTTTACAGGAAAAATCTCAAACCCAAGAGACCTTAAAGGGATTCTTGAGACGAGCTCAAAATGAGTTTGGCTTGAGGATCAAGAAAATTAGAAGCAATGATGGGACGGAGTTCAAGAACTCACAAATAGAAGGCTTTCTTGAGGAGGAGGGCATCAAGCATGAGTTCTCTTCTCCCTACACACCACAACAAAATGGTGTAGTGGAGAGGAAGAATAGAACTCTATTGGACATGGCAAGAACCATGCTTGATGAGTATAAGACTTCGGATCGGTTTTGGGCCGAGGCGGTCAACACCACTTGCTACGCCATCAACCGGTTGTATCTACACCGAATCCTCAAGAAGACATCATACGAACTCCTAACGGGTAAAAAGCCAAATGTTTCATATTTTAGAGTCTTTGGTACCAAATGTTTTATTCTTGTTAAGAGAGGTAGAAAATCCAAATTTGCTCCTAAGGTTGTAGAAGGCTTTTTACTAGGATATGATTCAAACACAAGGGCATAAAGAGTCTTTAACAAGTCCACTGGACTAGTTGAAGTTTCTTGTGACATTGTGTTTGATGAGACTAACGGCTCTCAAGTAAAGCAAGTTGATCTTTATGAACTAGATGATGAAGAGGCTCCATGCGTCGCGCTAAGGAACATGTCCATTGGGGATGTATGTCCTAAGGAATCCGAAGAGCCCATTCAAGCACAAGATCAACCATCCTCCTCCATGCAAGCATCTCCACCAACTCAAGATGAGGATGAGGCTCAAGATGATGAAGAAGATCAAGAAGATGAGCCACCTCAAGAAGACGACATTAATCAAGGGGGAGATGTAAATGGTCAAGACAAGGAGGATGAGCAAGTTCCAAGGCCGCCACACCCAAGAGTCCACCAAGCAATCCAACGAGATCACCCCGTGAACACCATCCTAGGAGATATTAATAAGGGGGTAACCACTCGATCTCGTGTTGCTCATTTTGGTGAACATTACTCTTTTGTTTCCTCTATTGAGCCACACAGGGTAGAGGAAGCACTTCAAGATTCGGATTGGGTGATGGCAATGCAAGAGGTGCTCAACAATTTCAAAAGGAATGAGGTATGGCATTTAGTTCCACGTCCTAACCAAAATGTTGTTGGAACTAAGTGGGTCTTCCGCAACAAACAAGATGAGCATGGTGTTGTGACAAGGAACAAGGCACGACTTGTGGCCAAAGGGTATTCACAAGTCGAAGGTTTGGATTTCGGTGAAACCTATGCACCCGTAGCTAGGCTTGAGTCAATTCGAATATTACTTGCCTATGCTACTCACCATGACTTTAAGCTTTACCAAATGGACGTGAAGAGTGCCTTCCTCAACGGACCTATAAAGGAAGAGGTCTATGTTGAGCAACCTCCTGGCTTTGAAGATAGTGAGTATCCTAACCATGTTTACAAACTCTCTAAGGCGCTTTATGGGCTCAAGCAAGCCCCAAGAACATGGTATGAATGCCTAAGAGATTTTCTTATCACTAATGGCTTCAAAGTTGGAAAGGTCGATCCTACTTTATTCACTAAAACTATTGAGAATGATTTGTTTGTATGCCAAATTTATGTTGATGATATCATATTTGGGTCTACTAACAAATCTATTTGTGAAGAATTTAGTAGGATCATGATTCAAAAATTCGAGATGTCTATGATGGGGGAGTTGAAGTATTTCTTAGGATTTCAAGTCAAGCAACTCCAAGAGGGCACCTTCATTAGCCAAACGAAGTATATTCAAGATATTCTCACCAAGTTTGGAATGAAGGATGCCAAGCCCATCAAGACACCCATGGTAACAAATGGGCATCTCGACCTCGACACGGGAGGTAAATCCGTAGATCAAAAGGTATACCGGTCGATGATAGGTTCTTTACTCTATTTATGTGCATCTCAACCGGACATTATGCTTTCCGTATGCATGTGTGCAAGGTTCCAAGCCGACCCTAAGGAAGTTCACCTTAGGGTCGTGAAGCGAATCTTGAGATATTTAGTTCAAACACCTAAGTTTGGTCTTTGGTACCCCAAGGGATCCTCTTTTGATTTATTAGGATATTCCAATGCTGATTGGGCAGGGTGTAAGATCAATAGGAAGAGCACATCAGGGACTTGTCAGTTTCTGGGAAGATCCCTGGTGTCTTGGGCTTCAAAGAAGCAAAACTCAGTAGCTCTTTCTACCGCCGAAGCCGAGTAGATTGCCGCAGGCCATTGTTGCGTGCAATTGCTTTGGATGAGGCAAACCCTTAGGGACTATGGCTACAAGTTTAGCAAAGTCCCTCTCCTATGTGACAATGAGAGTGCAATCCGCATGGCGGATAATCCCGTTGAACACAGCCGCACTAAGCACATAGCCATTCGGTATCACTTTCTAAGAGATCACCAACAAAAGGGGGATATCGAGATAGCCTACATAAACACCAAAGATCAATTGGCCGATATCTTTACCAAGCCTTTAGATGAGCAATCCTTTACCAAACTTAGGAATGAGCTAAATATTCTTGATTCTAGGAATTTTTATTGATTGATTTCTTGCACACATAGCTCATTTAGATACCTTTGATCATATCTCTTTTTATGTCTATGACTAATGTGTTTTCAAGTGTCATCTTATGCTTAGTCATAGATATTGAAAGGAAAATGGAGTAGTCGGCAAAGAAGGCGCTTCCACTCAACTCAATTTGTGTTTGCCGGTACTCCGCTTCGTTCTCCACTTTGGTATAATCTTCACTCATATTTTTGTGTATGCCAAAGGGGGAGAAAGTTTGACCAAGGGCTTATATCTCACTCACAAGTATCCATTTTTGGCGATTCATGCCAAAGGGGGAGAAAGTATGAGCCCAAAGCAAAAGGACCACACCACCACCAAATTTAAAAATGGAGTTTTCAATTTGATATCTTATTGTGTTCAAAAGGGGGTGAAAGTAGTATCTTCAAAATTTGCAAAACCCTCTTGAACACTAAGAGGAGAATTTTATTTAGGGAGAGTTTTGTTTTAGTCAAAGGAAAAACATTTGAGACAGGGGGAGAAAATTTCAAATCTTGAAAATGCTTTCTTCAATCTTATTCATGTACCTTTGACTAATTGCAAAAGGTTTTTTTTAAAGAATTTTACAAAGAATTTGCAAAACAAAACTCGTGGTGCAAATGTGGTCCAAAATTTTGATAAAGAAGAAAACAATCCATGCCATCTATTTGAGATAAGTATATTGGTTTCAATTCCAAGTAACCTTTGCACTTACATTATGCAAACTAGTTCAATTCTGCACTTCTATATTTGCTTTTGTTTGTGTTGGCATCAATCACCAAAAAGGGGGAGATTGAAAGGGAAATAGGGTCAAACCTTTTCCAATAAGAATTTTGGTGGTTGAATTGCCCAACACAAATTATTGGACTAACTAGTTTGCTCTAGAAAATATGTCTACAGGTGCCAAAGGTTCATAACAAACCAATACAAGTCAAAAGAAAGGGTTCAAACAAAGGGAGCAAAGTTAAACCGAAGGCAGCCCTAGTCTGGCGCACCGGACTGTCCGGTGTGCCACCGGACAGTGTCCGGTGCACCAGGGAATCCAACTCCAAACTCGCCAGTCTCGGGAATTCTGAGAGCCGCTCCGCTATAATTCACTGGACTGTCCGGTGTAACACCGGACTGTCCGGTGTGCCAGCGGAGCAACGGCTACTTCGCGCCAACGGTCGTCTGCAGAACGCATTCAATGCGCTACAGTGCGCGCCAGAGTCAGAGCAGCGTCAGAAGGCGCATCGGACAGTGTACAGTGACTGTCCGGTGTAACACCGGACTGTCCGGTGACCCAGAAGACAGAAGCTCCAATGGTCGAACCCTAACGGTCGGGTGACGTGGCTGGCGCACCGGATAGTGTCCAGTGGCGCACCGGACTGTCCGGTGCGCCATGCGACAAACAGCCTCCCAACGGCCACTTTTGGTGGGTGGGGCTATAAATACCCCAACCACCCCACCATTCATTGCATCCAAGTTTTCAGACTTCCTACACCTTACAAGAGCTATAGCATTCAATACAAGACACACCAAAGAGATCAAATCCTCTCCCAAGTCCAAAGATCATTCCAATCAAATAGTGACTAGTGAGAGAGTGACTTGTGTTCATTTGAGCTCTTGCGCTTGGATTGCTTCTTTTCTTTCTCATTCTTTCTTGTGATCAACTCAATTGTAACCGAGGCAAGAGACACCAATTGTGTGGTGGTCCTTGCGGGGACTTAGTGTCCCGTTTGATTGAGAAGAGAAGCTCACTCGGTCTAAGTGACCGTTTGAGAGAGGGAAAGGGTTGAAAGAGACCCGGTCTTTGTGACCACCTCAACGTGGAGTAGGTTGGGAAGAACCGAACCTCGGTAAAACAAATCATCGTGTCTCACTTCCTATTTACTTACGATTTGTTTTTAGCCCTCTCTCTTGGACTCGTTCATATTTCTAACGCTAACCTGACTTGTAGTTGTGCTTAAGTTTATAAATTTCAGATTCGCCCTATTCACCCCCCTCTAGGCGACTTTCACAGGCTGCATGATGAAAATCCTTGAAGCCGAGCGACGACTGGAGAGCGCCAACCCCCATGAGGTTGTGCTTCTCAAACAGCAGCAAGAAGAGAGCCACGTAGCTACGCCCCATTTGGGAGCTCGGAAGGTGGAAGGGAATGATACAAGAGAGGAGTGTGAAGGCATGGCTACCGCCCGGGGGATCGATCCCCTTTTATAAGCAGATCTCCTCACTCGCACCCCCAAGCGTCACGGGCAAAGTCTCACCGGACATGCTCCAGGGTTCCCACCTTGCGACCCGGGGGCTGGGTCCCTCACGTCATGAGAAGCTGACCCAAAACATGAAGGAGGCAAACCGCCGCAAGCATGTAACCGCCCTGCGGTTATAAGCGTTCCCTCATCCTCGCCGAAACCAGCGGACGAAAGGGCGTGCCGCCACGCAGGGAGCATGGAACCGCACCGCGGTTATGCACCCTTTTGGCTTCGTCACATCTGGTGGACCAGCACGGAGGCTCGGTCCCACATATCATGTAACTGGCGTGAGGGAAACCGCACCGCCACCTGCGCTAATGCTGCGTCTTCTCGACTGCGGAACCAGTGCCACGACTCGAGGCAGCCCCACGCGTGACCCAACAGTGCCAATTAAGTGCAACGATCACGGGTCAGTCAGCCGCGGGGGTAGGCACGGCAGTTGATATGGCCAAAAGCGGACCGGCAAAAACTGCTACAGCAGACAAAGCGGAAGCAGCGGTCAAATCACCCCCAGGCTCGCGTCCTTTCCTGAAGCGGCAGGAGAGCCCTCGCCCACGGCGTAAAGACAACGCGCCCGTGCTCCGTTCCTCGAACGGCCCGCGCACGCGCAACAGACGCCCCGCGAATCGCCCGTCCTGTCGCATTAACTCCTTGGCAGAGCAAGCGACACCTTTGGCAGGCGAAGCGGGCGACGTTTCACCTCCTTCATGATGACCGCGTCAAAAAAGGTGCGCCATGTTATTTAAATTCATATCCTTTTCCATTTCCCCCCTCTCTCTCTCTCTTGCCACAGGGACCAGGAAAGGGGATATTTCGAAAAGGATCCGTCCCCGCGAAGGAAACGGGCCCCCGAGCCCTCCTACTGATCAGGAGTTTGAAGGCTGTGCCCTACGGGGTCCAGCAGCCGCCCCAGAGCACTCGGGCCCCTGAGCCCTCCTACTGATCAGGGGTTCGAAGGCTACGCCCTGCGGGGTCCAATAGCCGCCCCAGAGCACTCGGGCCCCCGAGCCCTCCTACTGATCAGGGGTTCGAAGGCTGCGCCCTGCAGGGTCCAGCAGCCGCCCCAGAGCACTCGGGCCCCCAAGCCCTCCTACTGATCAGGGGTTCGAAGGCTGCGCTCTGCGGGGTCCAGCAGCCACCCTAGAGCACTCAGGCCCCCGAGCCCTCCTACTGATCAGGGGTTCGAAGGCTGGCCCCTCGAAAGGGCTCGACAGCCGCCCAGAGCACTCAGGCTCCGCGCCCATTACTAATCAGGGGTTCGAAGGCTGGCCCCTCGGAAGGGTTCGACAGCCGCCCCAGAGCACGCAGAGTGAGGGATGACCCTGGGTACATCCGTTACATGGCCGAGGCTTGAGCTACGCTCCCGAGGTACCCTAGGACATTTCCGAGACCAGCGGGAACGATTTGTAATGGAATCCCGCCGGAGGGAGGCACCGAGCCCTCGGACCCTATCGAAATGGGTCCGGGTCCAGCAAATCCCCTGCAGGTACTTTTGGAGCGCGCCTCTAGGCCACTAGCTGACCTTTAACGAACGGGGCACGTGCGTACACTCGGATCACCCGTTAGCAACTCACTGGAAACACGATGATCGGTACCCTCCGAGGGTAACGTGGCGCTTTCCCCCCTTCCTCCTTGCGATAAGGCGATGAAGAGGCGTATAATAAAAGTCGAGACAGTCCTTGATCGTCCTCTCGCTCTGTGCAGAGGCTCGGGGGCTGCCCTCGCACCCGGCTGCGGCCAAAACTGTTGACAGCGTCAACAAACCAGCTCGAAAACTTGGAGCCTGACCATGCACCCGGGCTGCGGCCAGGCCGCATGAGGGAACAGCCAGGCCGACCGAGGCAACACAGCAAGAATTAAGACCTCAGAGGAGTCAAACCACTCCTCCGAGGCCTCGGGGGCTACACCCGGCGGGTGCGCTCACGCGCACCAACCGGAACGAAACATAACCAAGAAAGGCTGCTCCCCTCGCAAAAATCAGACAGAACCTCCAAGCGAGTGCCTGCACTCCCTTCGAGGCTCGGGGGCTACTGTCGGGTACCGTAATTAGGGGTACCCCAACACTCCTAAACACGGCTGGTAAACACCTTCAAAACAGACCATAAAGACTGACAGTTCGGGTCAAAGTCAAAGCTTCGTCTGCCAAGGGATGCGATCTCGCCTCGTCCGAGCCCGGCCTCGGGTGGGAACAGTGGTCCCGGACGAATTCACGTCTCGCCCGAGGGTCTCCTCAGGCAGTGAGCACACCCTCGGCTCAGCCAAAGGCAAGCCTTGTCGTACAAGCCACCTTGGCCAAATCGCCTTACCAGCCGACCATACTGCATGTGCATTTAATGCTGGGATTGCCTGCCACCTTATCCTGACACGTGTGCCTCAGTCGACAAGGTCGAAGTGACCGCAGTCACTTTGCCCTTTCACTGACCGATCTGACGTAAAAACAGCGTCGCCCGCCCCGCTCTGGTTGCTATGCCAACCACCCGGGTGAAACCGCAACAGCCAAGTTTAGCCTCGGGCACAACAGGAAGCTCTGCCTTGCCCGACCTTAGGCCTCGGGAGGAGATCTCCGCCTCGCCCGACCCCAGGTCTCGGCCTCAGCCTCGGCCTCGGGAAGAGTCGCGTCCTCGCCCGACCCTGGGCCCTGGCCCCAGCCTCGGCCTCGGAGTTGCCGCCGCCTCGCTTGACCTCAGGCTCATATCGACCGCGCCACAAGGGATACATCATTACCCTACTCCTAGCTAGCTCAGGCTACGAAGGAACAAGACCGGCGTCCCATCTAGCTTACCCCGGTAACAGGCAATGATGGTTCCCCACGTGCGTCCATGACGTCGGTGGTTCTCAAGCCCCCTACGGAAGCAAGGAGACGTCAGCAAGATCCATGCAGCGCCGACAGCTGTGCTTCTACAGGGCTCATGCACTTCTCCAATGGACACGTTAACACGAGCATAGCGACCAAGCACTTCCCCGCTGGCCACGTAGCACATAGCTACACCCCCATTGTACAGCTGGGCCATCTCCTTATGTCTATAAAAGGGGATGCCCAGGAGCACGGCGAAGAGGAAGGAAGGAAAAAAAGAGGGGACGAGAGGGAAAAGGCACGTGAAGAGGACGAGTAACGCACGGCAAAGGGACGGGAGAAGATGAGCAGGGCCAGACCCTCTCTCTCTCTCTCTCTCTCTCTCTCTCTCTCTCTCTCGTGCTCGCTCTCTCGCCCTCACTCTCTCGCAATGCTTGCAACCCCTACTATGAGCACCCTGGTGTAGGATAATACAAGTCTCATTGCCCCCTTGTGTTCCATCTCGCACCAACCCATCTGGGCAGGGACACGCAGCGACAAATTTACTGGTCGGTCTAGGGACCCCCCGGGTCCGAAACGCCGACAGCTACCAACGGGCAAGTCTTAATGCTCGAAAAGAGGAAAGAAACACGACTTTATACCCAAATGTTCAGGCTTCAGCAGCCACAAAGAACAAACACAAATGCTTGGGGTAACAATGGTACCTAGACTTAGACGTCGGCAGCACCCTCGGCGGTTGTCCCGACCTACGGCAGATGTCTTAGTACTCAAAGCTATTACATCTCGCCCTCAAGAGGGTACCATTACAAATAGGACTCCGGGTACATTCCCGTAGGAATGAACAACCTCCATACCAGAAGGCCTGCAGGATAACGAGCTCCGAGCAGCTCGCCGACGACCACTGCACCAGCAGCGACAATGACCTCCGCCTCGGGTGGCTAGACAGCAGCAGCGATGGCCTCAGGGCAAACGCTACTGCTGAAAGGCCTTAGTTCACGTCCCTCACGAAGGACGAGAACCAGCCATTAAAGCCAAAGAGCCGGAGGCCTGGAGTGAAGGTGGCGCTGACGGTCTCGTCGGCGGAGACAACCGCTTGTGCAAGAGGAAGCCTCACCTATGGCGACCACCACCTCAGCACCGACGACAGCGGCCACCTGCCCACCAACACCGCGCCGGCGAACGGCGGCCGCCCTGAAGCGCACCGGCGGGTCCTCACTGTAGGATTACGGGGATGCTACACTAGCGCAAAACAAAATTTTCAACCCCATAATACCAAGAACTACTGCGGTTATAGGTCATGGAATTACCACTAGACGCGCAGAGCAGCGGAAGACGTCTCGATGTAGACGAACGCGTCGAGCAGTGCCGTGCAGTTGCCGGCGTCCTTCACGTCCTCGCACGGTTCGTCCAAGTGCTCCAGATGCAGCACCTCCGAGGTATCCACACGTACAGGGAGGAAGCGCCGCGTACCGAACTGCTAGGTTCGCGACGGCAGCTTGGCGAGGGCGAGAGGCGAGCGGCGGCTGCTGGTTTGCCAGTGGCGAATTAGGTTATCTCTTAAACGCGCCCCGCCCCTCATTATATAGGCGTTATGGTGGGCTTCTGACACCGAGGCCCATCATTAACCCTAAAGCCTAGTCTAATTTCGGATCTAATCCGAATTAGGCTTCCTTCCCCTTAAGTGTGTGACCCTATAGGTTCACGTACAAATATACATAGCCCGAGTACTCTTACTTGGCCCAATAATTGACAGCGGCCTCTAGCAAGACATGTCAACTCCTATGTGTACGTAAAGATCATATCAGACGAACCATTGCGACATTACGTACATGTTGTTCCCTTTGTCTCACGATATTTGGTCTAGCTCTAAGCTGACCTCTCTTTCTCGATACTATGAATTGGAATCCTTTCAATGGTTAACTCTTAACCCTAGCACGGCCATGCATTTCTTGATCCAATCACTCGAGGGGCCCAGAGATATCTCTCTCACAAAGAGAGGGACAAATTCCATCTTGACTGACCATGCCTCATAGCATGCTTCCTGACAAACCCAAAACTACCTTTATAACTACCCAGTTACGGGATAGCGTTTGATAGTCCCTAAGTAAGTCAATTCACATCTTGAGAACATGCGACAATCTCAGGTCTAAGGATACAGTATTCATGTTGCAAGAAGAGAACTATATTACAATATCTCACGTTGGGTCGGTCCAGCCTCATGTCATACATGCGCCCACATTATTAATTTAACATCTCCATGTTCATGACTTGTGAAATGTAGTCATCAACTAATACATGTGCTAGTCATCGACTCTGACTAGGGAGATCATTTAGAATAACCATATAAGTAAAGAATCTCACAAACAATTCACATAATTGCTAATCAATACAAGGTGCCTTCCATGGATATTCAATTAAGCAATATATATATCATGGATACAAAGAAATATGCTCATCTCTATGATTATCTCTAGGGCATATTTCTAACACGAGGGCGACATGACGGCATGACGCATTCCCCCTGAAAGTCGCCTAGAGGGGGGTGAATAGGGCGAAACTGAAATTTACAAAGTTAATCACAACTACAAGCCGGGTTAGCGTTAGAAAAATAATGCGAGTCCGAGAGAGGGCGTAAAAACAAATCGCAAGCGAATAAAGAAGTGAGACACAAGGATTTGTTTTACCGAGGTTCGGTTCTTTCAAACCTACTCCCCGTTGAGGTGGTCACAAAGACCGGGTCTCTTTCAACCCTTTCCCTCTCTCAAATGGTCCCTCGGACCGAGTGAGCTTCTCTTCTCAATCAACCGGGAACCAAACTTCCCCGCAAGGACCACCACACAATTGGTGTCTCTTGCCTCGATTACAATTGAGATGATCGCAAGAAAAAATGAGAAAAAGAAGCAATCCAAGCGCAAGAGCTCAAATGAACACAACAATCACTCTCTCTAATCACTAAAGCTTTGAGTGGAATTGGGAGAGGATTTGATCTCTTTGGTGTGTCTAGAATTGAATGCTAGAGCTCTTGTAAGTAGTTGGAAGGTGGAAAACTTGGATGACTTGAATGTGGGGGTGGTTGGGGTATTTATAGCCCCAACCACCACAAAGTGGTCGTTGGAAGGCTGCAGTCGCATGGCGCACCGGACAGTCTGGTGCGCCACCGGACACTGTCCGGTGCGCCAGCCACGTCAGCAGACCGTTGGGGTTCGACCGTTGAGCTCTGTCTTGTGGCCCCGCCTGGCTGTCCGGTGGTACACCGGACAGGCCCTGTAGGCTGTCCGGTGTGCCACCCGCGCGTGCTCTAGTCCTCTGCGCGCGCTGGCGCGCATTTAATGCGTTGCAGTCGACCGTTGAGCGCGAAGTAGCCGTTGCTCCGCTGTCGCACCGGACAGTCCGGTGAATTTTAGCGGATCGGATTCCCGAAGCTGGCGAGTTCAGAGTTGCTCTCCCCTGGAGCACCGGACACTGTCCGGTGGTGCACCGGACAGTCCGGCGAATTATAGCGAAGCTCCTCTGAAAATTCCCGAAGGTGAAGAGTTGGACGTAGAGTTCCCTGGTGCACCGGACACTGTCCGATGGCACACCGGACAGTCCGGTGCGCCAGACCAGGGTGCCTTCCTGGAAATCCTTTGCTCTCTTGGTTGAACCCTTTCCTTGGTCTTTTTATTGGCTTATTGTGAACCTTGGGCACCTGTAGAACTTATAGACTAGAGCAAACTAGTTAGTCCAATTATTTGTGTTGGGCAATTCAACCACCAAAATCATTTAGGAAAGAGGTGGAAGCCTAATTCCCTTTCAATCTCCCCCTTTTTGGTGATTGATGCCAACACAAACCGAAGCAAGTATAGAAGTGCATAATTGAACTAGTTTGTAAAATGTAAGTGCAAAGGTTACTTAGAATTGAGCCAATAAATATTACTAACTAGATATGCATGGATTGTTTCTTTATTTTTAACATTTTGGACCACGCTTGCACCACATGTTTTGTTTTTGCAAATTCTTTTTGTAAATCCTTTTCAAAGTCCTTTTGCAAAATAGTCAAAGGTAAATAAATAAGATTTTCAGAAGCATTTTCAAGATTTGAAATTTTCTCCCCCTGTTTAGTTGCTTTTTTCTTTGACTAAACAAAACTCCCCTTCAATAAAATTCTCCTCTTAGAGTTCAAGAGGGTTTTAAGATACCAATTTTTGAAGGTGCTATTTTTTCCCCTTTAGAACACAATGGGATACCAATTTGAAAATCATAAGTTTTAAAATTAGGTGGTGGTGCGGTCCTTTTGCTTTGGGCTCATACTCTCTCCCCCTTTGGCATGAATCGCCAAAAACGGAATCATTAGAGCCCTTTAACTACTTTCTCCCCCTTTGGTAGATAACAAATGAGTGAAGATTATACCAAAGACGAAGAATTGCTCGGAGCGACGGCGAAGGATGAGTTATGCAGTGGAGTGGAAGCCTTTGTTTTCGCCGAAGACTCCAATTCCCTTTCAATATACCTATGACTTGGTTTGAAATTCACTTGAAAACGCATTAGTCATAGCATATATAAAAGAGACATGATCAAAGGTATATTTATGAGCTATGTGTGCAAGACATCAAAAGAAATTTCTAGAATCAAGAATATTTAGCTCATGCCTAAGTTTGGTAAAAGATTGTTCGTCAAGTGGCTTGGTAAAGATATCGGCTAATTGATCTTTAGTGTTAATATATGCAATCTTGATATCTCCCTTTTGTTGGTGATCCCTAAGAAAATGATACCGAATGGCTATGTGTTTAGTGCGGCTATGCTCAACGGGATTATCCGCCATGCGGATTGCACTCTCATTATCACAGAGAAGAGGAACTTTGGTTAATTTGTAACCATAGTCCCTAAGGGTTTGCCTCATCCAAAGTAGTTGCGCGCAACAATGGCCTGCGACAATATACTTGGCTTTAGTGGTTGAAAGAGCCACAGAATTTTGCTTCTTTGAAGCCCAAGACACCAAGGACCTTCCCAAGAACTGGCAAGTCCCCGATGTGCTCTTTCTATTGATTTTGCACCCTGCCCAATCGGCATCGAAATAACCAATTAAATCAAAAGTGGATCCCCGAGGGTACCAAAGCCCAAACTTAGGAGTATAAGCCAAATATCTCAAGATTCGTTTTACGGCCGTAAGGTGAGATTCCTTAGGGTCGGCTTGGAATCTTGCACACATGCATACGGAAAGCATAATGTTCGGTCGAGATGCACATAAATAGAGTAATGAACCTATCATCGACCGATATACCTTTTGATCGACAGATTTACCTTCCGTGTCGAGGTCGAGATGTCCATTGGTTCCCATGGGAGTCTTGATGGGCTTGGCATCCTTCATCCCAAACTTGTTTAGAATGTCTTGAGTGTACTTTGTTTGGCTGATGAAGGTGCCTTCTTGGAGTTGCTTCACTTGGAATCCTAAGAAATACTTCAACTCCCCCATCATCGACATCTCGAATTTCTGTGTCATGATCCTACTAAATTCCTCACATGTAGATTCGTTAGTAGACCCAAATATAATATCATCAACATAAATTTGGCATATGAACAAATCATTTGCAAGAGTTTTAGTAAATAAAGTAGGATCGGCCTTTCCGACTTTGAAGCCATTAGCAATAAGGAAATCTCTTAGGCATTCATTCCATGCTCTTAGGGCTTGCTTGAGCCCATAAAGCGTCTTAGAGAGCCTATAGACATGGTTAGGATACTCACTGTCTTCAAAGCCGGGAGGTTGCTCAACATAGACCTCTTCCTTGATTGGTCCATTGAGGAAGGCACTCTTCACGTCCATTTGGTAAAGCTTGAAGCCATGGTAAGTAGCATAGGCTAGTAATATACGAATTGACTCAAGCTTAGCTACGGGTGCATAGGTTTCACCGAAATCCAAACCTTCGACTTGGGAGTATCCCTTGGCCACAAGTCGAGCTGTATTCCTTGTCACCACACCATGCTAATCTTGTTTGTTGTGGAAGACCCACTTGGTTCCTACAACATTTTGGTTAGGACGTGGAACTAAATGCCATACCTCGTTCCTAGTGAAGTTGTTGAGCTCCTCTTGCATCGCCACCACCCAATCCAAATCTTGAAGTGCTTCCTCTACCCTGTGTGGCTCAATAGAGGAAACAAAAGAATAATGCTCACAAAAATGTGCAACACGAGATCTAGTGGTTACCCCCTTATGAATGTCACCGAGGATGGTGTCGACGGGGTGATCTCGTTGGATTGCTTGGTGGACTCTTGGGTGTGGCGGTCTTGGTTCTTCATCCTCCTTGTCTTGATCATTTGCATCTCCCCCTTGATCGTTGCCGTCATCTTGAGGTGGCTCATTATTTTGATTTTCTCCTTCATCAACTTGAGCCTCGTCCTCATTTTGAGTTGGTGGGGATGCTTGCGTGGAGGAGGATGGTTGATCTTGTGCATGTGGTGGCTCTTCAGATTCCTTAGGACACACATCCCCAATGGACATGTTCCTTAGCGCGATGCACGGAGCCTCTTCATTACCTATCTCATCAAGATCAACTTGCTCTACTTGAGAGCCGTTAGTTTCATCAAACACAACGTCAAAAGAAACTTCAACTAGTCCTGATGACTTGTTAAAGACTCTATATGCCCTTGTGTTTGAATCAGATCCTAGTAAAAAGCCTTCTACAGTCTTAGGAGCAAATTTAGATTTTCTACCTCTTTTAACAAGAATAAAGCATTTGCTACCAAAGACTCTAAAATATGAAATATTGGGCTTTTTACCGGTTAGGAGTTCATAGGATGTCTTCTTGAGGATTCGGTGTAGATATAACCGGTTGATGGCGTAGCAGGCGGTGTTGACCGCCTCGGCCCAAAACCGATCCGGTGTCTTGTACTCATCAAGCATGGTTCTTGCCATGTCCAATAGAGTTCTATTCTTCCTCTCGACTACACCATTTTGTTGTGGCGTGTAGGGAGAAGAGAACTCATGCTTGATGCCCTCCTCCTCAAGGAAGCCTTCAATTTGAGAATTCTTGAACTCCGTCCCGTTGTCGCTTCTTATTTTCTTGATCCTTAAGCCGAACTCGTTTTGAGCCCGTCTCAAGAACCCCTTTAAGGTCTCTTGGGTTTGAGATTTTTCCTACAAAAAGAATACCCAAGTGAAGCGAGAATAATCATCCACAATAACTAGACAGTACTTACTCCCGCCGATGCTTATGTAAGCAATCGGGCCGAATAGATCCATGTGTAGGAGCTCCAGTGGCCTGTCAGTCGTCATGATGTTCTTGTGTGGATGATGAACACCAACTTGCTTCCTAGCTTGGCATGCGCTACAAATCCTGTCTTTCTCAAAATGAACATTTGTTAATCCTAAAATGTGCTCTCCCTTTAGAAGCTTATGAAGATTCTTCATTCCAACATGGGCTAGTTGGCGGTGCCAGAGCCAACCCATGTTAGTCTTAGCAATTAAGCAAGTGTCGAGTTCAGCTCTATCAAAATCTACCAAGTATAGCTGACCTTCTAACACTCCCTTAAATGCTATTGACTCATCACTTCTTCTAAAGACAGTAACACCTACGTCAGTAAATAGACAGTTGTAGCCCATTTGATATAATTGGGAAATGGAAAGCAAGTTGTAATCTAATGAATCAACAAGAAAAACATTGGAAATGGAATGGTCAGGAGATATAGCTATTTTACCCAAACCTTTGACCAAACCTTGGTTTCCATCCCCGAATGTGATAGCTCGTTGGGGATCTTGGTTTTTCTCGTAGGAGGAGAACATCTTCTTCTCCTCTGTCATGTGGTTTGTGCACCCGCTATCGATGATCCAACTTGTGCCCCCGGATGCATAAACCTATAAAACAAATTTAGTTCTTGACTTTAGGTACCCAAACGGTTTTGGGTCCTTTGGCATTAGACACAAGAACTTTGGGTACCCAAACATAAGTCTTGGAGCCCTTGTGTTTGCCCCCAACAAACTTGGCAACTACCTTGCCAGATTTGTTAGTCAAAACATAAGATGCATCAAAAGTTTTAAATGAAATGTCATGATCATTTGATGCACTAGGAGTTTTCTTCTTAGGCAACTTAGCACGGGTTGGTTGCCTAGAGCTAGATGTCTCACCCTTATACATAAAAGCATGATTAGGGCCAGAGTGAGACTTCCTAGAGTGAATTCTCCTAATTTTGCTCTCAGGATAACCGGCAGGGTATAAAATGTAACCCTCATTATCCTGAGGCATGGGAGCCTTGCCCTTAACAAAATTAGACAATCTTTTAGGAGGGGCATTAAGTTTGACATTGTCCCCCTTTTGGAAGCCAATGCCATCCTTGATGCCAGGGCGTCTCCCACTATAGAGCATACTTCTAGCAAATTTAAATTTTTCATTCTCTAAGTCATGCTCGGAAATTTTAGCATCTAATTTTGCTATATGATCATTTTGTTGTTTAATTAAAGCCATATGATCATGAATAGCATCAATATCAACATCTCTACATCTAGTGCAAATAGAAACATGCTCAACGGTGGATGTAGAGGGTTTGCAAGATTTTAATTCTACAACCTTAGCATGTAATATATCATTTTCACTTCTAAGGTTAGAAATAGTAACATTGCAAACATCAAAATTTTTAGCCTTAGCAATTAATTTTTCATTTTCATTTCTAAGGCTAGCAAGGGAATCATTCAATTTATCAATCTTAGCAAGCAAATTAGTATTATCATCTCTAAGATTAGAAATTGAATCATCACAAACATTTGAATCAACCTTAGCAATTAATCTAATATTTTCATTTCTAAGGTTGGCAATCAAATCATGGCATGTGCTTAGCTCACTAGTTAATTTCTCACATTTTTCAACTTCCAGAGCATAAGCATTTTTAACCTTAACATGCGTTTTGTTTTCCTTGATTAGGAAGTCCTCTTGGGAGTCTAAGAGTTCATCCTTCTCATGGATGGCACTAATTAGTTCATTTAGTTTTTCTTTTTATTGCATGTTGAGGTTAGCAAAAAGAGTACGCAAATTATCCTCCTCATCACTAGCATTATCATCACTAGAGGACTCATATTTAGTGGAGGATTTGGATTTAACCTTCTTCTTTTTGCCGTCCTTTGCCATGAGGCACTTGTGGCCGACGTTGGGAAAGATAAGTCCCTTGGAGACGGCGATGTTGGCGACGTCCTCATCGGAGGAGGAGTTGGAGGAGCTCTCCTCGGAGTCCCACTCGCGGAACACATGGGCATCGCCGCCCTTCTTCTTGTGGTACCTCTTCTTTTCCTTTCTTCTCCCCTTCTTGCCGTCGCCCCTGTCACTGTCACTAGAAATAGGACATTTGGCAATAAAGTGACTGGTCTTACCACACTTGTAGCAAACCTTCTTGGAGCGGGGCTTGTAATCCTTCCCCCTCCTTTGCTTGAGGATTTGGCGAAAACTCTTGATGATGAGTGCCATTTCCTCGTTGTCGAGCTTGGAGGCGTCGATGGGTTGTCTACTTGATGTAGACTCCTTCTTCTCCTCTGTCGCCTTGAATGCCACCGGTTGTGCTTCGGGTGTGGAGGAGGTGCCTTGCTCGATGATTTTCTTTGAGCCTTTAATCATTAGCTCAAAGCTCACAAATTTTCCTATAACCTCCTCGGGAGACATTAGCTTGTATCTAGGATCACCTCGAATTAATTGAACTTGCGTGGGGTTAAGAAAAACGAGGGATCTAAGAATAACCTTGACCATCTCATGGTCATCCCATTTTTCGCTCCCGAGGTTGCGCACTTGGTTCACCAAGGTCTTCAAGCGGTTGTACATAGCTTGTGGATCCTCCCCTTAGTGAAGCATGAAGCGACCGAGCTCCCCCTCGATCGTCTCCCGCTTGGTGATCTTTGTCACCTCGTCTCCTTCGTGCGCGGTCTTGAGTACGTCCCAAATTTCCTTCGCACTTTTTAACCCTTGCACCTTATTATACTCCTCTCGACTTAGGGAGGCGAGGAGTATAGTGGTGGCTTGGGAGTTAAAGTGGTGGATTTGGGCCACTTCGTCCGAGTCGTAGTCTTCATCCCCTACGGATGGTACTTGTACACAAAACTCAACAACATTCCAAATGCTTGTGTGGAGTGAGGTTAGATGATGCCTCATTTTATCACTCCACATATTATAATCTTCACCGTCAAAAACCGGTGGTTTGCCTAATGGAACGGAGAGCAAAGGAGTACGCTTTGAAATACGGGGTAGCGTAGGGGGATCTTACTATACTTCTTGCGCTCATGGCGCTTAGAAGTAACGGACGGCGCGTCGGAGCCGGAGGTCGATGGTGATGAAGTGTCGGTCTCGTAGTAGACCACCTTCCTCATCTTCTTCTTTTTGTCACCACTCCGATGCGACTTGTGGGAAGAGGATTTCTTCTCCTTCCCCTTCCCTTTGTTGCGGGACTCTTCGGATGAAGCCTTCCCGTGGCTTGTAGTGGGCTTGTCGCCGGTCTCCATTTCCCTCTTGGCGTGATCTCCCGACATCACTTCGAGCGGTTAGGCTCTAATGAAGAACCTGGCTCCGATACCAATTGAAAGTCGCCTAGAGGGGGGGTGAATAGGGCGAAACTGAAATTTACAAAGTTAATCACAACTACAAGCCGGGTTAGCGTTAGAAATATAATGTGAGTCCGAGAGAGGGCGTAAAAACAAATCGCAAGCGAATAAAGAAGTGAGACACAAGGATTTGTTTTACCGAGGTTCGGTTCTTTCAAACCTACTCCCCATTGAGGTGGTCACAAAGACCGGGTCTCTTTCAACCCTTTCCCTCTCTCAAACGGTCCCTCGGACCGAGTGAGCTTCTCTTCTCAATCAACTGGGAACCAAACTTCCCCGCAAGGACCACCACACAATTGGTGTCTCTTGCCTCGATTACAATTGAGATGATCGCAAGAAAAAATGAGAAAAAGAAGCAATCCAAGCGCAAGAGCTCAAATGAACACAATAATCAGTCTCTCTAATCACTAAAGCTTTGAGTGGAATTGGAGAGGATTTGATCTCTTTGGTGTGTCTAGAATTGAATGCTAGAGCTCTTGTAAGTAGTTGGAAGGTAGAAAACTTGGATGACTTGAATGTGGGGGTGGTTGGGGTATTTATAGCCCCAACCACCACAAAGTGGCCGTTGGAAGGCTGCAGTCACATGGTGCACCGGACAGTCCGATGCGCCACCGGACATTGTTCGGTGCGCGAGCCACGTCAGCAGACCGTTGGGGTTCGACCGTTGAGCTCTGTCTTGTGGGCCCACCTGGCTGTCCGGTGGTACACCGGACAGGCCCTATAGGCTGTCTGGTGTGCCACCCGCGCTTGCTCTGCTCCTCTGCGTGTGCTGGCGCGCATTTAATGCGTTGCAGTCGACCGTTGAGCGCGAAGTAGCCGTTGCTCCGCTGTCACACCGGACAGTCCGGTGTGCACCGGACACTGTCCGGTGACTCACCGGACAGTCCGATGAATTTTAGCGGAGCGGATTCCCGAAGCTGGCGAGTTCAGAGTTGCTCTCCCCTGGGGCACCGGACACTGTCCGGTGGTGCACCGGACAGTCCAGTGAATTATAGCGAAGCTCCTCTGAAAATTCCCGAAGGTGAAGAGTTGGACGTAGAGTTCCCTGGCGCACCGGACACTGTCCGGTGGCACACCGGACAGTCCGGTGCGCCAGACCAGGGTGCCTTCCTGGAAATCCTTTGCTCTCTTGATTGAACCCTTTCCTTGGTCTTTTTATTGGCTTATTGTGAACCTTGGACACCTGTAGAACTTATAGACTAGAGCAAACTAGTTAGTCCAATTATTTTTGTTGGGCAATTCAACCACCAAAATCATTTAGGAAAGAGGTGGAAGCCTAATTCCCTTTCACCCCCTTCCTCCTCGTGGAGAGGCAACAACGGGGGCGTATGAAGCAAAAGTTGAGACATCCCTCGGTCGACCTATTGCTCCATGCAAAGGCTCGAGGCTGCCCTCGCAAATCACGCAGAAGGTTCCCACAGATCGACCAAAGATCAAACGAAACCTATCAAAGAACAAAAGCCCCAGAAGGAGTCAACCACTCCTTCGGGGCCTCGGGGGCTACACCCAACGGGTGCGCTCACGCGCACCTATTGGAAAACAAACACGTCCTACCTCTTAAAAAGCAGCACGCTCGCGGGCGAGCAGCAGAGCCTCCAAACAAGTACCAAAAGTACTTCCTTGGAAGGCTCGGGGGCTACTGTCGAGGGCAATAATTAGGAACACCCGAGTTATACCCCTAACAAACGCACTCAAAGAAATAAGGACTAAACCCCCAAGGGGTGACAGATGAGCCACCTATAAAAACCTGAGACGTCTCCCCGAGAGTCTCCCACCTCGAGCAAGGCTCCGCCTCGCCCGAGATCGTCGCTGCACAGTCCGTCTAGCTCGAGCCAGCCTCAGGCAGATAAGACAAGAGCGCCCAAAAATAGGTAGGGAAGATGTGCATTTAATGCGTATGCCAACCCACGCCGCAGCAGCGGAGCACAGTGATGGACAAGACAACGATCACGTCTGATGCAACAGCTTAATTACGTCTACACAACAGTGTGCGCATGCCGCCTGACACCCTCCGATGGGACGCCAAATATGACAAGGCACAATCTCTCTGCCTCACCCGAAGCAGGATCCAGCCCACGTTCACAACCTCTCCACCTCGCCCGACCCTGGGTCCAGCCTTCGGACGATTTCCCCGCCTCGTCTGACGTCAAGTTCTGTCCTCGAGCGAATTCTCTGCCTCGCCCGAGCTCGGCCTCGGCCACCAACTACGCCGCGAATCCCGAAGATAGTCACTCCACATGACTGTGGCGCACGTCAAGGGACGGCTCGGCTAGTGCCTCGGGAGGACTTCCGTCTCAACCAAGCAGGGGCTCTGATCTCGATAAGCGTAGCAGGGAATCTCGATGTCATCACGTGCCAGGACGCTGACACACCCCGTAAGCAGCCTTTGGCCCATACCCTGCCGCTGTTACAACAACTACGACATGGGCGACCTCTCCCTTGGGGGCTCGGGCGTACGGATAACCCCTTGGTCTCTGCCTCGGCTCTCTACGGGGAATCAGCAGGCGCGAATCAACAACACAGTCCGCCGTCACCATCGACTTGCAAATGACAGGGCGTCTCTCCTTTGGATACAACACCCGGCTTCACTGAGGACACTCCTCTTCGTATATAAATAGGGCAGTGGTCTCTCCAGAGACAAGAGACACAACACACGCAGACGAACGCTCACTCCTCCACTTTGTCTTAGATATTGACACTTGCCTCAATCATCTTCAGGGACTTGGGACTTCCTCTTTCCCGTCGTGCTTGTAAACCCCTACTACAGACACCACTGTGCGAGTAATATAAGCCTCATCCCCTCTGCTGGAAGTAGGGTCTTGTGTTGCCCGAACCAGGATAACTGCGTGTGTCTCCTCGCACACCATCTAGAGTCGGCCACGCGACACATTTACTAGTTGGTCAAGGGCCCATGGTGCAAGCACCGACAACTACAAACATACCGATCTCACTACATCGTACATCTATGAGCCCTTCTTGCGAATTGGAGAAAATTTTGGGATATTAATTTCTATTTCTATGAAGATCCGTTCGTTAGCATTAACGGGAGAACTCAAAACCACAAAAATTGCTAGGAAATCAATTGGGATGCCACAGACATCTCCATCCCTGATCCACATACTCTAGAAACTGAACTTCAAGTTCAGAAACTCATTAATTTGCAACACACTACAAACAACATGTTAGATGCATTTACTAATTATAAGGGTGTTACAAAATCCTACAATTTCACGAGAAATGTGTGGAAAAGAGTAGAGATATCAAATAAAACTACTCAACTTACAAGTAAGAGGGAGAGAAATACAATTATTTCCACGGATGCAACTTCTATCAAGCAAAGAAAACAGAAGAACAAAATCTTCTAACCCAGTAAATGCAACTCAACCTCTAGTTTAGGAACACCCTATGGAGGTTCAACTTTCACATCCCATATCAACAGTTCACTCAATTACTGACATTGGGACATCAAAATACCCAGATGCAATCATTTTGGGATATGATGATGCATAAAAAATGGCACATAAAATTCCATCAATTAGTTCAAGTCTAGAGAATCATATGACGAAAGAATACAATTGTTGACATTTATTTCTTTGAAATGATAGTAGAAGTCCTTCAAAAATATCTAGAGAACAATAAAAACTCATTTTACTGTTTCTGTATCTCTTTTGCTTTCCTAGATAATTGCAACAATATTAAAGCCACGACATGCTAAAGCAGGAAACTGTACATAGATGAATAGAGATTTTTTTTCTTATATTCACTATGCGCTAGAGAGGGCTATAAAAATATAGGATAAAATTTTAGGAGTTTCTAATATCATAGGTTCAGATTCCCTCTTTCATTCAGAAAAAAAAGAAAATTCAGGCTACGGTCAGCGCTAGATCGCTCTTCGCCATTTCAATTTTGCAGGCCTTGCGACTTGCGAGGCCCTCCACGACGCACAAGTGAACGCAGATTCGTTCCCCAACGGCTACGACGCAAAGTACCAAACCCAAACGGGAGGCGCGTCGGTGCACGGGCGCCCACGTGGGCCTGCGCCATCCGCGCCGCACCGGGCCTGGGGCCCGCCCGGACTCAACGGTCGGATCTCTCGTCCCTATCATGCACCGCTCCGCTTTCAGACAGCAGTTGGTTCTCATCAAAGCTCGCAACTACTTCCTCCCCTCGACCCCTCCCCTTCCTTCCCTTCCGGCCGCCTCTTGTCCTCCTCACCTCCCAAATTGAAATCCTCCTCCCCGCCTAGGGTTCCGCTTCCTCCTCCCCCGTCCGAGCACCACTCAGGCAGCGGCAGCAGCGGTGGCAGCCTGGAAGCAGTCCCATCTCGTCGCCCTAGACTTCCCTGCCGCCGCACGTCTCAGTTTCTTGTTCGGCCGCTCTCCTGCCGGTCCGCCCATCGCCTGAGGTAAGCGCCCCGCCTGCAGTCCTGACCTGAACTACTACTTTTCCATCAATCGTTTCTCTCGTAGTGTGTGGGCCTCGTCCCCTGCCAGGGCCCTCCGGGGTGAGGTCCGGTAGAGGCCACGCGCGACCGCGAGTGAGCGGCCTTCTCCGACCAGGGCGGAGTTGGCGACCGGTCGATTTCTCAAGCTCAGCGTAGAGCGAATGTCCAGCCGGTTTCAGATCCAACCACACGATGTTTCGCTACTGTAAATGAGCGTTGATTGTTTGGTCGATCGATTGGCCTCGCATTTCCTCAAACCTATTTTCTGGGCAGAAACATTTCTGAATTCCTAGATAGTCCCATGTTCCAGCACACTGCGGAACCTAGATGGCCAGGCAAGGGTTTTGTGTGGCTCGGGCTGGTGCATGTGCCCACTCCTCGCTTCTGGATGTAAAGAATGAGGGAACACTTGCCGCTTTTCAGTGCGCATAGTAGTGTCTCATCTTGTTATGGTCATGGTATTATTCACCACGTTGGCTTGTGGAAGTGGCTCATTACTAGATCAACATAATTGTGGTAGCATGGGACTAGGAGTGTATTGTATCTAGGGCCAAACTTTCCATTACACGTTCTTGACAAAATGCTTCGTTGGGAGGCAATTTATTGAAGATGTGGATATGAGGCAGTAAATGGCTGCTTGCAGGCATAACTGAATGCGCCTTTTCATTTCTCAGCCGCATTGAATTACTATTGTGGAACATAAAAGCAACATCAATGGAGATACCCCAAAACCATGATTTTTAGTCTCTCTAAAAAAATGGTCGACCAAACAAAGACCCTCCCACAGAAAATCCACAATTTATTCCATTCTCCATCTTTTAGAAGTGCCATGGTACTATTTTGTAGGGATGGTTCCACTTGCTGATCAGATCACAACTGTTTCGCCAGCACGTATCCTGTGTCATTCTTGCCTTCAGCGACCTTGGACACCTGCTAGTTTGCTTAATCAATAAGTAGCGCCAGGCAGGCAACAAGAAGATTAAAAGGCCAAGGAAAAAACAAAATTCATAATTGTCGCAAACTAATATGTAGCAAATAAACAGTTTGAACCTGACATTTCAGGGCTTATTAGATTGCTTTCAGTTTCTGTTTCAGACCTGTGCTACTTTCAGCCTAGGGGAGGAGTCATTCTCGATGGCTGGAATCCATCCATGCCATGGCCAAGGGGACTTGATCTCCAATTCTCCATGACAGAATTCATTCCCACTGGCAGGCCACACCGAGAAGGAGCCGTTGCCGAGGAGCTCCTCTGACCGAATGGAGATCTTGTAGCTGCCAGTGGGGAATTAGGTTGGGGCGGGCGCGACGGTCGTTTCGGAGCGTGCGAGTGTGGTGCCATTGCAGAACTTCTGCAAAAGCTCAGCGCGCTTAGGAGATAGGAAGAAGTGCGAGCCACATGCGGGGGAAACGATGAGAAATTGCATTATGTGCGCTATTTGGACATGGCAGCGCTGGATTGGGAGCATTGTGGCTCTCCAGCTCTGGAGACCAAGAAAGGCTGGGGTGAGGGAGTCCAATATATGGAGCCTTTTTTCCTCATAAAAACCCAAGAATTATCTACAGGGAATATGGGGTAAGGGAGTCCAATTTTGCAAAATTTTCTTCTTAGATCCTTGGTTGTTTAGGTATTAACTTGGGCTTGTGTGGATCAAAGAAATTTTAATTACATAGGTGTTGTGCTTACCTCAGTTAAGTGCCATACTTGAAATGCTGGTATAATGGTTTCTGTAGGTTCTTACGGTGCCACGGAGTTTTGCAACTGCAAGGAGTGATATTGTGGTACAACACTAGTTCTAATTGAAGTAATAAGGCGGGGGGTTGAAACTGTCTGCTACCATTGCTTCCATGGTGAGCGTTTCAAATTATCATTTTTTAGGATTTTCTGTGCTGTGAAAGAGATCCATTACAACTCACCAGTAGTGTATGACATGAATTGTCTGTGACACTGAAGGCAACTAATGAGAACCTCCCGCCAAATGTCATCAAGCAATTGGCTAAAGAACTGAAGAACCTTGATGAGTCACCTCCAGAAGGGATTAATGTGATTGTCAATGATGATGACTTCACTACTATTTTTGCTGACATTGAAGGCCCTGGTAATATTCTATCAAGATGCTTTGGTTTACTGTGCAAATATTTTTGGCCTTCCTCTATTAAATTTGCGTGCCTTATGTAGAGTACCTACTTTTGCATACGCTGGTGTCTTTTGCCATTCCATGACTTTCTTCTTTCTCATGCATCATTTGAGACTTTTCCTTCTGGGAGTGCATATATGATATGAACATGAATTGATAATAGTTTCCTTTTTCACTACTTCCTAATAGTACGTCTTAAAATTTTAATCTGGACATGGTGCAGCTGGAACTCCATATGAGAACGGAGTATTCAGGATGAAGCTATTATTGTCACGTGATTTCCCTCAATCTCCCCCAAAAGGTATCTTCTGATATTTCCAAAATTCTTCTTTGTCGAAGTGGAGCCTTCAGACAAAATTCTGTTGACTCTTCGTCCTTCCTTTGATTTGCAGGGTTCTTCTTGACTAAAATTTTCCATCCTAACATAGCTACTAGTGGCGAGATATGTGTAAACACACTGAAGAAGGATTGGAATCCTGGCCTTGGATTAAGACATGTTCTTCTGGTAAGATTGGTGTTGGTCACACATAAAGCAGTCCATTGTTTTATTCGTAGTACTGCAAAATTTCTTTGTAAACAATTACTAAGCTTTGATCTAGTAGACCAGGTGGGTATGTTGCAGTTGTTGTCCAACATGGTCGAAACATACTGAGTTGTTTGTTGGCATGCCTTGTAGGTAGTGAGATGCCTTCTGATTGAACCATTTCCTGAATCTGCACTTAATGAACAAGCTGGGAAGATGTTACTTGAAAATTATGAGGAATATGCACGGCATGCAAGGTCAGCCCTTGGACTTACATTATTGACTTGGATTGCTCAGAGATATCCACTTTTTGGTCATTATTTATGCCACTTATTGACAAAGCAGATCATATCATTTAATTGTTTTATAGGTATGTTGCTGATGGTTCTATTGTGCTCCATAATGCAGGTTATACACTGGCATCCATGCCCTTAAACCTAAGAATACGTCCAAGACCGGAGCTATATCTGAGTCAACCACAGCTTTGAATGTCGACAAGTCAAGTACTGCTTCTAGCAAGAACACACCATCGATGCCACCGGCGGTATCTAGCTCCACTGCATCCAGAGCATTTGGTACGAATTTGCAGGATCAGAACCCCACTGTTTCTGATCCTGCTGTAGGAGCTGCGGCGGCGCGAAAGAAGGATGGCCCAATGGCTTCCAAAGTTCCTGTGGATAAGAAAAAGCTGGATGCGCGGAAGAAGAGCTTGAAGAGATTATAGGCGGAACGTCCTGGGAAGAAAAGATTTAGATGCTTATTTAAGCTGGGAGAGAAACAATTAGGGGAGGAGAGGCATCTGATGACCTGGCTTTCGGGAGAAGGGGTCCGGGGCGGGGCCAAAGGTGAATAATGTGAAAGGTGAACTGTATGTGCAATGCCCAATCATTTGGAAGAACACTTGTCTATTTCTTTTTGTTGTCTCTCCTTGTCTGCATTCAATCAGCATGCATGCCTGCCATTTGCGAGCAATCCGCTGCCATCGTTCTTCATGGAGTGATTGGTTGTTGTTTAGACTCTTTTCAAGTTGTACAAGCTATGAATTGAAAAGATGTGGCCTTCAAAATTTTCTTTAACTTGTGGCGCATAGATCAATTAAACTAACGGGGTGATTGGATCCCTCATTTTAGATGAATTGAAATTTATTTAATAAAGTTTTATATCTCAAATTCAGGAGTAGATATGGAAAATGATTTTATATATTAGTAGAATTTGTTTCTACTCTGTAACTTGACGCTCTTCAACTGTATAGTAAAAATGTAGCACATAAATATCTCCGACATCTTGCTAGTATGTAGATATATTTTACATAAAACCGAATTAGCTTAATTGATATATACCTAGATTACTATCATTAGAATAGAACTACAAAATATTTGTGTTACATTTCTACTATATGGTAGTGAGCCTAAGAACATGTTATAAGTTGCCGAGTAGGAATGTAGTCACATTATACATGAAATTAAATTTTATCCTCCACTCTATAAATTTGAGATAGACTTATATTTAAACTTTAAAAAGTGCTGGAATGTCAGATTCTATGCTAAATAAACTACTCTATTGAGTAGATTCTAATTCCTCTGGAGTAAACGGATCCAATGTCTTGTTTGGATGATTTTGAATTGAATTCCATTCAAATAATCATAATTTATGCACACACCATTTAAGCTAATATGGTTTTATGTGGAATATATTTGTATACTATTGTTGGCCATATGATAGAGATATTTATGTGTTTTATTTCTACTATATAGCGGAGCAAGCCAAATAGTGTGTTATAAATTGCATAATAGAAACATGGTCTGATGATATGTAAAATCAATTTACATCACTCACCCTATAAATTTGAAATAAGCTTATAACTAAATCTTGGAAAGTAGTGGAATGTTAAATTCTAAGCGAAATAGTCTACTCTATTAAGTAAATTACAATTCCTCTAAAATAAACGGATCCAAACGACCTAAGGACTAATTTAGTGACCTGAGAATTGAGTGGGATTGAGAGGAAATTTTGTTCATTTCCCCTTCAACCTCCTCAATCCCTTTATCACCATACCAGCCCCAAGGGGCCGTTTGGATCCCTTTGTTTCGAAAGAATTGGAATTTACTTAATATAGGAGGTTATTTGGTTTAGAATTTGACATTCGACCACTTCCAAAGTTTAGATATAAACTTATCCCAAATTCATAGGATGAGGAGTGGAAATTGATCTTATATATCACTAGTCTATGTTTCTACTTTGCAATTTATAACACATTCTTCAGCTCATTCCCGTATAGTAGAAATGTAGCATATAAATATCTCATCCATATGGTCAATAGTAATATACAAATATATTTTATATAAAACAACATTATCTTAATTGGTTTATGTCTAAATCAAGATTATTAGAATAAAATTCAATTTTAAGGATCTAAATGGGACCTAAGAGAAATTTCAAGCAATCAACATCCAATCGGGCATGCCACTCTAATGCTGTTGGGGGTCTGCTTCGAAGCCGAAGGTCCTATAAGAAGAAACACCTTCGGAAGATCAGCGCAGGAATAACGCCGAAGCTACCTTATAGGGAACTTCGGCATAGCAACATACCTAAGACGAAGGGTTACACCGACTTAAAGATGAAAAGACAGATTGACCCATGATAGTTTGTGTCATGAATGTAATCAATTGTAGAGAGTATAAATGTAATTTCACACAGGCTGCGCCCTGTGCCTATGAATAGATGAACAGTACCTCCGTACTGTTCCCGCTGATTTATACTCACTCGTGCATCACGCTTGTACTATCTCCTTCTGTCAAGCCGAAGGTATAAATGTAATTCTGTATTGTTTCTGTTTATTCATGATAGTATAATAAAAGATGAGTTAATAACGTTATATAATTATTCATGTTGTTTTTATGTTTCACATGCTTCTTCTTTCATTAATGTATACTGCAATGATGAAGGTATGTCCTTCATGACCTTCGTTCGAAGATCATTATATCTTAAGGGAAATAATGCTTCGAAGGACGAAGGGCCTTAACCTCTAACATTTTTGTGTTGCCTTGTTCTTAATTCATAGCATTTGAGAACAAGTCTCTAACATTGGCGCCCACCTCCGGTGAACTAACATTCACTCTTGAGCTGATGGATTCGTTCAGCAACCAAGCCGAAGCATCTTCGGCTACGAAGCTGGTGTTGCCGATAACAGGCGGCTCAGGTTTAGAGCCGGTTAACAAGAAGCAGAAGAAGGAGGCATAGAGAAGGGTGTAGCATATTGGGGTGCAGGGACCCTTCATCAAGTCAAAATGGTCCCACATCCCAATCACCTTCTCTCAGGAGGACCTTCAGCTCAAAGATTACCCTCATAATGATGCTATGGTTATATCTTGTGTCATTAAGGGATTTCTGGTCCACAATGTTCTGGTTGATATAGGCAGTGCAACGGATATCATATTTGCTAAGGCCTTCGGACAGATGCAAGAGCCAGAAGATAAGATTCATGATGCTACACATCCTTTATGTGGCTTCGGAGGAAGGCAAATTGTGGCACTTGGCAAAATCACAATGCCAATAACCTTCGGCTTTGTTCATAATACAAGGACTGAACAGGTTGTGTTTGACATTATTGACATGGAATACCCCTACAATGCAATCATTGGTCGTGGAACACTTAATGCTTTTGAAGCAATACTTCATCCAGCATATCTATGCATGAAGATACCTTCGGAACAAGGGCCCATTGTTGTTCATGGCAGTCAAGAAGCTGCCACGAAGGCCGAAGGAAACTGGACAGATTCAAAGGCAATCCATAACATAGATGGAGCCGAAGCTTGTGAGCAGTATCGATACAAAAGAGAGAAGGCTGCTTCGGTGGATCAACCGAAGCCTATGCTTCTATGTGAAGGTATAGTAGAACAAAAGGTACTACTGGGGTCTCAGTTATCTGAAGAACAGGAAAAGAATTTGCTAAGATTTCTATTCAACAACAAAGATGTCTTTGCTTGGTCAGCCAATGATCTTTGCGGTGTCAACAGAGATGTCATTGAGCATTCACTCAATGTGGATCCATCTTTCAGACCAAGAAAACAAAGGCTTTGGAAAATGTCTGATGACAAAGTTGAAGGTGCTCGGAACAAAGTAAAGAGGCTTCTTAGCGCTGGAGTTATCAGAGAGGTCAAATACCCAGAGTGGCTAGCTAATACTGTTATGGTGAAGAAGGCCAATGGTAAATGGAGCATGTACATTGATTTTACAGATCTTAACAAAGCTTGTCCAAAAGATGAGTTCCCATTGCCAAGGATAGATTCTCTAGTAGATGCAGCAGCTTCATCAGAGCTCATGAGTCTACTAGATTGTTACTCAGGCTACCACCAAATCTGGATGAAGGAAGATGAGCCAAAAACTAGCTTCATAACCCCCAGTGGCACATATTGCTATCTTCGGATGCCTGAGGGGCTCAAAAAAGCTGGAGGAAGCTTCAGCAGAATGACAGCCAGAGTCCTCCATTCTCAAATAGGTAGGAATGTGTTGACTTATGTTGATGATATCATAGTTAAAATCACAAAGCAAGAAAATCACATTGCTGATTTGCAAGAGACATTTGCTAATTTTAGGCAAGCTGGTTTGAAATTAAATCTAGAAAAATGTGTTTTTAGGGTAAAGAAGGGCAAGTTCCTTGGCTGTCTAGTATCAATGAAGGGAATTGAAGCTAACCCAAGCAAGATTGAAGCTATCCTTCGTATGGAACCACCGAGCACAAAGAAAGGAGCTCAACGGCTAGCAGGTAGATTAGCATCATTGAACAGATTTATATCCAGATCAGCAGAAAGAAATCTGCCTTTCTTTGAAATACTAAAGTCAGCCGAAGTCTTCCAATGGGGTCTGGCTCAGCAAAAGGCCCTCGAAGAGTTGAAGCAATATTTGATTGATTTAACAACGTTAACTCCACCTTCGCCAGGGGCTCTATTGCTCTTATATGTTGCAGCCTCACATTCTGCAGTAAGTGCGGCACTTGTACAGGAGAAGCTAGATGGTCAAGTCAAAAAGCAAGCTCCAGTGTACTTTGTCTCCGAAGTTTTGAGTCCGTCAAAGAAAAACTACACAAAATTGGAAAAGGTGCTATATGTTGTGTTAATGGCCTCCAGAAAGCTTCGACATTATTTTCAAGCATATCACATAATTGTTCCTTCGTCATAGCCTTTGAAGGATATTATGAGGAACAGAGAAGCTACTGGAAGGATTGGGAAATGGGCTGCAGAACTTAATGAATTCACCATTGATTATGTGCATAGATCCTCAATCCAGTCCCAAGCGTTAGCAGACTGCATCGCTGACTGGACGCCAGGGGCTCACGAAGAAGTAAACAAAGATGCCAAAGCTTAGACAGTGTTCTGCGAGCAGGAGCGGCTGCAGTCCTAGTGGCACCTTCAAGAGTCAAAACATGTTATGCAGCCAAGCTTGATTTCAGTTGTACAAATAATATTGCCGAGTACGAAGCACTTTTGTTGGGGCTTCGAAAGTTAAGAGCAATGGGAATAAGAAGGGCCATTCTGAAAACTGATTCTCAAGTTATTTGTGGCCATGTGGACAAAAGTAGCAAGGCAAGAGATCCGAAGCTTGAAATATATCTGGATACAGTTTGAAGGTTGGAGGTTTCTTTCGAAGGTTTTTCTGTTAAGAATATCCCAAGAGGTGAAAATGAGCACACAGATTTACTAGCCAAATCAGCGGTCCAGGGGCTCCCTCTACCTTCGGAAGTATTTTTTGAAACAATAAAGGCACCTTCGGTTGAACTCATGGAGAGAGCAGTGCTTACTATTTCTCCGGTACACAGTGAAGATTGGAGGACTGAAATTATATCTTTCCTCCAAGGTAATTGTCTTTCAGTTGACGAAGCTTATAATAAGAGAATGGAGGCAAGAACAAGACCATATGTGATAATAGAAGGGGAGTTATACAAATATGGAGTCTGTTCTCCACTTCTCAAGTGTTTATCCAAAACCGAAGGAATGGAGCTGATGAAGGAAATACATGCAGGTTTGTGTGGATCTCACATTGGGTCTAGGCCTTTGCTAGGGAAGGTCTTCAGACAAGGATTTTATTGGCCGAAGGCAGCTTTGGATGCAGCAGATCTGGTTCAAAAGTGTGAAAATTGTCAAAAATGTGCAAGAGACCAGAAACAACCTTCGTCGCTAACCCAGTTAATACAGCCAACCTGGCCATTGCAAAGATGAGGCCTGGATTTGTTAGGTCCACTTCCACCAGCACAAGGCAATTTAAGATATGTTGTGGTGGCTGTAGAATATTTTTCCAAGTGGATTAAAGTGAAGCCTTTGGCCACAATAACTTCGGTCACAGTCAGAAATTCTTCTGGCAAAACATTGTTTCTCGCTTCGGCGTGCCGAAGGCTATAACTATGGACAATGGAACACAGTTTGATGCCAAAGCTTTTAAGGAATTCTGTGATCAAATTGGCACGAAGATTCATTTTGCGTCAGTCAGACATCCAGAGTCAAATGGACTTGTCGAAAGAGCAAATGGTATTATAATGACATGAATAATGAAGCTAATCTTTAATTAGCCCAGAGGAAATTGGCCAGATGAGTTGATTAAAGTGGTGTGGAGCCACAATACAACCGTATCAAGATCAACAGGTTTTACGCCATTCAAATTATTATTTGGTGATGAAGCTATAACCCTAGAAGAAGCTAAAGCGGGGTCAATAAGAACAATAGCTTCGGCAGAAGACGAAGTTGATTATCACGTGGCAAAAGACACTATAGAAGGGACCAGACTTCAGGTTGTGGAAAATATCAATAAATATCAAGCCAAAACAATAAAATGGCGCGACAGAAAAGTCTGGCTGAAAAATATCAAGCCAGGACATTTGGTGCTTCGGAGAGTGGCTAATCCGGACACAGTAGGCAAACTACAGCTGAAGTGGGAAGGACCTTTTCTAGTGGTATCTTCGTCAAGACCCGGTTCTTACAGGTTGAAGGATATGGACGGCAACGACATTCCTAGATCTTGGAATGCGGATGAGCTTCGACGAAATTATGTGTAATCTGATGTAATCTTTTTTCATTTTTTCCCATGGCACCCTTTTCCTTTCCAAAGGGGGAGAAAGGTTTTTAATGGGGCCATAGCTTGTAATTTTTCTTTCTTATTCAGCTCTACGAGAGCAAAGTCCCTCAAAGCATGTAAAATGTAAAATCTGAGCATGCACCATTGAGTGCAGAGAGAGAAAAAAAACAGGGAGAAGCTCGAAAGTCGTCCCTAAGGGGATGCAGAGCACGACGAAGCTACAAAAAGTCATTCCCAAGGGAGCACAGCGTAAGTTTTCTGCTCAAAAGTCATTCCTAAGGGAATGCAGAGCCAAATACCGCTGAAATATAAGGCGAAGAAGTTCAAAAGACGTTCCTAAGGGGATGCAGAACTTACACCGAAAAGTCAACGGTGATACCACCGAAATATAAGGCGAAGAAGTTCAAAAGACGTTCATAAGGGGATGCAGAACTTACACCGAAAAATAAGCGGTGAAGCCGAAAAATAAACGGTAGAGATTTCAGTCATTCCTAAGGGAATGCAGAGTCTGGATGTGGCTTCGTATGCGTGTGTTTGGACATTCATTTGCACATTACATCACATCATACATTGCATTCATATACATTCATTTAGACATTTGTAGGATCATCATCACATCATATAGTACAGACAATTGCTTCGGCTCTAATGACAAGGCTTCGGCAAATGCAAAAGAAGCAGATTTATGCTTCGTTGTGTACGAAAAGAAGGGAAGGTGTTTTTCGCCTTCGGCTCAAAAAGAACAAGTTTCGTCCACATCAAAGCAGTTCATACATGGATGGAAAGGTAAAATATATTACAAGGTATCGACAAATTTACAGAGTAATGCTTGATTCCTAAATTACAGTATTTTCTACAAGGATTAATTCAAAATTTTCTCTAGAGTTCTTTTACAGCAACTTCATCACTTCATCATTGCCCATCAAGCTTCGGTTCATTGTTCTTCAGCTTCGCCATCCTGTACATAACAACAGTATAAGTGCAAATTTTAAGGAGAAGGAAAAGCAACAGGTACAAGTTTATTACCGGCTTGAGGTGGCTTCGAGCTTCGTCACCAGCTAAGTTTCGCCCACCCTTTGCCCAAATTTGAGTTACAAATCTGTTCCCAATACTTCGGGCCAGGCCGGGGATATCATTCAAGTTCGCTGGACAGGCTGAAGTTTGGCATGTTTACAATATTTCCATGCGTGCAGCCAGCCTTCATAAAAGCAACAGCTGTGCTACGAGAAGCTAGCAAAGCACAGAAGTCACCGTGTCCAGCTATGACTTCGTCAAGAGCATCAACTTCACCTTCAATATGATCAAAAGTGCCTGGCAGGTCTTCAACCGAAGGTTTAAACTTTTCAGAACTAGCTCCAACTAAGTTGAAGACCTGCTTCAGCCGCTGCACACATCTGTTGCCGAAGTCTAGACATTTATCTTGAAGCTCTTTCAATGATTTCTGTAAATTTGAACTTTTTTCAACTTTAGCCTCAAACTTCGCATCGAATTTCTGCTTTTCTTGTTCGAAGCTTTCTGTTTTTGTGAGGAGTTCTCTATTCAATCTGGCAATTTTAACTTGGGCTTCCGCCAGTAAGCCTTCCATTGATTGAAGTTCAAAATCCTTCTTCTCCAGAGCAGCTTCGTGATCTTTTATTTTGCTCTCTAAGCCTTCAATTATAACCTCATGTCTTTTATCTTCAAGGTCCTGTTGCATTCGTAAGGCTTTACTTAATAGCATGCTCTGCGGAGAAACAACCTTCGTCAGAAAACACCTTCGTTGTTAAAATCAATGAAAAGCCGAAGTAAAGTTTTTACCTTGAAATTAGAATAGAATAAACTACCGATGATATGCTGTCGTCGGTAGCGGCTGATGTCGGCCTCAAGCTTCGGGAAACCAATACTCTTCGATAGAGTACTGATAACCTTCGCTCTAGTTCGGTTTCGAAGACACCCTAAGCTTCTGTCGTCAATAACACCGAAGAGCAATGCTCCTAGTTGATAGTCGTATGATATTGCATAATCTCTTAGCTCTTCTTTCTCAGCCTTAGACAGTTTTTGACCAATTATGTTTAGAAAATTGAAATCCTTTTCCTCTGAAGTATATTTGGCGATATCTTTCTCTTTCCCAAGCACTGTGGCTAGGGCCTCTTCGGCAGCTGTAGCAGTTTCTTCTGCGGCCATATTCAAAAGCATTTTATCAATATCAGAAAACGTGCCCTCCAGATTTGTATCTTCAGCCGTTGCAGCTTCGGCAGTTGCAGCTTCGGCGGGGGCAACTTCAGTAGATGTAGCGTCTTCGGCAGCTGGTGTTTTTGATGCCGAGGCCGGTGGTGGTGTTTCTTCAATAGCTTCGATTACAGTAATCCGCTTTTTTGGCTCAGCAGACTTCTTCACTGCCGAGGGCTCCTTCTCCTTCTTCTGTAAAAGCTTTATCAGATGTGGCCCCAGTGGACTTAGCTTGATAGGCAAGGATTCAGTCATTATCTTTAAAATTTCTTCCATGTCAGCAGCAGAAGGTGTTGAAGGAGTCTCTTCCTCTATCTCAGTCGTTTTTGGCTTCGAAGCCGCAGCTTTCCTCTTCTTCGAAGCAGCTACCTTCGACTCAGGGCTCGATTTTCTCCTCTTCAGAATCTCTTCATCTTCTTTCACCATTCTAGCAGCTTGTCTGCTCACAACACTGACAATCCTTTTTCTTTTTTGCCCTTCGACACCCTTGTTCAATCGCTCATAATTAGGACATTCAAAGTTTAGGGCATCCATCACCCGATTCAACCTTCGTTTCGGTCGGGTGCTGAAGGCTGCAGTCATCAACTGATCTTCTTTTTTAGTGTAATTCCCCAAAATTTTGTTGCACATGGTTTCTATCATTTCTAACCATTCTTGACATGGCCCTTTGAACTGCTTCTCAAATTTGAATTTATAAGGTAGTTGCACAAGTTCTTTCTTCTCCTTTGTCCCCTTTAGCTTCGACATGCTCCATTCACTCAGCGTCGGGAACACCCTATAGGCCAAATATTCTTGGACTAGATCTCTTGTGCCGATCTGCTCGGCTACCACCCGAAATTCTGCCACAGCTTGTTGGCATGGTGACCCTGGCTCCATACGGCACAGTGGCCTAGTCAGCCCGAAGCTTAAGATCAGAGGGCTCAGCACTAGCGTCTTGAGCTTCTCCCTCTTCTTCTCATCAGCCTTCACATAAAACCACTCATTCTTCCAACCAGTTGGCCACTTGGTGCGATAGCTAACTACCGGTCTTCATATCTTTGCGATAGGCGAAATTGTAACAACCAAAGTTCTCATCAAGACCATCTTCTCTGGCCTTCGTCTGATAATGAAGCTCGTGCACTCGGTAGAAGGCTTCGACATTCGGGTCTGTTCCTTGGCTTCGGAGAGCCCAGATGAAGACGCTGAGCCTAACGATAGCGTTAGGAGTCAAGATGATGAAGATAGATCTCGTAGTTTTCCAAAACTTCTCCAATCATTTCGTTCAAAGGAAACCTCAATCCCGCTCTGAAGAAGCTCCTGAAAACTACCACCTCATCTTTTTCCGATGTCGGAGTGGTTTCTTCTCTGCGAAAACTAATCAGCTTCTCCGAAGTAGCCTAGCTTTATCATAATAGGCACATTAGCGTCAGAAACGGTAGATTTTCCAAAGTCCAAGTGACTGGGTTTGGCTGGCATGAGAGTATTATAATCTTCCTCTTCTTCATCAACAACATCTTCTTCAATGTCAGCATATTCAACTTCGGCAGCAGGTGCACCTTCCTCAGCAGCTACCTCTGTCACAACCATTCCCGATTGTTCCATCACTTCAGAGATCGGAGCAGTCTCTGTAGTTTCGGCCTCTTCGCCGTCGTGGGTCACCCTAGCGGTTGAACGTACTCTAGCCATCAGGTGTTGAATTCCTTGCAGTTCCTACGAATGTTAATGATTTTTATGGTTGTGATGAAGCTCTCTCTTATGACGAAGCTAGTTCAAAATGATGCTTTGCTTGAGAGTACGATGGGAAAGCTTCAGCTATGGTTAAATTTTTCAGCAGCACAACAGTGCAGTGACAACGAATGCTGTGGTAACTTCACACCTATCCGTCTGTTTATATAGTGCTGCAGGTGTGAAGGTGAATCACCAAGTCGCCCGTACCCGCTCAACAGCCATCCGCATTCACTAAACAGTGGACCATGGTGCATGCAAGATGAATCGGCAGATCATGCATACCCGTTGTATGGTAGGACCCGTCCTGCGCTCGGACTATTTTAATAGTTTCTTGGCAACGAGCTCAGGGAAGGTGTTTTTCGGACCTTCGGCATTCCAAAGCCTAGGTCAATTTTTCACAGATCAAGCTCGTTACGAAAAACGATCTAGCACCGCGAAGGGGCTACTGTTGGGGGTCTGCTTCGAAGCCGAAGGTCCTGTAAGAAGAAACACCTTCAGAAGATCAGCGCGGAAATAATGCCGAAGCTACCTTACAGGGAACTTCGGCATAGCAACATACCTAAGACGAAGGGTTGCATCGACTTAAAGATGAAAAGACAGATTGACCCATGATAGTTTGTGTTATGAATGTAATCAATTGTAGAGAGTATAAATGTAATTTCACACAGGCTGTGCCCTGTGCCTATAAATAGATGAATAGTACCACGTACTGTTCACGCTGATTTGTACCCACTCGTGCATCACGCTTGTACTATCTCCTTTTGTCAAGCTGAAAGGGAAATGTGCCCTTGGGCAATTTCTATTATGTTTTGGTGATTAAGTGCCCAACACATTTAATTAAGTTCTTATGTGCTAAATGAAGAGAAAAGTGCAAATCAAGATATGAGGTATGTTTCTAGACTTAGTACATTGTTTTGAGTACTAATATATTTTGTCTAAGTGCTAGAAACAGGAAAAGAAATAATTGCAAAAGACTTGGCTGTGTGCAGCCAAAGTCCAGCTCGGCCTGGCACACCGAACTGTCCGGTGGTGCACCGGACAGTGTCCGGTGCGCCAGGCTAGTCCGCTTGAACAGGCCGCTCTCGAGACTCGACGGCGGCGTATGGCTATAATTCACCGGACTGTCCGGTGGTGCACCGGACTGTCCGATGAGTCGTCTGCGGCGAACTCGTCGCTCTCGGGAAGAGGATCAGCGGCGTACGGCTAAAATTCATCGGACTGTCCGGTGGTGCACCGGACTGTCCGGTGAGCCAACGGCCGTCTACGCCAACGGTCGGCCGCACAATCTTCGCGCGACGCGTGGCAGCTCCAACGGTCGGCGGGGGGCACCGGACTGTCCGGTGTGCACCAGACAATGTCCGGTGCGCCAACCGGCCCGGAGCTGCAACGGTTGTCTGTGCTAGAAAAGGAAGGAGATCAGCACCGGACTGTCTACAGTGACTGTTCGGTGGCGCACTAGACTGTCCGGTGTGCCACTCGACAGAAGGCAAGGATGGCCTTCCTTGTTGACCTTCAACGGCTCCTAGCTGCCTTGGGGGTATAAAAGGGACCCCTAGGCGCATGGAGGAGCTACACAAGCATTCACTAAAGCATCCTAAGGCATCCAGACTTCTTTCCCGCGCATTCGTTTTGTTGTGTTTGAGATTTGAGCTCTATTCGAGTCAAGGACTCTTTGTGTTGTCATTTGAGCTCAAGTCTTCTCTTGTATGTGTGGGTGTGCTGCGATTTGTGTCTTGTGTGTGTTGCTCATCCCAACCTTACTCCGTGCTTTCTTTGCGATCATCATTGTAAGGGCGAGAGGCTCCAACTTGTGGAGATTCCTCGCAAACGGGAAAAGGATATAAGGAAGAAAAGCCATGGTATTCAAGTTGATCATTGGATCACTTGAAAGGGGTTGAGTGCAACCCTCGTCCATTGGGACGCCACAACGTGGAAGTAGGCAAGTGTTACTTGGCCGAACCACGGGATAAAATCACGTGTCTCTTGTGATTGCTCTCTCTTTGATTGTCTGTGTTCCCAAGAGCTCGTCTCAAGCTACTTAGCCATTCTAAGTTTCATAACTAAGTTTTGTGGCTATTAGTGTTGAATTTTACAGGATCACCTATTCACCCCCCCTCTAGGTGCTCTCAATTGGTATCAGAGCTGTTCTCTTCACGTAAGGGACTAATCGCCCGAAGAGATGGATCCTAAGGGAAAGGGGATGGTGGTCAACGACAAAGAGAAGGAGTCCATCTTAAACGAGCCAAGAGATGACAAGCCCACTGAATCTAGCTCGAGTCATAAGAAGAAGGACGGGAAGAAGAAGAGGCGCATCATGAAAATCATTTACTATGACAGCGACGCCTCCTCTTCTTCACCAAGAGACGACAATGACGATGACCCGTCTAAAAAGAAACCGGTTAATCAAAACTTTTCATTTGATTATTCTCGTATCCATTCAATTCTAATGCTCATTTACTATCAATTCCACTTGGGAAACCTCCGCACTTTGATGGAGAATACTACTCATTTTGGAGTCACAAAATGCGTAGTCACCTATTTTCTCTCCATCCTAGTATTTGGGAGATTGTTGAAAACGGAATGCATTTCGATAATACTGACAACCCTGTTTTCATAAATGAGCAAATTCATAAGAATGCACAAGCTACCACTGTTTTACTAGCATCTTTGTGCAGGGATGAGTACAACAAGGTGAGCGGCTTGGACAACGCCAAGCAAATCTGGGATACCCTCAAGATATCACATGAGGGAAACGACGCCACCATGATCACCAAAATGGAGTTGGTGGAAGGCGAGCTAGGAAGATTTGCGATGATCAGGGGAGAGGAGCCAACGCAAACCTACAACAGGCTCAAGACCTTGGTCAACAAAATTAGAAGCTATGGAAGCACAAGATGGATGGACCACGATGTCGTCCGGCTTATGCTAAGGTCATTCATGGTAATTGACCCCCATCTTGTAAACCTCATTCGTGAAAATCCCAGGTACACCAAAATGACGCCCGAGGAGATACTCGGAAAATTCGTGAGCGGGCGTATGATGGTAAAGGAAGCGCGACACGTGGATGATGCCCTTAATGGCCCTCTACCCATCTACGAGCCTCAACCCGTTGCTCTCAAAGCAACAAGCAACAGGGAGGCGCTACCAAGCAAGGTGGCACAAGTTGAGGCTGCCGGGCTAAATGAAGATGAGATGGCCCTAATCATCAAGCGCTTTAAGACCGCACTAAAAGGATGCAAGGAGTACCCCAACAAGAACAAAGCAAGGGGAAAGCGCTCCTGTTTTAAATGCGGTAAGACTGGTCATTTTATAGCACAATGCCCCGATAATGATAATGACCAGGAACAAGAAAAGCATGGGAAGAGGGAGAAGAAGAAGGCTTACAAGAAGGCGAAGGGTGAGGCACACCTTGGCAAAGAATGGGATTCAGACTGCTCTTCATCCGACTCCGACGATGAAGGACTGGCAGCCTCGGCCTTCAACAAATCTTTGCTCTTCCCCAACGAACGCCACACTTGCCTCATGGCCAAGGAGAAGAAGGTGAGTGTTCGAGATTCCCCTAAGTACTCTACTTCTAGTGATGAGGATTACTCTAGTCTATTTAAAGGATTAGATAGAGCCAAAGTAGAAAAGATTAATGAACTAATTCATGCTTTAAATGAAAAGGATAGACTTTTAGAAAAGCAAGAGGATATTTTGTATGAAGAGCATGATAAATTTGTTAGCGTTCAAAAATCTCTTGCTCTAGAAATTAAGAGAAATGAAATGTTATCCTCTAAATTGTCTGTGTGCCATGAATCAATCTCTAGTTTAAAGATTTTGAATGATGATTTAAATGCTAAGCTAGAGGAAGCTAATACTACTAGATCTTGTGTAGAACATGTAGTTATTTGCAATAGATGCAAGGATTTTGATATTGATGCTTGTGATGATCATCTTGCGTCCATTTCTAAAGTAAATGATGAGGTGGCAAGTCTTAATACTCAACTTAAGACTTGCAAGTTTGATTTTGATAAATTAAAGTTTGCTAGGGATGCCTACACAATTGGTAGACAGCCCTCAATTAAGGATGGGCTTGGTTTTCGAAAGGAAGCCAAGAACTTAACAAGCCAAAAGGCTCCCATTCTTGCCAAGGAGAAAGGGAAGGCCCCTATGGCTAGTAGTATTCAAAAGAATCATGCTTTTATGTATAATAGGAAAATTGCTAGTCATTCCAATTATGATAGGAGTTATGATCATGATGCTTTTGATTCACATGCAATGTTTGCCTCGAGTTCTACTTTTGTCCACGGTAGAAGTAGGCCTAGGAGAAACCATGTTGTGCATCATGTGCCTAGGAAAGTGTGTAATGAATCCACTACTATTTACCATGCTTGCAAGACTTCATTTGCGCTTTTATGTAAGAATGCAAAAGTAGTGGCTAGGAAATTGGGATCCAAACGCAAGGGAGACAAGACTTGTATTTGGGTTCCAAAGGCTATTGTGACTAACCTTGTAGGACCCAACAAGAGTTGGGTACCTAAAACCCAAGTGTAAATTGCCTTGCACGTTTATGCATCCGGGGGCTCAAGCTGAATTATCGACAGCGGATGCACAAACCACATGACGGGGGAGAAGAAGATGTTCACCTCCTACGTCAAGAACAAGGATTCCCAGGATACGATTATTTTTGGAGATGGGAACCAAGGCAAGGTCAAAGGCTTGGGCAAGATAGCCATTTCATCAGAGCATTCTATATCCAATGTGTTCTTAGTTGAATCGCTCGGGTACAACTTATTGTCTGTGAGTCAATTATGTAACATGGGTTATAATTGTCTATTTACCAATATTGATGTTTCTGTCTTTAGAAGGAGTGATGGTTCATTAGCATTTAAGGGTGTATTAGACGGCAAACTCTACTTAGTTGATTTTTCGAAAGAGGAGGCCGATCTAGATGCATGCTTAATAGCTAAGACTAGCATGGGCTGGCTGTGGCATCGTTGTCTAGCACATGTTGGGATGAAGAACCTTCATAAGCTTCTAAAGGGAGAACATGTGTTAGGACTAACCAATGTATGTTTCGAAAAAGATAGACTTTGTGCGGCTTGTCAAGCAGGGAAACAGGTGGGAAGCACTCATCACAACAAGAATGTGATGACAACATCAAGACAACTGGAGCTTCTTCACATGGACCTCTTCGGACCCGTCGCCTATCTTAGCATCGGGGGAAGTAAGTATGGTCTAGTAATTGTTGATGATTTTTCCCACTTCACTTGGGTGTTCTTTTTGCAAGATAAATCAGAAACCCAAGGGATCCTAAAGCGCTTTCTAAGGAGGGCTCAAAACGAATTTCAGCTCAAGGTGAAAAAGATAAGAAGCGACAATGGGTCCGAGTTCAAGAATCTGCAAGTGGAGGAGTATCTTGAGGAGGAAGGCGTCAAGCACGAGTTCTCCGCTCCCTACACACCATAGCAAAATGGTGTGGTAGAGAGGAAGAACAGGACGCTTATCGACATGGCAAGGACGATGCTTGGAGAGTTCAAGACACCCGAGCGGTTTTGGTCGGAAGCTGTGAACACAGCCTGCCACGCCATAAACCGGCTATATCTGCATCGCCTCCTCAAGAAGACCTCCTACGAACTTCTTACCGGTAACAAACCCAACGTCTCATACTTTCGTGTATTTGGGAGCAAATGTTACATTCTAGTGAAGAAAGGTAGAAATTCTAAATTTGCTCCCAAGGCAGTAGAATGGTTTTTACTAGGGTATGACTCAAATACAAGGGCGTATAGAGTCTTCAACAAATCATCGGGTTTGGTTGAAGTCTCTAGCGACGTTGTATTTGATGAGACTAATGGCTCTCCAAGAGAGCAAGTTGATCTTGTTGATGTAGATGAAGATGATGTTCCAACGGCCACAATACGCACGATGGCGATAGGTGATGTGCGACCACATGAACAACAAGAGCAAGATCAGCCTTCTTCCTCAACAATGGTGTATCCCCCAAATCAAGATGATGGACAGGTTCCTCAAGAAGAAGCACGTGATCAAGGGGGAGTACAAGAAGAACAAGTTATGGAGGAAGAAGCACCACTGGCCCCTCCAACTCAAGTCCGAGCAACGATACAAAGAAATCATCCCGTCGATCAGATTCTGGGTGACATAAGCAAGGGAGTAACAACTCGCTCACGTTTAGCTAATTTTTGTGAGCATTACTCGTTTGTCTCTTCTATTTAGCCTTTCAGGGTAGAAGAGGCCTTGCAGGATCTGGACTGGGTGTTGGCCATGCAGGAAGAGCTCAACAACTTCAAGAGGAATGAAGTTTGGAGCCTGGTGCCACGTCCCAAGCAAAATGTTGTGGGAACCAAGTGGGTGTTCCGTAACAAGCAAGACGAGCACGGGGTGGTGACAAGAAACAAGGCTCGACTTGTGGCAAAAGGTTATGCCCAAGTTGCAGGTTTGGATTTCGAGGAGACTTTTGCTCATGTGGCTAGGTGAGAGCACCTAGAGGGGGGTGAATAGGTGATCCTGTAAAATTCAACAATTAATAGCCACAAAACTTGGTTAAGTGTTAGTATGGCTAAGTAGCGAGCTCTTGCGAACACACAAGTATCATAGAAAAACAATCACAAAAGACACGCGAGTTTATCCCGTGGTTCGGCAAGTATAACACTTGCCTACCTCCACGTTGTGGCGTCCCAATGGACGAGGGTTGCACTCAACCCCTTTCAAGTGATCCAATGATCAACTTGAATACCACGGTGTTCTTCTTTGCTTATCTCTTTTCCCGTTTGCGAGGAATCTCCACAAGTTGGAGTCTCTCGCCCTTACAACAAAGATCAAAGTGAAAGCACTAGAGTAAGGATGGGAAGCAAGACACACAAATCCGCAGCAATACACACGCACACAAGCCAAGACTTGAGCTCAAAATGAAGCACAACGAGTTCACTACAAGAATAGAGCTCAAATCACTAACATGGTCGATCAAGTGCGCGGAGACGGAGTGTGGAAGACTTAGAATGCTCAAAGTATGCTTAGGTGACTCCTCCATGCGCCTAGGGGTCCCTTTTATAGCCCCAAGACAGCTAGGAGCCGTTGGAGGCATTCTTGGAAGGCTAATCTTGCCTTCTGTCGGGTGGCGCACCGGACAGTCCGGTTCGCCACCGGACAGTCCCTGTAGCTGTCTGGTGCGCGATATCCTTCCTTTTGTGGCGCATCCGACCATTGCAGATTCGTGGCAGTTGGCACACCGGACACTGTCCGGTGCAAACCGGACAGTCCGGTGCCCCCTGCCGACCGTTGGCGTGCCCACGCGTCGCGCGCGGATTGCGCGGCCGACCGTTGGCGCATCGACCATTGGCTCACCGGACAGTCTGGTGACCCACCGGACAGTCCGGTGAATTATAGTCGTACGCCGTTGAACATTTCCTGAGAGCGACGACTTCACCGCGGACGACTCACCGGACAGTCCGGTGCACCACCGGACAGTCCGGTGAATTATAGCCATACGCCACCGTCGAGTCCCGAGAGTGGCCTGTTCACCGAGACTGGTTTGGCGCACCAGACACTCACCACCGGACACTGTCCGGTGCACCACCAGACACTGTTCAGTGCACCACCGGACAGTCCGGTGCACCTAGACCGAGCTGCAGTTGGTTGTACACAGCTAACTCTTTTCCAAACCAATTTCTCTTGTTTCTAGCACTTAGATACAATACATTAGTACTCAAATCAATGTACTAAGTCTAGAAACATACCTTGTAATATGATTTGCACTTCTTCACTCTTTGGCACAAATTAGCACTTAGAGAAAATGTGTTGGACACTTAATCACCAAAACACTTTAGAAATGGCCCAAGGGCACATTTCCCTTTCAATCTCCTGCTTTTTGGTGATTTATGCCAACACATCAAAAAGCAACCAAAAGAAGTGCAACATCAATGCAATTGAGAACAAGAATTGTTTTTTATTCAAATTTGGCATATTTGGATCATTCTTTGCCACCACTTGGTTTGTTTTGCAAATCAAATTCAATTTCCTATCTCTAAGTCAAACACACTTGTTGAGGCATAAAAAGAGGTATTCCAAGAGAAATTAATCAAAGATCCAAAAACTCCCCCTTTTCCCATAATCAACCATTCTCCCCACAAGAGACCAACTTTTGACAATAAGAGACAATAAGAGTATTTTGACAAATCAAAAAGTTCTAACTCTACTCTTTTTGAAATTTCATAAGTGGTAGCTGATCCATTTGCTTTGGCTTTAATTTCTCCCCCTTTGGCATTAAGCACCAAAACGGGATCATTCTAGGCCCTTTTAACCCCATTGCCTCACCAAAATTGTCAATTAAGAGCAAAAAGGCAATAAGAGCATAGATATAAACTTGGAGTTAATACCGGAGTGCAGTGGAAGTCTTTGCATGGTCCAAGTTCACATTTCCCTTTCAATTCACCTTTGAGACTAAATCAAGAACTCAAACATAAAGGTTAGTCTCAAAGGGTCAAGTTGTAGCATGCCTCCCCCTAAATAAGTGCATCACTTGCAAATGGACTTGTCAGGTTCGGGGATCATGTTTACAACTTGAGCACCACAAATGAACAAAATAGATTGAAATGCATAAATTTACATGATCAAAGGCATAAAACACATGCATGTTATAGATCAATCCAACTTACGCGATTCTAAGACATTTAGCTGAGTACGCAACCTGCAAAACCTTTTCTCATCTAAAGGCTTGGTGAAGATATCGACTAGCTGGTTCTCGGTGTTAATGTGGTACACCTCGATATCCCCCTTTTGCTGGTGGTCTCTCAGGAAGTGATGCCGGATGTCTATGTGCTTAGTGCGACTGTGTTCAACAGGATTATCCGCCATGCGGATTGCACTCTCATTGTCACATAGGAGTGGGACTTTGCTCAGATTGTAGCCAAAGTCCCGGAGGGTTTGCCTCATCCAAAGTAGTTGCGCGCAACACTATCCTGCGGCAACATACTCGGCCTCAGCGGTGGATAGGGCAACGGAAGTTTGTTTCTTTGAACTCCAAGACACCCGGGACCTTCCTAGGAATTGGCACGTCCCTGATGTACTCTTCCTATCAACCTTGCACCCGACATAATCGGAGTCTGAATATCCAATTAAGTCAAAGGTAGACCCCTTTGGATACCAGATCCCGAAGCAAGGCGTAGCAACTAAATATCTAAGAATCCGCTTAACGGCCACAAGGTGACATTCCCTTGGGTCGGATTGATATCTAGCACACATGCATACGCTTAGCATAATATCCGATCTACTAGCACATAAGTAAAGCAAGGAACCTATCATAGACCAGTATGCCTTTTGATCAACGAACTTACCTCCTTTGTTGAGGTCGACATGTCTGTCGGTTCCCATTGGTGTCTTTGCGGGCTTGGCGTCCTTCATCCCAAACCGCTTGAGAAGGTCTTGCGTGTACTTCATTTGGGAGATGAAGATGCCGTCCTTGAGTTGCTTCACTTGGAACCCAAGGAAGTAGTTCAACTCGCCCATCATCGACATCTCAAATTTCTATGTCATCACCCTGTTAAACTCCTCACAAGACTTTTGGTTAGTAGAACCAAATATTATGTCATCGACATAAATTTGGCACACAAATAGGTCACCATCATAAGTCTTAGTGAAAAGAGTTGGATCGGCTTTCCCAACCTTGAAAGCATTAGCAATTAGGAAATCTCTAAGGCATTCATACCATGCTCTTGGAGCTTGCTTAAGTCCATAGAGTGCCTTAGAGAGCTTACACACATGGTTGGGGTACCGTTCATCCTCAAAGCTAGGGGGTTGCTCCACGTACACCTCTTCCTTGATTGGCCCGTTGAGGAAAGCACTCTTCACATCCATTTGGAACAACCTGAAAGAATGGTGAGCGGCATAGGCTAACAAAATGCAAATAGACTCTAGCCTAGCCACAGGAGCAAAAGTCTCCTCAAAGTCCAAACCTGCGACTTGGGCATAACCTTTTGCCACAAGTCGAGCCTTGTTCCTTGTCACCACCCCATGCTCGTCCTATTAGTTGCGGAACACCCACTTGGTTCCCACAACGTTTTGCTTGGGATGTGGCACCAGGGTCCAAACTTCATTTCCCTTGAAGTTGTTGAGCTCTTCCTGCATGGCCAACACCCAGTCCGGATCAAGCAAGGCCTCTTCTACCCTGAAAGGCTCAATAGAAGAGACAAACGAGTAATGCTCACAAAAGTTAGCTAATCTTGAGCGAGTGGTTACTCCCTTGCTTATATCACCCAAAATCTGGTCGACGGGATGATTCCTTTGAATCGTTGCTCGGACTTGAGTTAGAGGGGCCCGTGGTGCTTCTTCCTCCATAACTTGGTCTTCTTGTGCTCCCCCTTGATCACACGCCTCCTCTTGAGGAACCTGTTCATCATCTTGAGTTGGGGGGTGCACCATTGTTGAGGAAGAAGGTTGATCTTTCTCTTGGTGTTCCTGTGGTCGCACATCTCCAATCGCCATGGTGCGTATTGTGGCCGTTGGAACATCATCTTCATCTACATCATCAAGATCAACTTGCTCGCTTGGAGAGCCATTAGTTTCATCAAATACAACATCGCTAGAGACTTCAACCAAACCCGATGATTTGTTGAAGACTCTATACGCCTTTGTATTTGAGTCATAACCTAGCACAAACCCTTCTACAACTTTGGGAGCAAATTTGGAATTTCTACCTGTCGGGGACCATAATTAGGGGTACCCCCAAGACTCCTAATCTCAGCTGGTAACCCCCATCAGCACAAAGCTGCAAAGGCCTGATGGGTGCGATTAAGTCAAGGCTCGGTCCACTCAAGGGACACGATCTCGCCTTGCCCGAGCCTAGCCTCGGGCAAAGGCAGCCGACCCCGGAGGATTCACGTCTCGCCCGAGGGCCCCCTCAGGCAACGAACACACCTTCGGCTCGCCCGAGGCCTAGTCTTCGCCAAGAAGCAACCTTGGCCAGATCGCCACGCCGACCGACCGTATCACAAGAGCATTTGATGCAAGGGTGGCCTGACACCTTATCCTGATGCGCGCTCATCAGTCGGCAGAGCCAAAGTGACCGCAGTCACTTCGTCGCTCCACTGACCGACCTGACAGGAAGACAGCGCCACCTGCATCGCTCCGACTGCTGTGCCGCTCGACAGAGTGAGGCTGACAGCAGCCAAGTCCAGCCTCGGGTGCCATAGGAAGCTCTGCCTCGCCCGACCCTAGGGCTCGAACTCGGGCTCGGTCCTGGAAGACGACGAACTCCGCCTCGCCCGACCCTAGGGCTCGGACTCGGGCTCGACCCCGGAAGACGATGAACTCCGCCTCGCCCGATCCCAGGGCTCGGATTCGAGCTCGGCCCCGGAAGACGACGAACTCCGCCTCGCCCGACCCCAGGGCTCGGACTTGGGCTCGGCCCCGGAAGACGATGAACTCCGCCTCGCCCGACCCCAGGGCTCAGACTCGACCCCGACCTCGGAGGAGCCTCCGCCTCGCCCGACCCAGGGCTCGGACTCGACCACGTCATAGGGGGGCCATCATTACCCTACCCCTAGCTAGCTCAGGCTACGGGGAACAAGACCGGCGTCCCATCTGGCTCGCCCTGGTAAACAAATAATGATGGCGCCTCGCGTGCTCCATGACGACGACGGCTCTCAGCCCCTTACGGAAGCAAGGAGACGTCAGCAAGGACTCGACAGCCCCGACAGTTGTCCTTCCGCAAGGCTCCAACGCTCCTCCGATGGCCACGACATCACATGAACAGGGTGCCGAAACCTCTCTGGCTGCCACAACGGCATGTACTTAGGGCACTAGCTCCTCTCTGCTAGACACGTTAGCACATTGCTACACCCCCCACTGTACACCTGGGCCCTCTCCTTACGCCTATAAAAGGAAGGACCAGGGCTCTCTTACGAGAAGGTTGGCCGCGCGGGAGGATGGGACGACGCGTAGAGTCCCTCGCTCTCCCCCCACGCGGACGCTTGTAACCCCCTACTGCAAGCGCACCCGACCTGGGCGCAGGACAACACGGAGGCCGCGGGTTACCCCTTTCCCTCTCTTCTCCCCCCTTCGTGCTCTGTCTCGCGCCGACCCATCTGGGCTGGGGCACACGGCGACAATTTACTCATCGGTCCAGGGACCCCCCGGAGTCGAAACACCGACAGTTGGCGCGCCAGGTAGGGGCCTGCTGCGTGTTGACGAACAGCTTCCCGTCAAACTCCAGATGGGTAGTCTCCAGCAACCTTTCCAACCCGGGACGGTGCTCCGTTTCGGGAGTCTTGAGTTCATGTCCCTCGACGGCAACTACGACATGATACTCCTTCCTCCGCCGTGCGACGGCGACAATGGCGGCCAACAACCTGCCCGCTGGCGACGGAATCGACGACGTCTTCCCCACGAGGCGAAAGAACAACATCCGAGTTTGTCCCGTCACCTCCCCCGCCGACGGAGGAGGAGGCGGGGCAACCGTGGCCAAGCAGGAGGCGGCGCCCCATCGGCTGTCGAGCGAGTCGACGACGCCGGCACCCCGACGGGGCACACGTCGGGCGTCGACCTCACGTTTGAGACGGTGCAGTCCGCCCCTGACGTGACTTCATCACCACCTGTCGACCAAGAGGTACCGACCGATTCCCATCTCGTGCCTTTTGGATTCAGCCTCGACCCACCAAGTGACCCCGCTTTGGTGGAAGCCTTCATAGAGGCATGCAGCAACCCTCCGGGGTATCATATGTGGTCACCCTGGGACCGACTGACGGCCGTCTCGACCTACGGACCCTCGGGTTCCAAGGAAGATGACGAGCCCGACTCTGGTTGGGATTTCTCCGGGCTCAATAACCCCAGTGCCATGCGGGACTTCATGACCGCATGCGACTACTGCCTTTCCGATCGTTCCGATGGTAGCCGCAGCTTCGGCGACGAAGACTGCGGCCCAAGTCGTGAATGTTTCCACGTCGATCTAGGGGGTCCTGACGAAGGCAACCATCTTGGTATACCAGAAAACGGTGATCCCCCTAGGCCTGCGCCTCGCGTTGACATCCTTCGGGAGCTAGCTGTGGTCCTAGTCCCTGCGGGGGGTCAGGACGCACAGCTCGAGCAAATCCGCGAGATGCAGGCCAGGCTCGACGAGGGAGCAGGAACACTTGAGCCGCTCCGCCGGAACATCGGGCAGGAATGGGTAGACCAAGCTTCGGCCGGAGAAGCGCATCATCTACCCCAGGGCATCCAGCTCTGCATCGCCGACGACATTAGGGCAAGGCCACCACCGGCTTCCAGTGGGGTCGGCCAGAACCTGGTTGCAGCAGCGATACTTCTCCACGTGATGCCGGAACCATCAACCACCGAAGGGCGGCGCATCCGGGGAGAGCTCAAGAATCTCCTGGAGGATGCCGCGGTCCGACGGGCCGAAAGCTCTGCCTTCCGAAGGCAGGGATACCCCTCGGAGCATCGCGCCGCGACTTCCCGATTCATGCGGGAAGCCTCGGTCCACACCGGGCGCACGCGCAACATAGCGCCTGCGGCCCCGGGTCGCCTCGGCAACGAGCACCACCACCGCAACCATCGAGCCCACCTCGACGAGAGGGTGCGCCGAGGCTACCACCCCAGGCGTGGGGGACACTACGACAGCGGGGAGGATCGGAGTCCCTCGCCCGAACCACCCGGTCCGCAGGCTTTCAGCCGAGCCATACGACGGGTGCCGTTCCCGACCCGGTTCCGAACCCCGACTACCATCACAAAGTACTCGGGGGAGACAAGGCCGGAACTGTGGCTCACAGACTACCGGCTGGCCTGCCAACTGGGTGGGATGGACGATGACAACCTCATCATCCGCAACCTCCCCCTGTTCCTCTCCGACACCGCTCGAGCCTGGCTGGAGCATCTGCCTCCGGGGCAGATCTCCAACTGGGACAACCTGGTCCAAGCCTTCGCCGGTAACTTCCAGGGCACGTACGTGCGCCCTGGGAACTCCTGGGATCTCCGAAGCTGCCGCCAGCAGCCGGGAGAGTCTCTCCGGGACTACATCCGGTGATTCTCCAAGCAGCGCACCGAGCTGCCCAACGTCACCGACTCGGATGTCATCGGCGCGTTCCTCGCCGGCACCACCTGCCGCGACCTGGTGAGCAAGCTGGGTCGCAAGACCCCCACCAGGGCGAGCGAGCTGATGGACATCGCCACCAAGTTCGCCTCTGGCTAGGAGGCGGTTGAGGCCATCTTCCGGAAGGACAAGCAGCCCTAGGGCCGCCAGCCGGAAGATGTTCCCGAGGCGTCCGCTCAGCGCAGCACCAAGAAGAAAGGCAAGAAGAAGTCGCAAGCGAAACGCGACGCCGCCGACATGGACCTTGTCGCCGCCGCTGAGTACAAGAACCCTCGGAAACCTCCTGGAGGCGCCAATCTCTTTGACAAGATGCTCAAGGAGTCATGCCACTATCATCAGGGACCCGTCAAGCACACCCTTGAGGAGTGCGCCATGCTTCGGCGCCACTTTCACAGGGCCGGGCCACCTGCGGAGGGTGGCAGGGCCCACCACGACGACAAGAAGGAGGATCACAAGGCAGAGGAGTTCCCCGAGGTCCGCGACTGCTTCATGATCTACGGTGGGCAAGTGGCGAACGCCTCGGCTCGGCACCGCAAGCAAGAGCGTCAGGAGGTCTACTCGGTAAAGGTGGCGGCGCCAGTCTACCTAGACTGGTCCGATAAGCCCATCACCTTCGACCAGGGTGATCACCCCGACCGCGTGCCGAGCCTGGGGAAATATCCGCTTGTTGTCGACCCCGTCATCGGCAACGTCAGGCTCACCAAGGTCCTCATGGACGGAGGCAGCAGCCTCAACATCATCTACGCCGAGACCCTCGAGCTCCTGCAGATCGATCTGTCCTCGGTCCGGGCCGGTGCGGCGCCTTTTCACGGGATCATCCCCGGGAAACGTGTCCAACCCCTCGGACAACTCGATCTGCCCGTCTGCTTTGGGACTCCCTCCAACTTTAGAAGGGAAACCCTCACGTTCGAGGTGGTCGGGTTCCAAGGAACCTGCCACGCAGTGCTGGGGAGGCCATGCTACGCCAAGTTCATGGCCGTCCCCAACTACACCTACCTCAAGCTCAGGATGCTGGGCCCCAACAGGGTCATCATCGTCGGCCCCACGTACCGACACGCGTACGAATGCGACGTGGAGTGCGTGGAGTACGCCGAGGCCCTCACCGAATCCGAGGCCCTCATCGCCGACCTAGAGAGCCTCTCCAAGGAGGCGCCAGACGTGAAGCGCCATGCCGGCAACTTCGAGCTAGCAGAGATGGTTAAGTCCGTCCCTCTCGACCCCAGCAACGACGCCTCCAAGCAGATCCGGATCAGCTCCGAGCTCGACACCAAATAGGAAGCAGTGCTCGTCGACTTTCTCCGTGCAAACGCCGAAGTTTTCTCGTGGAGTCCCTCGGACATGCCTGGCATACCGAGGGATGTCGCCGAGCACTCGCTGGATATCCGAGATGGAGCCCGACCCGTGAAGCAGCCTCTGCGCCGATTCGACGAAGAAAAGCGCAGAGCCATAGGCGAGGAGATCCACAAGCTGATGGCAGCAGGGTTCATCAAAGAGGTATTCCATCCCGAATGGCTTGCCAACCCCGTGCTTGTGATAAAGAAAGGAGGGAAATGGCGGATGTGTGTAGACTACACTGGTCTAAACAAAGCATGTCCGAAGGTTCCCAACTCTCTGCCTCGCATCGATCAAATCATGGATTCCACTGCTGGGTGCGAAACCCTGTCTTTCCTCGATGCCTACTCAGGGTATCACCAAATCAGGATGAAAGAGTCCGACCAGCTCACGACTTTTTTCATCACACCTTTTGGCATGTACTGCTACGTTACTATGCCATTTGGTTTGAGGAATGCGGGTGCGACATACCAAAGGTGCATGAATCACGTGTTCGGCGAACACATTGGTCGAACGGTCGAGGCTTACATCGACGACATCGTAGTCAAGACGAGGAAAGCCTCCGACCTCCTTTCCGACCTTGAAGCAACATTCCGGTGTCTCAAGGCGAAAGGCGTAAAACTCAATCCCGAGAAGTGCGTCTTCGGAGTACCCCGAGGCATGCTCTTGGGGTTCATCGTCTCCGAGCGAGGCATCGAGGCCAACACGGAGAAAATCGCGGCCATCACCAACATGGGGCCCATCAAGGACTTGAAAGGCGTACAGAGGGTCATGGGATGCCTTGCGGCTCTAAGCCGTTTCATCTCGCGCCTCGGCGAAAGAGGCCTACCTCTGTACCGCCTCTTAAGAAAGACCGAGTGCTTCACTTGGACCTCTGAGGCCGAGGAAGCCCTCGGGAACCTGAAGGCGCTCCTTACGAACGCGCCCATCTTGGTGCCTCCCGCCGCCGGAGAAGCCCTCTTGATCTACGTCGCCGCTACCACTCAGGTGGTCAGCGCCGCGATCGTGGTTGAGAGACAAGAAGAAGGGCATGCATTGCCCGTCCAGAGGCCGGTTTACTTCATCAGTGAGGTACTATCCGAGACCAAGATCCGCTACCCGCAAATTTAGAAGTTGCTGTACGCGGTGATCCTGACGCGGCGGAAGTTGCGACACTACTTCGAGTCTCATCCGGTGACTGTGGTGTCGTCCTTCCCCCTGGGGGAGATCATCCAGTGCCGAGAGGCCACGGGTAGGATCGCAAAGTGGGCGGTGGAAATCATGGGCGAGACAATCTCGTTCACCCCTCGGAAGGCCATCAAGTCCCAAGTCTTGGCGGACTTTGTGGCTGAATGGGTCGACACCCAGCTCCCGGCGGCTCCGATCCAACCGAAACTCTGGACCATGTTTTTCGATGGGTCGCTGATGAAAACAGGGGCAGGCACGGGCCTGCTCTTCATCTCGCCCCTCGGGAAACACCTACGCTATGTGTTGTGCCTCCATTTCCCGGCGTCCAACAATATGGCTGAGTACGAAGCTCTGGTCAACGGGATGCGCATCGCAATTGAGCTAGGGGTCCGACGCCTCGACGCTCGCGGCGACTCGTAGCTCATCATCGACCAAGTTATGAAGAACTCCCACTGCCGTGACCCAAAGATGGAAGCCTGTTGCGATGAGGTTCGGCGCCTGGAGGACAAGTTCTATGGGCTTGAGCTCAACCACATCCCCGACGATACAACGAGACTGCGGACGAGCTGGCTAAGATAGCCTCGGGGCGGACAACGGTTCCCCCGGACGTCTTCTCCCGAGACCTACAGCAACCCACAGTCAAGACCGACGACAAGCCCGAGCCCGAGAAGGCCTTGGCCCAGCCCGAGGCACCCTCGGCTCAGCCCGAGGCACCCTCGGCCCCCAAGGGTGAGGCACTGCGCGTCGAGGAAGAGCGGAATGGGGTTCAGCCTAATCGAGACTGGCAGACCCCGTACCTGCAATATCTCCACCAAGGAGAGCTACCCCTCGACCGAGCCGAGGCTCGGCGACTGGCGCAGCGCGCCAAGTCATTCGTCTTACTGGGTGACGGGAAGGAGCTCTACCACCGCAGCCCCTCCGGCATCCTCCAACGATGCATATCCATCGCCGAAGGCCACGAGCTCTTACAAGAAATACACTCGGGGGCTTGCGGTCATCACGCAGCGCCCCGAGCCCTTGTTGGAAACGCCTTCTGACAAGGTTTCTACTGGCCGACCGCGGTGGCCGACGCCACTAGAATTGTCTGCGCCTGCCAAGGGTGTCAATTCTACGCAAGGCAGACCCACTTGCCCGCTCGGGCTCTACAGACAATACCCATCACCTGGTCGTTTGCTGTGTGGGGACTGGACCTCGTCGGTCCCTTGCAAAAGGCACCCGAGGGCTACACGCACCTGCTGGTCGCCATTGACAAATTCTCCAAGTGGATCGAGGTCCGACCCCTAAACAGCATCAGGTCCGAACAGGCGGTGGCATTCTTCACCAACATCATCCATCGCTTTGGGGTCCCGAACTCCATCATCACCGACAACGGCACCCAGTTCACCGGCAGAAAGTTCCTAGACTTCTGCGAGGATCACCACATCCGGGTGGACTGGGCCGCCGTGGCTCACCCCATGACGAATGGGCAAGTCGAGCGTGCCAACGGCATGATTCTGCAAGGACTCAAGCCGAGGATCTACAACGACCTCCATAAGTTCGGCAGGCGATGGATGAAGGAACTCCCCTCGGTGGTCTGGAGTCTGAGGACAACGCCGAGCCGAGCGACGGGCTTCACACCGTTCTTTCTAGTCTATGGGGCCGAGGCCATCTTACCCACGGACTTAGAATACGGTTCCCCGAGGACGAGGGCGTACGATGACCGAAGCAACCAGACCGACCGAGAAGACTCACTGGACCAGCTCGAAGAGGCTCGGGACATGGCCTTACTACACTCGGCACGGTACCAGCAGTCCCTGCGACGCTACCACGCCCGAGGGGTTCGGTCCCGAGACCTCCAAGTGGGCGACTTGGTGCTTCGACAACGACAAGACGCCCGAGGGCGGCACAAGCTCACGCCTCCCTGGGAAGGGTCGTTCGTCATCGCCAAGGTTCTGAAGCCTGGGACATACAAGCTGGCCAACAGCCAAGGCGAGGTCTATAGCAACGCTTGGAACATCCGACAGCTACGTCGCTTCTACCCTTAAGATGTTTTCAAGTTGTTCGTGCACCTCGTTCACACACAAAGTCTAACCATCAAGGAAGGGTCAGCCTTGCCTCGGCAAAGCCCGACCCTCCCTCGGGGGCTAGAAGGGGGGAACCCCCTCCGCGTCAAAATTTTCCTCGGAAAAAGTCTTTCTGCTAGAACGTCCTTCGTGCTTTTTGACTACTTCAAAAGTGGGATCCTGAAAACGACGGAGTACACATAAGCAGCCAAGGCCGACCGAGCCGAGGGACTCCTACGCCTCCGGGATACGGATACCTCAGTCATCACCTTCTGCGATAAGTAACTCACGCTCGGATAAGCGATTCCGCTGACCGAACAAGTTTTAATGCTCGGAGACCTTTCTGCCGAAACGATTTTTCGGGCCTTCTCGACTACATCGTTAGCAGAATCCTACGGATGAGTAAGAGTACACATAAGCGGCAAGGCTGATCGAGCCGAGGGACTCCTACGCCTCCGGGATACGGATACCTCACTCATCACCTTCCGTGAAAAGTAACCCTCGCTCGGACAAACAATTCTGTAACCGACAAATAAGTCTTGATACTCGAAACAAAAGGAAAAAGAAACGCAGTTTTACAACACAACGACAGTATGTCTGGGCCTCGGCGGCCGCAGAAAACATACGCACACTACAAGATAAACCGATCCTGCAGGTTCAGACCTCGATGGAGGGGGAGCAGCAGCACCCTCGGCGTCAACACCACCTTCGGCGAAGTCCGACCGAGCCTCGAACGGCAACACAGTCGGAGGATCTCCGCTCTGAAGGACGACGTCAGCATCACGCCCGGGCCATCAGCCGCCAGGGTCTCCTCCAGGAGTCCGGCTCGAGCAGACGGCTCGGCCGGTCGCCCCGAAGCCTCAGCCAGCTGTCCCTCGAGGACATCAGCCCGGCTCATGGCCTCGGCAACTCGACTCCGGCGCCGGTCCCGCTAGTGGACGGCCCGGTCAGGCTCCGGCCGACAAAGTCTTCTTTTCGAGCCGACTCTGCCTCTGTCCACGCTGATACCGCTGCCCCCGGCTCCGGCTCATCGGAGAGCGACCGAGGGTTCCTTTAATTAAGCAAGAGAAGCCTCGGGCGGCAAGGCCGACTGAGCCGAGGGACTCCTACGCCTCCGGGATACGGATACCTCACTCATCACCTACGCACGAGGCAACTCACACTTGGTGAAGCGGTTCAGTTAGCTGACAGGCGAGTCCTAGTGCTCGGAATGAGGGAAAAACACGGCTTCACGCCAAAAGATACATACATGTTCGGGCCCCGACAGCCACAATGAACAAACACTGGCACTCAAGGTGCCATTACAAACGGAACTCTGGTTCCACCCCCGCAGGTACGAACAACCCCCATGTTGGAGGGCCTGCGGGGCGACAAAACCCCTGGTGACTCGCTGGCGCCCGCTCCGGTAGCAGCGACAACGACGCCCGCTCCGAAGTGGCCAAACAGCAGCAGCGATGACCTCAGGGCGGACGCTGCTGCGACGAGCTCCTCGCCCACGCCCCCACTCGAGGGGCGAGGATAAGCTATCAAAGCCAAAGAGCCGGAGGCCCGGAGCGCGGATGGTGGTGGTGACCCCGTCGGCGACGAGGACTTCTTCAGCCGCCAACACCTCAGCGCCGACGACGGAAGCCATCTGCCCACCGGTAGATTCCCACTCGGATCCTCCCGGACGAGCGAAGCATCGACCTCCGCGCAGAGGCGCCGTACCGGGGCAAAGGCAGGACAGCCCCAGAACACGAACGCCGCCCTAGCAGCGCGCGACGTCTTGGGCGGTCCCCTAGTGCGCGCGGCGCGACAACCGCTCTCACGACGGGAGGGGGCACCGGGAGCCGAGTCAGTCTAGCTGAGCCAGCGAGCCCAACGCGCTGAAACTGACGACGCTCGCTGCCGACCAGCCCCGCGTTGTCGAAGTCTGGCCCTCCCGCTAGGCTGGTGAGCGCCCTCTCCCTTGAATGCTGAGGGAGAAGGTGACCCACGAACCCGTGCGGGAGGTAGAGCTCCAGCTCAGCCCGGCCTCCGCCCTAGCCAGGATGACGAAGATCCTTGAAGCTGAGGGTGGGACCAAGATCGCAGCCTGGCTTGCTTCTACCCACCACCGAACTGGTGGTCACCATCTTGGGTGATCACTGGAGAGGGGAAGCAGCCAGGCTGCCTGATGAAAATCCTTGGAGCTGAACTATGGCTGAAAGGTACCAACTTCCGTGGAGTTGCGTTCCCCCAACGACGATAAGGCGGAAGAACTGCGGGCGCCCCCCCATCTGGGGGCTCGGAAGGTGGAAAGACGCGATGCATGAGGGGAGCGCGAAGACATGGTTGCCTTTCAAGGGGGTCACCCTCCTTTTAAAGGCAACTCTCCCCACTTGCATCCTCAGCCGTCGCGGGCTGAATCTTCTCCAACACACTCCAAGGTCCTCCACCTATGACACGGGGGCTGGGTCCCACGCGTCATGCAAGCTGCCCCAGGACAGAAGGAGCCAAACCGCCGTGCGCGGAGCGCACAACGGCCCAGCGGTTACGAGCATTCCTCCACTTTCGCCCAGGCCAGCGGGTGAAAGGGCGGGCCGCCATGCAGGCGGCATGCAACCGCACCCAGGGGGCGCACCCTTTTGACTTCGACGCGTCCAGCATGGAGGCCCAGGCCCACACGTCATGTAACCGGCGCGCCGGGTACTACGTGCAAGAAACTACACTGCCACTCGCGCCAGTACCGCGCCTTCTCGACTGCGGAACCAGTGCCGCGACTCGAGGCGACCCTGTGCATGACCCGACAGTGCCAACCGAGCACATCGGTCACGGGTCAGTCAGCTGCGGGAGGGGGCGCGGCGGTCAATATGGCCAGAAATGGGTCGGCAGTAATGGCGGTGGCAGGCGGGCGGAAGCGGCAGTCAAGTCGTCGGCAAGCTCACGTCCCCTCCTGGGATAGCGAAAGGACCTTCTCCCACGGCAGAAGACGACACGTCCGTGTTCCGTTCCTCGAACGGCTCGCGCACGCACAACGGCCGCCCCGTGAACCACTCATCCCATCGCATTAACTCGGCGGCAGGACAGGCGGCACCTTTGGCAGGCGAAGCAGGCGACGCTTCACCTCCGCCATAATGACCGCGTCAAAAAAGGTGCGCCACGTCATTCGATTTCGTATCCTTTTCCACTTCCTCTTTCTCTCTCTTGCCTCAGGGATCGGGAAAGGGGATACTCCGAAAGGGATCCTTCTCCGCGAAGGAAGCGGGCCCCGAGCCCCCCTACTGATAAGAGGTTCAAAGGCTGGCCCCTCGGAAGGGTTCAACAGCCGCCTCAGAGCACCCGGGCTCCGCGCCCACTACTGGTCAGAGGTTCGAAGGCCGGCCCCTCGAAAGGGTTCAACGGCCGCCTCAGGCCACTCGGGCTCCGCGCCCACTACTGATCAGGGGTTCGTAGGCTGGCCCCCGAAGGGTTCGACAGCCACCTCAGACGCAGAGCGAGGGATGACCCTGGGTACGTTCGATACATAACCGAGGCTCGGGCTGCGCTCCCGAGGTACCCTAGGACATTTCCGAGACCAACAGGAACGATTTTGTAACGGAATTCCACCAGAGGGAGGCATCGAGCCCTCGGACCCCGTCAAAAGGGGACCGGGTCCGGCAAATCACCCGCAGGTACTTTTGGGGCGCGCCTCCGGGCCACTAGCCGACCCCTAACAAATGGGGCACGGGCGTCCACTCGAATTACCCATTAGCAACTCACTGGAGACACCATGTTCGGCGCCCTCCGAGGGCAACATGGCGCTTTCCCCCCTCCTCCTTGCGGAAAGGCGACGCAGGGGCGTATGTAAAAAGCCGAGTCTGTCCCTGACCGTCCTCTCGCTCTGTGCGGAGGCTCGGGGGCTGCTCTCGCAAACCCGGCTCCGGCCAAACCGTTGACAGCGTCAACATACCAGCCCGAGAACATGGGACTCGACTGTGCACCCGGGCTACGACCAGTTCACATGAGGGAACAACCAGACCGGCCGAAGCACTACGAAACGCATTGAGACCTCGAAGGATTCAAACCACTCCTCCGAGGCCTCGGGGCCTACACCCGGCGGGTGCGCTCGCGCTATCACACCCGGATTTCGGGGCACCAAGACCCGGGCGCGAACAAAATCACCAGGTGTGCTGGGACCAAGTCTCACACATATGATGAATCATGGCACAGGATCGAATGTCACATCTTTACTATAAACAGGAGTTCTATACAAAAATAAATAATTATATTATAAGGAGACAATGGTCCAGCAACCCAAAGTTGACTGGGAGACGACGGCCTAGACCTCTCACGAACACATCACGGCATCCTCCATGCGCCTCATCCTGTGGTACCTGTCCTTGACCTGTGGGGGTGTGAGACAGCAAGAGTGAGCTCACATACGTTCATAGCTCAACAAGTTGTGGGGAATAATGTGCATGAACTTGCCAAAGGTGGGAGCTCACGTGAAGTGTAAGGCTTACCAAAGAGGATGGTTAGAGCTGAGCACTGCTTTTAAAGTTGGTCAAAATTTTATTAGCAGTTACTAAGTATAAGTAAATACCAAACCCAATTAAGTAATAGAACAAAAGTAACAACATCACCTGCGATGTAATGCATATGACAAATTGAATTTAGTTCCATAAATTAATCATGTGAGTGTCCGAGCTGCTCATGACCGTGAGCACGGCTAGTATACCAGTTTTACACTCTGCAGAGGTTGCGCATCTTTACCCACAAGTCGTGTTACCCATCTGCCAAGAGACGGCCAATCCCATACACCTCTACCGAGGAGGCGAGGCAGGGTAACACTACGAGGCCTTTACAAAGTTCCACTAGCTTCAGAAAAATCCGCTACAGTTTATAGAAAGTTCCAATGCAGGAATCCCTTGCAGGACCGCCATCGCAGCAAAATCCTCCCGAGGGCCTCCCTACACTGACCACTCCCCTACTGCCCTTGCCCCTTTCGGGTAAGGTAGTCTTCCACTAGCTTTCCTAATTAATCGGCCAAGGGCGTCCCATTAAACCCTTGTGGTAGCACTGTTTTCCCGGGTGGTTCTCCATGTTCCAATTAACATAATGATCTTAACATGAACCATAAATAACAACTGATAACAAAAGTATAATCATGAATAGTGTAACCTTCATACCCAAAACCTCATAAAGCAATAGCAGGTACTACCCAAAAAGTTCAGTGGTAATCAAGGTATGAAGATAGTCAAACTGGGGTAACCTATTGGGTCCCATCAAAATTAACCTATGCAGATCATTATGATTAATTAGAACATGAGTGGGTAAAAAGAAGTGATCAAGGACACAACTTGCCTGGCACTTGAGATTCCAGGTCACAGGATGATCTTTAGGTGACTCGTGACCTCATGCTAGTCGTAGCAATACAAACAAGCAGTGTATAGGCAAAATTAACATCACACCAAACATAAGCATAAACTGAATAATAATAACCTACGCGTTGCTACGAGATCGTAGGAACAAGAATCACTAAATTCGGAGCTACGGTTATAAAGTTATGAATTTCGGAAATTATTTAGTGCTTAGAATAGATTAATCCCAATGAATAATTTTAATCCAAGTTTCATGGCTAAACAGTGTTACTAGTTGATAGACAATATTAATACAAAATTATTGCAACTGGAATTACTCAATTTAGAGCTAAAATGAATTATATATGAATTATACAAGTTTCTAGTATTGTTTTTGTATTAAAAATCATTTTCTATACCTAATTTTCTATTTTTATTGTTCTCTGGACTTGGTGCATTATTATCAGAAACTCCAGGGGCTATAGCGCAAAAGGATCCAAGACTCAGTGGTGCACCTGAGTGGACTGCGGGTTTATTCTGAATAAATCTAGGGGCTCTTATGTAAAAAGGGTCGGTCGAAGGGGTATCGGAGGATCTGAGCCATCCGATCATCAATCGAGGGCTCAGATTAAATGTGCATATGCGCTAAACCGATACGCGATCGTGGTCGTCGGATTCGCGATCAACTGCACAAAGTGTTACACGTCCAGATATAATCTAACTCGTCCGATATGGATCTGACGGTCACAAACAATTGGGGTGAATTGTTTTTCTTAACTCTAATCTCAGTCGCTCATCTGGCAATCTACGGCAAAGCATCGTCTTCCTCGTTTCGGTCGAGCAGAGCGACGCTGCCCTGCTCCCTGCGGTGGAGGTTCATCGGCGCACGATCAATCCCCCAACGGCGGAGCATGGCGGCGAGCAAAGCTCACAGCGCGGCGGTGGACCAGGCCGGAGCAATTGCAACCGGCGCACAAAATCGAGTCTGATTGGGTGCTACGCGTAACGAGGGCGAAATCGAGTTCAGTGGGAGGTTTCTTACCGAGGTTTGGCACTCAGGTGAAGCTAGCCGCGATGCCCGGTGGAATCGTGGTTGTGCGCTGTCGACGGCGAGCACCCAGGCCGGAGCTGGTAGCCATCACCGTCCGAAGACATCACGACGAGCCTCGATACAATCTCGCGATCTCCCCCGACCGGCAGCCGAACTCCGAACGTCGAGAATAGCGTTCGCCCACGGCACTAGGCGGTCCGCGGTGGCGCACGAGAATCACTCCCGCGGCAGCCCCACCATGCTTCCGCCGTGCTACAGTGAACCTCGCCCAGGCTTGCCCGTCGACCTGTGCCCGAGCCCCAGGTACTTCGGTGAAGCGCCCAGGACACCGCAGGAGCTACGGCGACGACGTAATCGAAAATCTACACGCGGCGGTGGCACTCTTTGCTTTCTCTCTCCCTCACGATTCACTCTACCAGCACGACGGCACAGCGGCGACATTATTTCCCTCTCTGCCCTCTCTATCTCTCGTTCGTCGCTGGTGGTTTGCTGGGTTTGCCGTTTGAAGAAGGTAGGCGTTGGCGGCCACTTATATGGGCATGAGCTATGGTGTCCCATCTAGAGAAGTCCGCGTGACGCTGGTGGAGTCGGCACGAGATACCCGGCGGTGGTTACGGAAGCCATGGTAACAAATTCAGCGCGGCCTCCATGGAGCTGACGAACGCCTAGCCGAGGCCACTAACCAATGACTAAAAGGAAGAAAGAGGAATTCATGCAAACACCTTGGGACAACGAATGACAGCAGGGACCAACTAGCAGCAGCATGCACACAAAGGCTTTAATCTATATGGTTGGTATTAGTTAGTATCACGGTGATGCAAGTTGTGGCCAGCAGAAAAAAAATAGAGAATGGACATAGGTTGGCAGACGTTATGTGCTAGGGTTGTTTTTTTTTGTTTTTGTTTTTGGATAGGTCGGCGACAGGTGTGGCCTTCATTTTTTTTCCTTTTCCTTTCCTTTCCTTTTCTAATTTGTTTTCATTTTTATAGTTTCAATTCAAATTCCAAGATAAAATGCATCATCCAATAATAACCTAGCATGTAAATTAGAATTTTGTATTATTTATTCATTTATCTTATTCACTTATCCAAATGCTTATATATATATATATAATTCAGACAAACAATACATCCAAACAAAATACCACATTGAGTGTGGGGTCTAATTGAAAGTGCACCAATATTCATTACTTATTTATTTTAATAGAAGATACTTTTTAAGGAATAATCTGTATTAAGAGACACTTTAAGCTAAATTTTTTTAGAACATTTATGAATATCTTAACTCATATAAGGATCTTCTTATTCATTTATTGAAACTCACATACTGATTTTTTTTGTTTCTATTTGTTCTAACATTATTTTAATATTACTATTTATTTTTAAGGGTGGATTCCTAAGTGTAATTATTCATCAGGGTCACTTTACTTTGATTTCTTATACTAAACCCAAAATCAGGATTTTGGGCGTTACAAATTCTACCCCCCTTAAAAATAATCTCGTCCTCGAGATTAGTAAGAAAGAGGATATACTTAGTTTGGTTAATTTTTTTTTTCAAATACCCTTTTTTTGCTCAAGGTCTTTTCAGTATCTAGCCATTTATTAGGTAGGATATGGTTAGAGAAAGTCTAGCATGAGGTGAGAAAGATATGGGCAAGAAAATCTTCCATCCTGGCTGGTGGATCTTGATGCATCCGAAGATCGAGGTTGTCTCTTATCCTCCCTTGATGAAGTTGATCTTCTTTGATCTTGGTGTCTCCAGCTAGGGTTTAGGTGGTTTTATATAGATACATGGTTGGAAATCATAAGGTAGGTCAAACAGGGTTTACTTGTACTTTTAGGTTTGGATCGATGGATAGATGACCTTTCAAGTAGGCTAAGTAGTCGTGTATAGCCGAGTTGGCCTAAGACATTAACTTAGGTTAAGATATGTTTGTAGAAGTAGTGCCAAATCCATATTACCGGATTAACTAACCTATTTATGTAATTCACTTTAGATTAGATCATATTAGATTAGATGTGATCTAGATTAGACTAGTATGACTAGTCGAGACCAGATAAGATCTAAATAAATTTTGGGATTAGCTCATGGTTGTTACCCTAGGATGAGATAAGCAAGGTGGTTAGGATAAGATAAGATAAAATCTTTGAAGATGAGATGAATCTATTAAGGTAAGAGAGTATCTTTTAAGATAAGATGGATCTTATGAAGCTAGATATATTTTAATGGGGGATATTCTTAGTTGATCTAGTTATATTATGATTTTTTTATGCCTTTATGTATATGCAGATGCAATTGTGGACATTACTCCACAACTCATCACACTCAATCAAAGATCCAAATCAAACCAATATCATAAGAACAAGCATTCGAGCATATAGATACTTATAAAAATAGTTTTGTTTTGGTTCCTAATATTAGGTCCCTATTCCTAAAGATCACTTTGAGTACAGGATTTCAAAGTTTGAAATCCACACTTGTCTTTAGAAGGAAAAGGTAAGAATAATCAGAGTAAAGCAGAAATAGATGAGAAAAGATTAAGATAAGTTTAGAAATGATCAGAGTAGCAAAGGTAAGTAGTTAATGGTTGTCCAGTTCTATCTAGGTTTCGTCCTACAGTCAACATTCCTCTGATACCACTTCTATCACACCCGGATTTCGGGGCACCAAGACCCGGGCGCGAACAAAATCACCAGGTGTGCTGGGACCAAGTCTCACACATATGATGAATCATGGCACAGGATCGAATGTCACATCTTTACTATATAACAGGAGTTCTATACAAAAATAAATAATTATATTATAAGGAGACAATGGTCCAGCAACCCAAAGTTGACTGGGAGACGACGGCCTAGACCTCTCACGAACACATCACGGCATCCTCCATGCGCCTCATCCTGTGGTACCTGTCCTTGACCTGTGGGGGGTGTGAGACAGCAAGAGTGAGCTCACATACGTTCATAGCTCAACAAGTTGTGGGGAATAATGTGCATGAACTTGCCAAAGGTGGGAGCTCACGTGAAGTGTAAGGCTTACCAAAGAGGATGGTTAGAGCTGAGCACTGCTTTTAAAGTTGGTCAAAATTTTATTAGCAGTTACTAAGTATAAGTAAATACCAAACCCAATTAAGTAATAGAACAAAAGTAACAACATCACCTGCGATGTAATGCATATGACAAATTGAATTTAGTTCCATAAATTAATCATGTGAGTGTCCGAGCTGCTCATGACCGTGAGCACGGCTAGTATACCAGTTTTACACTCTGCAGAGGTTGCGCATCTTTACCCACAAGTCGTGTTACCCATCTGCCAAGAGACGGCCAATCCCATACACCTCTACCGAGGAGGCGAGGCAGGGTAACACTACGAGGCCTTTACAAAGTTCCACTAGCTTCAGAAAAACCCGCTACAGTTTATAGAAAGTTCCAATGCAGGAATCCCTTGCAGGACCGCCATCGCAGCAAAATCCTCCCGAGGGCCTCCCTACACTGACCACTCCCCTACTGCCCTTGCCCCTTTCGGGTAAGGTAGTCTTCCACTAGCTTTCCTAATTAATCGGACAAGGGCGTCCCATTAAACCCTTGTGGTAGCACTGTTTTCCCGGGTGGTTCTCCATGTTCCAATTAACATAATGATCTTAACATGAACCATAAATAACAACTGATAACAAAAGTATAATCATGAATAGTGTAACCTTCATACCCAAAACCTCATAAAGCAATAGCAGGTACTACCCAAAAAGTTCAGTGGTAATCAAGGTATGAAGATAGTCAAACTGGGGTAACCTATTGGGTCCCATCAAAATTAACCTATGCGGATCATTATGATTAATTAGAACATGAGTGGGTAAAAAGAAGTGATCAAGGACACAACTTGCCTGGCACTTGAGATTCTAGGTCACAGGATGATCTTTAGGTGACTCGTGACCTCATGCTAGTCGTAGCAATACAAACAAGCAGTGTATAGGCAAAATTAACATCACACCAAACATAAGCATAAACTGAATAATAATAACCTACGCGTTGCTACGAGATCGTAGGAACAAGAATCACTAAATTCGGAGCTACGGTTATAAAGTTATGAATTTCGGAAATTATTTAGTGCTTAGAATAGATTAATCCCAATGAATAATTTTAATCCAAGTTTCATGGCTAAACAGTGTTACTAGTTGATAGACAATATTAATACAAAATTATTGCAACTGGAATTACTCAATTTAGAGCTAAAATGAATTATATATGAATTATACAAGTTTCTAGTATTGTTTTTGTATTAAAAATCATTTTCTATACCTAATTTTCTATTTTTATTGTTCTCTGGACTTGGCGCATTATTATCAGAAACTCCAGGGGCTATAGCGCAAAAGGATCCAAGACTCAGTGGTGCACCTGAGTGGACTGCGGGTTTATTCTGAATAAATCTAGGGGCTCTTATGTAAAAAGGGTCGGTCGAAGGGGTATCGGAGGATCTGAGCCATCCGATCATCAATCGAGGGCTCAGATTAAATGTGCATATGCGCTAAACCGATACGCGATCTTGGTCGTCGGATTCGCGATCAACTGCACAAAGTGTTACACGTCCAGATATAATCTAACTCGTCCGATATGGATCTGACGGTCACAAACAATTGGGGTGAATTGTTTTTCTTAACTCTAATCTCAGTCGCTCATCTGGCAATCTACGGCAAAGCATCGTCTTCCTCGTTTCGGTCGAGCAGAGCGACGCTGCCCTGCTCCCTGCGGTGGAGGTTCATCGGCGCACGATCAATCCCCCAACGGCGGAGCATGGCGGCGAGCAAAGCTCACAGCGCGGCGGTGGACCAGGCCGGAGCAATTGCAACCGGCGCACAAAATCGAGTCTGATTGGGTGCTACGCGTAACGAGGGCGAAATCGAGTTCAGTGGGAGGTTTCTTACCGAGGTTTGGCACTCAGGTGAAGCTAGCCGCGATGCCCGGTGGAATCGTGGTTGTGCGCTGTCGACGGCGAGCACCCAGGCCGGAGCTGGTAGCCATCACCGTCCGAAGACATCACGACGAGCCTCGATACAATCTCGCGATCTCCCCCGACCGGCAGCCGAACTCCGAACGTCGAGAATAGCGTTCGCCCACGGCACTAGGCGGTCCGCGGTGGCGCACGAGAATCACTCCCGCGGCAGCCCCACCATGCTTCCGCCGTGCTACAGTGAACCTCGCCCAGGCTTGCCCGTCGACCTGTGCCCGAGCCCCAGGTACTTCGGTGAAGCGCCCAGGACACCGCAGGAGCTACGGCGACGACGTAATCGAAAATCTACACGCGGCGGTGGCACTCTGAAAGGGAAATGTGCCCTTGGGCCATTTCTAAGTATTTTGGTGATTGAGTGCCAACACATGTGCTTAATTGTGAATTTATGTACATGGATGAACAAGGTGCAAATCATGAGATAAAGGTATGTTTCTAAGCCTTAGTACATTGGTTTTATGGACTAACATATTTGTCTAAGTGTTAGAAACAGAAAGAAGAAAAAGAGAAAAGGGGAGAGAAAGACTTGGCTGTGTGCAGCCAAGTCCCTGCTCGGTCTGGAGCACCGGACTGTCCGGTGTGCACCGGACAGTGTCCGGTGCGCCAGGCCTCCTCGGCGCGAACTGGCCGCTCTCGGGAATTCGCCGACGGCGTACGGCTATAATTCACCGGACTGTCCGGTGTGCACCGGACTGTCCGGTGAGCCAACGGTCGGCCAGGGCCAACGGTCGGCCGCGCAATCCGCGCGGGACACGTGGCCAAGCCAACGGTCGGGAAGGAACACCGGACTGTCCGGTGTGCACCGGACATGTCCGGTGCGCCAACTAAGCGCAGATCTGGAGCAGCCAGCAACGGTCAGAAGTGCTGTTTTTGGAAACAAATCGGGCACCGGACAGTGTCCGGTGTGCACCGGACTGTCCGGTGCGCCACGAGACAGAAGGCAAAGATGGCCTTCCAGATTTGTTCCCAACGGCTCCTAGCTGCCTTGGGGCTATAAAAGGGACCCCTTGGCGCATGGAGGAAGCACCCCAAGCATTCCTTGAGCACTCTTGATCACTCACACATCAATCTTGCGCACTTGTTTGAAATTCTAGTGATTTGAGCTCTGTTCTAGTGTGTTAGCCTCTTGAGCTCAAGTCTGGGTTTTGTGTGTGCGTATTCGCTGTGATCTTTGTGTTGTGTGTGAGTTGCTAATCCCTCCCTTACTCCGTGATTCTTTGTGAACATCTTTTGTAAGGGCGAGAGGCTCCAAGTTGTGGAGATTCCTCGCAAACGGGATTGAGATAAGAACAACAAAACACCGTGGTATTCAAGTGGGTCTTTGGACCGCTTGAGAGGGGTTGATTGCAACCCTCGTCCGTTGGGACGCCACAACGTGGAAGTAGGCAAGCATTGGCTTGGCCGAACCACGGGATAAACCACCGTGTCCCTCTGTGCTTGATTCTTGTGGTATTGTGTTTTGTTGAAGACTTCACCTTAGCCACTTGGCATTAACTGTGCTAACGCTTAACAAGTTTTTGTGGCTTAAGTTTGAAGTTTTTACAGGATCACCTATTCACCCCCCCCCCTCTAGGTGCTCTCAATTGGTATCAGAGCCGTTCTATTCACAAGGGACTAACCGCCCGAATAGATGGATCCTAAGGGGAAGGGTATAGTGATCAACGACAAAGAGAAGGAGACCTTCGTCAACGAGCCGAAGGACGACAAGCCTACCGACTCCGGCTCGGGTCAAAGACGAAAGGAAGGGAAGAAGAAGAAGACCAGGCGCATCAAGGAGATAATCTACTACGACAGCGACGAGTCTACTTCTTCCCAAAAGGATGAGGACCACAACGACTACGAGAGGAGAAAACCGGTTAACTCGAACTTTTCCTTTGATTACTCTCGTATTCCGCAAAGTTCACATTCGCATTTACTCTCCATTCCACTTGGCAAGCCCCCACACTTTGATGGAGAGGACTACGGATTTTGGAGTCACAAAATGCGTAGTCACCTATTCTCTCTCCATCCTAGTATATGGGAGATTGTAGAGAGTGGAATGCACTTTGATAGTTCGGATAGTCCTATGTTCATTAATGAACAAATCCATAAAAATGCACAAGCTACTACTGTTCTTCTAGCTTCCTTGTGCAGGGATGAATACCATAAGGTGAGCGGCTTGGACAACGCCAAGCAAATCTGGGACACCCTCAAGATTTCTCATGAGGGGAACGACGTCACCTTACTCACCAAGATGGAGTTGGTGGAGGGCGAGCTTGGACGGTTCGCGATGATAAGGGGCGAGGAGCCAACACAAACGTACACGATGATGACGCCCGAGGAAGTACTTGGAAAATTCGTGAGCGGGCGGATGATGATCAAGGAGGCAAGATACGTCGACGACGCGTTGAACGGACCACTCCACGAGCCTCAACCCATTGCTCTAAAGGCAACAAGGAGCAAGGAGTCGCTACCTAGCAAGGTGGTGCAAGTTGAGGCGGCTGGCCTTAATGATGAAGAGATGGCTCTCATCATTAAGAGATTCAAGACGGTGCTTAAAGGTCACAAGGGACAACCAAGCAAGACCAAAGCCAAGGGGAAGCGCTCATGCTTCAAATGCGGTAAGCTTGGTCATTTCATTGCTAACTGTCCCGATAATGAAAGTGACCAGGAAAAGGGGAACAAAAGAGAGAAGAAGAAGCAATACAAGAAGGCAAAAGGCGAGGCGCATCTAGGAAAGGAGTGGGACTCGGATTGCTCCTCCTCCGACTCCGACAATGAAGGACTCGCCGCCACTGCCTTCAACAAATCGGCTCTCTTCCCCAACGAGCATCTCACTTGCCTTATGGCAAGGGAGAAGAAGGTGAGTATTCAAGACTCCACTTATGCTTCATCTAGTGATAGTGAGTCTAGTGATGATGACATAGATTATTCTTGCTTGTTCAAGGGCTTAGATAGATCTAAGATAGAGAAAATCAATGAATTAATTAATGCATTGAATGAAAAGGATAGGCTTTTAGAAAAGCAAGAAGATTTATTGTATGATGAACATGATAAATTTGTAGAAGCACAAAAATCATATGCTTTAGAAGTAAAAAGAAATGAAATGCTTTCTAGTGAAATATCTTCCTGTCATGAAACCATTTCTACCTTAAGAAGTGTTAATATTGATTTAAGTGCTAAACTAGAAGTAGCTAGTAAATCAAATTCTTGTGTTGAACATGTTGAAATTTGTACTAGGTGTAAGGATTTTGATGTTAATGCTTGTAGTGAACACCTAGTTCTAATTTCCAAATTAAATGATGAAGTGGCTAGTCTTAATGCCCAACTTAAGACTAGCAAGAATGAAGTTGATAAAATAAAATTTGCAAGGGATGCCTACACGGTTGGTAGACACCCCTCAATTAAGGATGGGCTTGGCTTCAAGAGGGAAGCCAAGAACTTAACAAGCCATAAGGCTCCCGTCTTCGTCAAGGAGAAAGGGAAGGCCCCTATGGCTAATAGTGCTAAAAAGAACCATGCTTTTATGTATTATGATAGGAGAAATGCTAGAAATGCCTATAATGATTTTGATTCACATGTTTATGATTCTCATGCCATGTTTGCCTCTAGTTCATCTTATAAGCATGATAGGAGGAATGTTGTATATATGCCTAGGAGAAATATTGCTCATGTACCTAGAAAGAATGTTAGTCATGCTCCTAGAAAATTAATGAATGAACCTTCTACCATTTATTATGTTTGTAATGCTCCCTTTGCTATTTGTAGAAAGGGAAAGAAGGTTGTTGCTAGGAAATTAGGGGCTAGATGCAAGGGAGATAAAACTTGCATCTGGGTCCCTAAGAATATTTGTGCTAACCTTGCAGGACCCAACATGAGTTGGGTACCTAAGACCCAAGCCTAAATTTGCCTTGCAGGTTTATGCATCCGGGGGTTCAAGCTGGATTATCGACAGCGGATGCACAAACCATATGACGGGGGAGAAGAAGATGTTCACCTCCTACGTCAAAAATGAAGAAGATGTTCCGGCGGCCGCTATACGAACCATGGCGATTGGAGACGTTCGGCCACAGGAACAGGATGAACGTGATCAACCTTCTTCCTCATCGACGGTGCATCCCTCACCTCAAGACGATGAACAGGTTCATCAAAAGGAGGCTTGTGATCAAGGGGGAGCACAAGATGATCAAGTGATGGAGGAAGAAGCGCATCCGGCACCTCCAACCCAAGTTCGAGCGATGATTCAAAGGGATCATCCCGTCGACCAAATTCTGGGTGACATCAGCAAGGGAGTAACTACTCGGTCTCGATTAGTTAATTTTTGTGAACACTACTCCTTTGTCTCCTCTATTGAGCCTTTCAGGGTAGAGGAGGCCTTGCTGGATCCGGATTGGGTGTTGGCCATGCAGGAGGAACTTAATAACTTCAAGCGCAACGAAGTTTGGACGCTGGTGCCTCGTCCCAAGCAAAATGTTGTGGGAACCAAGTGGGTGTTCCGCAACAAACAGGACGAGCACGGGGTGGTGACAAGGAACAAGGCTCGACTTGTGGCAAAAGGTTATGCCCAAGTCGCAGGTTTGGACTTTGAGGAGACTTTTGCTCCTGTGGCTAGGCTAGAGTCCATTCGTATCTTGCTAGCATATGCTGCTCACCACTCTTTCAGGTTGTACCAAATGGATGTGAAGAGCGCGTTCCTCAACGGGCCAATAAAGGAGGAGGTGTACGTGGAGCAACCCCCTGGCTTCGAGGATGAGCGGTACCCCGACCACGTGTGTAAGCTCTCTAAGGCGCTCTATGGACTTAAACAAGCCCCAAGAGCATGGTATGAATGCCTTAGAGATTTCTTAATTGCTAATGCTTTCAAGGTTGGGAAAGCCGATCCAACTCTTTTCACTAAGACTTGTAATGGTGATTTGTTTGTGTGCCAAATTTATGTCGATGACATAATATTTGGTTCTACTAATCAAAAGTCTTGTGAAGAGTTTAGCAGGGTGATGACGCAGAAATTCGAGATGTCGATGATGGGCGAGTTGAACTACTTCCTTGGGTTCCAAGTGAAGCAACTCAAGGACGGCACCTTCATCTCCCAAACGAAGTACACGCAAGATCTGCTGAAGCGGTTTGGGATGAAGGACGCCAAGCCCGCAAAGACTCCGATGGGAACCGACGGACACACCGACCTCAACAAAGGAGGTAAGTCCGTTGATCAAAAAGCATACCGGTCAATGATAGGATCTCTACTTTATTTATGTGCTAGTAGACCGGATATTATGCTTAGCGTATGCATGTGTGCCAGATTTCAATCCGATCCTAAGGAGTGTCACTTGGTGGCGGTGAAGCGAATTCTTAGATATTTAGTCGCTACGCCTTGCTTCGGGATCTGGTATCCAAAGGGGTCTAACTTTGACTTAATTGGGTACTCAGATTCCGACTATGCTGGATGTAAGGTCGATAGGAAGAGTACATCGGGGACGTGCCAATTCTTAGGAAGGTCCCTGGTGTCATGGAACTCTAAGAAACAAACCTCCGTTGCCCTATCCACCGCTGAAGCCGAGTACGTTGCCGCAGGTCAGTGTTGCGCGCAACTACTTTGGATGAGGCAAACCCTCAGGGACTTTGGCTACAATCTGAGCAAAGTCCCACTCCTATGTGATAATGAGAGTGCTATCCGAATAGCGGAAAATCCTGTTGAGCACAGCCGCACAAAGCACATAGACATCCGGCATCACTTTTTGAGAGACCACCAGCAAAAGGGAGATATCGAAGTGTTTTATGTTAGCACCGAGAACCAGCTAGCCGATATCTTTACCAAGCCTTTAGATGAGAAGACCTTTTGCAGGCTGCGTAGTGAGCTAAATGTCTTAGATTCGCGGAACTTGGATTGAATCGTAGCATACATGTATCTATGCCCTTGATCATGTTCATTCTGCATTTTGTTGCTTATTATGGTGCTCAAGTTGTACAAACACTCCCTGGACCTCACAAGTCCGTTGCAATGTGATGCACATGTTTAGGGGGAGATGTGTTACAACTTGACCCTTTGAGACTAACCATATGTTTGAGTTTGCTTGTGTTAGTCACAAAGGAGAATTGAAAGGGAAAAGGTGGACTTGGACCATGGAAGACTTCCACTGCACTCCGATGAGGGGTAACTTATTCCAAGTCCATCTCATGAACTCTTATTGCCATTTGCTCTTAATTGAAGATTTTGGTGAGGCAATGGGGTTATAGGGCCACAATTGATCCCGTTTTGGTGCTTGATGCCAAAGGGGGAGAAAATAAAGGCCAAAGCAATAAATGGATCAGCTACCACTTGAGAGATTTTGAAAATAGTAGAATAGAGTTTTTGGTTTGTCAAAATTCTTAAGTTGTCTCTCTTGTCAAAGTTGGCTTCTTGTGGGGAGAAGTAGTAATTATGGGAAAAAGGGGGAGTTTTTGAAATCCTTGATCAATCTCTTTTTGTAAGACTCTCTTTATGCTTAAACATGTGTGTTTAACTTAGAGATAGAGATTTGAGTTTGATTTGCAAAAACAAACCAAGTGGTGGCAAAGGATGATCCATATATGCCAAAATTGATTCAAAATAAATTTAAGTGTTATTTGAATTGAGTTTGCACTTGTTCTAGTGGCTTTATGTTGTGTTGGCATAAATCACCAAAAAGGGGGAGAGTGAAAGGGAAATGTGCCCTTGGGCCATTTCTAAGTATTTTGGTGATTGAGTGCCAACACATGTGCTTAATTGTGAATTTATGTACATGGATGAACAAGGTGCAAATCATGAGATAAAGGTATGTTTCTAAGCCTTAGTACATTGGTTTTATGGACTAACATATTTGTCTAAGTGTTAGAAACAGAAAGAAGAAAAAGAGAAAAGGGGAGAGAAAGACTTGGCTGTGTGCAGCCAAGTCCCTGCTCGGTCTGGAGCACCGGACTGTCCGGTGTGCACCGGACAGTGTCCGGTGCGCCAGGCCTCCTCGGCGCGAACTGGCCGCTCTCGGGAATTCGCCGACGGCGTACGGCTATAATTCACCGGACTGTCCGGTGTGCACCGGACTGTCCGGTGAGCCAACGGTCGGCCAGGGCCAACGGTCGGCCGCGCAATCCGCGCGGGACACGTGGCCAAGCCAACGGTCGGGAAGGAACACCGGACTGTCCGGTGTGCACCGGACATGTCCGGTGCGCCAACTAAGCGCAGATCTGGAGCAGCCAGCAACGGTCAGAAGTGCTGTTTTTGGAAACAAATCGGGCACCGGACAGTGTCCGGTGTGCACCGGACTGTCCGGTGCGCCACGAGACAGAAGGCAAAGATGGCCTTCCAGATTTGTTCCCAACGGCTCCTAGCTGCCTTGGGGCTATAAAAGGGACCCCTTGGCGCATGGAGGAAGCACCCCAAGCATTCCTTGAGCACTCTTGATCACTCACACATCAATCTTGCGCACTTGTTTGAAATTCTAGTGATTTGAGCTCTGTTCTAGTGTGTTAGCCTCTTGAGCTCAAGTCTGGGTTTTGTGTCGTTGATCACTATACGGTAAATTAGAATGTAAATATTCATTAGAATTTTCAAACAAGCATGAGTGTGGGGTCTAATTGAAAGTGCACCAATATAAGATACTTAGCCTAGCATGTATCGTTGATCACTATACAAAATTCTAATTTACAAAATTCTAATTTACATGAGTCTGGGTTTTGTGTCGTTGATCACTATACAAAATTCAGACAAACAATACATCCAAACAAAATACCACATTGAGTGTGGGGTCTAATTGAAAGTGCACCAATATTCATTACTTATTTATTTTAATAGAAGATACTTTTTAAGGAATAATCTGTATTAAGAGACACTTTAAGCTAAATTTTTTTAGAACATTTATGAATATCTTAACTCATATAAGGATCTTCTTATTCATTTATTGAAACTCACATACTGAATTTTTTTGTTTCTATTTGTTCTAACATTATTTTAATATTACTATTTATTTTTAAGGGTGGATTCCTAAGTGTAATTATTCATCAGGGTCACTTTACTTTGATTTCTTATACTAAACCCAAAATCAGGATTTTGGGCGTTACACGCGCGCACCCACCGGAACGAAACGCAACCAAGAAAGGCCGGTCCCCTTGCAAAAAAGTGCGACAAAAGCCTCCAAGCGAGTATTAACACTCCCTTCAAGGCTCGGGGGCTACTGTCGGGGACCATAATTAGGGGTACCCCCAAGACTCCTAATCTCAGCTGGTAACCCCCATCAGCACAAAGCTGCAAAGGCCTGATGGGTGCGATTAAGTCAAGGCTCGGTCCACTCAAGGGACACGATCTCGCCTCGCCCGAGCCCAGCCTCGGGCAAAGGCAGCCGACCCCGGAGGATTCACGTCTCGCCCGAGGGCCCCCTCAGGCAACGAACACACCTTCGGCTCGCCCGAGGCCCAGTCTTTGCCAAGAAGCAACCTTGGCCAGATCGCCACGCCGACCGACCGTATCGCAGGAGTATTTAATGCAAGGATGGCCTGACACCTTATCCTGACGCGCGCTCATCAGTCGGCAGAGCCAAAGTGACCGCAGTCACTTCGCCGCTCCACTGACCGACCTGATAGGAAGACAGCGCCGCCTGCATCGCTCCGACTACTGTGCCGCTCGACAGAGTGAGGCTGACAGCAGCCAAGTCCAGCCTCGGGCGCCATAGGAAGCTCCGCCTCGCCCGACCCTAGGGCTCGAACTCGGGCTCGGCCCCGGAAGACGACGAACTCCGCCTCGCCCGACCCCAGGGCTCGGACTCGAGCTCGACCCCGGAAGACGACGAACTCCGCCTCGCCCGATCCCAGGGCTCGGACTCGGGCTCGGCCCCGGAAGACGACGAACTCCGCCTCGCCCGACCCCAGGGCTCGGACTCGGTCTCGGCCCCGGAAGACGACGAACTCCGCCTCGCCCGACCCTAGGGCTCGGACTCGGGCTCGGCCCCGGAAGACGACGAACTCCGCCTCGCCCGACCCCAGGGCTCGGACTCGGGCTCGGCCCCAGACGACGATCTTCGCCTCGCCCGACCCGGTGCTCAGACTCGACCCCGACCTCGGAGGAGCCTCCGCCTCGCCCGACCCAGGGCTCGAACTCGACCACGTCACAGGGGGGCCATCATTACCCTACCCCTAGCTAGCTTAGGCTATGGGGAACAAGACGGCGTCCCATCTGGCTCGCCCCGGTAAACAAATAATGATGGCACCCCGCGTGCTCCATGACGACAACGGCTCTCAGCCCCTTACAGAAGCAAGGAGACGTCAGCAAGGACTCGACAGCCCCGACAGCTGTCCTTCCGCAAGGCTCCAACGCTCCTCCGACGGCCACGACATCACATGAACAGGGTGCCGAAACCTCTCTGGCTGCCATGACGGCATGTACTTAGGGCACTAGCTCCTCTCTGCTAGACACGTTAGCACATTGCTACACCCCCCACTATACACCTGGGCCCTCTCCTTATGCCTATAAAAGGAAGGACCAGGGCTCTCTTACGAGAAGGTTGGCCGCACGAGAGGATGGGACGACGTTTAGAGTCCCTCGCTCTCCCCCCACGCGGACGCTTGTAACCCCCTACTGCAAGCACACCCGACCTGGGCGCAGGACAACACGGAGGCCGCGGGTTACCCCTTTTCCTCTCTTCTCCCCCTTCGTGCTCCGTCTCGCGCCGACCCATCTGGGCTGGGGCACGTGGCAACAATTTACTCGTCGGTCCAGGGACCCCCCAGGGTCGAAACGCCGACACTACCTTTCTTTACTAGAATATAACATTTACTCCCAAATACATGAAAGTATGACACGTTGGGTTTGTTACCGGTTAGAAGTTCATACGAGGTCTTCTTAAGGAGGCGATGAAGGTAGACCCGGTTTATGGTATGGCAAGCTGTATTCATAGCTTCCGACCAAAACCGCTCGGGCGTCTTGAATTCTCCAAGCATCGTCCTCGCCATGTCTATGAGCGTCCTGTTCTTCCTCTCTACCACACCATTTTGCTGTGGTGTGTAGGGAGTGGAGAACTCGTTCTTGATTCCTTCCTCCTCAAGGTACTCCTCCACTTGTAAGTTCTTGAACTCGGACCCATTGTCGCTTCTTATCTTTTTCACCTTGAGCTCAAATTCGTTTTGAGCTCTCCTTAGAAAGCGCTTTAGGGTCCCTTGGGTTTCTGATTTATCCTGCAAAAAGAATACCCAAGTGAAGCGGGAAAAATCATCAACAATAACAAGACCATACTTACTTCCCCCGATGCTGAGGTAGGCGACGGGTCTGAAGAGGTCCATATGAAGTAGCTCCATAGGTCTTGATGTGGTCATCACATTCTTGCTGTGATGAGCGCTTCCCACTCGTTTACCTGCTTGACAAGCTGCACAAGGTCTATCTTTTTCGAAAAATACATTGGTTAGTCCTAACACATGTTCTCCCTTTAAAAGTTTATGAAGGTTCTTCATCCCAACATGTGCTAGACGGCGATGCCACAGCCAGCCCATGCTAGTCTTAGCAATTAAGCATGCATCTAGATCGGCCTCCTCTTTTGAAAAATCAACTAAGTAGAGTTTGTCATCTAGTACACCCTTAAAAGCTAATGAACCATCACTCCTTCTAAAGACAGACACGTCTACATTGGTAAATAAACAATTGTAACCCATATTACATAGTTGACTGACAGATAATAAATTGTACTCGAGCGATTCAACTAAGAACACATTTGATATGGAATGCTTGGATGAAATAGCTATCTTTCCTAGTCTTTTAACCTTGCCTTGGTTCCCATCTCCAAAGATGATCGAATCTTGGGAATCTTTGTTCTTGACGTAGGAGGTGAACATCTTCTTCTCCCCCATCATATGGTTTGTGCATCCGCTGTCGATAATCTAGCTTGAGCCCCTGGATGCATAAACCTGCAAGGCAAATTAGGCTTGGGTTTTAGGTACCCAACTCTTGTTGGGTCCTACAAGGTTAGTTACAATAGCCTTTGGGACCCAAATGCAAGTCTTGTCTCCCTTGCATTTGGACCCCATCTTTCTAGCAACCACTTTTCATTTTTACATGTAAGTACATACTTAGTGTTGCAAGCATGAAAGACAGTAGTAGGTTTATTATACACTTTCCTAGGAGCATGAGACACAAAATTTCTCCTAGGCCTATCATTAAAATTAGAACATGAAGCAATATAGCATGTGAGTCAAAAGCATTATAACTCCTATTATAATGAGAATTTCTAGAAAATTTTCTATCATAGTACATGAAAGCATGATTCTTTTGACTACTACTAGCTATAGGGGCCTTCCCTTTCTCCTTGTTGGAAATGGGAGCCCTTTGACTTGTTAAGTTCTTGGCTTCCTTTCGAAAGCCAAGTCCATCCTTAATTGAGGGATGTCTACCAACAGTGTAGGCATCCCTAGCAAATTTTAATTTATCAAAGTCATTTTTGCAAGTCTTAAGTTGGGCATCAAGACTTGCCACTTCACCATTTAATTTTGTAACAGAAGTAAGGTGCTCAACACATGCATCAACATCAAAATCCTTACACCTATTACAAATGACAACATGCTCTACACAAGAACTAGATTTATTAACTACTTCGAGCTTAGCATTTAAATCATCATTAATACTCTTTAAGCTAGACACAGTTTCATGACAAGCGGATAATTCAGAAGAAAGCATTTCATTCCTTTTAACCTCTAAAGCAAGAGATTTTTGCACACTAATAAACTTGTCATGCTCTTCATATAAAATATCTTCTTGCTTCTCTAATAATCTATTCTTTTCATTTAAAGCATCAATCAATTCATTGATTTTATCTATTTTAGTTCTATCTAAACCTTTGAATAAGCTTGTATAATCTACTTCATCATCACTAGAGTCATCATCACTTGAAGTAGTATACTTAGGGGTATCTCGAGCGCTTACCTTTTTTTTCCTTTGCCATTAGGCAAGTATGGCGCTCGTTGGGGAAGAGAGACGACATGTTGAAGGCTGAGGCGGCGAGTCCCTCGTCGTCAGAGTCGGAAGAAGAGCAATCTGAATCCCATTCTTTCCAAGGTGCGCCTCGCCCTTCGCCTTCTTGTATGCCTTCTTCTTCTCCCTCTTCCCGCTCTTTTCTTGTTCCTAGTCATTAGCATTATCGGGACAATTTGCTATAAAATGACCAGTCTTACCGCACTTAAAACAGGAGCGCTTTCCCTTCGCTTTGCTCTTGTTGGGATGCTCCTTGCGTCCTTTTAGCACGGTCTTGAAGCGCTTGATGATGAGGGCCATCTCGTCTTCGTTTAGCCCGGCAGCCTCAACTTGTGCCACCTTGCTAGGTAGCGCCTCCTTGTTACTGCTTGTTGCCTTGAGTGCAACGGGCTGGGGCTCATAGATGAGCATTGGGCCGTTCAATGCATCATCAACATATCTTGCTTCCTTGACCATCATTCGCCCGCTCACAATTTTCTGAGTATCTCCTCGGGTGTCATCTTGGTGTACCTAGGATTCTCACGAACGAGGTTCACAAGATGAGGGTCAATGACAGTGAAAGACCTGAGCATAAGTCGAACGATGTCATGGTCCGTCCATCTCGTGCTTCCATAGCTCCTGATCTTGTTGACCAGAGTCTTGAGCCTGTTGTACGTTTGTGTTGGCTCCTCTCCCCAGATCATGGCAAACCTTCCTAGCTCGCCTTCCACCAACTCCATTTTGGTGATCATAGTGGCGTCATTCCCCTCATGTGAAATCTTGAGGGTGTCCCATATTTGCTTGGCGTTGTCCAAGCCGCTCACCTTGTTATATTCATCCCTGCACAACGATGCTAACAAAACAGTGGTAGCTTGTGCATTTTTATGAATTTGTTCGTTAATGAATACAGGGTTATCCGTACTATCAAATTGCATTCCATTCTCAACTATCTCCCAAATACTAGGATGGAGAGAGAAAAGGTGACTATGCATTTTGTGACTCCAAAAAGCGTAGTCCTCTCCATCAAAGGGTGGAGGTTTACCAAGAGGAATAGAAAGCAAATGGGCATTGGAATTATACGGAATACGAGAATAATCAAATGAAAAATTTGAGTTAACCGATTTCTTTTTCTCGTCGTAGTCGTCGTCTCTTGGGGAAGAAGAAGACTCGTCGCTGTCGTAGTAAACGATCTTCTTAATGCGCCTCTTCTTCCCGTCCTTCTTCTTATGGCTCGAGCTAGAGTCAGTGGGCTTGTCGTCCCTTGGCTCGTTGAAGATGGAATCCTTCTCCTTATCATTGACCACCATCCCCTTTCCCTTAGGATCCATCTCTTCAGGCGATTAGTCCCTTTCGTGAAGAGAACGGCTCCGATACCAATTGAGAGCACCTAGAGGGGGTGAATAGGTGATCCTGTAAAATTCAACAACTAATAGCCACAAAACTTGGTTAAGTGTTAGTATGGCTAAGTAGCGAGCTCTTGCAAACACACAAGTATCACAGAAAAACAATTACAAAAGACACGCGAGTTTATCCCGTGGTTCGGCAAGTATAGCACTTGCCTACCTCCACGTTGTGGCGTCCCAATGGACGAGGGTTGCACTCAACCCCTTTCAAGTGATCCAATGATCAACTTGAATACCACGGTGTTCTTCTTTGTTTATCTCTTTTCCCGTTTGTGAGGAATCTCCACAAGTTGGAGTCTCTCGCCCTTACAACAAAGATCAAAGTGAAAGCACTAGAGTAAGGATGGGAAGCAACACACACAAATCCGCAGCAATATAGACGCACACAAGCTAAGACTTGAGCTCAAAATGAAGCACAACGAGTTCACTACAAGAACGGAGCTCAAATCACTAACACGGTCGATCAAGTGCGTGGAGACGGAGTGTGGAAGACTTAGAATGCTCAGAGTATGCTTAGGTGACTCCTCCGTGCGCCTAGGGGTCCCTTTTATAGCCCCAAGGCAGCTAGGAGCCGTTGGAGGCATTCTTGGAAGGCTAATCTTGCCTTATGTCGGGTGGCGCACCGGACAGTCCGGTGCGCCACCAGACAGTCCCTGTAGCTGTCCGGTGCGCGATCTCCTTCCTTTTCTGGCGCATCCGACTGTTGCAGATTCGTGGCAGTTGGCACACGGGACACTATCCGGTGCAAACCGGACAGTCCGATGCCCCCTGCCGACCATTGGCGTGCCCACGCGTCGCACGCGGATTGCGCGGCCGACCGTTGGCGCAGTCGACCGTTGGCTCACCGGACAGTCCGGTGACCCACAGGACAGTCCGGTGAATTATAGCCGTACACCATTGAACATTTCCCGAGAGCGATGACTTAGCTGCGGACGACTCACCGGACAGTCCGGTGCACCACCGCACAGTCCGGTGAATTATAGCCATACGCCACCGTCGAGTCCCGAGAGTGGCCTGTTCACCGAGACTGGACTGGCGCACCAGACACTGTCCGGTGCACCACCGGACAGTCCGGTGCACCCAGACCGAGTTGCAGTTGGCTGTACACAGCCAACTCTTTTCCAAACCAATTTCTCCTGTTTCTAGCACTTAGATACAATACATTAGTACTCAAATCAATGTACTAAGTCTAGAAACGTACCTTGTAATATGATTTGCACTTCTTCACTCTTTGGCACAAATTAGCACTTAGAGAAAATGTGTTGGACACTTAATCACCAAAACACTTTAGAAATGGCCCAAGGGCACATTTTCCTTTCACTAGGCTAGAGTCAATTCGAATATTATTAGCCTATGCCGCTCACCACTCTTTCAGGTTGTTTCAAATGGATGTGAAGAGCGCTTTCCTCAACGGACCAATCAAGGAGGAGGTATACGTGGAACAACCCCCTGGCTTTGAGGATGACAGGTACCCCGACCATGTGTGTAAGCTCTCTAAGGTGCTCTATGGACTTAAGCAAGCCCCAAGAGCGTGGTATGAATGCCTTAGAGATTTCTTAATTGCTAATGCTTTCAAGGTTGGGAAAGCCGATCCCACTCTTTTCACTAAGACTTGTGATGGTGACCTTTTTGTGTGCCAAATTTATGTTGATGACATAATATTTGGTTCTACTAACCAAAAGTCTTGTGAGGAGTTTAGCAGGGTGATGACTCAAAAGTTTGAGATGTCGATGATGGGTGAGTTGACCTACTTCCTTGGGATCCAAGTGAAGCAACTCAAGGATGGCACCTTCCTCTCCCAAACGAAGTACACTCAAAACCTTCTCAAGAGGTTTGGGATGAAGGACGCAAAGCCCGCAAAAACACCGATGGGAACCGACGGGCATGTCGACCTCAACAAAGGAGTCTCAAAGGTGGATTGAAAGGGAAAGGTGAACTTGGATCATGCAAACACTCCGGTATTAGTGTACTTAATTCCAAGTTCATTCATATGCTCTTATTGCCTTTTTGCTCTTAATTGACATTTTTTGGTGAGGCAATGGGGTTAAAGGGCCAAGAATAATCCCGTTTTGGTGCTTAATGCCAAAGGGGGAGAAATTAAGGCCAAAGCAAGCAAATGGATCAGCTACCACTTGTGAATTTCGAAAACAATAGAGTTAGAACTTTTGATTTGTCCAAAATACTTAGCAAATGGATCAGCTACCACTTGTGAATTTCGAAAACAATAGAGTTAGAACTTTTGATTTGTCCAAAATACTCTTATTGCAAAATTTAGTCTCTTGTGGGGGAGAATTTTTTATCATGGGAAAAAGGGGGAGTTTTTGGCTCTTGATCATTTTCACTCTTGGATTATCTCTCTTGATGCCCAAACAAGTGAGTTTGAATTAGAGATAGGTAAATGAATTTGATTTGCAAAAACAAACCAAGTGGTGGCAAAGATTGATCCAAATATGTCAAAACTTGTGCAAAGACAATTTTGTTCTCAATTGCATTGATGTTGCACTTCTTTTGGTTGCTTTTGAATGTGTTGGCATAAATCACCAAAAAGGGGGAGATCGAAAGGGAAATGTGCCATTGGGCAATTTCTATTATGTTTTGGTGATTAAGTGTCCAACACATTTAATTAAGTTCTTATGTGCTAAATGAAGAGAAAAGTGCAAATCAAGACATGAGGTATGTTTCTAGACTTAGTACATTGTTTTGAGTACTAACATATTTTGTCTAAGTTCTAGAAACAGGAAAAGAAAGAATTGCAAAAGCCTTAGCTGTGTGCAGCCAAAGTCCAGCTTGGCCTGGCACACCGGACTGTCTGGTGGTGCACCGGATAGTGTCCGGTGCGCCAGGCTAGTCTGTGTGAACAGACCGCTCTCAGGACTCGACGGCGGCGTACGGCTATAATTCACCGGACTGTCTGGTGGTGCACCGGACTGTCCGGTGAGTCGTCCGCGGCGAACTCGTCGCTCTCAGCAAGAGGATCAGCGGCGTATGGCTAAAATTCACCGGACTGTCCGGTGAGCCAACGGTCATCTGCGCCAACGGTCGGCCGCGCAATCTTCGCGCGACGCGTGGCAGCTCCAACGGTCGGCGGGGGGCACCAGACTGTCCAGTGTGCACCGGACAGTGTCCGGTGCTCCAACTGGCCCGGAGCTGCAACGGTCGTCTGTGCCAAAAAAGGAAGGAGATCGGCACCGGACCATCTATAGTGACTGTCCGGTGGCGCACCGGACTATCCGGTGCGCCATTCGACAGAAGGCAAGGATGGCCTTCCTTATTGACCTTCAACGGCTCCTAGCTGCCTTGGAGCTACAAAAGGGACCCCTAGGCGCATGGAGGAGCTACACAAGCATTCACTAAAGCATCCTAAGGCATCCAGACTTTGTTCCCGCGCATTCGTTTCGTTGTGTTTGAGATTTGAGCTCTATTCGAGTCAAGGACTCTCTGTGTTGTCATTTGAGCTCAAGTCTTCTTGTTTGTGTGGGTGTGCTGCGATTTACGTCTTGTGTGTGTTGCTCATCCCAACCTTACTCCGTGCTTTCTTTGTGATCATAATTGTAAGGGCGAGAGCCTCCAACTTGTGGAGATTCCTCGCAAACGGGAAAAGGATATAAGGAAGAAAAGCCGTGGTATTCAAGTTGATCATTGGATCACTTGAAAGGGGTTGAGTGCAACCCTCGTCCATTAGGACGCCACAACGTGGAAGTAGGCAAGTGTTACTTGGCCGAACCACGGGATAAAATCGCGTGTCTCTTGTGATTGCTCTCTCTTTGATTGTCTGTGTTCCCAAGAGCTTGTCTCAAGCTACTTAGCCGTTCTAACTTTCATAACTAAGTTTTGTGGCTATTAGTGTTGAATTTTACAGGATCACCTATTCACCCCCCCTCTAGGTGCTCTCACAAGCCGAAGGTATAAATGTAATTCTATATTGTTTCTGTTTATTCATGATAGTATAATAAAAGATGAGCTAATAACGTTATATAATTATTCATGTTGTTTTTATGTTTCACATGCTTCTTCTTTCATTAATGTATACTGCAATGATGAAGGTATGTCCTTCATGACCTTCGTCCAAAGATCATTATATCTTAAGGGAAATAATGCTTCGAAGGATGAAGGGCCTTAACCTTTAACATTTTTCTGTTGCCTTGTTCTTAATTCATAGCATTTGAGAACAAGTCTCCAACAAATGCTAATGTTGTTCCTATTTAGATTCCTCAATTCCGTTTGCCATAGCCTGATCCCACATCTTTTGAATTCTTCATAACTCTATCCGTCAATCAGTCTTCAAGCATCTTAATTTCCCAAATAGGCCATGTGATTTTTCCCTTAATATAGCCTTTAAGTCATTCTTGGGCTAGGTTCATTTGACGTAGCTCATGGTCATCTCATGTTTTTCTAGCCCATTCGAACCCTTGTTGGAGCCATGGATGTGTGGGGTATGTATTCGGCAAGTTCCACCCCTCCCTTACTAACGCTGTCGCTGGTCATGCCTTCTCTACACCTACTAGAGTTTACTAAAAAGTACTTTGTCTCCCAAGTGGGTCTAAATATACTCTTAAACCAAGATATTGTGTATCCGTCTTTGATTATTCTACTCATTTTCTTGGCTCCTGTCTACCTATCCCATTTATCATCCTTTGGAGCTATGCCTAGAAATGATGTTGTCGGAGTTCAAGACGATGATGACAATTCTCTATTCCCTCCTCAAGCATCTGTTAAGGTTGTCTCTAGCAAAGCGTGCATGTTGTTTTGCAAAATGCTATTTTGCACTATTAACATAGTGGAGTTTAAAATAAGGGGTGGAATAGAAGGTGGGATACGGGAGTCTGCTGGAGATGACCTAAGAGATGGTGTGGGATGCCTCACTTTTCCTCCTCCGGTGAGTTTTGCCTCGGTTGCTCTTGGTTTGCACTATGTTTTTTGGAATTTCATTTTGTTTGATGAGAGAAAACACTAATTCCTATAGTTCCTTCTTCCCCCATTCCTCATGCATCGATGACGTTTTGCTTTTGGAACCCTGTGTCATCCATGCCGCAAGGTGCGGATTGTCTAATGGCCCCTGGTAGGCCATTATTGGCGTGAGTCGCCAATGGCTATGTTCAACAACAAAACAATGATGTTGCTATCGCTCTATTTCAACCGTTAGTGAAACATCATGTTGAGTTCATGACATTCTTAATGTGCTAGTGGATTTCCTATATGTGTAGAATGGGACTCCTTATCAAATGATTCAGCAACTCCCTTTTGGCCAATGTGCATTTGGTTACACGTACCACAAAGGTGTCCTCACCAATAATAATCTGTATCAATATGGTAATATGTAGAATATCCTGGACTAGGATGAAGGCCTAGAGGAGGGTGAATAGGCCTATAAAAAATCAACTTGAAACTCTATAACAACACAGGGTGGCAGTGCCAGCCTATGATGGTGGCACTACAAGCCTACGCTAGAAAGTTTGAACTCAATTCAAAAAGTAACCAACAGAAATTGAATCAGGTAAATTTCTAGCCTTTCTGCAAGTATATAGATAACACATCGAGAGCTAAATAAGGTATATAACTAGTGAGCAGGTAGATCGATCACAAGCCCTGACTCAACAATATGAACTTGCTTGGGACTAAATAGAGCACACAAGGCACTGATTTGTCTCGTGGTTCAGCTCATTATAAAGACTTGGCTCAGTCCACGTTGTTGAGGAAGCCACAAAAGGCTTACACTTGCCACCAAGGTTTGCCCTATACCTGTTGTGGGGAGGGGGGCTATCATGCCGAAGGTCCTCATTTAACCTTCAATTTAGCACAAACAAGTGTGTTTCAGGTATTCTATTATCGGTGGACGAAGCTGACCTTCGATTGAAGCAATGTATAAGAAAACTTTGCCTGTATGCGCCAATAGGGAAGGTGCGAGCCAAAGTCGATAGCTTTGGCAAAGAAGAAAGGCTTCCAATGCAAGCATCGGAGAAAAAGAAGTCCAAGACTTGCACAACAAGAAAGAAAGGGAAAAGACAACGATGTCCATGTATCATTTGTAAACCATGTGTGTAAACCCTATGGGCATGTATGTAATTTCATACGAAGTTGTTCAACTTCCCTATAAATAGGTGAATAGTACCCTACATAAAGCACCTTTTGAAGGGCCTAAGCTTCGTTTAGCTTAGCATTCGAAACATATTTGTGCTATCTTGTGCCAAGAAGCCGAAGGTATGTATGTGCATTTGTTTAACATGAAGGAAAATGGAATAAGAATGCTAAGACATTCGAGGTGAGTCTCGAACTCTGTTGCTCATGGTCACTTAATTTTATTTTACCTTCGTCTCTTATCAATATCTTCGTCCTCAAGCCAATACTTCAAAGAAGTTATGATTTGAGGACGAAGGTTCATATTTTTTAACATTATGTTGCTTTGTTTTGATACCCTGAAGGAATCAAAAGTGAGAGCTCAACACCCGTTCTCAAATCAAGAGAGCTAACTCTTGAAGTGAGGGGTGATCTCTAAATTACATCTTTGGTTGACAATTTTGTGTCATAGTTTGGTAAGCTAATTATCTAGGAAGAAGATCATGAACATAGGTTTCATATTCTTGTCAGAGCAAGTGTGTTGCTCTAAATGTTATCCCTTGGTTCTTCATGTTTTTAGAAGGTATTAGAGGTTGATTATTGGTATGTACAATGCGAGTTTCTATAAGCCATAATGCTAGGTACAACGCCATGGGACGAGGATCTACCACAAAAGGTCCTAATGATATTAATCCTAATAACTTTGATTTCTTTGGCTTTAGATAACCTCATCAATGCCCACCCTAGCCCCTGAACTTTGGTTTCTTTGGCTTTGGATAGCCCCATCAATGCCCACCCTACCCCCTGTTGAAGAATTGGGGCCACCTAGGCCAAATGTGGACAACTTGTAGACCCTTGGTTAGGATCTCTAGCCCAATCTAGATGAATTGAATGTGAATTGACATATCAAAGGACAAATAAACTGAAGTACTAGAAAATGCATTACATAAAACCATAACATCGAGTCCACTGATTAAAGGACAATGAAAAGTGCATTAGTACATGACATTGTTTGAGACTTAATCAACATAAAACCACTGAGACTGATGGTTGTGGTTTAAGAAAACTCAGCCTGATCAGCCTTGGGCTAATCTATACATACAAGCTCGCCACAATGTTACAACCATGTTTATCGTTTAAGTAATCACAGAGGTTGGAAAATGGTGCTCACACTCTATTTTGGACTGGTAGATGTACATGGTCAGTCTATTTCGCAGTTAGCATCGACTCTGGTGGGTTTGATCCCGAGGTGGATTATGAAAATAAGGACTGACAAAGATGCATTAACTAGTCTTCAATGGGTAAGAGACATACGAGGTCACCATTTGTGATGGAACCTCCCAAGTCATTAGGCCCACCTACAATTGTCCTTGTCCAACGGACCTTGGACAATCCTGTAGATGCACATAATCACTCGACAAGTTTGGTATATGTATCCTTTTCCTTGCCAAAGAGCGTTTCACCCGTCACGCAGATATTACAACACATCGGGGGGACGAATAAGCAGAAGCGAATTACAATAATTTAATGTACATTCATCAAAATATAGAGAGGGTGTTGAAGTTATTACAAACCAGGGTATATGAGTGCATAAGTATTATTATTACAGATCTAGGAGGCAAAAACCCCTCCCGCATAACAGTATATTGTTTTTCAAAAGGGAGGCCAACATCCTCCCGCAACCACTTCACTACTGAGGTTCGTCCTTGGGTACCACCTTAGAGCAGAAACAGCAAAAGTCTGTTGTTTCCTCACCTACAACAACATGGGTTCGAAAACCCTGAGTATGGAGTGTACTTTCGCAAGTCTTACCCATCAAAATAAAGACTCTCAAGGATATGCTGGCTTATGGGAGTCAAGGTGAGGCTGATCAAGTAGCAAAGACTCTGTTTGTAAAAATGCTTACTAAAAGTGGATCCTTAAAAATCCAGTCTTATTAGCAAGTTAAGTCATTACCTGTCATTAGAGTTCTTTCTACCCTAGTTCAAGCACTTGGCCTATACTAGCCATCCTTTTATCAACCCTTTTTGTTCACTGGAATGCTACGTGTAAGTCAGTGACTAAGTCTTCATGTCCGAGAAGTAACGGTGATCCGAATCGATTAATACTCAGCTGAGGATCTCCAATCACACGACATATGTAGCACTTAACCCTTCCATATGTCAACTCGCCACCGGGTTTCTTAAGACCAGACCGGGTTCACGCCAACCGAGAGCACAGATACACCACCGTCCAGCCTCTTGCCATGGTGGGTACACGCTACTCTCGCCATCTCTCCACTCCCATTGCGTGTTGGCCTTTCTGGTATTAGTCTGTCCGAGGCAAAGCTTACCCATGATGAGGCATGTGACCAGTTAAAGGGTCCTCGATCAGCAGGCCCACATCGACACGGTCCTTAATCGACTCAGACGGAGACACTACACCGAGACTCTCTTCTTGTGCAAGTCACCCGCCCGGTCTCAACTTTATCATTTAAACCCAAAAGCATGGTACCTGGCAGAGGTACATCTTTTCCGATGTTGAACCCATCATGGCCATGATGGATTCACCATCAAGTTTTATTTTTGAAAACATCCCATCCACTGTGAAGCATCATCTTTTGTTTTAAAACAAAACATTTGTTTTTCTAAAGCAGGACTAAGCATCAGAAAAACCTTTTAAGAAAACAGGTAATCAAGGAATGGTAAACAGTTCCAAGGAAGGAAATGCAGCAACTGGTTTAACACTCAACTCATATCACCTAATGCATCATTCAAGTGATAAAGAGTTTAAAACAGCAAGGAGGTGGCAAATGCACCGGGGCTTGCCTTGTTTTGTAGGGGAGTCGGGCTCTGTTCCACAAATATCAAAGTAAAAACAGTTCCCCGCAGGTGGATTCTCAGGTGGTGGTGTAGCTTCTTCTTCTTCAACCACTACTTCCTCCTCGTTTTCTATACATAACCAAATATAACCATGAATGCTCATGCGATGCTTATGAAAATGCAATGATAATAAGGGTATATCAAGTTATGTCTTGAATACAATTTTCCTTCACGGTGCTTCAGAGAAACTAGGGTTTTTAAAGTCAGTATCTCATTAGGAGAAGGCAGGTACTACCTAGAAGCCTAGGGTTTTGGGTTTGGGAGATCAAACAATGTCTAAAACATATCAAACTTTACCCAGGGATACCAAATATCATATTAGGCTTATCCAAAAAGTTTAGTGATTTTTGGAGTTATTCATTAATTTCTAAAATTCCAGAGGTATAGGTTTAACCTCTTTTAAATACTGAATAATTCCTTGTTTGGACTAAAAATCCTAGAACTATTTTTGTTAAATACTACAGAAATTTAAGAGTCCAACAAAATTGGTCTCATATTTTTATTATTTTTCTATAATTTTCTATGGATTTCCTAAGTCTAGTAGAAAAGGAAAAAGGAAAAGGATGAATAGTGATGGGCTGAAACTGGCCCAAGCCGGCCCACGCACAGGCGAAAGCGCGCCCGCGTGCGCCCGCGGTGTCCACCTTGCGCAGAGGACCTTGCTTTTTTAAATAACTTGTTAAGACTCCTGCGCATTATTCCTATGTGTCACTGACATGTTGCGCCGAGGCCCCTCACTTTCTATTCCTTCGTGAATTGAGGTCCCCGACCATGGACGGCGGAGCAGCGGCTCCAGCGAGCCTATACTGGCCAGAAAACGCAACGAACGGTGCTCCGGTGCGGCTGACACTCAATTTTACCCCTAACGACCATTTCCCCTCAATCAATTGCAAGATTCCAGCTCACAATCGTTCTACCCACGGCGGCGATGGAAACCGGAGATAACTTATCTTGTTCTGGGTGATTCAATGCGGTCTAATTCAATCGGATGGTGCTGTGAGTAACAGGGGATATGAGGGAGGATAGAACATCTCACAGAAGAGTACGAGCTAACCTGTAGACGTCTGGCCACGGTGAGGTGTTCACGGTTGCGGAAAACCGATTTGGGGAGAAACAGGAATTAGAGAGCTATGGTGGCTAATCAGAGGCAGGAGCGGGTGCTCTGGCTTCGTGATTACCTAGCGGAGCTCACGGCATTCTCAATTTATAGGGCCCGAAGGCGGTGGCTCTTGAATTTGGAATGGCGCGCTGGCGGCCGGAGATAGGGAAGAGCACTGGCGCAAGAGCTGCGTGGCTTTCACCGTGGCAGGCTTACCGACGACGAGCCGGCAATCTAGAGCGGCTTACTGCGACGTGGTGAAGCTTCAAGGCACGTGGCACCCGATCGGCAGGCGGCCAACTCTGATGAGCTTATCTAAACCGACCGTAAGGCAAGGGGGTACGGCGGCCAGCTCCTAGTCTCATCCACGGCGACGACCTTTTACCTTGAAGTGTTATCCGGGCACCAGTGAGCACGAATCACCTCACCGGCGTGAATCCAGGCGTGGGGATCGCCAGCGGCAAGGTGCACTACACCAGGGATCTTCTTCAGTTCACTGTACCATTAGAACACCTGACAGAGAGGTTTGCAGCGCCTAGATCTCCAATTTTTATGTGAAAACTTGTTAATCCACCTATAACAAAGTTCTAGCCCTATAATCCAGCTACAATCTTGCTATAGTAACCATACTCAAACACTCACTGGATTATCTTCAAAAGAGCTCCCAAAGTTCATCTCAAGTCACTGTCAGTAAAATTTCAGATTCTGAGTTGACTGACAGCCAAACTTTAGGCCTATTTATTTCCCAATTTTGTATGACACCAAGGTATAATCACTTAAACAAAGTTATGCTCCTATAGTAGCTCTATAATCTTGATGTATTGACCTAGGGCAAATTCTTTATGGATTAAAAGATATAAGGCTCCAAAGATGCTCCAAGTTTACTGAATTTCAGACTTAGACCTATATGGTTTAGGTGGTGCTTTTGCAAATAAGCCCAAATCCCACAATTTGACTTGCAAATCCTAAAATGTGAGAAACACATGATTTGTGATGTTCTATTACTTTGGTATTTGCACTTGGGTCCAAAAGTGCACAAAATTTGCACTTAACCCCCCTAGGGTTTAATTAGGGTTTTCCAGGGTCTTTTCACGGTTTTTAGCACTTCAGGGTTTTGGTGTCACTAAAGTCCATCAAAGATGATATCATATGATCATTTCTCATGTCTTTTGAGGTTTTCTCAGATTTGGACTTCACTTATATCCATAAGCCCTAATTTAGGGTTAAGCACTCTACCCTAGGGTTAATCACCCATCAAGTCACATCAGTACAACTGATTTGAAATTTTTACCTAGTGAATGCACTCTAGGTGTAACAAACACATGATATGTCAATGCTCATGATGCTATGCTAAAGTTTTAGTGACAGTAACACCAGGGATGTTACATCCTTCCCCCCATAAAAGAATCTCGTCCCGAGATTTAAGGTCCTAGGGCAAGTAGTGGAAAAGGAAACACGTCACATTTTTATTCTCTTAATTGTCTTTCAAAGCAGGGGGTGGTATGGGGCCTATTTCATCCTTACAACTAATTGTACATATCTCTCAGGGAAATTCTTTGCTAAGAATTCTTGGGTTTCCCATGTAGCTTCATCTTTAGTATGTTGGTTCCATTGTATCTTATAGAATTTGAGAACTCTTCTTCGGGTGACCCTGTCCTTTTGATCCAGGACTCGAATAGGATGTTCTGAATACGTTAAGTCTGGTTCAAAGGTAACATCCACCACATCAATAGTTCGATCTGGAACCCGAAGACACTTCTTCAATTGGGATACATGGAACACATTGTGCACTACAGACAATGTTTCGGGTAATTGGAGTCGGTATGCCACTGGTCCACACTGTTCAAGAATAGGAAACAGACCAATGTATCGAGGTGCAAGCTTTCCTTTTACACCGAAACGAGTCACACCCTTCATTGCTGATACTTTCAGGTACACATAGTCTTTGACTTGAAAGTACAATGGTCGACGTCATTTGTTTGCATAACTCTTTTGTCGAGCTTGTGCCTTTTTCAAGTTTTGCATGATTCGTTGAACCTCCAGAAGGGATCAAAGTTAGTGTTAATGATGACGACTTCACCACTATTTTTGCTGATATTGAGGGTCCGCGTAAGATATTGTCAAGATATATCAGTTTTACACCTTCCATTATTTTGTTACTCTAATGATTAATTTTGCATGTATCTATGGTGCTCATGTTGAACTTGATGTAGCGTTAGTCTTTTTTTCTCAAAAACACAGGAGAAATGCATTTCATTAGAATAAGAAGAAGAAACAATTACGAAGTCTCAAATAGACTTAGGACCTAAGAGTCCTGAAACTACAGGGCCAACTCATGGTGGCGAGAACTTGGAATGGACAAAATAGTTCATGAGAGAGAAAACCCACTAACTTCCTACACTGGCTGATAGGAACAACAGTCCTTTGGCACCGGCCATCAACCACATATCTCTCTCCTCACAAAATCGTGCAAAAACAGTAGACAAAGAAGGAGAAAGACCCTAATAAACACAACCATTACTCATCTTCCAGATAGTCCAAGATCCAAGAACGACTAATGAATTGAATCATTCTGTAGTCAGCCCTTCTATTCTTTGTTCAGCTTGTGCCCACCAACAAAACAAGGAGTTGTTTTCAAGTTTAGGGGCCACGAGGTGCAGACCATAAAACCTGAAAATCTTGAACCAAGAATCTCTTGTGAAGACACAAGAGAGAAGCAAATGGTTAATATTCTCTTCCCCTTGGTCACATAAAACACATCTTTCATGATGTGGGAGGCCTCGACATGCCAGTCTATCTTCCATCCAGCATCTATTGTGTGTAGCTAACCACAAGAAAAATTTACACTTAGTAGGAGCCCAGACACACCAAATCTTCTTATAAGGTTTAAAGTAGACTGAGACAACAAAGAAACCTTTATAAGTTGCTTTGTTGAGTATTTCCTATTTGGAGATAAACTAAAAACATGAGAGTCAGTCATTCCCTCCCTCATATCGACTTGATTGAGAAGATCCCAAAGCTTAAGATATTCTGGTAATACCTGGACTGTCAAGGCCCCTTTAATATCTAAAATCCAACTGTTGGCATTGAGGGCCTCCATAACAATTCCTATTTTAACAAGCCTTTTTTGGAACGGTGGCAGATAGCCTAGGAGCAATTTCTATAATGTTGTTTTCCATCTGCCAATGATCTATCCAAAAAAAGATAGATGCCCCATCAATAACTAGAAAGGTCATAGCAATTGAGAAGAAAGCCTTAGTCTTATGAGACACTTGGATTGGAAGATCAGTCCAAGGTTTGTTTGGCTCCGTTTTTTGAAGCCAAAACCATCTCATACAAAGAGCCCAAGACAATTCCAGTAGGCTAGGGAGACCAAGGCCGTCGAGCTCAAGCGGCCGACAAACCTTGTCCCATGCCACCATACAAGGCCCACCCTTACAATCCTTTCTTCCACGCCACAAGAAGCCATGTCTGATCTTGTCTATTGCTTTAAAGGCTTAAGCTAAGATATCAATAACCATAAGCATCTCTGTGAGCACATGCCGCGTGATTGGTAGACTACATGAGCACAGAAGTTGTGCCCGTGGACACGTAAAGCTACATTTGTTTGGTTTGCTTCTTTACACATCCAAGCTCCACGCATGCAAGAAATGGGGCGCAGCCAGGCCCGCGCGGGACGCTCGGAGCGAGCGTACGCCGGCATACAGACTGATGGTATTCAACAACACAGTTCACGGGAAACAGTTTTAGGTATTTTTTGTTATATCTTCCAATTTAACGATTTGATCGCCCAACCGATTTTATATTTATGTTTTTAAGATTTTAGGAATAAAACTAGACCACTCGTGCTACATAATATTTGAAGGTTTTTTATATACTCTTCTCTAATAAGACATGTTTCAGTGTAACCAACCAAACAAAGTATGTACCTGTCCTGTAGAGTCGATACAAACAACCAAACAAAAGTGTCTGCATAAACTCACTCTGATTCCACTAATACTAGCTAGACTTAGGCCCTGTTTGTTTCAGATTATAATCTCTCCAGATTATATAATCCAGCGCAAATAATCCAATAGTTAAACAAACACCTAGATTATGGGTTCAGATTATACAATCTAAACCCTAGATTATGATAATCTCATAATCTCCTCAAGACTAGCTTATTTGAGATTATTTTGTCAAAAGACCCACTACCCATGGTTATGTAAATAGAAATTACAATATATGTCATCCTTCTTTTCTTGCCTCAAATAAACAACTAGGTGAGTGCCCGTGCGTTGCAACGGGGACATATGATATTACGATAACTTATAAACTCAATCAAATAATCAAAAATAGCAGTCTGCTTGGATTTAAAAGCACACCAGTGCAAGAATACATTTGTAAATGATAGATGTTGTAACTGGTTTTCCATCCTTATCTCCTAAATCTAGAGCTAATCCAAACAATCTAGATTAGTCCACAGTTTATGGTATGTGCTCGTGCGCTGCGACGGTGTACAAATTATGAATATGAGATCCCGAAGAATTTCAATTGTATATCATTAACAAAACAATTTCCCTCCCACGAAAATTCTAATGAAAGTTGCATCTAGTCGCTTTTTATTAGCTGGAGCCTAAGTGGTCCATTGGATAGTTCAAGCTCAACCATAAATTTTGACTAATCTAGATTGTTTGGATTAGCTCTAGATTTTAGCACCTTTCTATTAGCTATATTTGATGAAAAGGCCATAATCACTTCCTACCGAGTAGGGTGGCAAGATCTTATTGAAATCCTTTAAGCCAAATACACATGTAGACTTTCAGACACCAAGAGCTATGGAAGAAACTGTAACATCTAGCTATCTATGAAAAGTTACAATAAACAAAGACACCAAACAGCTGTGTAAAGTCTTCCTTTCAACACTACAAGGATCATATCTTGAATGATTTTCAACTGCACTACAAAGCATACACAACATGAATGAAACAACGATGCATTTACACATTTAAATAAGTATTGCTTTAAATATATATAGGTGCAACAAAATATATCGCGGTAGTGGAAAAGTTCAGTTAGAATTTGTGAATTCTAAACACCAAAAGCAAACTGGCATGGATAGTTGGCACCTCTTTAGGTAGAGTATCCATCACATCTTTGAGAGTAATGTCATCTGGTTGTTCCGTAATCTTCAGCCATTTGTTTCCTTTTCCCCTCATTATCTAATAGTGGTGGAGTAACTGGAAGTACTGCTGCCTGCAAGCCTCCCCTTTGCGTCAATGTTAAGAATTGGTGGTAGCTTCCTCTGTTATATATAACCTCTCTCTTCACAAGAAAGTTACCTTAAAAATACAAAAATGTCACATTAGCGTAGTGGGATATGTTAGATATAAATGAAGCTAACAATTTATTCTTATTAAGGTAAATTTTGATGGCCTAGTTAGCATTCTCTATGGTATAATTTATGAGGCTGCAAACTTTAACATCATTCGCTTACTTGTTATCAGAAAGTAAAAAACCAGAGGTGCAAAAAAATGAAGATATGACAAGCTGTGTAACATTGACCAATTATTTTGTTGCATTAAGTTGAGCTATAGAACAAGTAACATTTATATATAAACATTAAAATACCAAAAGAAAAGAAAACAATACATCTACATCAATAGCTCTAAGCGTCGATGCAAACCTAAGAAGTTTGAGAGAATGGAAAACTAAAACCCAGTGAGATAAGATTCTTTTCAACTCATGATTCTGTTGGAAACATTATATATACGGAACACTTTTGCAGTAAGCCCATGCATTAGATCCTTCAAGTGAGCATTTAGCCTAGATGTATCAATCTTGTAAATAGATCTTGTCCTATCTTCTTTCCTATAAGATTAGGAGTGAATGATTAGGGAAGGGATAGAAGAGATTCAAAATAAAAGGAAAAAATGTGATTTATGTGAGAGAGATACCAGCACAGAAACCCTCAATTGCCTTGTACACAAGCTCTTCAATCTCTATGGTGTTGAAGTATCTTATTGAATCTTTACCTAGAAGTCAAACTGCAAAGTTGATTACAATTCATATACTCAGAATTCTAGTCATATTGAGTGAAAATATGGCGAATAGATGTAGAAAATCAATACCTAAATCTGATTTGGAGGCATACATGTAACATTATCAACCTTCAACATACAACAACCAATAATATCAGTGTCATCGTCGTCCTTAAAATTGTTTAAAATAATAACCAGGAATAAGTTATGTTGGCATATTCCAAGTAAGCTCAAAGACAAAAAAGTAATTTAAAAAGCTTACAACAACCAATAGTATCAATGTCATTGTCATCCTTAAAATTGATTAAAATAATAATCAGGAATAAGTTATGTTGGCATATTCCAGAGAGGGGAAAATCTGGTATTCACATTACACAGATCATTAAAGGCTCAGTAACAAATCATGAAGATAATTAGTTACCTGAAGGCATGGCAAGCGATCAAAATGAAGTGCCTTTGTTCCTCTCCAGAACTCTTCATTCTCAACAGATAGCAACGCAAGATCACATTCAACACCCCTAGCTAAAACCTGTAAATCACTTTGTTAGTTTGACTTCTTATGAAGTCAGGTTTTAAAAAATTAAATAAAATAATCAAATACCTTGCTCAAAAAATTACAGCACGTGGTAACTTTTAATGTTGATCTCAAAAGAGTAATATTGAAAATTAGAAAATAATTACGATTATGGTTCTTTTAAGAGTTCCCAAGTCCCAATGGTGGAGCTTCCAATACTCTAGTCCCACCAGTACAGTGGAATATAGTTGAAAAGATAAGTTGGTTTGCAAAGAAAATGAACTGGAGACTGACTCAGGGATCCAAGACTTCAAAACTCATAAGCACAAATCTTTTTTTAGATAATTCGGATTCACAATAAACTGGTAGTTACCTTGCTTCAAGAGAATTGCAATGTTCATTGTATAAAAATTTTGATTGCGCACTCAAGAAAAAAGTGATAATTTGAAAAACCTTGAAAGCTGCATTGCTATAGGAGATTTACCTTGGCAATATACTTTTTGTCATCTCCCCTTCTCTTTACTTTGACCTACACGAGAAGCAGCATTAGCTTAACAAAATAACTGGCATACCTCATCCCTAGAAAAATTAATGGTAAATCGATATCAACACTTTATTAAAAAAAATAATTAGTTCATCCTCAACTGCTAGTAGCTCAAAACTTTAAATCAAAATAGTAACAGAAAAAAGAGTGACAACCCAAAGCAAAATAAAAACATGAAGAGATAAAGTTGTCCAGTCGAATAATCACCTGGGTGTCGTGCTCAACGCAATGCGCATTTGTCAAGAGTTTACCATCCCAATCATAAAAGCACTATGAAAGGACATGTCTTGTAAGATACACAAAGAGCTTCTAAGTTCAAGATGTGTGAAAATCGTAACCTTCAAAATGAGTGGCCTCATCTAAAATATATGCATAAAGTTCAAAACATATAAGGAATGAATATCTATCATAAGATAAACACAGGTACCAACAAAAGTTCTAGCTTTTTGTTGGCTGCCTGGGAAATCTGGAAGCATCAGAATGATTGTGTGTTCGAAGGGCAACGGCCTGGTGTTCATACTGTTTTGCAGGTTGTGGCCAATGAATGTACCCTTTGGTGTGCTGCGGGTGCCTCTGCTCTTCAGGAGCTCCTCACTCGCCAACCTGCTCTTAGGGTATAATTTGGGTCGCTGGTAGCTATGTGGCCTGTGTAGGGTGTGTGTTTCTGTAAAGTGGCTGTTTTGGGGGGCTGTTGATGGGCATGCGCATTTCTGGTCTTCTTTATAACCGGTGCTGACTCTTCAGTCGCTCCGTTTCTGTTTGTCTCATTTCTTAATGAATTGACTCGCAGATCTTCTGCGACGTTCTAAAACAAAAGTCCTAGCTTGTTGAGGACTAAGTAGGATGCCTATCAGAATGAAACAAACATCATTATGTTTACAGCAGTAAGCCATAGTCTCAGGTAGTCTAATCAGTACAAGAAAGGAAATGTTGCAGTTTAATCTCTACAAAATTATAAAATCGCTAAATGCATCATGATAATTTATTCCACGCCCCACCCACCTAGAAATGCACAGCAGATGAAATTTTATACAATATAAGTAAAATCAACAATCAAGACAGATACACAAAGTTATATCAGCACTTACCTCCCACTACTTGAATGTTGCCTTTGCTTCTGCCAAGGAAGACCATAATCGGGTGCGATATGAGTGCAATAGACCTAACAGGAGAGAAACTACTTCAGGTGATAGGATATGACTAAGCACAAAACAAAGCAAAGTCTTGCTCAACAGAACAGATCTTTGAGCAAAGTAGAGCACTGTGCTTGACATAATATACTGAAAAGGAAGTTGCAATACAAATATGACAAAGCGGTACATACTACATAGTGCACACATAAATATATCTTGATGAAATATAGGCTAACTATAATATGGAGAAGTAAGAAATATAAGCATCATCAATAGCCAGGGACATGTATTCTTGAAGCCTACCTTGATGACAACATTAAGGAATTTGTCCTCTTTAAGATCATCAAACTCAGCAACCTGATGTAACCCCATAGTTAGCATAAGAGAAGGCTTGTAAGAATTTGGTGCAACATCTAATCAATCATACATGTGGATTGTAGTGAAAAGGAAGAAGAAAAGCACATGGATGAAGATGGTTGTGTTTATTACCATTCACAGGTACATGGGCACAAGCATAAGATGATGAGACAATATGAAACCATTATAAGGTATTCATTTAGACTGAAGAGGATGGTTTATAACCGAGGCGGTGAACTTACAAAAAGAAAGTGCAAACTGACCCAAATCCAAAATGGCTAAGCGCAATTAATAGTTTGAATAGACGAAACCTCACCCACAGCATGCAATCCAAACAGACCAGAAACGACAATGTATAGTAACCCAATCCAAAGCATCCAGACAAACAACTGTAAGAAATTAAGCATGCTGACATGGAAACAGCAATGGAGTGGAGCCGAACCCAACATCAAATAAATGCCCATCCTCACCCCCTCTCATGTATTTGCCATGGATGAGTGGATACAGAGGCTGGGACATGCTCAACTCCATCACCTAAAAAAGCTAATTGGCACCCTCATTCAATTTGGAACTGCAGATGTACTCAATTCTCTAGCATGCCCTATGCATCCTATAAAGTGTAAACGAAACAGAGAAAAATCGATGCGCCTCGGACCTGCGGCTCCTTGAAATCGACGGAAAGCCCCCTGTACTGCGCGAGGACGACGGCTGCGACCCGCCAGCGCCGACGCCGCCACCGCCTCCGATGTCGGGCCGTTTCTTCGACACCCCTTCCACCTGCGCGCACGGGCACCCCACCGCCACCGCCACAACAGAAAAGTTTCAGTCCGCACTGCAGAAATATAAGTAAGCTTTGGACCAATGAGGCTTCAATTTTAAGATTTCAACCTCTCTCCTCAGGGAACTTTTTGCAGCATCCGTACTGTTAACAAGGAGCCAAATTAAATAAAGTAACAAGCTGAATCAGATAAGATGATATCAAATTTAGAAGGATTAGTGATACCACGATAGGATAGGTGCATAGGGTACAACATATGCTGCTAATCTTGGGTCAGACTAATATTCATTAGCCTTCGGATGATCGGCTAAAAAACAGAAAAGTAGAAAATGACATCACATAGTTCAACGAACCAGTATATTCTTTTGCGTGAGAAAAAAAAATCCAAGCATTACCAGGCCAAGGGCATGTGTATGCTAGAATGTGCATGCTATCACCCCATCTGCAGAAAAATGGACTAATCCTATATTGGAGAAGCCACCTAAGAGCAACTCCAACAGCTTATTTATAATCCTAGCTAAATTTAGAGTTTAGATGGTTGTGTAAAAGATAGACAAGGACTAAATGGATGGGTGTATCCAACAACAACTCTAAATATAGATAATCATTGGTACAAATCTCAACAACCAACGAACTGCTAGCCTCTAGACGTTGCTCTCGCGGTGCTATCCGGCCACCGCCATCGCAGGCCAGTCCGGCCACCGCCATAGCAGTCAAGGCCAGCCGCCACAACAATTGAAAAATATTTCTGTTACTATGACTAATAAAACAGAGAAATTATGGTGTGAAGAAATAACAATCTGTGGCCTAAAAAGAATTAAATACAAAAGAAAGCATACTTCTAAATTGTAGAAACTTGACAACAAAGACAAAGGATTCACTATAGCAGCACCTTACAATGCCACCCCGATTGAAAAATATTTCTGTTTGCTAGAGTGGTAACCATCTCATTAGAAAACAAGATTGTGGTCCAAAAATAGTAACAATAATTCTAGCAATTGAGGTAGGTGGGGCAAGTATCTGGTTTGAACTTCGTTTTGGCACTGGAAGAGATCTCCGTGTGACACTTCTTGTTTTCATGTTTTATTAGCTAATGTTTTAACGTTTGCTGAATAGTAGCAGCTTTGACTGTCAATGTAGTAAATATTTCAATAATTAATAGTACATGACTATTGATCAACTTCTAATGTTCTTGTTAGATTATTGATGTGCACATTGTCTAATTTGAGAAATATAGCTGCCACAATTTGCATGTGTTAATTCAGACCTGCACATAGCGACACTACATATGACTGAAAAATTCCACATTGTCCAGAGTGCCAAGGTTTTCTACTGCTCACAAGAAAATGAGGCATACATTGTATTTTGCTATATTATATTGTACTAATATAACTACACCCTACAAATTACAGAAACGATCTTCTCAAATATCCCATTGATAGTAGCATTCCAAACATCTAAACTGGACACAATGCTTCTATTGAGATGCATATAAGTTTCAGACTAAATGGATTTATTGAACCACCATCTCACCAGTGACCAGTATAGGGCTGCAAACCCTCAAATTGAGGACAATTGAGCCTCGATCCAACACCAGTCTTCCATCTCCCCTATTCGGTACCCTGTCTCCAGATCGTGCCTTCCTAGACGCGTCTGGGAAGCAGGTGTAGCCTCTGCGCCCTCGGTTTCTACAGGAGCAGTTGGAGAATCACACGATGGCCTGAACATGGTGAAGATGGCCACGACGGCAGCGACTACACAGTAGCGGAATATCAAGCGGAATAGCACATGGGAGGGCAGGCGGGCGCGAAATCACGCGGGAGCAGAAGGCTGTGTGAGGGTGGGAGGACGGAGGGGAAGATTGCGAGCCGCACAACCTCGGCAAAGATACCGAGCGAAGGGGAGCTATAACGAGCCGGATGAAGATGCGAGGATAAAGGCTAGTCTGTTGGAACGGGAAATCACCATGATTATCTATCATTTTACTCAGCACAACGTTTTAGCTAAGCTGTTGGAGTTGCTCTAAAGTGATGATCCAGTGGCCACTATATTTTTAGCAGGCGGCATTTTTTTAAAAAAAATGGTCCTATCAATAGAATGACAGATTGGAAGGTGACAATAGAATGACAGATTGGAAGGATACAACTGACTGACAGCTTGGAAGGATACAACTGACTGTTCATGAGGATGAACCAACATGGTCACATATGTATTTCAGTAGAGCAACAGGAGAACCTTGCCCGACAGCCAGTAGCGTGGTCCTATACAACTGACAAGCAGCTCATGTTGTGAGGATGAGGGGATCTCACCAAAATTTCAGAAGTAAATTGGTGACAGGAAGAGAAATCACCCTCCCATCTATATTTCTAGTCACATCAGTTTGCCATAGCTAGCCATGGCCCATGTTCTAAGGACAGTCCTAACATTCAAATACGATTCCAAGAAAATAAAATACTGGATGGATAAAATGGAGAGATGGCAGTGTTTTGCCATGTTGTTCCACGCCTCATTTACAAATCTCTCATTACCGATTTGGGATCCTGCAGGCCTCAAATTCTCTCCTGGCAGGTAGATTCCCGTACTTTGGTATTTTTGTTTGATCGATACATGCCAGCTGTATGCTGGCGCTCTATGACAACCATACAGTGTTTCTGGTATCAACCTGTTAGTGTTTTAGGCAACGACAAAAGCAATGGTGCTAGCGTTCATAAATATTCTCCAGTACATGGCTCTTCTCCAACTCTTAACTCTCTGATCCCAAGCCTAAACCCAACCAATAACGGTTTGCATCCCTATCAACAGTTCGTGAAAAATTTTGGATCCAATGCCCACATGTCATCGGTTCTACTCTTAATGAGACATAGTTTTCGAAAAGGAAACATAACTAACATAAATCAAATTGGTAAGCAAACTCTGCAATGCATAATGGTGTACGAAGTCATGAATTAGAAGGTCTCGACAGTTGGGTTGCAACATTATTTTCTTCAAAATCGACAGCCAGTAAGTAACATCAAAGAATCATGTAGGGTTTCAACAGTTAGCCTAGACATATTTATGTGTGCCCAGATATCAAGTTGATTAAGCAGGATATCAAGAACATAGCAAAGCACTGATCAAGCTTACCTTTCTGCATTGTAGGAAGAAGAACATTTAAGCGCCGGATACCTCTCAGCCGGACCATCTCTTTGCAAAGTGTTCTTTCACCAGAGCAAGAGCTTTCCCTCTGTGAGATATTTCGTTCTTCACTGACTTGGGCATCTCAGCATATCTGCATTACATGATATGCAATTAGTGTGAAGAAAGGATGCGGGAGAAGTAGGAACTGTCAGGAAAATTGCGTTCGATACTCACGTTTGTTCAAAACCATCTGGCTGGAACACAGGATTCCACCCAAAATTGTTAGGGCCTCTAGCAGGCACGATCTTTCCCTGCACAATGAGAACCAGTCTCAAAACATGATATTCCAAAAATAAATATGCTGCAGCATTCATCAAAGTGGTATGGTACAATCAAAATACTTACTCCTACTGTAACCAAGGCAATCATGCGCACAGAATTTGGAACAAGGCTAAACAATCTAACAGAGCTAATGATCAAGCTTACCTTTCTGCTTTATCCCCATCAACTTGGGGTTTTCCGACAGGTAGTCGAGCTCGCCCATCATCATGGTGCGCGAGATCAGCGGCGAGGGGAGGAACCTAAGGTTCGGGAACCTCGGCTTGCACGTCTGAACGACCCCAGCGTTCCCGTGATCCTTCACCAAGAGCGAGCCATTGGTGACGAGCTACATCAGCACGCTCACCGCCCTCAGCTTCGGGCAGGTGCGCACGCGACGCCTTCCTCTCCGAGGATCCTGAAGCTGTCCGTCATCATGTTGTCCGGGCGTATCAGTGACTCTAGGCTCTCGGACTTGGCACAGGTCGAGGGTACGCTCAGCAGAGTATTGATGCACTGGCGCAGGAGCTTACCAATTTGATCTGGCTCAGGGGAGAGAGGGGAGGGAGAAGAGCCTTGGATCTAGCGCGAGAGCGGACTGCAAACAACCAGATTCGATGCCACTGACCTCTCCGTCGATTTGGTGCCTCACATTTTGGATCCTCGAGAGCTAATGACACCTTCAAGCCAGCTGGTCCTCCATGGGATGCGACTGGGCTCCACGTCGCTGGTACCTCCCGTGCCGCCTCTCTCTCTCTCTGCGGCCGTGGATAGAGGGTGAAGGGAAGGAGGGGGACGGAGGCGCTGATATCGTCTGAAGACGGCACCGTGGAGACCCGAGTGGAGGCAGGTGGACGAAGGCGCTGGTTGGCTAGCAGCCTAACACGGCGTTAGGTCGCTCCGCTCCCACCACCTTCGACTTTAACGTGCAGCCTCACGGACCCGTCGGCCAGCGTCTCCGGCCTCGGTTGTGGCCCGCGCGCTATGGACGGCGGAGCGGTGGGTGGGGAGGCGGGGCAGCGGCCGTTTCGGAGGGAGGAGCGAGAGGTAGGGTCGCTTGTACAGAGTGGATGAGGGGGCGAGTAGGAAACACACGCGGGCGTGGGGCGTGGACAGTGGAGTCAGGGACGGTTCAGATTCACGAGAGGCAGGACAGGGAAATGGACGGATCAGATTCACTGGAGGCAGAACGATGGGAGGCAGGCTACCCTTAGAGCCTTAATAAGTAGTATAGATAAGGGTACTGTTGTCTTTGTAAATAATCTACATTTGTATAATCTAAAGTACCAAACAACTACATATAGATTATAATATATCTAGATTATAATCTGGATTGTATAATTTAGATTATAATCTAGATTATATAATCTATAAGCTAAAACAAACAGGCCTTTAGACAGCAATATCCCCTAAATTTCGTCCCCTAAAGGAATATTCCATGTACTTTACAGCATCCCCTAAAAGATTTCATCATCTATATTTTTTTCATCTCCAACAACATTCCCTAAATTTCATCCTCTATATCTACAGTGTTAACAGATTTCATAAACTACCATATTTATTCTCTCTTGCATATAATTTGAATACATGACTTATGAAACTAATGCAAAAATGATGTAATTAGCAATTTCACTTTGATAATTTTGGGGGCATAATCAATCTGGTCGCACTGCATGACTATAATGTTGGGTACGCAACATTGGGCTTAGCAACAATTAAACGCATGGTGGAGCAACGCTGTGTCACTTTGGATTCGGTGGCGCCAAGTGAATAAAAAACGACGACGAAGACGGATTTGCCTGCGATTCCTTTTCTCGTCTCCAAGCTTCCACCGGCGGCGAGTGGTCCGCCACCGAACCCGCCCAACCTCGAGAGACCCTGGATCTCTGCGCTTCCTTTTCTCGTCTCTAAGCTTCCACCGGCGGCGAGTGGTCTGCCGCCGAACCCGCCCAACCTCGAGACCCTGGATCCCAGCTTCGCAGAGGTGTCCGAGTACATCCGCCAGGATCCTACCGGCGTCGTTGACGACAGCTTTGCTACAGGAAGAGGGCGCGAGAGGAAGCTTCCGTCTTCACGCGCAGGAGGGGGAGAGACAGTGTATAGCGGGCGTCTGAGATCCGCCATATTTACAGTCTCTGATGACGCGCTCTAAATTTACCGTACGTTTTGCCGTTCGTTGCTGGGTGGATACAGGAGGTCGCTGACCGCCAGATTTAGCGTACAGAACCATTTAACGGCTCTTGTTGGAGACAGTCTTATACCGTCCTGCCTCCATTTATACGGTATCCAAACAGACGGATGATTTTAGATCAAGCAAGTGCCGGGTAGAGCTGAGGTAAGGGTAAGTAGCGCGAGAAGCATCTCGATCCATGGGCTCTCTGATCTGCTCGAACAAACTGTCCGTGCAACCGCAATTATTCATTCGTTTGTTTGGAAGAATACTTGCCTTCTTTTTTTTTCCCTGCTGATTCCCACCATCTCTTTGTCAAGTCTTTGTTGCTCCGCAAAAGAGATTAGATGCTGCATGCACTATGCTGGGCGTGGAGGCTCAGTGAACGCGAAGCTTTTCTTCCCTTTGACGATGACGAGGCGCGTTGCATTGAGTGCTAGTATTATATCGTAGAAGGCGGTTCAGGCAGATACTCATCCAGAAGCCAGCTGTGGAGAGCGGACACGAGAACACAACAGCAAGTGTTGCCCCCCACCCGGCCGTAATGGTCGTCGTCTCGGCGACTGCAAATCCTTTTTCCCTCGGTGTGGTGGTGGTAGTAGTAGTATGGGGCCTGAACTGGGAAACCATGACGGAACTTTCCATCCGGGCTGATTCGCAGCCCACTTCCGTCTGTCCCCTTGGGGAGCTCGATCTCCTCCATTCCAATCTCATGCCACCTCGACGATTCTTCAGAGGCACCCGTACCATCAGAAAGGCCTTTTACCAAACCCCCTAATCTGCCTCCCCATCATCATCCCACTAGCAAGCAGCACATCAGTCCAGCACTCTCTCCTGTCCAAGCCACACAGGTCACTCATGTGGAGTTCCCTTTTCGAGACACGGTTAATTTCTTGCAACGCCGATGCATGCTCTTCTTAAGTTTATCTGGCGCAATGTGATGTGATCAAGATCCAAGAACGGCTTCCAAGCTCCAAGCCCGAGCGAGCATTTTTACGCTTTGGTCTGCCCCGGTGACGTGCTGTGCCCGGCTGGCAGTGGCATGGGGTGGCGGATCCCCTCACACTCTTCCGTCCCCAAAGTTCTCGTGACCCAAAGATGATCCAGGAACTTTCACAGGCAGCAGCCGCGGCCGCGCCACTAGGCAAGGCTGGCTTGGCTCTACGCTTTGCGCCCCCCCCCCCCCCCCCCCCTCTCTCTCTCTCTCTGATCTCTTTTGCTTTAATCCTCTTTGACAGGAGAGACCAGACGAGTGAAAAGTCCGAAGCGATGGCCGGCCGGTGACGACGTGCGTCTGGCTTGGCTAAATGGCTAGGGAAACACACCATCTCGCCACCTCTCTCTCTCCGGACGCAACGGAGATACAAGCCACGCAACGCAAGCCAGGTGCGGGGAACTCTCTGTGCAGTGCATAAAAGCTGCAGCGATTTTGGTGCCCGTCGGCCTCATGTTTAAACTAGGTTATCCAGAAGGGTCAAATTAGCAGCTGGTGGCGCATGAGAATTGATAACGAGAGGATGTTTCGAGCGCAACGCTACGCCGTGGCATCTGTTCTTCTCGGGCGGGAGATGTGCGTCTGTATATCCGTGGCATCTGGTGTTGTCACATACTAACACTGTCTCCAGCCACGTCTTCTATATCCATCTTTTATATTATATTTTGTAGTCTACTCTAAAATTTTTATTCTCTATATCTCCTTTCTCTCCAACCAGGGGCAGACCCAGGCCTATGGCCGCCTGGGCCACGGCCCGGGCGTAGGCCCAATTTTTTTTAGAAGAGCCGGTCAGCCGGCACAGCCCGACAGCCGCACACGCACAGCCCAGAGCGTGAAGCCGTGAACCCTAGGCACACCGCCTCTGCATCTGCTGCCGTGCTGCCACGGTGGTGCCGCTGCCGTCGCGCTCGCCCAGTCCACCGCGCCCCTTCCCGTCGCCCGTGCAGACGCCCACTCTCCCAGCCCAGTCCGCCGCATCGGCCCAATTTTTTTAGAAGAGCCGGTCAGCCGGCACAGCGCGACAGCTGCACACGCACAGCCCAGAGCGTGAAGCCGTGAACCCTAGGCGCGCCGTCTCTGCATCTGCTGTCGCGCTGCCGCAGCGGTGCCGCTGCCGTCGCGCTCGCCCAGTCTGCCGCGCCCCGTCCCGTCACCCGCGCAGACGCCCACTTGCCCAGCCCAGTCCGCTGCGCCGGCGCCGCCCTGGCGACTGGGCGCCCCGTCGAGCTCATCTGTCATCTTCCCTTGCGTCGTCCGTTGAAAACTTGAAATAGTAGGTAAGGTAGTAACAAGTGTTTAATCCCTTTTAACTTTTAAGGCTTCAATTAGATATCATCTTTAGCATCTATGACAACGTTGTTTCGCCATACAATTTTTTTATATGCTACTATTAGAGTTTATGGTCGCTTCGGCCCGGACCTTGGCTAATTTCTAGGTCCGCCACTGTCTCCAACAAAGTCCTCTAAATCATATTCTCTATACTTAAATACCTATATTAAAGATATTTTTATTTTTATTTTTTTTACATACGTATTTGTCATACTCAAATATAAGGCTTGTTCGCTGCTGCTTGTCTCTATAAATTACAACACCAACATATACGACGGTAAGACAATTCGGGCGTACATTGACATCCGGGTTTGTGACAAGATTGTGCATGTCCTAGTGGCTAGTGGACCACTACTATTCTACTATACCCGCCTAAATCGTCGGACGAATACGAATGTCATGTCCGTATCATACGCGACGCGAGCAGTGATCCCGTCCTTCGTGCACCCAAATTATAAATGCTCATCGGCGATTAATTATCATTAAGCGCACAGACCCAGTCACAACGAAATTGGCTAGTCAACTCGCCATGCAAGGATAAAGGGAAAATATCCTATGCGTACCATATTCATACGCTGATCATGTCCTTTCACACCAAGATGCCGACGTGTGCTGATTTCTTTTCTGAACGGAAGCCGAAAGGAGGTGAGGTGGTGCAGGTCTCTTGGTGTCCTGGCCCCGTCCCGTCATTTTTTTAGCGCCCCATATACGAACGAACAGCGGTTGACCCTAGCGACCAGTGCGATTTCCATATGTCCATGGTGAGGATGAGGCCACTCAGGCCAGCTCGGAACGGTTCTACCATTGACCACGTAGCGTAGTCACCTCCGGATGCTACTCTGCAATTTCTTCCGCGACACAACAACGTCCCTGACGTGAGTGCCAGCCATAGCCATCCATGGAGAGATTCTGTGCACTAGAAGACGACCCTGTGTGGTTTCATTTCAAGTCGCGCAAATGCACTACGTGGCTGACCGATTTCCATGTTTATGCAAAATAAGTAGGGATGAAAACGGTCAGAGAAACAGTATTTATTTGGTAATCAGTTTTTTCTTTGATTGCGAATAAATAGGATATAGAATATACAATACAAATTTGTATTCTTGTTTTTAACATCCAGCTTGTTAAGATTCATAAAAGGTAAACCTTAAATTCATATTATATTTTCTTAAATAATAGATATAAACTTCGGTATGGATTCGGAAACAGATTCGGTAATTTTTTCAACTTTTTTGTGTTGTAGAGAGCAAATAATACATAAAACAACTTATATAATATTTTATTTATATTTGTACTAATATGCTTGATAACATAAGAAAAAAATCAACATCAAATTTTATACATATCTATTTTAAAATATTAAATTTATTTTAACAGTTCGGATTACTACTTTCATCCAAAAATAAGGCAAAACTATGTATAAGTGCGCATTTAAATCTTAGTCGTTGGCTCTACATTTACAATCACCTAACCAATATAAATACATATTCTGTGTGTTACAAAAATGAAAATGAATTCATATGACGTAGAGAAACGGGGTAGCGATCCACGGGCATGCGATGCGACTAGTAGTAATTCTTAATTCAACGGTCAGTCAGCGGCGCAGACGCGGTCAAGCGCGCGCGCACCACACAGAAAACATTGCCGAGGTTGTTTCGCTCTCCCGAAGGCTCTCGCCATCGCTCGATCGCCCGGTTTTGGAAGGATCCTGGGCATTTCGGTGCCCAGCCCAGAGACCAGAGACTCCCGACTACACAATTGAAAGCTACTAGAACACGCAGCTACTCCCAGTCTACCAGACAGTAGTAAACGCAGCAGGTCTTGTTCCAACTTGTGGCCGCCGGGGCGCAGTTACTGAAACTGCGTGCATCGTCGTCACCCTCGTCAGAAAACCAAACGAAACGTACGAGCAGCCAGCCGGCGGGCCAGAACAGGGGGAAACGGATAGTAGTACGAAACAAAACCCGGCAAGAACTTGCCAGCTATGCCCACGAGGGAAGCGCCGCATCCGTCCGTCCCCGCGCACATGCCGCGGTCCACGCCACCCGCACTGTTGCCGCCGAGGACCAGCCAGCCAGCCAGCCAGCCGCGAGCCGGCGCCGCGACCACGGACGGCATCGGCATCCCCTGCCTGGAGTAGTGGAGTCCCCCTCTCTGGCTCCGTCACCCGGGCGGGGCCCTCCGCCAGCCGCCAGCGCGGGCCGACGCGCCCAATCATCCCATCCATCCCCACCCCCACGCAGTAAACAAAACACACCCCGTGCCGTGTCTCGGGCAACGTCCCAACTCCCAAGGCGAGCGAGAGCCAGCCCACCTTTTTTACGCCCGCTCTGTTTGCGTTGCGTGCTCCCCTCCTTCCTTCCCTGCCTACTGCTAGTCTGCTACGCAGCCACTACTCGCCTTGCCAGTTGCGTCGCTGCTCGTCCCAGCCCCAGTCCCATACCCCAACCCAACCATCTCCTCTGTCTCCGCCTCGTCGCTTCCGCCCACTCTTCCTCGCCGCTGCCTCACCCTCACGGCCCCATTGCTCCGATCGCGAGCGCTTGCGATCCGACCGGGGGTGCGCGGCGCGGCGCACCGAATGGTGTGATCGACCCCGTTGGAAATTGGGAGCGAGGCCATGCCGCGGGCTCCGGAGCGCCGCCGCGGCGCCGGGCCGCCCCTGCTGCTGGCGCTGCTCGTCGCATTGGCGGCCGCGCCGAGGCTCGTGCGCGCGGTCACCGACGCTGCCGACGGTACGCTCGTGCTTCCCCTCCCCGCCTCGCCAACCCCGTCTCGTCTGCGCTGCTCTGCTCGCAGCGAGCTGGTTCCGTGGACCGCTTCGCCACCGCTCGATCGCGCGCTGGTTTGGTCTGGGGTTTTGTTTTGTCTGCGCAGGTGGGTTGCTCCGGTCTTGTCGGTGGTACTGTACTGTACTGCGGAGCGAAGCACCCCAAGCAGGGCGCGGAGATCGGATTGATTCTGTGCGGCGCTGACGTGCTCTGGCGCAGCTGCCAGCTGGGGAGCTGCGCCTCGCGTTGCTCTCGCGCTCTTGCTTTCTCGCCTGCCCGGTGCCCGCCCACCTGTAGTTAAGGATATGTGCGGTGCGGTGCGGTGAAATTATGTCGGTGCCGGCGCTGCTGTGTGGTGTGTGGGTGGCAAGTCACAAGTGGGGAATGATAAGGGCCTCTGCTTTTTATGGATTATTACAAGCTCCGTTTCGGCTCCGTGAGAGCGAACCCGACATCCGAGCTCGCTCGCCCGCCCGGCGGCTAAGTTGTTGTCATCAAACCTGCAACCTCGCGTCTGCCTGCTACTGCAGCTGCAGGGCGGCTGTAATTTGGATCGCCTTGGTGTTTTCAGCTGGTTTGTGCCACGCGGGGCCGTCGCTTTCGGCTGGGATAACGAAAGCAACCTTTGAGGCGTTATCGAAACGAGCTGTCTGTCTTGTGCTCCTGTCTTATCTCTTATGACAGCAATGGCAGACGCGGATGGGCTGCTCGCGTGCTGGATCCGTGGATATTGATAACATGCAGATGGAGGGGAAAATGATGGTTTGCTAATTACGTTAGGCGTACTGGTAGCAGGATGGTTTGTTAATTACACTAGCAGTACAGCACGGGAGCTTTAACCGTACTGCTTGTGTTAATTGTCACATTACGGTACTGCAGATTGTGCATGTAGTGAGGGCCCTACCCATGCTGGGATCCTAGGATGGTAGTCTAATTGACAATAATGTTCATTAGTGTGTAGTTGGTTCATTAGTCAATTATTAAGTATTGACATGGGATCATGTTCCTAAATTATTGAATTTAGATATTCTTTGCAAGCGCAAAATCTTCTTTTATACTCTGTTTCAGGTCAGGTGTTGTGCAAGTGCAATGCAGGCAGTGTCGTTTTTTTTCCCTAAGGGTTACTCAATGCTGATTGTTTCTTCACGCTTCTTTTATCATCTGTAGTCTCTGCCATAAACGGACTGTACATTTCACTGGGATCACCACTTCTTCCTGGATGGACTGGAAATGGTGGAGACCCGTGCGGTGAGAGCTGGCAGGGTGTTGTGTGTACCGGCTCTTCCATAACTGGAATGTATGTCAGGTTCTTCATCGCATTTCCTGTTATCTATTGTATTTGTTTTACTTTTCACCGTTATCAACTCACTGTTTTTAGAACCATGAATGCTGCAAACTTGGGAGGACAGTTGGGAAGTTTAGGAAACTTCACTGCCATCACCAGCTTGTAAGGATGTTTAAACTAAATCTGTTACTCATTATTCAAGGTTTTTCATTATATCCTTGTGCCATGATCAACACTGTGTTGAATATTTTCTACTGGTTGGGTTTGTGTTTATGACCTTTTTCGTAGACCGATTGAGTGTCTGACCAATAACTTTATTTTGTCTATAGAGAGCTTAACAACAATAATATTGGTGGAACCATACCGGAGGACTTACCTGTTACATTGCAGAGTCTGTATGTTCATCTATCATTTCTGCAGACTCTTTTAGCCTTTGAGACCATTAATTTCATGGAATGATCTTTGCTTTCTCTTGCTACAGTTTCCTCTCTGCTAATCAACTTACTGGAAGCATCCCAAGTTCACTGTCAAAACTCGAAAACTTAACAGCCATGTAATCCCCCTTCTCTCTCTTATATGCAAGATCGTATTAATGCTAGTTTTGTATGTAAACCACATACTGTGTGATCCTTGTTTTCCCAGGTCAGTCAACGGCAACCATCTAAATGGAGACCTACCAGACACTTTTGATTCACTCAATAGACTTGTAAATTTGTAAGACGCATCCTATTTCCTACATTCACTCATTGGACTTGTAAATTTGTAAGATATGTGTGCAGATGTGGGTCAATATGATGTCTTCACCGACTGACCATACCATCTGTACTTGCTTTACAGGGATATTTCTTCGAACAACTTGACTGGTGTGTTACCATCTTCAATGAAAAACCTGGCATCTTTGACTTCATTGTAAGTTTTCCTCTTTTGTGGCCTTTGTTTTGTTATTTTCCTATCATTTGTTTTCCCAGACTTATTTCCTTCTTTTCCACCTCTTCTATGATAGGCACATGCAAGATAATCAACTGTCTGGGACCCTTAACGTTTTGCAGGATCTCCCACTGAAAGACTTGTAATACCTCGACCTGATAGCTCTTGTCCCATAGTTGTTCTGTTACATTTGTATTGATAATTGAAGGCATGCCATTTATCATTATCTTGTCATTTAGATAAGTTAGCCTATATGTCGAGTTTTACCTAACGACGTATATGGTATTGCAATACGATGTGGCATCAATCTCCATCTCTGATTTCGAAAAAATGTAACATTTCATGTTGGCTCCAGCCACTACATGTTTGACTTGAACAATAGTTCAGCAGATCATGATTGGCCGATGGCTAACACTCCACAAGCTTGTGCTCGGTTCCTAAAGGAGTTAAAAAATTTAACAAACTATCTCTTGCTGCCTTCTTGTAGCATGTTGCACTTGCACTTCTCTCATGTGCCACTCACTAAGATCTGGAAGCAATGATATCTCTATAGGGTTTTCTTCTTTGGAGAAAGTAACACATGCTTCATTTACCATGGTCTTGCAAATGAGAACTTAATCAGCACTAAGGAAGTGTTAAGCAGTTCACGTCAAGCTCTGCATTCGTGCAATACAGTTGCTCTATTCTTGTACTTGAACTGAATTACTGAAACCAAATATATCTCTAACCTCATATATTTAAAATATTACTTTGATCATTAAATGTTTGCATTTTTTAATATGCTTTCCTGACTTCGAACAGGAACATAGAGAATAATCTTTTTTCTGGACCGGTGCCTGCGAGTTTGCTTAACATACCGAACTTCAAGTGAGATACCTTCTTTCTTTCATGTTTACCTTAATCAGCTTCATTAAACCTCCACGCTGTTATCTGTAGTAATGCTATTTCATCTATTAGGCAAATATTTAATTGTTACTTAGATAAGTTATGTAATATATATGACTTGTTAAGCGACTAATAGTATATCATCACAGAAAGGACGGGAATCCATTCAATACCAGCATCGTCCCATCTGCATCTCCGCCTTCAACAGGACCAGCTCCAACACCAGCAGCATCAAAACCAGCTCCAACACCAGCACCCACCACTTCAAATTCAACGCCCCCAGCACCAGCACCCTCATTTCCTTCAAGATCTCCTCCCCCGCCTAAAACAACCTCAAACTCTTCTGAAGGATCAACTACCCGAGACAGCACTTCATCATCTAAGAAACACAGTACATCAACCCTCAAGATTGTTGGCTTTGTTCTTGCCGGAGTAGTGCTGTTTATTATCATAGTCCTCCTAGTATTATTTTGTCTATCCAAGTATGAAGAGAGACGGTCGAGATATGATTATAATAGAAGTCAGCAGGCAAGGGTGCATCATAGGGTTGAACCGCAAATCAAGCCACCTCCAGTGCAACAAAGCAATGATCTTAAAAAAGGTAAACCTTTCATCCCAGTATTATATAGCTTTGTGTTTATTTTTGGTTTTCCTGTAATTGGTTTATTTGATAGGTTCAGGTGAGGCACTTGATAGAAGGGGCCATGAACTAAGTTCATCAGCGGCAGGTATAAAGTCTTTATGACAAAGTGCATCTAAGTTATATTCACTAACTACAAATGTCTGAAAGTTTGCGTGCTATTGTTTACAGCTCTTGCAAAGAAATCTCCTGAAAACCAAAAGGAGCATGTAATTAATTTTGATCGAACAGATTCAGATCTGTTTCCTGTTTCTCTACCACCACCACCACCTCCACCTCCATTACCCCCAATTGAAAGAGTTATTGCAAATCCCATTGTTCCACCAGAAAAGCGATATAGTCCTCCACCAAAGACAAGTAGCTCAACTTCTGCCACATCATTCTCTATTGCATCTCTTCAGCAATATACAAATAGTTTCAGAGAGGAGAATGTGATAAGAGAAAGTAGATTAGGAAAGGTTTACCTAGCAGAGCTTCCTGATGGCAAGGTACGAACTAAGTATTACCTGTCTTGGTGAAAGAGCAGTCATTATGCTCAACATTCAGTTCAAGTATCAAGCTAGCATTCTTGTATTTTGTGCAGTTATTGGAGGTTTTGAAGATTGACAATGCTAATGGAAGAATATCAGTAGATGACTTCCTAGAAGAGGTTGAATGTATCTTAGATATCAAGCATCCTAACATTCTTGAGTTAGTCGGATACTGTGCTGAATATGGGCAGAGGTTACTTGTGTACAATCACTTTAGCAGAACGACACTAGATGACACACTTCATGATGGAGAGGATACTGAAAGTGCACTGTCATGGAATGCCCGCCTCCAGGTTGCTCTTGGTTCTGGAAAAGCCTTGGAGTAAGTGAAATTATTATTCTATTAATTAGTATAATAATCCACGTATGATGTTCTTTAAAGAGATGAGCTTTCTGACAATTTATTTTCACATTATATTTTTCGTAAAGGTATCTCCATGCTAGCTTCCAACCTCCAATTGTGCACCAGAATTTTGAACCAGCTAATGTGCTCCTTGACAAAAAGTTCTCAGTGTGTGTTGCTGAATGTGGACTGGCAGAATTGATTCCACCAAGTTCAGTCACTCAGGTAAGCTATAATATTGTGTTTCATGTTTCTAGAACGACTAAAATGGGGATAATGCAATCATGGTTCTATTTAGTATTTACATCTTTTCGCCATGTCCAGTCTGTTTGAATTGCTCACATTACTATGGTTGAAATATCTCAAGCTTTGAATATCATCGTGAATCCTTGATTCATAGGTGTTAATGATCAACACTTTTATGAGGCGTAACATTTACTTGTTCACTGTAGGATAGTTTCTGTTGACAAGCCAGGGATTTCCCATGTTGTAAATTGTAATCAACTTAACTACTGCAATTGCCTATTGCCACATTTCTATCTTCTCAATGTTTTTCAATAAGTACATTTAATCCTTTAGCTATTCTGTTGTTCATAGCAAGCTAATATGCTTTACTGATGGTGGGTGCAAAGGCCCTGTGGAATCTCCAGTGCTAGGTCTAGTGGCTGTGAGTGCAGTAGATCTTAATCAAAAGACTAACCCCATTGTAGATTTGGCATGTAATTAAATCGCTTTCTATTAATGCAATGACACACAATGTTTTTGAGTGTTCGAGGACAAAATATTTGAAAGGCCTGGAACAGAGTAACTGAATGTTGATGGAAAAAATCATGTAATATATGCAACTAAGGTCTGTACAACGGGGATGATGGAATGGTGATAATAAATCCACTACTCCAGCAACTCCTTGTAGTTCAGTTGAGTAACTATGTCCTCACTGACATAGTTCTATGTCAGCTTGTGACTCATCTTGTTACAAAATGCTACATAGCTTGTGACTCAGACTTGGTTAAAAAAAATCTCCTCGCTGTGTCGCATCCGCTCTCTGGTTACGATGTCCTGTGCATCACCCTCCGGTTGGGCCATTGCAGAGTGGAAAGTTGACGCCAGCCCGCTAGTGATGGGGGTACATTGTTTGGGGATTTTCTCGGTCGAGATCATTGTTTCGGTCTCTTCTTAATATAGTACCGGGAGGCCGGTCTTTCCCTCCCCGACCGATTTGTGGTCGGGTCAAGTACCTAGATTGTTTTTTAGCTTTAAATGTGTGAGTTATCTTGGGGATTCCTGTGTTGCAGGTTTCTCCCTTCTTGTAGGATGTGACGTTCTCTTCTCTCTAATATATTATGATGCGCAACTCTTCTACGCGTTTCGAGCGTTTTATATTTATTGATGGTATATTTTTAAAGAAATAAATGGTCAGAATTCTGCTCTAAAGACCGTGCCAAAAAAGTATGTCTTATTTTATGGGATGGAAGGAGTATGTTGATTATCTTATCGACTCAAGGTCGATGCTTATGCTGTCCTAGTCTCATCACAAATGATGGCTTCGTTTGTTTCATGTTGCTAGGTGTGACAAAATGCATCTTCTTGCGTTGAAGGGCAGAAATTGCAAGCTGACCCACAGCTGTTGTTTATTCATTGCAGCTGTCAGGTCGGATGCGTGCATTACTGAACTACGAAGCACCTGAGTTGCAGGATTCTGGGGTCGTTTCAGAAAGGGGTGATGTATACAGCTTTGGTGTAGTGATGCTGGAACTTCTTACTGGGCGTAAACCATATGATAGGTAAGGGGTTACTGAAAACAAAAAAAAGGCTAAGGTTGACCAGTAGTAAGATTCCCTAGTCGTTTCAGATAACTTTTGTTCATTACAAAGGAAGTTAAAAAATGACTTTCTGGTTGACATACCGGTTCTATGTGAAAATACGCAGTTCACGCCCGCGTCATGAGCAACATCTTGTTAGATGGGCCAGTTCTCAGCTTCATGACATTGAATCCCTGTCCAAGATGGTGGACCCATCTATACGTGGACAATGTTCTGAGAAAGCATTGTCACGTTTCGCTGACATAATCAGCCGCTGTATCCAGGTAATTCAATTTTGCCTGGTTCTTCGTCCTTTCATTGTAGTCTGCAATATCTAAGCGGCATTCCCCTCCCCCGCCCCCCCCCCCCCCCCCCCCCCCCCCCCAATCTGATTATTTGCACAGAGCGTTTAGGATAAAGAGACCTTGTGTCTGAACTGAACTGACCTGAATCTTTCGTAATGCAGCAGCAGCCAGAATTCAGGCCACCAATGTCTGAAATTGTACAAGACCTAGCTAGACTTGTAAATGCTACCGGTGAGGAATCAGAGTAACCCCCCAAAAAAAAAGACATGGAAGGCATACAATACAAACCTCGCGACCAAGTTACGTGTTGTACAATTTTTTTGGGAAGATAATTGTCTTGCCACAGTCTGGGGAGAATAATGTGAAAGATGTATTTTCCTCAGAGAGCATTGCACACTAATGTCAGATTGGAATTTCATTTAGACCTGGCTGGGGAGTGGAGGTGCAGTCATCTGTGCACCTGATTGTTGATCAAATCCATGTAATATTTTTGCAGACATGATATTATATATAGCGACAGTGGCGGAGCCTCCGCCAAGGCCCGGCCTGATAGGGCACGTGTCCAGGCTTCGGCCGAGGAACACTTGGGTGGGCTCTCGATCGGCCTAGCACACGGATGTTTGGATGGGTCAGGCAGCGATGTCGATTTCAGGCCGGCTCCGCCACTGTATAGCGAGGTGTATATATAGCAAGACCCCGGGTTCTTGTAATAATAGTCAGGGATTCGTTAATTTGGTTACTCTAAAGCTAGTCATTTACTTGTTCGCCCGTTTATCATGTTGTTGGATGGTATCTACTCTCAGCAGTCGAAGAAAAAAAACTGCTCAGAGTGCTTGTAGGGAATAGAGATTTGGTTGCTGCTGCTCTAAAGCTCAACGGGGCATTCTCCTTCCGGTTCTTTCCTGCCGAAACTTGAAAAACGTTTATCTGTGGGTCTATTCCGCAACACTGAACGGAAAAACATGCAGTGCGAATTCTGTCAATAGTGCACAGTGCGTATGAAGATATATAAAACTATGCATCGCGAGTGACTCATGGAGACGTTTGGTTTTTCCAGCTCCACCAGAAAAGGTCGTGGCTAGCTGCTCCAGGTCTCCTTCGCCCCATGTGTTCTTGCTGACACGATCAGGTACGCATCGTGAGTCGTGACCGTTTAATTCGAAGAATATTATGGTTCATATATGATCACGTCGTGAAGGAGACCGTAGAGGACGTTGGTTGCGTCTGAGACTTGGGTCTTTGGTTGGTATGGGGGCCACTTCTGCTTCCCGGTCTGTCTCGATTCTTTCACGGCATCATGTGGTGGAGGTTGAGGTTGACGTTGGTCTCGAGTGTCGATTCCTCCTCGCGTCAGTCGTCGGTTTATCATGTGTGTGTTTTTCACCTTGCATACAGCCTCTCTGGCCGTGAAAGAAATTCGCACTTGCAGTTTCACGACTTTCTTTACTTGCTTCTACTCTTCCTCTACCTGGGGAAAACAACAAGATTATACTGGGGTATTTTTTTTTTTTTTCGCAAGACTCCCAACTCCAAACCACGCATCCGTTGTTGCCGATTCGGACGGCACATCGGTAGTGGGTAGTTCCGCGGCCTGAACTGGCCCGTTTGGTTTAAGGGACTAAAGTTTACTAGTTTAGTCACTTTTAGTCTCTAAATAAATAAACATGGTGACTTAAGGCCCCGTTTGGTTACCCCAAACTAAAGTTTAGCCCCTGTCCAATCGAATGTTTGAACCTCCGTTTCGGGTATTAAATGTAGTCGGATTATAAAACAAATTTGTCAGCCGAAGATTAAAAGACGAGACGAATCTAGTCCAGTTGGTTGGGTCTATATTTCATACTCCTATTTGAAAGTCAAACGCTTGATGTGACCCGGGCTAAACTTTAGCAGGGGCAACCAAACACCCCCTAAGTGTGATAACTAAACTTTAGTTCTTTAGTCACCAAGGGGTGACTAAAAAGAATTAAAGTAGTATTTTTACCTTATTTGCTCTTTCCATTTTTTTCTTATAGCAAACATCCATTAATTAATAGAGGTAAAACAGTCATTATTCATAGCAATTAATGTTCTTTAGTCCGGTTTAGTCACTGAAACCAAACGGCTTACTTTAGTGACTAAACTTTAGTTACTAAAATTTAATCTAGTGACTAAAAGAACCAAACAGTGTCTAAAGTAAATGGCCACAAAGCAAAGGTTTTTAAAACGGCGACGCCGAATCAGCAAGTCAACGGTGGTAATTGGACGCCCATTCAATCCTTGGACCAGTACATTCACAAGCGTGTCTTCCTTGTGAAGAGTCCACGAGTATCGTCGGAGAGACACACACAGCAGGGGACGTCGACATCATCAAAGCCCACAATCATGAGAGGCGAGCCGCGAACTCCGCCACGACAGCGACGAGTTCGCGTCTGCCCATCCACAAGATGGATGCTTTTGCGGTGCCTGGTGGACACAGAAGAGGCCTGCGAGTGCGAGCTGCGACGTTGGCGCCTAGAGCTGGGGTTGGCGATCGTGCCATGTGTTTGGCACAGGTTGCGCATTTTTTTTTTGTCTGTGAGGCTGGACAGATGCTTAAAGCCTTGAACCATGGCTGGCTGGTGTCTCAACAATGGGTAGGTTCTCTCTCTATTTCACTTGGGCAACCTGTAGCGTCGACACTTGAGCAATGGCCCGGGCACGAGAGATTGAATAAACCGAAGACAGATACTTGGAGCAACAACAGCGTCTCGTGCGCGCTCCTACGTTTCGTTAATGACGCAATTAATCTGGTGATGGAAGAGAACCAAGCGCACCAACCTTTTCCAACGCGGCGACACGTACGTCTCTGGACGCTTCTGATTCTTGCCACGGCCGGACCGCAAGTCCAGCGGCACCGGCCGAAGACGTGGCGCGGTACCCACGAGGCAGGCAGCCATCACGTACGGAGGCGGGAGAAAGTGACAAACCAGCGGTGCAGCGTGACGTCGCGCGGGCATGGCTACCTCACAGAAAACTCGTGGCTCGGCTTGGCCGCTGTCGCCGTCAGTCACTTGTGGGCTCCCCCCGCTCTGTTGTGCCCCGCCCCGCCCCGCTTCTGGAGTCTGGACAAACCGCACGTCCCTGGCATCTCCGGTCGTTTTCCTTCCCTTGGGCCGAATCTGATCCGCCGACGAGGTGCCGCCACGTCGCCCGATCTTCTATAGGGTTCTCGTAACAGTCCGAAAATCTGAAATATCTCTCGTACAAGGCATGTTTACCCCGTTTGGAAGGGCTGTTTCAGCTTCACTCCTCTAAGAAAATAAAAATAGCTTTCTCCTTATTTTCAGCAAGAAAAAACAGTCTAGTTAGTTCTATGATGAGGACTGAGGAGTGAGGTGTCGTTGGAAGCTCCCTTTTCTGTCTCCTTAGGGCTTATTTGTTTCAGCTTATAGATTATATAATCTAGATTATAATCTAAATTATAAAATCTAGATTATAATCTAGATATATTATAATCTACATGTAGTTGTTTGGTAGTTTAGATTATACAAATGTAGATTATTCATAAAGACAACAATACCCTTGTTTGTTTATTTAAGGTGAGAAAATAAGGATGGCATATATTGTAATTTCTATTTACATAACCATGGGTAGTGGGTCTTTTGTCAAAATAATCTCAAATAAGCTACCCTTGAGGAGATTATGAGATTATCATAATCTGGACTTTAGATTATATAATCTGAACCCATAATCTAGTTGTTTGTTTACCTAATAGATTATTTGCGCTAGATTATATAATCTGGAGAGATTATAATCTAAAACAAACAGGGCCTAACTTCTACCGTTTTTTTAGAAGCTCATTCATTTTTTTTTCTAGAAAGAGCCCATCAAAAAGCATCCTCTCCTTTGGTTGAAGGAGCCCTACCAAAAGGGAACTAATCACTAGATAAGTAAAAAGTTAGACCCTGTTTGTTTTGGATTACAATCTCTCCTGATTATATAATCCATCGCAAATAATCCAGCAGCTAAACAAACATCTAGATTATGGGTTCAGATTATATAATTTAAACCCCAGATTATGATAATCTCATAATCTACTCAAGAGTAGCTTATTTAAGATTATTTTTGGTAAAAGACCCACTATCCATAGTTATGTAAGCAAAAATTACAATATATGTCATCCTTCTTTCCTTAACTCAAATAAACAAATAAGAGTATCGTTGTCTTTGTGAATAATCTACATTTGTATAATCTAGACTATCAAATAACTACATATAGACAGTAATCTAGATTATAATTTAGATTATAATACAGATTATACAATCTATAAGCTGAAACAAACATGCCCTTAGTCTAAATTGGTTCTAGTGTATCTAGATAGAAGAGTTAATTTTAATAAAAAAGCTTTTAACTACTCCCTCCGTTTCGTTTTAGATGTCACTGGATAATGCAAAATTGAACTATCCAGCGACAACTAAAAAGAAACAGAGGGAGTAGTTGTTAGCTAACTAGTATGCTAGTTTTAGCTAATTTAGACATTTTTTAAATCGAACCAGTAAACAGTTATAATTTATGCCAACATACCCCCGATTTGGAAAGTTGGAGAGGCGACGAACTCATGAGATTACGAGGCACGTTAAAAGCAAAGCAATCATTCATCAGCAGAGTGCCATTAAGAATGTGATGGCCCAGGATCAGAGAAGGAACCCATCTAATTCGTACACGCAGGGCCGCGAGATCTAGATGTGGCCTGGGTTTCATGCGAGCCGTTACCACCGGCACGTCATCAGTGGGCGGAGAGGACAGCCACGAGTTGGTGCGGACTTTGACCTGCCCGGCCGGTCGCCGGTCGACACGTACATTCATACATACAAGCGTCGTGTCGAGCGCGGCACCGTGTCCGTCGGTCGACCTGGTGGTCGGATATTTTCGGAGGCAAGACAAGACGGTAGCAGCAGCAGCAAGTACCGGTACCACCACCGCTTTGTTTTTACCAGCGAGGGTGAGTCCACGCGCACGCAGTCGGGCAAAGGAAGCCGAAAGGCAGTTCCGCCTTTGGTGCAAGAATAGTATTTGTTTCGAGCACGACGAGGTTTCTGTGGACGAGGGTCACTCTACGTACGTACGATGACGAAGAGGCGCCGACCGCCATGCCAGCGAGCGGTCCATGCCGTGTCCCATGCCGTGCCCCGTATAGGATCCAATCATTTCCTTCTCGGTTAATTATAACCACTTGTGCACAGCACAGGGAGAGCTCTCATGTCCGGACTGCACGGTCGATCGCACACAGCCGCGACTTGCGAGCGTCCGTCCAGCCACCGCTCCTTAAATACGCGCCACGCTTAGCTCTCGGTCTCGCTACGCTTAATCGCTTCGCTTCCGCCAGATCGAGCGGCTCGCTCGTCGTCAAGCGCTGCAGCTGACAGCAGCGTGCGTGGCAGTGGCACGAGAGGGGAGCACGGCAGCTCCTCCATCGAGCCGTCGGTACAGGAGCCAAATCATTTATAGGCGGAAAGGAGGAAGACCCGCCGATGGGTCACCACCGCGGCGGCTGCCGCTGCGAGCTCTGCGGCGCGCCCGCGGCCGTGCACTGCGCGGCGGACGCGGCCTTCCTCTGCGCCGCCTGCGACGCCAAGGTGCACGGCGCCAACTTCCTCGCGTCGCGGCACCGCCGCACGCGCCTCCTCCTCGCCGCGCCGGACGAGTGCGGGTACGAGTCCGGGGCGAGCTCCTGCGTGTCCACGGCGGCCGACTCGGCGCCGCCGCCGCCGCGGCGGACCCGCGGGGGCGGGAGCCCGCGCTCGCGCTCGCGCGGCGAGGCGGTGCTCGAGGCGTGGGCCAGGCGGACGGGCCTGACGGCGGCGGACGCGCGCCGGCGCGCCGCGGCGGCCGCGCGGACGCTCCGGGCCCGCGCCCCCGGCCTCGCCTCCGCGCGCGTGGCGCCGCGCGTCGCCATGGCCGCCGCGCTGTGGCGGGAGGTGGCGGGGCGCGGCGGGACCGGCGGCGGCGGCCACTGCCACGGCGAGGCGCTGCGGCGGCTGGAGGCGTGCGCGCACGTGCCGGCGGGGCTCCTGGTGGCGGTGGCCACGTCCATGGCGCGCGCGCGCGGGCGGGGGGACGAGGCCGACACGGACGCCGCGGCGGAGGGCTGGGACGAGTGCGCGTGGGCCGGACCCAAGTCCAGCCCGCCACGTCCTTGATCTTTTCTCGTGCTCGCTGATGAAATGAAGGACCTTGTTTGTGGACCTTGTTTGTTTTGTGCAAGGCCCAACAAAACTTGTGGTTTTAGAATAGGAGACACAGCATACATAAAGTATTGATTAGACTTGTGAGCTAATGTGGCTCCAAATGCGGTGCCGGGTGGTGCCCACAATGTTCGCTAAACTGCAATTATCCGCATCACTATTACATGATATATATATCTGACATAAATCTAAAGAAGATAAAGCATCTTATACTTCAGCTTTGCTTCGAGGTGTGACATCATGATATCAATTATACGAGAGAGACAGAGGCCCTGTTTGGCACAGCTTATTTTCAGCTTCTTCACAAATTTAAGTTGAAGTCCTGCCAAACAGGCAGCTTCTGCAGCAGCTTATCAGTTCAGCTGCTTCTCAAAATGAACTAAAAGCAGCCAACAAGCAGAAGCTGCTTTTTACCAGCTTATCAGATAAGCTGCTTTTTCAACAAGCAGCAGCTGTCCCAAACAGGGCCAGAGAGAGAGGGTTATAGGCCTAAAACTGTTTTAATAGATTGTTGACAAAACAATATGCACACACATGTAATAGAGTGTTGACAAAACTCTACATCCTATGTGATCTATATGTTTAGATGCAAGTGTTGACAGAGATTATATAGTTAGCGATTGTGTGAAACTTAGAACCTAGAGACTGACCTAGGTCCACAATTTAAGCATGGGTGGCTATCACTCAACAGCCACCGAATGCTAGTGGGAGCAACCTGACGCAACCGGAACTAGCTTCTTTCTACGTTGCTATATATTTCTCATATTTTGTCGAGTCAAAATCTATGCAGCAAATCAATCTTTTCTTTTGACAAAGTGTGTTGCTATATTAAACACAAAGAGTTATACAATCTATGTTCCAAACTTATTAACTAGCCTATCAACTAAACTAGAAAGGTAAAGCAAAGGCTGGCTCTGGCAAACAGGCTGCTCTCGGGACTTCGACGGCGGTGTACGGCTATAATTCACCGGACTGTCCGGTGGGCCGTTCACAGGCGAACTCGTCGCTCTCGGGAATTCATCGGCGACGTACGGCTATAATTCACCGGACTGTCCGGTGTGCACCGGACTGTCCGGTGAACCAACGGTCGGCCGGGCCAACGGTCGGCCGCGCGATCTGCGCGGGACACGTGGCCGAGCTAACGGCTAGTAGGAGGCACCGGACTGTGCGGTGTGCACCGGATATGTCCGGTGCGCCAACGGCTCTCTGGCTGCCAACGGTCGACTGCGCCATTTATGGAAGGAAATCGGGCACCGGACATTGTCCGGTGTGCACCGGACTGTCCGGTGCGCCAGTCGACAGAAGGCAAGATCAGCCTTCCTAGATTGCTCTCAACGGCTCCTAGCTGCCTTGGGGCTATAAAAGGGACCCCTAGGCGCATGGAGGAGTACACCAAGCATTCCTACAACATTCCTAAGCACCAAGACATCGATTCCGCGCCTTTGATTCTTTGCGATAGCAATTAGAGCTCTAGTTGAGTGGTGAACTCATTGAGTTGTGTTGTGAGCTCTCGTTGCGACTTGTGTGCATGGTGTTGCTGTGATTTCTTGTCTTGAGTGTGTTGCTAATCCCTCCCTTGCTCCGTGCTTCTTTGTGAACTTCAATTGTAAGGGCGAGAGGCTCCAAGTTGTGGAGATTCCTCGCAAACGGGATTGAGTAAAGCAAGCAAAACACCGTGGTATTCAAGTGGGTCTTTGGACCGCTTGAGAGGGGTTGATTGCAACCCTCGTCCATTGGGACGCCACAACGTGGAGTAGGCAAGAGTTGGTCTCGGCCGAACCACGGGATAACCACCGTGCCATCTCTGTGATTGATTTTCTTGTGGTTATTGTGTTTTGACTCCTCTCTAGCCACTTGGCATTTACTGTGCTAACACTTAACCAAGTTTTTGTGGCTTAAGTTTTCAAGTTTTACAGGATCACCTATTCACCCCCCTCTAGGTGCTCTCATTGTCGCCAAAAGAGAGAGGGAAACAAGAGAGGACTGAGAGGAAGAGTGTTGCGGGCCGCCATCGTGATTCTCCGACCAAGATGGTGTTCGGAGAGCAAGAACAAGCCCTAGGTGTTTGTCGTGGCATGTAGGACATGTGCACAGAACAAGTCCGATGTTCCGAGGCGTGCGGTGGCTAGGATTCCTCACCGTAGGGAGAGCATCGTTGCAATGCGCCCCGTGCCGTGAATAGGATCCTCCGTGCCACCTTACCTCTGGTAATAACCCTGTCCCACTTTCATCGTAACCTCTGTAACGTGTGTAGCTAGTTTAATCTGGGTTTTCGACACCGGGGTATGGAATTGGGTGTCTCCGGTGAGGCCTCTGTTGTGGAGAGGGAAGCACCGCCGTGGCTAGTCATGAGGGAGGTGAGGGATGCTCGTGTGTCGTCGGATGATAGATATGTGCCTCAGATTAAATAGTAGATAACGTTTCAGCATAGATGCACCACTCTCGTAGATTGGCGGATGTATGGTAAATAGTCAACCGTGATGTTTTAAATCTGGGGCGTCAGATTGAGATCTGAGCGTCTTAGTCGTACACCAGTTCTATAGGTAGGCTTTTAATCTCGTCCGCAGATCATGATCCCAATGATTGAGATGAATCAACACCCCTTTGCGTGGCAAAACTTCATAAAGAGCCCCTTGGCTTATTCAAAATCAACCCGCCGTCCACCATATTCAAAGAACTTAGCAACTAGGCCTTGAAATTTATAAAAGGACCCCAAGACTTCTGATTTTCTCCCCCCGCAGTCCAAGGATTTAGGAATATAGGAAATAAACTGGGAAATCGATTTTAAAATATAAATCTTAGATAATTCATATCTTTTGCACCTTAACTCCAAATTGATCCATTTAAGTTGTGTTAACTTCCTAATAATATTATCTACACAGTAACAACATCATTCGTACCATATCACATACTTTTATAATTGGATATTGTTTAAACCTATGTTTAATAGATTAACCTCCCTATTCAAAGTTAGTATAATCTAACTAAAATATGATTTCTACTCAAGTATAATGTAGATTAAAGTTGAAATAGTTATTTCATTGATATCTTTATCACATGATTTATAAAATCAACATAAGATCTATATTTAATTGGTTAATCACGTAGGTCTTCCGGAAACCATATCTTTCTAACTGTAACTCCGAGTTTAGTGATTCTCGAACCTACGATCTCGTAGCAGCGTGTAGAATATTCTTATGTTGTTTGTTCATATGCTTTGGTGTAATGTTACCATATCCATTATTTGATTGATTGTATGTATTGCTACGAGTAGAAGTACCTGAAGACTAAAATGGAATCTAAAGACTAAATTGCCATGTGGAATCTAAAAACTAAAATGGAGAAGTACCTAGAGTTGCGCCAAAAAGGCATGATGTGCCCTTGACCACTCTTCTTTACCTAATAATGTTCTTATTAATCACTGTGACATGCTCAAGTTAATTTGATGGGACCAATAGGTTACCCTAGTTTTGATTACCCCACATCTTGCAAACAAATGAACTATCGGGTAGATTGGCTATGTTCTACCTGGTTTTGGGATTAATGTTATATCTGAATTATGATCATGTTCCATTGTTATTGTTGGTTTAGTTATTGTTCATGATAAGATTATTGTGTTAATTGAAACATGGAGCTTAACTTGAGATAACAGTGCTACCACAAGGGTAGAATGGGAAACCCTTGGCTGACTAATTAGGAAAGCTAGTGGATGACTACCTTACCCAAAAGGGGCAAGGGCGATAGAGGAGTTGCCGGTGTAGGTTGTGACGGAACCTCCCAAGTAATCAGGCCCACCTACAGTTGTCCTTGTCTAGCAGACATCAGACACCCTGTAGATGTTCCTAAGTTACTTGACAAGCTCGGTATCTTTCCTTACCTCACCAGGAACGTTTCACCCGTCTTGCAGACATTACAGATCATCGGAGATGAAGATATGCGGAAGCGAATTACATAAACTTACATTTATTTCAAAAGCAAGCTCGAGTTATATTATTACAGACCAGACTAAAGTGAGTGCATAGAAGTAATAATTATACAAACCAGGGAGACACAAACTTCTCCCGAAAGGCTAAAAACAAAAGATCCTAGATGGAGGACCGAGTCCTCCCGCACTTCAGTCTTGTTTTTCTTCGTTGGGAACCACCTTAGCACAGAAGCAGCAAAAGTCTGCTACTTCCCCACCTAAAAACAACAAAGGGATAAACCCTGAGTATGGAATTACTCAGCAAGTCTTACCCGACTAAGGAAAAGACTCTCAAGGGTATGCTGGATAATTAGGAATCAAGGAGAGGCTTTACCCAAGATCAACTTATACTTTTGCAGAAGTAGCTTACTAAAGTGAGTCCTTACTTTCAATCTTTTAACGCCATATTAAGTATTAATAGACTCCATTTGCATCTAGTCTAATTTCACATCACATCAAGACAACATCATTTTTGTCCATCGTGTTCACATCCTGACTCTAGGTTGCAGGGAAGTGACCAAGTCTTCATAACCGCGAAGGTACGGCGATCCGAATCGATTATACTCAGCTGAGGATCTCCAATCACACGACATATGTAGCACTTAACCCTTGCATATGTCAACCCGCCACCGGGGTTCTTAAGACCGGATCAGGTTCACGCAAACCGAGAGCACAGATACACCACCGTCCAGCCTCTTGCCACGGAGGGTACACGCTACTCTCGCCACCGCTCCACTCCCATTTCGTGTTATCTTATTCCGGCCTTAGTCTGCCCGAGGCAAGGCTTACCCATGACGAGGCATGTGACCAGTTAAAGGGTCCTCGGTCAGCACGCCTACATACGCGTTAATCCTTAATCAACCTGGGTAGAACATCACCTGTTCCTACCCCAAGTCTCAATTTACGTATTTCCATCCTTAGGATTGTGTCTGTTCCTTAGGAGGAAAGAGCATCTTAGGGAACTTTGCAGTAAGATCCCATTATTGCTCCAAATGAAAATATTCTTGCAGGTAGAAGCCATCCTCTCCATGGTTAAATTGAGGACAACCTCTATCCACAAGATCTAAGCAAGGCTAAGCATTTTTGTAAATCATATTTTGATACTTCACAGAAGTATCTATAAAGGTATGGATCTCAAGGAAAGCAATGCATCAAAGGGTTCCAATCAACTCCTATGAACCTAATGCATATTTCACTAGACTTAAAGTGTGCGAAAAGTATTTAAAAACACAAGGAAAGGGGTTGCATGCACCGGGGCTTACCTTTGTTATCAGTGGTGTCCTGCTCGGATCCACAAATATCGAAATAAAAGCAGTTATCTGCTTGAGGATCAGAGGTTGGTGGTATCCCTTCTTCAGAAACTTCTTCTTCTTCTTCGTGCTCTAATATAACCATATACATGCATAAGAATGGATGTCATGGAATGCTCATGAGGATGCAAAGATAGCATAAACTTATTATTTATGTCTTGAGTACAACTTTCCTTCACGGTACTCCGAGAACCTAGGGTTTCCGGAGTCAGTAAAGGAGTTCATGGAGCAGGGGGGTGGTTTTGGGTTTAGTGATCAAACAAGGTCCAAATCAAACCAAACTCTACCCATGGCTTCTAAATAATGTGAAAAGCTCACATAAAAAGTTTGGGAAATTTTGGACTTATTATTTATTTTCTAAAAATCCAGAACCAATGGTTTAGGCTATTTTAAATACCCTAAAATTCCCTATTTGATCTAAAAATCATGAGTTTATTTTTATTAAATTCTAGGGAAATTAACAAGCCTAGGAAAATTAGTCTCATATTTTTAGGATTTTTCTATAATTTTCTACAGATTTCTAAAGCTCCACTGAAAAAGAAAAGGAAAAACTCTAAACAGTACTGGGCCGAATTCAGCCCAGCGGCCCAGTTCCAGGGAGGACAGCGCGCTCGCGCCCGCGCGCTCTGGCAGTTTTGCGGATAGGCCCTCAGATTATCAGCTAAACCGAAATAGGTCCATTCACTGTTGTATTTAGTCACTGACGATTTGCAGAAATGTCCTCAGGTTTCTTTTTCTTCCCCGCGATTGCCCCTGACCACGCCACGCTCCCGTTCATCCCTGCCGTGATTCGTACTGGCCATGATCGGCGATGATGGTTCAAGCTAACTATCGGAGAGGCTTTACGGACCTACAACGGCCTCAGAACGCACACCAATGCGACCCGAACACCCCGAGAACGGCCGGTCCACGTGCACGGCGGAAACCGAGCACGGGAGCACACGTTCCCACCAAACCATGGTCGATCAGAGCAAACGGACGCCACTGTGAGCAACACAAGCATGGAGAGGTTCGGAGACAACACATGAATTGAATGGCGACTCACCCGAATCGGCTGGCCACGGGAGGGCTATTCTTGACGGTGCGGCGGACTGATTTGGGGAGAAATCGCGCCGCGGCGTTCACGAGTGAAATTGAGGGCTGGGCTTGGGGCTATACGGGCCTAAGGGGTTCTAGTTTTACTGCGCACAATCAATTTGGGTCGAGGGGGAAGAGACAGTGCGAATTTCTGGTTTTACTCGAGTTGGCTTGAAGAACAACGAACACCTCGCCGTGAACCCAACGGCTATTTATAGCCGTGGCGGTCCGGTGAGCACCACGCTGCCACGGATAACATTGCTATGGCATGCTGACCACGCCGGTAGGAGGTACAGTGGGAGAGAACTACGGCATGTGCGCCACCGCGGCAGAAACTTACTGAGTCATGGCGGCCGACGGTGAGTAACTCCGGCCGAGTTCAAGGGGTGGTGCCACGTACGAGCGACCCCTCCCCGACGCTATCCACTCCCAACTGCCCTCGAATCAGAACGGCGGCGGCACTAATTTTGGCGCAAAAAGGGTCGCCGACGGTGAGATTCTTTGCCACGGCCGAGCTGATCCACTCGCGTGCACTGTACCATCAGAACACCCTTATCAGAGCACCTGACAGTCCAGTTTCCAGAGCCCACAACTTCCAATTTTGTGCAGCAACTCGATTGCCTTTCTTAAACAAAATTGTAGAGCAATATACCATCTACAATTCGACTATAGGACTTGAACACATTTGAGCACTGGATCATGCTTGAATTTAAGCTAGAAGTTGATGTCAGTCACCTGCTAAACTGAATTTCAGATCAAACAGCCTGACAGCCAGTTTTGGACTGGGTTTTTCTCCAAATTTCTCATAACAACTATGCTTACACTCTTTAGCAAAGTTGTTCTCCTATAATTGGTCTTCAACTTTGATGTGGTGACCTAGGGCAAAAACCCTATATTCTGAAAGATACAAAGCCCCAAAGTTGAGCCAATTCTCTAAATTTTCAGACTTAGAGTAAAACTCATATGAGGTCTATTTTGCATTTAGGTCCAAAACCTTGGGTTTGGCTTTCAAGTCCACATATTTGTGAACCAAAGGACTTAAGAAACCTATTTGGCTTGGTTTTTGCACTTTAACCCAAAAGTGGGCAAATTTTGCACTTAGGTCCCTAGGGTTTGGTTTTAGGGTTTCCTAGGGTTCCAATTGGGGTTTCTGGTATCCCAGGGGTATAAAAGGAATTCAAGTTTGTTCTTAGAGTCATTTTATGACTTTTACCCTAAAGCTTTTAGGTTTTCTCCCTTAGGTTAAGTTTTACCCCTTTAATCACTATTTAGGGTTAAGTCCTTTAACCAGGGTCCTATTTGTAAAACATTAAAACAATACAACTTGTTTGAAATTTTTGCCTAGTGAATGCACTCTAGGTGTGTCAAACATATGCAATGCCCATGCTCATGATGCCATGCTCAAGTTTTAGTTATAGTAACACCAGGGGTGTTACATCCTTCCCCCCATAAAAGAATCTCGTCCCGAGATTTAAAGTCCTAGGGTGAGTAATGGAAAAGGAAATGCTTCACACTTGTATTTCCTTATTTCTGGTACAAGGCAGGGGTGGTGTGGGGGTTCATTCCTTTATTACACGGCTATACAAACTTTACAACTTACAAGAGGCTAGAAAGCCTGGGAAATTCTTATCTAAGAAGTCTTGGGTTTCCCATGTAGCCTCATCTTCCGATTGCTGGTTCCACTGTATCTTATAAAACTTAAGAGTCTTTCTCCGGGTAACCCTGTCCTTTTGATCCAGAACTCGAATAGGATGTTCCGAGTACGTTAAATCTGGTTCCAGGATGTCACTTCAACGGTTCGATCGGGAACCCGAAGACACTTCTTCAATTGTGACACGTGGAACACATTATGCACAGCAGACAATGTTTCGGGAAGTTGGAGTTGATACGCTACTGGCCCATATCTTTGAAGAATAGGGAATGGACCAATGTACCTGGGTGCAAGTTTTCCCTTTACCCCGAAACGCGATACTCCCTTCATTGGTGACACCTTTAAGTAGACGTAGTCTCCTTCTAAGAAGTATAAGGGCATTCGTCGTTTGTCTGCATAACTCTTCTGACGAGCCTGTGCCTTCTTCATATTATGAACTATTTTCTGAACCTTTTCTTCGGTTTCTTTTACCATATCAGGCCTAAAGAAATACCTTTCACCAGGTTCAGACCAATTTAGCGGAGTTCGACACCGTCGCCCATATAAAGCTTCAAAAGGTGCCATCTTGATACTTTCCTGATAACTGTTATTATATGAAAACTCCGCCAAAGGTAAACATTCATCCCATTTTGGTGAAAAATCCAGGACACATGCCCGCAGCATATCTTCAAGTATTTGGTTCACTCTCTCAGTTTGTCCACTGGTTTGAGGATGATAGGCCGAACTGTGGAGCAATTTGGTACCCAAGGATTTATGAAGTTCTTCCCAAAACTTGGATACGAATTGAGGTCCACGATCCGACACTATGGTTTTTGGAATACCATGCAAACTGAGAATACGACTGATATATAATGCTGCATAAGTGGCTACCGTAAATTTGGCCCTGACGGGTAAGAAGTGGGCAATTTTTGTGAGTCGATCAACGATAACCCAAATAGAATCATACCCTTTGGCCGTCCTGGGCAGTCCCACGATGAAGTCCATGCTTATATCTTCCCATTTCCATGTTGGGATTGGCAAGGATTGTAATGGCCCAGCAGTTTTCATGTGTATGGCCTTGACACGTCGGCAAGTGTCACATCTAGCCACATAGCGTGCAATTTCAATCTTCATCTTGGTCCACCAGTAATGCTGCTTTAAATCTTGGTACATCTTAGTGCTTCCCGGATGAATAGAATAGCGACTAAGATGCGCTTCATCTAAGATTTGCTAGCGGAGTTCTTCATTCTTTGGCACTACTATGCGGTTATTAAACCATAACACACCTTGATCGTCTTCCTTGAAACATTTGGCTGTTCCAGCCCTTATCTTCTATGGGGTCATTACTCCCGCTGCTACTGCTTTCGTGTCGAGGGGCTAATTGATGCCGGGGTACTCCAATTGGTCCCGTTGACTTACGTGCCGTTAGCCTCGTGCGTGGCGGCATCTTTCTAAGGGGAAAACTTATTAGCATAATTCTTAGCATGATGCATGAGTAAGTACAAAATCAACCTTGGTCGATTCAACCTTCTATACGTTGCACTCTTCCTATCTGGTCTTTAAGATAAACTCTTCAGAATACTTAGGTAAGAAGAGAAAAGAATCTTTAGGTAAGACTTTTGAAAATCTTTTTGAAGATGCCTTAATATCTGCAAAGAAGGGCTACGCTCCGATACCAGCTGTGACGGAACCTCCCAAGTAATCAGGCCCACCTACAGTTGTCCTTGTCTAGCAGACATCAGACACCCTGTAGATGTTCCTAAGTTACTTGACAAGCTCGATATCTTTCCTTACCTCACCAGGAACGTTTCACCCGTCTTGCAGACATTACAGATCATCGGAGATGAAGATATGCGGAAGCGAATTACATAAACTTACATTTATTTCAAAAGCAAGCTCGAGTTATATTATTACAGACCAGACTAAAGTGAGTGCATAGAAGTAATAATTATACAAACCAGGGAGACACAAACTTCTCCCGAAAGGCTAAAAACAAAAGATCCTAGATGGAGGACCGAGTCCTCCCGCACTTCAGTCTTGTTTTTCTTCGTTGGGAACCACCTTAGCACAGAAGCAGCAAAAGTCTGCTACTTCCCCACCTAAAAACAACAAAGGGATAAACCCTGAGTATGGAATTACTCAGCAAGTCTTACCCGACTAAGGAAAAGACTCTCAAGGGTATGCTGGATAATTAGGAATCAAGGAGAGGCTTTACCCAAGATCAACTTATACTTTTGCAGAAGTAGCTTACTAAAGTGAGTCCTTACTTTCAATCTTTTAACGCCATATTAAGTATTAATAGACTCCATTTGCATCTAGTCTAATTTCACATCACATCAAGACAACATCATTTTTGTCCATCGTGTTCACATCCTGACTCTAGGTTGCAGGGAAGTGACCAAGTCTTCATAACCGCGAAGGTACGGCGATCCGAATCGATTATACTCAGCTGAGGATCTCCAATCACACGACATATGTAGCACTTAACCCTTGCATATGTCAACCCGCCACCGGGGTTCTTAAGACCGGATCAGGTTCACGCAAACCGAGAGCACAGATACACCACCGTCCAGCCTCTTGCCACGGAGGGTACACACTACTCTCGCCACCGCTCCACTCCCATTTCGTGTTATCTTATTCCGGCCTTAGTCTGCCCGAGGCAAGGCTTACCCATGACGAGGCATGTGACCAGTTAAAGGGTCCTCGGTCAGCACGCCTACATACGCGTTAATCCTTAATCAACCTGGGTAGAACATCACCTGTTCCTACCCCAAGTCTCAATTTACGTATTTCCATCCTTAGGATTGTGTCTGTTCCTTAGGAGGAAAGAGCATCTCAGGGAACTTTGCAGTAAGATCCCATTATTGCTCCAAATGAAAATATTCTTGCAGGTAGAAGCCATCCTCTCCATGGTTAAATTGAGGACAACCTCTATCCACAAGATCTAAGCAAGGCTAAGCATTTTTGTAAATCATATTTTGATACTTCACAGAAGTATCTATAAAGGTATGGATCTCAAGGAAAGCAATGCATCAAAGGGTTCCAATCAACTCCTATGAACCTAATGCATATTTCACTAGACTTAAAGTGTGCGAAAAGTATTTAAAAACACAAGGAAAGGGGTTGCATGCACCGGGGCTTACCTTTGTTATCAGTGGTGTCCTGCTCGGATCCACAAATATCGAAATAAAAGCAGTTATCTGCTTGAGGATCAGAGGTTGGTGGTATCCCTTCTTCAGAAACTTCTTCTTCTTCTTCGTGCTCTAATATAACCATATACATGCATAAGAATGGATGTCATGGAATGCTCATGAGGATGCAAAGATAGCATAAACTTATTATTTATGTCTTGAGTACAACTTTCCTTCACGGTACTCCGAGAACCTAGGGTTTCCGGAGTCAGTAAAGGAGTTCATGGAGCAGGGGGGTGGTTTTGGGTTTAGTGATCAAACAAGGTCCAAATCAAACCAAACTCTACCCATGGCTTCTAAATAATGTGAAAAGCTCACATAAAAAGTTTGGGAAATTTTGGACTTATTATTTATTTTCTAAAAATCCAGAACCAATGGTTTAGGCTATTTTAAATACCCTAAAATTCCCTATTTGATCTAAAAATCATGAGTTTATTTTTATTAAATTCTAGGGAAATTAACAAGCCTAGGAAAATTAGTCTCATATTTTTAGGATTTTTCTATAATTTTCTACAGATTTCTAAAGCTCCACTGAAAAAGAAAAGGAAAAACTCTAAACAGTACTGGGCCGAATTCAGCCCAGCGGCCCAGTTCCAGGGAGGACAACGCGCTCGCGCCCGCGCGCTCTGGCAGTTTTGCGGATAGGCCCTCAGATTATCAGCTAAACCGAAACAGGTCCATTCACTGTTGTATTTAGTCACTGACGATTTGCAGAAATGTCCTCAGGTTTCTTTTTCTTCCCCGCGATTGCCCCTGACCACGCCACGCTCCCGTTCATCCCTGCCGTGATTCGTACTGGCCATGATCGGCGATGATGGTTCAAGCTAACTATCGGAGAGGCTTTACGGACCTACAACGGCCTCAGAACGCACACCAATGCGACCCGAACACCCCGAGAACGGCCGGTCCACGTGCACGGCGGAAACCGAGCACGGGAGCACACGTTCCCACCAAACCATGGTCGATCAGAGCAAACGGACGCCACTGTGAGCAACACAAGCATGGAGAGGTTCGGAGACAACACATGAATTGAATGGCGACTCACCCGAATCGGCTGGCCACGGGAGGGCTATTCTTGACGGTGCGGCGGACTGATTTGGGGAGAAATCGCGCCGCGGCGTTCACGAGTGAAATTGAGGGCTGGGCTTGGGGCTATACGGGCCTAAGGGGTTCTAGTTTTACTGCGCACAATCAATTTGGGTCGAGGGGGAAGAGACAGTGCGAATTTCTGGTTTTACTCGAGTTGGCTTGAAGAACAACGAACACCTCGCCGTGAACCCAACGGCTATTTATAGCCGTGGCGGTCCGGTGAGCACCACGCTGCCACGGATAACATTGCTATGGCATGCTGACCACGCCGGTAGGAGGTACAGTGGGAGAGAACTACGGCATGTGCGCCACCGCGGCAGAAACTTACTGAGTCATGGCGGCCGACGGTGAGTAACTCCGGCCGAGTTCAAGGGGTGGTGCCACGTACGAGCGACCCCTCCCCGACGCTATCCACTCCCAACTGCCCTCGAATCAGAACGGCGGCGGCACTAATTTTGGCGCAAAAAGGGTCGCCGGCGGTGAGATTCTTTGCCACGGCCGAGCTGATCCACTCGCGTGCACTGTACCATCAGAACACCCTTATCAGAGCACCTGACAGTCCAGTTTCCAGAGCCCACAACTTCCAATTTTGTGCAGCAACTCGATTGCCTTTCTTAAACAAAATTGTAGAGCAATATACCATCTACAATTCGACTATAGGACTTGAACACATTTGAGCACTGGATCATGCTTGAATTTAAGCTAGAAGTTGATGTCAGTCACCTGCTAAACTGAATTTCAGATCAAACAGCCTGACAGCCAATTTTGGACTGGGTTTTTCTCCAAATTTCTCATAACAACTATGCTTACACTCTTTAGCAAAGTTGTTCTCCTATAATTGGTCTTCAACTTTGATGTGGTGACCTAGGGCAAAAACCCTATATTCTGAAAGATACAAAGCCCCAAAGTTGAGCCAATTCTCTGAATTTTCAGACTTAGAGTAAAACTCATATGAGGTCTATTTTGCATTTAGGTCCAAAACCTTGGGTTTGGCTTTCAAGTCCACATATTTGTGAACCAAAGGACTTAAGAAACCTATTTGGCTTGGTTTTTGCACTTTAACCCAAAAGTGGGCAAATTTTGCACTTAGGTCCCTAGGGTTTGGTTTTAGGGTTTCCTAGGGTTCCAATTGGGGTTTCTGGTATCCCAGGGGTATAAAAGGAATTCAAGTTTGTTCTTAGAGTCATTTTATGACTTTTACCCTAAAGCTTTTAGGTTTTCTCCCTTAGGTTAAGTTTTACCCCTTTAATCACTATTTAGGGTTAAGTCCTTTAACCAGGGTCCTATTTGTAAAACATTAAAACAATACAACTTGTTTGAAATTTTTGCCTAGTGAATGCACTCTAGGTGTGTCAAACATATGCAATGCCCATGCTCATGATGCCATGCTCAAGTTTTAGTTATAGTAACACCAGGGGTGTTACATAGGTTCTTGGGTCGATCATGCTGCGATGACTTTTCGGACGCGGGATTCCTATATCGCTCTTCTCACGAAATCGTAGTAGGTTTTCTGAAGCTAGTGGAACTTTGTAAAGGCCTCGTAGTGAATCCCTAGCCATTCACCTTGGAAGTGTCTAAGGGACTTACAAACCTTGGCTAGATGGGAAAAATGACTTGTGAGTAAAGGGTGCAACCTTTATAGAGTGTAAAACTAGTATATCAGTCGTGCTCATAGTCAAGAGCGACTCAAGACTCGCATGATTAACTTATGTAATTAAACTTAATCTGTCATTTGCATTGCATTGTGGGATTTATTATTAATTGTGATCTCTTATTTAATCGGGTTGGTATCTATTTATACTTAGTAACTGCTAATAAAATTTTGACCAACTTATTAAAAGCAATGCTCAGCCTTAACCATTCTCTTTGGTAAGCCTTACACTTCACATGGGCCCCCACTGTATGTGAGCTCATGCCCATTATTCCCCTCAACTTGTTGAGCGATGAACGCATGTGAGCTCACCCTTGCTGTACTCACACCCCCAGGTCAAGAACATGCACCGTCAAGCTGTGGAGCATGAAGGATGTCGCGATGAGTTCGTGAGAGGTCTAGGTCGTCTTCTCCCAGTCAACTATGGTTGCAGAGGATTGTTGTCTTCATATGATGTAATTATTTAGCTATTTTGTATGGAACTCCTATTATATAGTAATGATGTGACATTTGTTTCTTTATCATGAGTCATCATATGGTGTGAGACTTGATCCTAGCACACATTTCATTCACGCCCGGGTTTGCCCTTAAATCCGGGTGTGACATCCACATCACAATCAAAGTTTTCCTCTTCAAAGGATGATCAATTACCACCCACCACACCACCACATTCAAAGCTTGTAATTGGGTCTTTATAGCAGATCTAACATACTTCTCCCATGTCTGCTTACACCCAATTGGGATTACACGACTTACGATGTTTGGTTAAGGACCTAGGTTAAGTATGGCCAACGACAACGCCACCATTTCCAGGGCAACTTAGCTCCTCCCTAGCCATTGCAATCAACTCACTGAAGGAAGGTCTATCATCAAATATCACGAGCACACTTTGTATGTCAACGAACTCAACATATCCATAGCAATCTTTTTCCACAATGCCTCCATGATATATGGTCACTAGGTTGTCCATCTATTTGAAACACGAAATCAACATTCACCATGTCTTATAAAATGTATCATAATGTTTAATTGAAATGAGGTTGTAACCTAAAGAGTAAGCTAACCGACTTTAAATTAACTAAGAATACCTAAGATGCTATGTAACTAACTACCTGTAACTAAGAATACCTAAAATGTTATGTAACTAACACTAGCTAGCTACAACACGAAGCAAACAAACTAGATTACTAACTCACATTCATCACAATCTTACCACATTCATCAATTAATATTTACTAAGTAATAGATAACAGAGCATGCACCTGATGAATTTGCGATGATGGGGGACGCGAACGACTACGATGATGATGCGTGGACGGCAGATGAAGCAGAGGCGTGTGACAGGCTATAGCCGGGCTTAGGGCACGGTGGACGGAACCGAGCAGGGACGCGACGGGGGCGTGGCGATGGCGCGACGAAGGTGCATCGGGACTACAGCTGCCAGGGGTGCAACGGAGGAGGGGCTGCTGGGGGCGCGGTAGGGCACAGGCACGTTGGCGCACCGGGGAGGGCACGACACAGCAGGGTTTGAACGGTAGCTCGGCGGGGCGGGCATGGGGTGCAGTTGGGCAAGCACGACAATGCGGCAGGCGCGGCAGGACGACGGTGGTCGAGAGCGTGAGAGAGGAGAGCGAGAGAGTGAGTGAGACTAGGCGAGCCCACTTTTTGGTTGAGGTCGGCGCCGAGATCCATGGTGCAGAGCTCATTGCCGAGATCCGTGGCGTCGACCTCGACGCCGAGATCAATGGCTCAGAGCTACTTGCCACGCAGGCGTCAGCTCAGTACACGGAAGCGAGCTCTCAACGTCATTTACTTTGGCACCGTGATGTGTAACTTTAGCGCTAATGATGATAACATCGAAGTAAGGGTCTATTTTCTATAATAAAACCAAAAGGAGCGTATTTGTAAAAAGTTTTGCAAAAAAACCAAAATGCAAAAAAAAGATGGAACCCGTGCTCGCTTTCGTGGTGGCCTGGTGGGACGTCGGTTCCTAGCCCCCCACTGTCTTTTTTCTTCATGTGCTTAATAAACTGTGTATATTCTAAGATTTAACACATGCTCTATTGGTATTTAGTACCGCGACTTTAAGTGAGAGTCACGTGTTCATCCACTCAGCTTCACATATCGGTGATTAGATCAGCTAGGAGATGTTTTATTTCTTTATTAGAGTGTGTGTTTTTTAAGAAGAGTAAAAAAAACTTAGGTAATACATAAAATAAGCATATATCAGTCCGTGCAAGAGAACCTTCACAATACCCTTTATCGATGTCCTTAGATAGAATCACGTACGTGATAACATATGCTAATATGCTAAGAACCACTTGCTACACACACAAGGAGACAAGAATATAGAAGAAGGCGTTTTTTTTTTTATTTCTGCCGTTTGTTTTATAAAAGGTGTCACATATATGGAGAACCTCCTCTTATTTATCGATGAAAAACCCGTGCGTACTATTATTGTTGTCTCTGGTTCTGAATTAATAAATCATGAGCTATTAAATGACTCTAGTCATATGTGAGTCTATTACTAGAGTCGTACATGTAACCACACTCTTCTTGTATGTGTGTGTGTGTATATATATATATATATATATATATATATATATATATATATATATATATATATATATATATATATATATATATATATATATATATATCACATACGAGTGTTCTGGTGCTACATGGTTTCTTAGCGACTACTGTGACTAAAGCCTAAAAACTTAAATTCCCTTGGAACCCCCCTTATTTCCTAGGATACGAGGAATCCACGGGAGTGAAATTATATATAAAATGGTTAACTTTGGTATACCTTGTAGCAATTAGCCGTTTATGTACTTTGAATTTGTATAGAATGTTTTCATCCAATGCATGTATTTATACTGAACAAAGTTTATTTTTGCCACTAATTTTGTGGATTGCAGCAACATTTCACAATCATCTGTTTTTTCGTGATTTTTCTAACTTTTTTGTTGGTTGGGATTTTAATCCCTGCATCTCCTAAATGGATATCAGGTAAAATCATCTCTGGTGGTTACCCAACCATCCAAAGGAGCTCTAAAGGATTGTACATGGCGGGGAACGTTGGTGTTCCTGCGAGGGGTCAGCAATCATCCGCAATGGTGAGAGATATTCGCGCCCTGTCTTGCAGTAGTAGGCAAAGTGGAAGCAGTTATTGCCTGCAACGTTGTAGCTGCGGAAGCCGCCGTAGTCGAGGAAGTCGTTGGCGCGGCGCAAGACCGTGTCGGGTGGGTCTTCGTCTACCACGGAGCAGGTGTCTTGAGCACCGATATTGCTCAGTGCAGCGAATGCCACGGACACTGAGTAGGCGAAGAGGCAGAGATTGTCCCCTTCCAGGAAGCAGTCGAGGCAGCAGACCACGACACCGCCTCCACGCATAGCTTCACGGCACTTGCTGTGAGAATTGAAGGCTGCAGATGGAGAGCTGCTGGAGAAGCCGGAGGAGGACTGCGCTGAAGCGCTAGTGAAGTGGATCACCTTCTCGTCGCTTTCGTAGATTCCTGCAGGTAAAATAAACACTCACTCAAGGACGAGGTAGATCAAACTTCTTGTCTAGATTATTGATCAAAGTTTTTAAACTTTAAATCATGGCACACGGTTCGTGCCCTCGTATGTATAGTATAGTAGAAGAAATACGAGGGAGAGCCGGAGAGCTGATCTTGCCATACCATGATGCGAGTAGCCTGTCCGCCAGGCATAGATGTGATCGCCGCGCCTCAGCTGCCACCGTTCTATGCGGCTTGAAAGCACGGTCACCCCCCTGTCCTCCTCCATATATATAGTGAAAAAAATGTGCAAAGCTAATCCTAGTAGAGAAATTGACTGGAATGGAAAATAACTTGCAATTCAGATAGAAGTGATCACATATATATTTATATTGGGGTGATGTACGGACTTCACTGATACGGTGTTGACACCTTTTTCGGGCGCCAAACACTCAACAAGAACCAGCGGCGGTGCTCTCTGCACCGGCGCGGACGGTCCGCGGCTAGGGGCCGGACGGTCCGCGACCTAGCGCGGGGGCTGTCGTTCCCTGTCTGACGGTTGGACGGTCCGCGCCCTGGGGCCGGACGGTCCGCGCGTGCGCAGGTGCGGCAAAAGGTCGTCGGCGGCGCCTGGATCTCGCTCCCGGAAGGGACCTCATCGTGGAGGAGAGATCCTAGGAGTTGTCTAGGCTCGGCAGGCCGACCTAGACTCCTCTAATCCACGTAGAGTCAAAGAGAAGCGGAGAATTTGGGGATTAAGAGGCTAACCTAGAACTAGACTAGAACTACTCCTAATGTATAGGGTAAAAACGAGAAATAGACTTGATTTGATCGATTGTTGGGGGATTCAATCGGTCGTAGCCCTTCATCTATATAAAGGGGAGGTATGGATCCGCTTCAAACTGTTTCCCGAGTTAATCCCGTGGTTTTAGGTAACAAATCCCACGAGAAACTAGGAACCCTAACTGACTCTGCGCACGCGCGGACCATCCGCGCCACCACCGCGGACTGTCCGGACCGCGGACCGTCCGGCCTCAGGGCCGGACCATCCGCATGACACTTTTGGTGTCTAACATATGCCCCCCTGCCTTTTTGTGAAGGTTGACGAACCAAAAGCATATGAACTAAACCTGTTATAAGTCATCGACTTTTCAAAATGGAGGTCATTCAATAAAGCACCAATGTATAAAGGTCGTTTCGGATTGCATCTTGCTCGGCCATGACCATTTGATCAATGAATCAAATGGAATATGATGGAGGTGCCGCCCAGTCTGGATAGACAAAGGGACTATACATGTGCCATGGATTCATCGTCGTACTATTCCATATTTGAACAGGATAATATACCGACGATGAATAAACGGGTGGAAAGTACCCTGGTCTCATAGGATGAACATGCGGTGTTTGTTGTATCGCCTTTTGGGCCGTTCTGTTCGGCCGTTTTGTTTTATCAGGTGACCGGGATTTCTTCGTTGACCGATCACATGAAACAGTCTTCTTGCTAGCATCTTTGGCTAGCAATTGATCGAAAGTAGGGCTGGCTTTTACTAGCCGACCATGTGCGTCATGTTGGCTTTGCCCTCGCGTCTCTTTCCTTGCTTTGTGTGGACGCTGACGCCTCTGGCCATGGGCGGACTGTCTGGCTGAGCCAGCCGAACCGCCTTTATGAGCACCAGACTGCCTGCACATAGGTGCCGGACCGTCCGCGATGTTCAGGTCAGGTTGTCGTGCTCGGCTCCTTAATTGTGTCTGCCCCCCGGTGCCTCCGGACTTTTGAGCCTTATCGTCCGGAGCCTTTCGAGCAATCTCCTTTTGCGATATTTTTGACGTGCGAGGATCGTCAATGATAATGTCTTTGTTTTTGCTTTTATCGGCCATTTCGGGCCGAACTAAGACCTTTTCGCATGCGACATCTATTGTATTAACAGGAAATGGTTGTGTGTCTACTTGCATTTCCTGAAAAGCCAACCGGCCCTCATTTATGGCCGATTGTACCTGTCGACGAAAAATATTACAGTCATTGGTGGCATGAGAAAAAGAATTATGCCACTTACAATAAGCACGTTTCTTTAATTCATCTATAGGAGGGATATTATGAGTTAATTTAATGTTGCCATTTTTAAGTAGCTCATCAAATATCTTATCGCATTTGGCAACATTAAAGGTAAATTTAATCTCTTCTTGCCGATTCTTTTGAACCGGCTGTAAGGAAGAACATGCTGAAGATTTGGCCTTTGTTGGCCAAATAAACTCAGCGGTATATACATCTGTGGATTCATCATCTGAACTATCACGCTCTATTAGATGTATAGTACGGGCAACCGATTTTGATGTCTCTTTAAATTGGCTTTCACAGGCTAAAGCCCGCTGATGTAGCTGGGCTATCGAAAAGAACTGGGTCCCATCTAATTTCTCTCTTAAGTAGGATAGCAACCCATTAAAAGCTAGCCCTGCTAGCTCTTTGTCTGCAACATGGATCCGAAAGCATCGGTTTCTAGTGTCCCGGAACCTCCGGATATAATCATTAACCGATTCTTCGCGTCCTTGTCAGACTGAAGCTAAGTCAGCTAATCCTAATTCATATTCCCCGACAAAGAAATGTTCATGAAATTTATTTTCTAACTCATTCCAGGAATTAATGGAATTAGGAGGCAGGGCAGCGTACCATGCAAAAGCGGTACCAGTAAGGGATAAAGAAAATAACCGAACACGAAATGCTTTTCCATCAGCCAATTCGCCTAGGTGTGCTAGGAACTGGCCTTTGTGTTCGTGTGTGCTTCTTCCATTCTCACCAGAAAACTTAGAAAATTCTGGTATCCTTGCCCCTTGTGGATATGGGACAGTGTCAAACCAATGATTATACGGCTTTTGGTATGATTGCCCTACTCTGGCTACACTAACTCCGAACTAATCTCGAAATAGTTCAGTCATCTCTTCCCTAATTTTTTCCATCGCACCCGGTGGTAGACCACCGGATCCTGGGTTGTGGGGCTCATTTGGTCGGGCATTAGTATACCGACCTTCTTGCCGTGACCGATCGATAGTGTTGATCGGTCTGTGATTGTATGGTGTGTTATGGTTTAAATATGTAGAGGGCGAAATATACTGCTGTGGTGTGTAATAATTTGGCGCATGGTGTGCAACATCAGGTTCTACATATGTGTATCCGGTTTGTACGGTGGTACATCCGAACAGGCCAGTCGTGTTCACCATTATTGGGGCGCCACGTGGCAGTCCTGGTACGGCTCCGGACCGTCCGGCATAGAAAGCCGGACGGTCCGCGTAAGGGTCGAACGGTCCGGGTAGAAGCTCGGACGGTCCGACCGCGTCTAGGGTCGTCGATCTACCAAGCAGGGACGGCGGTGGTCCTAGGGCGGCCCCAGACTATCCGACAGAGCAAGCCGGACGGTCCGCGTATGGGCCGGACAGTCCGGGCAGAAGCTCGGACGGTCTGACCATGTTCAGGGGCGCCGATCTGCCAAGTAGGGATGGCGGTGGTGGTACTTGCCCTGGATATGAGTTCATCGGCATACCATATAATGGTTGGGGCTGCAAATCCCCATTTGTTGCCGATGTTTTAGACATAGATATCCTGTTACTAGTCTCATATGATGGAAAACTAGGAGCAACAGACTTCTCCAACGTACGCGTTAATTTTCTAATTGATTCTTCTAACCCTACAATCTGTTGTTTCATTTGATCCTGCTGCTGATCTACATAATATTTAATAGATTGGATATCGTTGGGTTTACTTACGTTGGGGACTTGAAGCGAAGATAGAAGAGATGCAACGCCGGTCTCTCCATGTTTGATAACCTTCTGGTGGCGATCCACCGTGTATTACGATAAGAATTTCTCCTTCGCTTGGCGCATGTAGTCCTCGTATTGCTGTTGCTCATCGGCTGTTAGATTTTCAACAGCCGTCTTCAGGATATTATCTGGGGAGATATCAGTGTGATCTTTAGAACCGACCATTTGAGGGCCTGATTTTCAGTAGATCTAGACACCAGATTCCCCAGTGGAGTCACCAAAAGTATGTTGACATCTTTTTCGGGCGCCAAACACTCAACAAGAACCGGCGGTGGTGCTCTCTGCACAGGCGCGGACGGTCCGCGACCTAGCGCAGGGGCTGTCGTTCCCTGCCTGATGGCCGGACGGTCCGCGCCCTGGGGCCGGATGGTCCGAGCATGCGCAGGGGCGGCGAAAGGTCGCCGGCGGCGCCTGAATCTCGCTCCCGGGAGGGACCCCGTCGGGGAGGAGAGATCCTAGGAGTTGTCTAGGCTCGGCAGGCCGACCTAGACTCCTCGAATCGACGTAGAGTTGAAGAGAAGCGGAGAATTTGGGGATTGAGAGGCTAACCTAGAACTAGACTTGTCTGGGACCGTAATTAGGGGTACCCCCAATGCTCCTTAATCCGGCTGGAAAACATCTTCAGAACAAACCATAAACGACTAATAAAGTGCAGGCCTCGTCTACCAAGGGACGCGACCTCATCCAAGCCCAGCCTCGGGCAAGGGCGGTAGTCCCGGACGGATTCACGCCTCGACCGAGGGTCCCTCAGTCAGCAGACGCACCCTCTGCTCGCTCGAAGCCCAGCACGGGCATACTTTGTCGTGCAGCGACCTTGCCCAAATCGCCTTACCAACCGACCGTATCGCATGCGCATTTAATGCGGGGATCGCCTGACACCTTATCCTAACACGCGCGCCTCAGTCGGCAAGGTCAAAGTGACTGCAGTCACTTCACCCCTTTACTGTCCGTTCTGATAGGAAAACTGCACTTTTCATCCCGCTCTAGCAACTGTGCCATCCACCAGGGCAAGACTAGCAACAATAAGTCGTGGCCTCCCCCGAGTTCAGCCTCGGGCGCAACAAGGAGCTCCACCTCGCCCGACCTCAGGCCTCAGGCTCGGCCTCGACCTCGGGAGAAGGTCTCCGCCTCGCCCGACCCTGGGCCTTGGCCCAAGCCTCGACCTCGGGAGGGGACACATCCTCGCCCGACCCCAGCCTCGGCCTCGAGAGGAGTCACATCCTCGCCCAACCTCGGCCTCGGCCTCAGGAGAAGTCTCCGCCTCGCCCGGCCTCAGGCCTCGGAATCAACTACACTACAGGGGATACATCAGGACCCTATCCCTAGCTAGCCGCCTCAGGCTACGAGGGAACAAGACCGGTGTCCCATCTAAGTTACTCTGGTAATAGGTAATGATGGTTCCCTGCGTGCGCCCATGATGTCATTTGCTCTCAACCCCCTACGGAAGCAAGGAAACGTCAGCAGAATCCATGCCGCACCGCCAGCTGTGCTTCTACAGGGCTCAAGACACTTCTCCGACGGCCACGTTAGGGCTTAAGGCAATTCTCCGCCAGCCACGTTAGCACATAGCTACACCCCATTATACAGCTGGGCCATCTCCTTGTATCTATAAAAGGGGACGTCCAAGGCCTTCCTAAGGCACGGGGACAACACACATGCAACAGCGAAGACATAACATGAAGAAAGAGGAGAGAGACGAAATGTACTAATGTGCGACGAACACACGGGCGTACGACGTAGACGAGTGGAGGCAGGCAGAGTAGGAGGGGCGCGGTAGAGGCAGCCTCAGACAGCTCACCTCAAGGCCGAACCCTCTCTTTCTCTCTCTCCCTCGCTCTCACTCTCCCTCGCGACACTTGTAACCCCTACTGCAAGCACCCCCAGGTGCAAGATAATATAAGCCTCATCCCTTCACTTGTTTTCCATCTTGCATCAACCCATATGGACAGGGGCACGCGGCACTAAAATTCACTAGTCGGTCCGGTTGAGGGTCCCCTGGGTCCGAAACACCGACAGTTGGCGCGCCAGGTAGGGGCTCACTGCGTGTTGACAATACTTTCCCATTGAGTTCCAGATGGGTAGCTTTCAGCAGCCTCTTCAGCCCGAGACGGTGCTCTGCTTTGGGAGTCTCGAGTTCATGTCCCTCGACGGCAGCTACGACATGGTACTCCTCCCCTCGCAGCATGGCAACAACGATGGTCATCAGCTCGCCCGGCGAAGGCGAACTCGACGACGACTTCCTCCCGTGGCGGAAGAGGAACACCCGGGTTTGCCCCGCTACCCTCCTCATCGGAGGAGGAGGAGACGGGGCAACCGTGGCTAGGCAGGAGGCGGCACCTCATCGGCTGTCAGGCCAGAGCGAGTCGACGACGCCGGCACCCCTACGGGGGACATGTCAGGTGTCGTCCTCGCACCTGAGACAACAACGGGCGTCGCTTCCCAGCAACGTGCCAACCCCAAGCGGACTGATGACGCTAGCACCCTCACGAGGGACTTGTTGGGTGTTAGCCTCGTACCTGAGATAATGGTGCAGTCCGTCCCCGATGCGACTTCGCCACCGTCCATCAACCAAGAGGTATCATCCGTTTTTCATCCTGTTCCCTTTAGATTCAATTTCGATCTGCCAAGCGACCCCGCTTCAGTGAGCGCTTTCGCTAGGGCATATCCTAACCTTCCGGGGTACCATATGTGGTCAACTTGGGACCGACTGACGGTCGTCTCAACCTCCGGACCCACGGGTTCCGAGGAAGAGGATGTCCCTGACGTCAGTTAGGATTTCTCTAGACTCCGTGATCCCAGTATCATGTGCTACTTCATGTCCGCATGTGACCACTGCCTCTCCGGTTGCTCTGATGATGGTCATAGCCTTGACGACGAGGGTTGCGACCCAACTCGCGAGTGCTACCACATCAATCAGGAGGATCACGACGGAGAAAACCACCTTGGCATGCCAGAAAGTGACGGCACCCTTGCACCTGCAACTCGTGTTGAGATCCCGCGGGAGCTAGCTGTGGTCCAAGTCCCTGCGGGGGTCAGGACACATAGCTTGAGCAACTCCGCGAGATGCAGGCCAAGCTCGACGAAGAAGCGGGGCGACTTGTGCAGCTCCGGCAAAACATCGAGCAGGAGTGGGCAGGCCAGGCACTCGCCGGAGGAGCGCGTCATCGGGCCCAGGACGTCCAGCGCCGCATTGTTGACGATGCCAGGGCAATGCCGCCCCCGGCCTTCAATGGGGCCGGCCAGAGCCTAGCCGTAGCAGCAATGTTGCTTCGGACAATGCCGGAGCCATCCACCATCGAAGGGCAACGTATCTAGGGCGGGCTCAAGGGCCTCTTGGAAAATGCCGTTGTCCGACAAGCCGAGAGCTCTGCCTCCCGGAGGCGAGGAGACCCCTCGGAGCATTGCGCAGCGCCCTCCTGACACATGCGGGAGGCCTCGGTCCACACCGAGCGCACACGGGACGGGACGCCTGCGGCCCCGGATCACCTCGGCGACAATCAGCACCGCCGCGACCATCGAGCCCGACTCGAGGAAAGGGTGTGTTGAGGCTACCACCCCAGGCGCGGGGGACGTTACGACAGCGAGGAGGATCGAAGTCCCTCGCCCGAGCCACCAGGTCCGCGAGTCTTCAGCTGGGCCATACGACGAGCACCATTCTCGGCCCGGTTCCGAGCCCCGACTACCATCACCAAGTACTCAGGGGAGACAAGGCCGGAGTTGTGGCTTGCGGACTACCGGCTGGCATGCCAGTTGGGAGGGGCGGACGACGACAACCTCATCATCCGCAACCTCCCCCTTTTCCACTCCGACGCTGCCCGGGCCTGGCTGGAGCATCTGCCTCCCGCGCAAATCTCCGATTGGGATGACCTGGTCAAGGCTTTCGCTGGAAATTTCCAGGGTACGTACGTACGCCCTAGGAACTCATGGGATCTCCGAAGCTACCGCCAGCAGCCAGGGGAATCCCTGCGAGAGTACATCTGGTGGTTTTCGAAGCAGCGCACCGAGCTACCCAACATCACCGACTCGGATGTCATCGGGGCTTTCTTCACCAGCACCACTTGCCGAGACCTGGTGAGCAAACTAGGGCGCAAGACACCTACCAAGGCGAGCGAATTGATGGACATCACCACCAAGTTCACCTCTGGTCAGGAGGAAGTCAAAGCCATCTTCCGGAAGGACAAGCAGTCTCAGGGAGGGCAGAAGGAAGATGCCCCCAAGGCGTCCGCCCAGCGTGGCGCAAAGAAGAAGGCCAAGAAGAAGGCATAAGTGAAGCGCAACGCCGTCAACACAGATCTCGTCGCTGCTGCCGCCGAACGCAGGAACCCTCGGAAGCCTCCTGGAGGGGCCAACGCGTTCGACAAGATGTTCAAGGAGTCGTGCCCCTATCACCAGGGTCTCGTCAAGCACACCCTTGAAGATTGCGACATGCTCTGGCACTACTTCAACAAGGCTGGACCCTCGGCAGAAGGTGGCAAAGACCAAGGCAACAACCAGGGGGCGACAAGGAAGAGGAGTTCCCGGAGGTCCACAACTGCTTCATGATCTACGGCGGACAGGTGGCGAATGCCTCGGCTCGGCACCACAAGCAGGAGCGCCGAGAAGTCTGCTCGGTGAATGTAGCGGTGCCGGTCTACCTAGACTGGTCCGACAAGCCTATCACCTTCGACCAAGGCGACCACCCCGACTTCGTGCCGAGCCTAGGAAGGTACCCGCTCGTCGTCGACCCAATCATCAGCAACGTTAGGCTCTCCAAGGTCCTCATGGACGAAGGCAGCAGCCTCAACATCATCTACGCTGAGACCCTGGAGCTCTTGGGGGTTGATCGGTCCGAGATCCAAGCTGGTGCAGCACCCTTCCACGGGATTGCACCCGAAAAGCGTATCCTGCCCCTCGGACAGGTTGACTTGCCCGTCTGCTTTGGAATTCCCTCCAACTTCCGAAAGGAAACCCTCACCTTCGAGGTAGTTGGGTTCCGAGGGACCTATCACGCGGTGCTGGGAAGACCGTGCTACGCCAAGTTCATGGCCATCCCCAACTAGACTTGCCTCAAGCTCAAGATGCCTGGCCCCAAGGGAGTCATCAACGTCGGGCCCACGTTCTGCCACGCTTATGAGTGCGACGTGGAATGCGTGGAGTACGCTGAAGCCCTCGCGAGTCCGAAGCCCTCATCACCGACCTGGATTGCCTCTCCAAAGAGGCGCCCGACGCGAAGCGGCACGCCGGCAACTTCGACCCGGCCGAGGCAGTCAAGTCCATCTCTCTCGACCCCAGTAACGACGCCAGCAAGAAAGTCAGGATCGGCTCCGAGCTCGACCCCAAATAGGAAGCAGTGCTCGTCGACTTTCTCCACGCAAACGCTGAAGTTTTTGCATGGAGTCCCTCAGACATGCCAGGCATACTGAGGGATGTCGCCGAGCACTCACTGGACATCCGAGCTGGAGCCCGACCCGTGAAGCAGCACCTGCGTCGTTTTGATGAAGAAAAGCGCAGAGCCATAAGCGAGGAGGTCCACAAGCTAATGGCTGCAAGGTTCATCAAAGAGGTATTCCATCCCGAATGGTTAGCTAACCCTGTGCTTATAAAGAAAAAAGGTGGGAAATGGAGGTTGTGCGTAGACTACACTGGTTTAAACAGAGCATGTCCGAAGGTTCCCTACCCTCTGCCTCGCATCGATCAAATTGTGGACTCCACTGCTGGGTGCGAAACCCTGTCATTCCTCGATGCCTATTCATGCTATCACCAAATCAAGATGAAAGAATCCGACCAGCTTGCGACTTCTTTTATCACACCTTTTGGCATGTATTGTTATACTACTATACCATTTGGCTTGAGGAATGCAGGTGCAACCTACCAGAGGTGCATGAACCATGTGTTCGGAGAACACATCAGCAGGACGGTCGAGGCTTACGTTGATGACATCGTCGTCAAAACAAGGAAAGCCTCCGACCTCCTTTCTGACCTTGAGGTAACGTTCAGTTGCCTAAAAGTGAAGAGCGTAAAACTCAATCCTGAGAAGTATGTCTTCGAAGTCCCCCGAGGCATGCTCTTAGGGTTCATCGTCTCCGAACGAGGCATCGAAGCCAACCCAGAGAAAATCGTGGCCATCACCAACATAGGGCCAATCAAAGATTTGAAAGGAGTACAAAGGGTCATGGGATGCCTTGCGGCTCTGAGCCGCTTCATCTCGTGCCTCGGCGAGAAGGGATTGCCCTTGTACTGCTTCTTAAGGAAGGCCGAGCGCTTCACTTGGACCCCAGAGGTCGAGGAGGCCCTCAGAAACTTAAAGGCGTTCCTTACAAATGCGCCCATCTTGGTGCCCCCCGCTGTGGAAGAAGCCCTCTTGATTTACATCGCCGCAACCACTCAGGTGGTCAGCGCTGTGGTCGTAGTCGAGAGACGAGAAGAAGGGCACACACTGCTCGTCTAGAGGCCAGTCTACTTCATCAGCGAAGTGCTATCCGAGACCAAAGTCCGCTACCCGCAAATCCAGAAGCTGCTCTACGCAATGATTCTGACACGACGGAAGCTACGACACTACTTCGAGTCTCATCCGGTTACTGTGGTGTCATCTTTCCCCCTGGGAGAAATCATCCATAGCCGAGAGGCCTCGGGTAGGATAGCGAAATGGGTAGTGGAACTCATGGGCGAAACACTTTCATTTGCCCCTCGGAAGGCCATAAAATCCCAAGTCTTGGCCGACTTCCTGGCTGAATGGACTGACACCCAGTTGTCGATGGCCCCAATACAGCCTGAACTTTGGACCATATACTTCGATGGGTCGCTTATGAAAACAGGAGTAGGTGCTGGCTTGCTCTTTATTTCACCCCTCGGGAAACATGTGCGCTACATACTGCGCCTCCATTTTCCGGCGTCAAACAACGTGGCCGAGTACGAGGCCTTGGTTAATGGCCTATGCATCGCCATCGAGCTAGGGGTTCGGTGCCTCGAGGCTCGTGGTGACTCACAGCTCATCATTGACAAGGTCATGAAGAACTCCCAATGCCGCGACCAAAAAATGGAGGCCTACTGCGACGAAGTTCGGCGCTTGGAAGATAAGTTCTATGGGCTGGAACTCAACCATGTTGCTCGATGGTACAACGAAACCGCAGATGAGCTAGAGAAAATAGCCTTGGGGCGAACGACGGTTCCCCCGGACGTCTTCTCCAAGGATATATATCAGCCATCCATCAAACTCGACGACGCACCCGAACCCGAGGGACCCTCGGCCTAGCCCGAGGAACCCTCGGCCACCGAGGGTGAGGCCCTGCGCGTTGAGGGGGAGCGGAATGGGGTCGCATTGGTTCCAAACTGGCAGACCTTGTACCTGGAATATCTCCTCCGAGGAGAGCTGCCCCTCGACAAGGCCGAAGCTCGGCGACTGGCTCGACGCGCTGAGTCGTTCGATTTACTGGGTGATGAAAAAGAGTTATACCACCGCAGCCCCTCGGGCATCCTCCAACGATGCATATCCATTGCCCAAGGACAAGAGCTATTACAAGAAATACACTCGGGGGCTTGCGGTCACCATGCAGCGCCTCGGGCCCTCGTGGGAAACGCTTTCCAACAAGGTTTCTACTGGCCAACCGCGGTAGCCGACGCCACTAGGATTGTACGCTCCTGCCGAGGGTGTCAATTCTACGTGAGACAGACGCACCTGCCTGCTCAAGCCCTGCAGACAATACCCATCACTTGGTCATTTGCCGTGTGGGGTCTGGACCTCGTCGGTCCCTTCCAGAAGGCACCCGGGGGCTTCTCGCACCTGCTGGTCGCCATCGACAAATTCTCCAAGTGAATCGAAGTCCGACCCTTAACCAGCATCAGGTCTGAGCAGGCGGGTGGCGTCCTTCACAAATATCATCCATCGCTTTGGGGTCCCAAACTCAATCATCACCGACAATGGCACGCAATTCACTAGGAAAAAGTTCCTGGACTTCTGCGAGGACCACCACATCCGTGTGGACTGGCCGCTGTAGCTCACCCAATGACAAATGGGCAGGTGGATCACGCCAACGGTATGATTTTGTAGGGACTAAAACCGAGGATATACAACGACCTCAACAAGTTTGGCAAGCGGTGGATAAAAGAACTACCCTCGGTGGTTTGGAGTCTGAGGACGATGCCAAGCCGGGCCACGGGTTTCTCGCCGTTTTTCCTAGTCTATGGGGCCGAGGCCATCTTACCCACGAACTTGGAATACGGTTCCCCGAGGACAAAGGCTTATGACGACCAAGGCAAGCAGACCAGCAAAGAGGATTCATTGGACCAGTTAGAAGAGGCTCGGGACGTAGCTTTGCTACACTCAGCGCGGTATCAGCAGTCCCTGCGATTCTACCACACCCGAAGGGTTCGGCTCTGAGACTTCCAAGTGGGAGACTTGGTACTTTGGCTACGACAAGACGCCCGAGGGAGCCACAAACTTACCCCTCCCTGGGAAGGGCCCTTCATCATCGCCAAGATTTTAAAGCCCGGGACATACAAGCTGGCCAACGATCAAGGCGAGGTCTACAACAACGCTTGGAACATCGAACAACTACGTCGCTTTTACCCTTAAAATGTTTCAAGTCGTTCATGTATCTCGCTTTCTTTACATGCATAAATAAAGTCTAACCGTCAAGGAAGGATCAGCCTTGCCTCGGCAAAGCCCGACCCTCCCTCGTGGGCTAGAAGGGGGGAACCCCCTCTGCGTCAAAATTTTCCTCGGAAAGGTCTTTCGCCAGAACGTCTTTCATGCATTTCGACTGCGTCGATAACAGAATCCTAATGATGAGCGAGAGAGACCTTGAACGGCAAGGCTGACCGAGCCAAGGGACTCCTACGCCTCCGGGATACGGATACCTCACTCGTCACCTTCTAGGAAAGGTGGCTCACGCTCGGATAAGCGATTCTGCTACCGAACAAGTCCTAACGCTCGAAAACTTTTCTGCCAGAACGACTTTCGTGCCTTTTCGACTACGTCGCTAATAGAATCCTAAAAACGACGGGAGAACACGTAAGCGGCAAGGCCGACCGAGCCGAGGGACTCCTACGCCTCCGGGATATGGATACCTCACTCATCACCTTCCGTGAAAAGTAACTCACACTCGGATAAGCGATTCTGCTACCGAACAAGTCCTAACACACGAAACGAGAGGAAAGAAAACGCGGCTTTATAATCCAACATTAAAATGTTTAGGCCTTAGCGACCATAAAAAACATACACATACATCAAGCAAACTGTTCCTGCAGGCTCAGACATCAGCAGGGGGAGAAGCAGCACGCTCGGCGTCATTCCCACCCACGGCAGGATCTGGCACGGCCTCAGACGGCGACACGGGTGGAAGGATCTCCACCTCAAATGAGGAAGCCAACGTCGCACTTGGGCCCTCGACAGCCACGTCAAGCCTCCGGAACTCGGCTAAGGCAGCCTCCTCTTCGTCGGGTAAGCAGTACCCCTCGCTGACCTGCTCCAGATCCACGTCGTAATGGGAAGCGAGCACGACAAAGGCCCGCCTAATGCCATGGTGTAGTGCCCTACGGAGTTTGTTGCGCACATGGCCGCCCAAGGCCCACAGATGACTCTAGGGGAGCTACCCGAGGGGACACCATCGAGGCCAAAGGCCTGGCAGAAAGCCAAGATGGCCTCGGACATGGCCATGCGCTCAGCCTCCTTCTGCTCAGCCGCCTCGGTAAGCGCCTTGCAGTTCTTGATGGACTCGTTAAGAGCCGTCTCGAACCCTGCAGACAGCAGGACAACATTCTTCAGACGCAAGGAGAAGAATGGAGACAAAAACAAAGTCACAGAGCGGGCCAAACATACCCTCGGCCCGGGCACGCTGCTGTGAGGCCATGGCTCGGGCAGACCGGGCAGACCCGACGACCACGGCTAGACCCTCCGCAAGGGTCCCGGCCCAAGCGGTCGCCTCGGGTCTAGAAAGGGGGAAGCCCCCTCTGCGTCAAAACTTTCCTCGGAAAAGTTTTTCACCAAATTGACTTTCGTGCCTTTCGACTGCATCGATAACAGAATCCTAAAGACGAGCGAGAGAGACCTTGAACGGCGAGGCCGATCGAGCCGAGGGACTCCTACGCCTCTGGGATACGGATACCTCACTCGTCACCTTCCGCGAAAGGTAGCTTATGCTCGGATAAGTGATTCTGCTACCAACGAACAAGTCCTAATGCTCGAAACAAGAGGAAAGAAGCACGGCTTTATACCCAAATGTTCAGGCCTCAGCAGCCATAAAGAACAAACACACGTACATGGGGTAACAATGGTACCTAGAATTAGACGTCGGCAGCGCCCTCGGCGATTGTCCTGACCTACGGCAGATGTCTTAGTACTTAAAGCTATTACATCTCGCTCTCAAGAGGGTACCATTACAAACGGGACTCCGGGTCCATTCCCACAGGAATGAACAACCTCCACACCAGAAGGCCTGCGGGATAACAAACTCTAGGTGGCTCGCCGGTGACCACTGCACCAGCAGCGCGACAACGACCTCCGCCTAGGGCAGCTAGACAGCAGCAGCGATGGCCTCAGGGCAAACGCTACTGCTGAAAGGCCCTCGTTCACGTCCCCTCATGGGGGACGAGAACCAGCCATTAAAGCCAAAGAGCCGGAGGCCCCGAGCGCAGGTGGCACTAACGGTCTCGTCGGTGGAGGCAACCGCTGTGGTGGGAAGCCTCACCAGCAACGACCACCACTTCAACACCGGCGACAGCAGCCACCTGCGCACGGTACGACCGTCGCCCGGGTGGAGGACGGACAGCTACACCTTGACCGGGCAGCAGCAGTTCGCCTTCCCCCGCATAGCTGGAGGACGTCTCCTCCGCAGGGCTGGAGGATGCCCTTCTCCCCCGAATGCTGGAGGAAGAAGCGGGTCACCGGCCCATGCGGAGGCAGGCCCCAACTCGTCGTGCCCTCCTCCCCAGCCCGGATGATGAACATCCTTGAAGCTGAGGGCGGGGCAGAGGCCATAGCCTGGCTTGCTTCTCCCCACCACAAGGCTAGTGATCATCCCTACGGATGACCATTGGTGAGGGACTGCAGCCGGGCTACATGATGAAAATCCTTGAAGCCGAGCGATGACTAACGAGCGCCAACCCCCATGAGGTCGTGCTCCTCCAACAGCGGCAAGAAGAAAGCAACACGGGTGCACCTCATCTGGAGGCCCGGAAGGCGGAGGGGCGCGATGAAGGCAAGAGGAGAGTGAAGGCATGGCTACCGCCCAAGGGGTCGATCCCTTTTTAAAGGCAGAACTCCTCACTCGCACCCCCAAGCGCCACGGGCAAAGTCTCCACCGACGTGCTCTAGGGTTCCCATCCTACGACACGGGGGTTGGGTCCCACACGTCATGCGAGCTGACCCAGAACACGAAGAAGGTAAACCGCCGCACGCGAAACATGTAACCGCCCTGCGGTTATAAGCGTTCCCACATCCTCGCCGAAACCAGCAGTCGAAAGGGCGAGTCGCCACGCAGGGAGCATGCAACCACACCATGGTTGTGCACCCTTTCAGCTTCGTCACATCCGGTGGTCCAGCACGGAGGCCCGGTCCCACATGTCATGTAACCGACGCGCCGGTCACTGCGTGCAAGGAAACCGCACCGCCGCTTGCGCCAATGCCGCGTCTTCTTGACTGCGGAACCAGCACAGCGACTCAAGGCGGCCCTGCGTGTGACCCAACAGTGCCCATTAAGTGTGGCGATCACGGGTCACTCAGCCACAGAGATAGGCATGACGGTCGATATGATCAGAGGCGGGCCGGCAGTAATTGCAGCAACAGGCATGCGAAAGCAGCGGTCCAATCACCTACAGGTTCGCACCCTCTCCCACAACATAAAAAACGACGCACCCGTGTTTTGTTCCTCGAACGACTCGCGCACCCGCAACAGCCGCCCCACAAATCGCCCGTCCCGTCGCATTAACTCCTTAGCAGGACAAGCGACACCTCCGGCAGGCGAAGCGGGCACCGTTTCGTCTCCGTCATAATGATCGCGTCATAACAGGTGCGCCACATTATTTAAATTTATATCCTTTTCCTTTTCCTCTCTCTCTCTCTTGCCACAGGGACCGGGAAAGGGGATATTGCGAAAAGGATCCTTCCCAGCGAAGGAAACGGGCCCCGAGCCCTCCTACTGATCAGGGGTTCGAAGGTTGCGCCCTCCGGGGTTCGGCAACCGCCCAGAGCACTTGGGCTCCGAGCCCTTTACTGATCAGGGGTTCGAAGGCTGGCCCCTCGGAAGGGTTCGACAGCCGCCCCAGAGCAGGCAGAGTCAGGGATGACCCTTGGTACGTCCGTTACATGGCCGAGGCTCAGGCTACGCTCCTAAGGTACCCTAGGACATTTCCAAGACCAGCGGGAACGATTTGTAATGGAATCCCACCGGAGGGAGGCATCAAGCCCTCGGACCCTATCGAATGGGTCTGTGTCTAGCAAATCACCTGCAGGTACTTTTGGAGCGCGCCTCTGGGCCACTAGCCAACCCTTATCAAACGGGGCTCGGGCGTCCACTCGGATCACCCGCTAGCAACTCACTGGAAACACCATGTTCGGTGCCCTCCGAGGGTAACATGGCGCTTCCCCCCCTTCCTCCTCGCGGAGAGGCAACGAAGGGGCGTACAATAAAAGTCGAGATGGTCCTTGATCATCCTCTCGCTCCGTGCAGAGGCTCGGGGGCTGCTCTCGCACTAGGCTATGGCCAAACTGTTGACCACGTCAACAAACCAACGTGAAAACTCGAAGCCTGACCGTGCACCCGGGCTACGGCTAGGCCGCATGAGGGAACAACAAGGCTAACCGAGGCATCGCAAAAAGGATTAAGACCTCAAAGGAGTCAAACCACTCCTCCGAGGCCTCGGGGGCTACACCCGGCGGGTGCGCTCGCGCACACCCACCGGAACAAAATATAACCGAGAAGGGCCGGTCCCCTTGCAAAAAATCTGGCAGAGCCTCCAAGCGAGTACCTACACTCCCTTCGAGGCTCGGGGGCTACTGTCGGGGACCGTAATTAGGGGTACCCCCAATGCTCCTTAATTCGGCTGGAAAACATCTTCAGAACAAACCATAAACGACTGATAAAGCGCAGGCCTCGTCTACCAAGGGACACGACCTCATCCGAGCCCAGCCTCGGGCAAGGGCGGTAGTCCCGGACAGATTCACGCCTCGACCGAGGGTCCCCTCAGTCAGCAGACGCACCCTCGGCTCGCCTGAAGCCTAGCGCGGGCATACTTTGTCGTGCAGCGACCTCGCCCAAATCGCCTTACCAACCGACCGTATCGCATCGGCATTTAATGCGGGGATCGCTTGACACCTTATCCTGACACGCGTGCCTCAGTCGGCATGGTCGAAGTGACCACAGTCACTTCACCCCTTTACTGTCCGTTCTGACAGGAAAACATCACTGTTCATCTCGCTCCGGCAACTGTGCCAACCACCAGGGCAAGACTAGCAACAGTAAGTCGTGGCCTCCCCCGAGTTCAGCCTCGGGCGCAATAAGGAGCTCCGCCTCGCCCGACCTCAGGCCTCAGCCTCGGCCTCAACCTCGGGAGAAGGTCTCCGCCTCGCCCGACCCTGGGCCTTGGCCCCAGCCTCGGCCTTGGGAGGGGACACATCCTCTCTCGACCCCAGCCTCGGCCTCGAGAGGAGTCACATCCTCGCACGACCTCGGCCTCGGCCTCAGGAGAAGTCTCCGCCTCGCCCGACCTCAGGCCTCGGAATCAACTACGCTACAGGGGATACATCAGGACCCTATCCCTAGCTAGCCGCCTCAGGCTACGAGGGAACAAGACCGGTGTCCCATCTAAGTTACTCCGGTAATAGGTAATGATGGTTCCCCGCGTGCATCCATGATGTCATTTGCTCTCAACCCCCTACAAAAGCAAGGAAACGTCAGCAGGATCCATGCCGCACCGCCAGCTGCGCTTCTACAGGGCTCAAGACACTTCTCCGACGGCCACGTTAGGGCTTAAGGCAATTCTCCGCCAGCCACGTTAGCACATAGCTACACCCCATTGTACAGCTGGGCCATCTCCTTGTATCTATAAAAGAGGACGTCCAGGGCCTTCCTAAGGCACGAGGACAACACACACACAACAGCGGAGACATAACACGAAGAAAGAGGAGAGAGACAAAATGTACTAACGTGCGACGAACACACGGGCGTACGACGCAGACGAGCGGAGGCAGGCAGAGTAGGAGGGGCGCGGTAGAGGCAGCCTCAGACAGCTCACCTCAAGGCTGAACCCTCTCTTTCTCTCTCTCCCTCGCTCTCGCTCTCCCTCGCGACGCTTGTAACCCCTACTGCAAGCACCCCTAGGTGCAAGATAATATAAGCCTCATTCCTTCACTTGTGTTCCATCTTGCATCAACCCATCTGGACAGGGGCACGCGACACTAAAATTCACTAGTCGGTCCGGTTGAGGGTCCCCCGGGTCCAAAACACCGACAAGACTAGAACTACTCCTAATGCATAGGGTAAAAACAAGAAATAGACTTGATTTGATCGATTGTTGGGGGTTCAATCGGTCGTAGCCCTTCATCTATATAAAGGGGGAGGTCTGGATCCGCTTCAAACTGTTTTCCAAGTTAATCCCGTGGTTTTAGGTAACAAATCCCGCGAGAAATTAGGAACCCTTACTGACTCTACGCACACGAGGACCGCCCGCGCCTCCACCGCGGACTGTCCGGCCTCAGGGCCGGACCATCCGCATGACACTTTTGGTGTCCAACAGGTACATATTCCATTCAGCAAATGCCCACCAAGGCCAAGCAGAATATATCGGTTAGGGCATGTTGGGAGCTAGAGAATTGGAGAGGATTAGGAAATTGGATAGTAAGAGTATTTTAGCTCCTCTAATTCACTTCCTTCTAAACATGTCCTTAGACAGAGAATGACCGTTCGTTTCCTATCTTATGGCTTGTAACGGAAATCGGTTTCTGGCTCTAATGGCGCGACCATTTCTGTCTGTTGCCCTTCTCCCCTCCCTCTGTCAGTGTACAAGTACGGAGGAGGTGGACGCAATTCCGGTTACGCGAACAGTTTCTTATACGCGTTGCACTCAGTCCATTCTCGTCCCACCTTCTGTGAGCACAGAGAGAGTAGGAGAGCAGGCCTCCGAAATCATCGTCCGCAGAGGTACACTTGCACGGCTGTACGGACGATCAGGTTTTTGGGGAGCATACTCGTGATTGCTCGTTTCATCCGCTCCGGTTCTTTGTCGTCGGCGTCGTTCGAGGGACTGCACTGCGTACACCTGTCTGCATCGAGTTCGTACGACTACATCAAACATATACACGAGATGTCTCGTGTGAATAGAGCCACTGATGTCTTGAGTATCGGCCCCTCCGCAGAGTACTTCCTATTTTCCATAATTGTGCATGTTTTATTTCTGTTTAATACTTATGCAAATAGTGGTACACACATGCTTATATATGTCGTCACATATATTACACTGATTTTTTAGATTAAATTAAAACTGATAATGTCTAATTTTTTAACATCTTTTACCACAAGGAGTCATCGGTCTAGCAGAATGTTGCGCGGATTCGTGAAGCGGCAAATTCGTTTTTTTAAAAAAAAAAACTCTCCCTTTATGCATTATTTGGGTTATCATAATCGAACCTATTCTTAGCAGCCTCGTCGTCTTTCTTTATGTGTTGGGTTATCACAAATGAATCTATTCTTAGTCGAGATCTACTAGTCGCTGGACTTTACCTGCTCAAACCAATGTCACGACGAATCCTCCTATTCGACCTTCAATGCTTCGGTCGACACAAAGGTGAGACTCTTCTCTCAAAATAGTTTCTGACCCAGTTTACTCATGCTGCAATACCCTGAGGTCTGGGAGTCATCGACCTCATACACCATTTACATATGTATTTGAGAATATCATATTATAGAATATTTTATTTAAACTGTAACTCTAGAACAACCTACTTAGAATTATGAAGGAAATACAGATATTCAGATTTAATTTCAAACATAAATTTAGTCCGAATTTAATGGCGATCGATCACAACATAGTCCGTGACATCTCTACAAATCAAATGACATAATCGCCAAACGTAAAGTCAGACAAAACAATTAAACGGCTAACATCACATATACATATCAGTTTAACGGCACAAAAATTAAGAGCACAAACAGGAAATCACATACTCCTAGAGTTGGACCCGCCGGTGATGGTGCTGCTGTATTGAGACGTAGCTTCCTCCGCACTAGATACGGTCATCTCCAGCAGATTTGGACCTCTCCTTCAAGTGGGAAGGGAAGAAGGCGAGGCGTCCGGACAGGTTTAGGACTATTTGGTTCATTGTCTAATTTGCTAATATTTTATCTAACTTTTTATGTAAGATTAGTTCTTCCATTCAAGCGACTAACCTTAGGCAGAGTGTAGCACCGTTAACCACAAACCAAATAGGCATGAAGTCACATGCGGGGCGTCTGGGCGGCGCGCACGTCGAGGGAGATAGAATCGGCATAAGGAAGTGGTGCACGCGGGCCAAGGATGCACAAGTCGCGCGATGAAGGGCGTCGCGCGAGAAGTCGGGAGATGAGGACGGGGTTGTTACCTTGTTGGATCCCTAAACTCTAAACCCTTGTATGTCGTGGAGTAGCAAACATGATTTATATTGTTGAGGGTGCAACTCCCTAATGGACTAGCTTTGCGGGAGTGTTGGTCCAAGAGAATTAAAACCCGCTGCTATGTGTTCTAGCGCTTGTGTCGTGTGGTCTGACGGCCTCGGTGGGTGCGTCGTGTATGCGGATGACCTGACGGGCACGCCATGTGTCGGTGGTCTGGTCCCAACAATTGGTATCAAAGCTCAGGTTGGCCCAGTACATTCTTAGACAAATCTCAGGTCACAATGTGTGAGTGGGAGATTGTTGGGAATAGTCCCCACATTGTGTGTTGTGGAGGAGCAAACATGCTTTATATGGTTGAGGGTACAACCTCTAATGAGCTATCTTTTTTGAGGGGGGGTGTTGGCCCAAGAGACATAAAGCTCGCTACTTCGCATTCGGACGCGTGTGTCTTGGCTCGACGAACTGGATGGGTGCGCCGTGTGTGCGGGCAATCCGACGGGCATGCCATGTGTCGACGGTCTGGTCCAAACTATTGGTATCGAAGCTCAAATTGGCCCAGCACATTCTCAGACAAATCTCAGGTCACAACGTGTGAGGGGGAGATTGATAAGAATAGTACCACATTGTGTGTTGTGGAGAAGCAAGCATGGTTTATATGATTGAGGGTGCAACCCCATAATGGGCTACCTTTTGGGGGGAGGAGTGTTGGCCCAAGAGACATAAAGCCCGCCGCTATGCGTTCGGGCGCGTGTGTCGGGCTCGACGGCCTGGGTGGATGTGCTGTGTGTGGGTGACCCGACAGCCATGCCATGTGTCGGCGGTCCGGTCTCAACAGGGGTGTGGGTGGCGAGCGCAATAGGGAAATAGGGTGACATACATGGGCAGAGGAGCAAGAAAACGATTGAAGCAACAATTTGTCCTGATGAACCTCTATTTTCGCCTTAATAAGCCTTCAAATTTCGTTTTGACGGCTCAACTAGGGGTCTTACTAGAGTTAACTTAGGTACTTTTCTAAACCTCTGAAACTAATAGTTAACAGCTAAAATTAGCTGAGAGTTTTAGAACGAGTCAGTTAATAGACCAGCTAATTGTTAGTTATACCTCTTGTAACGCCCCGAATTTTGCAGTTGAATTTTTTCTTTTCTTTACTCGCCAAATTCGGGCGTTACCTTTTCCTTTTCTTTTTCCCCTCGCTAGACCTTGATCTTTTCCAAAGCTAGCGGGATTCGGTTTGGAATTCCCGTGTAAAGAAAAACCCTAAACTGTTTTATGTTGTTTGATGCACCATGCCGAACTATGCATTCTTTGATTGTTTGAAAGTGCAAATGCATTCATCTAGGAAGATCGGATTTCGAAAATAAGGAGATAACCTTTTTCTTTTTTTCTTTTTCTTCCTCTCTCCTCTTTTTCTCTCTCTCCCGCGCCGTGGGCCCCCTGGCCGGCCCAGCCGCCCCCGCGCGCCCCCCCCCTTTGGGCCCAATAGGCCCAACCGCCCCACCCCCTCCCCTTTTTCCCCAATTCCCTCTCTCCCTCCCTCCCCTTCCTCTCATTTTCTCCCTCCCCACCCTAAGCCGCCGCCGCCCCTACCCCCTGCCCTAGCCGCCGCCCCTGCAGCTCGGTCGCCCGCCCCGGTGAGCCCCCCTCCTCTCTCCTCCCTCTCCCTCTCCCCTCTCCCCTCCTCTCTCCTTGGCAGCCCAGCCGCCCGGCCGCCCCTGGCCGCGCCCCCGGCCGCCCCAGCCCCCGCCTGGCCGCGCCCTGGCCAGCCTCGGCCGCGCCCTGGCCAGCCCCGGCCGCCCCTGGCCAGCCCCTGGCCGCCCCCAGCCCGCGCCTGGCCGCGCCCTGGCCAGCCTCGGCCGCGCCCTGGCCAGCCCCTGGCCGCCCCCAGCCCGCGCCCTGGCCGCCCGCCCGGCCGCGCCCCAGCCCCTGCGTGCTCGGCCGCCCAGCCGGCCGGTTCAACCGCCCCGGCTCAGCCGCCCCCCCCCCCCCCCCCCGCGCTCGGCCGCCCCTGCCCCCGGCCGGTTCAACCGCCCCTAGGGCCGGTTCAACCGCCCCCCCTGTTTTTTATTTTTTTTATTTTATTTTATTTTGTTTTACTTTCTCTGATCATAGTTATTTTATTTTAGGTAGGCTAATCATTGTTAATGTTATTGAAATATGAAGCTTAATTTAGAACTTCGTTGCGCTAGTTGATTCACGTAGTTAATTGTTTATCTCATTCAATGTTGATCAACTAAAAATGATTAGGTTTCCATTAGTGCATATAACAGAATTCTTTTGTTAAGAACCAATTGTAACTAATCATTAGTGCATAAGCTTTAACCCCCTGCGAGACCTTTCCCCGTTTCTTTCTAATCATAACAAATGCGATATCGAATGCCATACTTGATGCATATTCGCTTTACTTGTTACCTTGTATGGTGTACTGTTCTTTCGTATTAAATATGTGGATGTATGTATGTTTGCGCTCGCATAGAGAACGATCCGGTCGAAGAGCTCGAGGAACTCGCAGGAGAAGCCCCTGAGCAGCAGTCGGTTGGTGGAGGCAAGTGTCCTTTGACCTATCTCTGTCCTATTCATTCTTTAATTCACCTCCCGCATTACACATTTATACCTAAGGATTGACTAGCTTTTGTTATCCATGTCCTTGTTTACCTATTTGGGTCGGATTATTACTGCTTAGTCTGATGCTATTGCTCAACTCTAATCAATGAACATGATGTGATTATCTATGATACGCTGTTTTCCCTTCTTATTTATGATTATATTTGTGACCTTCAAGGGGACTCGAGCGGTTTCTCGAGTGCCTCTCCGTAAGGACCTGTTCAATGGATGACCGCCCGGGAAAACAGTGCAACCATGAGGGTGGAATGGGACGCCCTTAGCTGAATAATTAGAGGAACTGGGGTGTAGATCACTTAGCCGTTGTGCCGTCAATGGGGCTCGGTGTATGCGGCTCGCTCTGCCAAGGTTGATTTGTCCCTTGGGGAGGAGTGCGGTACATTTAGGAAACCTAACGGGTGGCTACAGCCCCGGGGAATCTTTGTAAAGGCTTCGTAGTGAATCCCTAGCCATTCACCTTGGGAGTGAATAAGGGTCTTGCAAGCCCGGGCTAGAGAGGGAATCACGGCTTGTGGGTAAAGTGCGCAACCTCTGCAGAGTGTTATGAAACTGATATATCAGCCGTGCTCGCGGTTATGAGCGGCCAAGGGAGCTCCAGAGATTAGTGACACTTGATCAGAGATATTTTGGTACAGGTGGCAATGAGATTGATGATTCTGATTATGATTATGGTAATGGTAAGTGGTATTCTTTCCGTTTGGAAAGGATACATTGGGCTAATAACTTGGGTTAATGTTAAAACCTAGCTTTCTACTAGTAAGTAATAACCTGACCAATTAAAAGCAACTGCTTGACTTATCCCCACATAAAGCTAGTCCACTGCAGCCAAACAGGATGCTTGCTGAGTATGTTGATGTGTACTCACCCTTGCTCTACACACCAAACCCCCCCCCCAGGTTGTCAGCATTGCAACCACTGCTCAGGCGAAGATGAAGCTGTGGAAGGAGACTTCCAGGAGTTCCAGGACTACGACGAGTTCTAGGCGTGGGTTAGCGGCAACCCCCAGTCGGCTGCCTGTGAAGGCCGTGTTATCTACGTTTCTTTTCCGCACTTTGATTTATTGTAAGAACTATATGGACGTCTCAGACGTATGATGTAATCGACTATTATTTCCCCTTTTAATACTATTTGAGCACTGTGTGATGATGTCCATGTTATGTAACTGCTGTGTACGTGAATAACTGATCCTGGCACGTACATGGTTCGCATTCGGTTTACCTTCTAAAAACCGGGTGTGACATAAGTGGTATCAAAGCCGTGCTGACTGTAGGACCGCTAACCTAGAGTAGAATGGTCGTTCTAAGGACTATAGACCTCTGTCCCTGCCTTGACTTTGGTATCCCTTCAAAAGTTGGTCCTACTGACCAAACCTATGTTCTACTATATATTATACCTTGCTGAAAATTTTGTTTTATTCTGATCCTTCATTTATTTATGATTCATTATTTGCTGGTCATATTAATTATGTTCTCACCCTTTTGCTTGCGATGTCTTTTGTAGATGGCTCGTCTTAGACACACTGCACGAAAGTCCGTCATCCCCTTCTTACCCTCCCGCCTTGCTGAGCGTCCGCTTCGCCGTCCCGTGGCCGGACAGTCCAGCCACTTGGAGAGACTGCACCACCGCCTGCATGAGGAGCAGGAACGTCGACGACAGGAGCAGCAGGGCTCTTCTTTCTCGCTCCAGCAGGAGATAGAGTCTGTGAGGAGCTGCTCTCCTGTGCTTCCCCTGGAGGCGCCCCCTGCACCACCACTGGGCGCCCCAGCTTCTGGAGTAGCTGCTGGAGGAGACCCAGACGACGGAGGTGGCGACGACAGCTTGAGCCACGACATCGACTTCTCTGCTGACCATGAGCCGGAAGGATGGGTTGCTCGACCCATCACTCGCGACGCTGCTCGCGGGTGTCACTTCCACGACGCGCTCGACACCCTGCTACGTCGGGCACTTGACCGGCGTACTTGGTCCATCGAGTATCGCTGTGTGGTCTACCAGCATAGTCGCGGGGTCTACCCGGACCGCTGGGAGGCGACCTGCTTGGTGCGCCGTCCGGAGAACAGTCTCCAGGGCGCGGAGGCTTGCTCAGAGCACTATTCTATCTCTGAGCGGGACTCAGCTGAGGCAGCCATGCAGGATGCTGCACGGCGTGCGCTTTCGCACTACTGCTCGGTTCTCGGTGGGGTAGCTGACGGTCTCGACCTGAAGTATTACCCCCGCCGTCCATCTGGCAGCACAGGAGGCGTGATTGTTTCACCTGCTGGTGAGGACAATCCTAGGTTGAGCAACACAGTCAACCTAGCCGCCGTGCTAAACACGGAGCTGGACCATGCATTAGACGAGCTGAGTAGGGCTCGTGCTGAGATCGCCCTGCTACGGGCTGAGCGCGCGGAGCGTCGTCACTTGGATGATGGTTCCCCCGCTCCCGTCGGGACTCAGCACCCGTACCGCTCACCTCGGCGTGGACTCCAGTCTTATGGCAATCCCGACTGCAAGACCAAGATAAATCTAGAACCATAGATCGTTAGAGTTGGATCCTGTAATTAATACAAAATATATATATAGAAGCTTCAGTCTTAGCGTTAGTCTCGGTCTTAGTTAGTCTTAGTTAGACAGGGTAGTTTGCTATATCCTGTGCATTTATGCTTGTCATGATGAACTATGTTTGGTTTGGATCTTTGTAATGATTGTCACCAGAGTGTGGGTATCCCCTGCATTTTGGCTTACCTATTATGTTAATGGAGTTAGTTATATAGTTGGGAAAACCTTTATTCCACTTTCCTCTTTATCTGAGAAGCTGTGTGGTCTGTGTTGGAGATCAGTGAAGATGCTCATCTGTTCAGTGCTGTTGGAGAATTCTATACTCTTTTCTTATGCTGCAAGATTTGCCAGATCAGTTCTGATGTGTGGTTGCGTTCTGCAGATGTCAGAGAACAGGCGCAGAGGAGGAAGGCGTGCTCAGCAGGAGCAAGCCGGTCAGCAAGATGAGGCGCCCCAGCAGCAGCAGCTGCCACCCCCGCCCCCGATGTCGATCGAGCAGATGTTTCTGATGCAGACTCAGGCAGTTCAAGCCATCGGTCAGACTCTGGCCGCCATTCAGCAGCAGCAGCAGCAAGCACCACCCCAGCCTCAGATGCCTCAGATGCCCAGAGGCAAGCGTGCTGAATTCATGAGAGGTCATTCCCCAACGTTCGCTCACTCTTCTGACCCCATGGATGCAGAAGATTGGCTGCGCACTGTGGAGCGGGAGTTGCATACCGCTCAGTGTGATGACAGGGAGAAAGTCTTGTATGGTCCCCGTCTGTTGAGAGGAGCAGCCCAATCATGGTGGGAGTCTTACCTCGCCACCCATGCCAACCCCGATGCCATCACCTGGGAAGAGTTCAGAGGTAGCTTTCGTCAGTACCATGTGCCTGCAGGTCTGATGACAGTGAAGAAGGAGGAGTTCCTGGCCCTTAAGCAAGGGTCATCATCTGTCAGTGAGTATCGAGACAGGTTTCTGCAGTTGTCTCGCTATGCTCCTGAGGATGTCAACACCGACGCCAAGCGACAGTACCGTTTCTTGAGAGGCTTGGTTGACCCTCTGCAGTACCAACTGATGAATCACACCTTCCCGACATTCCAGCACCTGATTGACAGAGCAATCATGACAGAAAGGAAGCGTAAGGAGATGGAGGATCATAAGCGCAAGATCAGTGGACCCCAGCCTGGAAGCAACAGCCGCCCTCGTTTCTCAGGCAATCAACCTCAGCAGTTCAGGCAGAACCAGCGTCCACCTCAGCAGCATCAGCAGCGTCAGCAGCATCAGCAGTTCCAAAGGCAGTATCCTCAGCATCAGTACCAGAACCGTCAGAGCAATCAATCAGGAGGTCAGTTTCAGAGGCAGAATCAGCAGACATCTCGTCTTCCTGCCCCAGCAAACCAGCAGAACAATCAGGCAGCACCAGCTCAGGTTGGAAACAGAGCATGTTTCCACTGTGGAGAGCAAGGCCACTGGGTGATGCAATGTCCGAAGAAGGCAGCCCAGCAGCAGTCAGGCCCCAATGCCCCAGTAAAGCAGAATGCGTCTCAGTCTGGAGCAGGCAACCGCCCTCAGCAGCGCTATAATCACGGAAGATTGAATCACTTGGAGGCTGAAGCAGTTCAGGAGACCCCGGCATGACAGTAGGTATGTTCCCAGTCGACTCCCATATTGCAGAAGTGTTATTTGATACTGGAGCAATGCATTCTTTTATTACTGCATCATGGGTAGAAGCACATAATCTTCCAATTACTACCATGTCAACCCCCATTCAAATTGACTCAGCTGGTGGTAGAATTCGAGCTGATAGCATATGTTTGGGTATAAGTGTGGAAATAAGGGGGATAGCGTTTCCCGCCAACCTTATAGTAATGGGTACTCAGGGAATAGATGTCATCCTAGGGATGAATTGGCTAGATAAGTATCAGGCAGTTATCAGTTGCGATAAAAGGACAATCAAGTTGGTGTCCCCACTAGGAGAGGAAGTGGTGACCGAGTTAGTCCCGCCTGAGCCGAAGAAAGGAAGTTGTTATCAGATGGCTGTCGATAGCAGTGAAGCAGACCCAATTGAGAGTATCAAGGTTGTGTCTGAATTCCCAGATGTGTTTCCAAAGGATTTACCGGGTATGCCACCAGAGCGGAAAGTTGAGTTTGCCATAGAGCTTCTTCCTGGAACCGCCCCTATCTTTAAGAGAGCTTACAGAATATCTGGACCAGAGTTGGTTGAGCTTAAGAAGCAGATTGATGAGCTGTCGGAGAAAGGCTACATCCGGCCAAGCACCTCGCCTTTGGCCGCCCCTGTCTTGTTTGTGGAGAAGAAAGATGGCACAAAGAGGATGTGTATCGATTATCGAGCTTTGAATGAAGTCACGATCAAGAACAAGTATCCCTTGCCCAGAATAGAAGATCTGTTTGACCAGTTGAGAGGAGCCAGTGTGTTCTCCAAGATTGATCTGAGGTCAGGTTATCATCAGCTCAGGATCCGGCCTTCGGACATACCGAAGACGGCATTCATTACCAAGTATGGTTTGTATGAGTTCACAGTGATGTCTTTTGGTTTGACCAATGCACCAGCGTTCTTTATGAACTTGATGAACAGTGTATTCATGGATTACCTTGATAAGTTTGTGGTGGTATTCATTGATGACATTCTGATTTATTCTCAAAGCGAAGAAGAGCATGCAGATCATTTGAGGATGGTATTCTCAATCCGCGTGTCGAGTTGCACGATTCCCGCCGACATCCCTTTTTTCAAGGTGATTTCAAATGATTTTCTTTCTTAGTTCGAAAATGGGCTATTTGCTGAACATTCGTTGTATGCTGATGCCTTACGTCAGGCATTGTCATTTGGCTCATAAAATGGTTTCACTAGTCCCACAAATGTATGAGAACATTCTTGATACTTAAATAGTTAATAAGATGCTATCAGTCTATCACTAGAAATGTTATGTTCTGATGCATCTCCCATTCCTTACACAACAATATAGACTTGCTAGTTACCTAGCTATTGTGTTAAGAACTTATGGAAAAATGACCGATTACTCATACTGTAGCTTTGTTCAGATATGCAGGTAATGACTGTTAGGCCCTGTTTGTTAATGTGGTATTTTTGGAGTTCCGTAGTAATACTACAGTATACAGGAATACTACGGTATTTTAGTCCAAATGCTGTTTGGTTGGTCATGGAAAATCTGTGGTATTAATACCATGGTTTAATCAATACTGTAGTATTTTTGTGGTATTTGATACTCTACTCAGATCAAAGTTTTCTCTCGGTTGCTTCGTCTCGATGAGTCTTGCTGATGCTTGTCTGCGCACCGCCACCACTGGTCGTGTAGATGTACCTCCTCCCACTCAATCTGCTCTCCAACTTCCTCATCACCCAGCCGGACTCCTTATCTCTCCTTCGCTGTCGTGCTCACCGACCAGGCCAGGGCCTTCTGCTTCGCCTATTCACTTTGTCGCCATGGTCGTCTTCGTACGTGGTCGTTTCCTTGCGACGAGCTGAGCTAGCATGGTTAATCGGTGGCCGTTGAAGCCTCTCAACACAAGGATGCTGTACTAAGACAAAATTTCCATGAATTGCCTCAAAATGAGCAGCTAGGATTATATGTCTTCCTTCAAATAATCTGTGTCTGCCAGACCGCCACCAATTCTGTTTCACCCAGAACCAGTTGTCGTTGCATAGAGAACTGTTCTGTCCAATACAAATGCTGGTCTTAGCATGATTCGTTCATGTATATATGTTGCTGATGTTTACTTAGGGGTATCTTTTGGGGGGCTAATCGTTAATACTCCTAGTTTGGTAGTCAACAATACTTTAGAACCAAACATGTGCTAGTTTCATGGAATACTTTGATTTTACTGACCTGATAGAAAACTACGGTATTAATGTCATAACCAGTTATATACTATAGTATTCTAATACCATAGTTTTAGAAAACTTTGCTGGCAAACACGCCCTTACTGTTTTGTGTAACATCTAATGAAATAATTGGCTTGTAGGGAAGATACGAAATAATGAGGAATTACATGCCTAAAGTTTGTACTCTTGGCCTTGATATGATGTTCCGAACATGTACTGTGCAGGTGAGCATATTTCTATTTTTATACGTGGAGTGCCATTTTTAGAATAACATCACTCTCCATTTGAGCTCATCTCAAAGATACCTGGAACTCTATCCATGACATATGTTGATTCACTAAAGAAGTTAACTGATTTATATTGTGATAATCTTGACTGCAGTTCACTCTTCTATGTCCAAGTTAATCTTGACTTCAGTTCAGAACATGACATGATAAGGAAATTTCGTGCTGGCCTCACATTGCAGCCTGTGAGTATTTCTATTGTCTTCTGTGATAATTTATTTGTTGTTCTTAAACAATCCTGTCTTTCATTTGACAGATTGCAACTGCAATATTTGCCAATTCTCCGTTCAAAGAAGGAAAACCAAATGGATTTCTATGCTTCAGGAGGCATTTACTTGATAGCCCTTCAGGACATAAAGTAAATTTCATTATCTACAGTTATTAACACGATAACCCCGACGAGGTCAAAGAAAAAATGTCAATTCACACATTGCGTAATGAATTAGGTTGTGGATGATATTTTGTAATGGTACTATTATTTTTAATACAGACTGATTTTAGACCGATTTCAGATTATTTGGCATGTTCACGGTTTATAACAGTTTGGAAATTGATTATCTGCAATGCACATGCCCTTTTGTTTTGATCTAAATAAAAAAATAATTATAAATATTTGTTTATGGTTCATTACTTGTAATGTATATAACCCATAATAAAATAAATAAATAAATAAAATTCAAAAGTTCCTTACAACGTATATAAGCGTTGGCTTAATAGATTCTAAATGTTTAAATACCTCTAGAGGTGAACTAGACTAGTTGTGGCGGAAACACATATAATCGTTGCAACATCCATAAGTATCCGTTGCTATTTAGGAACGGTTATTAATAGGAGTTACCAACGCATACGAATGTGTTGTAATACATCCTAGCAACGGCAGCATAGGCAACGCATAATTATGCGTTGGTATAGGCCATAGCAACGCTTATAATGACATTTAACAACACATATATACGTTGCTATAGGGGGGTTTATTTTGTAGTGCAACTTCATCTCCCCCTTGATCCTTGTCCTCCTCTTGAGGTGGCTCATTTTCTTCATCTTCTTCTACATCACCTTGAGCCTGTTCCTCATCTTGAGTTGGTGGAGATACTTGATTTGAAGATGATGGTTGATCTTGTGCTTGAGTAGGCTCTTCGGATTCCTTAGGACACACATCCCCAACGGACATGTTCCTTAGCGCGACGCAAGGAGCCTCTTCATCATCTAACTCATCAAGATCAACTTGCTCCACTTGGGAGCCATTAGTCTCATCAAACACAATGTCACAAGAAACCTCAACTAATCCAGTGGATTTGTTGAAGACTCTATATGGCCTTGTGTTTGAGTCATATCCTAGTAAAAAGCCTTCTACTGCCTTAGGAGCAAATTTAGATTTTCTACCTCTTTTAACAAGAATAAAACATTTGCTACCAAAGACTCTAAAATATGAAACATTGGGCTTTTTACCGGTGAGGAGTTTGTAGGATGTCTTCCTGAGGATTCGGTGAATATAAAACCGGTTGATGGATGTCACACCCGGCTTTAAGGAACAAAGCCAGGTGCATCTCATACATGCGCCAAGAAGACAACATATATAATAGCAGAGTGTATAGAGATAAATGTAACGAAACATCAGAGTATTTATTACATAGCGGAAGTCTTATTACAAAATAAAAGATAAATATAAAACGAACTAAGGATCGTCGTTGGCGCCAATGTCAACTGAGAAACGCCACCTAGATCAGATCAAACTTCTCGCCTTGTGGCTCCTCCTAAACCACCTGTTCTTCTCCTATGGGCGGGGTGTGAGACAGCAAGGGTGAGCTCACACATGATCATAGCTCAACAAGTTATGGGGAACCAGTGGACATGAACTCACAAAGGTGGGAGTTCATGTGATGTGTATGGCTAATCAATGACAGGGGTTAAAGCTGAGCATTCCTTTTAAGTAGTTGGTCAAAATTTTATTAGCAGTTACTAAATGTAAGTGAATACCAAACCTTAAATAAAGTAATAGAACAAAATTAATAATAAACCCATGCAATGCAAATGACAAATTGAATTTAAGTTCTATAATTTAATCATCAGAGAGTCCTGAGCTGCTCATGACCGCGAGCACGGCTAGTATACCAGTTTTACACTCTGCAGAGGTTGTACCCTTTACCCACAAGTCATGTTACCCATCTGCCAAGGGGTCGTGACTCCCATACACCTCTACCTAGGAGGCGAGGCAGGGCAACACTACGAGGCCTTTACAAAGTTCCACTAGCTTTCGAAAACCTGCTACAGTTTATGGGAAGAGCACTTGCAAGAATCCCCCGTCTGACCGCCATCGCAACTAAATCAACCCGAGAACCTCCTTGCATGCAACTCCCCTACTGCCCTTGCCCCTTTCGGGTAAGGTAGTATTCCACTAGCTTTCCTAATTAGTCAGCCAAGGGTGTCCCATTAAACCCTTGTGGTGGCACGTGTTTCTCAAGTTAAGCTCTATGTTCCAATTAACATTAATGATCTTGACATGAACATAAATAGAATAACAAAAAGAATTGGAACATAGATATAATAAATGATTATCCCGAAACCATGTAAAGCAATAGCAAACTACCCAAGTGATTCAGGGTTAAACAAGGTAATGAGATAAACAATCTAGGGTGACCTATCGGGTCCCATCAAAATTAACCTATGCATGAATAAGTGACATTAAAGAACATTATTGGGTAAAAAGTGGTCAAGGGCACAACTTGCCTTCAATGAGCTCCTGCTCAGCTACTTCTATCTGCTGCTCACCAGGATCCTCGGTCACGGGCTCTTCTACTCGCCACAATACAAACAAGCACATGATATAGAGAAAATTAACATCACACCAAACATGTAAACAAAATACACAGTAATAATATACACATTAAAATAAAACTCTAGGAACAGAAATCATAATTTTTGGAGTTATAGCTTTTAATATATGAATTTCCAAAGGTTTTATGTGCTTAAAATAGGATTAAGTGAGAAATTAATTTTCTTACTGTTGTCATGACAAAACAGAGACTCTAAGTGTTAGAGAATAAAATTGCAAAATTTTAGAAAGTTGAATGGACTAATTTGGACTAAAAATGAATTTTCTATGAATTTATCAAGTTCTAGTAATTATTTTCATATTAAAATCCATTTTCTATTTCATTTATTCAATTTAATTGGGTTCTGGACTGGGCCTCATTTACCAGAAAGGTCAGGGACCTTGGCGCTTAATTTTCTAAGACTCAGAATACTACGTAGTGGACGACGGGTTGAATTTTTATAATGGCCAGGGACTCTTACGTAAAAATGCCTCGGCGAAAGGTTTCGCGCGCTCTACGCCGTCCGATCCAAGATCAAGGGATTGGATCAAATCCTGGATCCCGCGAACCGGTATCCAACTACCACCCATGGATCAGAATCCAACGATGTGGAATTTAAAGAACTGCAAGATGCTCGCGCCCGTCCGATCCAAGATCAAGGGATCAGAACAAAAACGCGAAGAGCTACTCCTAGACTAATCTGGACCGCACTCTGAGGAATCCAACAGTGGTCACGGTTCGGCTGAATCCCTGGTCGGAGCAGGGCGGCGCTCGCACCCTGGCCACAGCGGCGGCCATGGCCGAGCGAGCAATCCTCCCAATTAGCGCCCGACACCCGATCAATCCCGAAGCTACACCATCTAGGAACGAAAGCAAATATGCGCATGTGGCTTATACCGAAGATTGCCGCGCGGAGGTCACTATCACCGGAGGCCCGCGGACGACGGTGGCCGTGAATCGACGCTGACGAATTCCCGGCGCCACAGTCGAGGACTCCGCCCCGGTTGCTACGAGTCGACCCGCTACACCTGGGTGGACCCCCACGGCGAACCTAGACGGCGAAACACGGTCCGAGCCGGCAACCTGAGGAGCGTGCTCTCCCTTCCCCTCCAAGCACGATGATGGAATTTGGGGTGCCGCGAGAGCTGTGCGCAAGTGCGGCTCTGGGGCTGCGAACGCACGATTCTTATAGCCCGGAGTCCCCCAACGATGGTTACGCGGGAGTTCGTTGAAGTCCATGTTGGATTTTGTGCTGGAATCGTGGACCCACCCAACGGTGCGCGCGGCGTTCCTGAGAGTCGATCCACGACCGGGATGACACAAGGGGTCCACCAGTCGGTGATGGCGCGCGCGTAATGTAGCTGACCTATGGGCTCCACCCGCCAGGGAGTGCGTGGCGCGAGAGGAGACTGGTGAGTGGGCCCACTATGACGGCGCCAGCGCTTTTTTCTGCTAGCTGGGCCACGCGCGCGGGGTGCAGTGATTTGGGCCGCGCAAAGGGAAAGTAGGAGGAGGAATGGGCCGAGGTGTGAAGGCTTTAGGCCCAAGCTCAATTCTTTTCCTTATTCTTTTCCTTTTTCTGGTTTTCTCTTTTTTTGAATCTCAATTTGGATTTCAAATGCGTGGTGGATTTGTACTCAAATTTCTGAATATATGATTTGAATAAATTATGGTGGAATAAATTTATCTATTTATAAATTTATTTTTGTATTGTATAGTATTTTCTCCTTCCTTCTCTATTTCAAACCCTAATTCTCAATTTAGGATTTAAACTTCATCTCAAGTAATTGTTTTATTTCTACTAGCTTTATTATTGTTATTACTTTAGTGCACAAGCAAACAGAAACCCCAAAGGCTGCACAAGTTATTTGAGTGTATTTTGTTAACTATTTATTCTTGTTAAGTGAGGTGTTCACATGAAATGATGGATAGAAATGACTCACAAATATATAAAGAAATGAAATTTCTCTTTTTAGATTTTTATTACAAAGTAGGTATTACAAGTCCTACCCCCCTTAAAAATAATCTCGTCCTCGAGATTTAGGAGGAACGAGGAAAAAGATGGGGAAAATCTATGCAAAGCTCTTCTTCTCTTTCCCAAGTTGCTTCATCTTCGCCATGGTGACTCCATTGCACTTTGCACATCTTTATCACCTTATTTCTTGTAACTCGAGTCAAACTGTCAAGAATCTTGATTGGATACTCTGTGTAAGTCAAATCACCCTGAACACTAAGCTCTTCCATTGGTAACTGTTCCTCAGGGACACGGAGACACTTCTTAAGTTGAGATACGTGGAACACATTATGCACATCCGATAGATTATCAGGTAATTCGAGTTGGTATGCCATCTCCCCAACTCACCTAAAGATCAAGAATGGTCCAATATAGCGAGGGCACAATTTGCCCTTAACTTTGAATCTCCTCATTCCACGAAGTGGTGACACCTTGAGATACACATAATCTCCTTCTTCAAATTCTAGTGGTCTCCTTCTATTATCAGCATAGCTCTTTTGCCTGGTTTGAGCCACCCTCAAATTCTCTCGAATTATACGGACTTGTTCTTCTGCTTCTTGAATCAGTTCAGGCCCAAAGAACTCTCTTTCTCCAGTCTGATCCCAATATAGAGGAGTCCTGCACTTCCTCCCATATAAAGCTTCAAAAGGTGACATCTTCAGACTGGCCTCATAGCTATTATTATATGAGAATTTAGCATAAGATAGACTTTTATCCCAACTTCCTCCATGCTGAAGGGCACAAGCTCTCAACATATCTTCCAAAACTTGATTAGTCCTTTCCGTCTATCCATCAGTCTGAGGGTGATAAGCCGTACTAAAATTCAACTTCGTATTCATGTTCTCATGGAAGCTTCTCCAAAATCTTGAGGTAAACTGTGAACCTCGATCAGACACGATCTTCTTTGGTACTCCATGTAAGCACACAATCCGAGCCATATATAACTCTGCTAGTTGAGAACCTTTATAAGTAGTCTTGACATGAATAAAGTGAGCCACTTTAGTCAATCTATCCACAATCACCCATATAGCATCATATCCTTTCTGGGTGCGAGGCAATCCAGTAATGAAATCCATACCAATCTCTTCCCACTTCCACTTGGGTATCTTCAGTGGGTGTAATAGTCCAGCTGGCCTCTGGTGTTCAGCCTTAACTCTTTGACACACATCGCACATAGCCACATGTGCAACTACATCTCTCTTCAGTCCATACCACCAATATTTTTGCTTCAAATCCTGATACATCTTGGTACTACCAGGATGAATAGAATAATCCGAGTCATGGGCCTCCTTTAAAATAGTCTCTCGAAGGCTTTCAATATCAGGAACACACATCTTGTCCTTGAACCATACGGTGCCTTGCTCATCCTCGGTGAATTCTGGACCTCGACCTTCAGTAATAAGATCCTTAATCTCTTGTATTTTGGCATCACCAATTTGACCTTTGTGGATCTCTTGCTCCAAAGTAGATTCCACATCAATCGTAACTCCTTCTGTGTGAGCAACTATCCCCAGGTTAAGCCTCCTAAAATCCTTAACAATCTCATCGGGTAGCTGGGCAACAATAGCTGAATGAACATGCTCCTTTCGACTCAAGGCATCTACAACCAAATTTGCCTTGCCCGGGTGATAGTGAATCTCCAAATCATAGTCCTTAATAAGCTCTAACCAACGGCGTTGCCTAAGGTTGAGATCCTTCTGAGTGAATATATACTTCAGACTCTTATGATCTGTGTACACTTGGCACTTGGTCCCCATGATATAATGTCTCCAAATCTTAAGCGCATGCACAATGGCTGCCAATTCCAAGTCATGAGTGGGGTAGTTCAATTCATGTTTGCTTAACTGACGAGACGCGTAAGCAATCACATGTCCTTCTTGCATGAGCACACACCCTAAGCCTTGGCCACATGCATCACAATAAATGTCAAATCCCTTCTGCAGGTCTGGCATAACCAACACTGGTGGTGACATCAATCTCTTCTTCAATTGATCAAAGCTGTCTTGGCACTTTTTGTCCCACTTAAAGTCTCTGCCCTTCTCCAGAAGTGAGGTCATAGGCTTAGCGATTTTAGAAAATCCTTCAATAAATCTCCGATAATAGCCAGCAAGTCCCAAGAAACTCCGAATCTCCGTAACTGTAGTGGGTACTCTCCACTCCATTATCTCCTTAACCTTAGCAGGATCCATTGATATTCCTCCATTAGAAATAATATGACCAAGAAATGGCACCTCGCCAATCCAAAACTCGCACTTGCTGAACTTGGCATATAGCTGGTTATCTCGTAGCTTCTGTAGCACCAACCTTAGATGTTCCTCATGATCACCATCACTCTTGGAATAGATAAGAATATCATCAATGAACACCACGATGAATCTGTCCAAGTACTCCATAAACACCTTATTCATCAAATTCATAAAATAAGCTGGTGCATTAGTTAGTCCAAATGACATAATAGTGAACTCATATAATCCATATCGAGTTGAGAAAGCCATCTTGGGAATATCCGATGGTCTAATCCTCATCTGATGGTAACCCAATTGGAGATCAATCTTCGAGAATACCCTTGCACCTCTCATCTGATCGAATAAATCCTCAATACAGGGTAACAGATACTTGTTCTTCACAGTAACATCATTAAGGGATCTATAATCCACACACATCCATTGTGATCCATCCTTCTTCTACACAAACAAAACGGCGCTCCCCAAGGTGAGGAACTCGGACAAATGTACCCAGCCTCTTGTAACTCTGTTAACTGTTTCTTAAGCTCCTTTAACTCCTCTACAGACATCCTGTATGGCCATTTAGAACTAGGGGTAGTTCCAGGTAAGAGATCAATAACAAACTCAACTTCTCTATCAGGTGGCATCCCTGGTAACTCCTCTGGAAAGACATCCGGAAAATCTCTAACCACACGGATGTTGTCACCAACAAACTCCTCAGGTATAAAGAACATTGCACGTTTGGATGAGGTGGTTACTGCAATATTAACTTGAAATCTTTCTCCTTTAGGGATGGTAAGTTCTACGGTACCTCTACCACATGCTATAATGGCCTTTGCCTTTCTTAACCATGACATACCAAGGATCAGATCTATACTGCTTGCCTCTAATATTATAGCAGTAGCTCCAAATTCTCTTCCCATAATTGTTAATGTCAATCTACGTGTCATTTGGTTTGCCTCAACAGGTCCTTTAGGTGTAATTACTATCATTGGTTTTCTCACATTTAGCAGTGGTATTTCATTTGTGTTGGCATATCGAGCAGACATGAATGAATGTGTAGCACCAGAATCAAATAATATAGTTACGGGAATAGCATTAACATAAAACATACCAAGTACGATGTCAGCACCATCCGGAGTAGCATCAATGCTGACTTGATTAACCTTGGCAATAGAGTATCCCTTGCCAGGTCCTGGAGTTTGTTGCCTATTCTAAACTAGGGTAGTAGCAATCCTCTGTGGGCAGACATTTGCATAGTGTCCAGTCTTCCCACACTTGAAACAAGTAGTGCATGCACTCTACCCTGAAAACTTCGTCAGTGTGCCGGTGGGGGTAGCCTGTCGAGGTGGTGGAGTCCTCTGTGGTGACTGCTGGACTGGGCGCTGGCCTCCATCAGTTTGAACTGGTGTACCCTGGGGTGAACTGTAGCAAGGACGAACACTGCTGCTTCCTTGTCTTTGAGATATAGCCTTTCTCTTCAAATCTCCCAGCTGAACATGCTTGTGTTCAATAGCTAGGGCCTTATCAAGCAGCCTCTGAAATGACGGGAATGTATGTGCTACCAGAGCATATTGTAGAGGTCCATTAAGTCCTTCAATAAAGTGCTCTTGCTTCCTCTCATCCTCAGCAACTTCATCAGGTGCATATACGGATAGCTGAATGAACTTATCGCGATACTCACTGACTGATATACTCCCTTGCTTCAATGATAGAAATTCCTTCTTCTTAATCTTCATTAATCTAGCAGGTATATGATAATTCCTGAACTATGTACTGAACTCTGCCCAAGTAATAGTATCAGCAGCATCGTGGGCAGCAGTATATGAATCCCACCAATCAGCAGCAGGACCTGTCAGACGTCCAGAAGCATATAAAACCTTCTCCCAGTCAGTGCATTGAGCAATGTTTAACATCTTCTCTACAGACTTTAGCCAATCATCTACATCCAGTGGGTCAGGAGAGCTTGCAAATGTAGGTGGCTTATCACTCATGAACTCCCTATGCTTATCTCGGGGTGGAACTGGTGGTGGTGGTGGAGGCAGTGGTACTTGTTGTTGTTGCTACTGTTGTTGTTGTTGTTGCATTTGCTATTGCAGCTGCTGTTGTGCCCTTCTCTCCTGGCGTATCTCCTCTCGCTCCTAGCGCAACTCCTGGCATATCTCTTCTCGTTCCTGACGCATCTCCTGGCGTTCTTGCTGCATCTGAGCATGCATATCCGCCATAGTGTCTGCCATTTGTTGCATCATCCTCATCTGAGCTATAATCAGTGGGTCAACTCCGCCTGGTGGAGGATTAGGAGGATTCATCTCTGCTAGCTGTGGCTAGGGTCGTCTATATATCCACCGAGTGTGTCGATTGGGAGGCAAATCAATTCCACCACCCCGCCTGGTATTGACCATCTGAGTTAGATACATATAGTAAGAGAGAGTAGTAGACAAGGCAAGTATTTACAAATCAGGTTACTTTGGAGGACTTATTAGCTAAGCAGATTAATATTTTACCTACTAAAGCTAACTCAATGCCTTATGGTGGTACATGCTAAGATGTCCATCTATAATAATTCAATCAATCAAAGAAGCAAATCAGGCATTTATCATCAGCACAATCAACCAATCATTTTTTAATAAAGAAAATAGTTTTAATTTTTTGTCTTAGGTTCCCTATCTCTTAAAAAGGTCATAGTGGTAGGATTCCAAGGTGTGAAATCCATCTTGTCTTAGAGTAGAAAAGATAAGATTAATCAGAGTAGGAAAGCAAAAGGTGAGACAAGACCAAGATGAGATGAGTATAGAATGAATCAGAGTAAGGTAAGTAGGAAAGGGTTTGTCCATTTCTATCTAGGTTTCGTCCTACAGTCAACATTTCCTCTGATACCACTTCTGTCACACCCGGCTTTAAGGAACAAAGCCAGATGCATCTCATACATGCGCCAAGAAGACAACATATATAATAACAGAGTGTATAGAGATAAATGTCACGAAACATCAGAGTATTTATTACATAGCGGAAGTCTTATTACAAAATAAAAGATAAATATAAAATGAACTAAGGATCGTCGTTGGCGCCAATGTCAACTGAGAAACGCCACCTAGATCAGATCAAACTCCTCGCCTTGTGGCTCCTCCTGAACCACCTGTTCTTCTCCTCTGGGGGGTGTGAGACAGCAAGGGTGAGCTCACACATGATCATAGCTCAACAAGTTGTGGGGAACCAGTGGACATGAACTCACAAAGGTGGGAGTTCATGTGATGTGTATGGCTAATCAATGACAAGGGTTAAAGCTGAGCATTGCTTTTAAGTAGTTGGTCAAAATTTTATTAGCAGTTACTAAATGTAAGTGAATACCAAACCTTAAATAAAGTAATAGAACAAAATTAATAATAAACCCATGCAATGCAAATGACAAATTAAATTTAAGTTCCATAGTTTAATTATCAGAGAGTCCTAAGCTGCTCATGACCGCGTGCACGGCTAGTATACCAGTTTTACACTCTGCAGAGGTTGTACCCTTTACCCACAAGTCATGTTACCCATCTGCCAAGGGGTCGCGACTCCCATACACCTCTACCTAGGAGGTGAGGCAGGGCAACACTATGAGGCCTTTACAAAGTTCCACTAGCTTCCGAAAACCCGCACAGATTATGGGAAGAGCACTTGCAAGAATCTCCTGTCTGACCGCCATCGCAGCTAAATCAACCCGAGAACCTCCTTGCATGCAACTCCCCTACTGCCCTTACCCCTTTTGGGTAAGGTAGTCTTCCACTAGCTTTCCTAATTAGTCAGCCAAGGGCGTCCCATTAAACCCTTGTGGTGGCACGTGTTTCTCAAGTTAAGCTCTATGTTCCAATTAACATTAATGATCTTGACATGAACATAAATATAATAACAAAAAGAATTGGAACATAGATATAATAAATGATTATCCCAAAACCATGTAAAGCAATAGCAAACTACCCAAGTGATTCAGGGTTAAACAAGGTAATGAGATAAACAATCTAGGGTGACCTATCGGGTCCCATCAAAATTAACCTATGCATGAACAAGTGACATTAAAGAACATTATTGGGTAAAAAGTGGTCAAGGGCACAACTTGCCTTCAATGAGCTCCTGCTCAGCTACTTCTATCTGCTGCTCACCAGGATCCTCGGTCACAGGCTCTTCTACTCGCCACAATACAAACAAGCACAGGATATAGAGAAAATTAACATCACACCAAACATGTAAACAAAATACACAGTAATGATCTACACATTAAAATAAAACTCTAGGAACAGAAATCATAATTTTTGGAGTTATAGCTTTTAATATATGAATTTCCAAAGGTTTTATGTGCTTAAAATAGGATTAAGTGAGAAATTAATTTTCTTACTGTTGTCATGACAAAACAGAGACTCTAAGTGTTAGAGAATAAAATTACAAAATTTTAGAAAGTGGAATGGACTAATTTGGACTAAAAATGGATTTTCTATGAATTTATCAAGATCTAGTAATTATTTTCATATTAAAAGTCCATTTTCTATTTCATTTCTTTGATTTAAATGGGTTCTGGACTGGGCCTCATTTACCAGAAAGGTCAGGGACCCCGACGCATAATTTTCTAAGACTCAGAATACTACACAGTGGATGGCGGGTTGAATTTTTATAATGGCCAGGGACTCTTACGTAAAAATGCCTCGGCGAAAGGTTTCGCATGCTCTGCACCGTCCGATCCAAGATCAAGGGATCGGATCAAATCCTGGATCCCGCGAACCAGTATCCAACTACCACCCATGGATCAGAATCCAACGATGCGGAATTTAAAGAATTGCAAAATGCTCGCGCCCGTCCGATCCAAGATCAAGGGATCAGAACAAAAACGCGAAGAGCTACTCCTAGACTAATCTGGACCGCACTCTGAGGAATCCAACGGTGGTCACGGTTTGGCTGACTCCCTGGTCGAAGCAGGGCGGCGCTCGCACCCTAGCCATGGCGGCGGCCATGGCCGAGCGAGCAATCATCCCAATTAGCGCCCGACACCCGATCAATCCCAAAGCTACGCCATCTAGGAACGAAAGCAAATATGCGCATGTGGCTTATACTGAAGATTGCCGCGCGGAGGTCACTGTCACCGGAGGCCCGCGGAGGACGGTGGCCGTGAATCGACGCTGACGAATTCCCGGCACCACAGTCGAGGACTCCGCCCCGTGCTGCTATGAGTCGACCCGCTACACCCAGGTGGACCCCCACGGCGAACCCAGATGGCGAAACACGGTCCGAGTCGGCAACCCGAGGAGCGTGCTCTCCCTTCCCCTCCGAGCACGGCGATGGAATTTGGGGTGCCGCGAGAGCTGTGTGCAAGGGCGGCTCTGGGGCTGCGAACGCACGATTCTTATAGCCCGGAGTCCCCCGATGATGGTTACGCGAGAGTTCGTTGAAGTCCATGCCGGATTTTGTGCTAGAATCGTGGACCCGCCCAACGGTGCGCGCGGCGTTCCTGAGAGTCGATCCACGACCGGAATGACACAAGGGGTCCACCAGTCGGTGATGGCGCGCGCGTAGTGTAGCTGACCTATGGGCTCCACCCGCCAGGGAGTGCGCGGCGCGAGAGGAGACTAGCGAGTGGGCCCGCTGTGACGGCGCCAGCGCTTGTTTCTGCTGGCTGGGCCACGCGCGGGGGGTGCTGGGATTTGGGCCGCGCAAAGGGAAGGTAGGAGGAGGAATGGGTCGAGGTGTGAAGGCTTTAGGCCCAAGCTCAATTCTTTTCCTTATTCTTTTCCTTATTCTGGTTTTCTCTTTTTTTGAATCTCAATTTGGATTTCAAATGCGTGGTGGATTTGTACTCAAATTTTTGAATATATGATTTGAATAAATTATGGTGGAATAAATTTATCTATTTATAAATTTATTTTTGTATTGTATAGTATTTTCTCCTTCCTTCTCTATTTCAAACCCTAATTCTCAATTTAGGATTTAAACTTCATCTCAAGTAATTGTTTTATTTCTACTAGCTTTATTATTGTTATTACTTTAGTGCACAAGCAAACAGAAACCCCAAAGGCTGCACAAGTTATTTGAGTGTATTTTGTTAACTATTTATTCTTGTTAAGTGAGGTGTTCACATGAAATGATGGATAGAGATGACTCACAAATATATAAAGAAATGAAATTTCTCTTTTTAGATTTTTATTACAAAGTAGGTATTACAATGGAGTAGCAGACGGTATTAATCGCCTCATCCCAAAATCGGTCCGGAGTCTTATATTCATCAAGCATGGTCCTCGCCATGTCAAGTAGAGTTCTATTCTTCCTCTCCACTACACCATTTTGTTGTGGTGTGTAGGGAGAAGAGAACTCATGCTTGATGCCCTCCTCCTCAAGGAAGTCCTCAATTTGAGAATTCTTGAACTCCGTCTCATTATCGCTTCTTATTTTCTTGATCCATAATCCAAACTCATTTTGAGCTCATCTCAAGAATCCTTTTAAAGTCTCTTGGGTCTGTGATTTTTCCTGCAAAAAGAATACCCAAGTGAAGCGAGAATAATCATCCACAATTACAAGACAATACTTACTCCCACCGATGCTTATGTAAGCTATCGGGCCGAATAAATCCATGTGGAGTAGCTCAAGCGGCTTGTCGGTCATCATGATGTTCTTATGTGGATGATAGGCACCAACTTGCTTTCCTGCTTGGCATGCGCTACAAATCCTGTCTTTCTCAAAATGAACATTTATTAGTTCTAAAATGTGTTCTCCCTTTAGAAGCTTGTGAAGATTCTTCATCCCAACATGGGCTAGTCGGCGATGCTAGAGCCAACCCATATTAGTCTTAGCAATCAAGTAAGTGTCGAGTTCAGCTCTATTGAAATCAACTAAGTATAGCTGACCCTCTAACACTCCCTTAAATGCTACTGAATCATCACTTCTTCTAAAGACAGTAACACCTACATTTGTAAAAAGACAGTTGTAGCCCATATTACATAATTAAGAAATAGAAAGCAAATTGTAATCTAAAGAATCTACAAGAAAAACATTGGAAATAGAATGGTCAGGTGATATAGCAATTTTACCAAGTCCTTTGACCAAACCTTGATTTCCATCCCCAAATGTGATAGTTCTTTGGGGATCTTGGTTTTTCTCATAGGAGGAGAACATCCTTTTCTCCCCTGTCATGTGGTTTGTGCATCTGCTATCAATGATCCAACTTGAGCCCCTGGATGCATAAACCTGCAAAACAATTTAGGCCTTGTTCTTAGGTACCCAAACGGTCTTGGGTCCTTTCACATTAGAAACAAGCACCTTGGGTACCCAAACACAAGTCTTGGAGCCCTTGTGTTTGCCCCCAACATATTTGGCAACTACTTTGCCTGATTTGTTAGTCATAACATAAGAAGCATCAAAAGTCTTAAATGAAATGTTATGATTATTTGATGCAGTAGGAGATTTCTTTTTAGGCAATTTAACATGGGTTGATTGCCTAGAGCTAGAAGCCTCATTGTTATACATATAAGCATGGTGAGAAACAGAATGAGATTTCTTAGCATGAATTCTCCTAATCTTGTGCTCGGGATAACCAGCAGGATATAAAATATAGCCCTCGTTATCCTAAGCCATGGGAGCCTTGCTCTTAACAAAATTAGACAATCTTTTAGGGGCATTAAGCTTGACATTGCTTCCTTGTTGGAAACCAATGCCATCCTTAATGCCAGGGCGTCTCCCACTATAGAGCATGCTTCTAGCAAATTTAAATTTTTCATTTTCAATTTCATGCTCATTGATTTTAGAAGTTAATGTAGCTATGTGATCATTTTGTTGTTTAATTAAAGCAAGGTGATCATGAATAGCATCTACATTAACATCTCTACATTTAGTGCAAATAGAAACATGATCAACAGTAGATGTAGATGGTTTGCAAGCATTTAATTCTTCTATCTTAGTGAAAGGGAAATAGGCTTACACCTTTTCCTAAATAGATTTTGGTGGTTGAATTGCCCAACACAAATATTTGGACTAACTAGTTTGCTCTAGATTATAAGTTTTAAAGGTGCCATAGGTTCACATCAAACCAATAAAAAGACCAAGAAAGGGTTCAGACAAAGAGAGCAAAAGACAACTCGAAGGCAGCCCTGGTCTGGCGCACCGGACTGTCCGGTGTGCCACCAGACAGTGTCCGGTGCACCACCGGATAGTGTCCGGTGCACTAGGGAACTCCAAGCTCAACTCTTCGCCTTCAGGAATTCTCAGAGGAACTCCACTATAATTCACCGGACTGTCCGATGTACCACCGGACAGTGTCCGGTGCCCCAGGGAGAAGCAACTCTGAACTCGCCAGCTTCGGGAATCCGCTTCGCTATAATTCATCGGACTATCCGGTGTAACACCGAACTGTCCGGTGTGCCAGCGGAGCAACGGCTACTTCGTGTGCAACGGTCGACTGCAACGCATTAAATGCGTGTCTGCACGCGCAGAGGACAGAGCACGCGCGGGTGGCGCACCGGACAGTCTACAGGACTTGTCCGGTGCACCACCGAATAGCCAGGCGGGCCCTCAGGTCAGAGCTCCAACGGTCGAACCCCAACGGCTGGCTGACATGGCTGGCGCACCAGACAGTGTCCGGTGGCGCACCAGACAGTGTCCGGTGCGCCATGCGACAGCAGCCTTCCAACGGCCACATTTTTGTGGTTGGGGCTATAAATACCCCAACCACCCCACATTTAATTGCATCCAAGTTTCTACACTTCTACACCTTACAAGAGCTATAGCATTCAATACAAGACACACCAAAGAGATCAAATCCTCTCCCAACTCCACACAAAGCTTTAGTGATTAGAGAGAGAGATTTGTTGTGTTCATTTGAGCTCTTGCGCTTGGATTGCTTCTTTTCTTTCTCATTCTTCTTGTGATCAAACTCAATTGTAACTGAGGCAAGAGACACCAACTGTGTGGTGGTCCTTGTGGGGACTTAGTGTCCCGTGTGATTGAGAAGAGAAGCTCACTCGGTCTAAGTGACCGTTTGAGAGAGGGAAAGGGTTGAAAGAGACCCTGTCTTTGTGACCACCTCAACGAGGAGTAGGTTTGCAAGAACCGAACCTCGGTAAAACAAATCCTTGTGTCTCACTCTTTATTTGCTCGCGATTTGTTTTCCACCCTCTCTCTCGGACTCGCTTATATTTCTAACGCTAACCCGGCTTGTAGTTGTGATTAACTTTGTAAATTTCAGTTTTGCCCTATTCACCCCCCTCTAGGCGACTTTCAATTGGTATCAGAACCCGGTGCTTCATTAGAGCCTAACCGCTCGAAGTGATATCGGGAGATCATGCCAAGAAGGAGATGGGGACCGGCGAGAAGCCCATTACAAGCCACGGGAAGGCTTCATCGGGAGAGTCCCGCAACAAAGGGATGGGGAAGGAGAAGGAATCCCCTTCACGCAAGTCACATCGGAGTGGCGACACGCACAAGAAGATGAGGAAAGTGTTCTACTACGAGACCGACTCTTCATCACCATCGACCTACGGCTTCGACGCGCCGTCCGTAACTTCTAAGCGCCAAGAGCGTAAGAAGTATAGTAAGATCCCTCTACGCTACCCTCACATTCCTAGACATACTCCATTACTTTTTGTTCCATTAGGCAAGCCACCAACCTTTGACGGTGAAGATTATGCTAGGTGGAGTGATTTGATGAAATATCACCTAACCTCACTCCACAAAAGTATATGGGATGTTGTTGAGTTTGGAGTACAGGTACCTTCCATAGGGGATAAGGATTACGATGAGGACGAGGTGGCCCAAATCGAGCACTTCAACTCTCAAGCCACCACTATACTGCTCCAATCTCTAAGCCGTGAGGAGTATAACAAGGTGCAAGGATTAAAGAACGCCAAAGAGGTATGGGACGTGCTCAAAACCGCCCACGAAGGAGATGAGGTGACCAAGATCACCAAGCGGGAAACGATCGAGGGGGAGCTCGGTCGCTTCATGCTTCACCAAGGGGAGGATCCGCAAGCTATGTACAACCGCTTGAAGGCCTTGGTGAACCAAGTGCGCAACCTCGGGAGCACAAAATGGGATGACCATGAGATGGTCAAGGTTATTCTTAGATCCCTCGTTTTTCTTAACCCTACGCAGGTTCAATTAATTCGAGGTGATCCTAGATACAAGCTAATGTCTCCTAAGGAGGTTATAGGAAAATTTGTGAGCTTTGAGCTAATGATTAAAGGCTCAAAGAAAATCATCGAGCAAGGCACCTCCTCCACGCCCGAGGCACAACCCATCGCATTCAAGGCAACGGAGGAGAAGAAGGAAGAGTCTACACCAAGTAGGCTTCCCATTGATGCCTCAAAGCTCGACAATGAGGAGATGGCTTTAATCATCAAAAGCTTTCGACAAATCCTCAAGCAAAGGAGGGGGAAGGACTACAAACCCCGCTCTAAGAAGGTTTGCTACAAGTGTGGTAAGCCCGGTCACTTTATAGCAAAATGTCCTATTTCTAGTGATAGTGACAAGGGCGACGACAAGAAGGGGAGAAGAAAAAAGAAGAAGAGATATCACAAGAAGAAGGGCGGCGATGCCTATGTGTGCCGTGAGTGGGACTCCGACGAGAGCTCCACCGACTCCTCCTTCGACGAGGACGCCGCCAACATCGCTGTCAACAAGGGACTTCTCTTCCCCAACGTCGGCCACAAGTGTCTTATGGCAAAGGACGGCAAAAGGAAGAAGGTTAAATCTAAATCCTCCACTAAATATGCATCCTCTAGTGATGAAGAAAATTCTAGTAATGAGGAAGATAATTTGCTTACCCTTTTTGCCAACCTTAACATGGAATAAAAAGAAAAGCTAAATGAATTGATTAGCACCATTCATGATAAGGATGAACTCTTGGATAGCCAAGAGGACTTCCTAATTAAGGAAAATAAGAAACATGTTAAGGTTAAGAATGCTTATGCTCTAGAAAGGGAGAAATGTGAAAAATTATCTAGTGAGCTAAGCACTTGCCATGATGTTATTGTCAACCTTAAAAATGAAAATGCTAAATTAATTGCTAAGGTTGATTCAAATGTTTGTGATGATTCTTATGATCATGATATTTCTATTGCTAAGATTGAAAAATTGAATGCCTCTCTTGCTAGCCTTAGATGTGAAAATGAAAAATTGATTGCTAAGGCTAAAGAATTAGATGTTTGCAATGCTTCCATTTCCGATCTTAGAAGTAAAAATGATATTTTACATGCTAAGATTGTTGAACTAAAAACTTGCAAACCCTCTACATCTACCATTGAGCATGTTTCTATTTGCACTAGATGTAGAGATGTTGACATTGATGCTATTCATGATCATATGGCTTTAATTAAACAACAAAATGATCATATAGCAAAATTAGATGCAAAAATTGCCGAGCATGAACTTGAAAATGAAAATTTTAAATTTGCTTGTAGTATGCTTTATAGTGGGAGACGCCCTAGCATCAAGGATGGCATTGGCTTCCAAAAGGGAGACAATGTCAAACTTAATGCCCCTCCTAAAAAATTATCTAACTTTGTTAAGGGCAAGGCTCCCATGCCTCAGGATAACGAAGGGTACATTTTGTACCCTGCCGGTTATCCCGAGCATAAGATTAGGAGAATTCATTCTAGGAAGTCTCACTCTGGCCCTAATCATGCTTTTATGTATAAGGGTGAGACATCTAGCTCTAGGCAATCAACACGTGCTAAATTGCCTAAGAAGAAAGCTCCTATTGCATCAAATGATCACAATGTTTCATTTAAAACTTTTGATGCATCTTATGTTTTGACTAACAAATCTGGCAAAGTAGTTGCCAAGTATGTTGGGGGCAAACACAAGGGATCAAAGACTTGTGTTTGGGTACCCAAAGTTCTTGTGTCTAATGTCAAAGGACCCAAAACTGTTTGGGTACCTAAAATCAAGAACTCAACTTGTTTTGTAGGTTTATGCATCTGGGGGCTCAAGTTGTATCATCGATAGCGGGTGCACAAACCATATGACAGGGGAGAAGAAGATGTTCTCCTCTTACGAGAAAAACCAAGATCCCCAACGAGCTATCACATTCGGGGATGGAAATCAAGGTTTGGTCAAAGGATTGGGTAAAATTGCTATATCTCCTGACCATTCAATTTCCAATGTTTTTCTTGTTGATTCATTAGATTACAATTTGCTTTCCGTTTCTCAACTATGCAAAATGGGCTACAATTGTCTATTTACTGATGTAGGTGTCACTGTCTTTAGAAGAAGTGATGATTCAGTAGCATTTAAGGGAGTGTTAGAGGGTCAGCTGTACTTAGTTGATTTCAATAGAGCTGAACTTGACACTTGCTTAATTGCTAAGACTAACATGGGCTGGCTCTGGCATCGCTGACTAGCACATGTTTGAATGAAGAATCTTCACAAGCTTCTAAAGGGTGAACACATTTTAGGACTAACCAATGTTCATTTTGAGAAAGACAGGATTTGTAGCGCATGCCAAGCCGGGAAGCAAGTTGGTGTTCATCATCCACATAAGAACATCTTGACGACTGACAGGCCACTCGAGCTCCTCCACATGGACCTATTCGGCCCGATCGCTTACATAAGCATCGGCGGGAGTAAGTACTGTCTTATTATTGTGGATGACTATTCTCGCTTCACTTGGGTGTTCTTTTTGCAGGAAAAATCTCAAACCCAAGAAACCTTAAAGGGATTCTTGAGATGGACTCAAAATGAGTTCGGCTTAAGGATCAAGAAAATTAGAAGCAACAACGGGACGGAGTTCAAGAATTCTCAGATAGAAGGCTTCCTTGAGGAGGAGGAGGGCATCAAGCATGAGTTCTCTTCTCCCTACACGCCACAACAAAATGGTGTAGTGGAGAGGAAGAATAGAACTCTATTGGACATGGCAAGAACCATGCTTGATGAGTACAAGACTTCAGATCGGTTTTGGGCCGAAGCGGTCAACACCGCGTGCTACGCCATCAACCGGTTGTATCTACACTGAATCCTCAAGAAGACATCCTACGAACACCTTACCGGTGAAAAGCCCAATGTTTCATATTTTAGAGTCTTTGGTAGCAAATGTTTTATACTTGTTAAAAGAGGTAGAAAATCTAAATTTGCTCCTAAGGCTGTAGAAGGCTTTTTACTAGGATATGATTCAAACACAAGGGCATATAGAGTCTTTAACAAGTCCACTGGACTGGTTGAAGTTTCTTGTGACATTGTGTTTGATGAGACTAACGGCTCTCAAGTAGAGCAAGTTGATCTTGATGAATTAGATGATGAAGAGGCTTCGTGCATCGCGCTAAGGAACATGTCCATTGGGGATGTGTGTCCTAAGGAATCCGAAGAGCCCATTCAAGCACAAGATCAACCATCCTCCTCCATGCAAGCATCTCCACCAACACAAGATGAGGATGAGGCTCAGGATGATGAAGAAGAAGATCAAGAAGACGAGCCACCTCAAGACGACGGCAATGATCAAGGGGGAGATGCAAACGATCAAGACAAGGAGGATGAACAAGTTGCAAAGCCGCCACACCTAAGAGTCCACCAAGCAATCCAACGAGATCACCCCGTCAACACCATCCTCGGCGACATTCATAAGGGGGTAACCACTAGATCTCGTGTTGCACATTTTTGTGAGCATTACTCTTTTGTTTCCTCTATTGAGCCACACAAGGTAGAGGAAGCACTCCAAGATTCGGATTGGGTGATGACGATGCAAGAGGAGCTCAACAACTTCACGAGGAATGAGGTATGGCATTTAGTTCCACGTCCTAACCAAAATGTTGTAGGAACCAAGTGGGTCTTCCGCAACAAACAAGACGAGCATGGTGTGGTAACTAGGAACAAAGCCCGACTTGTGGCCAAGGGATATTCACAAGTCGAAGGTTTGGATTTCGGTGAAACCTATGCACCCGTAGCTAGGCTTGAGTCCATTCATATATTATTAGCCTATGCTACTTACCATGGCTTCAAGCTTTATCAAATGGACGTGAAGAGTGCCTTCCTTAATGGACCAATCAAGGAGGAGGTCTATGTTGAGCAACCTCCCGGCTTTGAAGACAGTGAGTATCCTAACCATGTCTATAGGCTCTCTAAGGCGCTTTATGGGCTCAAGCAAGCCCCAAGAGCATGGTATGAATGCCTAAGAGATTTCCTTATTGCTAATGGCTTCAAAGTCGGCAAGGCCGATCCTACTTTATTTACTAACTTGCAAATGATTTGTTTGTATGCCAAATTTATGTTGATGATATTATATTTGGGTCTACTAATGAGTCTACATGTGAGGAATTTAGTAGGATCATGACACAAAAATTTGAGATGTCTATGATGGGAGAGTTGAAGTATTTCTTAGGATTCCAAGTCAAGCAACTCCAAGAGGGCACCTTCATTAGCCAAACAAAGTACATTCAAGACATTCTAAACAAGTTTGGGATGAAGGACGCCAAGCCCATCAAGACACCCATGGGAACTAATGGGCATCTCGACCTCGACACGGGAGGTAAATCCGTAGATCAAAAGGTATACTGGTCGATGTAGGTTCTTTACTCTATTTATGTGCTTCACGACCGGATATTATGCTTTCCGTATGCATGTGTGCAAGCTTCCAAGCCGATCCTAAGGAAGCTCACCTTAGGGCCATAAAACGAATCTTGAGATATTTAGTTTATACTCCTAAGTTTGGCCTTTGGTACCCCAGGGGATCCACATTTGATTTAATTGGTTATTCCGATGCCGATTGGACAGGTGCAAAATTAATAAAAAGAGCACATCGGGGACTTGCCAGTTTTTGGGAAGATCCTTGGTGTCTTGGGCTTCAAAGAAGCAAAATTTTGTGGCTCTTTCGACCGCCGAAGCCGAGTATATTGCCGCAGGCCATTGTTGCGCGCAATTACTTTGGATGAGGCAAACCCTTAGGGACTATGGTTACAAATTAACCAAAGTTCCTCTTCTATGTGATAATGAGAGTGCAATCCGCATGGCGGATATTCCCGTTGAGCATAGCCGCACTAAACACATAGCCATTCGGTATCATTTTCTAAGGGATCACCAACAAAAGGGGGATATCGAGATTGCATATGTTAGCACCAAAGAACAATTAGCCGATATCTTTACCAAACCATTGGATGAACAAACTTTTACCAGACTTAGGCATGAGCTAAATATTCTTGATTCTAGGAATTTTTATTGATGTTTTGCACACATAGCTCATATGTATATCTTTGATCATCTCTTTCATGTGTTATGACTAATGTGTTCTTTCAAGTCCATTTCATGCTAAGTCATAGATTGAAAGGGAAAAGGAGTCTTCGGTGAAGAAAAGGCTTTCACTCCGCTCCATCGACTCATTCATCCTTCGCCGTCGCTCCGCACAACTCTCCAACTTTGGTATAATCTTCACTCCTTTATTTTTGTCCAAAGGGGGAGAAAGTAGTTTAACAAGGGCTTATATTTTACTCCACTATCCGTTTTTGGCGATTCATGCCAAAGGGGGAGAGAGTATTAGCTCAAAGCAAAAGGACCGCACCACCACCACCAATTTTAAAAATATAGTTTATTTGGTATGGAGTCTATTAATTGGTGAAATTTTTCAATTGATATCTTATTTTGATATAATTTCAATTTGGTAATACCCTCTTCAAAATTAATATCTAAAACCCTCTTGAACACTAAGAGGAGGATTTCATTAAGGGGGAGTTTTGTCTAGTCAAAGGAAAAGCATTTGAAACAGGGGGAGAAAATTTCAAAACTTGAAAATGCTTCTCAAAATCTTATTCGTTTACCTTTGACTATTTGCAAAAGAACTTGAAAAGAATTTCCAAAACATTTTGCAAAACAAAATATGTGGTGCAAGCGTGGTCCAAAATGTTAATAAGAAGAAAAGACATCCATGCGCATCTAGTGAGTGATATTTATTGGTTTCATTCCAAGCAACCTTGCACTTACATTATGCAAACTAGTTCAATTCTGCACTTCTATATTTGCTTTGGTTTGTGTTGGCATCAATCACCAAAAAGGGGGAGATTGAAAGGGAAATAGGCTTACACCTTTTCCTAAATAGATTTTGGTGGTTGAATTGCCCAACACAAATATTTGGACTAACTAGTTTGCTCTAGATTATAAGTTTTACAGGTGCGATAGGTTCACATCAAACCAATAAAAAGACCAAGAAAGGGTTCAAACAAAGAGAGCAAAAGACAACTCGAAGGCAGCCCTGGTCTGGCGCACCGGACTGTCCGGTGTGCCACCGGACAGTGTCCGGTGCACCAGGGAACTCCAAGCTCAACTCTTCGCCTTCGGGAATTCTCAAAGGAACTCCACTATAATTCACCGGGCTGTCCGGTGTACCACCGAACAGTGTCCGGTGCCCTAGGGAGAAGCAACTCTGAACTCGCCAGCTTCGGGAATCCGCTCCGCTATAATTCAGTGAACTGTCCGGTGTAACACCGGACTGTCCGGTGTGCCAGTGGAGCAACGGCTACTTCGCGCGTAACGGTCGACTGCAACGCATTAAATGCGCGTCTGCGCGCGCAGAGGACAGAGCACGTGCGGGTGGCGCACCGGACAGTCTACAGGACTTGTCCGGTGCACCACCGAACAGCCAATCGGGTCCTCAGGTCAGAGCTCTAACGGTCGAACCCGAACGGCTGGCTGACGTGGCTGGCGCACCGGACTGTCCGGTGCGCCATGCGACAGCAGCCTTCCAACGGCCACATTTTTGTGGTTGGGGCTATAAATACCCCAACCACCCCACATTCAATTGCATCCAAGTTTCTACACTTCTACACCTTACAAGAGCTATAGCATTCAATACAAGACACACCAAAGAGATCAAATCCTCTCCCAACTCCACACAAAGCTTTAGTGATTAGAGAGAGAGATTTGTTGTGTTCATTTGAGCTCTTGCGCTTGGATTGCTTTTTTTCTTTCTCATTCTTCTTGTGATCAAACTCAATTGTAACCGAGGCAAGAGACACCAACTGTGTGGTGGTCCTTGTGGGGACTTAGTGTCCTGTGTGATTGAGAAGAGAAGCTCACTCGGTCTAAGTGACCGTTTGAGAGAGGGAAAGGGTTGAAAGAGACCCGGTCTTTGTGACCACCTCAATTGGGAGTAGGTTTGCAAGAACCGAACCTCGGTAAAACAAATCCTTGTGTCTCACTCTTTATTTGCTCGTGATTTGTTTTCCACCCTCTCTCTCGGACTCGCTTATATTTCTAACGCTAACCCAGCTTGTAGTTGTGATTAACTTTGTAAATTTCAGTTTCGCCCTATTCACCCCCCTCTAGGCGACTTTCACTTAGCATGTAATATGGTATTCTCATCTCTAATACAGGAAATGGAATCATTGTAAACAATCAAATCTTTAGCCTAAGCAATTAATTTATCATTCTCAACTTTAAGGCTAGAAAGTGATGCATTCAATTTATCAATCTTAGCAATTAAATTAGCATTATCATTTTTTAGATTGGCAATAGAATCATCACAAACATTTAATTTCTCAACCATAGCAAATAAACTAGCATTCTCAGTTCTAAGGTTGGAAATAGTGTCATGGCAAATGCTAAGCTCCTTAGACAAGTTTTCATTTTTCTCTACTTCCTGAGCATAAGAATTCTTCACCTTAACATGCTTTTTTATTCTCCTTAATAAGGAATTCCTCTTGGCTATCCAAGAGTTCATCCTTCTCATGAATAGCACCTATCAATTCATTCAACTTTTCTTTTTGTTGCATGTTAAGGTTGGAAAAAAGAGTAAGCAAGTCATCTTCATCATCACTAGAGCTAGCCTCATCACTAGATGTTGTATATTTAGTGGAAGCTCTAGATTTTACCTCCTTTTTGCCATCCTTGGCCATGAAGCGCTTGTGGCCGACGTTGGGGAAGAGGAGGCCTTTGTTGACAGCGATGTTGGCGGCGTCCTCGTTGGAGGAGGAGTCGGTGGAGCTCTCATCGGAGTCCCATTCCCGACACACATGGGCATCGTCGCCCTTCTTCTTGTAGTATCTCTTCTTTTCCTTCCTCTTTCCCTTCTTGTCGTCGCCCCTGTCACTATCACTAGAAAATGGATATTTAGCAATAAAATGACCGGGCTTACCACACTTGTAGCACACCCTCTTAGAACGGGGATTGTAGTCTTTCCCCTTCCTTTGTTTGAGGATTTGGCAGAAGCTCTTGATGATGAGCGCCATCTCCTCATTGTCAAGCTTGGAGGCGTCGATGGGGAGCCTACTTGATGTAGACTCTTCTTTCTTTTCCTCTGTCGCCTTGAATGCGATAGGTTGCACCTTGGGTGTGGAGGTGCCGCCTTGCTCCAAGTTGATGATTTGTTTGGAGCCTTTGATCATCAATTCGAAGCTCACAAACTTTCCTATAACCTCCTCGGGAGACATTAGCTTGTATCTAGGATCACCACGAATTTATTGAACTTGTGTAGGATTACGAAAAACAAGTGACCTTAGAATAACCTTGACCATTTCATGGTCATCCCATTTTGTGCTCCCAAGGTTACACACTTGGTTGACCAAGGTCTTGAGCCGGTTGTACATGGCTTGTGGCTCCTCTCCTTGGTTGAGGACGAATCGACTGAGCTCCCCCTCGATCGTCTCCCGCTTGGTGATTTTGGTCACCTCATTTCCTTCGTGCGCGATCTTGAGCACGTTCCAAATCTCCTCGGCGCTCTTCAACCCTTGCACTTTGTTATACTCCTCTTGACATAGAGAAGCGAGGAGTATAGTAGTGGCTTGGGATTTGAAGTGCCGGATTTGGGTGACCTCGTCCGAATCATAATCTTCATCCCCCACGGATAGTACTTGCACTCCAAATTCAACAATGTCCCATATGCTAGCATGGAGTGAGGTTAGATGGTGCCTCATTTTATCACTCCACATACAATAGTCTTCACCATAAAAAACCAGTGGTTTGCCTAGTGGGACGGAAAGTAAAGGAGTGCGTTTAGAAATGTGAGGATAGCGTAGGGGGATCTTACTAAACTTCTTGCGCTCATGGCGCTTAGAAGTGATGGACGGCGCGTCGGAGCCGGATGTAGAAGGCGATGAAGAATCGGTCTCTTAGTAGACCACCTTCTTCATTTTATTTTTCTTATCACCGCTCCGATGCGACTTGACATGTGAAGGTGATCCCTTCTTGTTGCCGGACTCCCCTGATGGAGCCTTCCCGTGGATTGTAGGCTTGTCACCGCCGGTCACGATCTCCTTCTTGGTGTGATCTCCTGACATCACTTCAAGCGGTTAGGCTCTAATGAAGTACCAGGCTCTAATACCAATTGAAAGTCGCCTAGAGGGGGTGAATAGGAGGAATCTGAAAATTATCAACTTAAAGCACAACTACAAGCCGAGGTTAGCGTTAGAAGTAAAACCGAGTCCGAGGGAGAGGGCGAAAAAACAAATCAAAGGCAAATGAAGCGGATGACACAGTGATTTGTTTTACCGAGGTTCGGTTCTTGAGAACCTACTCCCCGTTGAGGTGGTCACAAAGACCGGGTCTCTTTCAACCCTTTCCCTCTCTCAAACGGTCACCTAGACCGAGTGAGCTTTCTCCTTAATCAAACGGGTCACTTAGACCCCACAAGGACCACCACACAATTGGTGTCTCTTGCTTTGATTACAAGTCACTTAGAGAGCAAGAATGAGGAAGAATAAAGCCAACCAAGCAACAAGAGCAACAAGAAAACACAAGCGATCCTCTCTCAAGTCCTAGAGCACAAGAATTGAATTTGGGGACTTTGATTGGATTGAAGGCTTTGATTTGTGCCTTGGAGTGTTGCACTTTGCTCTTGTATTGAATGCACTATTGTGAATGCTTGGATGGTTGGAGTGGAGGTGGTTGTGGGGGTATTTATAGCCCCAACCACCAATTCAACTGTTGGGGCAGGCTACTGTCGATGGGTGCACCAGGCAGTCCGGTGCGCCACCAGACACTGTCCGGTGCGCCAACCACGTCACCCAACCGTTAGGGTTCTGGCGGTTTCGACCATTGGAGCTTTGTCTTCATGTGGCACCGGACAGTCCGGTGCCGCACCGGATAGGCACTGTTCACTATCTGGTGTGCCTTCTGGCGCTGCTCTGATTCTGCGCGAACTGTCCGCGCACTGTTCACGTTGCAGGCGACCATTGGAGTTGACCGTTGCGCTCGCTAGTCGTTGCTCTGCTAGCACACTGGACAGTCTGGTGAATTATAGCGGAGCGCGGACCCAAAAACCCGAAGGTGAAGAGTTCGAAGTCGCTCGCCCCTGGTGCTCCGGACACTGTCCGGTGCGCCAGACTAGGGTTCTCTTCGGTTTCTTTTGCTCCTTTCTTTTGAACCCTAACTTGATATTTTGTTGGTTTGTGTTGAACCTTTAGCACCTGTAGAACATATAATCTAGAGCAAACTAGTTAGTTCAATTATTTGTGTTGAGCAATTCAACCACCAAAATTATTTAGGAAAAGGTTTGACCCTATTTCCCTTTCAGGCGCCAATGAGGATTAGTCGGAACATGCGTGGTTCCGGATACCTTGGTAAAAATACCGATGTCATCCACGAGAGTTTTCATCTCTACCTTGCTCTTTAGCTTCTGCATTTTTATTAAGCATTTAAGTATCAATCTTGTCTTTATACTTAAATTGTTTAGGATTGAAACTTAGACATTGCGGTAGAGATAGAAACACTTAGACAAAACCTAGTTTGCACATTCTAGATTGTTTATTTGCATAGGTTTTGCTCTAGTGATTTATTTGTGGCCTAGTTTAGAGAAAGTTTTAGAAGTCCTAATTCACCCCCTCTTAGGCATCACTTATTTCCTTCAATTGGTATCAGAGTTTGGTTTGGCTTATTTGAATTGCTTTAGCTTCACCGCTAAAAGAGCCGACACTTTTTAGAGGAAGGGATGGATACCCATAGGCCACCACACTTCGAAGGCACTAACTTCGCATATTATAGTGCTAGAATGGCTTGTTGCCTAGAGGTTGTTGATCTAGATGTTTGGAAAGTCACTCGTGATGGGATGAAACCACCTAAGAATCCCGAGAAACCCACTACGAGTAAAGAAAAAGAAATTCATTTAAAAGCTAGAGCCAAAATTTCTTGTATGAATCTCTTAGCATGGATATCTTTAATCAAGTTTTTACATTAAAAACTGCTAATGAAATTTGGCTAAAAAATTATTTTGTCATGAAACATAGGTTAAAAAATTATGCACTCAATTTATTCTATATACAACACTTAAACTTCAGAAAATCATAACTCTTTAACTGTAACTCCGAATTTAGTGGTTCTCGAACCCACGATCTCGTTACGATGCGTAGATCATTATTATTTGATATATTCTCATGATTGGTGTGATGTTAATTTTTGCCTATACCATGTTTGTTTGTACTGCTACGAGTAGCAGCAAGGTTATGAGTCACTTGAAGACCTAGTTTGGTGAAGTACCTGGGAATCTCAAGTCACAGGCAAGTTGTGCCCTTGATCACTTTTCTCTCTACCTAATAATGTTCTATTAATCACTGTCACATACTCAGGTTAATTTGATGGGACCTAATAGGTATCCCTAGTATTGTCTATCCCACACCTTGCAAACATATGAACTATTGGGTAGTCTTGCTATTGCTCTACCTGGTTTTTGGAAAATTAATGTTACATTATGATCATGTTCCAGTTATGCTATTGTTTTAATTATTGTTCATGATAAGATCAATGTGTTAATTGGAACATGGAGCTTAACTTGAGATATCAGTGCTACCACAAGGGTGGAATGAGACGCCCTTGGCTGACTAATTAGGAAAGCTAGTGGAGGACTACGACCTTACCCGAAAGGGGCAAGGGCTATAGAGGAGCTGCGTATAGGGAGGTTCTCGGGTCGATCATGATGTGTTGGCTTTTCGGACGAGGGATTCCTATATTGCTCTTCTCAGAAACCGTAGCGGGTTTTCTGAAGCTAGCAGAACTTTGTAAAGGCCTCGTACTGGAACCCTAGCCATTCACCTCGAAAGTGTCTAAGGGCCTTGTAAACCCTAGCTAGACAGGATACATGACTTGTGGGTTAAGGGCACAACCTCTGCAGAGTGTAAAATTAGTATATCAGTCATGCTCACGGTCAAGAGCGACTCAGGACTCTAGCATGATTAGTTTATGAAACTAAACTTAATCTATCATGTGCATTGCATCGTGGGTGTTATTATCAATTGTGTCTTTTATTTAATTGGGTTGGTATCTATTTATACTTAGTAATTGCTAATAAAATTTTGACCAACTTTAAAAGCAAATGCTCAGCTTTAACCATTCTTCTTTGGTAAGCCTTACACTTCACATGAGTCCCACTATAAGTGAGCTCATGCACATTATTCCCCACAACTTGTTGAGCGATGAACGTATGTGGACTCACCCTTGTTGTACTCACGTCCCCCAGGTCAAGAACATGTACCACATGACGAGGCGGATGAAGGATGTTGTGATGAGTTCGTGAGTGGTCTAGGCCACCGTCTCCCAGTCAACTGTGGTTGCTGGATCATTGTCTTCGTATGATGTAATTATTTAAGTAATTTGTATAGAACTCCATTATATAGTAAAGATGTGACATTCTTTTCTGTACCATGAGTCATCATATGTGTGAGATTTGATCCCAGCACACATGTGAATTGCACTAGTGTTTGGTTCCCTAAATCCTCATGTGACAGAAGTGGTATCAGAGGAATGTTGACTATAAGACGTAACCTAGATAGACCTGGACAACCCTTACTTACTTAACTTTGCTACTCTAATTCTTTCTAAACTTCCCTTAATCTTTTCCCATCTATTGCTGCTTTACTCTAATTACTCTTACCTTTTCTATTCAAAAGACAAATGTGGATTTCATACCTTGGAATCCTGTACCAAAGTGATCCTTAGGAATAGAAGTCCTAATCACAGGCAAAAAAACTATTTTTGTATGTATATGTACGCATGAATGTTTGTTCTTATGATACCTGTCTGATTTGGTTCTTTGAGTGAGTGTGATGAGTTGTGGAGTAATGTCCGCAATTGCATCTACATATATATTTAGGTATAAAATATGTTTTCTAAATAACTAATAAAACTTAGATTATCCCCATTAAAAATGAATGAAGATTAATCAATTAAGAAGATGACATATCTTAATAGACCACTTTGTCTTAATAGATTCATCTTTTCTTAATAGATCTATCTTATCTTAAAAGATTCAATCATGACCAATAAGCGTACTTATCCCACCCTAGAGTAACAACCATTATCTAATCCAAATTAACTATATTTTATCAAGTCTAATCCACTCATACCAATATAATCTAGATCCCATCTAAACTAATATGATCTAATCTAATATGAGTTACTTAACGGATTAGTTAATACTGGTGAAATAGATTAGACCTTACTCCTATAATAAATATGTTTTAACCTAAATTGGTGCCCTAGACCAACTTGACCATATACAACTACCTGACCATATGCAACTACCTTACCCATCAAATGGTTGCATAACCCCTCTATTTCAACTTAACAACAAAACATAGATTCCGACCACCCTACCTCATGAAATCTATCCTACCCACAATTATCTTACTACATGTCCATATCTTGGATGGAGACACCAAGACCAAAGGAGGTCAACCTCGATAATGAAGGATATGAGTAGAACCAGATCTTCAGATGAATCAAGATTCACCATTCGAGATGGAGTCCTTTTTTGTCATAACCTACCCTTACTCTAACCATATATTATCTTATATCAAAAAATACCCATGCTTTCTTAAAAGCACCTGCTAATTGGTACTTGAATGAAAAAAACTCTGGATTTTTGAACTAATTAGAAACTAAAAGCTAAATTACAAACCATTCTTTCTATATCCTCTTTCTTACTAATCTCAAGGACAAGTTTATTTTTAAGGGGGTAGAATTTGTAACATCGTAAATCCTGTCTTTGGGATTTAGGAAAAAATATTAAAACTCGAAAATTGAATATAAGTGTTTGCTAAGGAAGATGAAAATAATAATTATTATTATTATATGACTTGACTTACTCTTTGAATAAACTATATAGTTAGAAATGCTTCCAAAGAAATAAATCCAAGTTAAAGTAATTCTTTATATTAAACATTGCTTTGAAAAAAATGAAATCTTTAATTAATATTTATTTGGATTAAACTCCTAACTTTAATAATACATCCAAGATTATTGTGTGTTGCATGACTAAAACATTTACCTAAATAAAACAAGGAATAAATAGCATAAAATGTATATCCATAAAAATATTGCATATCATGCTGGGATTATTTGTTTGTTGCATTTATATTTGAAGTGCTAAACTCAAACATGAATTCAAATTTGAGTTCAAAATGAAAATAAAATTAGGAAAAATAAAACACAAAAGGAAAAAGAGAAAGCTTACCTGGTGGGCCAAAACCTCCTCTTCAGCCCAACTCTCCCTCGCGTGCACCCTGGTCGGATGGGTCAAATGTGTCCCACCCGCCGTCCGCTCTAGTCGACCCATTGCTGGGGCGGGCCCATGTTTAGCCACCTTGTGCTGCCACGCACGCACTACATCACCGACAGGTGGGCCCGGTTCGTCAGAGTTATCCCCTCCCTAGCTACGCTTCTATCTCAATGAACGTCGCGTACTCCGCAGGACCCGTTCCGACCACACCAAAATCTATGCCCCGGTGTCGCCGACCTCCAAGATTCTTGCGTGCATTGATATATTAAGGGGAGCTGAGCCCCGCCTCCCTTGAGCCATGGCCTAGGGCACTGACATTCACCACCGTTGCAGATGTATGGGGATGCGGATGTCGCCACTGCAGACAGCCCGAGAACACCGCTTCCAACTCTTCAGTGGGTGGTCGGGGATGTTTGTGGCATCTCCAGGGAGCTCCCACGGCCGCGTCGGGGGAAATATGCTATCAGGGCATACCTAATTGCTCGCCGGAGACACACCACCACCGTGGATCCGCGCTTCACCGTGGGTAGGGCCTAGCACTACGTGATTCACAGTAAGGCCTCCTTCCCTAGACTCGTGTTCATCTCTATCTCGGGTAGCATCGTCTGAATCAGAGTTATGGGGCACCAGTGCCATTGGCGGATTCTGTGGGCCATGGTCGCCGCCGGGGAGTGTCGGACGCCATCGCCTGCGTCCGTCAGGGGAGGGGGAGATGTCTGGGTCGCTCAATCTGAAAGAAATGGTCAGGATTAGATCTAGCATACCCGTTCGACCACTTAATCCAAGCCACTGGATCTTTGGTCAATGGCCAAGATTAGATCTCCGCGTGATGAGTTAGTACCGTTAGATTTGGATCTAATGGATCTCGTGACATGCCAGTTCAGTGTTCTGGCCGATCTAATCCGGGCCGTCCAAGTCTGACCAGTGGCCCGCATTCAATGAAACCCCTTCACCTAGACACTTCAGCGTATAGGTCCCTGTGTTGTATCGGAAATAACCCGCAGTCCTATCCTATACATAGATTCATACATATGAGCCCTAGAGTTTGCCGTTTAGCCCCTATACTTCCTGGAATTAATACCCACAACCCAGAGAGGAAATAAATCAGATAAATTAATATATAAGATGATTTCTAGTATAGAAATAATTCCCAAATTCTTGTTTAAATCATAACTAATCCATTTTAGCTCCTTTTTTATCCATTCCAGTTGCATTAAATTCATATTAATATTGTTTATCATCTAGCAACATTATTTTGTCATGAAACATAGATTAAAAAATTATGCACTCAATTTATTCTATATACACCACTTAAAATTCGGAAAATCATAACTCTTTAACCGTATCTCCGAATTTAGTGGTTCTCGAACCCACGATCTCATTATGATGCGTCGATCATTATTATTTGATATGTTCTCATGATTAGTGTGATGTTAATTTTTTCTATACCATGTTTGTTTGTATTGCTACGAGTAGCAGCAAGGTTACGAGTCACTTGAAGACCTAGTTTGGTGAAGTACCTGTGAATCTCAAGTCACAGGCAAGTTGTGCCCTTGATCACTTTTCTATCTACCTAATAATGTTCCTGTTAATCACTATCACATGCTCATGTTAATTTGATGGGACCTAATAGGTATACCTAGTATTGTCTATCCCACACCTTGCAAACATATGAACTATTGGGTAGTTTTGCTATTCCTCTACCTGGTTTTTAGGAAATTAATGTTACATTATGATCATGTTCCAGTTATGTTGTTGTCGGGGACCATAATTAGGGGTACCCTCAAGACGCCTAATTCTCAGCTGGTAACCCCCATCAGCATAAAGCTGCAGAGGCCTGATGGGTGCGATTAAGTCAGGGATCAGTCCACACGAGCGACTAGATCACGCCTCGCCCGAGCCTAGCCTCGGGCAAGGGCAGCCGACCCTGAGGTATTTCCGTCTCGCCCGAGGCCCCCTTTTCACGGCAGACGCATCTCCGGCTCGCCCGAGGCCTTGTCTTCGATAAGAAGCAACCCTGACTAAATCGCCGCGCCGACCGACCAAGTCACAGGGGCATTTAACGCAAAGAGTGAGACTGACGGGCAGCCAGGCCTTGCCGAGGGCGCCATGGGAAGCTCCGCCTGACCCAGGGCCAGGACTCGGGCTGAGGCCCCGGAAGACGGCGAACTCCGCTCCGCCCGACCCAGGGCTCGGACTCGGGCTAAGGCCCCGGAAGACGGCGAACTCCGCTCCGCCCGACCCAGGGCTCGGACTCGGGCTAAGGCCCCGGAAGACGGCGAACTCCGCTCCGCCCGACCCAGGGCTCGGACTCGGGCTAAGGCCCCGGAAGATGACGAACTTCGCTCCGCCCGACCCAGGGCTCGGACTCGGGCTAAGGCCCTGGAAGACGACGAACTCCGCTTCGCCCGACCCAGGGCTCGGACTCCGCCCTGGCCTCTGCCGAACGACCTCCGCCTCGCTCGACCCAGGAGCTCGGGCTCGGCCTCGGCCATGGAAGACAGACTCGACCTCAGCCTCGGAGGAGCCTCCACGTCGCCCGACCTAGGGCACAAGACCGCCACGTCGACAGGAAGCGCCATCATCACCCTACCCCGAGCTGACTTGGGCCGCAGAGAACAAGACCGACGTCCCATCTGGCTAGCTCCGCCAGATAGGCAATGATGGCGCCCCGCTAGACCATGACGACGGCGGCTCTCAGCTCCCTTACGGAAGCAGGGGGACGTCAGCAAGGACCCAACAGCTCCGACAGCTGTCCCTCCGCCAGGCTCCATTGCTCCACCGACAGCCACGACACCACACCAGCTGGGTGCCAAGATCTCTCCGGCTGCCACCTTGGCATGTACTTAGGGCGCTAGCTCTCCCCCGCTAGACACGTAGCACTCGGCTACACCCTCATTGTATACCTGGATCCTCTCCTTGCGCCTATAAAAGGAAGGACCAGGGCCTTCTTAGAGGAGGTTGGCCTCGCGGGAACGAGGGCAGGGGCAGGCGCTCTCTTGGGGCCGCTCGCTCCCCTCACCCGCGCGGACGCTTGTAACCCCCTACTGCAAGCGCACCCGACCTAGGCGCGGGACGAACACGAAGGCCGCGGGATCTCCGCCTCCCTCATGACCCGGCTCCGGCCACCTCGCTCTTCCCCCCTTCGCGCTCGCCCACGCGCTCGACCCATCTGGGCTGGGGCACGCGGCACACTCACTCGTCGGCTCGGGGACCCCCCGGTCTCGAAACGCCGACAGTTGGCGCGCCAGGTAGGGGCCTGCTGCGTGTTGACGAGCAGTTTCCCGTCAAGCTCCAGATGGGCAGTCTCCAACGACCTCTTCAACCGGGACGGTGCTCCGTTTCGGGAGCCTCGAGTTCATGTCTTTCGACGGCAGCTACGACATGATACTCCTTCCACCGCCGCGCGACGGCGACAATGGTGGCCGACAGCCCGCTCGTCGGCGGCGGAATCGACGACGTCTTTCCCGCGTGGGGGAAGGACAACTTTCGAGCTCGCCTCATCCTCTCCCTCGCCATCGGAGGAGGAGACGGGGCAACCAGGGCCGAGCGGGAGGCTGCGCCCCGTCGGCTGTCGAGCAAGTGGACGACGCCAGCACGCTCACGGAGGGCTTGCAGGACGTCGCCCTCGTACCCAGGACGACGGCGCGATCAGCCCCCGAGGTGACTTCGTCGCTCCTCGTCGACCAAAAGGTACCAACTGATTCTCATCTTTTGTCATTTCGACTCGACCTCAACCCGCCTAGCGACCTCGCTCTGGCGGCCGCTCACGTTGAGGCGAGTGCAACCTCTTTGGGGTTTCGTGTGCGGTCGCCTTGGGACCGATTGACGGGCGTCTCGACCTACGGGCCCTCTGGGTCCGATGAAGATGACGACCCCAGCATCTGCTGGGATTTCTCTGGATCTGGCAACCCCAGTGCCATGCGGGACTTCATGACCGCATGCAACTACTGCCTCTCCGACTGTTCCGACGGCAGCCGCAGCCTTGACGACAAGGACTGCGGCCCGAGCCGCGAATGTTTCCACATCGAGCTAGGGGATCCCTCCGGAGGCAGCTGTCTCGGCATGCCGGAGGATGGTGATCTCCCTAGGCCGGTGCCTCGCGCCGACATCCCGCGGGAGCTAGCTGTGGTCCCCGTTCCGGCGGGGGGTCACGACCCACAGCTCGAGCAAGTCCGCGGGGCGCAGGCCGGGCTCGATGAGGGAGCAGGAGCGCTCGAGGCGATCCGCCGGGACGTCGGGCAGGTATGGGCGGGCCAGCCCCCGGCCGGAGAAATACGTCACCTGCCCCAGGGTCTCCAGCACCGCATCGCCAACGATGCCAGGGACAGGCCGCCACCCGCATCCGACGGGACCGGTCAGGACCTGGCAGCCGCTGCGATGCTCCTCCGCGCGATGCCGGAGTCATCAACCACCGAGGGTCGACGAATCCAGGGAGAGCTCAAGCATCTCCTGGAAGGCGCTGCGGCCCGGCGGGCTGAGAGCTCTGCCTCCCGAAGGCAGGGGTACCCCTCGGAATCTCGTGCCGCGACTTCCCGACTCACGCGGGAAGCCTCGGTCTACACCGGACGCACGCGCAACACCGCGCCTGCGGCCCCGGGCCACCTCGGCGACGAGCACCCTCCTCGCGATCGTCGGGCCCGCCTCGACGAAAGGGTGCGCCGAGGCTATCACCCCAGGCGTGGGGGACGCTACGACAGCGGGGAGGATCGGAGTCCCTCGCCCGAACCACCCGGTCCGCAGGTCTTCAGCCGAGCCATTCGGCGGGCGCCGTTCCCGACCCGATTCCGACCCCCGACTACTATCACAAAGTACTCGGGGGAAACAAGACCGGAATTGTGGTTCGCGGACTACCGCCTGGCCTGTCAACTGGGTGGAACGGACGACGACAACCTCATCATCCGCAACCTCCCCCTGTTCCTCTCCGACACTGCTCGCGCTTGGTTGGAGCACCTGCCTCCGGGGCAGATTTCCAACTGGGAGGATTTGGTCCAAGCTTTCGCCGGCAACTTCCAGGGCACGTACGTGCGCCCCGGGAACTCCTGGGACCTCCGAAGCTGCCGGCAACAGTCGGGAGAGTCTCTTCGGGACTACATCCGGCGATTCTCGAAGCAGCGCACCGAGCTGCCCAACATCACCGACTCCGATGTCATCGGCGCGTTCCTTGCCGGCACCACCTGCCGTGACCTGGTGAGCAAGTTGGGTCACAAGACCCCCACCAGGGCGAGCGAGCTGATGGACATCGCCACCAAGTTCGCCTCTGGCCAGGAGGCGGTCGAGGCCATCTTCCGAAAAGACAAGCAGCCCCAGGGCCGCCCGTCGAAAGATGCTCCCGAGGCGTCTACTCCACGCGGCGCCAAGAAGAAAGGCAGGCGGAAGTCGCAAGCGAAACGCGACGCCGCCGACGCAGACCTTGTCGCCACCGCCGAGTACAAGAACCCTCGGAAGCCCCCCGGAGGTGCCAACCTCTTCGACAAGATGCTCAAGGAGACGTGCCCTTACCATCAGGGGCCCGTCAAGCATACCCTCGAGGAATGCGTCATGCTTCGGCGCCAATTCCACAAGGCCGGGCCACCCGCAGAGGGTGGCAGGGCCCGCGACGACGACAAAAAGGAAGATCACCAAGCAGGAGGGTTCCCCGAGGTTCGCGACTGCTTCATGATCTGCGGAGGGCATGCGGCGAATGCCTCGGCTCGGCATCGCAAGCGAGAGCGACGGGAGGTCTGCTCGGTGAAGGTGGCGGCACCAGTCTACCTAGACTGGTCCGACAAGCCCATCACCTTCGACCAAGATGACCATCCCGACCACGTGCCGAGCCCGGGGAAGTACCCGCTCGTCGTCGATCCCATCATCGGCGACGTCAGGCTCACCAAGGTCCTGATGGATGGGGGCAGCTGCCTCAATATCATCTACGCCGAGACCCTCAGGCTCCTGCGCGTCGATCTGTCCTCCGTCCGAGCAGGTGCTGCGCCTTTCCACAGGATCATTCCTAGGAAGCGCGTCCAGCCCCTCGGACGGCTCGACCTTCCTGTCTGCTTCGGAACACCCTCCAACTTCCGAAGGGAGACTTTGACGTTCGAGGTGGTCGGGTTCCGAGGAACCTACCACGCGGTGTTGGGAAGGCCATGCTACGCGAAGTTCATGGCCATCCCCAACTACACCTACCTGAGGCTCAAGATGCCGGGCCCCAACGGGGTCATCACCGTCGGCCCCACGTACAAACACGCGTTCGAATGCGATGTGGAGTGCGTGGAGTACGCCGAGGCCCTCGCAGAGTCCGAGGCCCTCATCGCCGACCTGGAAAACCTCTCCCGAGAGGTGCCGGACGTGAAGCGACACGCCGGCAACTTCGAGCCAGCGGAGACGGTTAAGGCTGTCCCTCTCGACCCCAGCGGCGACACCTCCAAGCAGATCCGGATCGGTTCCGGGCTCGACCCTAAATAGGAAGCAGTGCTCGTCGACTTTCTCCGCGCAAACGCCGACGTCTTTGCGTGGAGTCCCTCGGACATGCCCGGCATACCGAGGGATGTCGCCGAGCACTCGCTGGATATTCGAGCCGGAGCCCGACCGGTCAGACAGCCTCTGCGCCGATTCGACGAGGAAAGGCGCAGGGTGATAGGCGAGGAGATCCACAAGCTGATGGCAGCAGGGTTCATCAAAGAGGTATTCCATCCCGAATGGCTTGCCAACCCTGTGCTTGTGAGGAAGAAAGGGGGGAAATGGCGGATGTGTGTAGACTACACTGGTCTCAACAAAGCATGTCCAAAGGTTCCCTACCCTCTACCTCGCATCGATCAAATCGTGGATTCCACTGCTGGGTGCGAAACCCTATCTTTCCTCGATGCCTACTCAGGGTATCATCAAATCAAGATGAAAGAGTCCGACCAGCTCGCGACTTCTTTCATCACGCCCTTCGGCATGTACTGTTATGTCACCATGCCGTTTGGGTTGAGGAACGCGGGTGCAACGTACCAGCGGTGCATGAACCATGTGTTCGGTGAACACATCGGTCGCACGGTCGAGGCCTACGTCGATGACATCGTAGTCAAGACAAGGAAAGCCTCCGACCTTCTCTCCGACCTTGAAGTGACATTCCGGTGTCTCAAGGCGAAGGGCGTCAAGCTCAATCCCAAGAAGTGCGTCTTCGGGGTGCCCCAAGGCATGCTCCTGGGATTCATCGTCTCCGAGCGGGGCATCGAAGCCAACCCGGAGAAGATCGCAGCCATCACCAGCATGGGGCCCATCAAGGACTTAAAAGGCGTACAGAGGGTCATGGGATGTCTCGCGGCCTTGAGCCGTTTCATCTCACGCCTCGGCGAAAGAGGCCTGCCCCTGTACCGTCTCTTAAGGAAGGCCGAGTGCTTCACTTGGACTCCCGAGGCCGAGGAAGCTCTCGGGAACCTGAAGGCGCTCCTCACCCAGGCGCCCGTCTTGGTACCCCCAGCTGATGGAGAAGCCCTCTTAGTCTACGTCGCCGCTACCACTCAGGTGGTTAGCGCCGCGATCGTGGTCGAAAGGCAAGAAGAGGGGCATGCATTGCCCGTTCAGAGGCCAGTCTACTTCGTCAGCGAGGTGCTGTCCGAAACCAAGATCCGCTACCCACAAGTCCAGAAGCTGCTGTATGCAGTGATCCTGACGAGGCGAAAGTTGCGACATTACTTCGAGTCTCATCCGGTAACTGTGGTGTCATCCTTCCCCCTGGGGGAGATCATCCAGTGCCGAGAGGCCTCGAGATGGATCGCAAAGTGGGCGGTGGAAATCATGGGCGAGACAATCTCGTTCGCCCCTCGGAAGGCCATCAAGTCCTAGGTACTGGCGGACTTCGTAGCCGAATGGGTCGACACCCAGTTGCCGACGGCTCCGATCCAACCGGAGCTCTGGACCATGTTTTTCGATGGGTCGCTGATGAAGACGGGAGCCGGCGCGGGCCTGCTCTTCGTCTCGCCCCTCGGGAAACACCTGCGCTACGTGCTACGCCTCCATTTCCTGGCGTCCAACAATGTGGCTGAGTACGAAGCTCTGATCAACGGATTGCGAATCGCCATCGAGCTAGGGGTCCGACGCCTCGACGCTCGCGGCGACTCGCAGCTCGTCATCGACCAAGTCATGAAGAACTCCCACTGCCGCGACCCGAAGATGGAGGCCTACTGTGATGAGGTTCGACGCCTGGAAGACAAGTTCTACGGGCTCGAGCTTAACCACATCGCTCGGCGCTACAACGAGACTGCGGACGAGCTGGCAAAGATAGCCTCGGGGCGAACGACGGTTCCCCCGGACGTCTTCTCCCGAGATCTGCACCAACCCTCCGTCAAGGTCAGCGACACGCCCGAGCCCGAGGCGCCCTCGGCCTCGTCCGAGGCACCCTCGGCCCAGCTCGAGCCATCCTCGGTTCAGCCTGAGGAACCCTCAGCCCCCGAGGGCGAGGCGCTGCGCATCGAGGAGGAGCGGGGTGGGGTCCCGCCTGATCAAGATTGGCAGACCCCGTACCTGTAATATCTCCGCCAGGGAGAGCTACCCCTCGACCAAGCCGAGGCACGGCGGGTAGCGCGACGCGCCAAGTCGTTCGTCTTGCTGGGCGATGAGAAGGAGCTTTACCACCGCAGCCCCTCGGGCATCCTCCAGCGGTGCATCTCCATCGCCGAAGGCCAGGAACTCCTGCAAGAGATACACTCGGGGGCTTGCGGCCATCACGCAGCGCCTCGAGCCCTTGTCGGGAACGCTTTCCGGCAAGGCTTTTACTGGTCGACGGCGGTGGCTGACGCCACTAGAATTGTCCGCACCTGCGAAGGGTGTCAATTCTATGCGAAGCAGACCCACCTGCCCACTCAGGCTCTGCAGACGATACCCATCACCTGGCCCTTCGCTGTGTGGGGTCTGGACCTCGTCGGCCCTCTGTAGAAGGCGCCCAGGGGCTACACGCACCTGCTGGTCGCCGTCGACAAATTCTCTAAGTGGATCGAGGTCCGACCCCTGAACAGCATCAGGTCCGAGCAGGCGGTGGCATTCTTCACCAACATCATCCATCGCTTCGGGGTCCCGAACTCCATCATCACCGACAACGGCACCCAGTTCACCGGCAAAAAATTCTTGGATTTTTGTGAGGATCACAACATCCGGGTGGACTGGGCTGTCGTAGCTCATCCCATGTCGAATGGGCAAGTAGAGCGTGCCAACGGCATGATTCTACAAGGGCTCAAGCCTCGGATTTACAATGACCTCAACAAGTTCGGCAAGCGATGGATGAAGGAACTCCCCTCGGTGGTCTGGAGCCTGAGGACGACGCCGAGCCGAGCCACGGGTTTCACACCGTTCTTCCTGGTCTACGGGGCCGAGGCCGTCTTGCCCACTGACCTGGAATACGGTTCCCCGAGGACGAGGGCCTACGACGATCAAAGCAACCAAGCTAGCCGAGAAGACTCGCTGGACCAGCTGGAAGAGGCTCGGGACAGGGCCTTACTACACTCGGCGCGGTATCAGCAGTCCCTGCGACGCTACCACGCCCGAGGGGTCCGACCCCGAGACCTCCAGGAGGGCGACCTGGTGCTTCGGCTGCGGCAAGACGCCCGAGGGAGGCACAAGCTCACGCCCCCCTGGGAGGGGCCATTCGTCATCGTCAAAGTTCTGAAGCCAGGAACGTACAAGCTGGCCAACAGTCAAGGCGAGGTCTACGGCAACGCTTGGAACATCAAACAGCTACGTCGCTTCTACCCTTAAGATGTTTCCAAGTTGTTCATAAACTTCCCACCCACGCAAAGTTTAGTCAACAAGGAAGGGTCGGCCTCGCCTCGGCAAAGCCCGACCCTCCCTCGGGGGCTAAAAGGGGGGAAACCCCCTCTGCGTCAAAATTTTCCTCGAAAAAAAAAATTTCTTTTACCAGAATGTCTTTCGTGCTTTTTGACTACTTCGAAAAGTGGGTCCTAGAAACGATGGGGTACACGTAAGCAGTCAAGGCTGACCGAGCCGAGGGACTCCTACGCCTCCGGGATACGGATACCTCACTCATCACCTTCTGCGATAAGTAACTCACGTTCGGATAAAGTGGCTCCACGGATCGAACAAGTCTTTATGTTCGGAAGCCCTTCTGTCGAAGCGATCCTTCGAGCCTTCTCGACCAAGTCGGTGACGGGGCCTCATGGACGGGTGAAAGTACGCGTAAGCGGCAAGGTCGACCGAGCCGAGGGACTCCCACGCCTCCGGGATACGGATACCTCACTCATCACCTTCCGCGAGAAGCAACTCTCGCTCGCACCAACATCCCTGCTACCGACAAAAAGTCCAGATACTCGAAACAAGAGGAAAAGAGACGCAGCTTTACAACGCAGCAAGGGTGTGTGTTCTGGCCTCGGCGGCCGCACAAGGCACACGCTACAAGACAATCTGATCCTGCAGGCTCGGGTCTTGACGCTGGAAGGAGGCAGCAACGCCCTCGGCATCAACGGCACCTTCGGCGAGGCCCGACCTAGCCTCGGACGGCGACGCGGTCCGAGGGTCTCCGCTCCGAAGAACGACGTCGTCACCACGCCCGGGCAATCGCTGTCAGGGACTTCTCCGGGAATCCGGCCCGAGCAGGCGGCTCGGCCGGCCACCTCCGGGGCCTCGGCCAACCTTCTTCCGAGGGCACTAGCCCGGCCCGGAGCCTCGGCTGATCGACTCCGGCGTCGATCCTGCCAACGGACAACCCGGCTAGGCTCCGGCCAACCAGGTTTCATTTTCGAGCCAACTCCGCCTCTGTTCATACTGATATCGCTACCCCTGGCCTCGGCTCGTCGAAGAGCGGCCGAGGGGTCTCTTTAACTAAGCTAGAGGAGCCTCGGACCGGGGCGACTCATGCTTGGTGAAGCGGTTCAGATAATCAGCAGACGAGTCTTAGCGCTCGAAAAATGAGGAAAAAACACGGCTCCGTGCCGAAATTACATACATGTTCAGGCCCCGAAAGCCGAAATGAACAAAAAACCCGGCACTCGAAGTGCCATTACAAACGGAACTCCAGTTCCGTCTTCACGGGTACGGACAACCTCCCCGCCAGGGAAGCCCGTGGAGCAACAAGCTCTGGGCGAATTACCGGCAAAACGCGCGTCGCCCCCAAGCGTCCCGGCAGATCCTCGCAGCCGTCCTCGCCGCGAATGCGAGGAAGGGGACGGAATGTTGCATCCTAGCTGGGCAGCAACAGTTCACCTTCCCCGGCATGGCTGGAGGATGTCTCCGCCGTAGGGCTAAAGGGCGATTGCCACCACCAGAAGCTGGAAGAAGAGGTGGTCCGCCGACCCGTGCAGGAGGTGTGGCCCCGGCTCGCCTCGCTCCCCGCCCCGGCGAGGATGACGAACACCCTCAACACTGAGGGCGGGGTCGAGACCACAGCCCGGTTTGCCTCTCCCCATCCAGGAGCTGGAGGTCACCGCCTTAGGTGATCACCAGTGGAGGGAAACAACCGGGCTGTGTGATGAAAATCCTTGAAGCCGAACGATGGCTGAAAGGTACCAACTCCCACGGAGTTGCGTTCCTCCAACGATGGGGCAAAAAGACGGCGGTTTCCCCCATCCGGGGGCTTGAAAGGTGGAAAGACATGACACATAAGGGAGGAAGAAGACATGGTCGCCTTACGAAAGGGGTCGCCCTCCTTTTAAAGGCGACTCTCCCTGCTTGCGCCCCCAACCGTCACGGGCTGAGTCTTCTCCAACACGCCTCCAAAGCCCTCCCCTGCGGCACGGGGGCTGGGACCCGCATGTCATGCAAACCGGCTCCGAGCAGAAGAAGCCAAACCGCCGCGCACGGCGCACGCAACCACCCAGCGGTTACAAGTGACCCCCCACTTTTGCCCAGGCCAACGGGCGAAAGGGGCGGGCAGCCATGCGGGCGGCATGCAACCGCGCCAAGTGGACGCGCCTCTCCGACTCCTGACATGCCAGCACGGAGGCCCAAGCCCACGCGTCGCGTAACCGGCGCGCCGGATGCTGCATGCAAGCCACTGTACCACTTGCGCCACCGCCGCACCTCCTCGATTGCGGAACCGATACCGCGACCCGAGGCGACCCAGCGCGCGACCCAGCAGCGCCAGCCTGACGCAGCGGTCAAACACGGTCAAAAGCGGGCCAGCAGTAATGGCGGTGGCAGGCACACGGGAGCAGCGGTCACGCCGTCAGCCAGGCTCACGTCCCATCCGGAGGCAGCAAGAGAACCCCCTCTCACGGTGTGAAGACGACGCGCCCGTGACCCGCTCCTCGAACGGCTCACGCACGCGCAACGGCAGCCTCGCCAACTACTCGCCCCGTCGCATTAACTCCGCGGCTGGACAGGCGGCGCTTCTGGCAGGAGCAGCTGGCGACGCTTCGCCTTCGCCAAAACGACCACGCCAAAAAAAAGGTACGCCGCGTCGTTCAATTTCGTATCTTTTTCCCTTTTTTCCTCTTTCTCTATCTCTTGCAACAGGGACCGGGAAAGGGGATACCCCTAAAGGGATCCTTCCCCGTGAAGGAACTAGGCTCCGAGCCTCCTTACTGATCAGGGGTTCGAAGGCTGGCCCCCCGAAGGGTTCAACAGCCGCCTCAGATCGCGTGGGCCCGACACCCACTACTGGTCAGAGGTTCGAAGGTCGGCCTCCCGAAAGGTTCCACGGCCGCCTCAGGCTACTCGGGCTCCGCGCCCATTACTGATCAGGGGTTCGAAGGCTGGCCCCCCGAAGGGTTCACAGTCGCCTCAGACACTGAGCGAGGGATGACCAGGGGTACGTTCGATACATAACCGAGGCTCGGGCTGCGCTCCCGAGGTACCCTAGGACATTTCCGAGACCAGCGGGAACGATCCTGTAACGGAATCCCATCGGAGGGAGGCAACGAGCCCTCGGACCCCGTCGCTAGGGGACCGGGTCCGGCAGATCACCCGCAGGTACTTTTGGGCGTGCCTCCGGGCCCCTAGCCGACCCCCAACGAACGGGGCACGGACGTCCACTCGGATTACCCGATTGCAGCTCACCGGAGACACCATGTTCGGTGCCCATCGAGGGTAACATGGCGCTCTCCCCCCCTCCTCCTTGCGGAAAGGCGACGTAGGGGCGTATGTAAAAAAGCCGAGTCTGTCCCTGATCGCCCTCTCGCCCTGTGCGGAGGCTCGGGGGCTGCTCTCGCAAACCCGGCTCCGGCCAAACCGTTGACAGCGTCAACATACCAGCCCGAGAACTTGGGCCCCGACAGTGCACCCGGGCTACGGCCTGTTCGCATGAGGGAACCGCCAGACCAGCCGAAGCGTTACGCAAGGCATTAAGACCTCGAAGGAGTGAAACCACTCCTCCGAGGCCTCGGGGGCTACACCCGGCGGGTGCGCTCGCGCGCACCCACCGGAACAAAGTGCAACCGAGAAAGGCTGGTCCCCTTGCAAAAAAGTGCGACGAAAGCCTCCAAGCAAGTGCTAACACTCCCTTCGAGGCTCGGGGGCTACTGTCGGGGACCATAATTAGGGGTACCCTCAAGACGCCTAATTCTCAGCTGGTAACCCCCATCAGCATAAAGCTGCAGAGGCCTGATGGGTGCGATTAAGTCAGGGATCAGTCCACACGAGCGACTAGATCACGCCTCGCCCGAGCCTAGCCTCGGGCAAGGGCAGCCGACCCTGAGGTATTTCCGTCTCGCTCGAGGCCCCCTTTTCACGGCAGACGCATCTTCGGCTCGCCCGAGGCCTTGTCTTCGATAAGAAGCAACCCTGACTAAATCGCCGCGCCGACCGACCAAGTCACAGGGGCATTTAACGCAAAGAGTGAGACTGACGGGCAGCCAGGCCTTGCCGAGGGCGCCATGGGAAGCTCCGCCCGACCCAGGGCCAGGACTCGGGCTGAGGCCCCGGAAGACGGCGAACTCCGCTCCGCCCGACCCAGGGCTCGGACTCGGGCTAAGGCCCCGGAAGACGGCGAACTCCGCTCCGCCCGACCCAGGGCTCGGACTCGGGCTAAGGCCCCGGAAGACGGCGAACTCCGCTCCGCCCGACCCAGGGCTCGGACTCGGGCTAAGGCCCCGGAAGACGGCGAACTCCGCTCCGCCCGACCCAGGGCTCGGACTCGGGCTAAGGCCCCGGAAGACGACGAACTCCGCTTCGCCCGACCCAGGGCTCGGACTCCGCCCTGGCCTCTGCCGAACGACCTCCGCCTCGCCCGACCCAGGAGCTCGAGCTCGGCCTCGGCCATGGAAGACAGGCTCGACCTCAGCCTTGGAGGAGCCTCCATGTCGCCCGACCTAGGGCACAAGACCGCCACGTCGACAGGAAGCGCCATCATCACCCTACCCCGAGCTGACTTGGGCCGCAGAGAACAAGATCGACGTCCCATCTGGCTAGCTCCGCCAGATAGGCAATGATGGCGCCCCGCTAGACCATGACGACGGCGGCTCTCAGCTCCCTTACGGAAGCAGGGGGACGTCAGCAAGGACCCAACAGCTCCGACAGCTGTCCCTCCGCCAGGCTCCGTTGCTCCACCGACAGCCACGACACCACACCAGCTGGGTGCCAAGATCTCTCCGGCTGCCACCTTGGCATGTACTTAGGGCGCTAGCTCTCCCCCGCTAGACACGTAGCACTCGGCTACACCCTCATTGTATACCTGGATCCTCTCCTTGCGCCTATAAAAGGAAGGACCAGGGCCTTCTTAGAGGAGGTTGGCCTCGCGGGAACGAGGGCAGGGGCAGGCGCTCTCTTGGGGCCGCTCGCTCCCCTCACCCGCGCGGACGCTTGTAACCCCCTACTGCAAGCGCACCCGACCTGGGCGCGGGACGAACACGAAGGCCGCGGGATCTCCGCCTCCCTCACGACCCGGCTCCGGCCACCTCGCTCTTCCCCCCTTCGCGCTCGCCCACGCGCTCGACCCATCTGGGCTGGGGCACGCGGCACACTCACTCGTCGGCTCGGGGACCCCCCCGGTCTCGAAACGCCGACAGTTGTTGTTTTAATTATTGTTCATGACAAGATCATTGTGTTAATTGAAACATGGAGCTTAACTTGAGATATCCGTGCTACCACAAGGGTGGAATGGGACGCCCTTGGCTGACTAATTAGGAAAGCTAGTGGAGGACTACCTTACCTGAAAGGGGCAAGGGTGGTAGAGGAGTTGCGTAGGTTCTCGGGTCGATCATGCTATGATGGCTTTTCAGATGAGGGATTCCTAGATTGCCCTTCTCATAAACCGTAGCGGGTTTTCTGAAACTAGTGGAACTTTGTAAAGGCCTCGTAGTGGATCCCTAGCCATTCACTTCGGAAGTGTCTAAGGGCCTTGCAAACCCTGGCCAGACAGGATACACGACTTATGGGTAAAGGGCGCAACCTCTGCAGAGTGTAAAACTGGTATATCAGCCGTGCTCACGGTCAAGAGCGACTTATGACTCTTGCATGATTAATTATGGAACAAAACTTAATTTGTCCTATGCACTACATCGCGGGTGTTATTATCAATTGTGATCTCTTATTTAATTGGGTTGGTATCTACTTATACTTAGTAACTGCTAATAAAATTTTGACCAACTTTAAAAGCAAATGCTCAGCTTAACTATTCTTCTTTGGTAAGCCTTACACTTCACATGAGCCCCAATATAAGTGAGCTCATGCACATTATTCCCCACAACTTGTTGAGCGATAAACGTATGTGAGCTCACCCTTGTTGTACTCACATCCCCCAGGTCAAGAATAGGTACTATAGAACGAGGCACATGAAGGATGTTGTGATGAGTTCGTGAGTGGTCTAGGTCGTCGTCTCCCAGTCAACTGTGGTTGCTGGATCTTTGTCTTCGTATGATCTAATTATTTAACTATTTTATACAGAACTCCATTATATAGTAAAGATGTGACATTTGTTTCTGTATCATGAGTCATCATATGTGTGAGACTTGATTACAGTACACATGTAAATCACGCCTGGGTTTGGCCCCCCTAAATCTAGGTGTGACAGTGTCGTTCTCCCTTGCCATTCCAGCCTCTATTCCTTTCGTGGATCCCTGTCCAAGATCTAATCGCATATGGTCTAGGGATTAAGTGTGGAGCGGGCGCCACCGTAGTCTAGGGTTTCAGAAGAGACGAACGTGGGTTCAGGGAAGAAGAGTGGGGAGAACGGAGGGGAGGGGAGGGGAGGAGTGAATTGACTTGTGTTTAAGTCGAGGGGCAAAATCGCCATTTAGGCCCACTTAACGGGACATAACGACATCTTTAGGTAACAAAGCTAACGACAATGGTGTTTAAGGATAAAAAATTGCTTTCTAATGGCATGGACGCAGTAACAAATTTTTAAGTGGTTCGTACAATTCAGATCCTTTATAATGGATTCAAGGGAATTGTCTCTTTTTTTTTTACTACACCCCACCAAAGGGTTTTTGACAATCAGAACAATAGCCTCCACCGTCCACCCTCACGCAACTGCCTCTTCGCGGCGGCGCAAAACACCAACGCGTCTTCTCTCGCGAGGAGGGTATAGGATTTCGCCGCGGCGAGATGTCGGCGTACGACGAGGTGGAGATCGAGGACATGGAGTGGAACGCGGAGCTGAAGGCGTACACGTACCCGTGCCCCTGCGGCGACCTCTTCCAGATCACGCTCGACGACCTCCGCATCGGGGAGGAGATTGCGCGCTGCCCGTCGTGTTCTCTCTTCCTCACCGTCGTTTACAACGCCGAGGACTTTGCTGACGCCAAGGAGCCGACCCACAAGCCGTCCCCGAGCCCAGTCGCCGTCGCCTGATGTGGCCCGTGCCCGGCGAGATGGTGAGGCTCCAGTTTCCTGGGAGTTTCTGTAGCCGCTCTGCAATTTCGCCTTTTGAAGCCTTCCGTTACATGTCTCGTTTGGACTAATCAGTACCTATGAAATGTTTAGCTCAGCAAGATTGGGGATTAAACTTCAGCTAGGAAATTTGTTGTAAGCCTAGTGCCGTTGTTGGATTATCGCTCTTCTTGTGGAATTGAGAACTGAGGGGCAGGCCCGGTGCAGTGTTGAGAGCTGTCTCACAGAGTCCCACCGAGTCATTAGGTCGCGGTTGAAGCAGTCCCTCCGCATTTGCAGCGTGAAAGCTTGTCTTGGTTTCCCTTTCTACGGCACTACTCATGTGGGACTTCGGCACTGGGTCTGCCCTGTGGAATTGAGAACTAGTGATTGCTGCTGGAAGGAATAGGCATTATTTATTCTATTGATGTTGTGCAAAACACACAAGTTTGATTTTTTTGTGTATATCTTTATTAGTTCCGGGATAACAAATCTTTCTGCAAAAAAAAGAAAAAAATGATTAAGTTGGTCAAGGATTGGTGAGAAGGTGCATAAGATCTGACTTAGGGGGTGTTTGGTTCCCACCCCCGACTAAAGTTTAGTCATTTTTAGTCCCTAAAATATCAAACGGAATGACTAAAATAGGTATTTCAAATAGAATTTCTAGGGTGACTGAAGAAACCAAACACCCCCTTAATTGCTATTTGCACAAGATTTATGAGGACAGTAAGCTGAATGTTGGCAAACTTAAAGAATTGCATCAGTTGACTGGCTGATTTGAGCTTTGTGATGTTGTTTTGCTTGGGTGACTTGTGAAGTTTTGCTTGGTTGACTTATGAAGTCTGCTAGTTGATTTTCCTGCTGGGCTATGCATTGATGCAACAACATTTGCTCTGTTTACTGGTTATGCTGCCGAGGCAAATACAATTGGAATCAAAATAGCGTATGCAAGTCCACAATATTCTGTTTGTGTTTGTCCAGGATGATGGGGTTAAGCCCACAACATTTATACCTTGTACAACATAAGTAGTTCAAGTTTGAGTAATCAAGTTTCGATTTTTGTGTGGTAAGGACAAGAAGATCGTTCAGTTAACCTGTTTTAGACTTTAGACATCCCAAATTTCCAAGACACAAGTAAAATCTGTATAGCTAGATTCATGTTGTGTCTAGTAGTATTTTCTCAATCAGTTTGGTTCACACCAAACTCTACAGTGTAATCGCATGTCATCATGATGCAGGGGTGGAGCCTCCTGGAGGCCAAACTGGGCTCCTTTTGTCCATGATGTTCTACTATCCACTTCTTGTTGTCATGCATACTTGCCAGAACATATGTATAATACCATTTTTTCCCAAGCGACACACCGGCTTTTGTCTCGTTAAATTAGCATCTGGTCATATTCTTTTTGTTTTTACTCTCTATTACCTTTAGGTGCTTGCATTAGCAGCTACTCTATGTGAAAGCTTAAATTAGTGACCAATTTACACTTATGTTAGTGTAACACTAAATTGCCTCCCCTTGATTTCATCTCACCCTCCGCCACTTCCATGTTGTATAAGGGTTGCTGATTCTTCACATTTGAATCATGTTGACATTATTTTATATTGCTTGCAGGACGCATGGAAATGGATCTCAGAGCAGGATAACGAATGAGTTTTTGTTTGGCACACACCACTACGGGAGCATTTGTACTACTCTTAGATGAGTGAACCCACTGCATATTTTCAGAGCTCAGGTTGTTGAACTATCTTTTTTTTGTGCTTGACATTGTAAGGTGACATGGACAGAACATGCTATGAAAAAATTTGTTTAGTCACTACTTATCGTTGATCGTTGTCTTACCAAGTTTGAAACCCGATCGATCTTCGGTGAATATTCATCATTGGGTCGTGCAGAAATTCTCTGCATGAATCTAACTTCGGTCCTTGTCTGTTTTACATAGATATACCATACTGTATTTTCCCATCCAACGTATTCTGTCCAGTATAATTCACTTTCCGCAATACATCGTGCACCTTTTTGTTCCGTTCAGTTTATATGAATTCGAATAGGAGCCATCTAGCCATATTTAGAGTCTGACTGATGACTACAGCAAACTACAATGTTTCGTTACCACGCTTACTAGCATAGTAAAGATAATGTATCTTAAAAGCAAAAATCAATCGTAGGAGTATTTTTTCCCCTATGCCTTAACCTTGTAAAAAAATATATCACAACCTGCCCAGCTTTGAAGCATAGGATCGGAACAATATTAAATCCAGCTCTTTCGGTATATATCGACAAATTGCAGGTTTTGAATCAAGCCTCAGTGCACTTTCATCTGATGATGTAGGTGGTCACTGTATCCACATCTGACATCTCACAGGGGCAACAATCAGCTATCTGACTTCGGTTGCCACCGTTCTCAAAATAAGAGGGCGTTAAGAACGCAGAAACCTTGAATATTTATTGTTGGGTCACAAGCCAAAAAAAAAAATGTTTGCCGCCTTCACTTCACAACCAGCAGGCAGCTGTTCAGATGTACATTTACAATTTATCAGCTTGCAGGGAGCATACAAATTACTATTTACCGATCAATCAGATGGTTATATACTGTTAGCATGTTACATCACATCCATTGTCCAATGGAGATACGTATAAAAACTACAATATGTATAGAAGAATCCGTAGTTGTACGGGTTAGATTTGGCGTAAAAGGTCACTGATCTTCCTGAGTTCTTTTAGAGCTGCTACTGCCTTAGCTTGCTCTGTGCTTCCAGGAATTGCTTCCTCAAGTTTCTCCACTGAAGTCGAGAGTGAATTTGGTTTTAACAGCAATTCGATATCCTGTGATATACACTACAAATTAGCCAAGGGCAAAGACAAGAAAAGGTATCTCGTGATCTGAGCTTAAGGTGCATATATCCGACAGTGGGGGCATTATCTGCTTGTTCCAATTTATAATTTGTTTGACATTTTTACACCAAATTTGACCTGCTCGTCTTATTAAAAAATCCATAATTATTATTAGGACATTGTTTAGCATATAAGTGTGGCTTTGAATTTTTCATTTTTTCGCAAAAAAAAAATCAATAAGACGAGCCGGTCAAACTTGGGACAAAAAAGGTCAAACGAATTATAAATTAGGATGGAGGTAGTATTTGATAAAACTGTCTAGTGTCCGACTATTGGAATAGTATGAGTCCTAAAACAGAAATATAAACTAAGAGGTATTGACAAGATAAAATATAACGACAACAATCAAGCCTTTTAGTCCCAAACAAGTTGAAGTAGACTAGTCACTAGTGTTCAAACCCAACAGAAACCAGAAGTCAAGCTTCAAGCACAACAACATAAAATACAAACTTCACAGAAAAAAAAAGATGAATCAGGTAAATATATATGCATGGCATCTATAGTTTTTGTCAAGTAAGGTTACCTGTATGTTCTCAACCATAGATTCACCAAGAGATCTTAATGTTCTGCTCAACTCTTTATCAGCCACATTTGAAATTGAACATATTGCCAATGTTTCTTTTTCGTCACCTTTAGCACTAGTGGCATTTTGGGTTTTTATTTTCAGCTTCCCATCAACAGAACACAGTCTACGCTGTCGAACTGGATAAGTATCCACTATTCCAGATGTTCGATCTGTTGTTGCTGCTTCATCAGTTCTAGTATTGTGCACAGAGAGTGGATCAGGTTCATTAACCACTCTGTCATCACAGGGATCACATGGTTCTTCCAGATGATGGGTATCATGATCATATTCAGTACCACATGACAAAGTGATACTGCTACTCCTCGATAAATACCCGCTAGCTGCTCCAAGAGGATCTCTAATTTCACCTGAAGTTGAGCAGTAACCATCATGCTGTCCTGTCTCACATCCATTCTTTGAATTACTCCCAATAGTCTCTGCAGTACCTTTACCAACATGATGCTTTTGTTTTTCTATAAGCATGTGTGGCACACTAGTTATCAGCTCCGCAGGAACTACATCAGCATTGTGAAATTCATCGGTAGTGGACTGCCTAGTTGAAGTCATATCGTTGTTTTCAAAATTAGCAGCCTTGCTTCTGGAAACATTCGACTCAGTGCTAGACAAGCTTCTTCTCAAGAAGCCCCTTCCCTTCATCTTGAGGACACCACCACCCTTTTGGTCCATTGATGGCTGGAGAATCTTCCATGTCTCTTCCCAATAGTTGGGTGTAGACAAGAGAGAATTTCCTCTCGATGAGGATGAAGGAAGATTTGCTTCAAGGGCAAAAGATTGCAGTAACTTGGCTTTCTCAATTAAGCTCTTTAAGTCAATATCTTCTGGAAAATTTAACAACCTCACTAGGCAAGAAGTCGCATGTTCACTCCCTAATAAGGAGGATCTGAGATGGAGCATCATTGATACTGCCATCGACAAAATCAGTGCACCACGAGGAGAACATAACACTTTAAATTGATAATCTGCCCTACTCCTGATGTCAGTACAATAAGAATGGTTAGGAGAAGAGAAGATCTCATCCCAAATAAACAGAAGGCTGTCAAGTGAAAATTCACGACCAAATAGGACACGGAGCCATCGTAATGCGAAGTACTGAGGTTCGACTCCTAACTCCACAAGGTGACTATGAAGAGAGGAATCAACACTAGCAAGCAAATGATATATTGCAGACGATGCCTCTCTTACTGGTGTTAAACCCATACTTGATTCTGGGGCAGAACTCAGAGAATAGAAGTCAGTGATAGCAACCACTCCTTGTGCACCATTCATCAAATTCTCAAACATAGAGTAAGCATCATGCTCCATGAACTTTTCTGATAAAATAATACCCAGTTCACCCTCTGCTCCGTATGCATCATTGATCAAGAAAAGATCTCTAGTATCAGGATCAAGGTCAGCCAAACTTCTAATTTTACCTGTTCTACCCTCAACACTGTTTTTCCTGTCACTTCTGTTCAGCTTTGAACGATCTGGAAAAGTTTGGCCATCAAAATCATCACCCAAAAGCTCTTCATGAAGGTCCCTGACTTGTCTGAAGTGCTGCACATCAGCGTGAAGTACATAGAGAAGAGGAGCTAAGAGTTCATGCATTCCTGTAGGAGGAAAGTGATTTATGTTGACAAATGCATACGATGAGGACAGATGAATGGTTATTCTCATCAGAAAACAGAAGTTATACACCTACTGATTTGGACCCTTGTTAAGTTGTTCAAAAAGGTTTTGGCATGTTGTTACAAATTTTGGCAGAAAATAATGTTTAGTCACCTAAAATAGGCCAGACAAATTTTGCTTCAATATGCAATGTAGAAGTACTCAACTAAAGTTAGGTTAATAATTACACAAAGAACTAGGTAGCCATTTTAGAAGTAAAGTTTTGGTTCCACATAGTGACAAACATTGAATAGGCATAAGATTAGGAATCACTTGGTTGATGTGCACTTAGGCATATCATGTTGTGGCTATACGTAGTTGGTATCAACCATTTTTTCAGGAGATAAATAGCTTGCAGCGACTGAAAAAGACAACAATACTTTACCTTGTCTGTAACCAAACTCTGGGTATCTGAGGCTCCATACTAACAATACACGTCCAAGCATAGACTGACATGTGCTTGTTTGGAAGAAGTCCCCCAATTCAGGGTATAGGCGGGACAGGTCTTGGTTAAGCATTTTCTCAAGCTCCGCATTCCTGAAATATTGGCCCCATGTGCTCCCTGCATTGACAATGTACAGTTTTTTTTTTTAAAAAAAAAACTGATGTCACTAATGGTGACTTTGTGGGAGATGTCACTTTCTTACATTGTTATAGGATTGAGAAATGATTCAAGATAATATATGACTGGTGAGAAAATAATAGCATATCTTGCCCTCCCATTGTGTACTCTCTTCCCTCTTAATGAATGATGCACAAGTCTCTTGTGTGTTTGAGAAGAAAAAAAAAGAATATAATAACACGGTCTGCAGGATGCACCTAGTGAGAGATAACAGAGCAACAAAAAAAGGTTTCTCTCTGCATTCCCTCCCGTTTCTTTGAAGTAACAAAAGACTTTATTCAACATTTGACTACCTTCTTGGACACATGTACTGCAACTCATATGTTTATCTAGCACAAATCATCTCCTATCCAAGCATAACCTTAGTGGTGTAGTAAATCATAGGTAACACAACAGTTTGAAGGCAAAAGCTAGTGCTACCTGGGCTCTGCGATAGTGGATTCTCCACAATCAAGTCAGGGGCACCTTCTTCATCCTTGGAGAGATGGGGATCTATTAGCAGCCTTCGCCGGAGATTAGCATATCTGCAGCAATCAACAATTAAAATTCTAGAGTCAAAGCCTTGAGACCCAACAAAATTTGCATTTTTAATTATGTACTAACAAGTAGTAGTAACAAAGATCATGTGCTTAGCAATATGCCAATATTCTGCGTTTTGATTATTAGTAGGAATTCGCCCTAATTACAATCCAGTGTTCTCAATTTCCATTCCCTTCTAGCTTGTTTCCATGGACTCAAAGCAAACAATAAAGGTCTTTAGAACAATCAATGACCATTACAGCATTTGAAGAAGCTAGATATTTTTTATGAGGAGCTGTGGCAGGCGCAATGCTAACATGAACATTATATTAGCATATGCATCTTTGGCATACAAGATTTGAGAGAAACTCAACAAAAAAATAAACAACCATCTTGGTATGAAAGCCTAAGATAGCTTGATCTACGACCGCGAAATGAGCTCAAGCTTGGTATCAAATCATTTCAAGAAATGTAAGAAGCTTCTGCAGGGTCAAACGCAACATGATTCCCCGAGACGATCAGACCTCCGGCGGGAGTCAGCGGCGGCGCGGCGGAGCTCGTCGGTGGAGACGGCGGCGAAGCCGGGGATGACGCCAAGATAGGCCCGCCACCGGGCACCGCGGAGAGCCGAGAAACTCGGCCTCGCCGGAGAGCCCGGCATTGTCATCTCGGCTCCAGCCTTCGCTGCGGGAGCACGAACCAGACACACCCTCACCGAAGGAAGCAGATGCAAGCTGGCTATGCGGAGCCGATCGGACGGGTCAATATCTGTTTGCGATCGTGACGAAGAGAGATTGAGATCGACGAGGAGGAGGACGGATGGTTTCTTGGCGTGGGAAAAGGGGAAGGACGGAAAGGAGGGAGAGAATGGGGGAAAGCGAGGAAGGAGGATGTGGAGCCGGACTTGTATCGCAACTCTCGATGGCAGGAAGCGCCCTGTTTGCTCCTCGGCTCCATCAACATTATTTATTTTTCGCCTAGCCATTTTGTCAATCGATGAAATTTAAGGTACTCAAGATATTTATATAAACTTGTTACCAAGATATTAATAATAGAAAATTCGGTGCTAAATATAAAATGATTGTTGCAAATTTTTATGTGAACAGCTTATTATAAGTGTCCAGATAAAGAAGAGGGGTGGTCGGATTCACCTATCTATTTATAGAAGTGTGGTAATCAGGTGGTTTGCGTCACCTAATAGCTTGCAAGGTTTGTTTATTAAGGTGCTTGGAACTTTAGGACCGGTTTATTTAGGTTTCATATCTAGCTTCTAGATCGTAGAAGCTGTATCAAGCTAATGCATTGCTTCTTGCTAGGTTCTCCTAGAAAATATAGGATGGCATTCCCTCTTCAACTTCCATTTCTACATGGCGCTTCTTCTTTATTTGTGTCAAGTAATCAACTGCGATCCATGAAAAGCTAAGTCTCACCTATCCATCCTCATCACGAGGTTCCCTTAATCGGATGATTTCAGGGTGATACATTACTTGGTGACATCACAGCGGAAGATGTCAGCTCGCATCTAGGCTTGTGAACACACGTGCACCATACAGATTCTAATAATTACACTAGATAAATTATACATTCCAAAAATTAAAATGGTAGTGGTCATGCTTTAAATATACAGTAGTATGTATCAAGCCAATGCATTGCTGCTTGCTAGGTTCTCCTATAAAATGTAGGATGACCTTCCCTCTTCAACTTCCATTTTTATGTGGCGCTTCATCTTTATTTGTGCCAAGTAATCAACTGCGATCCATGCAAAACTAAGTCTCGTAGGTGCATCCTCATCACCAGGCTCCCTTGATCGGATGATTTCAGGGTGATACGTTACTTGGTACCACGCGGACGCCTTCATCTCATACGCCAGGTTTTTGTTGTCAGTAGAGGCATCAATGCTCTCAAAGATGCTCCTGAACTCTTGGTGGAGTTTGGAGTACGCATAGTTGATCCTCTCTTTTAATTGATGCCGATACTTCTTGCTGCATCCGGCAAGTGACCATATCTCCCCTGTCACGAGCTCAGCCTCATTGCGCACATCGTATTGATCGAGCAGGGCATTCAGCCGGGCTTCGTACAGGCACCTGCATCGCCAAGCATCCTGAAGAAATCCTGAGGCGCCAGGGACTTCTAGGTCGGCATCGTATCGAATCTCATCTGAAATGCATGCGCCTCGTGACAGAAAACCGCCATCATTTTCCCCTAGGACTGACCGGTAGAGCCTTCCAAGGATCTTTTCGGATCTGTAGGAGATGGCGTCCTCCTTCCCCATAAAGTCGGGGTACTCTTTTGGCGAAAGGGCCGGTGGCATTCTCACAATTTTCCCGGTCTTGGCGGAGTCCACGGCGGTAGATGCGAGCCGAGCCAACTCGATGCACTTGGGATCCATCGCTCCGTCGTCGCTCCGATCAGCATGAGCAGCATGGGCGTTGCATATTCGACCAAGGTTGTCGTATACCATGCTCTCCAAGTAGAAATCAATGGTATCCTGTTACAGCAAGAGCACACGAGAAATCCATTAACTTGATGTATTATGGTAGCAAGCTAAACCAAAGGAAGAAGTAAGGTGGTACTTTGTACTTACTTGTTGGTGTACGTCGCGTGGAAGTTGCTTTGTTTTAGCTGGGGAGTAGTCCATCGGGGTGCAGCTCTTCCTCCCGGGAGGTACAAGGCTCTCGTCCCACGTCACGAAGTAGACGTCGCCGTCGAGGTCGCTCCCGGAAGCTTCGTCGGCATGTGGCCTCTCACCTTTCTTGGGGAAGACGAAGCAGTCGACAAGGTGATACAGGTCAGGGACATCCACAGCTTCAAGGATACGGACGTCCCCTGGATGAAGGCATGGGTTCTTCGCCATTACAACCGTACCCGTAATCACCTGTGCATCGGCATCGCCCTTATACTCCGAGGGAAATATCGGAGAACGGTTCACGCAGCGGCTGCCGAGTGATGGCGTCGAGACCCGGAGAAAGCACTGCCCCTGCTTAAGGATCCCAAACTCGTCGAGACAGCCCATCAGCCACCTTCCCTTGGGCACAAAGATCCACGTTTTGTTCAGAAGGCCCTGCATCTGCGAGGTGCAGATGGCTAGTAGCATCGCTCTCAGGTGTGGCTCAGTCGCAGGAGCGAAGCCAGCGCCCAGCATCAGCCCTGCGGTGCTTCCTTGCTCAGGGCAAGAGTTGGTCACGACCTCGTACGCCACATCGCTGTCTGACAAAACCCGCCTGAGCTTGCCTAGCATCGCTTCCTGCAGCTGCCAGAAGGCGTCGTCGGGAACGCCCAGGGTGGTGAGCAGCGTTATGATCTGGCGGTTCAAGAACGCTGGCTGGAACTTGGTCCAGGACACCACTTCCAGCACGGTGTGCGTGGACTCGAACTTCCTCATGCTGGGCCGAAGCGACATCCTCCGCGTCGCACGGTCTTCTTGTCCCTGCGGCCCCGGCGGCCAGACAGCCACGACGCCCTTGAACCCCGCGTACCTGATCTGGTACGCGGACGGGGCGAACCTGTCCGCCAGCGGCAGCATCTCGGCGACCTCCAGCGCGAGGTCCTCCGTGATCACCCCGATCCCGTCGGAGAAGTTGTACCCGTTGCGCGTAACGTCCTCGAGGTCCTCGTCCACCTCGCCGGGTTGCATCGTCACCGTCGCGTAGGAAGACGTGAAGCACAGCCCCATCCGAGCGGCGTGCTTCGCGGGGTTCCTGATCGGGAACTGCCCCATCCACTCCTTTATGCCTGCCACCGTTGTCGCTCCGTCCTCCGCGAAGAACCAGGCCGACTTCTGCTTCAGCTGGCTGGCTGAGAACGCGAGGAACGAGTACCTCCTGCCACACATGATGAGCCCCTCCGTCAGGGCCGTCTGGACACGCCTGTAGATGCTTGTCATCTGCCGGGACGTGCTGGGCGTCGACGTCGAGGGCACCGCACGGAGGGTCAGCGCGTTAGGGTTCAGCGGCAGCATACCCTCGTCCGTAAAAGTAACCCTCAAGAAGCGATCTGACAGCTCGTGGTAATGCCGGATGACGCGGTTGGAGCGCTCCACTTGAGGCGGCATACAGTATTCCCTGGTTGGAGTGACGATCAGCCTTCGCACCTCAGCATCGCAATCACTAGGCTTTCTTCTTCTGCTGCGACAGACAAGATCGAGATTCTTGGCAGCCCTGTCCTGCGCGTTCTTCAACCTCCAGCATGGATTATCACAGACTCCAAGCTTTGCACCGAACAGTTCCGTCAGCGCAGCAACGTTCACATCTTCGCGTGTCCTCATCAGCAAACCGAAGAACTCCGGTGTCATCTGGTGCGGATTGACTACCCCGTTGTGCATCAGCACGTTGACCAAGTACAGCTCCGGGAACCGTAGCCCTACCCCTGCGTCGTCGTCGTGCTCGTGCCGCGGGGAGAAGAACGCGTCCCGCATCGGCTGCACCAAGCCTGCCTCCTCGAGCACGGTGAAGCCCCGGCACCGTCTGTCGCGTACATGGACGGGGACCCCCTGCCTCTGCATGCACTCCAGCGCGACCCTCATCATCGGCCAGAACTGCACCGCGAAGGAGACCCTGTACGCCAAGCACCGGCCGATGGCGCCGCTCCGGGTCACGTCGGTGGTCCGTATCCACGGGTCGTCGTCGGCGTCGACGAGTTGGAAGGGCACGCGGCCGTGGACGTCGTCGCCCGACGTGCGGTAGTACACGAGGGGCGCGGCGGAGAGCCGCAGGACCAGCGAGTCGTCGGCCTGGAACGCCAGGGCCTCGGCGACGTGGGCGAGCGCGAACTCGAGCTTCACGTCGCAGCACAGCAGCGCCGCGGGCCGGCGTCTGTCGGGGCACGTGAAGGCGGTGTAGCGGGCGAACAGCAGCCGGCAGCTGCCGCCGGACGGGTCGACCACGAAGTCGAGCGCCGAGGCGCTGTCGTCGGTCCCGCGCCACGCGACGAGGAAGGTGTCCGGCGCCACGACGTCACCGATCTCGATGCGCGAGTCGGGGAAGAGCATCGGTTTGGCGGCGTCGGTGACACCATCCCGCCGGCGCGCTGCATGGCCATGTAGCATGTGTCTGCTCTGCGCGAGGATGCGCGTCGTGAAGAAGTCGCCAGCGCGGTCCGCGGCATTGCGGTGCTCGAAGTGGACGAAGGCATGAGGGGCCACGCGACCGTCCCGCGGCGGCTCGTCCTGGTGGAACACGGCGGCGGCGGCGGCGTGGACTGAGAGCTGGAAGTCCGGGTAGGACTCGGGCGGTGTGACGGAAGTCTTGATCCTGCAGCGCCAGACGGTGCCTGCCACGCGCTCCAACTCGTCGGCGAGGCCACGCGCCGAGAGGCCGGCGTCGAAGCCGGTCAGGATCGCCCGCGTCGCCGGCCCCGTCGGCCACTCCTCGGCGAAGTTGTGTCCCGGCGGACGGAGTCCAGCAGTCCGCCGGCGTTCGTGATGGGGATGCTGTTGGTTGGACTTGGATGGCTTGATAGCGCGATGGCGATGAGCAAGACGGCGAGTCGACTCGGGGCTGCGAGTACGGCTGCGCGCCATCGCTACTCTCGTCTCCTCGAATACCTCTCTTCTGCAGGGAGAAAACTGTTTGGCGATATTTATACTAGATACGGTGCAGATCGATCAGCAGACTCGGAGTCGGAGTTGATCTGAGGATGCAGATCGATGACCAGACTCGGACTTATCTGGTGAGTCAGGGTCCGAACTTTCCGGGAGGCGCGAAGATGCGTTGAACGAAAGCCCTTCCTATTTTAGAGCTTGTACGGATAGGGATCTCTCCATCCCTGTAATACCCATGTAACTGAACAAGACGTTAGATCTAGTTTAGGAGAGAAAGGGAAGCTAAATCTAGAGAAAGAAACCTGTTACAAATAACTAAATATCTTATTCAAATATCACTTCTAAAGATTTACTAAGTGTAAGTGTGTACCCGTGCGTTACAACGGGAGTACGCTGAGATGAGCATCGACACATATTTGATCGGATCTTATATTTCCTTGGGGTTTGGAGAAATTTTGCTCGGGAAGCCAAACATGTTAAGACCTGAGCATGTGTTACCCTTGTGCCCCATCAGCACACTGTTACGCGCTTGTATGAGTCTTGTTAATTTGCATGCCTCGTGTATAGTCTCTCACCATCTATTCACTATAATATATATAATCTGTGTGACAAACATTATCAATATCGTACAAACTATTTTAAAGAGTCAATATAGAACTTTTAATAAGGAGCACAAGGGCTATGGACATTCAGAGCAAAGCAGATCAAAGCACGCAGAGCGCATGCACCCTGAGCATCATCGCAATTCAATTGTGGTTCCTACTTTTTTTATGCACCATACCTAAAAAAAGAAGGCATGCACCCTGTCAACAATCAATGGCAGTATATTATAATAAAAGAACTCTAAAAGTATCATCAGCCGAAATGCTTTATGAACTATATGTAAACGAGGAGATGGAGGGAATGATGTGAGTGTCAAAACCTTGACCCAACTTCAAAATTGCAGCAGTAATAATGTCGGGGACCATAATTAAGGGTACCCCCGAGGTTCCTAAATCTCAGCTGGTAAACCCCATCAGCACAAAGCTGCAAAGGCCTGATGGGTGCGATTAGCTCAAGGGACACGATCCCGCCTCGCCCGAGCCAGGCCTCGGGCAAGGTCAGCCGACCCCAGAGGATTCACGCCTCGCCCGAGGTACCCCCTCAAGCAACGGGCACACCCTCGGCTCGCCCGAGGCCCAGTCTTCGCCAGGAAGCAACCTTGGCTAGATCGCCACACCTACCGACTGAATCGCAGCAGCATTTAATGCAAAGGTGGCCTGACACCTTATCCTGACGCACGCCCCTCAGTCGACAAAGCCGAAGTGACCGCAGTCACTTCGCCGCTCCATTGACTGGCCTGACAAGGGGACAGCGCCGCCTGCGTCGCTCCGACTGCCGTGCCACTCGACAGAGTGAGGCTGACAACGGCCAAGTCTGGCTTCGGGCGCCATAGGAGACTCCGCCTCGCCCGACCGGCGAACTCCGCCCGACCCAAGGCTCGGACTAGGCTACGACCTCGGAAGACGGCGAACTCCGCCCGACCTAGGGCTCGGACTAGGCTACGGCCTCGGAATACGGCGAACTCCGCCCGACCCATGGCTCGGACTAGGCTACGGCCTCGGAAGACGGCGAACTCCGCTCGACCCAGGGCTCGGACTAGGCTATGGCCTCGGAAGACGGCGAACTCCGCCCGACCCAGGGCTCGGACTAGGCTACGGCCTCGGAAGACGGTGAACTCCGCCCGACCCAGGGCTTGGATTCGGCTACAGCCTCGGAAGACGACGAACTCCGCCTCGCCCGACCCTAGGGCTCGGACTCGACCCCGACCCCAGGGCTCGGACTCGACCTCGACCTCGGAGGAGCCTCCGCCTCGCCCGACACAAGGCTCGGACTGACCGCGCCACGGGAGGGGCCATCATTACCCTACCCCTAGCTAGCTCAGGCTACGGGGAACAAGACCGGCGTCCTATCTGGCTCGCCTCGGTAAAACAGGTAATGATGACCCCCCGCGTGCTCCATGACGACGGCGGCTCTCACCCCCCTTACGGAAGCAAGGAGACGTCAGCAAGAGCTTGGCAGCCCCGACAGTTGTCCTTCCGCAAGGCTTCAACGCTCCTCCGACGGCCACGACATTACAGGAACAGGGTGCCAATACTCCTCCAGCTGCCACGACGGCGTGTACTTAGGGCGCTAGCTCTCTTCTGCTAGACACGTTAGCACACTACTACACCCCCCATTGTACACCTGGACCCTCTCCTTATGCCTATAAAAGGAAGGTCCAGGGCTCTCTTACGGAAGGTTGGCCGCGCGGGAGGACGGGGCTGGCGGACGGTCACTCCCCCACGCGGACGCTTGTAACCCCCTATTGCAAGCGCACCTGACCTGGGCGCAGGGCAACACGGAGGCCGCGGGATTCCCACGCTTTGCCTGTCTCTTTCCCCCCCTTCGTGCTCCGCCTCACGTCGACCCATCTGGGCTGGGGCACGCGGGGACAATTCACTCGTCGGTCCAGGGACCCCTGGGGTTGAAACGCCGACAGTTGGTGCGCCAGGTAGGGGCCTGCTGCGTGTTGACGAAGAGCTTCCCGTCAAGCTCCAGATGGGTAGTCTCCAGCAACCTTTCCAGCCCGAGACGGTGCTTCGTTTCGGGAGTCTCTAGTTCATGTCCCTCGACGGCGGCTACGACATGATACTCCTTATTCCGCTGTGCGACGGCGACAATGGCAGCCAACAACCCGCACGCCGGCAGCGGAATCGACGACGTATTCCCCACGTGGTGGAAGAACTACATTCGAGCTTGTCCCGTCGCCTCCCCCGCCGACGGAGGAGGAGGCGGGGCAACCAAGGCCAAGCAGGAGGCGGCACCTCGTCGGCTGTCGAGCGAGTCGACGACACCGGCGCCCCAATGGGGGACACGTCGAACGTCGCCCTCGCATCTGAGACGAAGACGAGCGCCGTTTCCCCGCGACACGCCAACTCCGAGCAGACGGACGACGCCAGCACGCTCGCGGAGGACTTGCTAAGCGTCACCCTCGTACCCAAGACGACGGTGCAGTCTGCCCCCAACGCAACTTCATCACCGCCTGTCGACCTGGAGGTACCAACCGATTCCCATCTCGTGCTTTTTGGATTTAGCCTCGACCCACCAAGCGACTCCGCTTCAGTGGGAGCCCTCATAGAGGCACGTCCAAGCCCTCCGGGGTATGGTATGCAGTCACCCTAGGACCGGCTGACAGCCAACTCGACCTACGGGCCCTCGGATCCTGAGGAAGATAACGAGCCCGACTTCTGTTGGGATTTCTCTGGACTTGGTAACCCTGGTGCCATGCGGGACTTCATGACCGCATGCGACTACTGCCTTTCCGATTGTTCCGACGGTAGCCGCAGCTTCGGCGACGAAGACTGCGGCCCGAGTCGTGAATGTTTCCACGTCGATCTAGGGGGTCCCGACGAAGGCAACCATCTTGGTATGCCAGAAAACGGTGATCTCCCTAGGCTTGCGCCTCGCGTTGACATCCTACGGGAGCTAGCTGTGGTCCCAGTCCCTGCGGGGGGTCAGGACGCACAGCTCGAGCAAATCCGCGAGGTGCAGGCCAGGCTCGACGAGGGAGCAGTAACACTCGAGCCGTTCCGCTGGAACATCGGGCAGGAGTGGGCGGGCCAAGCTCCAGCCGGAGAAGCACGTCGTCTACCCCAGGGCATCCAGCACCGCATCGCCGACGATGTCAGGGCGAGACCGCCCCCGGCTTCCAGCGGGGTCGGCCAGAACCTGGCTGCCGTAGCAATACTTCTCCGCACGATGCCGGAGCCATCAACCACCGAGGGGTGGCGCATCCAGGGAGAGCTCAAGAATCTCCTGGAGGACGCCGCGGTCCGACGGGCCGAAAGCTCTGCCTCCCGAAGGCAGGGGTACCCCCTGGAGCATCGCGCCGCGACTTCCCGGTTCGAACGGGAAGCCTCGGTCCACACCGGGCGCACACGCAACACGGCGCCTGCGGCACCGGGACACCTCGGCAACGAGCACCACCACCACAATCATCGAATCCACCTCGACGAGAAGGTGCGCCGAGGCTACCACCCAGGCGTGGGGGACTGAAAGGGAATTAGGCTTACACCTATTTTCCTAAATGATTTTGGTGGTTGAATTGCCCAACACAAATAATTGGAATAACTAGTTTGCTCTAGTGTATAAGTCATACAGGTGCCAAAGGTTCACACTAAGCCAATAAAAAGACCAAGAAAAGGGTTCAACAAAAAGAGTAAGGGATAACCGAAGGCAGCCCTGGTATGGCGCACCGGACTGTCCGGTATGCCACCGGACAGTGTCCGGTGCACCAGGGCACTCCATGCTCAACTCTTCTCCTTCGGGAAAATCCAGGGGCGCTTCGCTATAATTCACCGGACATGTCCGGTGTACACCGGACAGTGTCCGGTGCGCCAGAGGAGAGCGACTCTGGAACTCGCCAGCGTCGGGAATTCGTCCGCTATAATTCACCGGACATGTCCGGTGCACATCGGACTGTCCGGTGTGACAGCGGGCAACGGCTACTTCGCGCGGCAACGGCTACCTGCAACGCATTAAATGCGCGCCAGCGCGCAGAGGAGCAGGCCACGCGCGGGTGGCGCACCGGACAGCCTACAGTGCTTGTCCGGTGCACCACCGGACATCCTAGCGGGCCCACATGTCGGAGCTCAACGGTCGGAACCCCAACGGCTCGCTGACGTGGCCGCCGCACCGGACAGTGTCCGGTGGCGCACCGGACTGTCCGGTGCGCCATGCGACAGCACACTTCCAACGGCCATTTTTGGTGGTTGGGGCTATAAATACCCCAACCACCCCACATTCAATGGCATCCAAGTTTCTACACTTCAACACCTTACAAGAGCTCTAGCATTCATTCCAAAACACATAAAAGAGATCAAATCCTCTCCCAACTCCACTCAAGCTTTAGTGATTAGAGAGAGTGATTTGCCGTGTTCATTTGAGCTCTTGCGCTTGGATCGCTTGTTTTTCTTTCTCATTTGTTCTTGTGATCAAACACTCAATTGTAACCAAGGCAAGAGACACCAATTGTGTGGTGGTCCTTGCGGGGAAGTTTCGTTCCCGGGTTGATTTGAGAAGAGAAGCTCACTCGGTCCGAGGGACCGTTTGAGAGAGGGAAAGTGTTGAAAAAGACCCGGCCTTTGTGGCCTCCTCAACGGGGAGTAGGTTTGCAAGAACCGAACCTCGGTAAAACAAATCCGCGTGTCACACTCTTCACTTGCTTGTGATTTGTTTTGTGCCCTCTCTCATGGACTCGTTTATATTTCTAACGCTAACCCGACTTGTAGTTGTGATTAACTTTGTAAATTACAGTTTCGCCCTATTCACCCCCCCTCTAGGCGACTTTCAATTGGTATCAGAGCCCGGTGCTTCATTAGAGCCTAACCACTCGAAGTAATGTCGGGAGATCACGCCAAGAGGGAGATGGAGACCGGTGACAAGCCCACTACAAGCCACTCATCAGAAGAGTCCCGCAACAAGGGGAAGGGGAAGGAGAAGAAGTCTTCTTCCCACAAGTCGCATCGGAGTAGCGGCAAACACAAGAAGATGAGGAAGGTCATCTATTACGAGACCGACACTTCATCACCATCGACCTCCGGCTCCGACACGCCATCCGTCACTTCTAAGCGCCATGAGCGCAAGAAGTTTAGTAAGATCCCCCTATGCTATCCCCGCATTCCTAAGCATACACCTCTACTTTCCGTCCCATTAGGCAAACCACTAACTTTTGATGGTGAAGATTATGCAATGTGGAGTGATTTAATGAAATTTCATCTAACCTCACTCCACAAAAGTATATGGGATGTAGTTGAGTTTGGTGTGCAGGTACCATCCATAGGGGATGAAGATTATGATGCGGATGAAGTTGCCCAAATCGAGCACTTCAACTCCCAAGCTACAACAATCCTCCTCACCTCTCTAAGTAAGGAGGAATACAACAAGGTGCAAGGACTAAAGAGCGCCAAGGAGGTTTGGGATGTGCTCAAGACCGCACACGAGGGTGATGAGCTCACCAAGATCACCAAGCGGGAAACGATCGAGGGGGAGCTCGGTCGCTTCTGTCTTCGCCAAGGAGAGGAGCCATAAGATATGTACAACCGGCTCAAGACCTTGGTGAATCAAGTGCGCAACCTCGGGAGCAAGAAATGGGATGACCACGAGGTGGTTAAGGTTATTTTTAGATCACTCATTTTCCTTAACCCTACTCAAGTACAATTAATTCGTGGCAATCCGAGATACACACTAATGACTCCCGAGGAAGTAATCGGGAATTTTGTGAGCTTTGAATATATGATCAAGGGCTCAAGGAAGATCAACGAGCTTGATGAGCCCTCCACTTCCGAAGCTCAACCCATGGCACTTAAGGCGACAGAGGAAAAGAAGGAGGAGTCTACATCAAGGAGACAACCCATCGACGCCTCCAAGCTCGACAATGAGGAGATGGCACTCATTATCAAGAGTTTCCGCCAAATCCTCAAACAAAGGAGGGGGAAAGACTACAAGCCCCGCTCCAAGAAAGTTTGTTACAAATGTGGTAAGCCCGGTCATTTTATTGCTAAATGTCCATTATCAAGTGATAGTGACAGGGACAACGACAAGAAGGGGAGAAGAAAGGAGAAGAAGAAATACTACAAGAAGAAGGGTGGCGACGCTCATGTATGCCGCGAATGGGACTCGGACGAGAGCTCCTCCGACTCCTCCGACGAGGATGCCGCCAACATCGCCGTCACCAAAGGCCTTCTCTTCCCCAACGTCGGCCACAAATGTATCATGGCCAAGGACGGCAAAAAGAAGGTAAAATCAAGATCCTCCACCAAATATGAAACCTCTAGTGATGAGGATGATGCTAAAAATGAGGAGGATAACTTGCGCACTCTTTTTGCTAACCTAAACATGCAACAAAAAGAAAAATTAAATGAATTGATTAGCGCTATTCATGAGAAGGATGATCTCTTGGATTCTCAAGAGGACTTCCTTATTAAAGAAAATAAGAAACATGTTAAGGTTAAGAATGCTTATGCTCTAGAAGTAGAAAAATGTCAAAAATTATCTAATGAGCTAAGCACATGCCATGATTTGATTGCCAACCTTAGAAATGAAAATGCTAGTTTAAATGCTAAGGTTGATTCTCATGTTTGTAATGTTCCAATTTCCAATCTTAGAAATGATAATGTTGATTTACTTGCTAAGATTGATGAATTGAACACTTCTCTTGCTAGCCTTAGAGATGAAAATGAAAAATTGCTTGCTAAGGCTAAAGAGTTAGATGTTTGCAATGTTACAATTTCCGATCTTAGAGATAAGAATGATATTTTGCGTGCTAAGATTGTTGAACTTAATTCTTGCAAACCATCTACATCTACTATTGAGCATACTTCCATTTGCATTAGATGTAGAGATGTTGATATTAATGCTATACATGATCACATGGCTTTAATTAAACAACAAAATGATCATATAGAAAAATTAGATGCTAAAATTGCTGAGCATGAACTTGAAAATGAAAAATTTAAATTTGCTCGTAGTATGCTCTATAATGGGAGACGCCCTGGCATTAAGGATGACATTGGCTTCCAAAGGGGAGACAATGTCAAAATTAATGCCCCTCCTAAGAAACTATCTAACTTTGTTAAGGGCAAGGCTCCCATGCCTTAGGATAACGAGGGTTACATTTTGTACCCTGCCGGTTATCCCGAGAGCAAAATTAGGAGAATTCATTCTAGGAAGTCTCACTCTGGCCCTAACCATGCTTTTATGTATAAGGGTGAGACATCTAGATCTAGGCAACCAACCCGTGCCAAGTTGCCTAAAAAGAAATCTCCTAATGCATCAAATGATCATAGCATTTCATTCAAAACTTTTGATGCTTCCTATGTGCTTACTAACAAATCTGGCAAGGTAGTTGCTAAATTTGTTGGGGGCAAACACAAGGGTTCCAAGACTTGTGTTTGTGTACCCAAAGTTCTTATTTCTAATGCCAAAGGACCCAAAACCGTTTGGGTACCTAAAACAAAGAACTAAACTTGTTTTGTAGGTTTATGCATCCAGGGGCACAAGTTGGATCATTGATAGCGGGTGCACAAACCACATGACAGGGGAGAAAAGATGTTCTCCTCATACGAGAAAAACCAAGATCCCCAATGAGCCATCACATTTGGGGATGGAAACCAAGGTTTGGTCAAAGGTTTGGGAAAAATTGCTATATCTCTTGACCGTTCCATTTCTAATGTTTTTCTCGTTGATTCTTTAGATTACAATTTGCTTTCCGTATCCCAATTATGTCAAATGGGCTACAACTGTCTCTTTACTGATATAGGTGTCACTGTCTTTAGAAGAAGTGATGATTCAATAGCCTTTAAGGGAGTGTTAGAGGGTCAGCTATACTTGGTAGATTTTGATAGAGCTGAACTCGACACTTGCTTAATTGCTAAGACTAATGTGGGTTGGCTCTGGCACCGCCGACTGGCCCATGTTGGAATGAAGAATCTTCATAAGCTTCTAAAGGGAGAATACATTTTAGGACTAACAAATGTTCATTTTGAGAAAGACAGAATTTGTAGCGCTTGCCAAGCCGGGAAGCAAGTTGGTGTTCAACATCCACACAAGAACATTATGACGACTGACAGGCCACTGGAGCTCCTACACATGGATTTATTCGGCCCGATCACTTACATAAGCATCAGTGGGAGTAAGTACTGTCTAGTTATTGTGGATGATTATTCTCGCTTCACTTGGGTATTCTTTTTGCAGGAAAAATCTCAAACCCAAGAGACATTAAAAGGATTCTTGAGACGGGCTCAAAATGAATTCGGCTTGAGGATCAAGAAAATTAGAAGCGACAACGGGACGGAGTTCAAGAACTCTCAAATTGAAAGCTTCCTTGAGGAGGAGGGCATCAAGCATGAGTTCTCTTCTCCATACACCCCACAACAAAATGGTGTAGTGGAGAGGAAGAATATAACTCTATTGGACATGGCAAGAACCATGCTTGATGAGTACAAGACACCGGATCGGTTTTGGGCCGAGGCGGTTAACACCGCTTGCTACGCCATTAACCGGTTATATCTACACCGAATCCTCAAGAAGACATCATACGAACTCCTAACCGGTAAAAAGCCCAACATTTCATATTTTAGAGTCTTTGGTAGCAAATGTTTTATTCTTATTAAAAGAGGTAGAAAATCAAAATTTGCTCCTAAGACTGTAGAAGGCTTTTTACTAGGATATGACTCAAACACAAGGGCATATAGAGTCTTTAACAAGTCCTCAGGACTTGTTGAAGTTTTTGTGACATTGTGTTTGATGAGACTAATGGCTCCCAAGTAGAGCAAGTTGATCTTGATGAGATAGGTAATGAAGAGGCTCCATGCATCGCGCTAAGGAACATGTCCCATTGGGGATGTGTGTCCTAAGGAATCCGAAGAGCCTCCAAATGCACAAGATCAACCTTCCTTATCCATGCAAGCATCTCCACCAACTCAAAATGAGGACAAGGCTCAAGTTGATGAAGGAGAAGATCAAAGAGATGAACAACCTCAAGATGACGGCAATAATCAAGGGGGAGATGCATTTGATCAAGACAAGGAGGATGAGGAAGAACCAAGGTCGCCACACCCAAGAGTCCACCAAGCAATACAACGAGATCACCCCGTCGACACCATCCTCGGCGACATTCACAAGGGGGTAACCACTAGATCTCGTGTTGCACATTTCTGTGAGCATTACTCGTTTGTTTCCTCTATTGAGCCAACCAGGGTAGAGGAAGCACTTCAAGATTCGGATTGGGTGGTGGCGATGCAAGAGGAGCTCAACAACTTCACTAGGAACGAGGTATGGCATTTAGTTCCACGTCCTAATCAAAATGTTTTAGGAACCAAGTGGGTCTTCCGCAACAAGCAAGACAAGCATGGTGTGGTGACAAAGAACAAAGCTCGACTCGTGGCCAAGGGGTATTCACAAGTCGAAGGTTTGGATTTTGGTGAAACCTATGCACCCATAGCTAGGCTTGAGTCAATTCGTATATTATTGGCCTATGCTACTTACCATGGCTTCAAGCTTTATCAAATGGACGTGAAGAGTGCCTTCCTCAATGGACCAATCAAGGAAGAGGTCTATGTTGAGCAACCTCCCGGCTTTGAAGACAGTGAGTACCCTAATCATGTCTATAGGCTCTCTAAGGCGCTTTATGGGCTCAAGCAAGCCCCACGAGCTTGGTATGAATGCCTTAGAGACTTCCTTATTACTAATGGCTTCAAAGTCAGCAAGGCCGATCCTACTTTATTCACTAAGACTCTTGCAAATGATTTGTTCGTATGCCAAATTTATGTTGATGATATTATATTTGGGTCTACTAACGAATCTACATGTGAGGAATTTAGTAGGATCATGACACAGAAATTCGAGATGTCGATGATGGGGGAGTTAAAGTATTTCTTGGGATTTCAAGTAAAACAACTCCAAGAGGGCACCTTCATTTGCCAAACGAAGTATACTCAAGACATTCTAAACAAGTTTGGGATGAAGGATGCCAAGCCCATCAAGACTCCCATGGGAATAAATGGGCATCTCGACCTCGATACGGGAGGTAAATCCGTCGATCAAAAGGTATATCGGTCGATGATAGGTTCATTGCTTTATCTATGTGCATCTCGACCGGATATTATGCTTTCCGTATGCATGTGTGCAAGATTCCAATCCGACCCTAAGGAATCTCACCTTACGGCCGTAAAACGAATCTTGAGATATTTGGCTTATACTCCTAAGTTTGGGCTTTGGTACCCTCGGGGATCCACTTTTGATTTAATTGGTTATTCGGATGCCGATTGGGCAGGGTGTAAAATCAATAGAAAGAGCACATCGGGGACTTGCCAGTTGTTGGGAAGATCCTTGGTGTCTTGGGCTTCAAAGAAGCAAAATTTCGTCGCTCTTTCAACCGCCGAAGCCGAGTACATTGCCGCAGGTCATTGTTGCGCGCAATTGCTTTGGATGAGGCAAACCCTGCGGGACTATGGTTACAAATTAACTAAAGTTCCCCTTCTATGTGATAATGAGAGTGCAATCCGCATGGCAGATAATCCCGTTGAGCATAGCCGCACTAAACACATAGCCATTCGGTATCATTTTCTTAGGGATCACCAACAAAAGGGGGATATCGAGATTGCTTATATTAATACTAAAGATCAATTAGCCGATATCTTTACCAAGCCTCTTGATGAACAAACTTTTACCAAACTTAGGCATGAGTTAAATATTCTTGATTCCATGAACTTCTTTTGTTAACTTGCACACATAGCTCATGAATATACCTTTGATCATGTCTCTTTTATATATGCTATGACTAATGTGTTTTCAAGTGTATTTCAAACTAAGTCATAGAGTGAAAGGGAATTGGAGTCTTCGGTAAAGACAAAGGCTTCCACTCCGTAACTCATCTCTCGCCGACGCTCCAAGTCACGCTTCATCTTTGGGGAAGAAAGCATGAAGCAAAAGGACTCCGGCTTTGGTATAATCTTCACTCACATTTTATTTGCCAAAGGGGAGAAAGTAGTTAGATAAGGGCTTATATTTCACTCTAAGTATCCGTTTTTGGCGATTCATGCCAAAGGGGGAGAAAGTATTAGCCCAAAGCAAAAGGACCGCACCACCACCCTATTTTAAAAACTAATGATTTTCGATTGGTAAATTTCAAATTAGTATCATGATTTTCAAATTGGTATCTTATTGTGTTCAAAAAGGGGAGAAAGTAGAACTTTCAAAATTTGATATCTTAAAACCCTCTTGAACACTAAGAGGAGAATTTATTGAGGGGGAGTTTTGTTTAAGTCAAAGGAAAAGCATTTGAAACAGGGGGAGAAAATTTCAAATCTTGACAATGCTTTGCAAAATCTTACTTCTCTACCTTTGACTACTTGCAAAAGAACCTTGAAAAGATTTTACAAAAGGATTTGCAAAAACAAAACATGTGGTGCAAGCGTGGTCCAAAATGTTAAATAATAAAGAAACAATCCATGCACATCCTAAGTATTTATATTGGCTCAATTCCAAGTAACCTTTGCACTTACATTATACAAACTAGTTCAATTATGCTCTTCTATATTTGCTTTGGTTTGTGTTGGTATCAATCACCAAAAAGGGGGAGATTGAAAGGGAATTAGGCTTACACCTATTTTCCTAAATGATTTTGGTGGTTGAATTGCCCAACACAAATAATTGGACTAACTAGTTTGCTCTAGTGTATAAGTCATACAGGTGCCAAAGGTTCACACTAAGCCAATAAAAAGACCAAGAAAAGGGTTCAACAAAAAGAGCAAGGGATAACCGAAGGCAACCCTGGTATGGCGCACCGGACTGTTCGGTGTGCCACCGGGCAGTGTCCGGTGCACCACCGGAAAGTGTCCGGTGCACCAGGGCACTCCATGCTCAACTCTTCTCCTTCGGGAAAATCCAGGGGCGCTTCGCTATAATTCACCGGACATGTCCGGTGTACACCGGACAGTGTCCGGTGCACCAGAGGAGAGCGGCTCTGGAACTCGCCAGCGTCGGGAATTCGTCCGCTATAATTCACCGGACATGTCCGATGTGACAGCGGGCAATGGCTACTTCGCGCGGCAACGGCTACCTGCAAAGCATTAAATGCGCGCCAGCGCGCGCAGAGGAGCAGGCCACGCGCGGGTGGCGCACCGGATAGCCTACAGTGCTTGTCCGGTGCACCACCGGACATCCTGGCGGGCCCACATGTCGGAGCTCAATGGTCGGAACCCCAACGGCTTGCTGACGTGGCCGCCGCACCGGACTGTCCGGTGCGCCATGCGACAACACACTTCCAACGGCCATTTTTGGTGGTTGGGGCTATAAATACCCCAACCACCCCACATTCAATGGCATCCAAGTTTCTACACTTCAACACCTTACAAGAGCTCTAGCATTCATTCCAAAACACACAAAAGAGATCAAATCCTCTCCCAACTCCACTCAAAGCTTTAGTGATTAGAGAGAGTGATTTGCCGTGTTCATTTGAGCTCTTGCGCTTGGATCGCTTGTTTTTCTTTCTCATTTGTTCTTGTGATCAAACACTCAATTGTAAATTTTAGTTTCGCCCTATTCACCCCCCTCTAGGCGACTTTCTGGGACGCTACGACAGCGGGGAGGATCGGAGTCCTTCGCCCGAACCACCCGGCCCGCAGGCTTTCAGCCGAGGCATACGACGGGTGCCGTTCCTGACCCGATTCCGAACCCCGACTACTATCGTAAAGTACTCGGGGGAGACGAGGCCGGAACTGTGGCTCGCGGACTACCGGCTGGCCTACCAACTGGGTGGAATGGACGATGACAACCTCATCATCAGCAACCTCCCCCTGTTCCTCTCCGACACCGCTCGAGCCTGGTTGGAGCACCTGCCTCCGGGGTAGATCTCCAACTGGGACGACCTAGTCCAAGCCTTCGCCGGTAACTTCCAGGGCACATACGTGCGCCCTGGTAACTCCTGGGATCTCCGAAGTTGCCGCCAGCAGCCGGGAGAGTCTCTCTGGGATTACATCCGGCGATTCTCGAAGCAACGCACCGAGCTACCCAACGTCACCGACTCGGATGTCATCGGCGCGTTCCTCGTCGGCACCACTTGCCGCGACCTGGTGAGCAAGCTGGGTCGCAAGACCCCCACTAGAGCGAGCGAGCTGATGGACGTCGCCACCAAGTTCGCCTCTGGCCAGGAAGCGGTTGAGGCCATCTTCCGGAAGGACAAGCAGCCCCAGGGCCGGCAGCCGAAAGATGTCCCCGAGGCATCTACTCAGCGCGGCACCAAGAAGAAAGGCAAGAAGAAGTCGCAAGCGAAACGCGACGCCGTCGACGCGGACCTTGTCGCCGCCGCTGAGTACAAGAACCCTCGGAAGCCTCCCGGGGGCGTCAATCTCTTTGACAAGATGCTCAAGGAGCCGTGCCCCTATCATCAGGGACCCGTCAAGCACACCCTTGAGGAGTGCGTCATTCTTCGGCGTCACTTTCACAAGGCCGGGCCACCTGCGGAAGGTGGCAGGGCCCCTAACGACAACGACAAGAAGGAAGATCGCAGGGCAGGAGAGTTCCCCGAGGTCCACGACTGCTTCATGATCTATGGAGGGCGAGTGGCGAACGCCTCGGCTCAGCAACGCAAGCAAGAGCGCCGGGAGGTCTGCTCGGTAAAGGTGGCGGCACCAGTCTACCTAGACTGGTCCGACAAGCCCATCACCTTTGACCAGGGGCGACCATCCCGACCGCGTGCCGAGTCCGGGGAAGTACCCGCTCGTTGTTGACCCCGTCATCGGCAACGTCAGGCTCACCAAGGTCCTCATGGACGGATGGCAGCAGCCTCAACATCATCTATGCCGAGACCCTTGGGCTCCTACGGATCGACCTGTCCTCGATCCGGGCGGGGCGCGGCGCCTTTTCACGGGATCATCCCCGGGAAGCGTGTCCAGCCCCTTGGACAACTCGACCTCCCCGTCTGGTTTGGGACTCCCTCCAACTTCAGAAGGGAAACCCTCATGTTTGAGGTGGTCGGGTGCCGAGGAACCTACCACGCAGTGCTGGGGAGACCATGCTACGCCAAGTTCATGGCCGTCCCCAACTACACCTACCTCAAGCTCAAGATGCCGGGCCCCAACGGGGTCATCACCGTTGGCCCCACGTACCGACACGCGTACGAATGCGACGTGGAGTGCATGGAGTACGCTAAGGCCCTCGCCGAATCCGAGGCCCTCATCACCGACCTGGAGAGCCTCTCCAAGGAGGTACCCGACGTGAAGCGCCATGCTGGCAACTTCGAGCCAGCAGAGACGGTCAAATCCGTCCCTCTCGACTCCAACAACGACGTCTCCAAGCAAGTCCGGATCGGCTCCGAGCTCGACCCCAAATAGGAAGCAGTGCTCGTCGACTTCCTCCGCGTAAACGCCGACGTTTTCGTGTGGAGTCCCTCGGACATGCCCAGCATACCGAGGGAGGTCGCCAAGCACTCGCTGGATATCTGAGCTGGAGCCCGACCCATTGAAGCAGCCTCTACGCCGATTCGATGAAGAAAAGCGCAGAGCCATAGGCGAGGAGATCCACAAGCTGATGGCGGCAGGGTTCATCAAAGAGGTATTCCATCCTGAATGGCTTGCCAACCCTGTGCTTGTGAGGAAGAAAGGAGGGAAATGGCGGATGTGCGTAGACTACACTGGTCTGAACAAAGCATGTCCGAAGGTTCCCTATCCTCTGCCTCGTATCGATCAAATCGTGGATTCCACTGCCGGATGTGAAACCCTGTCTTTCCTTGATGCATACTCCGGGTACCATCAAATCAGGATGAAAGAGTCCGACCAGCTCGTGACTTCTTTTCATCACACCATTCGGCATGTACTGCTACGTTACAATGCCGTTCGGTTTGAGGAATACGGGTGCGACAAACCAAAGGTGCATGAACCACGTGTTCGGCCAACACATTGGTCGAACGGTCGAGGCTTACGTCAATGACATCGTAGTCAAGACGAAGAAGGCCTCTGACCTCCTTTCTGACCTTGAAACAACATTCTGGTGTCTCAAGGCGAAAGGTGTGAAACTCAATCCCGAGAAATGCGTCTTCGGAGTACCCCGAGGCATGCTCTTGGGGTTCATCGTCTCCGAGCGGGGCATCGAGGCCAACCCGGAGAAAATCGCGGCCATCACCAGCATGGGGCCCATCAAGGACCTGAAGGGCGTACAGAGGGTCATGGGATGCCTTGCGGCTCTGAGTCGCTTCATCTCGCGCCTCGGCGAAAGAGGCTTACCCCTGTACCGCCTCTTAAGGAAAGCCGAGAGCTTCACTTGGACCCCCGAGGCCGAGGAAGCCCTCGGGAACCTGAAGGCGCTCCTCACGAACGTGCCCATCTTGGTGCCTCCCGCTGCCAGAGAAGCCCCTCTGATCTACGTCGCCGCTACCACTCAGGTGGTCAGCGCTGCGGTCGTGGTTGAGAGACGAGAAGAGGGGCATGCATTGTCCGTCCAGAGGACCGGTATACTTCATCAGTGAGGTACTGTCCGAGACCAAGATCCGCTACCCACAAATTCAGAAGCTACTATACGCAGTAATTCTGACGTGGTGAAAGTTTCGACACTACTTCGAGTCTCATCCGGTGACTGTGGTGTCATCCTTCCCCCTGGGGGAGATCATCCAGTGCCGAGAGGCCTCGGGTAGGGTTGCAAAGTGGGCGGTGGAAATCATGGGCGAGACAATCTCGTTCGCACCTCAGAAGGCCATCAAGTCCCAAGTCTTGGCAGACTTTGTGGTCTGAATGGGTCGACACCCAGCTTCAAAGGTTCCGATCCAACCGGAACTCTAGACCATGTTTTTCGACGGGTCGCTGATGAAAACAGGAGCGGGCGCGGGCCCTGCTCTTCATCTCACCCCTCGGGAAACACCTCCGCTATGTGCTGCACCTCCACTTCCCGGCGTCCAACAACGTGGCTGAGTACGAGGCTCTGGTTAATGGGCTGCGCATCGCCATCGAGCTAGGGGTCTGATGCCTCGACGCTCGCGGCGACTCGTAGCTTGTCATCGACCAAGTCATGAAGAACTCCCACTGCCGCGACCCGAAGATGGAAGCCTAATGTGACGAGGTTCGGCGCCTGGAAGACAAGTTTCTACTGGGCTCGAGCTCAACCACGTCGCCCGACGATACAATGAGACTGCGGATGAGCTGGCTAAGATAGCCTCGGGGCGAACAACGGTTCCCCCGGACGTCTTCTCCCGAGACCTACATCAACCCTCAGTCAAGACTGACGACACGCCCGAGCCCGAGAAGGCCTCGGTCCAGCCCGAGGCACCCTCGGCCGAGCCCGAGGCACCCTCGGCCGAGCCCGAGGCACCCTCGGCCCCCGAGGGTGAGGCACTGCGCGTCGAGGAAGAGCGGAGCGGGGTTACGCCTAATCGAAACTGGCAGACCCCGTACTTGCAATATCTCCACCGAGGAGAGCTACCACTCGACCAAGCCAAAGCTCGGCGGTTGGCACGGTGTGCCAAGTCGTTCGTCCTCCTGGGGGACGGGAAGGAGCTCTACCACCGCAGCCCCTCAGGCATCCTCCAGCGATGCATACCCATCGCCGAAGGTCAGGAGTTACTACAAGAAATACACTCGGGGGCTTGCGGTCATCACGCAGCGCCTCAAGCCCTTGTCGGAAAATCTTTCCGACAAGGTTTATACTGGCCGACAGCGGTGGCCGATGCCACTAGGATTGTCCACACCTGCCAAGGGTGTCAATTCTACGCGAGGCAGACCCACCTACCCGCTCAGGCTCTGCATACAATACCCATCACCTGGCCGTTCGCTGTGTGGGGCCTGGACCTTGTCGGTCCCTTGCAGAAGGCACCCGGGGGCTACACACCTGCTGGTCGCCATCGACAAATTCTCCAAGTGGATCGAGGTCCGACCCCTAAACAACATCAGGTTCAAACAGGCGGTGGCTTTCTTCACCAACATCATCCATCGCTTCGGAGTCCCGAACTCCATCATCACCGACAATGGCACCCAGTTCACGGCAGAAAGTTCTTGGACTTCTGCGAGGATCACCATATCTGGGTGGACTAGGCTGCCGTAGCTCACCCCATGACGAATGGGCAAGTGGAGCGTGCCAACGGCATGATCCTGCAAGGACTCAAGTCGCGGATCTACAACGACCTCAACAAGTTCGGCAAGCGATGGGTAAAGGAGCTCCCCTCGGTGGTCTGGAGTCTAAGGACGACACCGAGCCGAGCCACGGGCTTCACACTGTTCTTTCTAGTCTATGGGGCCGAGGCCATCCTGCCCACGGACTTAGAATACGGTTCCCCGAGGGTGAAGGCCTACGACGACCGACGCAACCAGACCAACCGAGAAGACTCGCTGGACCAGCTGGGGGAGGCTCGGGACATGGCCTTACTACACTCGGCGCGGTACCAGCAGTCCCTGCGACGCTACCACGCCCGAGGGGTTCGGTCCCGAGAACTCCAGGTGGGCGACTTGGTGCTTCGGCTGCAACAAGACACCCGAGGGCGGCACAAGCTCACGCCTCCCTAGGAAGGGCCGTTCGTCATCGCCAAGGTCCTGAAGCCCGGCACCTACAAGCTGGCCAACAGTCAAGGCGAGGCCTACAACAACGCTTGGAACATTCGACAGCTACGTCGTTTCTACCCTTAAGATGCTTTCAAGTTGTTTGCACACCTTGTTCACGCACAAAAGTCTAACCATCAAGGAAGGGTCAGCCTTGCCTCGGCAAAGCCCGACCCTCCCTCGGGGGCTAGAAGGGGGGAACCCCCTCTGCGTCAAATTTTTCCTCAGAAAAGATCTTTTTTGCCAGAACACTTTTCGTGCTTGTTGACTACTTCGAAAGTGCGATCCTGAAAACGACGGAGTACATGTAAGCAGCCAAGGCTGACCGAGCCGAGGAACTCCTACGCCTCCGGGATATGGATACCTCACTCATCACCTTCTGCAATAAGTAACTCACGCTCGGATAAGCGATTCTATGGACCGAACGAGTCTTCATGCTCGAAAGTTCTTCTACTGAAACGATTTTTCGTGCCTTCTCGACTATATCGGTGGCAGAATCCTACGGACGAGTAAGAGTACATGTAAGCAGCCAAGGCCGACCGAGCCGAGGGACTCCTACGCCTCCGGGATACGGATACCTCACTCATCGCCTTCTGCGATAAGTAACTCTCGCTCGGACAAACAATTCTGTTACCGACAAATAAGTCCAGATACTCGAAACAAGAGGAAAAGAGACGCAACTTTACAGCACGACGGTAGTATGTTTGGGCCTTGGCGGCCGCAGAAAGCATACACACACTACAAGATGGACCGGTCCTGCAGGCTCAGGCGTCGATGGAGGAGGCAGCAGCAGCCTCGACGTCAATTCCACCCTCGGCGAGGTCTGACCGAGCCTCGGACGGCAACACGGTCGAAGGATCTTCGCTCCGAAAGACGACGTCAGCATCGCGCCCGAGCCCTCACCGCCAGGGTCTCTTCCAGGAGTCCGGCCCGAGCAGACGGCTCGGCCGGCCACCCGAGGCCTCAGCCAGCTGTCCTCTGAGGACACCGACCCGGCCCATGGCTTCGGCAACCCGACTCCGGCGCTGGTCCCGCTAGTGGATGGCCCAGCCAGGCTCCGGCCGACGAAGACTTCTTTCCAAGCCAACTCTGCCTCTGTCCACGCTAACACCGCTGCCTCCGGCTTCGGCTCATCGAAGAGCGACCGAGGGTTCCCTTTAACTAAGCAAGAGAGGCCTCGGGCGGCAAGGCCGACCGAGCCGAGGGACTCCTACGCCTCCAGGATACGGATACCTCACTCGTCACCTTCGCACGGGTGAGCACCGACCTCCACGCAGGGGCATTATACCAGAGCAAAGGCAGGGCAACCCAAGAACACGAACGCCACTCTAGCAGCGCGCGATGTCTTGGGCGACCCTCCGGTGCGCGTGGTGCAACGACTGCTCACATGGCGGGAGGAGGCACTAGGAGCCGAGCCGGATCCAGCGGAGCCAGCGAGCCCAACGGGCTGAAGCAGACGACGCTCGCGGCCGACCGGCCCCGCGTTGTCGAAATCCACCCCGTCCGCTAGGCCGGTGAGCGCCCTCTCCCCTAAATATCGGAGGAGAGGGTAGCTCGTGAACCCGCGCAGGAGGTAGAGCTCCGGCTCACCTCGCTCACCGCCCTAGCAAGGATGATGAAGATCCTTGAAGCTGAGGGCAGGACCAAGATCGCAGCCCGGCTCGCTCCTCCCCACCACCGAGTTGGAGGTCACCGTCTTGGGTGACCGCCGGCGAGGGGAGGCAGCCGGGCTGCACGACAAAAATCCTTCAAGCCGAACGATGGCTGAAAGGTACCAACTTCCCTGGAGTTGTGTTCCTCTGACGACGACAAGGCAGAAGAACCCCGGGCGCTCCCCACCCGGGGGCTCGGAAGGTGGAAAGACACGATGCATGAGGGGAGCACGAAGACATGGTTGCCTTTCAAGGGGGTCACCCTCCTTTTAAAGGCGACTCTCCCCACCTGCGTCCTCAGCCGTCGCGGGCCGAGTCTTCTCCAACACGCTCCAAGGTCCTTCCCCCCACGACGGGGGCTGGGTCCCACACGTCATGCGAGCTGCCCCAAGACGGAAGAAGTCAAACCGCCACGCGTGGTGCGCGTAACTGCCCAGCGGTTACAAGCACTCCTCCGCTTTTGCCCAGACCAACGGGTGAAAGGGCAGACCACCATGCAGGCGGCATGCAACCGCACCAAGGGGGCGCGCCCGTTCGACTTCGACACACCCAGCATGGTGACCCGGGCCCACACGTCATGTAACCGGCGTGCCGGTTACTACGTGCAAGAAACTGCACCGCCACTCGCGCCACTACCGCGCCTCCTCGACTGCGGAACCAGCACCGCGACTCGAGGCAACCCCGCGCATGACCCAACGGTGCCAACCAGGCACATCGGTCACGGGTGAGCCAGCCGCGGGAGAAGGCGTGACGGTCGATACGGCCAAAGATGGGCCGGCAGTGATGGCGGTGGCGGGCAGGCGGGAGCAGCGGTCAAATCGTCTGCAGGCTCACGTCCCCTCCATGGACAGCGAGAGAACCCTCTCCCACGGCGTGAAGACGACGCGCCCGTGGTCCGTTCCTCGAACGGCTCGCGCACGCGCAACGGCTGCCCCGCGAACCACTCGTCCCGTCGCATTAACTCTGCGGCAGGGCAGGCGGCACCTCTGGCAGGCGAAGCAGACGACGCTTCGTTTCCGCCGCATTGACCGCGTCAAAAAGGTGCGCCACGATGTTCAATTTTATATTCTTCCCCTTTTTTCTCTTTCTCTCTCTTACAACAGGGATCGGGAAAGGGGATACATGGGATCCTTCTCCACGAAGGAAACGGGCTCTGAGCCCCCCACTACTAATCAGAGGTTCGAAGGCTGGCCCCTCGGAAGGGTTCAACAACTGCCTCAGAGCACTCGGGTACGGCACCCGCTACTGGTCAGAGGTTCGATGGCTGGCCCCTCGGAAGGGTTCAACGGCCGCCTCAGGCTACTCGGGCTCCGCGCCCACTACTGATCAGGGGTTCGAAGGCTGGCCCCTGAAGGGTTCACAGCCGCCTCAGACACAGAGTGAGGGATGACCATGGGTACGTTCGATACATAACCAAGGCTCGGGCTGCGCTCCCGAGGTACCCTAGGACATTTCCGAGACCCGCGGGAACGATTCTGTAACGGAATCCCACCAGAGGGAGGCATCGAGCCCTCGAACCCCCATCGAAAGGGGACCAGGTCCGGCAAATCACCCGCAGGTACTTTTGGGCACACCTCCGGGCCACAGCCGACCCCTAACGAATGGGGCACGGGCGTCCACTCGGATCATCCGTTCGTAACTCGCTGGAGACACCATGTTCGATGCCCTCCAAGGGAAAACATGGTGCTTTCCCCCCTCCTCCTTGAGGAAAGGCGACACAGGGGCGTATGTAAAAAAGTCGAGTCTGTCCTTGACCATCCTCTCGCTCTGTGTGGAGGCTCGGGGGCTGCTCTCGCAAACCCGGCTCCAGCCAAACCGTTGACAGCGTCAACATACCAGCCCGAGAACTTGGGACTCGACGGTGCACCCGGGCTATGGCCAGTTCTTATCAGGGGACGACCAGATCGGCCAAAGCATCACAAAACGCATTAAGACCTCGAAGGAGTCTAACCACTCCTCCGAGGCCTCGGGGGCTACACCCGGCGGGTGCGCTCGCGCGCCCCCGCTGGAATAAAATGCAACCGAGAAAGGCCGGTCCCCTTGCAAAAAGTGCGACAAAAGCCTCCAAGCGAGTATTAACACTCCCTTGGAGGCTCGGGGGCTACTGTCGGGGACCATAATTAGGGGTACCCCCGAGGTTCCTAAATCTCAGCTGGTAAACCCCATCAGCACAAAGCTGCAAAGGCCTGATGGGTGCGATTAGCTCAAGGGACACGATCCCGCCTCGCCCGAGCCCGGCCTCGGGCAAGGTCAGCCGACCCTAGAGGATTCACGCCTCGCCCGAGGTACCCCCTCAAGCAACGGGCACACCCTCGGCTCGCCCGAGGCCTAGTCTTCGCCAGGAAGCAACCTTGGCTAGATCGCCACACCTACCGACCGAATCGCAGCAGCATTTATGCAAAGGTGGCATGACACCTTATCCTGACGCACGCCCCTCAGTCGACAGAGCCAAAGTGACCGCAGTCACTTCGCCGCTCCATTGACTGGCCTGACAAGGGGATAGCGCCGCCTGCGTCGCTCCGACTGCCGTGCTACTCGACAGAGTGAGGCTGACAACGGCCAAGTCTGGCTTCGGGCGCCATAGGAGACTCCGCCTCGCCCAACCGGTGAACTCCGCCCGACCCAGGGCTCGGACTAGGCTACGGCCTCGGAAGACGGCGAACTCCGCCCGACCCAGGGCTCGGACTAGGCTACGGCCTCGAAAGACAGCGAACTCCGCCTGACCCAGGGCTCGGACTAGGCTACGGCCTCGGAAGACGGCGAACTCCGCCCGACCCAGGGCTCGGACTAGGCTACGGCCTCGGAAGACGGCGAACTCCGCCCGACCCAGGGCTTGGACTCGGCTACGGCCTCGGAAGACGACGAACTCCGCCTCGCCCGACCCCAGGGCTCGGACTCGACCCCGACCCCAGGGCTCGGACTCGACCTCGACCTCGGAGGAGCCTCCGCCTCGCCCGACACAAGGCTCGGACCGACCGCGCCACGGGAGGGGCCATCATTATCCTACCCCTAGCTAGCTCAGGCTACGGGGAACAAGACCGGCGTCCCATCTGGCTCGCCTCGGTAAAACAGGTAATGATGACCCCCCACGTGCTCCATGACGACGGCGGCTCTCACCCCCCTTACGGAAGCAAGGAGACGTCAGCAAGAGCTTGGCAGCCCCGACAGCTGTCCTTCCGCAAGGCTTCGACGCTCCTCCGACGGCCACGATATTACAAGAACAGGGTGCCAATACTCCTCCAGCTGCCACGATGGCATGTACTTAGGGCGCTAGCTCTCTTCTGCTAGACACGTTAGCACACTGCTACACCCCCCATTGTACACCTGGACCCTCTCCTTATGCCTATAAAAGGAAGGTCCAGGGCTCTCTTATGGAAGGTTGGCCGCGCGGGAGGACGGGGCTGGCGGACGATCACTCCCCCACGCGGACGCTTGTAACCCCTTACTTCAAGCGCACCTGACCTGGGCGCAGGGCAACACGGAGGCCACGAGATTCCCACATTTTGTCTATCTCTTTCCCCCCTTCGTGCTCCGCCTCGCGTCAACCCATCTGGGCTGGGGCACGCGGCGACAATTCACTCGTCGGTCCAGGGACCCCCCAGGGTCGAAACGCCGACAAATAAATATGCTCAAAACCTTCTTAAATACTCGAACATCAAAAATATCACTTGGTGCTCCACGATTCCAAGCAATAATTATCAAGGCCTATATGAAAATCAGAAACCGTCACAAAAAGGATGGTAATGTTTAACAGAGGTGTTTAAGGAATTATAGCAGAAAGAAAGTGCACAAAACATAGTAACTAACCTATAAGGAAAATATTAAGAAGATATATCTCTACAAAATTAACTTTCCTCATCCAATGGTTATTGCCTATAGATCTGTTCTCCTAGATGACAGTAGGAAAAATGGGTTTCAATAGAACTGGTAGTTCAGGGACAGGGAGTCTTTGTTTTACTTGTTTTAAGTTGAAGGACACACTAAGCAACACATCAGATCATGGTGTTAGAGTGGCACACTAACAAATTCAACCCAAAACATAAGCTTTTGAGAGAAGATAAGCAATCTAATTATACACTTCAACACATAAATCCCATACAACCAGGTGACCCAACCTAAACCAAAGATTATGACATTACATATTGTCAAAGTAAAACCATTGTTAAGGTTACAACAACACCACAATACACACAGGTACACGATAAGAAATACAGGGTTCAATCACTCCTAGAATAGGCTATTCTATAGTATAAGTACATATTACAACCCTTTGCCCTGCGCTCTATGGACCTATTTGGTTCGCTGCCTAACTTGTCACACTTTGCTTAACTTTTCTGCATAAGGTTAGTTCTTCAATTCGAGCGACTAACCTTAGGCAAAATGTGGCGCAGTTAGCTACGAACCAAACAGGCTCTACATCTTTCATAATCCTCTCATACTCAGTTAGATTTCCTTTCATAGATTGTTATATGCCCTTTAATAATGTAGACATTTTCTTTAATGTGCATATTATTTTTAAATTGGACAAATTTGGGAAAGGTGTTGAATTTTAGATTACACGCAATGGACAAGCATTAAAGCAACTTTTTTCTCAAGGGAAAAAACAAATTCAATAAATGCACTAACAGCAGGTGAGGTCTCCAACTTTGTTTACATGTGAATATCTAAGTCATCCCCATCATTTTCCATTTCTTATGTACAAATATACCTTACGAGAAAATACAAAAGATAAATAACAAAAGTGGATAGTTTACTGATTGATCAAATAAACAGATAACAAGAACTTTTTCACCCCAAGAAATCAACCCAGACGATAATTTGTACAAGCAGGTAAAGACCTGTATATAGTTTTCATAACACCATTGAGTTGAATAGTCTGTTTCTTTCCAAGAATTAGACACCTGCAAGAATAAAAAGTTAGCATTGACCATATGGTCTGTCTATCTGTGTTCTTAGAAGGTTTTAATAAGTTTACCATAATAGTTATTTCTGAACGTTACAGATGTTTAATCCACCGAAGCTACATTAACATTTTTCATTAGAACTTTTATGTATTTCTTGTTAAAGCCTAGGTAATAACCAACTTCATTAACACAAGATTTGCAACTTTATTAATAGAGCATCTAGAACTCACACCTCATTCTACAGTTGTACAGTTAATGTTCTTGCAATTTGGCAATGGTTCTGTTTGTTCAATATTCAATGCCATTTCAGCAGTAGTTTACAATTTTGCCTTAGCTGCAAAAACAAATGGCAAACATAAGCATCCCAAAGAGGTGCAGGTGCATGAGCTAAACTGGCAGTTAGTTTTCAAAAGAAGCTGGTTCAAATTAATGCAGTAGTAGAAAATTGTTGATGCAGTAGACCAGTAGAAAAATGTTGATGCAGTAAACTGTTGGCAATGGTTCTGTCCTGCTACTTCCTCTCTCTCAACCAGTTCTCTGCTTCAGAACACTCATTGATGACTTGTGTGCAACAGAACAAATTAGAAACTACAAGTAAGATTTACCTCTTCTACTACACATGCTTGGCAATAAATCACAGGGCATGACAACCATAATAGGGAACAAATCAATCATGTCCACCCCTGCCCATGAGCATGGCTCGGCTAGTCTAATGCTACTGAAACTGAAGAATTAATAAATGTCACTCTTGACCTACCTTCTGTTTCTCAGATATGTCGATATGGCCAAACTTTTGGTCATTGGACAAAGCAGCCTCCCTAAAACTGTTGATGCAGTAGACCAGTTGATCTACAGAGGAACCCCTTTCCGTCGACTCCTTGTACCGTGCTTCAACTGGGTCACCAATCTGTAATTGGAGAAAACTTATGTCATCTAACGTATATGCAATTTATAGATTTTTGTTGTGTTCAAGTGAATGAAGAGAAAAATAAAAGTTGTAATTGTTCTGAATAATATAAATGATGGTGAAGATTAATTTGTGTATTGTAATATCTTAACACTTAGACAATATGCCACTTTATTAGTATTTGTGGAAACTACAAAATATTTGTGGGACCACAAGATCTCATCAGCCATATTGCCGTCTCCCGAGATGACATGGCTCCTTCACCGAATGGTCGATGGACACCTACAAGTTCGTCGAGCCTTTCCTGCTCTAGGAGCTTTGCGCAGTAGCTCTTTTGATAGGCAGCACAGCGTATGGCTCAAAGTAGCATAGTAGCTCTTTTGATAGGAAGTTTAATAAATGACATGCTTATTAGTATCCAAATACAAAATTACATTTTAGCAAGTGCCTAGAAAAGGATGAAATATGGCATTTTCTATTTAGCAGGTGCACGATGTGTATGTTTTCTGGTGAAACAAATCTAAAAAGGTACTATCATCGCAAATTTGTTGATTTGCAATCAGATTGCAGTACATGTAATTATGCAGGGAGAATTCTCTTTCCTCCAACAATGAAAGAAAGTTGAATTGCAAACATGAAACTATGATTGACTGAACCTGCTTTACAACACTCGATCTCCTATCCCAAATCTAAGTTATTAGAGGTGTCACGAGTTGTTCTAGGAGCATGGGGAAGGCTGAATAGTTCGCAGCACCTGGCACAAAGATGAATTAGAAAAGGCCCTCAAAAGACAACATAAAAAAGAAGCATTCATGACATTGAGTATTCGATGAATAAGATGTCATAACGCTGCAACACACTTTCTACCATCCACTGGCTACAAACACTGAGTCCAGCCGCATGCCTGCGAGGATCAGACCTTCAGTAAGCCCTCCATCATAACTGGGATTATTCTGTTTAGCCCGATTCTCCATTACGACGATGACAAAGCCAGATGCTAGGAAGTTTGCATGTGCCAAGAAGGAGACCATCCATCTTGGTCTCACCGAGTCGGACCATATTTGCATGAGGGGGACGAGAGAGAGCATCGAAGGGGAGCGAGGACTTACTGGTGGTGCCGGTGATGAGGACGATAATGGGGTGGTGGCCCTCTTGAACCCAGATGGATGCGTTCCTGTGGGTGCCTCGGGCGGGTGCCAGCGTGTCGGGACAGGGTCGGGCGAGAGAAGCGGGATGACGCCCGCGACTGCGATGCCGTGGAGGGGAGGGATGATGCTTGCGCGAGCCCACGGTTGTGATGGGGGGGGGCGAGGGATGCGTCTTAGGAGGCGAGAGAAGCTGCGATGCCAGGGGAGGGGCGGGTTTGGCAGCGAAAAAGGCGAATGGATTGCGACGGGCGGGCAGTTCGTGGAGCTGGAGGAGTGGCGGGCGATTCGTAGGAGATTGAGGAGCGGCTCCGCAGGCAGGGTGCGGGTGGAGGCGGGTTCCGCGGTGGGGGAGGCGGGATTCGTGGTGCTTCAGGTGTGGGCGGGCGTGCGGGTGGGATTCGCCGCGGGGGAGGCGCGAGATTTGCGGTGCTTGAAGCACGGCAAATCGGTTCACGGAGCTTGAGGAGCGAGCGCCTGTACGTGGAGCTTGAGGCGCGGCGGGGAATTCGCGGAGCTTGAGGAGCGGCGGGCGATGGCTGGTTTTGCGAGGGCGGCGGGTGATGGCTGGTTTCGCGGCGGGGGAGTGGCGGGTGGGATTCGCAGGCGGGGGCAGTCTACACTGCCCTCTTAATAGTTAGTACAGATTGCCCCGAAAATGAAGGGGAACCCATGGAGATTTATGTTTCCAAACTAGTCTTTAAAGGTTTGTTCGATTGCGTCCAGATCGAAGGGGATTAAATCTCTCGCTAGTCAAAATTGAATAATGTTTTTTGTAATATTTGTTTTAGTATTTTCTATACGGATTTGAATTTTATCAAGTTGTGTTGGATAAGATTAGAATGGATGTCAACATATTAAATATCCAACTATGAATATACAGTTATAAATTGAATACGAATGAGATACTGAATGCTGGGCTCGAATATGGATCAGATCTTTAGACCTTGTTCGGTTGTGTGGGGATTAGAGGGGATTGAGAGGATTTAAATCCCTTTTCTATTTAAAATTGATTAGGAAGGGATTTAATCTTCTCTAATCCCCTCAATCCACCCCTAATCGAACAAACCCTTAAGCGGATCGAATTTGAATATGGACAGATAATATCCATACCATTTATATGCGGGACAGATAACCTCTGGGTCCACTAGAAGGCGAAAACCCTGCTTGGAGCCATAAGCCAGTCGCCCCGCAAGGCGCCGTGTTGTGGGCCGCAAAGACAACGGTGGAAATGGGCCGACCTAGAAAAGCGATGGGCTCACGTCCAGATTATTCGTGACTTGGGTGTGATCCTGTTGAAGCTGCTCGCTTTTCCCACGCCCGACTTCCTCAAACGCCGGGGATAGCTCCGAATGGAGGTGCCGGGTTTTCCTCGGGATAAGCAAAGTTTGTTCGCTATTAGCTAGGAGATAAGCTGGAAGAGTGTGATCAGCATGTGTGCAGGGAGTGCCCTACGGTCGTGTATATAAGTCCTAGGGAGATCCCCATCATTTTTCATCTCATTAGCACCTCTCCACTCGGGAGACACCACTTTTAAACACCCCACATACAAAGCCACCATAGGAAGTAGGGTATTACGCTCCTCAAGCGGCCTGAACCTGCAGAAAATCGCTCGACTCTCTTTTCCTCGTGCCCTCGGCACGAACCATCGAGTTACAATCTGCGACACCGTCCTACCCAAAAGCACCACGAGGGTACTCTTGGGTGTGTGGTCGGACACTAAACATCGACAGCTAGCGTGCTAGGTAGGGGGTGTGTCATTGATAAACGCTAGCTCCATGGCCATCATCTTCAAGAGCAAGATCACTCTCAGCCCAGGAGCAATGTTTCTGCTTCGGAACCATCCCATGCGTAGCGTACATAGAAGGAACTATGCACCGTGTTAGGGGCCTGCTTCGTCGCTGAAGGTCTTCTAAGCAAAAAACCTTTGGCAAGTTGGCACATAAGCAGACAGAGCATGAAGGTACAAGCCGAAGCTACGATCTAGGGAACTTCGACATAGTGACATGCCTTGAGACGAAGGGCTGCACCGACTTAAAGAGAAAAAGACCAATCAGTCCACAATAGTTTGTGTCATGTTTATAGTTATTTATCGAGGGCATGAATGTAATTTCAACGGGGCTGCGTCCCGTGCCTATAAATAAATGAACAGTAACCCCGTACTGTTCACGCTGACTGGTATTCACTCGTACGTCGCACTCGGAT